>CM072923.1:188618796-189846296 GCA_036971965.1 Nyctalus aviator
AGAAGGCAGTGCATTTTGCAGATGACTCTCCCAATCGCGCGTCCTCCAGTTCCCATAGTGAGCTCAGCAGTGTGCCAGGGCTCCCTGAGCCTCACTGACACCTTCAGAAACCTTGTGTCCCCCATAGGCCCTCCATACACTCTAATGCCCACTGTCTCCAGAATGGTCAGGACCCTACCAGGCACCTGGAGCAGCCTTACCTGGGGGGAACCTCCTGGACAAGCAGAAAGTCAAGCCCATCCAACACGGCTTTGAAGACCACGTCCAGTGACAGGTCTGGCAGACAGCCCAGAGGGAGGACAGTGAAGGGCCAGGCTTGTGTCATCGCCTTCAGGACCTGGTGACGTCTACTCCGGTAGGCCTGGATGAACAGAGGCGGGAAGAGCTCAGCGGGCAGGTACTCCAGAGCTGCGATGGCCAAGGCCTGGTCCCTCAGCAGGCTCTCTGCTGCCAGCTGCAGGAGTGTGGGTGGGGTCCTGATACTCATCCTCAAGGTGCTCCAAAGGAATCCTGTGGAAAAGTCCAGGGAACAAGGCATCCTTGTCAGGCCCATCCTTTGAGCCCCATCCTCGGACTCCCCATTTTCACAGGAATCAACTCAGGGCCAAAGCCACTGCCTGGCAATGATGTGAGCTCTGCTTAGAGTGTCCCATTCCGGGCTATGAGCTCAGAGCCATAGCTCCCCTGCAGGCCCCAGGACAAGCATCTCAGAAACATCCGTATTTTTCATTCCAGTCTGCCTGGGAAGTGGGTACTGAAGGGCCTGAAAACTGACCCCCCACCTTTTTTGGGGAAAATTTCAGACCAAGCTAGGGACCCAAACTGAATATTTAGAATTTCCAGAAATAAAACCACAGTTATGATGCTTTCATTAGGGGTTGGGGGCAGAGGGGCATCAGGGAATCAGCTTGATTACACATTTATAAATAGACCAAAGCACAAATCCAAATGTTTGAAATTCAAGCAAAACTACCCTTAGTGGCAAAATCAATGATTTCTACCTGTTTGTCTGTTAAAAAAAAAAAAAAAGAAAAAAAGAAAGAAAGAAAGAAAGAAAGAAAGAAAGAAAGAAAAGGAAAGAAAGAAAAGGAAAGAAAGAAAAAGAAAGAAAGAAAAGGAAAGAAAGAGAAAGAAAAAACAAGTAAAGCTCTCTGTGCCAACCTAAAACCTACAGCCTTTGCTAAGATTGGAAATTTACCTGCTGTGACCAGGTTTTCTGGGGCTCAGATCTCAGACCTGGAAGAGAACCACAGCACTGACTGCAAAGCTGGAAATCTCTGAATCTCTCCTCTGATATCTGAGGCAAGCATCCAATCAGAACCTCAGTCCCTATCCCTCACTCCTAATGCGATTATTGCCTCTATTCAGATGAATGGATTGAGAGAAAGTTAGGGAGAGGCAAGATGGAAGCCTGGCTCATTGATCCCTTCCACAGACTCTGACTGAGGTTGACTGATGGCCCATATTGTCATCCTGGGTGTGAGACAGTGAAGGTGTCATGGGTTCCTGATGTTAAATAGGAAAGAGCAAAACCGGAGAGCATGGTTGCTGGGGGTCTTTGGCCACATCAGAGTTATCAGAACATTGCAGAGTTAAAACATCCTCGAAAAGACACTGGTGCCATCCCCAGGAGAACTAAGGAAATGTGTCCAGGCATCAAGTTCTGTTTTATGGCAGGTGACACAGCAGATCATGAGCTCCTCAGGGAGCAAGGAGTTGGTGATTGAGAATGTTGGTGGCCCTTCAGACCACAAGGCTTCTCTGAGGGAGGGACCATGAGAGACAGGGGTCAGGGCTGAGCAGGGGGGTGCTGGGCCATCCTAATAGGACCCTGTGAATGACCCTGGGCCATGGAAAAGATGGGGGTTTTTCTTGGAAAGAAGAGAGATGGAAAGACTCTTCTCTGGGTGAATTCAGGATCTAAATGGAGACAAGCTGGAGAAGAGGCAGTGCCATTCCAGAGGGCAAAGGGAGAGATTCTATCTTCTGTCCCACCCAGGAGGAAAAGGGTGGGTCTGCTCTGGGGAAGATGGGATTAGTTTAGCAATCTGGGTAGAGAAGATTAAATGTAAGACTGTGATTAGAGGGAAATCGGCCAGACCTGGGAGGTAGACATTTTCAAACCTGAAAGGCACTGAAGGCTGATGTGTGGGCTCTTTCAGATCTTTGAGCCAGGGACAGAAATAATCGTGGGCCAATAACAGGTAATCCAGTTATGGCAACATCATGGCAGGTGCCACCAGGCACATTTATCTTAGGGTTGGGTTCTTCCACAGAGAACTCTTTCTAGTTAGCAAGTTCCTTCCCTCATTACACCGTGTCTCCAGGGCCCCATTCCTGCCCTTATGTCACTCCTTCACTTAACCACACCCCCAATGACCTTCTGTATGACAAGCAGCCAATAAAGTCTCCCCCTCATAAGCCTGTCCCCCAATATCTCTCTGTTCTGTTTTTGTCTAACATCACTATGGCCTTCACTCACGCCTTCTGTCCCAATATCTGTCGTCTACAAGCTGGGGAACCTACAAAGCCAATGAAGAGCTCAGGCCAAGTCCGCAGGCCTAAGAACCAGGGGAGCCCATGGAGGAACCCCCAGTCTGAACCCATAGGCCTGAGAATAAAGGGCTGCTGGTGCACACCCAGGAGTTTGATGCCCTGACAACCAGGAACATATGTTCACCATCAGCTAAAACCAAAGAAGAGAGAATTCATCCTTCCTTCCTCTTTCTATTCCACTTGGGCCCCCAAGAGATTGGAAGAAGCCTAGCTGCACTGTAAGATCTCCTTACTCGTGTGTTGAATCAAAATCTAACCTGGTCCATTCACACCAGAATTGTTTTACTAGCTACCTTGGCAACCCGTAGTTCCGTCAAGTTTAGCTCTTGCCAAATGGTGGTCCGTGAGGTCCAAAAGTTCGACCACCTCAGGTCAAGTTGACACATAAAATTAGCCCATCACGGTGACCCTAATCAAAGTGCACCCAATTGGCCCTAACCGGTTTGGCTCAGTGGAAAGAGCATTGGCCTGCGGATTCAAGAGTCCCAGGTTGGATTCCGGTCAAGGGCATGTACCTTGGTTTCGGCACTTCCGCAGTAGGGAGTGTGCAGTAGGCAGCTGATCGATGTTTCTAACTCTGTATTCCTCTCCATTCCTCTCTTCAAAAAAAAATCAATAAATTATGATTTTTAATTTTAAAAAAGGACATCCCAATGAAGACTCATGATGAGTGTGATGCTGTTGGGTGGAGGGACCTCTGGCAAGAACCTCAGTTCCCCTGTCAAATGAGGACATGGTGCTTACCCAGGTTAGTGGATGCTTGTAAGATCCAAGGAGACGGTGCATGTTGAGGGCTTGGCAGTGGGGCTGGTGTAGAGTAAGCGCTCAGTAAATGGGTTTTTCCTCTTTTCCCTCCCAGCAAAGCCTCCAGCATCCTTTCCTCCCAGTCTCCTGCTCTCCGCCTGAGGACAGGGAAGCTAGTCCAACACAGGGTGCCCAGTGGGACTCAGCTTCTGCCTGGGCCCCTCTGATCCTGCTTCACCCAAACAGCTGAAGCAGTCAGCCATGGGATGGAGGTGTGGGTGGGAGTTGGGGGATGGGGGATGGGTTATAAAGAGTGGATTCATTTCTGGGGATTATCAGGAAAATGGCCAGGCCTCAGGATTCGTGTGCCACCTGCTGGTCAGACCAGTTGACGTGCTAGTGTTGCATGCAGAGCTATGTTGCAGGGTGTTTTTAAAATCTGCTTTTATGTAGATGCTATTTGAGCATAAATAGTTCAGTTGTGAGTTATGTAAATGTTAATGATGTACACTGCCTGTTAAAGTGATTAAAGGGAATGCCCAGTGTGGCTCAGTAGTTGAGTATTGAACTATGAAACAGGAGGTCAAGTTTCCATTACCTAACCGACATGCCTTGGGTTGTGGGCTGGATCCCTGAGGAGGTGGGGGGGGGGTCCTTGTGAGGCAGCCAATCGATGATTCTCTCTCATTAGTGATGTTTCTGTCACTTTCTCCCTCTCCCTCTTTCTGAAATCAATAAAAAATATTTTAAAAAATAAAATGCAATGATAGCCAAAACGAGTTTGGCTCAATGGATAGAGCATCGGCCTGCGGGCTGAAAGGTCCCAGGTTTGATTCTAGTCAAGGGCATGTACCTTAGTTGCAGGCACATCCCCAGTAGGGGGTGTGCAGGAGGCAGCTGGTCAATGTTTCTCTCTCATCGATGTTTCTAACTCTCTATCCCTCTCCTTTCCTCTCTGTAGAAAGTCAATAAAACATATATTTTTTAAAAAATCTAAAAAAATAGCCGAGACCGGTTTGGCTCAATGGATAGAGCATCGGCTTGGTGACTGAAGGGACCTGGGTTCGATTCCGGTCAAGGGCATGTACCTTGGTTGCGGGCATATCCTCAGTAGGGGGTGTGCAAGAGGCACCTGATCGATGACTCTCTCTCATCGATGTTTCTAGCTCTCTATCTCTCTCCTTTCCTCTCTGTAAAAAATCAATAAAATATATATTTTTTAAAAATCTAAAAAAATACAATGATAAAGGAAATTTAGTATTTTAAAGACTGCATGGACACACACATATATATATATATGCACACATATATATACACATATATATAATTTTTCAATTCTCTATTGTTTAAAGTATTACATGAGTCTTCTATTTCCCTCATTGATTTCTCCTTTGCCAACCTAACCCACCAGATACATGCCCTCACCCTCTACTGTCTTTGTTCAAGAATGGAAACCTTTCTCTTTAGATCAGGCACAAGGCAAGGCAAAGAAAGGAAAGCCATACAAATCAGAAAGGAAGAAGTAACTGTTCATATTTGCAAACAACATAGACATCTCTAGAGCAAAGCTTACAGAATCCACACGTCCTGAACTATGTGAATTCAGCAGAGTAACATTATAAAGAGCTTTCCTAACAAAAGGGTAATATGCTAAATAGACCAGAGGTCTTATAGACGCCATTCCGGATGTCCTTCCTGACAGAGCCAGGGCCCTGGTGGCACCACTCAAGGTCCGGGTGCCTGCAACCAGCACAGGCAAAGTGAGCCCAGGTCCCAGGTACCTGAGACTGGCCAGAGGGAGAGAAGCCTGGGTTCTGGGTGTGGAGGCCAAGGCACAGGTGGTGAAGGGTAATCAGGTAGGTGAGCAGTTAGGGGTGATCTGGCAGGCAGGTGATCAGTTAGGGGCATCAGGCAGGCAGGAAAAGTGGTTAGGGGCATTTAGAACAGCAGGCAGAGGCAGTTAGGGGCGATCAGGCAGGCAGGCAATCAGTGAGGGGCGATCAGTCAGGCAGGTAAACAATTAGGGGCATCAGGCAGGCAGGCAAAGTGGGTAGGGGCAATCACACAGGTAGCCAAGGGCAGTTAGGACCAATCAGGCAGGCAGGCAAAACAGTTAGGGGTGATTAGGCAGGCAGGCAAATGAGTAGAGGTGATCAGGCAGTCAGGCAGGCAGAGGTGGTTAAGGACAATCAGGCAGGCAGGCGAGTGGTTAGAAGTGATCAGGCAGTCAGGCAGAGGCAGTTAGGAGCAGTGGTCCCAGATTGCAACAGTATGCAGGCCGGCCTGAGGGTCCCAATCCCTGTGCACAAATTTCAAGCACTGGGTCTCTAGTCAATACATAAGCGTCCCTTGTGTTTGTATGCCAGCTATGAGAACATTGAAATTAAAATTCCATTTGCAGCGGTGTGGGGAGCTGCCTTGAAAGCAGGAGTCTCACTTGTTGAGACATAGCTCTCTTTCCTCCCTCACTGCACAGCAGGCAGTGGGGAAACTACTGCTGTTTGCAGTTATCAGGAATTGTTTTGACTTGCAGCACAAGGATTGCAGGCATTGCTAGCCTTAACATTTACTTGACCTGGTTAAAGAACAGTCAGTAGACTTAGTGACACAAATGTATCTTGCGTAAACAAGGAACTTACTGCTTTTGCCTAGATTGCTGTGTGTGCTTAAATATACAGTTTGGAATAAACTTGGGACTGCAGACCTCGGTCTCAGTCCTCCCAACCCCATCTTTTCTTGTCTGTCTTTTTTCTCATCCTCACCTCATTCAGGTACTGTTCGTTGCCGGCAGGTTCCGGCAGGTGGCGCCCGAAACAGGGACCTGAAAACCTGGGACGAAGGTAGAGGACACTGCCTGGAGAGCAATGAGGATGCGTCCGGAATAAGGTAGGACTGGGGCAGGGAGTGTAATAGTCGGGAGTAAGAAATATGGGGCAAGGGAATAACCGAGCGCTGTTCATGCAAGTTCTTAAGAGTATGCTTCGTTCTAGAGGCGTGAAAGCAGGGCAGAAACAGTTGGAGAACTTTCTAAGCTTTGTAGAAGTCTGCCCCTGGTTCCCGGAGGAAGGAATTGTAGACTTAGAAACCTGGAAAAGGGTAAGAGTCCTTGGAGGGCTGGACGCAGCTTAACCTCCAGGCTCTGGCCGGAGGACATGACGGTGTCCTCCACCCCAGGTGTCCGGACGGGTTGTCTTGTGTTTTGTCATATTTGTGTCAGGCCTATTTGTTTTGTGTTTTGGTCTCCATCAAAATGGGTCAAGGTTTGTCTGTGTCTCTGTGTTCCCTTCTACAATGCTGTTTAAAAATTTCCAGGACTTCAAGAAACGGGCGGACAACTATGATGTTAATACTTTTGATTTAACCACTCTTTTTCCCAAGTCAGCGCCGGTCTGTAGGATAACTTTCCCCTCACAGTTCTTAGAGTATTAGTCTTGTTTCCTTTGTCCAACATGAGTGCCATTTCTATTTTACTGAAACACTGTAATGTTACTTGTTTACTGAAAGGGTATAAGTACAGATGTTTGTTTGACATTTTTTTGTCTGTTTGGGTATAATTATTTGTTCATATAATTGTGAAAACCTGTGAAAAAGAAAAAGAAAAAAAGAGAAAGAAAGAAAGAAACCTTTAATTTGTTTAAAGCTGAGTGCTCTGATGGCTAGCAAACTGCCCAGAGTGGCCATTGGGATTCATTTTTCCCAGGGGTGCTTTGCTTTCTGCCAGAGGAAAATTGACCCACCTAACAAAATTTATGTCTATGTTTATTCATTTAAAGGTATAAAATTATAACAATTGTGGTCATCCAAAAAGTTAAAAGCAGAGACCAAATTCTAAAATTAACTATTTACAAGAAGGAAGCTTGAGCTGGCAAAATCACCAAGGCTGCCCAGCAAGCTCAAAAACTAAATGAATCTTATTTCAGACACCTGCCTCCCCCCAGTCTTCATCAGTGGTGGAGGAACGGTCTCAGAACTGTTTGTCTCAATTGGCCATTTAAGTTTAATGTGATTAATGATTACAGTACATTATAAAATCTTTAAAAAAGTAAAGAAAATATTTTGTGGACCGCTTGGTCCTTGTATGTGTGTCAACTCTTAAGTTATAATTTTAAAATCAGCAAGCACTTTCAGAAAGGTCAGGGAGACTGACTGCAGTGGAGGAGTCACCAGTTCCCCCATGGCACCTTAGCAGGAGGCAAGCGCTTTTCCCAGTGGGAACAGAGTGGACTGTGAGATGAAAACACCTCCATGGGAGCCCTGCCTCCGCCCACCTGGTGTCTATTCCCTCCAGGGGTTGTTTAGAGTAGCTGGAGGTGGCGGATGCAGCGAGGGAGGAAAAGAGAGCTATGTCTCAACACGTGAGACCCCTGCTTTCAGGGCAGCTCCCCACACAGCGGCATCCCAAAGCGTGACATACTTAGGGATAAATGTAATAAAATGTGGTCAAGACCCATACATTAAAAGCTATAAAAGGGCTGACAGAAGTTATGAAGGACCTACATAAATGGAGAGACATTGAAAGGCTGGATATGCTTAAGGTGTCAATTCCCATAAATCTACAGATTCAATCCCAATCAAAATTCCATTAGCCTTTTTTATTTGTAGAGTTGATAGTCATATTTTATTTGTGCTTGGTCTTTTATAACAACTTTACATTGTTAATGGCCCCATTTTCTTTGTTTCATTTGTATTTTTTGACTTGGTCTATTTATTGATTTTTATTGATTGAATTTACTGGCTAACAAAATTACATAGTGCGGCGGGGTGCTTCTCCTTTTTCTGCGTCCCACAGGGAAAGGGAGAAGGACAGGCTCCTGAGTGGAGCAGCTGGGGATTAAAAAATAAAAGAAAGAGACAAGAGGCAGAAATAGATTCATCAAGCTGAGTGCGTGTGGAGGCTGTCACTCTGCTGGAGTCAACACACACCACAGACAATACAGTGCATTTATTGATTTCCAGAGGGGGGTTTAAGGTCAAAGAAGTTTTGGGTGTGCCCGGGTCCTATTCATTCCCTCATTCCTGGGATTTAGCATATCAAGACCTGGGTAAGTCAAGTTCCTATTCATTCCTCATTCCAAGCACATCGATAAAGATAAGAAATCGGTTCTGATAATAGTCTCCGACTTTTGGGGAGGCTGTTTCAGGAGGACCACCACACCAGTCCTCGGACCCTGCTGACATTCATTTAAAGGTCATCCATGTGCATTCCCAAGGGGCCCTCTACAACATAGGTTTCAGGTGCACAAATCTACAACACATCACCTGTACACCATATAGTGTGCCCTCCACCCAACCGAGTCTCCGTCCATGACCATTTATCACTCTGGGTGACATGGCTTGGTCAGTGCAGGTCCAACAGTTGTAACAAATATACCGCCCTGCCGAAACCAGTTTGGCTCAGTGGATAGAGCGCCGGCCTGCAGACTGAAAGGTCCCAGGTTCTATTCTGGTCAAGGGCATGTACCTTGGTTGCGGGCACATCCCAGTAGGAGGTATACAAGAGGCAGCTGATGGATGTTTCTCTCTCATCGATGTTTCTAACTCTCTATCCCTCTCTCTTCCTCTCAGTAAAAAAAATCAATAAAATATATTACTATATATATATATATATATACACACACACTGCCCAGTGGTGGGTGTGGATAGTGGGGAGGAGCACTGGTTTGGGGGAGCTCTCTTTACCTTCTGCTCAGTTTAGCTGTGAACCTGAAAAATGCTCTAAAAAATAAAATCAAATTTTTAAAATATTTGTATTGATCTCACAGAAGGGAGAGGGAGATAGAGATGAAAACATTACAGATGAGAGTGAATCATGGATTGACTGCCTCCTGTACACCTCACGGGAGATTCCTGGTTGTCAGGGCATCAAACTCCAGGGTGTGCACCAGCTGCTCTCTATTCTCAGGCCTATGGGCTCACACTGGGGATTCCGCCATGGGCTCCCCTGGTTCTCAGGCCTTTGGACTTGGCCTGAGCTCTTCCATTAGCTTTGTAGGTTCTCCAGCTTGCAGAGAACAGGCATTGGGACTGAAGGCTGGAGCCTATCCCTGTAAATCTCCTACCTGCGTCCATGTGTCCCTGTTGGCTCTTCCGGAGAACACTGCCTAATACAGCGGCTGAGCACAGGGAAGGAGCTCACTCATTTGTGCAGTGTCTGCTCCCCATCCTGACAGGCTGGTTACAAAACATGCTCTCTGGTCTAGCTCCATAGAGAGATGGGAGGTGGAATGGGTATAAGCCAACCCCCCATGGACATGACCTGCCCCATGGGTTCTATTTTATGTGGTGAAGAAATACTAGGAAAAAATGGTATGCCCCTGAATAATTTCAGTGTTTTGCTCAAAGGAATTTGGATGGTTTTCCTGGCCACAAGCAGGTTATTTCCTTCACACCAGGCTGACAGGCATGGGGCTGGAAGACCCGGTAGTTTGGGGAACTGAGGGATCTGGTTTGTTCCTGAACCCCTCCTGGCACAAGCCCTGAGACTTTTGTGTCCACCTAGAGGACTATGAGGAACATGTCCAGGATCAGAGCCAGCAGAGATGTCCCCTTCACCTCAGCGGTTGGTGGGCCACCTAGCATGTCCCAATGTATCCACCCACTGAGCAGCCACAAGGAGGTCAGAGATGCCCAGAGAAGACAAGACCTGGAGGGAGGGATAACTTGGTGCTGAGCCCTGCAGCTGAACCGCATCCCAGCAGTTCCAGGTTCTGATCCTGAGCTCTCCCCATCCTTTTTTTTTTTTTTTTCTTCCTCTCCATCAGTTACTGCAGGGACCTGAGGTGTCAACTGGGGAGACAGGTGAACACATGCAAGAGGATCAGAAGGTTGCCTTTGAAATTGTCTTTAATTCTGATGATTCATTTACAATCATCCAACCCAGGATTCACTCCCACACAAGAAGCTCAAGCCCCAATTCTGCCCCCTCCCCACGCAAATGAGATTCATGTTTCTGCTTGTAGGACACATTGCCTTTGAGGTCCCATGAACTCCCCAATTTTCACCCTGCAACCCTGTACCCAGGCTGTGTCCCTCCCTTTCCCCATTTACATTGAGCTTGAACCTGAAACAAGGGGTGGCCCCTGTATAATGCACCCTGGTCCAAGTTTTCAGCTTTGAAAAGCCCAGAAAGAAGCTCAGGTGCACCCACTGGGCAGGGTCATTACAGGGGCACAGACCAGTCTACCTGGCATGAAAATTCCACATTATAATATTCCATGTAGCCACGGTGCTTGTTGACAAGCAAGATCATCCTGGTCTTTCCTAACTCCCTCAGTATTCCCGTCAGCTCAGCCCGGACCAGGGCAAGTCTCTCCTGGTTGACAGTGCCCTGGGTCGTGTAACACTCCAGGGGGACGGGGTACAGCTCCATCTCTAAGCTGCGCAGCCCGGCCGTGTGGCGCAGCAGCTTCTCCACGGTGGCCACAGAGAGGCGGTTCTCAGTGATGGTGAAGAAACTGAGCTGGTGACAGCGGCTCAGGACAGGCAGGATGGCCTCGACTTGGGAGTCCACCATGGCACACTTATCGAGGCCCAGGACCTGGAGCGGGGGTGTTACTGCCTCCAGCAGAGCTCGGAGGAACACGGGACTAAAATCAGCGAGGCTGGCACAATACAGAGTCAGGGATTTCAGTTGCCTGAGGTGCGGGCACAGGAACAGGTGTGTCAGGTCTAAATTGGTCAGGCACCGGCAATGACTTATGGTGAGTTTTTCCAAGGGCGTCTGCAGGCACCTGGGGAGACATAGAGCGGTTAGTTCCTGGGGACAGGGTGGCAGGTAGAGGAGGCCTCCACGTGAGAGAAGTTTTGTCCAAGCCCAGGGTTGTCCTGACAATGTGATGAAGGGAAACACCCAGGAAGCCCAGAGTCCTTTTAGGCTGGGTCAAGGTCACTTTTCCGGATCTTCCTTTCCTTAGCTGCCAGCAGAGCACTGCTCTCTGGAGGGTGTCTGGACATAAGGGAAACTGTGGGAACCTGCTCAGTGAGCCTGACAGTGTCTAGGTCCGTGGTTGCCAAACTGCGGCTTGAGAGCCACATGCACTTTTTTGGCCCCTTGAGTGTGGCTGTTCCACAAAATACCACGGACTGGGCTAACCTGTTTTACAGAAGTGGCATTAGAAGAAGTTGAAGTTTAAGAAAATTAGCTCTCAAAAGAAATTCCAATCGCTGTAATGTTGATATTTGGCTCTGTTGACTAATGAGTTTGCAGACCACTGGTCTAGGTCATGGGTGGGCATCCCTGCACCTTATGATTGGGAGACAAATCTAAGAGTGCTGTCAACTCAGATTCCCTTCTGTCCACTGCTTGGCTCCACACACCAGACATCTGAGCCACATGAGGCTCATTCATCTAATTCAGAGGGAACACCCTGGCCCTAGTTGGTTTGAATCAGTGGATAGCGCTTTCCCTTTTCAACCCAAGTCTCACATTTAATTCATGGTCAAGGGCACAGAAATCATTTGCAGGCTCAATGCCTGATCCAGGTTGGGGCCATGTGCTGAGGGCAATCAGTCGTCTCTCTCTCTCACTATGTATTTCTCTTGCTCTCTCTTCCCTTCCATTCCACTCTCTAAAAATCAATGGTAAAATATATCCTCCTTTAGCAAAATCAGGGGAAGTAAACCAGAGGAAGATTCTTCAATATCAAATTGGGGAGGCCAGTGTCATAGGAACCCCTGATTTAGAGCTAATGTGAACCACAAGAAAAAAGATTCATTTGATGTGAACCCTAAGAAAGAATTTATCTGCTGAAATGGACTCTCAAAAGTCAACGAAGGGCTCAAATTTTATAAATAATAAGAGCCTGGCTGTCATTTACTCAGAGGAGCTTCAGGAGTTCTGTTTACCAGGAAGAGCTTCAGACTGAACTTTGGGCTACTTACAGTCAGCCATGCCTATTTACTGCGTTTCCCTGAAAATAAGACATCCTCCGAAAATAAGACCTACTTACAGATTTCCTTCTGAGTGAAATATAAGGCATCCCCCCCCCCCCCCGAAAATAAGGCTCTCCTTGGCTAAACATGAGAGATTTGGTCCACTGATTCTGAAAGAAATGGAGTCACAAGAAATTCACCAGGAAATTCAGGAATTGGATTGTTAGGATGTTCCAGAAGATGATGACATGATTGTCACTGAATAAATGAGTAAATTCTTGATACTGTAGGACTCACAGTTTGTCTGGTTTGTGTTGACAACTACCATACTACCGTACCATATGCAGGTAATAAATTTCCTTTATTTTCATTTAACAATAAATGTGTATAGTATTCTTCTTCATAGAAAAATAAGATATCCCCTGAAAATAAGACGGAGCGCATCTCTGGGAGCAAAAATTAACATAAGACACTGTCTTATTTTCGGGGAAACGGGGTACATAGGCTGAGTCAACCACTGCAAACAACAACAACCCTGGCTTTGTTTTTCTCCAATGGACTGAGGCCTGCCCTGTCCAATCAGAATCGCACAATCTGAATACCTCATTTATACATGATGGACCTCATTGAGAACTGAGCCAGAAAAATGTTTTGTTTGTAAATATTTTGATCAGTTTCAGAGAGGAAGGGAGAGGGAGGTAGAAACATCAATGATGAGAGAGAATCATTGACTGGCTGCCTCCTGCATGCCCCCTACTGAGGATGTGCCCTTGACTGAAATCGAACCTGGGACCCTTCAGTCTGCAGGCTGACACTCTATTCACCGAGCCAAAGGGGCTAGGGCCTAGCAAGAAGTTTTGAGACAGGCTGACCCTGTTAGATAGATGGAAATGGTCTTCAATTCTATTTTTTAAGCCATTCCTAGATAAGTTTAAAAAGTCTCTTCAGGCACTTCCCAAAGAGCTCTGTTCTGCAACTACACCAATGGATCCCAGCTAATGGCCAGAATCTGAAAAGCAATGAGCTCATAGAAAGCAAAAAGCTTTACTCTGCAGGTGGGCCAACGCTAGCTCACAGGGGGAGCCTGGGAAGCAAAGAAACCTACTCTGCTTCTATATGAGCAGCAGTTGGGGGAGTCACACTCTCTTAGTGTGTGCTCTTTTGGTTTATCAAGGTCCTTCCCTCGGCTTTCTCTCCATTTTAATTTCAAAGCAGCACTACTATATAAGAAAGATATGCAAAAAAAACCTCTTCTTGTTTTTAGTAAAATAGATAAGTAAATAAAATAAATATATCCTTCTTTGAAGATTAAAAAAAGGGGTAGGGGAAGTAAACCAGAGGAAGATTCTTCAATATCAAATTGGGGAGGCCAGTGTGCAGACAGCACTTCCATCCATACATCACCGCAAATCACTGGTCACTCTGCAGTCCTTTCCACTCCCACTCCATTAGCTGTGAAAGCATGCCTGTCCTTTCTATGAATGACCTTCCTGGTACCCAGGACCACCTCTGACAGATGACGAATCTGAGACAGGCTCACGTGTGTTCACGTGAGGGGGGTACAGAGCTTATGTCTCAAATGCTCCATCTGATGTGGCTTTGCCTCCTCCCAATCTTCTTCCTAAGGCCTCATCACTTGGACATCTCTCTCCAAGACAGAATACACACACCCAGGCTGGCTGGGTCCCTCATTGAGCCAGCTCTGTTACCCCTCCTGACAGGCTGATTTCAAAACTGCTTCCTTTGGGTGTTCATGGGATATCACCCTCAAAGCACCTAACAAGACCACTTCTTTTACATTCTAAGACCGTGTCCACTGCTAAACAACTCACCTGAGCATCTGGTGCAGACGGCCTCGGAGGAAGGAGGGGGAATCCAGGACCAGCTCTCGGAGGTGCAGTGGGCTGAGCATCTGAGAGATGAATTGGGTAAAGGATATCTGCTCCTCCCTTGCCCACTCCTCTTCTTCCTCCAATGCCTGCTGCTCTTCCTCCTCCCACTCCTGCTCCTCTACCTCCTCCCACTCCTGTTCCTCTTCCTCCTCCCATTCCTGCTCCTCTACCTCCACCAACTCTTGCTCCTCCCACTCTTGGACATCTTGCTCATGTTCTTCCACCTCACCCAATATATGGATGTGGGATAGAGACAGTTTCTGCAGGTTCCTCATCTGCCCCAGGTAAAGAGCAAACATCCTCAGTGTGGGCAGGTCCCAGGTGCACTTCAGTTCTACCTCCTGGATACAGACCAACTGCACGGCATCCAGGACCTGCCTCACCCTCTGGAAGGGCACCGCAGCAATCCTCAGAGCCTTGCAGCACAGGTGTACCAGCCCTTCCCTCTGCTGGGCCCATTGGATGACGTACATGAAAAACGCATCTCTGTTCCTTTCCTTGAAGTTAAGGTCTAAGAACACCTCCACAGGAGCTAAGGGGTGCTCTATGTTGGGGCTAGACCTGTGTAACTCCACTGGACAAATTGGTGGGGGCTCCTGAGTGCTGTCTCCCAACCACATTCTCCAGAAGTCTGCACCCAGGTTCCTTAAATCCAGCACCCGCAGTTTGTACCTCCTGTTGGGAAAGCAGGACATTAGCAGAGATTCTTTCATGTCATCAGGACATTGGATAAGATGCTGTATGGACAGTGTGTCTCAGTGCATCAGGACATTGGATAAGATGCTGTATGGACAGTGTGTCTCAGTGGTTGAGCATCTACCTATGAACTAGGAGGTCACAGTTCAATCCCTGGTCAGGATACATGCCTGGGTTGCAAGCATGATGCCCAGTATGTGAGATGTGTGTGTTTGTGTGTGTGCAGGAGGCTGTCAATCAATGATTCTATCTCATCATTGAGGCTTCTATCTTTATCTCTCCCTTCCTCTCTGCAATCAAGAAAAAAAAAAGGTATTTAAAAAAGATCAACAGAACCAGGGCAGGCCAGAATGAGAATGAGCATCTGAGTTGAGGCAACAACCAGACTCTACCCCCACCCTGACCTTCACTTTGATTCTCAAGGTCAGTGTCTTCCTTGGATCCTGCTATGCTCATCTCCTTCCATCCCTTCTGCTCTGCACTTCCTGTATCTTTAACTACTACTGGAAGAAGGCAGGGCATATTTTGGAGGTGCCTCTGCCCAGTAGGCAGTGCTGCACTCCCCAGTGAGCTCAGCAATGTGCCAGGGCTCCCTGAGCCTCACTGGCACCTTCAGAAAACTCGGGTGCCCATTAGGCCCTCCACATGACCTGGCCCTCTTTGTCTCAGGGATGTCCAGGACCCTACCAGGCACCGGGAGCAGCCTCACCTGGGGCGAACCTCCTGGGCAAGCAGAACATCAAGCCCATCCAACACAGTTTTTAAGATATTAACTGGAGGTCGATGCTTCAATCCCCCCAGAGGGAGGACAGTGAAGGGCCAGGCTTGTGCCATCGCCTTTAGGGACTCCTTGTAGCGTCTACGACGGTAGGCCAGGGTGAACAGCTGCGGGAAGAGCTCGGCGGGCAGGTGCTCCAGAGCTGAGATGGCCAAGGCCTGGTCCCTCAGCAGGCGTTTTCCTGCCAGCTCCAGGAGTGTGGGTGGGGTCCTGATGCTCATTTTCAAGGTGCTCCAATGGAATCCTGTGGAAAATTCTAGGGAACAAGGCATCCTTGTCAGGCCAAGCCTTTGAGCCCCATCTTCTGACTCCCATTTTCACAGCAATCAACTCAGGGCCAAAGCCACTGCCTGGCAATGGTGAGAGCCTCTGTTTAGAGAGTCCCATTCTGGGCTAGGTGACCACAGAGCCATAGATCCCCTGCCGGCCCCAGGACAAGTAGCTCAGAAGCACCCACATCTCTTATTCCATTCTGCCTGGGAAGTGGGTACTGAAGGGCCGAAAGCTGACCACCACCGTTTTGGGGGAAATTTTCAGATCAAGTTAGGGACACAAAGTTAATATTTAAAATTTCCAGAAATAAAACCAGTTAAGATGTTTTCATTAGGGGTTGGGGGAAGAGGGGCGTCAGGGAATCAGCTTGGTTACACATTTATAAATAGACCAAAGCACAAATCCAAATGTTTGAAATTCAGGCAAAACTACACTTAGAGGCCAAATCAGTGCATTCAATCTGTTCGTCTGGGAAAGAAGAAGAAGAAGAAGAAGAAGAAGAAGAAGAAGAAGAAGAAGAAGAAGAAGAAGAAGAAGAAGAAGAAGAAGAAGAAGAAGAAGGAGAAGAAGAAGGAGGAGAAGAAGAAGAGGAGGAGGAGGAAGAAGAAGAAAACAAGGAAAGCTCTCTGTGCCAACGTGAGGCCAGCTTCCTTAGCTGAGGCCCATAATTTACCTGATGTGATCAAATTGATGTGATCGGATCTCAGACCTGGTGAGAACCACTTCACTGACTGCAGAGAGGGAGGATTTTGAATGTCTCTTCTGCTGTCTGAATTCAGGATCTAAAAGGAAGCAAGATGGAGGGGAGGCAGTGCCATCCTAAAGGGCAAAGGGAGAGATTCTATCTTCCGTCCTGCCCAGGAGGAAAAGGGTGGGTGTGCTCTGGGGAAGATGGGATTAGTTTAGCAATCTGGGTGGGGAAGATTAAATCTAAGAATGGGAGCAGAGGAAGGAGAGGCCGGCCCTGGGAGTTTTGACATTTTCAAGACCAAAGGGCATTGAGGGTAGAATGCTTTGGGCTCTTGGAACCAGAGAGAAATAAATCTGGGCCTATAGCATGCAATCCTGTCAACATCACGGCAGCTGCCACCGGGCAATGTTTATCAAAGGGAAGAAGTTCTTCCACGGAAGATCAAGTTTTTCAAATTCTTCACCAAGGACATCCTAGGTCACAGTGCTCCCAGGTAGCAGCAGTCTATGCTTCAAGCATCCATGTTTCCCCACCCAGTAGGCGATACTCATTCCATTTTCTCCGGGTTCTGTACCTGGACAGGGTGGTCAGGATCTAAGCCTTAACTGGCACTTCTACTTTGACTGATTTCCTGGTGACATGGGTGGGCTTACCCAAGGCCATACCCTTTCATAAAAACTCCTGGTTAGATTAGAACCTCCCGGCAGACAGTCGATGACCAATAATCCCAAATACTGTCCAACCAATCTCCCCATTTCTCTGCACGGGGACCCAGACTGAGGTCCACTTCGGGGCCTCCTGGGGTTCCGCCTGCAATGTGGCTGAAGGCAGGTCCAGGCACTGCCTTCCATGCATTCAGGGCCTCAGAGGAATCACCTCAGGGTTAAAGCCATTGCCAGGCAATGGGGACAGTCTCAGTTTAGTAAGTCTCATTCTGGACTTGGTGGCCACAGAGCCATAGCTCCCCTGCAGGCCCCAGGACAAGCATCTCAGAAGCCCCCACATCTTTCATTTTAGTCTGACTACAAAGTGGGTACTCAGGGGCCTAAATGCTGACCCCCAACTTATTTGTCAGAAAAGTTTCAGACCGATCTAGAGACACAAACTAACTGTTTTAAGATGTCCAAAACTAAAAGCCCCTACAGTTAACATTAAGATGTTTTCACTGGGAAGGCAGGGTGGGAGGGGTTGGGGTTGGAATTCAGGAAAAACTACACTTAGAGGCAAAACCAAAGCCTTTAACCTGTTAGTCTGCAAAGGAAGAGAAAGAGCCCTAGCTGGTTTGCCTCAGTGTAGACCGGTTCAGCCAATGGACTGAAAAGTCCCGGGTTTGATTTTGGGCAAGGGCACATGCCTGAGTTTTGTTCTCTATCCCCATTAGATGGCTTTAGGGGGCAGCTGATCAATTAGTCTCTCATTGATGCTGTTTCCATCTCCCTCTCTCTTTCTTTCTGAAATCAATAAAATACATTTTAAAAAAGGAAGGAAAGCCGAAACCGATTTGGCTCAGTGGATAGAGCGTCGGTCTGCAGACTGAAAGGTCCCAGGTTCGATTCCAGTCAAGGGCATGTACCTTGGTTGTGGGCATATCCCCAGTAGAGGGTGTGCAAGAGGCAGCTGGTTGATGTTTCTCTCTCATTGATGTTTCTAGCTCTCTATCCCTCTCCCTTCCTCTCTGTAAAAAATCAATAAAATATATTTAAATAAATAAATAAATAAATAAATAAGGAAAGAAGGAAGGAAGGAAGGAAGGAAGGAAGGAAGGAAGGAAGGAAGGAAGGAAGGATATTAAAAGCTCTCGGTGCCAGTTCAGGTTTCATGCCACCATGAGGCTGACTCCTTAACTGAGGTTGGTACCTTACCTGCTGTGACCGGATGGGCTGGGGCTCAGATCTCAGACCTGGTGGAGAACCAGGGCAATGATTGCAGAGCTGAAGGACTCTGAATCTCTCCTCTGGTGCCTGAAGTTTTTAAATACCTTCTCAAAGACTAACATCCAATCAGAACCCTTAGTCTCTATCCCTTAATCCTAATGGATATTGCCTCTCTCCAGATTAATTGAAAGTTAGGGAGGGGCAAGGTGGAGGCCTGGTTCATTGATTCCTTCCACTGACACTGACTGAGGTTGACTGAAGGCCCATAGTTGTCATCCTCCATGTGAGACATTTAAGGGTGTAATGGGTTCCTGCCATTAGACAGGAAAGAACACAACCTGAGAGCATGGTTGCTGGGGGTTTGGGGCCACATCAAAGTATTCCAGATGCATCCTTAGTTAAGATAGCCGAGAAGACAATGGTGGCATCCCCAGGGCAAAAGAAAAGTGTCCATGCATCCAGTTGTCACTCAGGTTTTCTGTCAGGGGACATAGCAGATTATGAGCTCCTCAGGCAGCGAGGAGTGGGCGATTGAGGATGTGGTTTCTCTTTACGAGGTCACAAGGCTTCAGACCACAGGGTTTCTCTGAGAAAGGCCAGGTCACAAGGACCATGAGAGGCAGGGGTTAGGACTGGGCAGGATGGCGCTGGGACATCCTAATGGGACCCTGGGCCTTGGAAAAGATGGAGGATTTTAAAATATATATATATTTTATTGATTTTTTTACATTGAGGAAGGGAGAGGAGAGAGATAGAGAGCTAGAAACATCGATGAGAGAGAGACATCGACCATCTGCCTCCTACACACCCCACACCAGGGATGTGCCCGCAACCAATGTATATGCCCTTGACCGGAATCGAACCTGGGACCTTTCAGTCCGCAGACCAACGGTCTAGCCACTGAGCCAAACCAGTTTCGGCTGGAGAATTTTTCTTGGAAAGAAGAGAGATGGAAACACTCTTCTCTGGGTGAATTCAGGATCTAAAAGAGAAATGCTGGAGGGTATACAGTGCCATGCTAGAGGGCAAAGGGAGAGATTCCATCTTCTGTCCCTCCCAGGAGGAAAGGGAGGGTCTGCTCTGGGGAAGATGGGATTAGCTCCTCAATCTGGGTGGGGAAGTTAAATGTAAGATTGATTAATGGGAAATTGGCTTGATCAGGGAGTTAGACATTTTCAAACCTGAAAGGCACTGAAGGCTGATGTGTGGGCTCTTTGAGATGTTTGAGCCAGGGACAGAAATAAATGTGGGCCAATAACAGGGTAATCCCGTCATGGCAACATCATGGCAGCTGCCACCAGGTGACATTTATCTTTGGTTGGGGTTCTTCCACAGAGAACTCGTCCCAGATAGCAAGTTCCTTCCCTCATTACACTGTGTCTCCATGGCACCCCTTCACTGAACCACACCCCCAATGACCTTCCGTATGACAGCCATAAACCTGTCCCCCAATATCTCTCTGTTCTGTTTTTGTCTAACATCACTATGGCCTGCTGGATGAAAGGCTCTGTGAAGCCAGGGCGTAATCACAGCTCATTAAACATAGAATGAATGTGTCGCTCTTAGTGGTCCAAGGGAGGCCAGTTGTGGCCAGCCAATTGCTGCCATGTGGAACTCTTGTCCTGCACGGCCTCCTTTAGACCCCCATCCTTCTACTGTCAGTCACTCATCCCTCAGCCACCCCTGATCACCCAGTGTGTGTGCCAGGCTCTGACTCTGGGGAACTCTGAGTCACATAGGGAAGACGGAGGCACTGAACAGGCTCTTACAGCGAAGAGGGAAGGCCCCAAAGTGAGTTTTGATGCCTGGAGTCAGGGGGTGTCCTGGAAAGGGGCATCACAAGCCCAGGCTGCCTCCACTAGGCACCATGGAATTTGTCTACAGTATAAACTCACCGCCAAGCACACGCATGTGGGCCCATGAGCCAAGCACACAGTAGGCCCAGGCGTGACCCCATGGGACCTGAGCTGGGCTTCTGCTGGCGTTTCCTGGAAGGGAGAGGCAGTTTGCACAAGTCCGAGTGGGCATGTTTGGGAACCTGTGTGAAGTCAGGCCAGTCACTCTCAGGGCCTGTGCCCTCCTCTGTGAGCAGGAGCGACATTGAGAACTATGACTTGCATTCCTGTCATGCATGGTGATGGTGACCGTGGAAATCTTTTCATGGAGCCTAGGTCCCAGCTCTTAGTTCCCATAGCTCAATTTTTTCCCTACCTTTTTAATTTGTTTTATTTCTATTTAACTTCTTTATTTATTTTTATTTTTTAAAAAATATATTCTATTGATTTTTTACTGAGAGAAAGGGAGAGGGACAAAAAGTTAGAAAACTCGATGAGAGAGAAACATAGATCAGCTGCCTCCTGCACACCCCCTATTGGGGATGTGCCTGTAACCACGTTACGTGCCCTTGACCGAAATCGAACCCTGGACCCTTCAGTCTGCAGACCGACGCTCTGTCCGCAGAGCAAAATTGGTTCTGGCTTCTTTTTAACTTTTGTTGTTGATATGCAAATCCTCCCTTTGGGCTTATTATGTTTTCCATTGATTTTACATTCATTAATATTTACTGTTATTTATTTACTTATTCCCTGTATTGATTTTTAGAGAGAGTATAGAAGGGAGAGGAAGAGACAGAAAAACATTGACATGAGAGAGACACATATATTGGTTGCCTCCCCCAGGCAACTGGTCCAGGACCAGGGTTAAGCCCTCAAATAGTGTATGCCCTTGACTGCAATGGAACCCTTCAGTCCACAGGCAGGCTGTCTAGCCACTGAGCCAAACTGCCTAGGGCTCGATTATTTGCTAGAATGTGGTAAGACAAAAAGTTAAGAAAAATCATAGAAGAGTTCTAGTCATTCATTTTTCTGCCTAGCAGAAGAAACAACAGTTGTTTGTTGTTTACTTCTTTTAGTGGATGTTCACTTGACACAGGCAGTAGGTGGAAGGTTCTAGGAGAATGGAGAGGCAGTAGCTGATTTCCCTTTTAGTCAGTCTGCAGAATGATGCTCTATCCACTGAGCCAAACGGTTTTGGAGGGATTTCAAATTTTTCAAATTTCTCCTTTTTATTAAATTTATAATTATATTTTTGAAGAGTATCCCTTTTGGCTAATTGGTATATACAGCGGGATCATGGGAGGTCTAAGTAACTTTCTTAGAAGATGTAATCAGTAGTTGGCCTTTGATGTTACAAGATGGCGGCCCCCAGGGGAGCAGCAAGTCACTATACATTTACAGAACCCATGGACTCCACAGTCATGAGAATGAACCCTGATGGCAATGATGGGCTTTGGGTGACAGGATGTGTCAGGGCAGGCTCATCAGTAGTAACAAATGCCTGGCCCAGTGAGGGGTGGAGAGTGGGGAGGCTGTGAGTGTGGAGGAACAGAGGTGTAAGGGAACTCTCTACCTTCTGCTCAGTTTTGCTGGGAACCTAAATCTGTCAAAAAAATAAAATCCAGGCCCGCCTCGGCCCTGCAGGGGCTGGATGGGCAAGCTGGGCTCGATGGCTCGAGCCCGGGCTGCGCCGGCGGTGATCGGAGCGAGCGGGCCCCCGATGATACTGCTGGCGAATGGCTGCTCATGAGCCTGGCGGCCGTGTGGCTGGCGCGGAGGATGTGGATGCTGCGGAGCCCGCTCTCCCGCTCGCTATACGGGAACATGACGAGCGGCCCGGGCAGGCCCGTGGCGCCTGCGGGCGGCGGGAAGGAGAACCACCAGTGGTACATGTGCAACAGAGAAATTATGTGAATCACTCCAGGATGTGTTTGTTCAGAGTTACCTCGACCAAGGAACACAGATCTTTTTAAACAACAGCATTGAGAAAACGGGCTGGCTATTTATCCAACTGTATCACTCCTTTGTGTCATCTGTTTTTAGTCTGTTTATGTCTAGAACATCTATCAATGGGTTGCTCGGAGGAGGTTCAATGTTTGTGTTTTCCCTAGATCAGTTTCAGAGACTGCTTAGAATTAACCCAGACTGGAAAACCCATAGACTTCTCGACTTAGGTGCTGGAGATGAAGAAGTCACAAAAATCATGAGCCCGCATTTTGAAGAAATTTATGCCACTGAGCTGTCTGAAACGATGATATGGCAGCTTCAGAAGAAGAAATACAGAGTGCTCGGTATAAATGAATGGCAGAATACAGGGTTCCAGTATGATGTCATCAGCTGCTTGAATTTGCTGGACTGCTGTGATCAGCCCCTGACTTTGTTAAAAGATATCAGAAGTGTCTTGGAGCCAACTAGAGGCAGGGTCATCCTTGCCCTGGTCTTGCCCTTCCATCCCTATGTGGAATACGGTGGCAAGTGGGACAAGCCATCAGAAATTTTGGAAATCAAGGGACAGAACTGGGAAGAGCAAGTGAACAGTCTGCCTGAAGTTTTCGGGAAAGCGGGTTTTGTTATCGAGGCTTTCACCAGACTGCCATACCTGTGCGAAGGGGACATGTACAACAACTACTACGTCCTGGACGACGCTGTCTTTGTTCTCAAACCCGTGCAACCCGGAGTCTGCATTCTGCATTATGCCGGAAAGGAGCTGGGGACTGTCGGGCTAAAGATTATGTAGGAATTTAAAAAGCCAAAATATTAATTCTTTCTTTGTAGTGTGTAAAGGAAATGTCTTTTTAAAAAACAACCCAACTTTTTGGTGATTTTATCAGCTCTTTCTCAGTATGCAGGTCTCACTCCAATTACAGGAGATATTTTTTATACTTAATTGCAGTAGGGACTCCTTCCAAAGCCTAGCAATAGTCGTGACTTCCCCTGGAAACAGCAAATGCGGGTTGTTTCTGACAAAGTGAAGACTGGCAATGAAGGTGTCCTTCAGTTACAAATACTGGTTATAAGGTATAGCCACAGGCACTCTTTCCTATTTAGACATCTTTCTGTCCTTATTCAAGAAAATGTTTTAATAATGCTAATAAACTCTTTTGGTGAGAAAAAAAAATCCACTTTAAAAATATTTTTATTTTTTTCAGAGAGGCAGAAAGAGGAAGAGAGAGGCACCAATGATGTGAGAGAATCATTGATTGGCTACCATTAAGGATTGAGTCCACAAACTAGGGCATATGCCCTTGAACAGAATCAAACATGGGACCCTACAGTCAGCACTCTATCCACTGAACCAAACCACCTCGGGAAAACATTTTTTTTTTTTAAATATCCCATGGGAAAACAGTATGACATGTCCTCAAAATATTAAAAATGAAACTGCAATTTGACCTAGTATTCCCACTTCTAGGAATACATTCCAAGAAAACAGAAACATCAATCAGAGGAGATATATGCACCTCTAGGTTCACAGCAATACAATTTACAATAGCTAAATTTGGAAACAGCCTAAGTGCCCCTCAGCAGATGAGTGGATAAGAAAACGATGATACATCTACACAATGAAATACATTAAAATTCAGTAAACAATAAAGAATTCTTACCATTTGCAACAGCATGGATTAAACAGGAGATCAGGAGAAACCAAGATGGGGGCATAGGGTAGACACCCGAATGCAGCCTACCACAACAAATTTGAATTTAGAACTGGAAAACAGGGGAGGCATTGCCCTTAAGCACCGGATGGCTAGTTGAGAGGAGGCTCTGCCATCTGGGAAGGAGAGAGAAGGCACGCTGAACCACGGCAACTGTGAAGGTGCGGAGAACTGTGGGCACGAAAAGGCACTGGCTTACTCTTGGCATGTGGAGAGGGAGGGCCAGACTGAGATTGCTGCTGGCATACTCCTGGTGCGCAGAGAGGGCTGGCCGGGCTGAGTTAGCTACTGGCGTACTCCCCATGCACGGAGAGGCCAGGCAAAGCTGAGTTCCTTAATGGCTTACTCCTGGAGCGGAGAGGGTGGACAGCTAACACATGGTTGGCTTTCTTATTTGGAAGGAAAACAGAATCACCCTATTGTTCTGATAGACAGCTTCAGTCAGGGAGAGGCCAGACTGTCAGGCAGTGGGCAGAGATTTCTCAGAGGTGTGTGAAGCCAGAGCCCATTACTGCGGGAATTGGGGAGGAGTCAAAGAGAAAACAAAGCTTGTCTGCACCAACCTGAGACTCCGTCCCATCCAAGCTGAGCACAGAAGGTTTCCCAGAGGCTGGTTTTCTCTAAGGAGGGACTGGCCAGAATCCAAAGCTTGTTTGCACCTTTACCAAAGAGGTGTGAGCACCTGCAACCAATCCTCCGAAACTCACCCCAAACAGGACTTTTCTAAGGCGAGACTGACAGGGAACCAAAGATTGTCTGAGCCACCCCAAGATCCCACCCCATCCAAGCGGAGTACAGAAGCCCTCCTAGCTGAGACACTGCTGATCCTCACAGCCAATTGGCTTGGAGATCAATGCTTCCCCGTGATACCAACACAAGCAAGACTTAACAACAAGACTACACACACAGCCCACAAAGGGCTACACCAAGACTGTCCACCTCAGGTAACTGAGAAGGCTGTGCTACTGAGCTCTACCAGAACACCTAGCACACAAAACTATTCCATTAAATCAGTGAAACAACTAAAATGTAGAGAAGAGACAGGACACAAAGGAAGGAGATAGAGGAAAAGAAAAGATTGGACATTGAGTTCAAAACTACAGTTATAAGATTATTCAAGAATATCCTAAAGAAGGCCAATAAAATAAATGAGACCTATGAGGATATGAAAAGGGATCAACTAGAAATAATAAGGGATCAACTAGAAATGAAGAAAACATTGTATGAAATAAAAAATATTACACAGAGTCCTAAAAACAGATGGAAGAGTGCAAGAATCAAGACAAAGTTTTAAAACACAAAGACCCAGAGGACACTCCTCCACAGAAGCAAGATGATAAGAGAATCCAGAAAGTTGAAGATAGCGTAAGAAACCTCTGGGACAATTTCAAGCAAACCAACGTCAGAATTATGGGGGTCCCAGAAGAAGAGAGAGAGCAAGATACTGAAAACATACTGAAACAAATAGTGACAAAAAATACCCCACCTGGGGAAAGAAATAGACTTACAAGTCCAGGAAGTCCGCAGAACTCCAAACAAAGGGAATCCAAAGAGAACCACACCAAGACACATCATAATTAAAATTCCAAGAGCAAAAGACAAAGAGAGAATATTAAAAGCAACAAGAGAGCCGAGACCATTTTGGCTCAATGGATAGAGCGTTGGCTTGGGAACTGAAAGGTCCCAGGTTCGATTCCGGTCAGGGTCATGTACCTTGCTTGCGGGCACATCCCTGGTAGGTGGTGTGCAGGAGGCAGCTGATAGATGATTCTCTCTCATCGGTGTTTCTAACTCTCTATCCCTCTCTCTTCCTCTATGTAAAAAATCAATAATAAAAATAAAAAATAAATAAAAGCAACAAGAGAAAAGCAGGTAGTTACCTATAAAGGAGCACCCATACGATTGTCAGCTGATTTCTCAACAGAAACTATGCAGGCCAGACAGGAATGGCAAGAAATATTCAAGGTGATGTATAGCAAGAACCTACAGCCAAAAATAATCTACCCAGCAAAGCTATCACTCAGAATTGAAGGCCAGATAAAGAGCTTCACAAATAAAAAAAAGCTAAAGGAGTTCATCACCACCAAACCAGAATTATATGAATTTCTGAAGGGGATTATTTAGGAAGAGGAAGAAAATAAAGATAAAAATTATGAAGAACAAATACGTAACTATCAACAAGAGAATCTAAAAACCAAGGAAATTAAAAAATCTGATGAATAATATTAACTGTTGAATATAATAGAATCAGAGGTATGGAAGGGGAGTGGACTGACGATTCTTGGGGAAAAGGGGAGTAGGGGTGTGGGAAGAGACTGAACAAAAACTTTGCACCTATGGATGAGGACAATGGGGGGTGGAGAAAGAACAGAGAGTGGGGTAGGAACCTGGTGGAGGGAAGCAATTGAGGGGGGGAGGGTAAAGAGGAACACATCTGTAATAATTTGAACAATAAAGATTTATTTTTTAAAAAAATAGAAAGAAAGAAAGAGAGAGAGAGAGAGAGAAAGAAAAAGAAAATACCAAGCAAAAAAAAAAAAATAAAATAAACAGGAGATCATTATGCTAAGCAAAATAAGCCAATCAGAGAAAAAGAAATATCACGTGATCTCATTCATTTGTGGAATATAATGAACACCATAAACAAAATGAACAAAAATAGAATCAGGGTCACAGAAGCATCACACAGACTGTCCAACCTATGAAGGAAGGCAGCAGTACGAAATGAACCAAAGGACTTATATGTGTACATAGGAGCATAAGCAGTAAGGGGGCAAAGACAGTAAGGGGGTGAGAGCATCTGCCTGGGGATGAGAATAGCAAAGGAGAAATCAATGTGGGAAAAAGAAGACTTATGTAATACTTTAAACAATCAGTAATTTAAAAAATAAAAAATATAGCCGAGACCGGTTTGGCTCAATGGATAGAGCGTCGGCTTGGGGACTGAGGGGTCCCGGGTTCGATTTCGGTCAGGGGCATGTACCTTGGTTGCGGGCATATCCCCAGTGGGGGGTGTGCAGGAGGCAGCTGATCGATGACTCTCTCTCATTGATGTTTCTAACTCTGTATCTCTCTCCCTTCCTCTCTGTACAAAATCAATAAAATATGTTAAAAAAATAATAATAATAAAATAAAAATAAAAATAAAAAATATAAAATATCCCCATGCAGTTTCTAAAATACTAAATTTCCTTTATCATTCTATTTTATATTTTTATTATTTTTATTGTTTTTATCGATTTCAGAAAGATGGAGAAAATAAAGGAAACACCACTAATGAGAGAGAATCATTGATTGGCCCCCACCAGGAATCCAGCCCACAACCCCAGGCATATGCCAAACCAGGAATGGGAATTTTGACCTCCTGGTTCATAGTTCAAACCCCATAGATAATACTGGGCATGCTCCTTAATCACTTTAAAGGGCAGTTTATATCATTAACATTTACATAACTCACAATAAAAATATTTCTACTCAAATAATAAAATCTACATAACAGCAAACTTTATAACCACTCAAGACCATAGCTCTGCTTACATCACTAAAACATCTCCTTGTCTGACCAGCAGGTGGCAAACCAATCCTGAGGTCTGGCTATTTTTCCTGACAATCACTAGGGATGAATCCACTCTTTGCACTCTAACCCCACCCCCACCACCCAACTCCCAACCACTCCCCCACCCCAGGGCTGACTGCTTCAGCTGGGTCAGGACCCATGCAGAAGCTGAGTCCCACTGGGCGCCCTGTGCTGGGCTCTCTTCCCTGTCCTCAGGAGGAGAGCATGAGACTGAGGGGCAAGGATGCTGGGGGCTTCTGCTGGGAGGGAAAAGAGGAAAAACCCATTTACTGACTCTTACTCTATGCCAGGCCCACCGCCAAGCCCTCAATATGCACCATCTCCTTGGATCTTACAAGCATCCACTAAGCTGGGTGAGCACCATGTCCTCATTTGACAGGGGAATTAAGGTTCTTGCCTGAGGTCCCTCCACCCAACAGCACCTCCCCTTAACTCAGAGTCTGCACTGGAGTGCCCTTTGATTAGGGTCACTGTGATGGGTAAATTTTATGTGTCAACTTGACCTGAGGTCATCCAACTTTTTCACCTCATGGACCATCAGTTGGCGACCACTGAACTTGATGGCACTAAGGGTAGACCAAGTAGTTGGTAAAGCCATTCTGGGTGTGAATGGACCGGGTTAGCTTTTGATTCAGCACTCCAGTAAGGATATCTTACAGTGCAGCTGGGCTTCCTCCAGTCTCTTGGGGGCCCAAGAAGATTAGAAAGAGGAAGCAAGGATGAATTCTCTCTTCTTTGGTTTTAGCTGATGGTAAACATAAACATAGACTCTCAGTTGTCAGGGCATCAAACTCCTGGATGTGCACCAGCTGCCCTTTATTCTCAGGCCTATGGGCTCACAGTGGGGGTTAATCCATGGGCTCCCCTGGTTCTCAGGCCTTTGGATTGGCCTCAGTTATACCATTAGCTTTGTAGGTTCTCCAGCTTACAGAGGGCAGGCATTGGGACTGAAGATAGGAGCCTATCCCTGTAAATCTCCTACCTGCATCCATGTGTCTCTGTTGGCTCTCCCGGGGAACACAACTTAATACAGTGACTGAGCACAGGGAAGAAGCTCACTCATTTGTGCAGGGTGTCTGCTCCCCTTCCTGACAGGCTGGTTTCAGAACATGCTCTCTAGTCTAGCTCCGTAGAGAGATGGGAGGTGTAATGGGAATAAGCCAATCCCCCATGGATATGGCCTGCCCCCCTCACCGGGTTCTTTTTTATGTGGTGTACAAATCCACAGAAAAAAGTATTATGTCCCTGAATAGCTATAGTATTTTGCTCAAATGAATTTGAATGATTTTGCTGACCACAAGCAGGTTCCTTCCTCTGCACCAGGCTGACAGGCATGGGCTGGATGGCCCACGGGCTCAGTGCCTCTGCAGTGTGGACAAGCCTTTCTGGAACTGGGGGTCATGCCTTGTCCCTGGATCCCTGCTGGCACAAGTCCTGGGACGTGTGGGTCCTCCTGAGGAACCAAAGGGAACACTAGCATCCAGCGTCAGATTCAGCAGAGAGGTCCCCTTCACTTCAGGGGTTGGTGGGCCACCTAGCAGGTCCCATTGTATCCACCCACTGAGCAGCCACAAGGAGGTCAGACATGCCCAGAGAGAAGAGAAGACCTGGAGGGAGTGTAACAGTGCTGAGCAATGCAGCCAAACCACATCCCAGCAGATCCAGGTTCTGACCCTGAGCTCTCCCCACTTTTTTCATCAGTGACTACAGGGTCCTGAGGTTTGAACTGGAGAGACAGGAGAACACAAGCAAGAAGACCAGAAGGTTGCCTTTGAAATTGTCTTTAATTCTGATCATTCCTTTACAATCACCCTAGGATTCACTCCCACACAAGAAGCTCAAGTCCAAATTCTGCCCCCTCCCCACGCAAATGAGATTCATGTTTCTGCTTGTAGGACACATTGCCTTTGAGGTCCCATGAACTCCCCATTTTTGACCCTGCAACCCTTTACCCAGGCTGTCCCCCTTTCCCCATTTACACTGAGCTTGAACCTGACACATGGGGTGGCCCCTGTATAGTGCCCCCAGGTCCGAGGTTTCAGCTTCCAAAAGCCCAGAAAGAAGCTCAGTTGCACCCACTGAGCACAGTCATTACATGGGCAAAGAACAGGCTCCCTGGCATGAAAATGCCACATCATAATATTCCCTGTGGCCACTGTGCTTGGAGGCAAGCAGGATGGTCCTGGGCTGTCCTAACTCCCTCAGTATTTCCGTCAGCTCAGCCCGGACCAGGGCAAGTCTCTCCTGGTTGACAGTGTCCTGGGTCGTGTAACACTCCAGAGGGACGGGGTACAGCTCCATCTCTAAACTGGGTAGCCTGCCTGTGTGGCGCAGCAGCTTCTCCACGGTGGCCACAGAGAGGCGGTTCTCAGAAATGGTGAAGAAACTGAGCTGGTGACAGTGGCTCAGGACAGGCAGGATGGCCTCAACTTGGGAGTCCACCAAGTCACACTTATCGAGGCGCAGCTCCTGGAGGGTGGGTGTCAATGCCTCCAGCAGAGCTCGGAGGGGCACTGGAATAAAACCATCGAGGCTGGCACAATACAGACGCAGGGATTTCAGCTGCCTGAGGTGCGGACACAGGAACAGGTGTTCCAGGTCTGAATGGGTCAGGCACCGGCAATGCGTTATGGTGAGTTTTTCCAAGGGAGTCTGCAGGCACCTGGGGAGACACAGAGCAGTTAGTTCCTGGAGACAGGGTGGCAGGTAGAGGGGGCCTCCATGTGGGAGAAGACCAATTTTTCCAAGCCCAGGGTTGTCCTGACAATGTGATGAAGGGAAACACCCAGGAAGCCCAGAATCCTTTTAGGCTGGGTCAAGGTCACTTTTCCAGATCTTCCTTTCCTTAGCCACCAAGCAGAGCACTGCTCTCTGGAAGGTGTCTGGACATAAGGGAAATGGTGGGAACCTGCTCAGAGAGCCTGACAGCGTCTAGGGCCGTGGTCGCCAAACTGCGGCTCGAGAGCCACATGCACTTTTTTGGCCCCTTGAGTGTGGCTGTTCCACAAAATACCACGGACTGGGCTAACCTGTTTTACAGAAGTGGCATTAGAAGAAGTTGAAGTTTAAGAAAATTAGCTCTCAAAAGAAATTCCAATCACTGTAATGTTGATATTTGGCTCTGTTGACTTATGAATTTGCAGACCACTGGTCTAGGTCACGGGTGGACATCCCTGCACATTATGATTGGGAGACAAAACCAAGAGTGCTGTCAACTCAGATTCCCTTCTGTCCACTGCTTGGCTCCACACACCAGACATCTGAGCCACATGAGGCTCATTCATCTAATTCAGAGGGAACACCCTGGCCCTAGTTGGTTTGAATCAGTGGATAGAGCTTTCCCTTTTCAACCCAAGAGTCTCACATTTAATTCATGGTCAAGGGCACAGAAATCATTTGCAGGCTCAATGCCTGATCCAGGTTGGGGCATGTGCTGAGGGCAATCAGTCGTCTCTCTCTCTCACTATGTATTTCTCTTGCTCTCTCTTCCCTTCCATTCCACTCTCTAAAAATCAATGGTAAAATATATACTCCTTTGAGGATTAAAAAAAAGGAGAGAGTAAATCAGAGGAAGATTCTTCAACATCAAACTGGGGAGGCCAGTGTGCAGAGGAGACTTCTATCCATACATCACCACAAACCACTGGTCACCCTGCAATCCTGTCCACTCCCGCTTCTTAGCTGCAGAACCATGCCTGTCCTTTCTACAAATGACCTTCCTGCTACCCAGGACCATCTTTGACAGATTAGGAATCTGAGACAGGCTCACGTGTGTTCACGTGGCTGGTGGGTACAGAGCTTATGTCTCAAATGCTTCATCTGATGTGGCTTTGCCTCCTCCCAATCTTCTTCTTAAGGTCTCATCACTTGGACATCTCTCTCCAAGGCAGAATACACACACCCAGGCTGGCTGGGTCCCTCATTGAGCCAGTTCTGTTACCCCTCATGACATCAAAACATGCTGATTTCAAAACATGCTTCCTTTGGGTGCTCATGGGATGTCACCCTCAAACCACCTAACATTCTAAGACTGTGTACAGTGCTGGACAGCTCACCTGAGCATCTGGTGCAGACGGCCTCGGAGGAAGGAGGGGGAATCCAGGTCCAGCTCTCGGAGTTGCAGTGGACTGAGCATCTGAGAGAGGAACTGGGAAAAGGATATCTGCTCTTCTTGCTCCTCCCTCTCCTGCTCCTCTACCTCCTCCCACTCCTGTTCCTCTACATCCTCCCACTCCTGCTCCTCTACATCCTCCCATTCCTGCTCCTCTACCTCCATGAATTCTTGCTCCTCCCACTCCTGGACATCTTCCTCCTCTTCTTCCACCTCTTCCTCCTCACCCAATATATGGATGTGGGAGAGAAAGAGTTTCTGCAGGTTCCTCATCTGCCCCAGGTAAAGGGCAAACATCTCCAGGGTGGGCAGGTCCCAGGTGCACTTCAGTTCCACCTCCTGGATACAGTCCAGCTGCACCACATCCAGGACCTGCCACACCCTGTGGAAGGGCACCTCAGCAATCCTCAGCGTCTTGCAGCACAGGTGTACCAGCCCTTCCCTCTGCTGGGCCCATTGGATGACATACATGAAAAACGCATCTCTGTTCCTTTCAGTGAAGTTCAGGTCTAGGAACACCTCCACGGGAGCTAAGGGGTGCTCCATGTCGGGGCTGGACCTGTGCACAGTCACTGGACAAGTCGGTGAGGGCTCCTGGGTGCTGTCTCCACACCACATTCTCCAGAAGGCGGAACCCCTGTCCCTTAAATCCAGCACCCTCAGTTTCCACCTCCTGTGGGAAAAGCAGGACATTAGCAGAGATTCTTTCATGTCATCATCAGGACATTGGATAAGATGTTGTATGGACAGTGTCTATAAGTGGTTGAGCATCTACCTATGATCCAGGAGGTCACAGTTCAGTCCTTGGTCAGGATACATGCCTGGGTTGCAAGCTCGATGCCCAGTATGTGAGATGTGTGTGTTTGTGTGTGTGCCTGAGGCTATCAATCAATGATTCTCTCTCATCATTGAGGCTTCTATTTCTGTCTCTCCCTTCCTCTCTGAAATCAAGAAAAAAATGGTATTTTAAAAAGATGAACAGAGAAACTAAGATGGCGGCATAGAGTAGACACCCGAATGCAGCCTACCACAACAATTTTGAATTTAGAACTGGAAAACAGGGCAAACATTTCCCTGAAGTGCCCAACGGCCTGCTGAGAGGAGATTCTACCATCTGGGAAGGAGAGAGAAGGCACGCTGAGCCTCAGAAACTATGAAGGTGCGGAGAACTGTGTGCGGGAAAAGGTGGCTGCAGAGTTCACTGTTGGCTTGCTCACTGCGCGCGGAGAGAGTGGGCCGAGTTCGCTACTGACTTACTCCCATGGTGAGAAGAGGGTGAGCTGAGTTCTCTGCTGGCTTACTTCAGGCATGCAGAGAGGGCAGAAAGCTAACGCGTGGCTGGCTTTTTGTTTGGGAGGAAAACAGAACCACCCTATTGCTCTGATAGACGGCCCTCAGTCAGAGAGAGGCCGGACTGTAAGGCAGCGGGCAAAGATCTCTCGGAGGTGTGTGAAGCCAATGTCCATTTCTGCGGGACTCAGAGAGGGGCTGATGAGAAACGAAAGCTCCTCTGCACCACCCCAAGACTCTGCCCCATCCAACCTGAGCACACAAGCTCTACTGGAGGCTGGTTTTCTCTTTCGCCGTGAATAGGACTTTCCTAAGGAGAGACTGATGGGAATCTAAAGCTTGTCTGTGCCTATACCAAAGAGGTGCGAGCACCTGCTACCAATCTTGCAGGACTCACTGCAAATAGAACTTTCCTAAGGTGAGACTGACGGAATCAAAGCTTGTCTGCGCCACCCTGAGACTCTGCCCCATCCAAGTGGAGTACAGAAGCCCTCCTAGCTGAGACAATCCTGATCCTCACAGCCAATTGGCTTGGAGATCAATGCTTCCCCGTGATACCAACACAAGCAAGACTTAACAACAAGACTACACACACAGTCCACAAAGGGATACACCAAGACTGTCCACCTCAGGTAACTGAGAAGGCTGTGCTACTGAGCTCTACCAGAACACCTAGCACACAAAACTATTCCATCAAATCAGGGAAACAACTCAAATGTAGAGAAGAGACAGGACACAAAAGAAGGAGATGGAGGAAAAGAAAAGATTGGACATTGAGTTCAAAACTACAGTTATAAGGTTATTTAAGAATATCCTAAAAAAGACTGATAAAATAAATGAGACCTATGAGGATATGAAAAGGGATCAACTAGAAATAAGGGATCAACTAGAAATGAAGAAAACATTGTATGAAATAAAAAATATTACACCGAGTCCTAAAAACAGACTGGAAGATCGCAAGAATCAAGACAAAGTTTTAAAACACAAAGACCCAGAGCACACTCCTCCACAGAAGCAAGATGATAAGAGAATCCAGAAAGTTGAAGATAGCATAAGAAACCTCTGGGACAATTTCAAGCGAACCAACGTCAGAATTATGGGGTCCCAGAAGAAGAGAGAGAGCAAGATACCGAAAACATACTGAAACAAATAGTGACAGAAAACTTCCCCACCTGGGGAAAGAAATAGACTTACAAGTCCAGGAAGCCCGCAGAACCCCAAACAAAAGGAATCCAAAAAGGACCACACCAAGACACATCATAATTAAAATTCCAAGAGCAAAAGACAAAGAGAGAATATTAAAAGCAGCAAGAGCAAAGCACGTAGTTAACTATAAAGGAGTACCCATATGATTGTCAGCTGATTTCTCAACAGAAACCATGCAGGCCAGACAGGAATGGCAAGAAATATTCAAGGTAATGAATAACAAGAACCTACAGCCAAAAATACTCTACCCAGCAAAGCTATCACTCAGAATCGAAGGTCAGATAACGAGCTTCACTGTTAAAAAAAAAAAAAAGCTAAAGGAGTTCATCAAGCCAAACCAGAATTATATGAATTGCTGACGGGGGTTATTTAGGAAGAGGAAGATGATAAAGATAAAAATTATGAACAACCAATACATAACTATCAACAAGTGAAACTAAAAACCAAGGGAATTAAAAAATCTGATGAACAATATTAACTGGTGAATATAATAGAATCAGAAGTATGGACGGGAGTGGACTGACGATTCTCAGGGAAAAGGAGAGTGGGGGTGTGCAAAGACACTGAACAAAAACTGTGCACCTATGGAGGAGGATAATGTGGGAATGTGGGGTGGGAAAAGGGCAGAGGGTGGGGTGGGAACCTGGTGGAGGGGAGCAATTGGGGAGGGGGAGAGAGGAACACATTTGTAATAATCTGAACAATAAAGATTTATTAAAAAAAAAAAATCAATGGAACCAGGGCAGGCCAGAATGAGAATGAGCATCTGAGTTGAGGCAACAACCAGACTCTACCCCCACCCTGACCTTCACTTTGATTCTCAAGGTCAGTGTCTTCCTTGGATCCTGCTATGCTCATCTCCTTCCATCCCTTCTGCTCTGCACTTCCTGTATCTTTAACTACCACTGGTAGGAGGCAGGGCACATTTTGGAGGTGCCTCTGCCCAGTAGGCAGTGCTGCACTCCCCATGAGTTCAGCAATGTGCCAGGGCTCCCTGAGCCTCACTGGCACCTTCAGAAAACTCGGGTCCCCCTAAGGTCCTCCACATGCCCTGACCCCCTTTGTCTCAGGGATGCCCAGGACCCTACCATGCACCAGGAGCAGCCTTACCTGGGGCGAACCTCCTGGGCAAGCAGAACATCAAGCCCATCCAACACAGTTTTTAAGATCTTAACCCGAGGTCGATGCTTCAATCCCCCCAGAGGGAGGACAGTGAAGGGCCAGGCTTGTGTCATCGCCTTCAGGGACTTGTGGCGTCTACTAAAGTAGGCCAAGATGAACAGCAGTGGGAAGAGCTCAGTGGGCAGGTGCTCCAAAGCTGTGATGAGAAAGGCCTGGTCCTTCAGCAGGCTCTCTGCTGCCAGCTGCAGGAGTGTGGGTGGGGTCCTGATGCTCATCCTCAAGGTTCTCCAAAGGAATCCTGTGGAAAAATCCAGGGAACAAGACATCCTCGTCAGGCCAAGCCTTTGAGCCCCATCCTCTGACTCCCCATTTTCACAGGAATCAACTCAGGGCAGAAGGCACTGCTTGGCAATGGTGAGAGCCTCTGTTTAGAGAGTCCCATTCCGGGCTAGGTGACCACAGAGCTCCCCTGCAGGACCCAGGATGAGCATCTCAGAAGCACCCACATCTTTTATTCCAGTCTGCCTGGAAAGTGGGTACTGAAGGGCCTGAAAGCTGACCCTCACCGTTTTTTGGGGAAAGTTTCAGAACAATCTAGAGAAACAAATTAATATTTAAAATATCTAGAAATGAAACCACAGTTAAGATGTTTTCAATAGGCGTTTGGGGCAGAGGGACAACAGGGAATCAGCTTGGTTACACATTTATAAATAGACCAAAGGACAAATGTTTGAAATTCAGGCAAAACTACACTTAGAGGCAAAATCAATGCATTCAATCTGTTTATCTGTTAAAAAACAAACAAAAGAAGAAAACAAGGAAAGCTCTCTGTGCCAACGTGAGGCCGGCTTCCTTAGCTGAGGCCCATAATTTACCTGATGTGATCAGGTTGACTGGGGCTCAGATCTCAGACCTGGTGAGAACCACTTCACTGACTGCAGAGAGGGAGGATTTTGAATGTCTCCTCTGGTGTCTGAGGATTTTAGACACCTTCTCAAAGGCTAACATCTAATTAGAACCCTCAGTCTCCCAATGCAATTATTGCCTCTCTTCAGATTAATGAATTGAAAGTTAGGGAGGGGCAAGGTGAAAGCCTGATCCCTTCCATATACACTAAGGTAGAATGATGGCCCATAATTGTCATCCTTTATGTGAGACAGTGAAGGTGTCATGGGTTCCTGATGTTAAATAGGAAAGAGCAAAACCAGAGAGCATGGTTGCTGGAGGCATTTGGCCACATAAGAGTTATCAGAACACTGCAGAGTTAAAACATCCTGGAGAAGACACTGGTGCCATCCCCAGGAGAACTAAGGAAATGTGTCCAGGCATCAAGTTCTGTTTTATGGCAGGTGACACAGCAGATCATGAGCTCCTCAGGGAGCAAGTGGTGGGCAACTGAGGTTGTGGCTGTCCTAGACCCCAAGGCTTCTCTGAGGGAGGTGCAGCATGAGAGGCAGGGGTCAGGGTGGCACTGGGCCATCATAATGGGAACCTGTGAATGATCCAGGGCCATGGGGAAGTTGGGGGATTTTTCTTGGAAAGAAGAGAGATGGAAAGACTGCTCTCTGGGTGAATTCATGATCTAAAAGGAGACAAGCTGGAAGGGAGACAGTGCCATCCTAGAGGGCAAAGGGAGAGATTTCATCTTCTGTCCTGCCCAGGAGGCAAAGGGTGGGTGTGCTCTGGGGAAGATGGGATTAGCTCAGGAAACTGGGTGCAGAAGCTTAAATCTAAGAATGAGAGCAGAGAGAGCAGGGGGAAGCCCTGAGCGTTAGACATTTTCAAGACCAAAGGGCATTGAGGGTGGAATGCTTTGGGCTCTTGGAACCAGAGACAGAAATAAACCTGGGTCTTTAGCATGCAACCCTGTCAACATCACGGCAGCTGCCACCAGGCGATGTTTATCAAAGGGAAGAGGTTCTTCCATGGAAGATCAAGTTTTCAAATTCTTCACAAGGACATCCTAGGTCACACTGCTCACAGGTAGCAGCAGTCTATGCTTCAAGCATCCATGTTTCCCCACCCAGTAGGCGATTCTCATTCCATTTTCTCTGGGTTCTGTACCTGGACAGGGTGGTCAGGATCTAAGCCTTAACTGGCACTTCTACTTTGACTGATTTCCTGGTGACATGGGTGGGCTTACACGAGGCCATTTCCTTTCATAAAAACTCCTTGTTATATTAGAAACTCCCAAAATATAGGATATGACCAATAATCCCAAGTGCTGTCCAACCAATCTCCCCATTTCTCTGCACGGGGGACCCAGACTGAGGTCCACTTTGGGGCCTCCTGGGGTTCCGCCTGCAACGTGGCTGAAGGCAGGTCCAGGCACTGCCTTCCATGCATTCAGGGCCTCAGAGGGATCACCCCAGGGTTAAAGCCACTGCCTGGCGATGGGGACAGTCTCAGTTTAGTAAGTTCCTTTCTGAGCTCCGTGGCCACAGAGCCACAGCTCTCCCCTGCAGGCCCCAGGACAAGCATCTCAGAAGCCCCCACATCTTTCATTCAAGTCTGACTAGGAAATGGATACTCGGGGGCCTAAATGCTGACCCCCAACTTATTGGGCAGAAAAGTTTCAGACCAATCTAGGAACACATACTAAATATTTAAACTGTCCAGCCGAAAATGGTTTGGTTCAGTGAATACAACGTCGGCCTGCGGAATGAAAAGTCCCAGGTTCAATTCCAGTCAAGGGCATGTACCTTAGTTGCAGCCACATCCCTAGTAGGTGGTGTGCAGGAGGCAGCTAATCGATGTTTCTCTCTCATCGATGTTTCTCACTCTCTATCCCTCTCTCTTCCTGTCTGTGAAAAATCAATAAAATATATATTTTTAATGAAATAAATATTTAAACTGTCCAAAACTAAAAATCCCAATAGTTAACAATTAAGATGTTTTCACTGGGAAGGCAAGGTGGGAAGGGTTGGGGTCAGGGAATCAGCTTGTTTAGATATTTATTTATTTTTAAAATATATTTTATTGATTTTGTACAGAGAGGAAGGGAGAGAGATAGAGAGTTAGAAACACCGATGAGAGAGAGTCATCGATCAGCTGCCTCTTGCACACCCCCTACTGGGGATATGCCCGCAATCAAGGTACATGCCCTTGACCGGAATCGAACCCGGGACCTTTCAGTCCCCAAGCCGACGCTCTATCCACTGAGCCAAACCGGTTTCAGTTGTTTAGATATTTAAAAATAAACTGTAGCCCCGATGCAAATGGTTGGAATTCAGGAAAAGCTACACTTAGAGGCAAAATCAAAGCCATCAACCTGTTAGTCTGTAAAGGAAGAGAAAAAGCCCTAGCTGGTCTCCTCAGTGGAGACCGGTTCAGCCAATGGATTGAAGGGTCCTGGGTTTTATTTTGGTCAAAGGCACATGCCTGAGTTTTGTTCTCTATCCCCAGTAGAGGGCTTGAGGAGGCAGCTGACCAATTATTCTCTCTCATTGATGCTGTTTCCATCTCCCTCCCGCTTCATCTCTGAAATCAATAAAATACATTTGAAGGAAGGAAGGAAGGAAGGAAGGAAGGAAGGAAGGAAGGAAGGAAGGAAGGAAGGAAGGAAGGAAAAGCTCTCGGTGCCAGTTCAGGTTTCGTGCCACCATGAAGCTGACTCCTTAACTGAGGTTGGTACCTTACCTGCTGTGACCGGGTTGGCTGGGACTCAGATCTCAGACCTGGTGGAGACCCAGGGCACTGACTGCAGAGCTGAAGGACTCTGACTCTCTCCTCTGGTGCCTGATGTTTTTAGACACCGTCTCAAAGACTAACATCCAATCAGAACCCTTAGTCTCTATCTCCTTAATCCTAACAGGATATTGCCTCTCTCCAGATTAATGGACCAAACCAGAAATCGGTTTTAGAAAAGAGAAAGTTAGGGAGGGGCAAGGTGGAGGCCTGGTTCATTGATTCCTTCCACTGACACTAACTGAGGTTGACTGAAGGCCCATAGTTGTCATCCTCCATGTGAGACATTTAAGGGTGTAATGGGTTCCTGCCATTAGACAGAAAAGAACACAACCTGGGAGCATGGTTGCTGGGGTTTGGGGCCACATCAAAGTATTCCAGATGCATCCTCAGTTAAGATAGCCAAGAAGACAATGGTGGCATCCCCAGGGCAAAAGAAAAGTGTCCATGCATCCAGTTGTCCCTCAGGTTTTCTGTCAGGAGACATAGCAGATTATGCGCTCCACAGGGAGCAGGGAGTGGGTGATTGAGGATGTGGCTTCTCTTTGCGAGGTCACAAGGCTTCAGACCACAGGGTTTCTCTGAGAAAGGCCACGTCATGACAAGCAGGGGTCAGGGCTGTGCAGGGTAGCACTGGGCCATCCTAATGAGACCCTGTGAATGACCCAGGGCCATGGAAAAGATGGGGATTTTCTTGGAAAGAAATGAGATGGAAGGACTGTTCTCTGGCTGAATTCAGGGTCTAAAAGAGACATGCTGGAGGGGAGAAGTGCCATCCTAGGGGGCAAAGGAGAGGATTCTATACTCTGTCCCACCCAGAAGGAAAAGGGAGGGTCTGCTCTGGGGAAGATGGAATTAGCTCTGAAATCTGGGTGGGGAAGATTAAATGTAAGACTGTGATTAGTGGGAAATCGACCCAATCCGGGAGTTAGACATTTTCATATATATATATATATATATATATATATATATATATATAAATTGATTTTTTACAGAGAGGAAGGGAGAGAGATAGAGAGCCAGAAACGTTGAGAGAGAAACATCGACCAGCTGCCTCCTGCACACCCCCTATACCAGGAATGTGCCCGCAACCAATGTACATGCCCTTGACCGGAATCAAACTTGGGACCTTTCAGTCTGCAGACTGACGCTCTACCACTGAGCCAAACCAGTTTCGGCGAGTTAGACATTTTCATGTTTGAGCCAGGGACAGAAATAATTGTTGGCCAATAGCAGGTAATCCCGTCATGGCAACATCATGGCATGTGCCACCAGACAACATTTATCTTAGCGTTGGGGTTCTTCCACAGAGAACTCTTCCCAGCTAGCAAGTGCTGTCCCTCATTACACCGTGTCTCCAGGGCCCCATTCCTGCCCTTGTGGCACCCCTTCACTCTTGTCCTGGAAAAGGGCAGCACAAACCCTGGCTGCCTCCACTAGGCAGGTGGGGGTGAGGGGGTAAGAGATGAACCAAAGGACTTATATGCGTACATAGGAGCATAAGCAGAGGACAAAGACAGTAAGGGGTTGAGGGCATTTGCCTGGGGATGAGTTTGGCAAAGGAGAAATCAATGTGGGAAAAAGAAGACTTATGTAATACTTTAAACAATCAATAATTTAAAAAATAAAAATATGAAATGTCCCCATGCAGTTTCTAAAATACTAAATTTCCTTTATCATTCTATTTTGTATTTTTAATATTTGTATTGATTTCAGGAAGATGGAGAAAGTAAAAGAAATGTCACTAATGAGAGAGAATCATTGATTGCCCTCCACCAGGGATCCAGCCCACAACCCCAGGCATATGCCAAACCAGGAATGGAACCTTGACCTCCTGGTTCATAGTTCAAACTCAACCCCGGAGATATTCCGGGCATGCTCCTTAATCACTTTAATGGGCAGTTTATATCATTAACATTTACAGAACTCACAATAAAAATATTTCTACTCAAACAATAAAATCTACATAACAGCAGATTTTATAACCACTCAACACCATAGCCCTACTGCAACAGAACTGTGGTGTTGAGTGGTTATAAAATCACATCTCTGATTTTATAAACACATCACCTGGTCTGACCAGCAGGTGGCAAACCAATCCTGAGGCATGGCTATTTCTCCTGATAATCACCAGAGATGAATCCACTCTTTGCACTCTAACCCCACCCCCACCACCCAACTCCCACCCCCACCCCCACCCCAGGGCTGACTGCTTCAGCTGTTTGGGTGAAGCGGGATCAGAGGGGCCCATGCAGAAGCTGAGTCCCACTGAGCGCCCTGTGCTGGGCTCTCTTCCCTGGAGAGCATGAGACTGAGAGGGAAGGATGCTGGGGGCTTCTGCTGGGAGGGAAAAGAGGAAAAGCCCATTTACTGACTCTAACTCTACCGCCAGGCCCACTGCCAAGCCCTCAACATGCAGCATCTCTTTGGATCTTACAAGCATCCACTAAGCTGGGTGAGCACCATGATCCTCATCTGACAGGGGAACTGAGGTTCTTGCCAGAGGTCCCTCCACCCAACAGCACCCCTCCTCAGTGTGAGTCTTCATTCGGGTGACCTTTGATTAGGGTCCCTGTGATAGGTAAATTTTATGTGTCAACTTTACTTGAGGTCGCCAACTTTTGGACCTCATGGACCACCAGTTGGCGACCACTGAACTTGATGGTGCTAAGGGTTGACCAAGTAGCTGGTAAAGGCATTCTGGGTGGGAATGGACCAGATTAGTTTTGATTCAGCACATGAGTAAGGAGATCTTACAGTGCAGCTGGGCTTCCTCCAATCTCTTGGGGGCCCAAGTGGAATAGAAAGAGGAAGGAAGGAAGGATTCTCTCTTCTTTGGTTTTAACTGATGGTGAACATAAGTTCCTCATTGTCAGGGCATCAAACTCCTGGGTGTGCGCCAGCTGCCCTTTATTCTCAGGCCTATTGGCTCAGACTGGGGGTTCTGCCATGGGCTCCCCTGGTTCTCAGGTCTTCAAATTTGGCCTGAGCTATTCCATTGGCTTTGTAGGTTCTCCAGCTTGCAGAGGGCAGGCATTGGGACTGAAGATAGGAGCCTATCCCTGTAAATCTACCTGTGTCCATGTGTCCCTGTTGGCTCTTCCGGGGAACACTACCTAATATAGCAACAGGCAAGAAGCTCACTCGTTTGTGCAGTGTGTCTGCTCCCCTTCCTGACAGGCTGATTTCAGAACATGCTCTCTAGTCTAGCTCCATAGAGAGGCAGTAGGTGTAATGGGAATAAGCCAATCCCCCGTGGATATGACCTGCCCCCACCCCTCTCGCCGGGGTCTTTTTTATGTGGTGTACAAATCCTCAGAAAAAGTGTGATGTCCCTGAATAACTATAATATTTTGCTCAAAGGAATTTCAATGGTTTTGCTGGCCATAAGCAGGTTACTTCCTCTGCACCAGGCTGACAGGCATGGGCTGGGAAGCCCAGAAGCTCGGTGCCTCTGCAGTGTGATAAGCCCTTTTGGCACTGGGGGTCCTGCCTTGTCCCTGATCCTCTCCTGGCACAAGTCCTGGGACGTGTGGGTCCCCCTGAAGGACCACAGGGAACACTGACATCCAGCCTCAGAGCCAGCAGAGAGGTCCCCTTCACTTCAGGGGTTGGTGGGCCACCTAGCAAATCCTATTGTATCCATCCACTGAGCAGCCACATGGAGGTCAGAGATGCCCAGAGAGAAGAGAAGACCTGGAGGGAGGGATAACATGGTGCTGAGCTCTGCAGCCGAACCGCATCCCAGCAGTTCCAGGTTCTGATCCTGAGCCCTCCCCACCTTTTTTTTTTTCTTCCTCTCCATCAGTAACTGCAGGGTCCTGAGATGTAAAGTGGGGAGACAAGTGAGTATATGAGGGAAGACCAGACGGTGGACTTTGAAATTGTCTTTATTTCTGATCATTCCTTTCCCACAATCCACCCCAGGATTCACTCCCACACCTGCACCTCGGCCACAAAACCCCTCCCCGCCTCCACAAGCAAATCCAATTCCTGTCTCTGATTCTAGGACCTTGCCCCCTGAGGTCCCATGAACTCCCCAACAGTTGACCTTATCATTGCAGACCCACGCTGGGTCCCTTCCTTTCCCCATTCACAGTGAGCATGAACCTGAAATGTGGGTGTCCCCTGCATTATGCACCCCGGTTCTATGTGAGAGCTTCCAAGGGCCCAGGAAAAAGCTTTCGCTGAGGGTTCCCACTGAGCAGGGTCATTACCGGGCAGAGCACAGCTACAAGTCATGAAAACTCCACGTCATAAATTTTACTGATGTCACACATAATTACAGTACTTGTTGACAAGAAAGAAAATCCTGTTCTGTCCTAACTCCCTCAGGATCCCCGTCAGCTCAGCCTGGACCAGGGCCAGTCTCCCTTGGTTGACAGTCCCCCACTGGGTCGTGTAACACTCCAGGGGGACGGGGTACAGCTCCAGCTCTAAATTGCAGAGCCCGGCTGTGTGGCGCACCAGCTCCCCCACCATGACCGTGGAGAGGTTGTTCTTAGAGATGGTGAACTTCCTGAGCTGGTGGCAGCGGCTCAGGACAGGCAGGATGGCCTCAACTTGGGAGTCCACCATGGCACAGTTATCCAGGTGCAGCTCCTGGAGGCTGGGTGCCACTGCCTCCAGCAGAGCTCGGAGGGGCTCAGGACTAAAATCAGCGAGGCTGGCAGAATACAGACACAGGGACTTCAGCTGCCTGAGGTTCAGGCACTGGAACAGGTGTGTCAGGTCTGAATGTGACAGCTGCCAGCAATTTGTTATGGAGAGTTTGTCCAAGGGGGTCTGCAGGCACCTGGGGAGAGACAGAGCAGTTAGTTCCTGAGGATGGGGGCATTTGGTAGAGGGGTTCCTCCAGGGGCAGAAGATGGATTTGTCCAAGCCCAGGGTTGTCCTGACAATCTCATGAAGGGAAACACCCAGGACGCCCAATCTTCTTTTAGGCTGGGTCAAGTTCACCACATCTTCAGAGTTTTTGTTCCTCAGCTGCCAAGCACAGCTCAGCACTCTGGAGGGTGCCTGGATGTATAGAAACCCCTGGGAGCGGGCTGAGAGTGCCTGACCGTGTCCAGCCCTGAACCTTATGAATAGGAGACAAAACCAAGAGTGCTTTCAACTAGGCTTCCTTCTGACCATTGCTTGTTTTTAGGCACTGGACATCTGGGCCACATGAGGCTCGCTCATGTAAATACATAAAGAACAAGCATGGCACTAACTGGAATGACTCAGTGGATAGTGTTGGCCTTTGGATTGACATGTCTGAGCTTTGATTATCACTCAAGCATTATGCTCCTCATTTGCAGGCTAAACCCTAGCCCTGATTGGGGCATGAAGAGAGGGCAACCAATCCATGGGTCACTCTCACAATAGATGTTTCTCTCTCTCTTTTCTCCTTCCTTCCACTCTCTAAAAATCAATGGGAAAAAAATATTTTCAGGTAAGGATTTAAGAGAGCGATAGAGCAGACCTGGGCAAGATCCTGCGGCAACATCTGGGGAGGCCACTCTGCAGAGGTGACTTCCATTCCTACATCACTGCAGCCATCTCTCAGTCTGCAATCCTTTCCACTCCCACTCTTTTGCTGTAGAATCATGCCTTTCCTTTCTCTAATGACTTCCTGGGTGGTACCCAGGGCCACCTCTGACAGCTGGGGAATCTGAGACAGGCTCACGTGTATTCACATGGCTGGAGGGCACAGAGCTTATGTCTGGAAATATTCCATCCGATGTGGCTTCTCATCCTTGCTCCCCTTTTCCTAAGGCCTCATCACTTAGACATCTGTCCCGAAGGAAGAAGTCACACACCCAGGGTCGCTGGGTCCCTCATTGAGCCAGTTCTGTTACCCATCCTGACAGGCAGATTTTAAAACATGTTCCTTTAGGTGCTCACAGGATACCACCCTCCAAAGCACCTAATAAGACCATTCTCTTCACATTCAGGGACTGTGTCCACTGTTACACAGCTCACCTGAGCATCTGATCCAGACGGCCTCGGAGGAAGGAGGGGGAATCCATGTTGAGCTCCCTGAGGTGCTGCAGCCTGAGCATCTGAGAGAGGAATTGGGAAAAGGATTGCTGCTCTTCCTCCTGCAGGTCCTTGTCCCATTCATCATCCTCCCACTCCTCTTCTTCCTGCTCCTCCTCCTCCTCCTCCACCTCCTCATTCAACATGTGGATGTGGGAGAGAGAGAGTCTCTGCAGGTTCCTCATCTGCCCCAGGTAAAGAGCAAACGTCCCCAGGGTGGGCAGGTACCAGGTACAGTTCAGTTCCACCTCCTGGATGCAGTCCAGCTGCACCGCATGCAGGACCTTCCTCACCCTGTAGAAGGGCACCGCAGCAATCCTCAGCGTCTTGCAGCACAGGTGTAGCAGCCCTTCCCTCTGCTGGGCCCATTGGATGACGTACATGAGAAACTCTTCCCTGTCCCTTTCATTAAAGTTAAGGTCTAGGAACACTTCCACGGGAGCTAAGGGGTGCTCCATGTTGGGGCTGGACCTGTGCACAGCCACTGGTCCTGTTGGTGAGTGCTTCTGGGTGCTGTCTCCCAACCACATTCTCCAGAAGTCTACACCCAGGTTCCTTAATTCCAGCACCCGCAGTTTGCATCTCCTGTGGGGAAAGCGGGCCATTATTGGAGATTCTCTCAGGTCAGCAGGGCATTGGCTTTATGGACAGTGTTCTCAGTAGTTGAGCATCTCACTATGAACCAGAAGGTCATGATTTGCCTCCCAATCAGGACATATTCCTGGCTTATAGGAGGAATGCCCAGTGTGGAGGGGAGCTTTGGAGGGAGGCAGCTGATCAATGATTCACTCTCATCATTGGTGTTTCTATCTCTATCTCTCCCTTCCTCTCTGAAATCAATTAAAAACTAGAAAGAAAAAGAAAGAAAGAAAGAAAGAAAGAAAGAAAGAAAGAAAGAAAGAAAGAAAGAAAGAAAGAAAGAAAGAAAAAAGGAAAGAAAAAAGGAAAGAAAAGAATGAGGCCGAAACCGGTTTTGCTCAGTGGATAGAGAGTCAGCATGTGGACTGAAGGGTCCCGGGTTCCATTCAGGTTAAGGCATGTACCTTGGTTGTGGGCACATCCCCAGTAGGGGGCGTGCAAGAGGCAGCTGATCGATGACTCTCATTGATGTTTCTATCTCTCTCCCTTCCTCTCTGTAAAAAATCAATAACATATATATTTTTTAAAAGTGAAAAAAAAATAAAAAGAACAGAATGAGGACAGGGAAGAATGAGACTGAGCATATGAGTTGAGGCAATAATCAGACTCCACCCCAACCGTGAGTGGAGTGGAGTGGAGTCTGATTGTTGAACCCCAAGGTCAGCTTCTCCCTTACCCTCCTCTCCCTTCTGCTTTGCTTTGCTCATCTCCATCCATCCCTCCTAGTCTGCACTTCTCATACCTGTGACTACCACTGGGAAGAGGCAAGGAACGTTTTGCAGGTGCCTCTGCCCAGTAGGCAGTTCTTCACTCCCCACTGAGCTCAGCAGTGTGCCAGGGCTCCCTACCCTCACTGGCAACATCAGAAACTTCGGGTTCCCTTAGGCCCTCCACACGCCCTGATGCCCGCTGTCTCCAGGATGGCCAGGACCCTACCAGGCACCTGGAGCAGCCTTACCTGGGGCGAACCTCCTGGGCAAGCACAACGTCAAGCCCATCCAACACGGCTTTGAAGACCTCGTTCAGTGACAGGTCTGGCAGGCCGCCCAGAGGGAGGACAGTGAAGGGCCAGGTTTGTGTCATCGCCTTCAGGACCTGGTGACGTCTACTATGGTAGGCCTGAATGAAGAGCTGCGGGAAGAGCTCAGCGGGCAGATACTCCAAAGCTGCGATAGCCGAGGCCTGGTCCCTCAGCAGGTTCTCCGCTGCCAGCTGCAGGAGTGTGGGTGGGGTCCTGATGCTCATCCTCAAGGTGCTCCAAAGGAATCCTGTGGAAGTCATCCTCTTCAGGCCAAGCCTTTGAGCCCCATCCTCTGACTCCCCATTTTCACAGGAATCAACTCCGGGTCAAAGCCCATGCCTGGCAATGATGTGAGCCTCTGCTTAGAGTGTCCCATTCCGGGCTATGAGCACAGAGCCATAGCTCCCCTGCAGGCCCCAGGACAAGCATCTCAGAAGCATCCATATCTTTCATTCCAGTCTGCCTGGGAAGTGGGTACTGAAGGGAGTGATATGTGACCCCCACTTTTTGGGGGGGAAATTTTCAGACCACACTAGGGACACAAGCTGAATATTTAAAATTTCCAGAAATAAAACCAGTTACGATGTTTTCATTCGGGGCATGTGGTGGGGTTAGGGAATCAGCTTGGTTACACATTTATAAATAAACCAAAGCACAAATCCAAATGTTTGAAATTCGGGCAAACTACACTAAGAGGTAAAATCAATTACTTCGATCTGTTTGTCTGTAAAAAGAAAAAGAAAAAAAAAGGGGGGGGGGGCGGGGAGGAGCCCAAACCGGTTTGGCTCAGTGGATAGAGTTCGGACTGAAAGGTCCTGGGTTCGATTCCGGTCAAGGGCATGTGCCTTGGTTGTGGGCACAACCCAAGTAGGGGTGTGCAGGAGGCAGCTGATCGGTGTTTCTCTCACATCGATGTTTCTAACTATCTATCTCCCTTCCTCTCTGTAAAAAGTCAATAAGATATTTAAAAAAAAAAAAAAAAAAAAAAAAAAAAAAAAAAAAGGAGGGGGGAGTGTGGCAGGGAGAGAGACACTCTCTGTTCCATGTCAGGCTTCCTGCCACCATGAGGCTGGCTGCCTTACCTGAGGGCGGTAACTTACCTACTGTGACCAGGTTGGCTGGGGCTCAGATCTCAAACCTGGTGAGAACCACTTCACTGACTGCAGAGATGGAGGATTCTGAATGTCTCCTCTGGTGTCTGGTGTTTAGACACTTTCTCAAGGCTAACATCCAATCAGAACACCCAGTCTCCAACCTTTAATCCTAATGGGATTATTGCCTCTTCAGATGAATAGATTGATAGAAAGTTAGGGAGGGCAGGGTGGCTCATTGATCCCTTCCACAGACACTGACTGAGGTTAACTGATGGCCCATAGTTATCATCCTGGGTGTGAGACAGTGAAGGTGTAATGGGTTCCTGACGTTAAATAGGAAAGAGCAAAACCGGAGAGCATGGTTGCTGGGGGTCTTTGGCCACATCAGAGTTATCAGAACATTGCAGAGTTAAAACATCCTGGAGAAGACACTGGTGCCATCCCCAGGAGAACTAAGGAAATGTGTCCAGGCATCAAGTTCTGTTTTATGGCAGGTGACACAGCAGATCATGAGCTCCTCAGGGAGCAAGTGGTGGGCAACTGAGGTTGTGGCTGTCCTAGACCCTAAGGCTTCTCTGAGGGAGGTGAGGTCAGGAGCAGCATGAGAGGCAGGGGTCAGGGCTGAGCAGGGTGGCACTGGGCTATCCTAATGGGAACCTGTGAATGACCCAGGGCCGTGGAAAGATGGGGGTTTTTCTTGGAAAGAAGAGAGATGGAAAGACTCTTCTCTGGGTGAATTCATGATCTAAAAGGAGACAAGCTGGAAGGGAGACAGTGCCATCCTAGAGGGCAAAGGAAGAGATTCCATCTTCTGTCCTGCCCAGGAGGAAAAGGGTGGGTGTGCTCTGGGGAAGATGAGATTAGCTCAGCCAACTGGGTGCAGAAACTTAAATCTGAGAATAGGAGCAGAGAGAGCGCAATAGACATTTCTGAGACCAAAGGGCATTGAAGGTGGAATGCTGTGGGCTCTTTGGGATCTTGGAGCCAAGGACAGAAATAAACGGAGACCAATAGAATGTAACCCTGTCAACATCATGGCAGCTGCCACCAGGCTACGTTTATCAAAGGGAAGAGGTTCCTCCCCAGAGAGGGTTTTAATACAGAGAAAACTTCCTAGATAGCAAATGCCTTTCCTGACTACACCATGTCTCCATTGGCACCCTTCCTGCCCTCATGGCATCACTTCACTTTACCACACCCCCAATGACCTCCCTTATGACCACCAGCCCATAAATCCCCCACTTCAGTAAGCCTGACCCCAATATCGCTCTGTCCTGTATTGTCTGACATCCTGTGGTGTGCAGAACCAGAAGCACTGTGAGGCCAGGCAGCAATCATGGGTCCTTAGACATCTGCAAATGAACAGGTGGCCCTTGGCGGTGTGAAGAAGGCCAGCTGTGGCCAGCCCATTGCTGCCACCTGGAGTTCCTGGCCTGACAGCCTTCCTCCAGGCCCCCATCCTTCTCCTGTCAGTCACTCACCTCACAGACTCCCCTGAGCTCCCAGTGTGTGTGCCATGTCCTGACTCTGGGGAACTCTGAGTCACATGGAGAAGACAGCGCCACGAACAGACTCTGAGTGAGGAGAGGAGGCACCGGAGTGAGTGCTGAGGCCTGTGGCTGAGCTCTCCTGGAAATGGACAGCACAACCCAGGCTGCCTCCGCTGGGAATCATAGGATTTGTCTGTAGTTTAAACACCTGCAGCCACTCAGCTGCGGGCCCATGAGCCAAGGGCACAGTAGACCCAGATGTGCCCAGAGGGACCTGAACTGGGCTTCTGCTGGCCTTCCCTGGAAGGGAGAGGCAGTTTTTTGTTTGTGTTTTGTTTTGTTTTTAAACATTGTACAAGTATACATTTTAATACATGGAGGTGGAATAACACATATGTGTTGTTTTTCAAAAAATATATTTTTATTGATTTCAGAGAAGAAGAGGGAGAGAGAGAGAGAGATAGAAACATCTAGGATGAGAGAGAACCATGGATTGGCTGCCTCCTGCTAGTCCCCCACTGGGGATTGAGCCCTCAGCCCTGGCATGAGCCCTTGACCAGAGTGGAACATAGGGCCTTTCAGTTCTCCGGCCGACGCTCTATCCATGGAGGCAAACTGGCTCGGGCAGTTTTGTAGAAGGGCCCAGCGGGCATGCCCAAGGCACACTACTTGGGTACAAATCCCAGCCCAGAGACACTCCCTGTGTGACCTGGGGCCAGTCCCTCCCGAGGCCTGTCCCTCCTCTGTGAGCAGGCGGGACGGTTAGGGCCCTCCGGGGGCACCTGTGGGGGATGGTGGTACCAACAGTGGAGATCTTCCCAGGGAGGCCGTGTCCTGGCTCTCAGTCCCGCACAGCTCAGTTCATTTTCTCTTCCTTTTTTCCTTTTCTTGCTAGAATGCGATAGCAAGTGACCAAACTATAAGAAAAAAAAAAATGTTCAAAGCATAGTTCTATCCATTTTCCTACAAAGCAGAAGAAACAACAGTTATTAGCTGTTTGCTTGGTTTAGTGGCAGAGCATGTGACGGGGGCGCTGCTGGCAGGTTCTGGAGGAGGAGAGGCCGGAGCTGACTCCCCTCAGGCTGGGGGAGCCGAGGCAGGTCAGCAGCCTCTGAGTCAGAGGGGAGAAGCTGAGCTCTGGGGAGAGTATGGGTCTTAGGCATCAGAAGGGGTTGGGGTCTGGGGACAGAGGTCCACCTTGGGGGCAGGGGTTTAAGGAACGATAACGGGGGCTCTGCAATAAATCTAACTGTGCCCTGGCTCGTGTGGCTCAGTTGGTTGAGTGTTGTTCATGCCCTGGGAGGTCGCTGGTTCAATACCCATCCTGGTGCATGCCTGGGTTGTGGGCTCTATCCCCAGTAGGGTGTGTGTTCAAAGTTTCTCTCTCTTCCATGTTCCTCTCTCTCCCCAATCTCTTTCTCCCTCTGAAATATATATTTAAAAAATAAATCTTGTATCCTATGATCTCAGGCATCTAGGGGAAATAATGAACAACATAAACTGATGAACAAAAACAGACCTGGAGACAGGAAAGCATCAGTCAGACTGTCAAACCTCAGAGGGAAGGTAGGGGAAGATGGGGGTAAGGGGGAGAGATCAACCAAAGAATTTGTGTGCATGCATATAAGCCTAACCAGTGGTCACGGACAATAGAGGGGTGGGGGAATACATGGGGAGGGGTTTGGGATGGGAATGGGGGGTTGAGGACAATTATGTGACACCATAATCAATAAAGAAATTAAAATAAATAAATCTAACTGAAGGTAACCTCATAGGATGATCTGATCATAAATTTCTAACCAGGCAGGTGGTGGTGGGTTGTCACACCCAAGGCCGATAGCAGGTTCCTCTCTCCATTGTTTTTGTAGATCTAGCTGAACTCCCCTTTGGAATGCCTCTTTTTCAGACCCCTCTAGAGACCACATGATCTGGTTAAGTATCTTGTAATCCAGTTAGAGATCTACGTACGTCGCAAATTTCTCCCACCTCCCTGTAATCTCCCTTACGTACCCTCCTTAGATCTAAATGCAGAACAGAAACTGGGAAGCATTTTTCTCAGCCTGAGGCGATCTTGCTTCCCGGAAGTGTCCTCTGTTTGACACAAACTCTTACAGAAACTCCTATTCACGTTGTCTACTGGGCTGCACATTTTTTCATTGACCGGAAGCAGCTGGATGGAGGCTCAAACTGGAGCCAGAGAGTGTCTGTCCTGGGTGTGGCAGGGTAGGGGTTCCTTGGGGAGTTCCCAGCAGACAATGGCTCATTCTTCCAGCCCAGGATTATAAGCACCAACTGGATCCCGAGAATGCAAACCGTTGGGGTGGAGACAGAAGCAGAGAAAGGCCATTCCCAGGAAGGCTCTCCATGTTCAATCCCCACACTCAGAGGAAGCACATCAGGGACCTGCTGTCCTCAACCCAAGGTGGACGCCACATGGGTGATGGAGGAGCCTCAGGAGACTCTGCCCCCCCGCCAGGACAGCACACAGTCCCCGCGCCAGGACAGCATCCCCCTTCATGTGTGCAGGAAGGGGGCCTATGATCCATCTCCAGCAGAGTCAGCTCTTAATGGAAATGGCTACTGAATTCCCCTGGGCCGACAGAACGTAGGGAGGAAGGAGGAGAATGTAAGAGCAAAGAACTGTGGACTTGGCCAGCTTCACAGTGGAAACCCCCAAGGTGCCCGCCTCAGCTACACAGGGGGAGGGGAGGGGAGGGGAAGGAAGGGGAGGGGAGGGGAGGGGAGGGGAGGGGAGGGGAGAGGAGGGGAGGGGAGGGGAGGGGAGAGGAGGGGAGGGGAGGGGAGGGGAGGGGAGGCAACCAGAAAAGGCCTCAGCCCAATTTTTCTTCTGGCCCAATGGGAGAGAGGAAGACCCGGGTGACATAAGAGGCGCACCTTAGGGGGATAAACAGGCTGTGGTCCTACTCCAGGTGTGTTTGTGCAACAGGAAAGAGCCCACTCCCCAGAACGCATTAAAAATCTCGCTTTTGCTGGGACCGGTTTGGCTCAATGGATAGAGCGTCGGCTTGGGGACTGAAGGGCCCGGGGTTCGATTCCGGTCAAGGGCATGTACCTTGGTTTCGGACATATCCCCAATGGGGGGTGTGCAAGAGGCAGCTGATCAATTGATGTTTCTAGCTCTCTAGCTCTCTCCCTTCCTCTCTGTACAAAAATCAATAAAATATATTAAAGAAAAAAATCTCGCTTTTGCCGAAACTGGTTTGGCTCAGTGGATACAGCATCGGCCTGCGGACTGAAAGTTCCAGGTTTGATTCCGGTCAAGGGCATGTACCTTGGTTGAGGGCACATCTTCAGTGGGGGGCGTGCAGGAGGCAGCTGATCCATGTTTCTCTCTCATCTATGTTTCTAACTCTCTATCCCTCTCTCTTCCTCTCTGTGAAAAATCAAAGTCTCAATTTTGTCATACTTCTTTCTGCCTCATAGTCTGTTATCTGAATTCGGACAGGTGAGCGTTTCTCACAATTTGTCTCTGGGAATTGGGAGGTGGAGGGGGGTGCCCAGGCACCTTCCCTTCCCCTGAGCCCTGGGGGTCAGTGCTCCTCTGCTCAGGCAGCGCCGGGCACCCTGGGCCTCCCATGCTGCCCACCTCGTCACTCCGTTTGACTGTCCGTGGGCTTTTCCAGATGCACCTTCCTCCCTTTGGACCAGACCCCGGGAGGCATGCACCACCCTGTGGGACCTTGGAGGAGCCACATGACCTCTCTGGGCCCCAGTTTCCCCTCCCGTGAACTGAGGGAGCGGAACTCCATGGTCCTTCTCCTAACGTTCTCTCTTGTGCACACACGTGACACTCCGCCGTGTAAAGAGCTTTAATTGTGGGCTGGACAAGGAAGGGACCTGCGGGGGGGTGCGGGGGACCCCACAGCACAGGCCATGACTCTGAGGGCCCCTCAATGGGCTGCATTTAAAACTCAGTGCTCTCCGGCAGGTCCACTCGCACAGGAGGTCTCCAGTGGGTTCGGCATGCGCTGTGGGTGGGGGGACGGTTCTCAGAAGTGTGGGATGGGCTGCAGGCGCTTCGGAGGGACCGGGATGGCATGCTCCCGCCGGGACAGGGCGCACAGCAGCGGCCTGGGGTAGGATAGAGTGTACGTGCTCTTCCGCAGGCCAGCCTCGGGGGCGAGCCATCTCTGCCTCAGCCACTCGTAGAGTCCGTAGTTTGTAGGGGGAGCTGTAAGAGAAGCGGGGTTTGAGTGGGCAGAGCTCAGAGCATGGGGCCTGCCCCAAGGCTGGCTGGGGCGGGGGGGGGGGGGGGGGGGTCAGGGAGACATAGAGGCTTCCCAGGCTGTGGGATCAGGGATTCAGTTGGCAGTGCCCAGACTGGGATGGGGGCAGGGGAAAGACGCTTGTAGGGGAATGTAGGCTCTGCCAGTACCCCCTCCCCGGGAGTCGCAGGTGGGGGCCCGCTCCCTGCGACTCGGGAGGGACCCGAACCGCTGGAGGCTTCAGAAAACTCTGCCCTGGGCCGTGCTCAGGGCGGCCCTGCCTGCTCTTCTGTAACTACCCCACCCCTGGAGGACAGAAGCCACTGGGCTTGTGAAATGAAGAAACCCCTGCCAAAGAGACAGATCATACCCAGCCGGTCTGGCTCAGTGGATAGAGTCCTCAGGTTCAATTCTGATCAAGGGCACTCCTCCCCAGCCTGGGCCCTGATCGGGGCATGGGCAGGAGGCAACCAGTCCATGTGGTTCTCTCACATCGATATTTTTCTGTCTTTCCCTCTCTCTTCCACTCTCTCTCTCTCTCTCTCTCTCTCTTAAAAAAAAAAAAAAAAAATCAATGGAAAAATATCCTCAGGAGTAGCTTGAGGGGTAAATCAGAGCTGGGCAGTCTCCTATGCAAATCCCTCCAGAGTCTTGGGAATGTAAGAAAGACAAAACCCATACCTACTGTGGCCCGTGGGTCCCTGTGGTGGTCCTCCCCTCCTGTCTTGCATCTTTGTCACCAGCTACTCTCCCCCTGGAATGCTCTTCCCCTTAATCCCCACAGGCTCCCTCCTCAATTCAGTTACCTCCTGGGACAGCCTCTCTCTCCCTCATCACCCAGCCAGAGGAGGTCCACGGAGACCTGCCTCACTCTCTATCTTGACCCGTTTTCTTTTCTTCAGAGCACCTATCCTGTCCAAAGTTATCTCCTGTACTAGCTCATTCACTCTCCTTTTCCCTCGAGGTGTCTTAGCTCTCCGCTGGCTGGAATATCAAGTCCCTGAGGGCAGGAGTCCCTCCCTGTTTGTCATGGCTGTGTCTCCAGATGCTGCCACCCGCCCGCACCCAGACATGGTACTGTTTACGAAGTGTGCCCTGCTGGTGTGGCTCAGTGGTTGAGCATTGACCTATGAACCAGGAGGTCACGGTTCAATTCCCGATCAGGGCACATGCCTGGGTTGTGGCTCGATCCCCAGTGGGGCGCAAGCAAGAGTTAGCTGATCGGTGATTCTCTCTCATCAATGTTTCTCTCTCTCTCCCTTCCTCTCTGAAATCAATAAAAATATATTAGAAAGAAAGAAAGAAAGAAAGAAAGAAAGAAAGAAAGAAAGAAAGAAAGAAAGAAAGAAAGAAAGAAGGGGAAGAGGCAGGTGGCAGCCCCGGGGGCAAATAGGACTTCTCCCCCACACCTTCCTTTCCCCCCCACCGCCGCCCATCATCTCATTCTAATGCTCTCCTGGAGTCTGGGTCCCCCGTGCGGGTCTTTCTGCGTGAGCCCGGCACACCTGAGTCCTGGGCAGGTGGGGACCCCTGACAGCCCATCACAGGGCGGGGGAGGAGGGGGGGATCCAAATTATACAAATACCCAGGAGGGGGCAGTCATTTTTCTCCGGGAGCCACAGCAACTTGTGTCTGTTCCAGGTGCGTTGCGCGGGCAGGCCCGGGTTATAATTGTGCCGGTTGTAATGGTCGTCGTACGTGCTGATCAGGTGGTAGTGCGAGGGCTCCTGGTGGTGGGTGATCAGGTGTTTGTACGGGAGCCCCTGGAAGGACAGACACGGCGGGCCTGTGACTGAGGGAGCGAGGCCTCACCTGCCCGTGGCCGTGGACGGAGGTAGAGTCGCCCGCCGTGGCGGCCCGTGGAGCTGATGGCCAGGGGGGGGGCGCCGGCAAGCGTGGCTGCGTGGGCTCTCGGGGCCGCCGGACAGGAAACACACTGGTCTGCCCTGACCCCGTACAGCTCACCCTCAAACACCGGTCTCAGCTCGGCTGCCGTGAGCTCTCCGTAGGAGTGGTCCCCAGCCTGGGCCAAGCCCGTGAGCTCCGGGGACACATTGGTGTGAAAGTCAGGACGCCTATGACTAGGAAGAGCCAGCGCCATCTGGCCGCCTGCCCCTGGGAGCTGCAGTCAGACCCTGTGGTTTGTCTCCAGTCTCATCATCCACGGAGTCAGTGCCCGGTTCCAAAGAAGGGGGCGGGGGCGGGGCCTGGCACATGCACCCTGGGTTTCCATCGGTTACTATGGGAAGAGGCAGAGTCGCCCCATGCAAGGGCTTTCTGCGGGGATTTACAGCCGGACACCTGGGGCGGGTCGCTTTGGTGGGGAGTAATTCACAGGGGGAAGAAAGCCAGTTCTCCCTGCCCTGGGACGTTTGCCTGAAACGGCGCTTTTCCTAAGAAAATCCTCTTGGGGTCCTAGTGGGGCTGGGCTGATTTACGGGGAGCATAATGCGGATTTTCACGCCCGTCCTCTTGTCTGGGGCAGGACAGGGAGGCCTGTGTCTGCTCTGGTCTGGAAATGCTGGCTGCACCCAATATTTCAAGTGGTGGTTCCATAAATAAGTCAGATCACAATGCCAGAGGGAGGCAGGGGGATGGGCACGGACAGGGAGCAGGGGTTCCCAAGGTCTCCATCGCCAGGCGCCCAGAGCGTTTCCAACGCCAGGGAAGGCGAGCTGAAGAGGTTCCCATCAGCCCAGGGGAAAAGGAAAGAATCTCCCTCTCCTCCCCCCACCCCACCCCCACTCCGCCCCAGGGTTTTCATGCTGTTCCTCTGGGTTTGGGGCTCGGCCCTGCTGTCTTAATTACCTTCCCAGGACTTTTGTCCCCATAGGCCAGTGGTCGGCAAACTTTCTTCTGAGAGCCAACTTTTTTAAACTTCTTCTAACGCCACTTCTTCCAAATAGACCCGCCCAGGCCGTGGTATTTTGTGGAAGAGTCACACTCAAGGGGCCAAAGAGCAGCCCTTGGCTCGTGAGCAGCAGTTTGCTAACCACTGACATAGGTTGTTTGTTTGTTTGTTTGTTTGTTTAAGATTGCATAGTTTGAATAATTTCAGATGGCTCTGGGCTCCGGGGGTGCCTCTGGTTGGGGGCATCTGTCCTTGGATGGGGAGATACTGTGTTGGAGAGCGAGTTCGGATAAAGGGGGGTGGGTGGGGGTGGGCTCTGGAATGTTGGGTTGCATCTGAAAGGCATGATGCTAGTCAGCTGTTCACTATCTCCAGGAATTAGCCCGCCCTGGGAGGGCAGCTCTCTGGATTAGCAAGGCCCTGTGGTAGCAAAGCATCATCAGGTGGAAACAATGGAAACTGGCATTCATATGCCTGCCTGGGAGAGAAGCTCCAGAAGGGCGCCCTCCCTGGGGACCTCATAACCTCAACTTGAAGCACCAGAAGCATTTCCTGAGGAGGGGGAAGAAGAGCTGGGATAGGAGATGGGAAGGGACTGGTCCTGGGGGAGGAGGCGGGGCCGAACAAAGCAGAGGGAAGAACTGATGGCGTGGAAGCCGCCACAGGAACAGGCCGGTCAGAGTCTGTAGGAACAAGCTCTAGTTAGCGTTGTGTGTCATGTCAGCCCCAGCTTCCTGTTCTTCTGTGTGAAAAGTCAATGACCATTCAGTACCCTCTCACTTGCTGGGTGTCTGTGGTATGTTGTGTTCCAGGCCTGCGGAGCGGGGAGCAGGGAACAGTACCCACACGTCACCCCCTTCCCATCACCCCTCCCCCACCCTACACCTGCCTGAATGCCGGGCAGGGCAGGAGGCACAGGACGAGGGGTGGTCACTTGAGCTCTATTTACCGTGTGTGTTGGGGAAGTCTGTGTGGTTAGCCCTTCCTCGGGGTTTGCAGTGGGTCCAGAGGTCTTTAAGAAAGGGCACAGCGTGGGCACGGAGGACGAGGCTAAGTGCCTCGTGGACACTGGTGGTTGGGGACTGGAGCCCCAGCGGGTGGGTTCTGAGATGCAGTTGCGTGTCTCCCGGGCACGCTAACAGTAACGGGGGCAGCCGGGAGCAGCGGCGTAGTCTGAGGTGTGCCAGCACACAGCTGAGACTCCGGTGCCCTTCATCCTGACACGGATCCCCAAGGCAGAAGACAACTCCAGCCAGTGATGAAGGTCACTCTCAGGACACTCCAGCTTCTCTCTCAGGGCAGCCACCTACGTGGTCCCTTGCCAACCAGCTACACAGCATCAGATAAGACGCTCGCCACCCTGGCACCTTTTATGGGAAAATGAGGGTGCTGAGCTCAACAATCTGTTCCAGCTTCAAAATGCACCCCAGCCCTACCCAGTTTGGCTCAATGGATAGAGCATCAGCCTGCAGACTAAAAGGTCCCAGGTTCGATTCCGGTGAAGGGCATGTACGTTGGTTGCGGGCACACCCCAAGTAGGGGGCGTGCAGGAGGCAGCTGATCGATGTTTCTCATCCATGTTTCTCTCTATCCCTCTCCCTTCCTCTCTGTAAAAATCTCAATAAAATTTAAAAAAAAAAACAACACACACACACACACACACAAAAACGCACCCCATCTGACAGATGTCCACCACTAGTCTGTGCCTCCTGCCCCGCCCCACATTCAGGCAGGTGTAGGGTGGGGGAGGGGTGATGGGAAAGGGGTACCTGATGGTACAGTTCCCTGCTCCCCGCTACGCAGGCTTGGAACACGACATACCACAGACACCCAGTGAGTGAGAGGGTACTGAATGGTCATTGACTTTTTACACAAAAACAGGAAGCTGGAGCTGAGATGACACACAACGCTGTCATCCTCACTGTAGTCACCTGAACTCAGTATTAACCATGTTTGTCTGTTTCTTTGCTCCATCCTTCACCCGTGTCCTGCTGGAGACATGGGGAGGAATGGGGAAATGGTCCAGAGAAGTGCTGGGACCCAGAGTGGGGATGGATTGGATGGATCTTTGCTCCTCAGGACATAAAGGTGAGTGCCACCAGCAGCCGAGGGGCTGGGGAGCATCCTGATGAGCCTTGTCCTTTGTCCCCAAGAGGGAACTGGGCTGGCGGGGTCTTCTGAGCCTTGGGGAGGGGCCCAGCCTGAACATGGACTCCCCACTCCCACTTACCTCGATTCTCCTCTTCCCATACCACCTGGAGATCTGGTCAGGTCTGTGGCCGGGGAAAGGGATGTACTTTTGACTGTAGGAGCTCTGGGCTGTCTTCTCAGTGGTTCTGATGAACTGGAAAAGATTACATATTCAAGACACCTTCTGCTGCGACCCCTCAACTCCTGGGCTATGGGACGCTGGGCAGAGAAGGGGTACAGTAGGACTCAAGGGCGTCCTTCATAACCCTGGCTTTTGTCCCTGTCCTTCCAGGATTGGGAAAGGAGTGTGCACTCCACCACTCAGGTGTCACCTGACACTTCTCATGGTCTGCATCTGTTGGCTCTCTTCATCTCCTCCCTCCGTGATCTTCTCTCTGCTTGCCTCCTCCCTTTCCTTTTCTTCTTTGTTCTCAGTCTTTCCAACTCATTCTTTTCTCCCGTGCTATTTTATGTTCTTTAACAAATATTTTTTTGTTGGTTTCAGAGAGGAAGGAAGAAGGAGAGAGGCACAGAAGCATCATTGGTGAGAGGGACTTATTGATGGGCTGCCTCCTGCATGTCCCACACTGGGGACCTAGCCCACAACTGGGCATGTGCCCTGTCCTGGAATCGAACCAAGACCTCCTGGTTCATGGGTCGACACTCAACTACTGAGCCACGCTGGCCGGGCTATTATGTTTTCTGGTTTATATTTTAAAAATTCATTGTGGTAAAATATACATAATGAAATTTACTATTTTAACCATTTTTAAGTGTACACTTCAGTGGCATCAAATACATTCACATTATTGTGCAATTACCCATCACCACCATCCATTTCCAGAACTTCTTCATCACCTCAAACTGAAACTCTGTCTCCATTCAACAAGTCCCTCCCCACCCCCCCCACCCCGTGGTACTCACTATTCTTCTGCTTTCCATCTCTATGGACTTGACTACTCAAGGTACCACATGTAAGTGCAACCCTACAGTATTTGGCCTCTGTGACTGGCTTCTTTCACTTAGCATAATGGCTCACAGTCCCGATTGCCCCCCAAAATGAAGATACTCTACTTTAAATAGGTCAATTCAGGGAAACTACCATCTTTTGTAATGGCCTTTCAAGTACATGGAAATACCATGAACCCATTTGTTCTGTTTTGAAAGTAAAAATTGAAATGTGGTTCTAGCCAGTTAGGCTCAGTGAATAGAGTGTCAGCTTGAGGACCAAAGGGTTCGATTCCAATCACAGGCACATGCCCAGGTCTCAGCCTCCATCCCCAGTTGGGGGCATGCAGCAGACAGCCAATCAATGATTCTTTCTCATCGTTGGTATTTCTCTTTCTCTCTCTCTCTCTCTCACTCTCACTCTCGCTCTTGCTCTCGCTCTCCCTCTCCCTCTCCATCTCCCTCTCCCTCTCTGAAATCAATAAAAATATATTTAGTGCCTATGGATTCTTTTAGGACTTAAAAACAAAACAAACAAACAAACAAAAAACCCTGAAATGCACAGAAAGGGCAAAGTTGTGCCAGAGAACAGCAGCTCCTCCCAGACATCCAGCCCGCCTCGGCAGCTACAGTTCTGATAAGGACCAGGCCAGGAAGAGCAGAGATTCTTCAAATCAAGGTGCAAAGGAATTAGGAACAGGAAACATCAGATGCCTAGAAACACCCCACTGCAAAGACTTCTGTGAAGCACAACTATATTGACACATCATCTGCTATGGCATTTTCAAAATACTAGGGGGAGTGGGGGACCTTGATGATGGCTTGAAGATAACTCCGATGTAGCACACACAGACACCCTCAGGCCATATTCTTAAGAGGCAACCATAAATAGCCCTTAATTTGAATATAGTAATGACTGCACTCCTACCTCTCCCTGCCAGACCTCCCCCTATGAGACCTCCCCTCTGAGCCCTCTGTCCACCCTCTGTCTTTCCTTACCTTCCTCCTCTCTTCCACCCAGTTTCCGGTGAGCACTCTGGTTGAATACTTGCTCTCGACCTTCCAGCTTGGAGTATACACTGACTGTGGACTTTCTGCATTTGAAAACTGCATGGTAGGATTCACCCCAGGTCTCCTTGACTTGACACTGTTTTAAGGGTTCAGGAGTGGGGATATAATGAAGTTGCTGAGTTTGGGGTGCCTTTTTTTTCTTCTTCTCTGACACCCTTCTGAGTGAGTTGTAGGTGACAGCCTGCCAACCTCACAGAATAAAAGGGCCTTGAGAGTCCACTTTCAGCTTCCAGGAGAGGTCACTTGATCTTGGATTCCGTATTGTTGACTGTCACCATGGTGATAGACTGAGTATAAATGGTCTCCTGTTCTGGCTGGTGTAGCTCAGGGCTTGAGCATCAATCAACCCATGAACCACAAGGTCACTTGAATTCCAGGTGAGGCATATGCCAGGGTGTTTGGCTTGATCCTCAGTAGGGGGTGTGCAACAGGCAGCCGATTCATGATTCTCTCTCATCATTGATGTTTCTATATCTCTCTCCCTCTCCCTTCCTTTCTGAAATCAATAAAAATCTATTTTTTTTAAAGGAAAAGGTCAAATAAGATCTTAGTATGAATGGTGGACACACAATACAGATGATGTAGCATAGAACTGTACACTTGAGCCGAAACCTGTTTGGCTCAATGGATAGAGTGTCGGCTTGGGGACTGAAGGGACCCGGGTTCGATTCCGGTCAAGGGCATGTACCTTGGTTGCGGGCATATCCCCAGTAGGGGTGTGCAAGAGGCAGCTGATCGATGACTCTCTCTCATCGATGTTTCTAACTCTCTATCTCTCTCTCTTCCTCTCTGTACAAAATCAATAAACTATATATATTTTAAAAAACATATTTAAAAAAAAAAAAGAACTGTATACTTGAGATATAGATAATCTTTCTAACAAACTAGAGGCTCGGTGCATGAATTCATGCGGGGGTGGGGTCCCTTGGCCTGGCTGGCAATTAGGGATGATCAGGGCTGGCCAGGCTAGGGATGGGGATTGGGGGAAGGGGCATAGGAGGACTGTGGGAGGTTGCCTGTGGGAGCAAACTGACCACCAGGGGGCAGCTCCTGCATTGAGCATCTTCCCCTTGATGGTCAATGCACGTGATAGCTACCAGTCAACTAGTCATTTGGTCGACCAGTTGTAACGGTCACTTAGGCTTTTATATATATAGATGTCATCCTAATAAATTTAATTTTTTAAAAATGGAAAAATATCAATGGCTATTCCATTATATCATCATTGGAAATATAATACTATGTAAATATTAATATCTACACTAATAAAAGAGAAAGATGAAAATTGACCATCACTTTGTGACATCCACCAGCCAATGAGAAGTGAGTATGCAAATTAACCTGACAAAGATGGCAGGTTAATTTGCATAGCAGGCACTGAGCGGCCAGGGGCAGGTGGCCAATTACACTTGTACCAGCACCAAGTGCATAGGCCCAGAGCACCCGGGGTTCCGGAATGCCCCCAGCCATTTCGGGGCTACATGCACAGGCTCTGAGCAGGCAAGGGTGAAGCAGCTATGCGCTGGTGCCAAGCAGCCTGCATCCCAGGGACAGGTGTTCTCTGTAGCTAGACTGCTCTGATCCTGTAGACCCATGTGTAGGAATGCCCCCGGCCACTCAGCCTACACGCACAGGTGCCAAGTGGCCGTTGGCAGAGTGGAAACATCCCCAGGATCCAGGAGCTCTGAGCCCAGCAAACGGCAACCAGCCAGGGGCAAGGTGGGAATGTCCCTTGCAGAGAGTCAGCAGACAGCAGACTGTGGGGCCCTTCTTGCCCCTGGCCATGGCAGCGAGGGACAAGCAGTCCCCTGTAGAGCCCCACAGAGAGCAGACACACCAGGGCCTGTGGAGGTATCAAGCAAACAAGTCCACAGAGAGCACAGAACCATGGGGAGCAGGCCTAAGCCATCAGTAGGACATCCCCTGAGGACTCCCAGATTGGAGAGGATGCAGGTTGAGCTGAGGGACCATCCTCCCTCCCCCTGTGTATGAATTTCATGCACTGAGACCCTAGTTTATTTACAATTCCTTAAATTAAATTGGTACTTCTCTTGAGTAATAAAAAAAATGAACAAACAAATAAATAAGATCTTAGTAGTATTAAGAACATGGTTTTGACCTTGCAGGTTCCCTGAAGGAGGTTTGGGGATCCCCAGGAAATTTTCCACCACTGTGTTTCAAATATGGCTTCTGCCTTCTTCCTCCTTTCTTTCTGGGACAGCAGTTACATCTTTGTGTGGCTTCTCACTGAATCCCCGTGACTCCTGCCCACCTCTTCTGCATTTTCTATTCTTTTGTCTCTTTGTTTGATTCTGAATTAGCCCTTCCTGTCCCCTATCCCCTCTCAAGTGTGTCTCATGTGACTAAACCCATCTTTAATGTTTCATTTGATTTGTTGCATTTTTCAATTCTAAAATGTCTGTTTGATTTGTATATATGATATATATACACACATATATTACTTTCCATAGTTCCAAATTTCTATTTGTTTTAAATTTCTGAATTTTCACATTACCTATCACATTTGCCTTCTAGATTTTCAAATGTATGGAATTATAAATCTGCAGATTAATAGATTCTATTTACAAATATATTCTATAGATTTTACCTCCTTGGACATAGTGAACAGAACTATTTTACAGTCTGTGGTTCCTTTTTTCTTTCTTTCTTTCTTTCTTTCTTTCTTTCTTTCTTTCTTTCTTTTTTTTAACTGTTGTTTCTGTGAGTTTTGACTGCTAATACTTCTCTTCTCACATGCCCGGTAGCTGAAAAATAATGGGAGGTCTAGGAAGATATTACTTTCCTCCAGAGATGACTGCCATTTGTGTTTTCAGTCACCCGTGGACATTAGAAACAAGACCACTTTAAGGTAGTCTAGGGGCAGGCATGTTAGTCATGGCATGTTCACAGCTCCGTGTGCTCATGCTGAGTTTAAGGACCTACATGGTTCCCTGAAGACTCACAGCGAGATTTCACCCTCCAGAGGAGGGAGGCTCTCCAGAGCAGGGAAGGCCTACAATGAGACCTGAGAGGTAAATGAAGCATTGACTTCTCTCTGGTCTACGGTGGCCTGGAAACACTTCTTGGCCAATCAGCTTGGGGTTGTTGCACAAGGAACCCAATGATGGTGGGCGGTGGACTTGGAACTCAGACACACTTGGCTTCAACTTCCAATTGCTCCTCTTACCCAGGCCCTCGGCCAAGTCAACTGTGGTTTCCTAATCTATAAATTGGAAGTAAATACCTTGCATATACTTTGTCGGATGATGAGAATCCAGTGACCCATCAAGCATTTGCAAAAAGCCTGTCACATCTATGGGGTCAATAAATGTCCCATCCTCTCTTCCCCACATGCCTGAACAATGTTTATTTTAGTAACAGAATCCATTCCTTCCTCTATATTACAGGGGTGTATTTGGGACATAGGGGCAGCAATATTTCAAAAGGCAGTAATTCTAGATTCCTTTTGACAGGACACAAAAGCAACTTGTTATCCTCACCAGATGCTCAAGGCTCAAGATTTAATAAAACACCCCTAAGCACTTGACATGATTATCCCCATTTCAAGGAAAGAAAACTCAGGTTTGGAGATGAAGTGAACTTTGGACCTCTACTTGGCTCTAGACCACAAGTTCCTTCATCCCTCTGCCTCCTGGAGGGAAGCCTTGTGACACAGCAGCAACAAGCCCAAAATGTGTCTTGTCAACTTAAAAGTCATCTGTCCTTCCGTGAAATGGTTTCCTGGTGATGGACATGGTGATGGAAGGGTTTTGCCTATGACTAAATAATGCTTTGAAACTGAACCTAAGGATCTGCCCTATCATATTCAATCTTGTCCTACAATTTGCAAGACACCCAGTGTTAGGATAGTGATGGGCTGGCCAGGGAACAGAGCAGGCCCTGGCCACCTTGGGCGGGGAGGAGCCACATTTGATAGATGGAGGCGAGGATGTTAGAGGCAATGACCCAGTAAGACTGCAGCCTGATCTGACTCCTTCACTGACTCTTGCAGCATTACATTTGAGCTAAGGAACTTCCCTTCTAAAATATGGACATGCCATTTGTCAAGACAATCCATTTTCTTTCTGCTTTTGGGATTGGTGATTATGATCCAACTACTTTCCTCCGAGCTGAGACCTGCTGAATGAAAGGGAACAGGATAAGCATTTTGGGAGAGCCCATCAACTTCCACAATGTGCCCATAAACTAATATATATAAAACATGCCCAGCCACCAATCCTTCTTGAATCTATCACATAGAACCACACGTGCAGAGGGCAATGTGTGTGCAGAAATGTTTACTACAGACTAATTGGTCTGTAAAAAACTGGAAAGAGTCCAAATGTGTCTTTCAGAAGGAAATGGCTAAGAACTGTCATGTGGCCAGACCATGGAATATTATGCAGTAGCTGAAAAGGAGGCAGCTAGATCTCTACTGTTTACTAGGCTAGATTTCTAAGATATATTGAGGGGGAAAACCCCAGTGGCACTACTTATATAGAATTATTATTACTTTATGTACCAAAGTATGGCAGTCATCCTACAAAATAATACTCTATGTATTTTCTTTGGGTACATACATACCTAAGTATGTACAAGCATAGGAACAGGCTTTGAAGTGTTGGCAGATCCTAGTATCCCCTCCCCCAAAAGGAATAGATCAACGGGACTAGAGTTGCAAGAGAGTCATTAAAAAGGACTTTGCCCTATTTCTAGCATTTGAAGGCTTTATTTTAAAATATTTATGTATCCCTTAAGTAATTTAAAATTAACTTTTTAAAATGTAGAATGGAAGTGGAAATATGATGCAAAGTGTGGCAGCTGTCATATTGTCTAAAAATGTCTACTGCCCTCTGTCAGGCTTGGCCATGTGACTTGCTCTGGCCAATGAAAGGTGAGCAGGAACCATGAGCCTTACTTTTTTTCTTCTTCTTTTTTTTTTTTTTTTAGATATATTTTATTGATTTTGTACAGAGAGGAAGGGAGAGAGATAAAGAGTTAGAAACATCGATGAGAGAGAGTCATCGATCAGTTGCCTCTTGCACACCCCCTACTGGGGATGTGCCCGCAACCAAGGTACATGCCCTTGACAGGAATCGAACCCGGGTCCCTTCAGTCCCCAAGCCGACGCTCTATCCATTGAGCCAAACCGGTTTTGGCATGAGCCTTACTTCTGAGCACAGCTTTGGGAGCCACCAGGTTCTTTTTCCCTCTGCCATGATGTTTCAAATAGAGGCTGCTCCATCAGCCTGGATCTCAGAACAAACAGACACACGTGGGGCAGAGCTGCCCCTGACCAGTGAGGGCTGAGTAATGAGTAACGTGATCAGGAAATTGTCTTTGGCTGTCATAAGCCACTAAGACTGTGGGGCCTTTTGTTATTGCAGCAGATCCTAACCTCTACTACTCTATACTAGCTCAGGAACAAGGGGAGAGTTCAAGTAGTCATTCTGAAACAGAGCGTGCAGGGTGGAGGTAGGGAGGGAAGGAAGACAAGGTTTGGAATCAGGAAGGCAGAGAAGTCCTGGGTGGGAGTGAGGAACACCGGAGGAGGACACTGGGGGAAAGAGACTAATTTTGCCAATTTTTCGACTTTTCCCTCAGACCTTGTCTGAAATTGCCTGCTCCTGACCAAAGACAGCAACTCATCGTCTTTCAGCAGATGGCACGTGCCCTGGGCTACCTGGCAGGTCTTTACAGGGAAGTCCTGGGAATTTACCAAGAAAACATTCCCAGGGTGTCTGGGTTTACAGGAGATGGGTGTCCATCTCCCCTGAGCTGTGTTAGCTGGGCACTTACAGGTAGCAATTTCAAAGTCATTCACACTTAGAGAAAGTTACAGTCCAGTTAACAAAATAAACCAGATGGCAAAACACTGGGCTCTGTTGACCTGACTCAGACAACAGCGAACACCTGCTTGGGTGGGAAATGACCCAGGTAAGGCTGCGGTCATCATTGTGAATGATGGGAAAGAAAAGGGCTAATGGGCCGTGGGGCACGGCAGGTATAGGTGATTGTTAGACAGATCGGTTGCAATTCACAGCAGCTGGCCATCACATGGCCTTGGACAAACTAGTTAATCAGCTGGCCTTGAGCCTGACTGGAAAGAAACAAGAAATGATTGTTGTTACTAATGTGTCTGGGCCTCAATTTCCTCATCTGTAAAATGGGCTTCAGGATACTCACTTTGTGGAATTCATTCAGATTATGACCTGCAGAATGAGAAGGCACCAGCCCCCCGGAACCCCACCTCATACAGGGTTGCAAGTAACTCCCTCAGCATCCAAGTTCCCACCTTAAGGAAGTGAAAATCCCAGGGTCATTTTGACTAAAGGTACAGTTTTATTTATTTTTTTAAGATATACTTTTATTGATTTTCCACAGAGAGAAAGGAAGAGGGATAGAGAGCTAGAAACATCGAGCTAGAAACATCAATGAGAGAGAAACATCGACCAGCTGCCTCCTGCACACCCCCTACCGGGGATATGTCCGCAACCAATGTACATGCCCTTGACTGGAATCGAAACTGGGACCTTTCAGTCCGCAGGCAGACGCTCTATCCACTGAGCCAAACCGGTTTTGGCTAAAGGTATAGTTTTAATACTCGCATAAAGGAGGTGAAATGAAGTCACAAGACTTACTATTTGCAGATCCCCGAAACAGGGGGTAGGGGTGCAATGAGCCAGGGGAGAAGCAGTTCTTCAGCCCAGGTTATGAGCGAGCAGGAGACAAGAGCAGGGCTGCAAGCACTTATTATCAGGTGATTGGGGTGGAGGTCCATCTAACAGTGCTTCCATTCTCTAAAGCATAGCCCACTCACCTCCACTGGGCACAATCCTCCAGTGGCTCATCCCACTCTTCGGCACCCCCGCGGTGGAAGAGCCAACCACCCAACGCTCCAGAAGGTCAGCTCATGTCTCTCCACCTGCCTCCAGAGGCAGCAGTGAAATAACAAAGACCAAACTCCAGCAGGGAAGCCATCCAGAATCAACTCAGAGGCCTGTCTCAAAAGGGACCATGCATCTCAGATCCCAGTGCTCCCCAACAGCTGAATGTCTACCAAACAATGTTCTTTCAACGAGTGGTTTCTAGTTCTCCAACAAAGCCACCTGAGGGTCTGCCTGCTGTGAATAGATCGAGAAGCCACCCAATGGTTTCTTCTCTGTCCCATATTTCAGCACAAACATTCGACTGGAAGCCAGTTAAAGGAATGCTTGGGGGTTTTGTAAACTTGGGTCTTGGTCTATAAAAGCCACCGGCCAACCAGGAATAGAGTCTCCTGAAGACTCAGCATGGGAGCCTGGGTCATCCTTTTTTTATTAATTTTTTAAAATATATTTTTATTGATTTCAGAGAGGAAAGGAGAAGGAGAAATGAAAACATCAATGATGAGAGAGAATCACTGATAGGCTGCCTCCTGCATGCCATTGTGTGCAGACCAAGCCTGCAACCTAGGCATGTGTCCTGACCAGGAATTGAACCATGACCTCTTGGCTCATAGATTGATGCTCAACCACTGAGCCATGCCAGCCAGGTCATTTTTTAAGAAATATTTTTTTATTGATTTCAGAGAGGAAGGGGAAGGGACATATAGAAACATCAATGATAAGAGGAATATCATTGATCTGCTGCCTCCTACACACCATCTACTAGGGATCAAACCCACAACCCAGACATGTGCCCTGACAGGGAATCCCAACATGACCTCTTGGTTCATAGGTTGGTGCTCAACCACTTGGGCACAAAGACCAGATATGAGTCATCCTTTTAAAGGAATTGCTATTCCTAAGGGGCAAGTGGTCAACTTGCCCATAGTCCTTGTCCTCTCCTGCCACTTCCATGTACCTTGACTCAGGATTCAATTTAGCTTCTGTAGTAGAGTGAGTGTTGATATCCACCCAGTAGAGTAAGTGTTGATGTGAGGAAGATGGTGCCATAGCCAGTTTGACTTAGTCAGCCCGAGGACTCAAGGGTCTCAGGTTCAATTCTAGTCAAGGGCATGTACCTTGGTTGCAGGCTTGATCCCTAGCCTGGTCAGGGCATGTGTGGGAGGAAACCAATTGATGTGTCTCACATTGGTGTTTCTGCCTCTCCCCCTCCCTTCCACTCTCTCTAAAAATCAATGGGGGCAGGGTGTGTGTGTGTGTGTGAATATTAATGAAAATATAAAATAAAACAAAAATATACTTCGTGATTAAAAATATATATATTTGTTTTTAAATATTTTTATTGATTTCAGAGAGAAGAAGGGAGAGGGAGATGGAGATAGAAACATCAATGATAAGAGAGAGAATCACTGATCACCTGCCCCCTGCATGCCCCACACTGGGGATCTAGCCCACAACCAAGAATCAAACCATGACCTTCTGGTTCATAGATCAAAGCTCAACTGGCCAGGCTTGGGGGCGGGGGGAGGTGTTGTTTTGTATTTTTAAAGAAGAAGATGGCAATCTCAATAGTTTCCCTGGCCCCACTCAGCATCTCCTTCATCAGCAAGAGAGACCCATAAGGAACTGGATGATGGCGGGACCTACACTCTCACAGCCCCTTCACAAACTGGACCATGACCCTCAGAATCCTCGTGGCACAGGGGAATTGAAAGAATCCCATGCCGAGGGTGTTCAGCGCCCCGTGGAAACCGTCCTCCATGTGGTGCCAAGTCACCGGGACGCCCAGGTCCTCCAGTCTCTTCTTGTACAGCAGTGAATTGTCCCGAAGAAGGTCATACTCGCAGGTCACGATGCAGGCTTCCGGAAGCTGAGACATAACTTGGTCTTCTGCAAGCAGGGGCGAGTTCAGCAAATCCAGAAGGATGTCTGTCTCCATGTAAGCATCCTCATTCAAGGGCGCACGGGTCACCGGGGTGTAGCTCCTCTGCTTAAACCTCTCTGGGATGTTTTCCAGGCTCAACCACTTTCCGTACTTTTCCCAGACTTGGGCAGGCAGATGGGCGCCCTTTAGGATGGCCCTCTTCCACTTGAGGCTTATGTCCAGGTAATAATTAATACACTGTATGGTAAAGTCCAGAGAGAGCAACGGGACATTCCTGTTCTGCTGGAAGGAAGGCAGTTGGAAATCCACGATTTGGAGAGAGGCGTAGATCAGAATCTGAGCCCGGATCTTGGGCAGATCTGGGCGAGCCATGAATTTTTGACAAATTGTCACGGCCCCTCCCCCTCCCCCGCTGTCACCACAGACCACGACCCGGGCTCGATCCACCCCATACATATCTAGGGACTTCAGGAAGTGGGTGGTGGCCACGAGGCAGTCGTTCATGCCTGACGGGAACCTGTGCTTGGGCGCCAGGCGGTATCTAAAAGGGAATCAAGGAACATGGTTTACACTCATCACCCCAGCATTGCCCAAAACACCTGCGTCTAGCATCCAAGTTCTTCCATTAACGCCTCCTTCTGAAACCTGAGCAGTTAAAGTTAAGCTACGGGCCTTACATGAGCTCATAGACATAAAATCCTCAGTCCCCCAGCACATGTGCTCTGTAAGTGGCAGCTGCTAGTCCCACCTTCTCCATGTTCAAGTTAGGGGACAGGTGGGAACCCTCCCATCCACCTATCAGTCCACAACTTAGATCTCACCAGCCCAGGAGCCCCCTCCTTCTGAACCTACCTGCTGGTATGGCCCCGGCTCATACCTGTTCCCTTCTTTTTGGATTTTTTTTTTTTAATGAGCAACCTCAGGCTGGCCTGGATTTAGATAGTAAATAACGCTGCCATGCTCACAGGTCTTTGTGGCCTAGCCTCTTGAAGACTCAGATGCTACCAATTTGCCAGCAGATAACATACTAGTATGCACCACTTTCAGATCAGTCACCCCAACTCAAGCCCCTGGCTTCACGCGGGGGCAGCTGTCACGTGGGCTCGCCAGCCCGGCATTTTTCCAGAGGTTCCAGAAATCAAGTTTGGGAGAGAAATGTCGCTCTTCTTAATGCTGGCCTCTAACTTAGGAAATGCTTTATGGCAGTGGTCGGCAAGCTGCAGCTCGCGAGCCACATGCGGCTCTTCGGCCCCTTGCGTTTTTAGCAGAGGCCAGCTTAGGAGTACCCTGATTAAGTTAATAACAATTATCTACCTATATAGTTTAAGTTTAAAACATTTGGCTCTCAAAAGAAATTTCAATCATTGTACTGTTGTTACTTGGCTCTGTTGACTGAGTTTGCCGACCACTGCTTTAGGGGATCCACAAAGCTTCTGCCAGCCATGTTCATTCTGATGCCCCCTCTTCTGAGCTGCCTGGGATGGCCATGCATTAAGTCCTAAACTCTGTCTCCCCAGGGGTCACAACATAGGGTCCCTGCAGGTATTTACTGACCATCTCTTGGTGCAGTACGACATGTGAAGGCCAACCATTGGGTGCAGGTTTCCATTCTCCCCACAGAAAAGGTCTTGGCGCCAAGAACTGTAAGGTGAGGAGCTATCTGGGCCTCTCTCCCTGAGCCTGGACTGGCATCTATTATTTTTTTACTCTACTCAGCCAGCTGTGCCACCAGAAAGCCGGGAAATGGAGCCCCACCAAGATCTTGGCAACTGGTATTTCTTCCCGGGGTGTGCAGTTCAACAAAAACTGCAGGAGAGGCGCCATCAGGGGCCCCTCCCAGCCCCAGCGGGACCCTGTTCACAGGAGGACGAAGCCACACCATGACAGTGACCAGTTTGCCTGACACGGAGGCCCAAGGAGGGGCCTCCTGCCCCATGTCCACCAAGCCCTCTTCGCCCCCTTCCCAGGTTGGGTGGGTGACTGTCCAAGGTCAGTTAGGACAGAGAGTAGCTTTTGAATTCTTCTCCCTTCCTTTGCTGGATCTCGCCAGGGCGGCTCTCCCTCCTGAGAGCATTAGAACCGACGTAATGGTGTTTGTGGTTGTCCTGGTGATGGCGCAGAGCACTGTGGGTATTTAGCGGAGAGGTGTGCTGGGCTGTTCTGCTCAACCAGGAGTATTCTACCCCAAAGTGCTGTGTTCTGGAGATTGGCAGCTTAAGGCAGCCCACCCCCAACCCAGCTTCCAAAGGATGCCGTGCCCAGAGCACCCCATTGAAACATGCCCACGGGCTGCCCACAGGAAGGAGGGCCTGTTCTCTGCCTCTCCGTCCCTCCCTCTTCCTCTCCTCCTGGCTGGTGTCCTTGCTCTTGGTGTGCCGCGACTCGCTGCTGTCTGAGTCCCCACCTCCCGCCCACTCACTCCGGGTCCCAGCGTGGTTTCCCTGGCCCTCCTACCCTCCCCTTTACTCACTCGATCATTAAAACCACCGAGTCGCTCTCCTTGCTCAAACGACAGCATATTTTGTGGTACACTTCTGGAAAAGAAGAGGCTTTCTTACTCCACTAGGAAAGCTAGCGGGCTTCCTTTACCCATCATCGGCAGCCCCTGCCCATGAACCACCACCACGTGAATGTTCATGGACAATGTCTGCGAAGCTCTTGGGCCATCAGTCCAGTGGTTCTGTGTGGGAACTCTGGATTCAGACTCGTCTGAATCTCTATGTTGCCTCCTATGCACCTTATCTAATACCAATATGCAAATTGTCCCCTAGGCATATACCCAGTGGGGTGTGTGTAGGAGGCGGCTGATTGATGTTTCTCTCATGGATGTTTCTAACTCTCTCTCCCTCTCCCTTCCTGTCTGTAAAAAATTAATAAAATATATGAAAGGGGGGGGAGAAAGGTGAAAAGCAACAGCATCTGTTTCGCAGAGAGCCCTTATGGAGGCCGCACCACCTCACCCCACCCCCTCCCAGCAGAGAGAGTGGCCCCTGCCAAGCTCCTCCCACGGGGGCACACCTCATCTCTGCCTCCAGCCCAGCTATAACTGAGCGTCTGGGCTTTATCTCAGCAAGCTGGGTCCTAAGAGAATTACCTCCTTGCTTGGCATCATTCCGGCTTAGGAAGGCCGTCCTCAGGATGCCCTACTTTCGCATAGTGGGGGAACCCGAACAGGCATGGATTGCTCTCTCCCTTCCAGAAAGAGATCGATCCTTCTGCATCTTTGCTGCCTGAATGGACTGGGTATTCCCAGGTCATCACAGCGGCATCCAGACCCCAGAAGGTGACGGGAGTGCAGCCTCCTGTCGGGAGGTGGGCGCCCCCCACACCGCTCGGCTTGTCACCCCACAGGCCCGGTCTCAGGGGAGGATTCTTACTGAAGCTCCCCAAAACCCCCCCGCCGCCGTGTATGTACACGATTCCTGGCCGGAGGCTGCTGGCGGCCCTCCTGGGCTGGTACAGTTTCACGGGGACGCTCCCGTAGCGGAGGTCGGTGACTACCACATCCGGATCCTTACTGTACGGGGCCAGGTCGTGAAGGAAGTGGATGAACTGGGGCATCGAACAGATCCCCAGTTTCTCAAGAATCATCCCCTGTTGGCCAGAGAAGAGGAAATGCAGTGGGAAGGATTTCGGCGTGTCCCCGGGAGTCCTGCCATCCCCCCCCGCCCCCCCCACCCTTCTTACCCTCCCCCTCACGCCGCCCCCCTCCCCAAGTCATACATGCCCTCCGCAGAGGGGTGGCCCCCATCCCCCAAACAGAAGGTCCCAGCCGGCACTGGCCCTGAACCAGAGGGCTCAGACCTCTCCCATCCCCGGATCCTGCACAACCCAGCCCTGCAGACCAGGCTCTGGCCACCCCTGAGGGTTCCCCTTACCTGGGATGCCCCACCCCCACAGGGTCCCTGCTCCAGCTCTGCCTGTACCTGGCATTCCTTCCAGAGACCCTCCCCCACCCCCCACTGGACCCCTTTCCCAGCCAACCTGGCCCTCCCAGGCGTTATTGCTATTTTTAAGATATAATGTCTGCATTGTGGTGGTTTTTCTAAAAGGGGAGGATAGAGTTTTTATCTTTTAGAGATACCTATGGAAATAGTTTTGGATAAAATAATACACTATTCAGCCAGCCCTGCGTGGCTCAGTGGCTGAGCATCCACTATGAACCTAAAGGTCACAGTTCGATTCCCAGTCAGGGCACATGCCAGGGTTGCAGGCTTGATCCCCAGTGTGGGGCGTACCGGAGGCAGCCGATCAATGATTCTCTCATCATTGATGTTTCTCTCTCTCTCTCTCTCTCCTTTCTCATAGAAAACAATAAAAAACAATTTGAAAAATATAACATCCAGGACCTGCTTCATAAGTAAATGGGAATGAGGGACAGGTTGGGGACACGGATGAAGCGGGATGGGCCAGGGACACTCAAGCTGTGGAGTGGGGATGTGGGGATTCTTTCCACTGTTGGTGTCTGTCTGAAAGTTTGCCTCATAAAAATAAAAAAGTGGGGTCTGCCCCTGGGCACTGTCTTTCCAGGGTTCCTAACCTTTCCAGTGCCGAGGCCTCTGGGCTGGTAGTGAAGCCTGTGACCTCGTGGCAGAATGTTTTTGAATACATAGATGGGGTGGCAAAGGAGGGCAATTTTATCTATCTATCTACCTATCTATCTATCTACATAAATATAGATATAGATATAGAGATAGAGATAGAGATAGATAGATATAGATATAGATGTAGATGTAGATGTAGATGTAGATGTAGATATAGATATAGATATAGATATAGATATAGATATAGATATAGATATAGATATAGATATAGATAAAAGGCTAATATGCTAAGTGTCTGAGCCTCTGACTGGTGGCTATGATGCACACTGACCACCAGGGGGCAGACCCTCAGCACAGGAGCTGCTGAGCTGCAGTGAGTTGGCAGCGGTGGTTCTCAGGTGATACACCCTGAAACCAGAGAGGAGGGACCCGATTCCTCGAGGGGCCACAGGATTCCACCTTTGGCCGTGGGATTATGTTGTTGCTGCAGCACTGTCGGCCCAAATCTGGTTTGCTGCACACTTACATTTACGTTCCACACCCTGTAGACAGCAACTTTGCAGAGTGCCCTCTCGCACTCTGGGACCCTCAGGGAATGTCAGAGAGCCGGTTTCAGTCCGATCCCCGCAGGCCAGGCCGAGGGACCCACCTGCCGGAGGGACCTTGCTCACTCTGCAGATGTTCTTCCAGCCATGGCGCCACCCCAAGTGCAGCCAGCAGGGGAGGGACCATGGGAAATTGGCTCCAGGGCGTGTCTGGCCCAATATTGCCTGGTCCTACCCCACTGGCCACCTTCCAGTTAATTTCCTTTCAATGTGCAGGAATCCATGCACCAGGTCACTAGTTTTAATATAATCATCCAAATATTGAAGTGAACGTGTGATGACATACTATGTGGGCTTCCTTCTTAGCGCACTAAATAGCGAGATCTGGGGGCTGGTCTTCTACCGTCATCATCTCAAAGGAATGGGGTACATGTGGGCGTTTTCACAGAATCTGCCACCACTGTAACCTGCTCAGAAAATATGCCATCCCTCTGGTGACCAGGTCACTGCTCTGCTGTCACGGCACTGGATTATCACCCTCATTTAGAACGGGAAGAAATAGTATATTTTCATTAGAGGTTAGAGAAAGTGGGGTGACTTTTACCCCATCTAAATTCACAGGCGCCCTGCCTTCTGTCACCCTTGGGAGCTTGGGGAACCCCATCAACAAGTCCTGTCTCCCTTCCCCACTGCACTTGCCAATCTGGGAATCATTTTGTTTGTATGTTGCTGTCTCTCCTCCTCTCCTTCCCATCCCCCAATCTCCCCCACTCTGGGGGAGACTCTAGCTGGGACTTTATTGCCATGACTGACCCTCAGAGCTAGAACTGGCGGATGACAGTTAGTAGTTGCACAACACATACATCTGTGTAAAAAAAAAAAGCCAAATCAACCGTGATAAGGCTAATATTTATGGAGCGCTCATTCTGAGCTGGGCCTTCAGACACACGCTCAACTCACTGCCTCGCCACAACAGGCTATGAAATCGGGACTGCTACTTCCCTGTTTTTGCAGACGAGGAAACGGAGTCGCTGTGTTTGGGAACCCGGACTGCAGACTATGAAGGCCCAGGCCAGGAAGAGGACAGGAGCGAACGATCGCCTGACCCTGGGCAAAGAAACCTGAGGCACCTGGGGTCTTCTGCGCACATGGTTTCCCATGAGAACAGGCATTTGCAATTGCTCGTCATTACGTCAGAGACTTAAACGAATTTTCTGTTTGCCATTTCTGCCAGCCCTTAGAATGGCATGGCAAACCCTTCTCGCCAACCTCCACACGATTCTTGCCATGACCTACTTACATGGATTTCGTTAAACTATGCACACCAACAACAGCAAGCAGAATCTAATGCCACACACAGCCTTCCATCTTGCCCAGCCAATGTGGCTCAGCGGTTGAACCAAGAGGTCCCCTATTCGATTCCCGGTCAGGGCAATTGCCCTGGTTGCAGGGTCGATCCCCAGTAGGAAGTGTGCAGGAGGCAGCCGATGGATGCCTCTTTCCCTTGGATGTGTCTATCTCTCTATTCCCTCCCCCTCCCTCTCCCAAAAAGAAAGAAGAAAGAGAAACAGGAACAGCCTTCCCTCTCTCCAAGGCAAATTATCCGTATGTATAAAGCCGCCTTTTGCAGTTCTGTTCATCTGTGTTCATTTGCTAGTTCGCCTCTTCATTTTGTCCTCGGCCAGTTCTAGCTAGCAGGCAGGTGGGAAGGGGTCCCCAAAGATTCAGATCAACGCATTCCTGTCCTCATGGCTTCACAGCGAGCTGAGTGCTGTGAAGGAGGTGAGACAGGGCCAGGGAGGGGGAGCGGGCCTTGTCTCCACCTGACAATGGGAATCATTCTTTGAATCTTGTGGCTCTCAGCCCATTCAGCTTGGGAAACTCTGGGAAGGGGTTGAGAGCCACTGGTTACCCAATGGGAACCCTTCAGGCTGGAGAATACACTGTCAGCCTCTACCGCTGGCATCTTAATTCAACTAGAAGCTTCTGCTCTGCTTTGCCAACTCTCTCCTTCACCTTCCCAACAAGGGGACAAATAAGACTCAGAGCTCACCAATGCCACCAGCAGCTGGAACAGGAAGTTCAAGAGCCACAGCTTCTTGGGGTGGCTGATGCCCACGGGGATGTCCACGGTGAATAAGGTTCTGCAGGTCACCCACAGCCCAGCGCCCAGGAAGAGCAGGCAGGAGGCCCCCAGGAGGGCCAGGAGGACCGCCATCATCATTTCTACCACCGAGGAGGCCACCAGCGTCCGCGCTCAGCACACGCCGCTGAGGACACAGTGTGGAGCTGACAGATTGCCTACACTTATATACACCCTGCCTGCCCCACCTCCTCATGTCCCAGGCGCCCAGGCCAGGTTGAGTCACAGACTCGAGCGAGGACCTGGCTCTGCAAAGCCTACGGAAAGGAGAACGTGGCGTGTGCAACCTGGCCCGGCTGGAGACCAGGCCTCCCGGGGCCAGCTTCCATCCTGGTGCCGCGGCGAGAAAGGGCCCCGCGCTAGGAAGTCAGCACGGACATGTCTGCCCTTCGACCACTCTTGCTGCTCCCGAGTCTGTGCAGGAGGCCTCAGGCTTTGGCACTTGCTCTCTGTGCAGCCTTCTTCCCTCGGATGCCAGCTGAGCCAACCCTCCGTACTGCAAGCCTCTGCTCTAAGGTCACCTCTGATGAGGCCACCCTGGCCACCTTATTTCAAATTGTAACCACCCACCCCCCGCCACACACACACACACACACACACACACACACAATCCTGCTTAATTTATAATTATGTCTTTTATTATCATCTGACATAATACCATTCTTCACTTGTTTGTTTCTTGTCCGTAGAGTGTCACTTCTGGGGAGACAGGAATTTTTGTTCTGTTCCTTGCTTTATCCCCAGAGGTTTGGTACTTAGCAGGTGCTCAGCAAATGTCTACTGAATGGAGGAATAAATACATAGACCCTGTTCTTTTTTTAATTTTTTTTATTTTTATTGATTTTGTACAGAGAGGAAGGGAGAGAGATAGAGAGTTAGAAACATCGATGAGAGAGAGTCATTGATCAGCTGCCTCTTGCACACCCCCTACTGGGGATATGCCCACAACCAAGGTACATGCCATTGACTGGAATCAAACCCGGGACCCTTCAGTCCCCAAGCCGACACTCTGTCCATTGAGCTAAACCAGTCTCGGCGGTTTTTTTGTTTGTTTTGTTTTTTTAATATATTTTATTGGTTTTTTACAGAGAGGAAGGGAGAGGGACAGAGAGTTAGAAATATCGATGAGAGAGAAACATGGATCAGCTGCCTCCTGCACACCCTCCCCCCCCACCCCCCCCACGATGGGGATGTGCCCGCAACCAATGTACATGTCCTTGACCAGAATCAAACCTGGGACCTTTCAGTCCACAGGCCGACGCTCTGTCCACTGAGCCAAAACGGTTTCGGTGACAATATTCTTTGATTTTTAAAAATATTTTTATTGATTTCAAAGAGGAAAGGAGAGAGAGAGAGAGAGAGAGAGAAACATCAATGATGAGAGAGAACCATTGATCGGCTGCCTCCTGCATCCTCCCCCCCACCCACACACACACACCACAGGGGATAGAGCCCACAACCTGGTCATGTGCCCTGACTGGAGAATCAAACCGTGACCTCCTGGTTCACAGATGGAGGCTCAACCACTGAGCCACGCCAGTCAGGCTTCCAGCCACTTTAGAATGTGGAATTACATGTGTTTGTTTTCCCTGCTTATTTTCTGTCTTCCCAAGGAAATGACAATTCCAGCAAGGAGCCATGTCCATTTCACTCACTATAGCATCCCCAGTGGCTAGCACACACTATAGGTGCCCAGTGAGTCATCATGGAATGGATGGATGGATCAATGATGTCACATGACCTGGGGAAAAGGGCAACATGGAACACTCGGGTCCTCTCTCTGTTTGGTTATGTTTATTGTGGGTGCTGGTGGGAATGAGAGGAGGTGAAATTGCAAAAAGCCTGGAGACAACACACATGAAATCCGTGTGAAGTTTATGGCTTTTGAAGCGATCTCCCGCCGGATGTGGCAAGGAGAGAAGACCCGTGAATAGTGCCCGGGAGGAGCAGGTAAGCATCTGCCACCCCCTGGCACCTAATTCAATGTGGGCGACTACCCTTGTCTTTCCCCTTGCTTCTTGCTACGTTTTAAAGGGGCTTACACCTTGTGACTAGACCATCTCCGTTTGGTCTGTGAGCCTGCTCAGTAACCTCCAGAACTCCTTGCCTGATCGTATTGGGGGCTATTCCTGCACCGGGGTAACGTCTCACAGCACACACGGCTGATCTTGAACCAGAAACTTGCCTTTGACCTTTGCCTTCTTCATTCTTCTTGTATGCCACCCCATATTCCCCTGGAATCTCTCCATGGAAATCGGTTCCTTCCTCTATGGTTGGGCATGCCAGAGAGGCCGCACCATTTTCATTCCCACCAGCAACGAAGGAGTGATCTGTCTGCCCCACATCCTCACCAACACTTTATGTGGTCCCTAATTCCCATTTTAGCCAACCTGGTGGGAGTGTGGGGATATCTTATTATGACCCCCATGTGTTCCTGGTGCTTTAATACCTGTAACAAGATTACGCAAGTGGAGCAGAGACAGTAGAGTACACATCAACCCAGCAGGGCGTGGAGAAAGAATTCCAGTGTGCGCACATGAAGATTTCTGCAGCAAACCTCGGAGCATTGATGTAAGCGAAATACGCAAGGGCAACAGCTGCCGTCATTCTAGCTGCGATCTGAACGCGCCAACGGATGGGCTCAGGTCAGATCTGGCTGCCCGACAAGCCATGAAAACAGCTCTTCGTTTTCCCAGCTGCCCGGACTGGACCTAAAGGTGAGGAGCCTCGCATGCAGAGCCAAACTGAACGATTGCAAGTGGCCTGTTTCGTCAGAGCGCCGCTCGCACGGACTCCCTGAGTGATAGAGAGGAGAAGCTGGGAGGCAGCACTGCTCGTCGATTCAATGTCTCGCCCACCTGACAAGCGCTTGTTGAGGAATCGCTCTGTACAGCCAAGGGGGTACTTCCTGTGAAGCCGGGGGAGGGAGGCGCGCCGAAAAGACTGGCTGGCTGCCTTCCCCGTGATTCCTTGAGCATCTGCCAGGAGCCTGACGGAATTCAGTGTGTCAGCCTCTCAGTGTAACAAAAGCCACAGGTAAGGATACAGGCCACAGGTAAGCCTGTGGCAATAGTGCCCTGAGGGTGGAAAAGATGAGACTGGAACAGGGTGGCCACAAACATCCCACAGGAATGAGCTGATTAACTTTAGGAGCAGGCTTGGCTGGGACTGGATGAGGGAGTTCCTGAAAGGCTATTCTGCAAACAGGATCATCTGCTCAAAAGGCCAGTGCGGGGTGTTGACTCTCCTTGACCTCCATACACCTGTGGGCCCTCCGTGCGGCTTCAGGGAAAGACCAAAGGCCTCAGAATGTCCTCCAGGCCCTATGGGACTCCCCACCCCACACCCTCTCCCACACCCCCGTCCCTGCCCCGTCCCCTGCTCCCCCTGTCCTAGCCACACTGACCTGCCTGCAAAGCTCCCAAATGGAGGCTATAATCAGCCAGAAAGTAAACAGCAACATGAAATCAGCTCTAGCTTGTTTTTTAATATATATATATACATTTTATTGATGTTTTTACAGAGGAAGGAAGAAGGAGAGAGAGTTAGAAACATCAATGAGAGAGAAACATCATTCAGCTGCCTCCTGAACACCCCCCACTGGGGATGTGCCCGCAATCAAGGTACATGCCCTTGAACAGAATCGAACCTGGCACCTTTCAGTCCGCAGGTGGACACTCTTATCCACTGAGCCAAACCAGTTAGGGCTAGCTTGGGTTTTATCAAAGTCAGAGAATTAACAAACTAAAAGGGAACCCATCCTATAAGGAAGAGCGCCAAGGCCCAGTGAGGTTAAGACACTTGTTCTGAGTTACCCAGAAGGTTTGGGGCTCATCTGGTGACCAGTTCGGCAAGGTCTCCATTTCAGCTGCATCACCTTTTCAGCCACAGATTGAAATGGGAATTAACACCTACACCTACGTTAATGTAACATCCCTTTCTGCAGCTGGCTTGGTGTCCTTCCTCTCTCTTCCAATAGAATGTTTTTGCTCATTTTTCCGCTGTAACAATGCTCGTGAGCCATCGCCCACTGTCTGGATCGAGAATTCAGGTAGCGTCAACTTATTGCACAGCTACTGCGTGCACACCATTTATCCCACTTCATTTATTTCATTTCTACATTGAACCTTCCCGGTGGCCACTATCCCCACCCCCTGCCTATTTTATTGATTCGTTGATTGATTGATTGATTGCTAAAAAAGCTAAGACTCAATAGAGCTCAAGGGCACCCTATAAAGCATCAGGGCTCTACCTGGGGAGGCCCTGTCCCTACGAGAGTGGAGCCCCAGCACCTGTCCCCAGGAGACAGGTTGCAGGGTGGGGACTTTTGAGTCATAAGGCCAAACCGTAGGTGGGCTCCTAGGATTGCAAAAATCATATAGGATGCCCTGTGCTCTTGCCTCAGTTATAAAGTCAGAGATGAGAGAGCTGGCCAGTGTGCCACATTCAGCCGGGTGAGAAAAAACAAAGCTCAGGTGGGAAACATTCACTCCACTCCTTCCTCTCCCTGCCTGTCTATTCACAGACCTGACCTACTCAGGGTACGGAATCCACTTCATATTCCTGCATTCCGCCATGTCTTTTTAATTCTGATGTTTTCACATCTGTGACCCTGCTGATCCAGAAGGAACTGTCCCTGCCAGTGTGAGCCAGGGGCTGGCGAGAGATATAAACAGCGTCGACCTAGGAACCAAGAGGTCCTGGTTTGCTTCCGGGTCAGGCACATGTCCAGGATGTGGACTCCATCCCCATGTGGGGGGTGCAGGAGGCAACCGATCCATGATTCTCTCTCGTCATTGATGTTTCTCTCTCTCCCTTCCTCTCTGAAATCAATAAAAAATATTTTTTAAAAAAACAAAAACAACACCCAACAAATGAAAAAACAAAACAGCATCCCCATGAGTGGGCTTTCCACATGCAAACCAGCCAGTCCAGAACCCACACCCCCAAACACCTCCTCTGTCCACCTGCCGCACTCCAGGCCACGCTCCCTGACTGAACCACCCACGGCCGGGCTCGGGACGACTAGGGACGGCACCTATGGCCCAGAGCCCCTGAAATTATTCAAAGTAGCCACCCAAGGCCTGTGTGCCCTGCCTCGTCTGTTCTTCCCACGGAGCCCTCACCCTCTGCCTCCTGACTGGCCTGGCCTTCTCCAGGTGCCTGGCAGCCGACATCAAAGTGGAGAGCACAGCTTCTCACCCTGTTTCCAAACCTGAATCAGTTCACAGATCCAGAGCCCCAGGTCGGAGGGGAGGCCGGGTCCCCTGGAGGAAGGAGTCTGTGTCTCCCCTCAAGTGTTTGTATCCCACAAATCCGCCTCCCAGGCCTCCTGCAGGCTCTGCAGCCGCTCACCAGAGTGACTGTGCCTGGAGGAAAGGAACACAGACCATTCAGGACACCACCACACACACACACACACACACACACACACACACACCATCACACACACACCATCACACACACACACACACACACACACACACCATCACACACACACCATCACACACACCATCACACACACCATCACACACACACACACACACACACACCATCACACACACACACACACACACACACACACACACACACGGTTCTCCTGCTTAAGTTTGTGGGGTTTTTTGTCATTTATTTTTGCGTGTAAAACAAATTCTTAATTACAGTTGACATACAATGTTATATTACCATGTTTCCCCAAAAATAAGACATCCTCCGAAAATAAGACCTACTTACAGGTTTCCTTCTGAGTGAAATATAAGGCATTCCCGCCGAAAATAAGGACACCCCCCCCCCCCAGGCTAAACATGAGAGATTTGGTCCACTGATTCTGAAAGAAATGGAGTCACAAGAAATTCACCAGGAAATTCAGGAATTGGATTGTTATGATGATGTTCCAGAAGATGATGACATGATTGTCATTGAATAAATGAGTAAATTCTTTTTTTTAATATATTTTATTGATTTTGTACAGAGAGGAAGGGAGAGAGATAGAGAGTTAGAAACATCGATGAGAGAGAGTCATCAATCAGCTGCCTCTTGCACACCCCCTACTGGGGATATGCCTGCAACCAAGATACATGCCCTTGACCGGAATCGAACCCGGGACCCTTCAGTCCCCAAGCCGACGCTCTATCCATTGAGCCAAACCGGTCCCGGCAAATTCTTGATATTGTAGGATTCAGTTTGTCTGGTTTGTGTTGACAACTACCGTACTACGTACCGTATACAAGTAATAAATTTCCTTTATTTTTATTTAACAATAAATATGTACCGTATTCTTCTTCATGGAAAAATAAGACATCCCCTGAAAATAAGACCTAGCGCATCTTTGGGAGCAAAAATTAATATAAGACACTGTTTTTTTTTCGGGGAAACAGGGTAGTTTCAGGTGTACAACATAGCAATTACACATCTAAATAACTTGCTAAGGGATCACCCTGATCAGTCTAGTGCCCACTTGCCTGTATTGGTACAATCTTACTGACTGTATTCCCTAGGCTGTACCTGACACCCCCCTGGCTGTTTTTACAATTAGCCATTTGCATGTCTTAATCCCTTCTCCTTTTCCCCCCATTTTCCCAGAGCCCCTCCCCCCCCCCTGGCAACCATCAAAATGTTCCCCGTTAAATGAGTTCACTTCGGTGTTGTTTGTTCATTTAGTTTGCTTTTTCAGATTCCACATATAACTGAAATCATGTGATATGTGTCTTTCTCTGTCTGTCTTCTTTCACTTAGCATAATAACCTCTGGTCCATCTGTGTTGTTGCAAATAGCAAGATTTCATTCTTTTTTATGGCTGAGTAATATTCCATTGTATGTATGTACCACAACTTCTTCAGCCAGTTGTCTGTTAATGGACACTTAAGTTGCTTCCATATCTTTCCTATCTATAACAATAAAAGTGTAATATGCTAATTAGACCAGACAGCCTATTACGACCTTCCGGATGACCTTCTGGACCCAGCCGCAGCAGTGGGGGCCAAGGCAGAGGTGGTTAGGGGTGATTAGGCAGGCAGGTGAGTGGTTAGGAGCCGGCTGTTTCCGATTGAGAAAGAGATGTCCCCCAAGGGATCTCAGGTTGCTAGAGGGTGAAGACTGGGCTGAGGGACTCCCCCTCTCCCCCATGCACAAATTTTGTGCACCGGGTCTCTGGTTGTAAATAATACTGCAGTGAGGAGGATCCAAGATGGCTGCGCCCAGGTAAAACCTAGCCGTAGCCGCACACAACAATTTCAATAAAATACAACTAAAATATAAAATGGACATTACCCAGAACTACAGGAAAGTTGACGGACTGGAAATTCTACAACAAGAAGCAAGGAGAAAACCAGAAGGAAGCGCGGAGGAGCTGGAAAAGCCTAAGGTACCGAGACACGCGACGCGCAGAGAAGACGGAGCCAGAGAGGAGGGAGGCTGAGTGCCTGGCGGGCGTTCCCTAGCGGGAAGGAGATAAAACTCCGACTGTGCTGGGCCCCACTTACGACTGCTCTGAACCCCAGTTCTAGGCCAGACCCCGGGGACCCAGGCTCACACAGAGGGAGCTGAGCTGTAAGGCGGAACCCCAGGGGAGCCGCGAAAGGAGGTCCAGGCAGCGCGCACAGTGCGTGCAGAGAAGGGACGGGCGGCTGTGCCGCGGGATTGCACTGGCGGGAAGGAGACAGGGGCTCCAGACTGCTCTGAACGCCACCTCCAACTCCACTTCCAACTGAACTGAACCCCAATACCCGGCTCATTGGGGGAAAGCATAGACTATTTGGCAGCAGGTGAAATTCGAGGGCACCTTTCTCTCAGAGGTGCTGGCAGCGAGTACTGAAGGACCCGCATAGGGCGGGGCTGACGGAAGCCAAGGCTGTAGGCTCCACCCTGAAACCCCGTCCCATCTGTAGCTGCAAAATGCGACAACAAAATAGATCACAAACGAAAGAAATGGAGGACAAAAAGCGGCTGGATATAGAGTTCAAATCTACGCTTATAAGGTTTTTGAAGAATTTCCTAGAAAAGATGGATAAGACCTATGAGGATATGAAAAGAGATCAACTAGAATTAATAAGGAATCAACAAGAAATGATAAGAAATCAACAAGAAATAAAGAATACATTGTCTGAAATAATAAATATTATACAGAGTCCTAAAAACAGAAAAGAAGATCGCAAGAATCAAGTCAAAGATTTGGAACATAAAGAGCCAGAAGACACTCCTCCACAGAAGCTAGAAGGCAAGAGAATCCAGAAAATTGAAGATAATGTAAAAAACCTCTGGGACAACTTCAAGCGAACCAACATCAGAATTATGGGGGTCTTAGAAGATGAGAGAGAGCAAGATATCAAAAACATACTGAAAGAAATAGTGACAGAAAACTTCCCCTACCTGGTGAAATAATTAGACTTACAAGTCCAGGAAGCTCGCAGGACTCCAAACAAAAGGAATCCAAAGAGGACCACACCAAGACACATCATAATAAAAATACCAAGAGCAAAAGACAAAGAGAGAATATTAAAAGCAGCAAGAGCAAAGAAGGTAGTTACCTATAAAGGAGCACCTATACGATTGTCAGCTGTCTTCTCAACAGAAACCATGCAGGCCAGACGGGAATGGCAAGAAATATTCAAGGTGATGAATAGTAAGAACCTACAGCCAAAGATAATCTATCCAGCAAAGCTATCACTCAGAATCGAAGGTCAGACAAAGAGCTTCACTAATAAAAACAAGCTAAAGGAGTTCATCAACACCAAACCAGAATTATATGAATTGCTGAAGGGGGTTCTTTCAGAAGAGAAAGTAAATAAAGATAAAAATTATGAACAACAAATATGTAATTATCAACAAGTGAATCTAAAAACCAAGGAAATTAAAAAAAAAATCTGATGAACAATAGTAACTGTTGAATATAATAGAATCAGAGGTATGGAAGGGGAGTGAACTGACTATTCTTGGGGAAAAGAGGAGAGGGGGATGTGGGAAGAAACTGAACATAAACTGTGCACCTATGGATGAGGACAATGGGGAGTGGGGAAAGGGCAGAGGGTGGGGTGGGAACCTGGTGGAGGAGAGCAATGGAGGGGGGGGGAAGGAACATTTGTAATAATATGAACAATAAAAACTTATTAAAAAAAAAAGTGGAGTGTGAGGAAAGGAGTCAAGGTTGATGACTACAGACAGAGCTGGATGAATCATTTGGAAAGGAGAGTTTGGCGATGTGAATAACCACTGCTAATTAATTAAATTTTGCATTTTTTAATTTGTCGTTTCTCTCTTAGTTTTACAAAATTTGGATTGGTATTTCCAATTGATTTTGAGAGTCCTGAGGGTAGGGATCATTTCTGGTTTTGTTTGTTTCTTTTTTTTTAATTAAATTAAATCTTTATTGTTCATATTATTACAAATGTTCCTCATCCCCCTCCCCGCCATTGCTCTCCTCCACCAGGTTCCCACCCCACCCTCTGCCCTTTCCCCATTCCCCATTGTCCTCATCCATAGGTGCACAGTTTATGTTCAGTCTCTTCCCACATCCCCCTCTCCCCTTTTCCCCAAGAATAGTCAGTTCACTCCCCTTCCATACCTCTGATTCTATTATATTCACCAGTTAATAATGTTCATCAGATTTTTTTTTTATTTCCTTGGTTTTTAGATTCACTTGTTGATAGTTACATATTTGTTGTTCATAATTTTTATCCTTATTTACTTTCTCTTCTGAAAGAACTCCCTTCAGCAATTCATATAATTCTGGTTTGGTGATGATGAACTCCTTTAGCTTTTTTTTATTAGTGAAGCTCTTTATCTGGCCTTCGATTCTGAGTGATAGCTTTGCTGGGTAGATTATTTTTGGCTGTAGGTTCTTGCTATTCATCACCTTGAATATTTCTTGCCATTCCCATCTGTCCTGCATGGTTTCTGTTGAGAAATCAGCTGACAATCGTATGGGTGCTCCATTATAGGTAACTACCTGCTTTGCTCTTGCTGCTTTTAATATTCTCTCTTTGTCTTTTGCTCTTGGAATTTTAATTATGATGTGTCTTGGTGTGGTCTTCTTTGGATTCCTTTTGTTTGGAGTTCTGTGTGCTTCCTGGACTTGTAAGTCTAATTCTTTCACCAGGTGGGGGAAGTTTTCTGTTACTATTTCTTTCAGTATGTTTTCAATATCTTGCTCTCTCTCATCTTCTGGGACCCCCATAATTCTGATGTTGGTTCGCTTGAAGTTGTCCCAGAGGTTTCTTACATTATCTTCAACTTTCTGGATTCTCTTGCCTTCTTGCTTCTGTGGAGGAGTGTCTTCTGGCTCTTTATGTTCCAAATCTTTGACTTGATTCTTGCGATCTTCCATTCTGTTTTTAGGACTCTGTATAATATTTTTTATTTCAGACAATGTATTCTTTATTTCTAGTTGATCCCTTTTCATAACCTCATAGGTCTCGTTTATTTTATCAGCCTTTTCTAAACCAGTCTTGGCTTTATCAGCCTTTTCTAGGAAATTCTTGAAAAACCTAATCAGCGTGGTTTTGAACTCTATATCCAGTCTCTTCTTTTCCTCCATTTCTTTTGTTTGTGCTCTATTTCCTTGTCTTGGCATTTTCACAGCTTCCCTGAGTTGGTAGGTTGGCTTTGTGTGCTAAGGTGTCCTATATGTTTCAGTGGGTCAGCCTCCCAGTTACCTGAGGTGGACAGTCTTGGTGTAGCCCTTTGTGGGCTGTGTGTGCAGTCTTGTGTTAAGCCTTGCTTGTTGTTGGTATCACTGGGAAGCGTTGATCTCTGAGCTAATTGTCTATGAGGATCAGAACTGTCTCAGCTAGGAGGGTTTCTGTATTCCTCTTGGATGGGTAGAGTCTCAGGGTGGCACAGCCAAGCTTTGTTGGTTGCAGACGCGCACCTCTTTGGTATAGGTGCAGACAAGCTTTAGATTCCTGTCTGCCCCTCCCTAGGACAGTCCTATTGGCAGCGAACGAGGAAGCTAGCCACTGGAAGGGCCTCTGTGCTCCGCTTGGATTGGGCATAGTTGCGGATGGTGCAGACAAGCTTTGTCAGCCCCTCCCTACGAGGGTCTGGTTTCTGAGACCCGCAGTAATGGCTGCTGGCTTCACACACCTCCGAGAGATATCTGCCCACTGCCTGACAGTCTGGCCTCTCCCTGTATGGGGCCGTCTATCAGCGCAATAAGGTGGTTTTGTTTTCGTCCTGAACAAGAAAGTTAGCTGTCCGCCCGTGCAGGGAGTAAGCCGGTAGCGGCCCGCCCTCTCCACGCTCCGCAAGCCAGCCGGCAGCAAAGTCTGGTGGCCGCTTTTTCGCGGACAAAGTTTTCCGTACCTTCCCAGTTCCTGAGATTCAGCGCGCCTTCTCTCTCCTTCACAGATGGTAGAGCTTCCCCTCAGCCAGCCATCCGGCGCCTCAGGGAGATGTCTCCCCTGTTTTTCAGTTCTAAATTCAAACTTGTTGTGGTAGGCTGCATTCGGGTGTCTGCCCTATGCCGCCATCTTGTTGAGTCTCCTGGTTTTGTTTGTTTCTAATGCCTGGAACTATGGTAAGCCCTCAGTAGATATTTATTCATTGAATAAAAGAATGGTAACCTGGAAAAAAAATAATAATAATACTGCAGTGAACATAGGGGTGCATGTGTTCACAAACCACCCGTGCACAGGGTTCCCTTTTCTCCAATACTTGTTTGTTGACTTATTGATGATAGCCATTCTGACAACTGTGTAGACACTGGTTTGGAATGGACATGATCTCAGGACCAGCAGCACCAGTCACAGTGGGGATTACTGTGGCCAGGTGACAGAAGAAGTCTTGCCCCAAGTCCAACTCACACAGAGCCCGTCCGCCCACAGACCTGGACATCTGTATAACTAGTTCCCGAGTATATCACTGGAACCGGTGCTTGGAAACTGGCAGTGTCCCACGTGGGCTCTCTGACCTAAGAGGGGAAGACCATGGAGCAGAAAGGGCTAACTGGAAGGCCCTGGGCCTTCCCCTCCCTAACAGAGGAAGCCAGAAGCAGAGAACGGCATCCTCCAGGAAGCACCCCGCACACCCCACTTTCACTCACCATTTTGGAATGGAATGTGCAGAAGCCGTCTATCTTGCAAAAGGACTGTGAGTCTCCTAGACTTCTGCGGTGCCTCTGAGTACAGCTGTGGTCCCAGCTGGAGCATCTCCATCGGAACACATAAACCCGGCCCTGGCCCGGCTGAAGTGCTTCCCTCCGTGCCACCGAGGAAGGCTTCCCAGAGCCGTGTACCTTCACCTGGCAGGGCCAATGGCACAGCTTTACCGCCTCACCTCAGGGCTTTGTCAATTATGCTTTTGCAGGAAGCATATAGTGTGCTACCTACACAGGTAAGCTTGTGGAATTATAACGTGATCTCTATCATGATCATGACATTCCACCAGACATCGCATCGATGACACAGTGCTGATTGGGTCAGATGAGCAGAAAGCAGCAAGCTCTCCAGGTGTTGTATTAGTCAGGGTCCAACCAGGACACAGAAACAAGGAGTCAAAGATCAGACGAACAGCCTCTTCTCCTAGGGAAGCCCTTACTAACGAGATCATGTCCATAACTCATGGGAAGGGCCTCACTAGTGGCACCTGCTGCCCAACTGCCTGCGTGGTACCAGGGGGAGCTCTGGGCCCTGGGTGTGCGGGCACAGTGTCCGGCGGGAGCCAGCCTCGGGGAGCCACCCCCTGCAGGACCTAGGGGCTGGAGAATTTCATGCTACAAGAGTCAGGTTCTAGAGGAACCACAAAATTGCCGGGGAGTGCACCAGACCCCCGGAAGATAACCCTGTCCTTTTCAATACCCTCCCGCAGCTTTACTGACAAACCTTCCCATTGTCCCAGGTGAGGGAGAGGCATGCAACGGGTGTCTTGAGAACTATCATCTCGGCCTGAGGTTTTATCCTGCTTGCAAACGAACTCGTTAGCCTTCTCCAGTTCCATGGGTACATGTCAGAAAACGTGAGACACTTTGCTCAGATTCAACAATGAAGCAAACAGAATGAACCTCATGTTCACATTGATTCTCCTTGCCTCTGAGGTCCATAGAATGACACAGATAAGCCCAGGTGGATTGGTGCACACAGTAGATTTGCATTAAATTTTTTTTTTTTGAATGAAGCAAACTTGCCTGGCCTTTTCCATTGCTTTAAAAAAAATAATTAATAAACTTTATTTTTAGAGCAGTTTTAGCATCACAACAAAACAGAAAATTCCCGTAATCCCCTGCCATCTCCTCTCCCCCCCACACACAACCTCCCCTCCTCCCCCCACTATCAGCATTCTGCACCAGGTGGTGCCTTTTGTTACAGTCAGATGGTTACCATTAATAAACCTACGCGTTCTTTTTTTTTCTTTTTAATATATTTTATTGATTTTTTACAGAGAGGAAGGGAGAGAAGTAGAGAGCTAGAAATGTCGATGAGAGAGAAACATTGACCAGTTGCCTTTTGCACACCCCCTATAGGGGATGTGCCCGCAACCAAGGTACATGCCCTCGACTGGAATCGAACCTGGGACCTTTCAGTCCGCAGACTGATGCTCTACCACTGAGCCAAACCGGTTTCGGCAACCTACACGTTCTTATCATCCAAAGTCCATAGTTTACATTACATTTGCTCTTAGTGTTGTATATCTTATGGGTTTTGACAAATGTATAATGATGTATATCCACCATTGCATTATCATACAGAATAGTACAACTCCCCTAAACCTCTTCTGTCTCTGCCTATTCACCGCCCTCCTCCCTAAGCCCTGGCATCCATTCGTCCTTTTACTGTCTTCATTATTTTGCCTTTTCCAGAATGTCATAGGGTTGAAATCATATAGTACACTAGATGCCTGTTACATGACGATTCATGTAATACACCATTCTTCCCCTGGCTGCCAGCACCGGTTTTCCTCCGGCACCCAGGACCCAGGCCTTCACTCTGGCCACAGCGGAGAAGCTAAGCCTCTTCAGTCTTCAGTTTTCAGTCTTTGCTTGGGCCAGAGTCTTCAGTCTTTGCTTCGTGCCTGCATATGCAAATGAACCCGCCATCTTTGTTGGGTTAATTTGCATACTCACTCCTGATTGGCTTGTGGACGCCACAGATGTATGGTCAGTTTGCATATTTCTCTTTTATTACTGAAGACAGCTTTTTTACATTGGCTTCTTTCACTAAGTAGCATGCACTGAAGGTCCCTACATGTCTTTTCATGGCTTGCTAGTTCATTTATTGTTAGCTCTGAATAACATGCTATTATCTGGATGGATCACCATTCATTTCATCTCTTCACCTACTAAGGGACCTCTTGGTTGCTTCCAAGTTTGGTAATTATGAGTAAAGCTGCTATAAACATCCATGTGCTGGTTTTTGTGTGAACATAGTTTTCAATTTACTTGGGTAAATACTAAAGAGCACGGTTATTGTATCACATGTTAAGAGTATGTTTAGTTTTGTAAGGAACTGCCAAACTGTCTTCCAAGGGGCTGTCCCACTTTGTATTCCCACAGGTGATGAATGATAATTCCTGTTGCTCCATATCTTCACCTGCATTTGATATTGTCAGGGTTTGGGGTTTGGGGCATCCTACCAGGTGTGCAGCAATATGTCATTGTTGTTTTAATTTGCAACAATTAAACAAGCTGCCTCCTGCTATTGACATGCTTGTTGAACATCTATTCATGTGCTCATTTGCTATCTATAGATCTTCTTTGGCAAGTTGTCTGTTCAGGTCTTTTGGCCATTTTAAAATTCAGATTGTTCTTTTTTTTATTATTATTGTTGAGTTTAAGGCTTCTTTTTCTACTTTGAATAACAGTCCCTTATCAGATGTGTCTATTGCAAACATTTTCCCCAGTCTGTGGCTCGTCTTCTCATTATGTTGACATCATCTTCAGGAAGCAGAAACTCTGATTTTCAATGAAGTCCCACTTACCAGTTATTTCTTTTATAAATCCTGCCTTTGGTGTTGATCTAAAAAGTCATCACTGCCCTAATTAGTTTGGCTCAGTGGATAGAGATTCCAGTCAAGGGCATGTACCTTGGTTGCAGGCACATCCCCAGTTTGGGGGGTGCAGGAGGCAGCTGATTGATGTTTCTCTCTCATCAATGTTTCTAACTCTCTATCCCTCTCCCTTCCTCCCTGTAAAAAAATCAATAAAATATATTTTTAGCCGGGACCGGTTTGGCTCAGTGGATAGAGCGTCGGCCTGCGGACTGAAGGGTCCCAGGTTCGATTCTGGTCAGGGGCATGTGTCTTGGTTGCGGGTACATCCCCGGTGGGGGGTGTGCAAGAGGCGGCTGATTGATGATTCTCTCACATCGATGTTTCTAACTTTCTATCCCTCTCTCTTCCTCTCTGTGAAAAATCAATAAAAATATATTTTAAAAATATATATATATTTTTTTTTAATTGCCTTATAAAAAAAGTCATCACCGCCCCCAAGGTCACCGAGATTGTCTCCTCTATTATCTTCTAGGAGGGTTCTAGTTTTGCATTTTATATCTATGATCCATTTTGAGTTACTCTTGGTGAAGGGTATAAGGCCTGTGTCTAGATTATTTTTTTCTTTTTTGCATATAGCTGCCCAGTTGACTATATATTTACCTGGGTCTGCTTCTCTATTCTGTTCCATGGATCTATTTTCCTCTTCTCCCACCAGTTCCACACTATGTTGGTGATGTAGCTCTCTTGTAAGTCTTCAAGATGCGCAGTGTCAGGGTTCAGTCTTCGTTCTTCTCCTTCAATACTACGTTGGCTATTCTGGCTCTTTTGCCTCTCCAAATAAACTTTAGAGAACCAGTTTGCCAACACCCACAAAATAACCGACTGGCATTTTGACTGGGATTGCATTGAACTTATAGATGAAGTTGGGAAGAAATGTCATCTTGAAACCATTGAACATGGACTCTCCATTTATTTACTTCTTTCTTGATATTTTTCATCAAAGTTTTTTTTTAAAAAAATATATTTTATTGATTTTATACAGAGAAGAAGGGAGAGAGATAGAGAGTTAGAAACATCGATGAGAGAGAGTCATCGATCAGCTACCTCTTGCACACCCCCGACTGGGGATATGCCCGCAACCAAGGTACATGCCCTTGACCGGAATCGAACCCGGGACCCTTCAGTCCCCAAGCCGACGCTCTATCCACTGAGCCAAACCGGTCCCGGCTATCTTTCATCAAAGTTTTGAGGTTTTCCTTATGTGGCTCTGGAACATATTTTTGTTAGATGTTATACCTAAGTATCTCATGGGGGGGGGGGGGATATAAATGGCAATGTGTTTTTATTTTCAAATCCCACCTCCTTGTTGGTAAATAGGAAGCTGCCTCTTGCATGGCTCAACCCCACAACCCAGTCATGTGCTCTGACCGGGAATCACGCGGTAACTTCCTGGTTCATGGGTTGACACTCTACCATGGAGCCACACTGACCAGGCATGGAAAGCAACTGACTTTTTCATACTAATCTGTGTCCTGCTACCTTCCTGTAATTGCTTCCTGGTGTTTTTGTTTGCTTTGTTTTATCGAATATTTTAAGTATACTACATAGATGATCATGTCATCTGTGAGCAAAGACAATTCTATTTCTTCCTTCCCAGTCTGCATATCTTTTTTCCCCCTTATCTTACTGCATTTGTTATGGCTTCTCCTACAATGTTGAAAGTCAATAGTGAGAAAGGGAATCCTTACTTATTCCTGATCTTAGCATGAAATCTTCAAGTTTCTCACCATTACGTATAAATGTCAGTTGTGGGTTTTTTATCAATGTTCTTTATCAAGTTGAGGAAGTTCCCTTGCATTCCAAGTTTGCCAAGAGTTCTTACCAGGAATGGGTAATGGATTTTGTCAAATGCCTTTTCTGCCTCTATTGATATGATCATCTAGTTTTTCTTCTTTAGCCTGTTGATATGGACTACATTAAGCAACTTTCAAATGTTGAACCAGTCTTTCAGACCTTGGGAAAACACTACTTGTGGTTGTGGTGTGTAATTTTTTCTTAGACATTGTTAAACTCAATTTGCTAGCATTTTGCTAGTGATTTTTACAGCTATTTCACAAGAAATAATAGTCTGTGGTTTTCTTTTCTTACAATGTCTTTGTCTGGTTTTGGTATGAGTGTAATGTTGGCCTCATAGAATGAGTTAGGAAGTCTTCCTTCTGCTTCTATTTTCTGTAAGAGATTGCAGAGAACTGGCTTGATTTCTTTCTTGGTAGAATTCACCAGTGAAACCACATGGGACTGGTGCTGTCCATTTTGAGAGGTTATAATTATTGATTCTATTCCTCCAATAGATATAAGCCTATTCAAAATGTCTATTTCTTCTTGTGTAAGTCATGACATCTTGTGTCTTTAAAGGAATTTCATCTAGGTTATCAAATTTGACAAAACAACATTGTTCATAAATTCCTTTATTATCCTTTGGATGTTCATGGAATATATAGTGATGTCCTCTCTTTCATTTCTGATACTAGTAATTTTTATCCTACCTCTTTTTTCTTAGTTAGAGGCTTATCCATTTCACTGATCTTTCCAAAGTACTAGCTTTTAGTTTTGTTGATTTTTCTCTATTTTTTTTAATTTTTATTAAATTATTATCTGGGTACATATCTTACCATTGTCCCCCCTCTCATAAATATCCTCCCTCCCCAGAGTTTTGTGTCCATTGGTTGCACTTATATACATGTATACAAGTCCTTCGGTTGATCTATTATCTCCCCCAGATCTCCCTACCCTCCCTGCTGTAATTTGACAGTCTGCTTGTTGCTTTACTGTCTCTATATCTATCTTTTGGTTCATCAGTTTATAATGTTCTTTATTATCCATAAATGAGTGAGGTCATGTGGTGTTTCTCTTTCATTGACTGGCTTATTTCACTCAGCATGATGTTCTCCAATTCCATCCAGGTTGCTGCAAATGATGAGAATTCCTTCTTTTTATGGCAGCATCCATTGTGTAGATGTACCATAGTTTTTTGATCCAGTCATCTGCTGACGGGCACCTAGGCTGTTTCCAAATCCTAGCTATTGTAGATTGTGCTGCTATGAATATAGGGGTGCATATATCCTTTTTAATTGGTGTTTCTAGTTTCTTGGGATATAATCCTAGGAGTGGGATTACTGGGTCAAAGGGGAGTTCCATTTTCAGTTTTTTTAGGAAACTCTATACTGTTCTCCACAGTGATTGCACTAGTCTGCATTCCCACCAGCAGAGCACGAGGGTTCCTTTTTCTCCGCAACCTCGCCAACGCTTGTCGTTTGTTGATTTGTTGATGTTGGCCATTCTGACAGGTGTGAGATGGTACCGCATTGTTGTTTTGATTTGCATCTCGATTTTTCTCTATTTAATACCTGTTTTCAATTTCAGCGACTTATGCTCTAATTTTTATTATTTCCTTTTTCCTGCTTGCTTTGAGTTTAATGTGTTCTTTTTTTAATTTCCTAAGATAAAAGCCAAGATTCTTGATTATAAATTTCTTCTTTTCTAATATATGCATTCAATTGTATATAGTTCCCTCTAAGCACTACTTTCACTGTATTCTATAAATTTTGATAGGTTGTATTTTCATTTAGTCCAAAATGTTTTTATAATTTCTATTGAGATTTCTCCTTTGACCCATGTGTTCTTTTGAAGTATGTTTTATAATCATCATGTATTTTCAGCTATCTTTCTGCTATTGTCCCTAAATTCTAGTTTAAGACCATCATGGTGTAAAGGCAGAGATTGTATGATTTTCATTTGTTTAAATTTGTTAGGATATGTTTTTTGGTTTGTTTTTTTATTGATTTCAGAGAGAAAGGGAGGGGGAGAAATAGAATCAATGATGAGAGAGAATCATCAATAGGTTGCCTCCTGCACTCCCCACACTGGGGATGGAGCGCACAACTGAGGCATATGCTCCTACAAGGAATCAGACCATGAGCTCCTGGTTCATAATCAATGCTCAACCACTGATCCATAACAGCCGGGCCTAGCGTGTGTTTTTTGGCCCAGAATGCGGTCTGTCTTATGACTGTTTCACATGCAAATACCTTATAATAACAAAACATTCCTAATGCCTCCCTCTCATCCTTTGTCATTCATTTCATCCATACATAATAATACCTGATCAAATATGTTGTTGCTGCTATTATTTTGAACTAATGTTATTTATTAGATCAATTAAAGATAAGAAAAATCAAAGTTTTTTTTATTAACTTTACTTATTTTCTGATGCTCTTCCTTTCTTTACATAGCTCTGAGCTTCTAGCCTATATTATTTTTTTTTTCTGTCCAAAGAACTTCTTTTAACATTTCTTGTAAGGCAGATAGTTCTATAGGCAATGTATTTCCTCAGTTTTTCTTTGTCTGAGACAGTTTTAGTTTCTCCTTCACTTTTGAAGGATAATTTCATAAGGTACAGAATTTTTGGTTGGCTTATCTTTTTTTCTTTAGCTTTAAATATTTCACTCCACCCTCCTCTTGCCTGCTTGGCTTCTGAGGGGTTAAATGTAGTTCTTATCTTTGTCCCTCTATAGAGAAGGTATATTTTTCCTGTGGCTTCTTTCAAGATGGTTTTTTTTAACCTTTGATTATCTGAAGTTCAAATATGATATAGGCCGGGTTCATGTGCTCCGATGGAGAGGCTCCAGCTGGGACCGCAGCTGCCCTCAGAGGCACCATAGGAGTCTAGGAGGCTCAGAGTCCTTCTCCAAGATGGACGACTTCTGCACCTTCCAAAAGAGTGAATGAAACTGGGGTGTGCGATGTGCTCCTTGGACGTCTTTGATGGTGGCATTAATCTCTGCAGTTCCCTAGGGGGTGCCGTTCTCTGCTTCTGGCTTCCTCTGTTAGGGAGGGCAAGGCCCAGGGCCTTCCAGTTAGCCCTTTCTGCTCCATGGCCTTCCCCTCTTAGGTCAGAGAGCCCACGTGGGACACTGCCAGTTTCCAGGCACCTGTTCCAGGGATACACTCGGGAACTAGGAATACAGATGCCCAAGTCTGTGGGCTAACGGGCCTTATGTGAGTTGCACTTGGGGCAAGATGGCCTGCCCACAGGGGTGCTGAGGAAGCCACTGGAGATAGGTATAAGAAAAACCATGAGCCCCAGGATCCAAACAAGAGGAGCCTGGGGAGCCAGGGAGAGCAACTCATCCTGTCCCTGTCATCCTGCCGGGCCTTCCACTCACACAGCTCAAGCTGTGCCAGCTGACAAGGGAAAGACAGTTCAGAGGCCATCTCTGCATTCAGAGAGCGGGCAACGGAAAGCGGCATTTTGGCCAAGTGGCAGCACTGGGTAACTGGCACAGACGTACCCACACTAGAAGGCTGAGACACATTCCACCCACACCCAGGAGCCACCCTCCGCAGACTTCCCAGACATTGAGCCGCCAGGCACATATTGAAATTTGTTCTCCAAAGGAAGGACAAGTTGCTGGACCTCCCCCTGCTGATTCTGAAAAAGAGGCGCAGTGTTTGGCAGGCCCGAGTTTCCAGTATCACACGCAGTCGTGTCTTCCTGTTCACGGTACAGCCCTCTGCGCCATTCTCCACGCCATTCTTCCTCCATGGGAAGCCACCTGCCTATGCGTCTCCTCTCCTTGTCCGGCCCCTCATTAGAGTCAGCTCCATGGGGACCCTGCTTGCTCTCCAGCATCCCCTGTCCCTGGAGACGGTCTGACACAGTCGGCGCTCAGTAAATGTTTACCGAATAAGCCCTGGTTTTACTTCAGAAATGGCGTCATCACTCTGCAAAGGAAAGGCCACGTCCCCAGCCAAGTAACGGGCTTCAGGAAGAGAAGAGTGATCCAGACAAGGAAGAGGCCAGTAGACGGGAGATAGTTGACTTCTGGAGAAGGGAGAGCAGCCCAAGGCAAATTCAGATGTTGTTATTTCCACCACCAGGTGGCGGTACATCCTAATCTCAGGGACATGATGTAATGGCCTAACTAAGTTGACCTTTTTACATGGGTAAATTTTATCTCATAGGTCCATCCACCCATCAACCTATCCATTCATCCATCCATCCATTTGTCCTTACACACATCCTCTCATCCAATTAGTCACCACCTGTCCATCTATGTATTCACACACTCATACAGTCCTTCCAAAATAGGAAGGCCGGGCCAGGCTCTGGGCAGATAAGGCAGCTAGTTTTCCCTGCACCCTCCGAGTTTCCATTTCTAGTTGGGGGAAGACAGATGGTAAATAAGGAAACACACCAAAGAAGAAGATAGGTCCGGGGAGTGACAAGAACCAGGGAGGAGATTTAAAAGGATGATGTCAGGGCTGGAGGTGGGGGACCACAGGGGGTGTAGAGTGGGCAGAGGGTTCTTCAGATATGATGTTGGGGAGGCCACTGGGGAGGGCCATTTGAGGTCAGAACGGGAGAATGAACAAGGGGTCGGTCGCCAGTCTCGCAAAGTCGGGGGGATTTGGGTCCCTCTTTTGAGGCTGAGGGAACAGCAAGGGCAAAGGATGCAGAGAGAAAGGAGCCTGGTGTGTCTACAGCACAGACACACAGTGTGGCTGCAGCAGAGCAGGTGGCTATGGGTTGGGGGTCCGGGGGTGGGGTGGGGTGGGGAACAGCTTGGGAACTTGTGTCAGGAGCACGTGGGGAGGTTATATGAGCTGTTTCCTCTTCCCACTGTTTTTGGACTAACCGTGACCTGGCCTGATTTTTTTTAAATAAGTGTCAAGCATGAGGGGTTTTTTTTAACAAATATTTTTTTATTGATTTCAGAGAGAAAGGGAGAGGGAGGGAGAAACATCAATAATGAGAATCACTGATCCGCTGCCTCCTGCACGCCCCCTACTGGTGATCGAGCCAGAAACCTGGGCATGTCCCCTTGACCAGGACCCTTCAGTCCATAGGCTAGATGCTCTATCCACTGAGCCAAACCAGCTAGGGCCGGACTGGATTTTTAGGTGTAATCCCAACCAGGCCAGTGGGCGCTAGAGGACCTACAAGTACTTCCCTAAGAAATGTGAGACCAGAAAAACGGATCCTGGACCAGGGGGAGTCTTGAGAGATGGGCTTCCCAAAGGCTCTGCAGAAGTCAGGCCCAACGGCACTCACCTGGGCAGCTGAGGGAGAGGCCGCTGTGGCCTGATCTTTGCATCAGAAGATAGGAGACCTGTGGCCAGCCTTCCTCACCAGAGCTTGGTCCTGGTGCACAAATCACACTCATTTCCCTTGGCTTCCCTGACCCCACTCTGATGCTCCAATCCAGACCATGGAGAGAGGCAGCATGGCCAACATTTAGAGCACCCACTCAGGTGCCAGCCGGCCTGGGTTAGAATCCTGCTTTCCTCCTAACCTCAGGTAAGTTATATCTGTTCTCTGCATCTTGGTTTCCTCTTCTGTAAGCTTGAGGGTTTGTTTGTTTGTTTGTTTCAGTGAATTTTCACCAGTTTTCGTTTGGTGCCATTTTATTGTGTGGACCATCTACACTAATAAAAACATAAAATGCAAATTGACCGTGCCTTTGTGACGCCCACCAGTCAATCAGGAGTGTGTATGCAAATTAACCCAACAAAATGAGTTTTTTTGCATATGCAGGTGCCTAGTGGCCAGGGTTGGGCCAGGATGGGATGCTGCTTTGTCACCATGGCTACAATGCAGGCATTCTGCACCACTCCAGCCACTATGGGCCTCTGGGCAGCATGGGAAGATGGAAAGGTGGCTCCAGGACAGAGCAAAAAGGCAGCTCTGGCTGGAGTGAAGGTGGTGCCTGCAGCCAGGGGAAGGAAGGCCCATTTCTTGCATGGAGCCTCTAGTATTTACATATTTGGATAAGTACACAAAACACCAGTGCTGTTAATGGCCTTAGCGGAGGCTCATGCTGAAATTTGCCAGTAAAACAGAGAAGGGTAAAGATTGGCAGGTACATCATCACATCAGTGCTGTCAGTATAAAGTTCTGGGGCTAAAGGAAGCAGGGTATTTTTAGCACAATGCTCATGATAATCTGTGTGCTCGGTGGCTGTGCTGCTGACTCAGCTGTAATTAAAATTCTCATCCCACTGGAGTGTCTAATAGAAGCTTTCTCCATCAATTGGCAGACCGGTCTCTGTGCGGCCTGACCGTCCTCGGTTCTCAGGGTTCTCTCTCCAGCTAGTCTTCAGCTGATTATTCTGTAAGTTTGGGGTTTTACCAGTTTTCAATGGATTGCCTATTGGTACCAGACTCTCACTTCCTGTCTGCTCTGTGCAAAAGGACCTGGAACCTTTCAATAGTTTTGGTTGGCCCTTGGCACCGAAGCACTGTCAGGAAAGGGCACTGGAGTGACAGTGCGGGAGAGAAGAGCTTAGCTTTCCTGGTTCCAGGGACTCACATGTAGGCTCCTGCAGCACACGTGGCTCAGCTCACGTGGCTCAGCACTTGTGGCTCGACACACGTGGCTTCATCAGTGTCTGCCTTCTGCAGTGGGGAAAAGTACAATAAAAGGAATTATTAACTATAACAGGGCAAAGACTGGCTAGCAACAAGTAAAGAGAGCTCAAAGAAATATAGGGATTGCAGGTAGGAAGAACAACGATTACCTCTCAGGCTGAGATGGCTCACCCCAGGAAGACCACCTCCCAGCCCCTAGGGCTGAGGTCCAGAGCTTGCTGGAGAGGGCCTAGCGTGACTCACTGAACTGGCAAAGAAGTTGCTCTGCTGTTGTCCCAGTGTGACTTGTTGGCATCTACCCTTCCCCACAACCAAAGAATTTGCTGGAAATCTCCCCTCTTGGGTGCTGGGTAAAACCATTCTCTACAGGGAGGTGTCTTGCTGGAGGCACTCTGAAATGGAGCTATGCAGGGGGCTGGAGAAAGCAACTATGGAAGGGAGGCCAGGAAGCCATCTGCCCTGCAGGAGCTTGGAACCAGACAAGCCACACACACTGCAGGGTCTGAGGACCGGAGCAGCCACCCACACTTCAGATGCCAGAAACCCAACGGAGAAGCCTGAGGAGCAATGGGAGCCCATGGGCATCATTGAAAACAATGGAACAATTAGCCTGCACTTAGTGGAGGCTGACAGTTGGGTGTGATACCACAGAGACAGACAGTTTAACAGACAGACCAGGGAAGGTCAGAGAGAGCCATAATGAGAACAATGTCATCCAGGCTGTCTGTACTCCACCCGAGGCTGCCACCCCCCAGGAGTGACATCAGAAGGCAGCTGCATTGTGGGAAATAGACATGACTAAAATAGTCCTTTGAAAAATAAATAAATAAAATAAAATAGTCCTTCGAAGTCACTAGAACAATGAACACCAAGCCCAGGGAAGAGTGGGGAGAACCAGCACTGTGACAGTATAATATCTAACATCTCCAGTTTCCAACAGCAAGAGACTTAGGAGACACACAAAGCAACAAGGAAGTGTGATCCACACGGAGATAAAAACAGACAACAGAAACTGCCAGGGAGAGGACCCAGATGTCAGACTTAGCAAAGAGTTCCAAGCAGCTGTTACAAATATGTTCAAAGCGCTAAAGACTAGCATAAAGAAGGAAAGGGAAACTGAATGACAATATTTCAAAGAGAGAATACCAACAAAGTGATACAAATTATTCTTTAAAATAACCAAAGTGGTGCTCAGCCAGTGTGACTCAGTGGTTGAGTACTGACCTATGAACCAGGAGGTCATGATTCAATTCCCAGTCAGGACACATGCCCAAGTTGTGGTCTCCATCCCCCGGGTGGGGGTGTGCAGGAAGCATCCGATCAATGATTCTCTCTCAACATTGATGTTTTATCTTTCCCTCCCTCTCCCTTCCTCTCTAAAACCAATAAAAAATATTTTTAAAAATGACCAAAGTGAAATTATGGAAAGTACAATGCTGAAATAAAATATTCACAAGAGGGGCTCCACAGTGGATTTGAGCCAGCAGAAGAAAGAATCAGCAAACTTGAAGGTAGACTGATAGAGATCATGCAATCAAAACTACACAGAGGAAATTTATGAAGAAAAATGAACAGAGCCTTGCCGAAACCGGTTTGGCTCAATGGATAGAGCGTTGGCCTGCGGACTGATTCCGGGTTCGATTCCAGGCAAGGGCATGTACCTTGGTTGTGGGCACATCCCCAGTAGTGGGTGTGCAGGAGGCAGCTGATCAATGTTTCTCTCTCATCGATGTTTCTAATTTTCTATCCCTCTCCCTTCCTCTCTGTAAAAAATCAATAAAATATATATTTTTTAAAATGAACAGAGCCTCTAAGGACTGGGAAACATCACCATTACATGCATGTAATGGGAATACCAAAGGAGAGAAAAAGAAACAGGAAAATAGTCCAATAAATAATGGATGAGGACTTCCTAAATTTGATGGAAAGCATCATACACCTCCAAGAAGCTTAGTGAACTCTAAGAGTGATCAACGGAAGGAGAAGGAGTCACTGGTAATTCCTCTCAAAGAACAGCGACCTCAAATCCTTCACAAGCTCTTCTGAAAAAATAGGACACTTCTCAACTCATTCTGAGGCCAGAATTACCCTGCTACCAACGACAAAGGTATCCAAAGAGAACGTTAGAAATTATGAATATACTTAGAAAAATCCTCAATAAAATACTAGTCCTTATGAATATACTTAGAAAAGTCCTCAATAAAATACTACTCACTTGCCTCTAGCAACATACAAAAGGGGCTAATTACCAACTGGGATTTATTCCATGAATGCAAAGTTGGTTTAACACATGAAATTTAAACCATGTACTATGCCTACCATATCAATAGAATACAGGACAAAGAGTGCATGCTCTCCCAGGGCCCAGAAGCCAGGAAATGGAGAGTGAACAGAGCTTGGTTCAAAGAGGTCAGCAAACCTTTTGCCATGTTGTATTCCAGAGAGGAAGGGGAAGAGGTTGAACCTACTGGAGAATAAGAATATTTGCTGAGCACCTCTGCTGGAAACCAAGATCAACAGTAATTAATATGAATGATGCCAGGAGTGCATAGGAAGGCTGAGTGTCTCCTTTGAAATTCACCAGCTGAATTTCCATTTTATGACCTACTGCTGACTCAAGGGCCTAAAGCAAACACCTCCAGAACCTGATGATCTTACTGTTTACTGTAAACATTACCATTGATATGTCTGTTTGCATTCCTAGAAGGCAGTTGTGTATTCTAGTAAATGAAAGCAGCTGGGTACTGGAGACTCAATGGAATCTGACTGCCCTGGTTGAGTTCGCCATGGCCTCCCCCAATAATAATTAAAATTAATCTTGTCCCGTGTGTTTTATTTGTACGTCAGCTCTTTCTCCAACTCGAAAGCCATGCTGGCCGTGGCCTTTCACACACCTACTGTGTGCCAGGCTCTGTGCCAAGTGCTGTAAGAATATAATCTTATTTACACATCAGTAGAAGCCTGCAGGGTATGTGTTATTCCCATGGAACAGGTGAAGCAACTGAGTCTCAAAGAAGGGAAGCCCTGGACTAAACATCGGAGCTGGCATTTGATTATTTATTTATTTTTCCATTTTTAATTAAAGTAGGTATTTGGTTTAAGTAGTTTGATCCTGAGTCCACAATCTTATTATTATTATTATTATTATTATTATTGATTTTCCACAGAGAGGAAGGGAGAGGGATAGAGAGCTAGAAATGTCGATGAGAGAGAAACATCCACCAGCTGCCTCCTGCACACCCCCTTACTGGAGATGTGCCTGCAGCCAATGTACATGCTCTTGACCGGAATCAAACCTGGGACCTTTTAATAGGCAGGCTGACGCTCTGTCCACTGAGCCAAACCGGTTTCAGCATGAGTCCACAATCTTAACCAATATTCTTCCTTCCTCCCAATAAGGAGAGCTCTGAGCTTCGAGGTTTTCACTCCCAGCCCGTTCTCTTCCCATGACCTCCACCCCACATGGCTTCCCTGAGGCTATGGATTTCGCCTGGGTGGGACTTCAGGCCGCAGGGAGCTGTGAGCACAGCAGTGGGCATGGGCAACGTCTTCCTGAGATGTCCCAAGCCCGAGGAGATACGGAAGCACGGGTCCGGGTCCTGTCGCACATCAGGTGCGGTGGCTCCTGGCTAGAAGCCTAGGCACTCCAGGCAGTCATGCAATGGATAACGCACTGCCATTGGCTGAGGACTGCCGAGCACGTCCTACCGATAGTCAGGGGAGCTGAGCACACAAACATGGAACCGATGGGTACAAGGTTGTATCAGCTTCCCCAGATCACCATCACATGGTTTCCTCCAAGTGAGGGAGGCTGTGTGTTCATGTCATGCAGGTTCCCATAGCAACATAACAATAGCAGCAACAACAATAAATAAGGTCCCACCTTCATTTCTTGCTATTGGCAGGTACAGCTGTTCAGTGCCTTACCTGCATGGTTATTTATGCCTGAGGTCACCCCAAGAGATAGGTATCGATGTCACCCCCATTTCACAGGGGAGGGCCTCAAGGCCCAGGTTGCCTAACCTGCCCATGTTTACAGAGCCAGAAAGTGGAAGGTCTCAGCCCATCTACTCCGAGATGGATAGACGGACAGGACAGATGAACTGGTGGACAGACAGGTGGGCCCACAAAGAGATATTCTTTGGAGCTGGCCCTACACACCAGAGCGGGAAGGGGGTGCCTTCCTGGAATTAGACACTGGGCGGCCCGGGGGGGCAGCATTGATCACAGTGGGGTTCAGAAACAGGTTCCAAACCACGGACATGGGCATTCTGGGTGGCAGGTGGATGCTTCCTGCTGTGTCTTTATTTTATTTTTTATCCATTGCAGAGAGGAAGGGAGAGGGAGATAGAAACATCAATGATGAGAGAGAATCACTGACTGGCCGCCTCCTGCATGCCCCGCACTGGTGATCAAGCCTTAAATCTGGGCATGCGCCCTGACCGGGAATCAAACCGTGACCTCCTGGTTCATAGGTCGACACTCAACCACTGAGCCGCGCCAGCTGGACTCCTGTTATGTCTTGAGGACAGGACGTCCTGCCCAGCTCGGGCCTCACCCTATTTCCTAAGACACCTCTGAGTCTCGTGGAGACTCCCAGCACAGCAAGCTGGGGGCTTAGAATCTCAGCTGTGCTGGAGGTGATGTTTTGAACCCCGTTTTGTGGGTGAGAACACTGGAGTCAGGGAGCACAAAACCTGCCCGGATCTCACCTAAGGCTGCCGGCAGCCATCCAGGGACGCCCTCCCCTTTGGAAGGATCCTGGGTCCCTATTTCTCGGCTGCTCCCTCAGGAGTGGGGCTGCCTTCCCTGGTGTGTGCCCCGGCTGTGTGGCTGCTCCTGTGCCCCCTCCATGCACCCCCACACAAGGAGAAATTCTGGGACACCCACTACTGAGGAAAATGAGGTGGGGATTGAGCCCCGCCAGAATGCCCTGGCCTCATGGGACAGTGGGAATCCTTGTCCTGGTTCGCCCTTCCCACCCCACTCCCTGGGCTGCGGCCCAAGCTCCCTGTGCGCTAAGTCCAGCCCATGACCCAGCCCTGGAGCAGACCCCTTGGGGACACTCCCTTAGCCAAGAATTCCAAGCATTCAGGGGGCAGGCCCTTGAGAAAACAGACATGTGACTTGCTATTTGGACCAAAGCAGCGTTTCCATGCCTGGCCTGGGAGAGCTCGTACCCCCAGTCCAATGGGGGAGAAGAGAGGAGGTGGGGAGCTGGAGTGGGGGTGGGGGGAGCAAAGGCGGAGGCTCCCATCCACCTGTCTCGCCTTCTAGTGTCTGCGGGGAAGATCCTGAGCAGCATGCAGCTGAGAACCCTGTGGGGAGAAGGGGGGCGCGAGTGAGCTGCCTTAGGAGGCGAGCAGTGAAGAGGCAGTTTTACTTCCAGTGGAAACTTGGTTGGGTTTTAGGGTCCAAGGAATGTCCTCCGTACGGAGTCTGACATTGACTGAGCAGCCCCACGAGGCTTTCCCAGCCCCAGCCTGAGCATTTGCAAACACCGAGGAGCGAGGAGCCGTAGCACAGGGGACACTGTGCCCATTTACAGGTCAGGAAACTGAGGCCCAGAGAGGGTCATTAACTTGCTCAAGGTCACACAGCAAGTGAGTCACAGAGCAGGCATGTAAACCCAGGGAGCCTGACCCAGAGGCTGTGGTCTGACCACAACGAGATCCTGCTCTCCTTTAATGGGGTGTTAAAGATGACACGGGGGGAGGGGGCACGGGGGGGAGTTCCTTCCCATCCTCTGACCACAGTGAGATATCACCATTCCTTCCCCCCCACCAATATATTTTATTGATTTTTTACAGAGAGGAAGAGAGAGGGATAGAGAGAAATATCAATGAGACAGAAACATCGATCAGCTGCCTCTTGCACACCCCCTACTGGGAATGTTCCCGCAACCAAAGTACATGCCCTTGACCAGAATCAAACCTGGGACCCTTCAGTCCGCAGGCCGATGCTCTATCCACTGAGCAAAATCGGTTTCAGCAGCCACCATTCCTTTTAATGGGGTTAAAAATGACATCACCAGGCTACCACCCTGCCTTGGGTGTGACAATCCATCCTACAGGAGGGCAGATGCTTGTCTAATATAACCTTACATGCTCTCTACCAGGTGAGGGGCCTGTAGGGGAGCCAGGCCTTCCTCTGAAGGCTTTACCTACAACATCTCATCAAGTCCTCACACCCCCCTGACATGGACAGGTGCCCCTGGTTCCCAGGTGTGAGGCCAAGGCCCAGCAGCACGGAGACACGGGAGCCAGGTGCAGCAGCAGGTACGGGTGCAGGCAGGTGTGCTCATTTCCTGCAGCTGCTGTGACCCATGGCCACCCAGCCGGCCTAACACAACAGAATGCGTCCCCCCCAGTTCTAGAGGCCAGAGGTGTGGCCGTCAGGGTGTGGGCCTGCCACGCTCCTGCCAAGGCAGGAAGGAGAGCTATGCCTCCGGCCTCAGGCAGTTCGGGTGGCTCCTGGGCCATGACTGTGTCACCCAGAGTGCTGCCTCTGTGCTCACGTGGCCGTGCCCTCATTTCTGTGTGTCTCTCTTCTCTTCTCTTATAACGACATAGGTCATCGGACTGGACGTCTATTGGGATCATCCAAGATGACCTATATTCTTAACCACATCTGCACAGACCTTTTCCCAAATCCGATCACATTCTAGAGGTTAGGATGCGGAGATAAATTTTGGAGTGAAAGGTACGGGGGTTAATCTTTTTTTTTTTTTTTTTTTTTTTAATATTTTTACAGAGGGAGAGAGATAGAGAGTTAGAAACATCCATAAGAGAGAAACATCTATCAGTTGCCTCCTGCACACCTCCCACTAGGGATGTGCCCGCAACCAAGGTACATCCCCTTGCATGGAATCGAACCCGGGACCTTTCAGTCCACAGGCCGATGCTCTATCCACTGAGCCAAACCGGTCCTGGCACGGGGGTTAATCTTTCAACTCACTACGGTAGGAGCTGAAGCAGAGTGCCACTCGGGGGGACTTTTAAAAAGCATAGGGTTGATGACCGGTTTGGCTCAGTGGATACAGCGTCGGCCTGTGGACTGAAGGGTCTGGGTTCGATTCCGGTCAAGGGCATATACCTTGGTTGCAGGTACATCCCCAGTAGGGATTGTGCAGGAGGCAGCTGATGGATGACTCTCTCTAGCTCTCTAGCTCTCTCCCTCCCTCTTGTAAAAAATTTAAAAAAAAAAAAAATCAATAAAATATATTAAAAAAAAAAAAGCATAGGGCTGGCTCGGCTGGTGTGGCTTAGTGGCTGAGCATCAACCTATGAGCCAGGAGGTCACAGTTCTATTCCCAGTCGGGGCACCTGCCCAGATTGCTGGCTTGATTCCCAGTGTGGGGCATGCAGGAGGCAGCTGATGAAGGATTCTCTCTCATCATTGATGTTTCTATCTCCCTCTCTGAAATCAATGAAAAAAAAACATTTAAAAAAAGAAAAAAAGAAAAAGCATAAGGCTGAGCGGGGGGCACAAGTGCCCAGGATGCCAGCCCCAGTGAGGGGCCCTGCCCATCCCAGGCCGAACTTGAAACACACAAGACCTACCTCCTGAAGACACCTGGTCACAGGACAACAGCATGGCCTGGGGCCTCTAGGCGTTGGGGACAAGGGGCCTGGGCGATCCCCACTTCCCTGATGTGGCTACACCCCGCTTCTCCTCCTCAGTTGAATCCATAGTCATTTCATTCATTTGTCAATGCCCTGTGCACACACATCCCTGGGGTCTCCCTTCGTGGCCAAATCTCCTCTTCTTATCATGACACCAGGTTGCAGAGTTGGGTTAGGACCATCCTAAGAGCCTCATTCTGACTTAATCACCCTTTTTAAGGTCCTGCCACCAAATCCAATAAAATTCCAGGCTATTTGGGATGAGGGTTCCCACATGTGGCTGTAAGAGCATCATCATCTGTGCTCTTCAGAAATGTCAAGGTCATGAGAGACGAAGAAAGGCAGACAACCGGATGGAAGCAGTCACAGGAGGCTCTCGGACAGGGTTCCCCAGTTTCCTCTGGACTGGATCCCGGACCAGAAAAAAACACGTTTGTCTTTTGTTATGAAAGATGATTGTGACACAACTGGAAAAATCTGAATAGGCCGGTGGATTACATAACAGTGTTCTATCAGTGTCCCCTTCCTGATTTTGATTCTTAAAAAAGTGCTGTCGTTATGTAATAGTCCTTGTTTTTGAGACATATATGCTCAAGTGTTTGGGCCTATGGAGCAATTAGTATGCAATGTACTCTCAAAACAAGATAGATGATAGATAGATAGATAGATAGATAAAATAGATGATAGATAGATAGATAGATAATAGAGATGGATAGATGATAGATAGATAGATAGATAGATAGATAGATAGATAGGTAGATAGATAGACAGACAGATGGATGATGGAGAGACATAGCAAATGTAACCTGTTCACTAACACACGAGTGAAGACCACACTGAAATTCTTGTTTCCATTTTTTTCACTTAAAAAAAATCTTTATTGTTGAAAATAGTATATACCAGTAGGTCCTCTTCCCCCCCTCCCCCGCCCCCAGCCCCATTGACTTCTTCCAACCCCTCTCATCCTGCCCCCTCCCCCAGGCCCTCACCACCCCATTGTCTGTGTCCACGGGTTATGCATCTACACAGTCAAGTTCATTGGTTGATCTCTTCCCACCCACCCTTCCCTGCCTTCCCTCAGCCGTTCTGGGTTCAAGTTTTGCAACCTTTCTGTAAGTCTTTTCAGCCCTATACTGTCAAAGCTTTTAAACACTGAGCTAGGAACACCGAGGCAGGAGGTCACCATCCAGGGGCACTGTCGTGGGGACGGGGAAGGAATGTCAGGCAGCCCTTTGGTCTCACAACAGCCCTGCGAGGTACTTAGCAGAACCCTTGTTTTCAATCCTTAGGAAATGGAAGCACAGAGGAAACGACTTGCCCAAGGTCATTCCGGGCCCGGCTTCCAGGTAGAACATCCAACCTTTCCACCCTCTCTGTCCCCTTTGCCACCAGCCCCCAACGCAGCCCCAGAGAAGGCCCAGCCCCCAGGAGAGGTGGGTGCGTTATCACTGTGTTTACAAACCTGTGGTTTCCGATGGGTCCTCAGCCCCTCCCCGCCCCACGGACCATGCAGCGCACCGGTTAGATGAACTAGAGACCCAACACGGTCCCGGCAAAGTGTTTCTATAAACTCATGAAAAGAGTCCTTATTAGCGCGGCTCAGGCAGGAGGCAGGCGCGGGGGCCGTGACACGCTGATCCTTTCTGCAGACTCCTGGCGAGCAGCGATCATTAGCAGGTTCTGTTCTGGGCAGGCTCAGCGTCAGCCCCCCGATATGGGATTTTACGGGATTTGCGTGCAGAACTTGCCTACAAAGCAAGGTATTATAGGACGGATTAGGCGGTTCCAAACGCAAAGGTCTGGCTCCCCTGTCTGGTTTTTTAGCAGATTTTTAAAGAGGCCCATGGTCAGGGGCTCTGCGGCCTCCCACCAGAACCCCTGCCTCCCGCTGACTCTAAAACAAGCAACCTGGACAAAAAGATCATTGAGTGCGTTTCTCTGAACATAAACTCCCTCTAGAACGTTGGGGATTGTAAAAAGGCATTTTAAAAAGATGGAAATCACCTCTCCCGCCATCCAGAGACTGCCACCGCTAACGCTCCGAAGTGTTTCTTTTCTGTCTTCTTTCTGTGTGTACACACGTGCGTGTGTGGGAAGGGAGGGACGGAGAGAGAAAGACAAAGAGCCCGAGCAGGGAGAGAAGGAGGCAGAGAAAAGGGCTTGGAAGGAAAGCAGAGCCAACTTTGAATTCCATACCTGCCACTCTGTGACTCTGTGACCTTGGCCACGCGGCTTGACCTTCAAGTCCACAGATCTAAGTGGGGAATGCAGAGCCTGCCTCCAGGGGACCATTTTGATTAAATGAGATTAAGTTAAATGAATCCCAAGCATTTAGCGAGTTGCCTGACACGCAGGTTAGTCCCGGCCAAGTGGTAATGAAATAAATATGCATCTATACCATCGCCTTTTTCTTTCCAAAAGGGGATCATACTGGCTCTACGAATTTGTATCCTAACACTTTAAGGCTTTTACTGTTAAGACTATGGGGAAATAGAGCTCTTTCCCAAGAGCTAAAAAAAAAATGTTGGTTTTTTTGTTTTGTTTTTTTTTAATATACATTTTATTGATTTTTATACAGAGAGGAAGGGAGAGAGATAGAGAGTTAGAAACATCAATGAGAGAGAGTCATTGATCAGCTGCCACTTGCACACCCCCTACTGGGGATATGCCCGCAACCAAGGTACATGCCCTTGACCGGAATCAAACCCAGGACCTTTCAGTCCCCAAGCCGACGCTCTATCCATTGAGCCAAACCAGTTCTGGCTAAAAAAAAAAAAAATGTTTAACATTCCCAATTGCACCCTGCTCTGTAGCCTACATTTTAATATATATATATATATATATATATATATATATATATATTGATTTTTCACAAGGAGGAGGGAGAGGGATAGAGAGCTAGAAACATCGATGAGAGAGAACCATCGACCAGCTGCCTCCTGCACACCCCCTACCGGGGATGTGCCCGCAACCAAGGTACATGCCCTTGACTGGAATCGAACCTGGAACCCTTCAGTCTGCAGACCGATGCTCTATCCACTGAGCCAAACTGGTTTTGGCTGTAGCCTACATGTTGAATGATGTATATTGTGAATATCGTGCACATGTTTGGGGGGCTGTTCTTGTCTTTTCCTTTGTAACCGACCGCCCCAGAGGAGGCTCAACAGGCACCCGACGGGCTGCATCACCACGTCCAGGAGGCCTGATGACCCCGTCCGTGTCCAGCAACACCACTGACCACTGCATGTGTGGACAAGGTACCCCGCTCTGGGCCTTAGCTTCCCCATCCATTAAACTCAGATGACGCCTGTTGTCCCTCAGCAGGTGGGTGGAATGGCCACAGGAGATAATCCACGTGAGGCATGATGCCTACTAAGTGCTCACTGGAAAGTAACGTAGCAATTATTATTCCGTTTCTTACATTTAAGAGACATAATCTCCATAATAGGAAAATCCGCACTTCTGCTCATCTGTTTCCTACTTGTTTTCTGTAAACTGACGAGTGCAATAGGCAATGAGACACGGAAATCATCGCCCACGGGGGGCTTTTCAACAGTGGAGCCAGGGCTGGCAGGCCCTGAGGGGAAGGAGGCCAGGATCGAGGGAGCATGAGCAAAGCAAAGGGCCTCACATCTGTCTGCACCCGAAGGCACGGACTGGGCCTTCTTGGGCGTCTCTGAGAGCCCTTAGAGTAAATGGCAGAAATGTAATAGATTTAGGGGTGTTCATTATTGAGAGGCAATGAAGGGGAGACACCAGAATCCCAAGTCAGACCCCAAGAGTTCTACCGCCCACTTGAGTCTGTAGGAGCCTGTGGCCTCAGGGCAGGGATGGGAGTGTCTCAATGTCCTCCTCTGTTAGGGCCAAATTATCACGTTTGAGAAGCTAGAAACAGCACCCAGAGTGTGTGAGCTCTCAGTGAATGTCCCCTAATTGTGATGATTTCAATCTCTTGTTAGACTCTTATGTCCATTGCTTTCGGTTTTCCAATGGACCCAGTCCCCCCTGGGACCCCTTTGCTCACACCGGACAGTGACTTGGTGGGTCCCTGTGAACACATTTCCAGAAAGAGGCAAGAAACAGGCTGATTTCCCGGGGATCATGCTTCACTGACTTCTTAGTCCTGATCGATTGATGCGCCAGAAGCCAATTCTAGCATGTCATAATTGCAAGAGTTTCATCAAAAGGTTGGTGGAACTTGGGGACTCAACAGGGGCTGAGTCACATATGTTATCACCTGTTGGGAATGGCTAAAAGCATTTCCCCAAACCTGAAAATGATGATTGCTTGCGGCCAGACAGCTCAGGGCATCTTAATATACATATTATTGCCTCCTCCTGGCCAAACACCTGAACAGCCAAAGGCAATTCCCCAATCTGACAATGGATTCTGTACAAAAACCCTACCCTTTGAGGTGTGTAGCTCCACCTTGCCTTAGGACAAATTGTGTTAATAAAAAGCAAGGGGTCCTGAGACAAGGAGAACTTGTTTTTTTCAGCCAAGCTCCTCTGCCCTCCCTCCCCCCTTCCCCCATATGCCTTTCAAAATTAGGTTTCATCTCTGGACTCTTATTTAATTTATGCACAGCCCCATTCTCTAGATTCCTGAACTCTTCTAGACGCCAGTTCAAGATCCACCAGCATTAATTGGTGACCATTTCCAGTTTGTCCTTCCACCCAATGTCCCGCAGAATGATTGAATAAATGAGTGAATGGAGATACGTTTGAAAGATGTCACTGCCTTTGCTTGGAATTTTTGTCTCGGTGACTCAGTTTCTTCGCTGGGGCAAAGGCAGATACAACTTCACTTATGAAAACCAAGTTGAACACAAACTCACCAGGTGTTTGTGTCATTAACCCACATCCACCAAACCCCTCTGCCCCTCACCTCACCCCACCTGCCCAGCCCAGTGTGAAAACCAGTGATGACAAGTGTGGTTATGCTGGGAGGGAAGAAAGTACAGGGCCAAGAGGAGGGACCCCTGGGAGGCCTGGGACAGAGACATTGGCGACTAAAGGAAGGGGAGGGAGCTGGGAAGAGCTTCCTGGAAAACGATACCACGAGCTAAAGGGAATCTTGGAAGATGAACAGGGGTTACTTGGCCAAAGAGTAAGGTCCTGCGGAGAGGGTGCTGGCGGGTGTGGGATGGCAGGTAGCTGCTGGCCAGCCAGCCCCGCATCTCTGTGGGTGGGCGGGAGGCTGCTCCCCAGCAACATGCCAAGGACCTGGCCTGCCGGGCCCACGCTGGCATTTCCTGAGCTCTGCTAACTCTATTGTCATTGTTATCCTCCCTTTACAAGTGAGGAAGCTGGGATTTGAAGTAAAGCTGCCGGAACCCAAAGCCAGAACTACCCCATGCCATGCTCTCTAACACAGCTGCTCAATGCCCCAGCCTCCCAGCCTTGGGGGCTGCCCAGGTGGTGGCCGATTGACTGGCTGATGGAGAGGCTTCCTTGCCTCTCTGATCCCCGCATGCGCCCTTCCCTCCTTCGCACTTAGGATGTGTCCTGTGTGCAGGGCTGGAAACAAGGAGGGGTCATGGAGAGGCAGCCCTGGAGGTTCCAGAACAATCACCTGTCCCCGGATCCCTGCCCTCCCCACCACCATCAGGATGCTAGTCCCAGAAGTCTAGGCTGGAAGCCCAGGAACCTGGTGGTCCTATGTGCTCTGAGAGCAACCCAAGGATAAAGCAGACAGAGCTGGGCATTTGACCAGGGTTCAATTCCCACCTCCCTCTCTCAGCTCTGAGATCTCGAAGGACTTTCTTAACGCCTCAGCCTCAGGTAAGTACCGTAAAGGTAGAAGGCAAGGCGTGAGACCCATTTACGTCCAGCTCTCAGCTGGGATGCTAATGAGGAAAGGGCCTGGTTAACAAGCTTCATATGTGTGTTTGGCCCTGTGGATGCAATAGGAAGTAAAAAAAAAGGGGGGGGGGGCTTGGCCCTGGGGGTGCGAGGAGTGGGGTGGGCCATCCAGGGCCAGTAAGTTCCCTGCAGGTCCCAGGTGGCTCTCTTGGGTGGGGTGGGGGTGGGGTTGGGGTGTGCACCTATAATCCTGGAACTGGCTGCCTGGCTAGACGGCACTCCCGCCCGCCCAGCCGAGTCCTCACACCTCCCTGGGCCGGGCGGGCTGAGTCATGGAAACAGTTAGCTCCTCAGGCTGCACCTCTCCTCCCTCCTCCTTCAAGCCCACAAAGGCTCCTTTCACGTTTGGGGGGCGGGAGGGGGTGGTGGGGAGAGGCTGTGGGGCCCCGCTCCCCAGGCTGGGATTTGAAATTCAAACTTCACCCTGGAGTTAAATTCCCCACCCTCCACCCCCCACCCCTGCCCCAAAGGAGGCTAAGGGGGGAGGGGCTACCAGGAGCTACCAGGGGGGAAAGGGTGCGAGCGGAGGGCAGCAGGCTGGCGTCCCTTGCAGTTCTCTGTGGAGCCAAGCCCAGGGACCCTCTGTGTGGTGCACCCTAGCCAGCACCCCTCGCCCTCTTCCTTGAGAGCTGGGAGGGGGGAACTCGGAGGAAGTGACAGTGCTTCTCGGGCACTGATGACAAACGAGGCCTGAGGCCAGAGGCTCCCAGGGGTGCAAGGCCCACAAACCCACTCCCTGGAGGTGGAACCGGTAGAAATGAGGGGTCTGCTTCCCAGCCACCGTCCAGCCCAACTGCTTTTAGGATTGCCTGCCATTGCTTTTTACTCTGATTTCACCCGAACCTGGTGGTCTGGAGAAGTAAGAGGCGGGCACCCCGTGTGGCCTGGCAGGAGTTCCTCAGGTTTGCTGCGCCTCCATTTCCTCCCAGAAAACGGCCCAGCGGCACCCGCCTCCTCGGGCTGTGAGGAGACTCTGTGCACTGAGGCCTGGTACGGCTACAGTCAGTTTGGGTTCTCCGCCTCCTTCTCCCTCAGACACAGGCCCGGGGAAAATGTAGGTAGGACTCTGGTCACCAGGTTGGTTGGCATCTGAACCGGCTGGAGATCAGGGGCCTTAGGTGAGCATGCTGCTGTGTGTTATGTGCTGCTGAACACCTCTTGTGCCTCAGTCTCCCCATAAAGCAGTGGGTGTGTGGGGGCCTGGGGGTAAGGTCTTCAGGAGCCTTTTCAGGCCTGAAAGGAAAGGGATAGCTTGGTGGGTTTAGCAGAAAAGGGGGGAGGCGGGAGGCGGGAGCAGTACCAAACCCCGGCCACTAGGTGGCCCCGAGGATAACAGATGAGACCAGGCTGAGCGCACCCCTGCCAGCTCCAGACTTCCCCAGTCGTCTTCTTGGCAGGCCTGGCAGACACCAGGTATGGCCTGGTAGGAAGGGCCGGGCTCTGCAGGGCTGGGATTCCTTTTCCATTTTTACAGACCTCCCTCCGAGGAGGCAGCGATCACTCTAACCAAGTGCTGACTTGAGCCATGGCCTGGGTGTTGGATGGAGGCAATGGCCTGCCTTTCGGTCCTACTTCTGGAGGGTCGGATGGAGGCCGGAGGGAGCCTCCTCCTGCCCCTCTCTGCTCCCTCCTGCCCCAGTGGGGTGGGTGGGAAGACAAATCAGGTCTAGATTCGGATCCTTCCCTCCTGCACTTCCTGGCAGGGTAACCTGGCAAATGGGGACAATGCTTTCCCATTAATTACATGGTCCATGGGAGACACAGTCAGAAGATAAGGATTTTTAAAATTTTATTTTTATTGTTGAGAGACCCCCATTTTTACCCTTTTGCCCCCCTCCACCTGATTCCTGCCCCACCCCAAGCCTTCATGGGACCACTGTCTGTGTCCATGAGCTACGCATACACGCATATAAGTTCTTTGGTGAATCTCTTCCACCCACCCTCGCCCCTTCCCTCTGAGATCCATCAGTCTGCTCCATGCTTCCAGGTCTCTGGACCTCTTTTGTTCATTAGATTCCGCATGCATGCGTTCCGTGTAGGACAGAGGGTCTCTCATCCAACCCCACTCCCAAGCTCTCCCAGCTGCTTCCCGGATAAGAGTCCCCCAGTTCACCTGGAAGATCCTCTCCTGCGGAGCTTCTCCCCGGAACTGGGGGGGGGGGGGGAGGTGGTCTTTGCAGCAGAGGAAGAGGTAAACCCCAGCCACCTCTCCCCAAATCAGCCTAGCTCCCAAAGACGTCCTCCCAGGGTCCTAGCATTGGCCAGGGAACATGGGACGGGGAGGCCCGAACAAACCTGCCCGCAGAACCGCTGCCCCAGATCGAGGGCAGCTCCCCGGCTCCCCCTCACTCCTCCTGGCCTGGGCCCGTGGGGGCCGCAGGAAGCGAGTCCCATCAGCACTTCTAACCGGGGCTGCTTCTGAGTGAGTCACCTCCCAGACTTCCTGCAACAGACAGCTCTGCAGAGCTGGGTCCCACCCTCCAGCAGGGGCGACGGTCTTGGGGGTTGGGGGGAAGAGACAGGAGGCTCCAGGGTGGGTGCCCAGCCAGCGAGGGCGGCCCATGGAGCCCCACGGAGGGAAGGCGCCGCCAGCCAGCGCGGCACGGGGGGCACCGGCTCAGGACGGTTTGTTTACAGGCTTTTGTGATTAAGGAAACTGCTGTCAGTCACGGTAATTCTAGCCCAGATGAGCCATAAATACGCTCCCACCTAATCTTATGGGGATTTTTATTGGCACCTTGGGGGCAGAGTTCCTTACCCTGCCCACCTTTTCTCCCCGCAGCAAACCCCTTTCCAGCAAACTCCCCAGCTGTTTCCCCCATCAGCGCGGGGCTCCCGGCGCGGCTTTGGAAAGCGCACGCCAAGTGGAGACAGAAGACGTCTGGGCAAAGGTCGGGAGTGGCTTCCTGGTCCTACCTGCAGGCTGCGGTGTGTGTGTGTGTGTGTGTGTGTGTGTGTGGCCAAACGGCCTGACATAGACCCTGGGCGACCTGGTTAGATCAAGGCATGCGCGAGCTCCCCCGGGCCTGCCCCATCAGGGGGTCCCCAGGCACCCCCGCTCTGGGAGACCGCACCCCCCGCTCCGGGGACCGCGTCCGGAACCGGGAGGAATGTCTCCACGAGGGAGCCGGTTCGCAGGAGTCGGTCCCAGCGCGTTGGAGTTCCAGCTGCGAGCCGAGCCCTCAGAGGCCCCGCCGGCAAGCCCCGGCTTGCAGACAGGGGAGCAGCCCCGGGAGGGAGGACGCGCGGCGGAGCAAAGTGTGCGCGCCCCCCCCCCGCGCGCGCCTCCGCGTTCCCGGCGCGCGCTCCCCCCGCGGCCGCGCAGGGGGGAGGGGAAGCCGCGGCAGCCAGTCAGAGGCACGGGCGTGAAGCCTCCGACCAACTTTAACTGTCAATCAGACTTAATGGGGTATTAAAAAAAAATGGGGGGAAACACGGCGGCCGCCCTCCAGCCCCGCGCGCCGCCGCCCGCCCCGGGAGCGGATGAATCAGGCGGCGCGGACCCGGGCGTCCGGGCCACGCGCGCCCCGCAGCCGGGCCCTCTCCAAGTTGAAAAAGGACAAAAAAAAAAAAAAAAAAAAGCAGGCCATACATGCTAACGAGGGAGAGAAAGCGAGCCGGATCGGGCGGCAACTCCCAGCCCGGGCGGCTGGAAGCGAGAGAGGGAGGGAGGGAGGGAGCCGGAGAGGAGAGCGGGCGGGCGCGCGCGAGGGCGAGCCCTGCACGGAGAGAAACGGACACCCGGACCCCCCGCCGCCGCGGCGGCTGCACGGCGCTGGCCATCGGAGCGCCTTTAGGCAATTTCCTGAGCCCGAGCCTAGCCGGGAGCCGGGCTTCTTCCGCGGGCTGACATTGGGAGCTCCAAGCACTTTCCCCCCCCACTTTTTTACCCCCCCTCCTGGAGAAGGGGTGGGGAAGCGCACCAATTTGGAAACAGATTCTTTTTTTTTTTTTTTCTTTCCATCTTGCACTTTGAAACCGCGGGGCTGTGGCAGGGTGCGCGTGTGCGGCTGGTGCCCTCTCCCCCCTCCCTTCGCCGGGCTCCGTCCCCGGTAAACATTTACCTGCGAATTCCCCCGCCGCACGGCCGCCCGCCGCCCGCCGCCCGCCGCCCGCCGCCGGGGCAAGCAACTTCTTGTTAGAACTTCCCACCTCCGGCTTCCCCTCCGCCCCGCTCACTGTCCCAGCCTTCGCAGACGCTTTTTTTCCTCCTCCCCAGGAGGATTTATCTTTTTTTCTTTTTTCCTTTCTTTTTCTTTTCCTCGCCCGGTGCCGTGCACTCGGGGAGAGGTGGTTTCCAGAGCGGCCAGGTGGGACGCCTCTCCGCCCCCCGTCCCGTTGTATTTATTATTGTTTGTGGAGAGGTGTTTTCTTCTTTTTTTCAATTCCTGTTTTGCCCGGCGGCGCGGGGAGTTTCGCCCCCCGCCCTGCCCGGCCCCGGCGCGGCGGAGGATGGGGTGGAAGTGGCTGGGCGCGCTGGTGCTGTTCCCGCTCCAGATGCTCTACCTGGTGGCCAAGGCGGCCGTGGCGCGCGTGCTGCCCGCCAGGCTGCGGGACCTGTCCCGGGAGAACGTGCTCATCACCGGCGGCGGCAGGGGCATCGGGCGCCAGCTCGCCCGCGAGTTCGCAGAACGCGGCGCCCGGAAGGTACGGGGGGCGCTGCGAGGCCGGCGGGTGGGGGTGGGGGGGCGAGGCTGCTTGGGATCAGGGGATCGGAGGCGGGATGGGGAGGGTGCCGATGGGGGAGGGGGAGGAATGCGCCCACCTGCCGCCGCCGTTGCCCGGACCCGCGCCCGCCCGGGACCTGAGAGTCGCCCGCCCGCCGCCCGACTTCTTGCGCCGCCCGCCGCCCGCGAACGCTGAGCTAGTCAGTTTCACCTTGTCCGCTTCCCATTCCCCGGCCCCGGACTGTCTGCTTTGGCAGGTCCCGGGCTGCTCTGCCCACGGAGGGCTCCGTGGCTTGGCTGGCTGGTCGCCCCCACCCCGAAACTTGGGAGACCCACCCATTCCCCACATGCCTCCCTCCCTCCCCGGGAAGGTGTTGCGTCCCCCCACCCTCCCCTCCTCGCTTCTCCCCTCCGGGCCACCGCCGCGGCGAGCGGAGGGTGTGTGTGCGCGCTGCTGGGCGAGCTGGGAGCCAGCGGCTGCTTGCTGGCGCTTCGTGTTTTCCTTGGCAACCCCGCTCCCCGGCCCGACCTGGGCGGCTGCGGCGCTGGAGGCACTGGGAGAGAGGAGACTTGGTTTGGGTTTGGGGGGGAAAAGGGGGGGTGGTCTTTGATGGTCTAGCCTGGCTTGACAGGCGCTGGGAGGCCCAGGTGTTTGGAAATCTGGAGAGAGGGGGTCGGGGAACCGGCAGCTGATAAAGAGCCCTTGTTCTTCTTACCTTCCACCCTGTTCCCCCCCCTCCCCTCCCATACAGCCTGGGAGGGGATCCCTGTAACTTTCTGGGAGTCCCAGCACCTCTTCCTCCAGCTTCCCCAGACCTGGTGCTGGGGAGTGGGGAGGGTGAGCCGGCTGTCACCCAATTCCAGCCCGAGCCAGGCTGACTCACCCAGCGCTGCGAAGAGGAAGAGCAAAAAAAAAACAGAGAATTCGTTTGAAACTTAAACTGCGGAGAGCCGGGAGGGGGTGGAAGGGCCCGGCACCAGCCAGCTGATCTGACGGGGGCCACATACCTAGGAGACTAAGTAAATATGTAGAAAACCCGAACCTGCGTGCAATTCCAGGTTGCTTTTGTTTTGCTAAACGCTGCCCTGAGATTTACAATTCCTCCGTGGTGGCTGGGGCTGCGACTGAACTTTGGAGCCGGAGCTATCAGCCAACGCCGATCGCCATTAACTCTTCCCTCGCCGGCCGCGGGGGCGTCCTGGCCCATCAGGGGCGGGGGCGGGAGGGGGCTGCTGGCCCCCGGCTGCCGCTTCTCCTTGGGTGGTTTGGACAGCTGCTTGACCTTGGAAGGGGGGTTTGGGAGTGTTTTTAAACCTTGGACACACACAGAAAGGAGAAGTAAGACGTGTTCTCAGCAGTTTCATTTCCTCGGGATGATGCCCTTGGCGGAGGGGCTCCGGAGGGCAGAGGAGGGAGTCCTTGCGGGGGGGACGTGGAGTTGAGGACAGTCGCGTGTGATTGTCATTCCTTAGCTGTCTGCACCCCACAGACACCTCCTTCCGACTCTCCCGGCTGGCCCCAGTCCTGGCTCTCTCGCCGCTCCTGTAACTGGCTGCAGTAGGCACACGGAGAACTCCTTCAGTCAATCTGGAAAAACTTGACTGACTATAAACAAGCCCAAATGGAAAGAAGTCTATGGCATTGGGGGAGGAGTGAGGGGGGAGCGTGCAGAGTGGGCCCTGCCAGTTCACACACTGGGAACCGCGCGCCCCCCCCCCCACCTCACTCGGGTTGGACCCTCTCTTCCAGGGAATGAACCGGGACCCATGGGAAATGTCTTAAAGTGGCACCAGGTCCCCAGAAACAGGATCCACGCCTCCCCCCCCTCCCCCAAAACTCCCAGTGCCCTTCACCCTAGGTTCAGTCACCAGACCTGTTGGGGTGACCAGGAACCGAGCTCCCTGTAACTCATAATTATCCGGCCAATTACTGGAGCCACTTCTGAACGAGCTGTCCTCTCGCTGTCACACTGTCGCCGTGGGAAATTTGGAATCTCGCCTGACCTTGGGACCATCTCCAGACCTAGGAGAGTGTGGGGGGCCCCATGGACTTGGGGACCCAGGGACAAGTGTGGTGGAGTGGGGAATTCCCAGGAGGCTGTGGGGTGGGGGATGTGCCCCATGGGCCTTGGGCAGGTCCTGGAGCTGCTGGGGAGAGCGGGAGGGCAGCGCCCCCTGCAGCCTGCAGTGAGGTGAGACAGGTGGTAGTGTCAAACCACAGATGACCGCGCCTCCTTTGGTGGAAGGAGGGGCTGCCTGTGAGAGCCCTTCCAGCTTGGATTTGGGGTGGGGTGGACTCAGAGGCGGCCCCCAGAGAGAAAGAAAGGAGGAAGAGCCGAGCCTGCAAACAGCCAGCAGGTCCCGGAAAGATCTGTTTAGTTTTGGGGGGCGAGCGCCTATCCAGTTTCACACAATGACCTTGAGTCAAACAGGACTTGCGGTATTTGTGGACAGTAGTGTGCCTTAGGCCATAAAGGTGACCCCAATAAGGACTTTTTTTTAAAGGGACACAAAGGCTCCAGGGATTAGAAAGGGGTTAGGGTCTCTCAGGGGAAGGCTCTTGCTTTTGATTTTCCATGTCCCTCCTGGGGTTCCTGCCATGGAAGCATTTATAGAGCTCAGGCCCATCCCTCTTCCCCCCCAAAGGCTCCTGGCCAGCTAGTCAGCTGGCCCAGCCTCCGACGGCTTTGACCTTGACATGGTTTTTACAGGAGGAGGGGGGAGGATGAGGAGTGGACTGTTTGTTTGGAAGCATTTGCAGTGGCTGTTCCAGCCTTGGGTCCAGTACGAGGGCGCGGCTGGACCAGAGGCCTGAGCCATGATGGCGAGCTTGTGGAGGCAGGGGCCACACACAAGGGCCTGAGCGCCCCGAGGAGGAGGGGTAGAGCCGGGACTCGGGGCCCCATTTCAGGAAGGCGGTGTGAGAACTGGCTCGCAGTTGCGTCTGCCTTGCTACTACGGAATGGACGGTGTGTGCGTCTCCAGCCCTGTTCCTAAAGCAGCTAGCCACGAACTAGCCTCTGATGTAGATTTGTGAATCCCATTCTCCCTCACATCCGGCCAGCCAGTCCCGTGCTCTTCTCCTTCCCGACACTGGGGCAGGCCCAGGCCCACCTGCCCCAGGACGGCAGCCTCCGCGAGGCCTCAGCTGGGTCCAGGTTCGGGGTGGATCCACTAAAGATGAATGGAGACAGAGAGGCGTGGCCAGGTGCTCACAGTCAAGGTGCAGATTAGGGCGTGCGTTAGTTTCCCGTGGCCGCCCTGACAGATTGCCACGAACTTGGTGGCTGACAGCAATGGCAACACATTCTCTCTCAGCTCTGGGGGCCACAAGTCTGGAATCGAGGTGCTGCAGGCAGGACCCCGCTCCCTCCAGAGAGACTAGGGGACAGCCCTGCCTCGCCCCTTCCAGCCCCTGGTGCCTCCTCGTGGCTCCGGTGGCGTCCTCCGCTGCCGCAGTCTCTCCAGGCTCTGCCTCTGTCTTCACGGGGGCGTCAGCTTTGTCGCTCCGTGTGTCTCTGTGTCCTCTCATCTTCTCAGAGGGACACACTTGTGGGTTTAGGGCACATGTAGAGGCCCCCTTGGGAATGCACATGGTTGACCTTTAAATTAATGTCAGCAGGGTCCGAGGTGACTGTCATGGCTGTTCCCAGGAACCAGCCTCCCAAAATGTCTGTTATCAGATTTCTTATCTTTATCCGTGAGCTTGGAATGAGGAACGAATAGGACCTTGACTTACCCAGGTCTGGATATGCTAAATCCCAGGAATGAGGGAATGCCTAGGACCTGGGCCCACCCAAAACTTCTTTGACCTTAAACCCCCCTCTGGAAATCTGTACTTGTGCTGTCTGTGGTGGGTGTTGACTATCCCTCCATCAGAGTGACAGCCCCCACCCGGCACCCAGCTTTTGGATCTATTTCTGCCTCTTGTCCCTTTCTTTCTTTCTTTCTTTCTTTCTTTCTTTCTTTCTTTCTTCTTTTTTTTTTTAAAATATATTTTATTGATACTTTACAGAGAGGAAGGGAGAGAGACAGAGAGCTAGAAACGTCGATGAGAGAGAAACATGGACCAGCTGCCTCTTGCACACCCCCTACTGGGGATGTGCCCGCAACCAACGTACATGCCCTTGACGGGAATCGAACCTGGGACCTTTTAGTCCGCAGACCGACGACGCTCTACCACTGAGCCAAACCGGTTTCGGCTCTTTTATTTCTTAATCCCCAGCTCCTCCGCTCAGGAACTTGTCCTTCTCCCTTTCCGTGCGGGATGTGGAAAAAGGAGAAGCACCCGCCGCAGACACACACTAAGTTCAGTATGACCTATGACCTCATCTGAAGACCCTTCACCAATTACCTTTCCAAACTCATTAGTCAGCAGAGCCAAATAGCAACAGGACAACGATTGACATTTCCTTTGAGAGCCACATTTTTTAAACTTAAACTTCCTCTAACGCCACTTCTGCAAAATAGACTCCCAGGCTGTGGTATTTTGAGGAAGAGCCACACTCATGGGGCCAAAGAGCCGCATGTGGCTCTCGAGCCACAGTTTGCCGACCACAGCCTTAGTGGATGTAAAAGGGGCCACCTACTAACCCTGACGAGCTCAGGGGAGGCCAGCACGGCAGGCCCTGCGAATGCAGACGGAAAGTAACCACAGGGGATGACCGGAACATGAACATTCTTCACGAAAATGAGTCATCGGGGGTAGGCACATCCGGGGCCTATGGCTTCCCCGACAAAGATCAGTCTTTACCTTACCGGAGCCTGCCTGTTGTCTTTGCATCTAAGATAACACACCTTTGAGCTGTCAGAGGAATCTCCTTTTCCAGACCCCCGGGGCTCCTGTAAGCACCGGAGCAGAGACCAGAGGCCCTTCCCTATTCCCTTGTCTCCTGAAAGCCATCTCTGTGCCTGTGAATGTTAACTGCCAACTGCCCCGCACCCAGCAATGCCAAAGTACGTGTTTCTCTGTTTCTCTTTTTATCCAATCCCAGGGGTTCCCTCTCCCCGGAGCTTTCTCCCGCCCCCCTAAACCGACCAGCACTGGTTTCAGGTAACCCTCCCGCGTCTCCTCCTTTGATTCTAATGGAAAATGAGCTGCGAAACTGCCATTCTCCACAGCATCTTCTCAATTCGTTAAGATTTTGCTTTCTGGCCCTTGTCAGTTTGGCTCAGGTAGACTCAGGGGGAAAAATCCTCTACAGGTTTGGACGGTTCCTAGGTCCACACCCTGTTTCCAAATAAGGTCATGTTCAGAGGTTCCGGGGAAACGTGAATTTTGAGGGGACACCAAACAGAGGAGGCCCAGCGGAGCTCAGGGAAAGCTTCATGGAGGAAGTGGCATTTGAGTGAGCCTCGAAAATCAACCAGCCCAGCCGGTGTGGCTCAGTGGTTGAGCATCAACCTGTGACCCAGGAGGTCACAGTTCAATTCCTGGTCAGGGTACATGCTCGGGTTGCAGGCTCGATCCCAGTGTGGGGTGTGCAGGAGACAGCCCATCAATAACTTTCTCTCATCACTGGTGTTTCACTCACTCTCTCTCTCCCTCTCCCTTTCTGAAATCAATAAAAAAAAAAACCATATATATATACATTATATATATATATATATATATATATATTTTTTTTTTTTATTTTTTTTTTTTTAAAGAATCAAACAGAAGGGATGTGAGAAGGGCGATCCAAGCACAAGAAACCTTTGACCTGGTCAAAGGCTGTGTTCCGGCTGGGACTGAGGGAAGGGAGGGAGAAGGCAAAGAAGGATACTATTGCAGAGCCTGGGAGGTAAGCAGGGACTTCGTACCTCACACTCAGCATGGCCGGTACTGATGCAAAGAGGACAAAGGAGAGGGAGGAGAGGGGTTCAGACAGGTCATCTTATGGGAGACGCACTAAACACCTGGCATGTGATGAAGGTCACAAAGGGCATGGGTGGCTTGGGAGATGCGGTGCCACCTCCCCGACCCGCACCCCAAATGCAGCCTTTGGGGGGGATTTCTGGGAAAAGTACCGGCTTCCATTTGGCAGGAAGGCAGGGGGCTGCCTGTTCTACCTGGGGAAAGCCTTTCAGCTCCTAGCAAGTAGCATTCGGTCCTGAGGTTCAGACAATGGGCCTTACAACTTGGCCTGTCTCCTGAATGGACAAACACCTCCCTCTGTCTGCCACCTCCTTCCCCAAGGGTGGGGGGTGGAACAAAAGCAGCAGCGCCCACCTCTAGGGTCACGCCCCCTGCTGCCTGGCTCAGCTGGGCTGGGAGGCCAGAGGCCAGAAGGTTCTAGACTGGGCCCTGCTGAGACCCTGCTTCCGGCTGCAGCTAACACACCTGTGAAGTAAGAGGGGGCACTAAGACCCTAGCCCGCTCTAAAATTCTCCTAGGCCGGTGGGCTGCAAACTTTTTAGTCAACAGAGCCAAATACCAAGAGTACAACAATTGGAATTTCTTTGGAGAGCCACATTTGTATATATTTTATTGATTTTGTACAGAGAGGAAGTGAGAGAGATAGAGAGTTAGAAACATCGATGAGAGAGAGTCATCGATCAGCTGCCTCTTGCACACCCCCTACTGGGGATATGCCCGCAACCAAGGTACATGCCCTTGACCGGAATCAAACCCGGGTCCCTTCAGTCCCCAAGCCGACGGAGAGCCACATTTTTAAAACTTAAACTTAAACTTCTAACACCACATCTTCAAAATAGACTTTCCCAGGCCATAGTATTTTGTGGAAGAGCCACACACAAGGGGCCAAAGAACAGCATGTGGCTCGCGAGCCGCGGTTTGCTGACCGCTGTCCTATGTGGATCGGCCATCCCAGGAAAGAAACCGATGGCCACGCTCCCTGAGTTGGGAAGGGACTCCAGCAAAAGTAGTTTGTCCTCGTGGCTGCTCATCTCAATGAAAAAGCAGCAACTCGGTTAGAAAATGCATCCTCGGTGGGTAGGACAGCCCACTTCCCCACCCCCACCCCCGCCCCAGCAGCCATGGATGTGTTTCTTCTCTTGGAGGAGATGTTAATATTTCCAACCTGGTGCTTTCTAGGTAATGAGTGGCCTAAGTTTTCCAATGAGCATGTCAAGCATAACTTCCTGTTTATTATCCTAAAATCACCAAATTGTCTATTTGGGCTTCGAAGAATGCCCCCCACCCCCCACCCCCAGGCCCAGTAACACTGATTCTGAATCAAGAGGTCCTGCTTCGGCCTGGCTGGTGTGGCTCAGTGGTTGAGGCCACGGTTCCTGCTTTGGTCTAGCTAGCCCACTCCAGGCGCTTCTGAACTTCCAGCTTTCTGAGCCCAGGGCTCCTGTGGACCCCTGCACAGAGCCCTCCCGACCTCCTTTGCATGCTGGTTCCTTCTGGTTCATTTCTAACCTCTTACTGTTTGAGGTATCACTGAGAAAACCATCTCGACCTTATTGATGAGAAGTTGGCTCTTAGCTATCCTTTTCTATTTTTTTATAATGTATTTTATTGATTTCAGAGAAGGAGGGAGAGGGAGAGAGAGATAGACACAGCAACGATGAGAGAGAACCATTCATCGGCTGCCTTCTGCATGCCCACACTGGGGAATCAAGCCCAGAACACGGACATATGCCCTGACCGGGAATCAAAGCGTAACCTCCTGATTCATAGATCAATGCTCAGCCACTGAGCCACACTGGCTGGGCTTAGCCCTCCTTTTCTGTCCTGGAAAGAGACCTGGCAGTTGCAACCACTGCCACTTGTCCTCGAAGACCTGGTTCCAACCTGCTGCCGCCCAAATCCAGCCTCATCCTGGGCTCCAGACCCAACACCCTCTCCTTTGTCTTTGGGCAAAAGCAGGACCCCACTTAGAACGTGCTAAGGCGTTCTCCTTGTTGGCTGCAGAGGACACAATCTGAAGGCTATCCCACGCGTGGAAGATATTTGAAAGGAAATGTCTGAGACGTTATTCAGAGGAAGCGCACAGGTCAGGAGGTAGTTGGAGCCAGAGGAGCAGGAGGAAAGTGAACCTCAAATGTGCGCTTGTCGCCGGGGACCAGTGAGGGCGCTAGGATGAGATATGAAGATGCATGTGTGTCTGGAGCCTGAGGAAGAGAGCGGACAGGACAGGCGAGGCCCCCAATGGTGGACGGCACTCGTTCAGGCATTCAGCAGACCCGTGCCTGGACTCCTGCTCCCTCCTTTCCCCCGTGGCCTCCTCCATGGGCTTTGCCTCCTTTGTTTTCTCCTTCCCACTTGCTGCGACCCACCCGGTTATTTTGTGTGTCCTTTGTACTATCTGTCTGCCCTGCACGGAACTGTCAGGTCTAGGTGGGGATGTTTGTCTTCACTGCTCACTGCTACATCCCCAGCGCCTGAGGAGGGAATGTGCCCTGCCCCCTCCCCTGCCCCAATCCCTTATCCTGCTCCCCCACCCCCACCAGGCGCCCTCACACACCACACTCTCACCCCTCATTCTCTGTGCTCCTGCCTCTGTGGCCCCCTCGCAGTTCCCCGCATATCCTCGAGATCCTTGTACTGTAGGTGACCCCAGTCCTATATATGACTACCACAGCACATGTGACTGTGGTGCTACACGGGACTGTAGTATTGTATGTGACTGCAGAACTGAGTGCGAGTGGTGCTCCATGAGGCTGTAGTGCTATAGTGACTACAGCAGTCACGTGACCTGTGGTGCCATACATGAGGATACCGTGTCGACTGGGGGGCGACATGTGACTGTACTCTGTGTGACTACAGGATCATACAGTGCTTCCGCACGTTCACCGTGTTGCCCATGCCCAGGAGAGGTACGATCAACAGCCCCTTTCTAAGACACAGATGAAGTGAGCTGCCCAGGATGAGTCAGACTTTGAACCCCAGATCCCCAGCTTCAAAACCAGGCCCTTTCCTGCCAGAAGAAATAACCTCAGCCGGCCGCCTACCCCCGTCGGGGTCACAGCGAGGTCAAGAGACAAGCTGTGGCATAGTGGGGCCTCGCACAGAGGGTTCTGCTGAGAGGGCCGATAAGCAGTAGCGGAGTCAACAGGACAGCACAGGATGTCGTTAAAATTACTTTTTCAAAAACAATGTGTTAGCCGCAGAGCAGCAGTATTTGCATACAATGACTGGGACGCTTGCCAGGGGATTGAGGTAGTCATTGGTTATCAGGCGTCTGCTTTAAACAAGTAACTGATAAGCAGAAAACCAGCAGCAGCCTGGTTTCATTCCCTTGACCACAGAGTACTTCCAGCCAGACCCGAGGTCACTAAGCGGGAGCCTCCGCAGTGATCCCAGAGCTGGGATAGAACGGAGAAGGGAGAGATCATTATAAATTAAGGGAAGCCTTGGAAGGCTTCTTGAAGGAGGTGGCAACTGAGTCTTTATCTTTTGCTGGTGGAAGAGCCCTTAGAGGAGCTGAAGAAAGATGCACAAAGATTCCCATTTTTATACTTTTAAGGGACCTCCAGCCCCACCCCCATACCCATCTCAGACTCCAAGTTAAAAAGGCCAGGACTAGATCTGATCGAACACCGTCTAACTCCTTCCGGTTTGGACCAAGGTCCAGGACTGGAGCTCCAATCAGTGGCAGGGGACCGTCTGGTGTCTTACAGCCCAGGAGCCAGGACCGAGCCCAGAGTGGACAGTGCAGGTCTGTGGCCTGGTGGTGCTTCATGCCAGCAAAGGCCACCCAGCCCAAGCCCGTCTGACTCCACTGCCACCCCTACTTTAGGGAAGGTGACCTTGGATTCCCTTTCGGTGGCCTTGCAGAGGACGGGCTAGAAAGCATTTGGATCAATGGACCATGTGGTCATTTTGTCCACACTGAAGGGACCGCTGGGGGTGGTCAAGGACAGCTCTCTCCTGTCTAGAGACTCGGCCATCCACGCCCCAACAGCCCCCAAGGCAGACCCAGCTCCAGCTGATGTTTATTTGTTTATTTATTTGCATTGATTTTAGAGAGGCCAGGAGAGGGAAAGAGAGACAAAAACATCAACGAGGAGAGAGACATCGATTGGCTGCCTCCTGCACGCCCCACACTGGGGATGGAGCCAGAAACCAGGGCATGTGCCCTGCCCTTGTGGTTCATAGGTCGATGCTCAACCACTGAGCCATGCCAGCTGGGCACCAGCTGATGTGTTCAAACCACATTTCCAAACTGGGTTCCAGAGCACCCGAGGGGCTCCAGGGAGGTGGCCCCTGTGGGAGGGGCTGCAGGGGGAACTCTGAGAGGCCCCCACCTCCATGGAACTAGATTGGCTTCCATTCCATGTAATCTTATGTTTCATGTAAGATTGTGTGTGTGTGTCTTTTTAAAAAGTGTCATGGATTTAAAGAGAAGAAAGAATAGGCCGGAAAATCACTGTGTTAGCCAATCTCTGCCTCACTTGGACCTCAGAGGCGTCTCCCCGAGTCTTTAGCCTTCGGCTCCTTACTCCAAGGTGAGGGAGCTGGTGGATGGAAGTGACTCCCTCTTAGTTTGCGCCTTTGCCCCTCAGAAAGGGAGGGCCCCCACTCCCACCCCAAGCATTCGGAAGCCCAGGCCCTGCTCAGCCCTCAGCCAGGGCCCCTCTGCCGGCACTGAGGAGCCCTAATTATCAAGCAGGCCAGAGACAACCTCCTCAGCCTTGGAGAAATGTGACGGGGCCACCCAGTCCCAAAGCCAGGGGCTGCCTATAGGTACAGCCACCACGCTCTTTTGAGTGGCAGAGCCCAGCCTGCCTGCCAGAGCACTCATGCCCTTGTGCAGGTCAGGGCTGCTGGGAACCAGTTCCTGATGCCACAAATCCTAGGAGGCCTCCCGGTGACCTGCTGTGTGACCTTGGACAAGTAACTTGATCTCTCTGGGCTTTATTTGCCCCATCTGACACTGGGAGTGAGATAACGTAGAACTCCCAGGTCAGCACAAGAACTCTGGCAAGAAATGATGGCTCCGGCCGAAACTGTTTTGGCTCAGTGGATAGAGCGTCGACCTGCGGACTGAAAGGTCCCGGGTTCGATTCTGGTCAAGGGCACATACGTTGGTTGCGGGCACATTCCCAGTAGGGAGTGTGCTGGAGACAGCTGATTGATGTTTCTCTCTCATTAATGTTTCTAACTCTCTATCCCTCTCCCTTCCTCTCTGTAAAAAAAAAATTTAAAAAAGAAAAAAAAGAAATGATGGCTCCGTCCCCGTAGGTGGCAGGGGTCCGTGGATACCTGCAGCCCTGGCTCTGCACCTTTTGCTCATTGAATCAGGTGCTCCGCTGGGCACGAGGGACAAAAGGCAAAAGACCCGCTGGCAGGACTCGCCCTGCTTCCGGGATTCCCCAGGAGGAAGGGAGAACGCTGCCCGGGCCACAAAGGCCTCAGGAATGCCGGCTCCTGACCCTAGCAGTCCGCGGGAGGGCACCCGGCTCCCAGGGGAGGGCTCACAGCCTGTGGAGGTGACTGGTGACAGCAGCCTCTGTCTTCGTGGGCAGAGGTTGGTCCAGGGCAGGTCCCTCTGTGGCCGCGGAGTGGAGGCCGGTCCAGGGCCGGGCCTCTGCTCCGTCCCTGCGGCCCACTCCCCTGACCACCTCCCAACTTCCCCTGGGTGAGCATTAGTCATTTTCACCGCTGCAGCCAAGTAGCTCAACTGGTCAGGGCTGGGCTGTGATGAGGTCAAAGTCATGGGTTACCATGGCAGCTCACCACGCTTGTTGGCTGCTTGTTGTCTTCTCCAGGAGACTGTAAGAGCCTCGGGGTCAGGGGACGTGGCCTTTTACCGAGTGTCCTGGGCACCTGGCACAGCATCTGGCACACAGTAGGCCCTTTATCATTGTTTGCCGCCTGAGCAAATGCATGACCAATCCATCACGGCTAATTAGAGACCGTGTTTAGTGAGCACCTACTACGTGCCAGTGCTCGAGCGTCGTTTACTTCCTCCAGGAACTGGGTACATCCTCGTTTCACTGGTCAAGATGCTGGGGGTCACGAACTTGAGGTCACACAGCTAGTCAGTGACCACGGAGGGTTTGAACCCAGGACATCTGCTCTTGAACCCGTGAGTTTTGTTGCCTCCCAGTCTTCTGTGGAGCAGAATAGACCATGTTGACAGCCCCAAGCAGAGTTTGTGCAAGTGCATGCCTTTAGCAGGCAGGCTGTCCACATGGGTCAAACGACATGAGCTGCAGACTTTCCGATGGGCCCGGAGCTGTGTCTCAGCCTGGAGTATTGGCTCGTGTGGCCGGAAGGCCCCTGGCTGGTCTCGACCTGGGCATGGCTTTGCCAGGACTCGGTCTGTCCTTCGGCGGGCCCTCTCTGCACGGGGCTGCTCACTGCTGTCCCTGCTGCCTTCAATCCCCCCAGCTTCCATTCAGGTGGACAGAGTGGTGTCCTCTGCCTGGCCGTCCCAGAGGGTCCCGGGATTGAGTCTCCCTGCCTGGGACTGCATGTGCCTGGAGAAGTCCAGGTTCCATGACTGATTGGCCAGCCGGAAGTCAGGCTCGTCTCGAGCCAGGGGAGTACCAGCCCCGGCCAGACCACTGTGTTTGAGAGCGGGGAGGTAAGCTTTGGTGGTGGGTAACATCGGGGTGCTGTTCCAGGAGCAAGGGGATCGGGAACAGACGTCCAGACCTCCTCCTTGTGGGAGGAGCCATCCAATCCAATCCTTAGGAGGGAACTTCCAGGAGATGCATGCCCACCTGTGAGCTAGTTCTCCCGAGTCTGGACCTGCAGACCTTGTCAGGTCATTCACTGACACTCACAGGTAAAAAGATGAGATGAACTTTTCAGGGTTGAGCTGAAACATCCTTGCCAACGGGAAATTTGTAATTCAAAGAGGCAAAATGGGCGGCCACTCAAAGTGGCCTAGTCTGTTGTCACCAGACCTTCTTTGTAGTTGTTTTTGTTTTTGTTTTAATATAGTTTGTTGATTTTTTTTTTTTTTAATAGAAAGGAAGAGAGAGGGATAGAGAGTTAGAAACATCCATGAGAGAGAATCATCGGATCAGCTGCCTTTCCCACACCCCCCACTGGGGATGTGCCCACAACCAAGGCACATGCCCTTGGCTGAAATTGAACACGGGATCCTTCAGTCCGCAGGCTGATGCTCTATCCACTGAGCCAAACCGGTTTCGGCTTCTTTGTAGTTTTTTGTCTAAATTTCAGGCCCCGCTGATAGGAGAGGAAAAGGAAAGCCCTGTGCTGAGTCACCGTCCATGGTGGTGTCCTCTGGGTGCGAGGAGCCGGCTCTCCCTCCTTTCCCGCTGCAGGCAGATGAGCCGAGGGCCCTTCCAAGGTCAGAGGAAGTCTCTGGGTCCCTTAGAGCTCCTCGGACCCAGGGGGACACGGTCAGGCCCAGCCCACTGGCCCAGCCTGCCCTGACCTCTCACAGGCCCCAAGGCAGGTCGTGGGGAGCTGGGGCCAGCGTGACCAGGGCAGCGTGACCTTCCTGCAGACAGGCAGCCCTGCCAGGCACGCCCATGTGGAGTCAGGCCACCCCGGGCTCCCACATCCCATGTCCTCACATCTCACTTGGCAGAGAGGGGGAGTCTCCTCTCACCTCTGCAGGCTGCTTCCCTTGGAACACGCAGCAGAGGGGCGGGTCCTCCAGGCCCCCAGGGGCACGGGGGCAGTGGACGGGGCACACTGTGTGCCCTCTGAGGGCTCATGCCTCCTCGGCTGGCAGATCTGTTGGCTTGATCTGAGGGTCACCTCTTGAGTTTTTGTGTTGACAGGTGTGTTTATGTGTGTGCATGTTTTTCGTGTTTTCTTTTTTCTTCCTCAAGGAGCCAGTATACATTGATGACTCAAAGTTCATATGCTGGCTTTTCCATTCCCTTGCTGAGCGGCCCAGGGCAGGTTACCAGACCTCTCTGAGCCTGTTTCTTCATCTGTAAAATGAGGACTAATGAGATCATGTATGGAAGGTCCTGAGCACAGACTGAGTGCTCAGCATACGCTGGCCATGGTGGCGGGCTGTGGCTCAGATCCGACTGTCCACTCCAGCCCCCACGTGCACTTCCACGACAGTCTCAGGGGCATTTCTCTGTGACAGGAAGGGCTCCTTTTAAACACCGAGGACTGCGGTGCCATTGAAAGCAGCTCGGGTTCCTTTTCCATATTTTTATTTTTAATACTCACTCGATATTTTTTTAAATTTATTTTTAGAGAAAAAAGGAAGGGGGAGAAAGAGAGAGAGAGATACCTCTGAGAGAGAGAAACATCCATTAGTTTCCTCCTGTAAGGGCCCCGACCTCGGATCGAACCCCAAACCTAGGTATGTGCCCTGAGCAGGAATTGAACCCACAACCTTTTGGTGGATGGGACGATGCTCCAACCAGCTGAGCCACCAGGCCAGGGCGGTGCCTGGGTCTTCATCCCAGCTCCTCTGGCTGGAGGCCTTAGACAAGCCCCCAACCTCTCCATATAAGCTTCCTGTGGCTGCTCTAACACATGACCACGGACTCAGTGGCTGGCAACAGCACACATTTATTCCACTGAGCCAAACCGGTTTGACTGGGGGGCGACATGTGACTGTAACCAAGATGTCACAGGTGCTGGTGTCCGAATCAGCCGCCCGCATTCCTTGGCTCACGGCCCCTTCCTCCATTTCAAAGCCAGCAAGGCTGCATCCCCCTGACCCGGCTTCCAGTCACGTCTCCCTCTAACCCCCCTCTTCTGTCTCCTTCCTCCATCGCTAAGGCCCACCCAGGTGATTAGCAAATGCAATTCCACCTGCCACCTTAACCCCCCTTCCCATGTCGGCTGACACATGCTCAGGTTCTAGGGGTTCGGATGTGGGCATCCTTGGGGGAGGCCATGATTCTGCCGGCCGCTCTCTCTGAGCCTGGATCCGAAGTGACAGTGCTAGCCCCATCTCCCAGGGCCCGGGAGGACTCCTGGAGGCTGCTGACCACACAGGCCAGCCGCGCAGAACACGCCGCGTGGGTCTGCGCCAAGCACCAGCTGAGCACTGAGCTCTGCTCCAGGTGCCACCACGTCAGCAGGGACGGAAGATGCTCACGTCCCCGCTGCCGAGCATCTGGCAGTGTGACTGGGGCAGTAGGACGTCATCGGGGAGGGTTTGCCCTTGGAGAGCAAAACAGCAACGGGAAACTGTAATTGACCCCGAGCTGGGTGGGCAGCTGCTACAGAAGGGAAAACTGGGTCAGCTGGAGGCTTCCTATGGGGGGAGGGGGGAGGCTGGCAGGGCGTGAGGGCCTTTCCTGGGCACAGGGACCAGGTGGGCACAGGGACCAGGTGGGCACTGCAGGGAAAAGCACCGGGGTCCAGGACCCTTCCTCACTCTCGCTGGGCAGATGGACCAGTGGCATCCGTGACACTATGGTGTGGTGGGCGCTTGGACAGCAAACGGGGCAAAGTATGAGCAAAGGGCGTGGCTTCTAATGGGTCTTTGGTTTTTTGTTTGTTTCTTTTATCTTTTCTTATTAAATCTTTGTTGTTGAAAGTATTACATACTTCCCCTGTTATCCCCATTGACCTCCCTCCCTCCCCCACCGACCTTTGAGTCATTATTAAAATTCTTCCTACACACTAAGTGGCTGACAGGGATAATCCATGAGGTCCTCAGAGCAACCCAATGAGGCAGGCACTACTACTGACCCCGTTTAAAAAAAAACACACACACACACAAGGAAACTGGGGCTCAGAGAGGTTCAATACTTGCCCAACATCACACAGCACACACACGCAGCCATGGGATTTGAACCCAGGCAGCCTAGTTTCTGGGGAGGAAAGGCTGGCGATGGCGAGGACTCGGGTCTAAGGAGAGGCATCGGGGATGCGGTGGATGCAGGAGGAAACAACCCAGGCAGAGGGGAAGAGTGAGAGGTGAACGGAGTTGGGGCCGGCCAGAGGGAAGGTGTGCGAGCAGCGTAGTGGAGATGGACAGGGCCCGGCCTCCCAGGGCTCGATGACCGTGGTGTTTGCACTGGATTTGGGAACACCAGGGCGCCAAAGCGGGGTGTGCACAGTTCGCATGGCCAGGCCAGCCATGGTTCTCTGATGGGCAGGCCAGGGTCTCTGGACCCCTAAAAGCCACTCTCTGCAGGGCTGGTGCCAAAGGGGACCCCGCCCCACCTGGCTCCTGGGCCCAGGCCCATTCAGGTTTGTTCCCAACACCCGGCCCTTGTAGGAAGTGCTGACCAGGCCATTTCCCATTGCGATGCCCAGTCGCTTACCCTGAATCTCCCCGGCCCCCTGGGCCCAGACCTCCATCCAGGCTGATAGTGGATGCCAGGCACAAGCCAGAGAGAAGGGGCAACTCTGTGGCATTTGACCTTCATCAGCAGAGAATAAAGTGATTCCTAATCGATAGCTGTAGGAGAGACACAACTATCAAATAGGCACAGCTTGCATGTCATTGGAAGCTTGTCCTTGGAGGCCAGGGCATAATTAATGGAGGGTCTCCCTGGGACACACCAGCTCAGCTCGGGGACTCCCGAGGTTCAGGTGTGGTAGGATGGGGATGCAAAGGAGATGCCTGATTTTTTTTTTTTTTAAAGTCTGTCTTTCCGCTCCCAAAACAACAGCTAAATCCTCGCCTCTGCCCGCAGCTCCGGGAAGTGCTGCCAGGATTGCGGTCCTGGCTCAGCAGATTCCGGGCTGTGCCCTTGACATTCCCAGGACCTCAGCGTCTCGTCTCTAAAATGGACGGACCCATAGCTCAGGTCCACAGCCCCGTGAGGACTTGCCTAAATGCCTGGGTCAAATGAAGGGGAAAGGACTCGGGAGTTGGGGGGTTGTGGAGCGGCGCGGAGGTGCGGGCGCTGTGGGAGCGCTGGAGCACTCAGGAGGCTCCGGAGTCAGTGCTTCCGTGGCGACCACCGCTCTGTGACTACCTCCCCCTCCCTGTAACGTGCTTTGTACCGACTGCGTCTGCCTTTGGCGGGGGTAGCAGGGCTGTGTGTGCAGGCACCCCTTGCTTGGCCAGCTGCGGTCAGCCCTCCCTTTGGGGGGGGTGGCAGGGAAGGGGTGGAGCCTCGTGCTGGGCATTCATTGCTATGGAGCCCCTTCTGCACCATAGTCCTGGCCGGTGCCCTGGCTTCTCGGCCTGTGCAGTCACAGGGACGCTGGTGCCCCTTGTTAAGGCCCTGCTGTTACCGCCTTGAAGAATTCAGTCATTTTGCAAGTAGGGGCCCAAATCTCCATTTTGCCCCATGGGGCCTCCCACATGAGGACCCACGGGCAGGTCCCCATCACGATCAGCCGTGACCCAGGGGTGGCCAACTTTTCCCTTCCAAGGCCCCCGTCAAGGGGCATTATCACCCGTTCCACAGGGGGGTGGGGGGGACAAAATGATTGCATTCATTCGTTCCCATACTCACAGAAACCTGATTGCCTAGCCAGGTGCTGGCATGAGAGCCTCCTAGAGGGTGTGTGTGTGTGTATGTGTGTGTGTGTGTCCGGGGAGGGGGAGGGGAACAGAAAAGAAACAAGCAAATGACTAACGATTTCAGACAGTGACAGCATGCTCCCCTGACAATAAAACAGGGTGACGAGAGGGATTTCAGTCTTAACCTCAGTGAGAGGGAAGCCGGTATTGGCTCTGGGGCGAAGCTGGGCCTGCTGCATTCCTGGGGCGCTTGTTAAAGACTTGGGGCCATCTATCTCTAGGTTCCCCCAGTCCCCACAGGGACCTGCGTTGGTGGGTTCCAGATAGAGGAGTCAGTGTGTGGGTTTGGGGACTGCTCTCCTCTCTGTCTCCCGTCCTCAGGCCGCTCCCAGGGAGCCCAGAGGCCCGGCAGGTGAGCAGAGCGCCTGCCTTCGCCTTTCTGAGCCTCTCCGTGCGCTCGCTGCCGGCCGGAGGGAGGCTTTGCTTCGCCCTCGCAGCCTGTGAGGCTTTCTTGGCCTCCTGACCTTCCGCACACCAGCCTCCGGAGGCCACTTTCGCTTCTCCCCGCTTCCCAGGAGCCCAGAGATGCCAAGTGACTCATCCCAAAGTCACACAGCAAATCAACTCCAGAGCCGAGTGCTGGCCTGCCCGGCTCCGGCCGGGCTGCTGTCCATCCCCGGGGGCCGTGCAGATGCCGCCGGGGCTGCCAGGGGTGTGTGGTCAGGAGCAGAGCGCGCTGGGAGATCCCTGGATAAGGGCTGACCCCCTGCTTGGGAGTGGCTGGTGGGGCACTTTGGCATCTGCTGGAGCCTGGAGGCAGGGCCTCCAGCCTTGGCTTCTGAGGAGAGGCCAACTTCCCAGAGAGAGAGCGCCGAGTGGGGAGGCAGAAAGCCCAAAGCTGCCCCCAAAAGGCCGGCCCTGGGTTTGGAGGCCGGGGGGGGGGGGGGAGGGTTGGGGGGGCACAGGACCGGTCCCTCTGGGAGAGGCTGACCCCGGATGAGTGGACGCTGCCAGCCCCCCGGAGGGGAGGCCGGCTCGGCTGGGCCGGCGGAGGGGGCGGCGGGCGGTTCACGCGGCGGCCAGCAGACGGGCCGCGTGTTGCAATGTCTGGTGGCGTTTGCAGCATCCTGTCCGCGCGCAGCCGGGGTAACCTCAGGCCGGCGGGGAGCGTGTGTGGCTCGCAGGCCGCCGGGCCGTGGGCCGCTGGCACCTCGCATCTCATTTACAGCCCGGGTTCAGCCGCAGGTCAGCGGGCCTGACATCACCGCGTTTGTTTACCGCGGGCTCCGCCGGGGAGGGAGGAAGCGGGGGCGGGCCCTGCGCGGGAGGGGACCTCCCCCCAACAACCCCTCCCTCCCCGCCCCGCACCCCTCCCCCCCCCGCCCCGCCCATCCTCGCCCAGCCCAAGCCCCACAGACACAGTCCCGTCCTCACCCCCACCCCGACCTGTCCCCCTCCTCAACCCCGGCCCGCCCATCCCATCCGCGCCCCAACCCCAACCCAGCGCCCTTTCCTCTCCCCCCACCACCCCCACCCCTGCATCCAGATCCCGACCTGGCCTCCTCCCACCTCTACCCCCTCCCACAGCCAGTCCCGGGCCCTGGGCACCCTTCCCAGACGCCCCGCCCACTCTTCCCAGCTACCTTCCCTTCCCACCCTTCCCACCCCTTCCCACCGCCAAACGGGACTCCGGCCCAGGACCCAGCCCCGCCCCGGCCCCTCTCGGAACCCCCGCGGCCCCCGCCCTGCACCCGCTCTGGGCTCTCCTCTCCCAAAAACTTCCCGGAGCCTCCGCCAGCCCCGCGGAGGGTTCGCCCGAGGCTCCTCCCGCCGCTGCCGCCCCCGCACCCGCCCCCGCACCCGCACCCCGTCATGTGAGCGCGGGCTGGGCCCTCCCGGCGGGCCGGGCCAGGCCGGATGGCCAGCCATTGCCCAGGGGGGCAGGGCCTGGATGGCCAGTCATTGCCATGGGGGGCGAAGGGGGGGGCAGGGCTAGGATGCTGGGCCGGCCGGCCACTCTGTTATTGGAAACTGGTGTGTTTACCCGCGGCGCTAGGTGGGTAGCCGGCCTGCTGGGCGGGCCTCCGGCACCTCTGCCCAGGGAGGCCGCCCGGGCCACCTGGAGCTGCTTCCTGGCATATGGCCCCCTCCCCCTCCCTCTGGCCAAGCCCAGTGCTCTGGAAGCCGGAGGGACCTGGGATCTCTCTCTCTCTCCCACCTGGGGCTTGTGAAGTCCTTCCCTAGAGAGCCGCTGGCTCAGGCCTCAGTGCCCTCTGGCTGTTCTCAGGCCACACCCTGGGGCGCCCCCTCAGGCCGCCCAACCCTCAGCCTGAGGCTCCTTTTCCTCACCTCCGCCCCAGCGCCCCCTTCCCCCAACCCGCACATCTGTCACCTGCCACACAGCTCCTAACTGGCCCCTCCACTGCCTTCGTTCCCACCCCCAGAGCCCCCCTCTCTTCAGCAGCCAGGCTGGTCCCAAAATGCCAGGCAGCGGCTGTCACTTCTCTGCTCCCAGCCCTCCGGAGGGCTGCCCGTCACTGGGAGGAGGATCCAAAGCCCCCACCCGTGGTGACCGCCCCCACCTCCTGTCTCCCATTTGGCTAAGCCACCTGGCTTCCCTGCTGTCCCCAAACTCATTCCCACCCCAGGGCCTTTGCACTGGCCGGCCCCTCAGCCTGGAATATCTGCATCGCTGCCTCCTTCACTTCCCTCCAATCTCTGCCCCAATGTTCCCTTGTCAGAGGCCAAATTCTATTCTGTATATAGTCAACTGCCCGTGTGTTTATTGTCACATCTTCCACGCATGCACAGGAAAGCAAACGCCAGGACGGCAGGGTGGGCTTAATTCCTCCAGCAGGGCCCTGAGTGCGGGGAGGGAGTAGTGAGGGAGCTTGGCTTTGGAGTCCGAGTCCAAGTGTTGCCTTGAACCTTCCTGCCTCAGCCTCCCCCGTGGGCTGGACTGTGGTCCCATTCCTCAGGATGGTAATACTGAGGATGTGCCCCCTGCTGGAAAGTGGCCTAACCGCTGGCTCTCCTCTCCCTATGGGGGCACCCCCACCTCCCGCTCCCCTGGCTTCTCCCACCCACGGCTGAGAGGGAGGAACTGGGACAGAGGTCATGGGGATCAGCCAGGAACTCTGACCTGAGCTGCTCCGCCCCCATGTTTTGCCCAAGTGCTGTCTGAAGGAGGCACAGCCCTCGGGCCCGCCTCGTGGGCAATTCGTGTTTGTGGAAAGAGCCACCAGCCCCCAGGTTCCTGGCTGGAAGGGAGACGCTGGCTCTGCTCTCCCCTGAGCCAGCCTTCGAGATGGTCCCCCTGGAGGCTGTTCCAGCCGCCCCAGAACCAAGCCGGGAATCACACCGGGAGGAGGCGCCGACTTCACCCGGTTGTCGCACTTGTGCTCTGAGCACCTGCTCTTGGCGGGCGAGGGCGGGGTGAGGTGTTGAGCAGGGCATCCTCTGTCCTCAGGGACACAAGATGCCCACCACGGACGGAGGCCTGTGCCTCGGCCACCGGTAGAGCCTAAAAGGGCAGGGACGTGCCCGCCGATGTCCCCAGCAGCTCTGTGCCTCACTGCCCAGCCCTGCCGCCGAGGAGCCCTGCAGCCGGCGAGCGGCCGAATAAACTGCGGCCTCCAGAGAAATGAGCTCTGGGGCCCCGGAAAGGCCTGGAGGGAACCTCCGTCCGTGCCTGTGACTCAGTGGAAGAGGCCGGCCCGGCAAGGCTACCCTACTGTGTGATTCCAAGCCCATTGCCATTCTGGAAAAGGCAGAATGATGGAGGCAGTGAAAAGATCAGTGGTTGCCAGGGGCTGTGGGAAGGAGGGAAGAACACAGGGTGTTCAGGGCCGTGAAGCTGCGCTGTAGGATCCTGCAGTGTGTCATCACGCATGTCATCACGCATGTCATCACGCATTTGTCCAAAGGCACAGGATGGGCAACCCCCAGAGCGGCCCGCGTGGGGTCTGGGCTTCAGTGATAACGACGTGTCGGTGTAGGTCCATCGGTTGTAACAGATGCACCATCTGGTGCTCGTGGTTTGGGGGGGGGGGGCTGTGACTGCGTAGAGACCAGGGTTACTAGTATCGGGAATCTCCTTACCTTCTACTCCCTTTTGCTGTGGCCTTAAAGCTGCTTTAAAAAAGAAAGTCTATGAATAAAAAATTATTTTTTTAAAATATATATTTTATAGATTTTTTTTTTTTTTTTTTTTTTTTTTTTTTTTTTTTACAGAGGAAGGGAGAGGGATAGAGAGCTAGAAACATCTATGAGAGAGGAACATCGATCAGCTGCCTCCTGCACAACCCCTACTGGGGATGTGCCTGCAACCAAGGTATGTGCCGTCGACCGGAATCGAACCTGGCACCCCTCAGTCTGCAGGCCGACGCTCTATCCACTGAGCCACACTGGTTTCAGCTAAAAAAATATTTTTGGAAGGCAAGGACAGGGTTGGGAAGCGAGTCTCTGTGGGGGTGGGGGTGGGGTTGCATGAAGGCCTCTCAGGTAGAGGCACATGAGCAGAACATGTGGGAAGAGGGCATGGGAAGGGGGCTGCTTGGGGGAAGAGAACGGAGAGGAGCTGGTGCAAAGGCCCGGAGGGACGTGACTCCTGGGGAGGGATGTGCGAGCCAGCCAGGCCGGGGACGGGGAGGGCTGAGGGCAGGTAGTGGGGCGTGCGATGATGGCAAACACTGGATTCACTCGGGGTGAAATGGGAGCCACTGGGAATTGTGAGCAGGGCCACAGTTGCGTTCTAGAAGGTTCTTTCTGGGCAGGGGCAGGGCTGGGGGTGGGGGGGTGGAGCAGGGAGAGCCGGTTGGGCCTTTGCTGTGGTCCAGGAGAGGGCTGACAGGCTGGGCCCAGAGCGACAGCGCGGAGAAGGCGGGAAGTGGTCGCCTTCTGATTCCAGATGTCAAACGGGCGGGTCAGGTGGAGGTGAGAGAAGACAATTCCTGGGGGACATTAGGGTGTCCAGGGGGAGAAAAGAGCCGGACATCTGCTGTCCGCACCATTCCTGCCTCCCCACCTACCCCCATGTCAGCCTGTGAAGAGCCCGGGATCCTCCCATGGGGTGAGGGTCATCCCGGTCACCATTCAGCGGACACGTGGTCAACAAGACCATGCGCTGGCCCAGGGCAGGACGGCGGACGCCTCGCTGTCCGTTGCTTGTCACTGGCGTGGACATGTCTCCTGATGGCGTCCCCTGGCTCCCGCGGGTGGGGAACAGCGGCCTGGAGCTCCGGCTGCCCTGGACGTCATTCCTGCGGCTCCCGGGGGCTGGCTCCGGCTGGATGTCCGCGGGAGGAAGTCTGTCCGGCTCCGGGCTGCGGTCAGGGGCCCGTGGGAGGAGATCTAATTTGGGGACCTTCAGCACAGTCCTCTCCAACAGCCAAGCCAGCGGCCACCAGACATGGTCAGCAGGCGCCACGGGACGAAGCCAGGGCGCGCCCACCACGCATGGCTGCGCGGGCAGCTGGGCTGTGCAGGGACGGGAAGGGGAGGATGTGCGCAGCCTGACAGAGAGGCCCAGGGGATGTCACCTCTGGTTCCCGGGGGAGCTGAGGGGGGGCGGGGGGGCACCAGGCCAAGGACAGATGCAGGCGGAGTTTGGATAGGGCTCCCAGGAGGAAAGGGGAAGGTTCGGAAGTCCGGGAAGGTCTTAGGCTGGTACCCCCCCCCCCCACCACCACCACTCTGGCATCGGTTCTAAGGGACTGTCTTCGCACACAGGGCCAGTAGGCTTGTTGGCACCCCAGTGAGAGCTGGAGGCACCAAGAAATGAACAGCTTCTGGGAAACAAAACACAACAAGCAGGCAGCAGGCAAACTTCAGTCTTTTTTTATTTTTTATTGTTTTGGTGTTTTGTTTTTTTTTACAGAGAGGAAGGGAGAGGGATAGAGAGTTAGAAACATCTATGAGAGAGGAACATCGATCAGCTGCCTCCTGCACACCCCCCACTGGGGATGTGCCCGCAAGCAAGGTACATTCCCTTGACCAGAATTGAACCTGGGACCTTTCAGTCCGCAGGTCGACGCTCTATCCACTGAGCCAAACCAGTTAGGGCAAGCTTCAGTCTCTTTTTAAAAGTATATTTTTATTGATTTCAGAGAAGAAGGGAGAGGGAGGGAGAGATAAAAACATCAGCGATGAGAGAGAATCATTGGTCAGCTGCCTCCTGCACGCCCCACGCTGGGGAGGGAGCCCACAGCCTGAGCATGTGCCCTGACTGGGGATTGAATCTGTGACCTCCTGGTTCATAGTGGATACTCAACCGCTGAGCCACGCTGGTTGGGCCAAACCGCAGTATTTTTTTTTTTTTAGCGGCAGAATCTGCAGAAATGACTGCTCCAGAAGCCTAATAAAGGTAGCACGGCTCTGGGTTACCGGGTCCCTGTCTACCCCGTCCCAGCTCTCAGCAGCCCCTGGGGGTCCTCAGCGGAACCCCCAGAGCTCAGCGTGAAAACCTCTCCTACCGAGAAATCCCCTCGATGGGTGATCTGCAGCCCGTGCCGCCCACCTTGCTATGGGGCGGTTCTGTCACTGGCCTCCACCTTCCTCGGGCCGGGCTGGGCCAGGGTGTGGGCAGAAGTGGTCGGCTCAGTCAGGGGAAGGACTGGAAAGGGTGAGGGGGGGGTGGGGTGAAGGAGGGTCTCTAAGAGGTTTTGCCCAGTCAAGGCTGAGTCTAGAAGCAGAGGCCCCAGTGGGGTCACCCAGGCATCTGTCACCCCGATGACCCCGTTCTGTGAGGGACAGTGGGAACTTCTGTGAGCAAAGGGGGGGGGGGGTTGTGTGTGTGTGTCTATCTCTGTTCCTGAGTTAATAATAACAATAATAAGCCCTAACTGGTTTGGCTCAGTGGATAGAGCGTCGGTCTGTGGACTGAAGGGTCCCAGGTTCGATTCCAGTCAAGGGCATGTACCTTGGTTGCGGGCCCATCCCCAGTAGGAGGTGTGCAGGAGGCAACTGATTGATGATTCTCTCTCATCGATGTTTCTAAGTCTCCCTCTCCCTTCCTCTCTATAAAAAAAATCAATAAAATATATAATAAAAATAATAATAGTAGCTAACATTTACCCTGCCCTTTTGTCACCCAGCCAGCCACCCTTCAGAATGGGTGCTCTGACTGACAACCATAATTCACAGCGCGGCTAAGTGGGTTTCCACGCTCCTGTGAGTCCTAAGTGGCAGATCAGAGAGCCGAGCCCAGGCTGCGGCTCCCGAGGTCTGGGCCACGCTCCTCACACCGGGATCCCCTTTCGGAAATGGACGGGGACGGGGACGGGGAAGCTCCATGCTTAACTCACACCCGCGGCACCTCTAAGGATGTGCGTGTCCACGTCCCCAGTGCCCCCTGCCCACACACGGCACCCACCGTGCACTTCCCACCGGCACCCTGGTCTGGCCCTCCATGTCTGCACTCACTCTGTTGCTTGTTATCAGCTGGCCACGGGATAGATTTTAGAAGCATCCTCCTGCTGGAGGTGCTGGGTGGACGAAGCTGTGCACCCTCCACCCTGACCTTCCACCTTCCCCCCCCACCCCCCCGCCGCCTGGTTCAGGGTCTCTGGTGGGTGTTTTCTTTGCTTCTGAGAAGCCAACTCAGCTGTGCCCATGGGACACGAGCGGGCCTGCCCAGGACCTGCTGAGGGACCCGGTCGCCCCCGAGCTGCCGATTATAAACATGCTCCTCCTGGGACCGTCTGAGACCACCCGCCAGGGGCGTGAGCCATGTTCTGCAGCTGAGCGCGGGCCGTGAATGTCAAGTCCAGGCCCTTGTGGGAGCCCCTCTGGCGAGGAAGGCGAGGCTGGGTGGGAAGGGCCTGTTCTCTGGCCAGCAGAGCTTTCTGGAGTCCGCCTGGGCCTGGGCTGTGTGGCCGTGTTGGCTGCGCCTGGCCCATGTGGGGTGCTGAGGTGCCCAGCCGAGTAAGACCACCCGGAGGACCTTGTAGGACCACCCGGAGGACCTCGTGACCTCGGGGGGCAGGGATGCTCACAAACAGGCCCAGCCCCCTGGCAGCCGTGCCCAGCGGAGGCCTGAACCAGGGTCAGGGCGGACGGTAGGGAACGTGAATTCTTTTTTTAAAAAAAATATATTTTATTGATTTTGTACAGAGAGGAAAGGAGAGAGATAGAGAGCTAGAAACATCGATGAGAGAGAGAGTCACCGACCAGCCGCCTCCTGCACACCCCCCACTGGGGATATGCCCGCAACCAAGGTACATGCCCCTGACCAGAATCGAACCCGGGACCCTTCAGTCCCCAAGCCGACGCTCTATCCATTGAGCCAAACCGGTCTCGGCGGGAACGTGAATTCTGAGTCTCACGGTTCTGCTCATTCTGAGCGGTGTGAACTTGGGTGAGTCATTCTATCTGTCTGAGCCTTGCCCATAAAACGGAGAGGGTGACCATCCCCACGTGGTTGTACTCAGCACAGCACCTGGATGTACTCAGCACAGCACCTGGCCCACAGCGAGTACTCCCTAGAGGTTCGCCTTGGTACAGGTTTGTAGGGAGGATGGAAGGAACCTCATGGGTAACGCCGTGCCTTCTCCCTGAACCTGAGACCTCTGAGCGTTTCTCGGTGTCATGGCACTCGTTGTTCTGATGGCTGCAGAGCAGGGCACAGTGAGAGGCTGTGCTGTGTGTGTGTGTGCTGTGATTTTCTCAGCTCTCTCCCCCCCTGCCTCCCCCACCCACCAGAAACAATAATGAGAGCACTCACTGAACTCTTAGCTTCTGCGCACTAATCCCCACGAGACCGCCTGAAAACAGGAAATGGCTCTTCTCCCACCGAGGGAGTCGGGGAGGGAAGGATGGTGAAAAAGCTCCATTCCCAGCCCAGCTCTGCCACTCAGTTGCTGTGTGACTTCAGACAAGTTGCTCAGCCTCTCTGAGCTGCCGTGTCTTCATTATACAAGGATGTAATACGGCAACCTCATACTCCTCCCCGGCTGCCCCCCATTTAATACGAGTTCCCCGTTTATTCTTTATCCCGCTCACGGTCATGTGTGTCCTATGGTTCTCTCCTTCCTCCGGTCTTCCTCCGCTGGAGCACGGGCTCCAGGGACAGGGACCGCATCTGTTCTCTGCTGACTGCCGGGCCCCGGGCACCGCGCCCTCCAGCCCACGGCTGGCCCTCGGCACGGTCCTGGCGCACGGATGGACATGTGGCTGTGGACGCTGGGCGAGACAGAGCTCAGGAGGGACTGGGTGGGGATGAGCACTGATGTGAGGACACCGGACACTTGGGAGCAGAACTCTCAAAGCTCACAGTATCCCTCGGTGTCTCGGGGTTCAGGGGTGCCTCTGGGTTTGAGTCCTGCCTCCACCACCCACTGAGTGTGACTTTGGGCCTTTATTTCCTATAAAAAGTGGACAGTTACTTTGGCCTGGCCTAGGTCAGGGCAGCTCTGGCCACGGTGGGAGGTTGGGTGAGCAATGAAGGGGCCAGAGTTCCTGGCCAGGCGGGCGGCTGTGGCCAGTGTGGGCCCCCCGCCCCTGGAGGCCACCGGTCATTGTCCTCTTATGTCCTCGCCAGTCACAGGCGCAGGAGGACGGAAACTAACGTCTGTCCAGAGGGAGGAGGCGGGAGGTGCAGAGCTGCCCTGAGCCCTATGTGTAAGCCCAGCTCAGGCGTCAGTCCTGGGCGCCGACCCTCCCCAGCTGCTCCCCTTCGTGGGAGTCACTTAGAAGGAGGCCGCAGGGGGTTCCACGGGCTCATAGATCTGTCCTCCCCCCCAGCCTGCCTGCCCCACCTCCTCTCAGACCCGCCTCCTGCCCGCCTGGTCCTCGCCCGCGTGTGGCGCTGGGTGGGCCTCCTCTGCCAGCTGTCCAGGGCGGGCAACAGGTGGTCTGGGCAGGGGCCACCGGGTGGGCCAGCTGAGCTGCACCAGCCAGCTTCCCGGTCCGAGACGCTGGTTCCCGCGGGGGCCTGGGCGGCGGACTGGGGGAGGGAAACCTCAGGGCTTGCCGGCTCTTGGTTCTCAGCCTTCCTCATGCCGCGGCCCTTCAGTACAGCTCCCCGTGTGGTGGTGACCCCCGACCATACAATTATATTCGTTGCCACCTCATAACTGGAATGTAAATGTCTGTGTTTTCCGAGGGTCCTAGGTGACCCTGCTAGCGGTTCTCAACGTGTTGTCACCCCCAGGCTGAGAACCGCTGCTGGAGAGCCCAAGACCATCAGGAAACACAGATGTTCACATTACGATCCATAACAACACAGTTATGAAGTAGCAACAAAAATAATTGTATGGTTGGGGGTCACCACAGCACGGGGAGCTGTGTTAAAGGGCCGCGGCATCAGGAAGCTGGAGAGCCGCTGGTCTAACTCTGTGTTGAGGGTTCTGAGCCCCTAAACGGTGTCTAGCACGCCAAGCGCCCAGCCTGTCTTGTCTCCGGGCGGAGAGTGCAGTGTCCATCACGGTGTCCGTGGAGGAAGATGGGGTGGTCTCAGGCTTAGGGAGGCCCTTTAACCAGCCGTGGCCAACCGGTGGTCTGTGCAGTCCGAAAGGCTGGCGGCTGCTGTTTGACCCCCTCCCACCCCGTCCCACCTGTGACCCTGAACTTCCACTCATCCGCTCAGCCAGCAGCACGGGCCGTGCTGGGCGCTGGGCTGGGACAGCGGACAGGCCAGAACCCGGGCTCCCGCCCTGCGGGGTTGGGTGGGAGGGCAGAAGGCAGGGCTGTCACAAAGCCCCGGGGCCCTGGGGCACCGAGCTCAGACCTGAGGAGGCCAGGCCCCGCCGCCGGGGCCTCCTCACCGGAGCCTCAGAGGGAATGGCCACACCTCGGGGCCCAGCGGGCCGCATCCCCCACCCATGGGAGCGCGGCGCAGCCTTCCCTTCCCTTCCCGGCTCCATCTCCAGCTGGTCCTGCCAGCCACGTACACAGGGCTGGCTCCCAGGGCCCTGACTGCCAGCGCCCTGGGCAGACAGACCGCTGGGGTGTTAGACCCCTGCCCTCCTTGCCGTGCCTGAGAACATGGGGTCCAGAAAGAGTTCCTCTGGCCCAGCAGCTTCAGGCCCTCGGCTCCACTTTTGCAGGAATGCCATGTTTGTGCTGAGAAGACCAGGGTCCCAGAATGAAGGGCACCCATCTGGGATGCTGCTCTGGACCCTCGGAGGTAACCACTGTGCTCCCAGGCATCTGGACCCCCTGCACCTCCCAACAAGTCCCCCCTCCCCCCAACTTTAAGCTTCCTCTCTCTGTCCCCAGAAATCTCTGAGGCGCCTCTCGCGGCCTCACCAAACCCTAAGGAACCACGCAAGCCCCAGGGTCCTGTATCTCTTAGGAGCTGGAGGTGGGATGGGGTTAGGCGGGGACCAGAGCAGGAGAAAGGGGGCAAAGGGTATCTAAAGCTCACTCGGACATACTCAGAAGATGGATAGATATGGATGGGTGGGTGGGTAGATGGATGGATGGGTGGATATGAATTGATGGTTGGAGGGGGTCGGTAGAAGGGAGGAATGAGGGATGGATGGATGGATAGGTGGGTGGATGGGAGGATGGAGGTTGGGATGGGTAGAAGGAAGGAATGAGGGATGGATGGATGGGTAGATGGATGGATATGAATTGATAAATGGATGGGTGGATGGATGGATGGATAGATGGATAGGTGGATGGATGGGTGGATATGAATTGATGGTTGGAGGGGGTCGGTAGAAGGAAGGAATGAGGGATAGATGGATGGATGGATGGATATGAATGGATGGATGGATGGATGGATGGATAGATGGGTGGATGGATGGATAGATGGGTGGATGGATGGATAGATGGGTGGGTGGATGGAGGTTGGGGTAGGTAGAAGGAAGGAGTGAGGGGATGGATGATGGTGGACAGCTGGAGTGACAAGAAGGATGGAAGGAAGCTTGGGTGACAGTGGCTACAGGCCAGGTGGCTTGGGGAGTGGAGCATGCATACCCCGAATTGTCTTCCGGAAGAGATGTGTGGTCTAATCTGCTCCATGCAGTGACTCCCCAGTCGTCCTGGGAGCACAGGCTAGTTCTGTTCTTAGGTCAGCAGACAAGGAGTGTCCCCTGGACCTGCCTCCGTGCAGTCTGTTCGTTCTGATGCACCTCTGGGCCACAGCCACTGATGGAGCCCCCGCCCAGCCCTTCCTGGTGTCGGAAAAATGTATTTCTTTAAACAGATAAAGTGGCGGGACACAGGGGGACTTTCGAGCAGGGCTTTCCCAGAGGTGTGTAAGCGGTTGAGAACCCACTTTTTTATTTTATTTTATTTTACTTCTAAAACTAGTTCAGACGTTTTAAAAATTCAATAAAAAAATAAGTAAAATCCATTCTATAAAAAATAAATAAAATCTACACTTATTTGTGCCCCTTCCCCCTGAAGGGAAAGTTCTGAGATTTCGAGGTGAACCGTGGATGAAGTGTAACTCCCAACGACTGGTGGTCGGTGGGACTTCGCTATCCTGTGTTTCAAAGTGCGGAATCCTGGGGCCTCGGTCCGACCTGTCGGCGCTCCGTCTGTGTCCCCCTCGACAATGTGTGCCTCCCACACAGCCCGTCTGTCCCTGTCCGCCCGTTGCTGGTAGTGAGACAATGTGGATTCAGACACGGAATGTGTCCTTTGTGCTGGTTTCACACGTTGGGGTTTATTCTGGAGGGGGCATTTCATCGATAATCTTAAGAAGCAAGAGAAGAAACACACATAGAAACCATCAGATGAATCCCCAGCAGTCTTCACCTCTTCCTCTCTCCCATGGTCTCCAGCCCCCGCCTTCCCTCCCCCTGCGCTGAGCTGAGTCTTCCTTGGGGTCCAGTCCGTTCCCCCACCCCCCCTCACCCCGCCTTGACCCTTTTGCCAGCAGGGGCCTGCCTCTCTGGGCCCAAGGGCAGGCCGTGAGGTGTGTCCTTCTCACTTAGGTCAAGGTTGAGAGACAGCCAGGCTTCTCTGCTGAGCCTTTATGGCCGCTGTTCCTCGGTTTGTCCAACCCCTTTAAGAATCCATCTTCTGGCCGAAACCGGTTTGGCTCAGTGGATAGAGCATTGGCCTGCGGACTGGAAGGTCCCAGGTTCGATTCCTGTCAAGGGCATGTACCTTGGCTGCGGGCACATCCCCAGTGGGGGGGGGTGTGCAAGAGGCAGCTGATTGATGTTTCTCTCTCATCGATGTTTCTAACTCTCTATCCCTCTCTCCTCCTCTCTGTAAAAAATCAATAAAATATATTAAAAAAAAAAAAAAAGGAATCCATCTTCTGGTCCTGCCAGGGTCCCCTCCGGGTGTGATGAGCCCCGAGTTTATGAACTGGGGCGGTGGGTGGGGGTGGGGGGCGTTTCCTTCTCAGCGGGAGCCTGGCCGCCTCTGCGCCTGGCCCTCCTTCCGAGTGTGACCAAGTGTGACCGCACCAGGTGGAGGCCGCTCCGCACAGGCGCCTGGCGGCCGGAACCTCCCGGCGCGATCTAACCGCCCTGTCCATAAACCTGGCTCCAGCCGCGCCGCTGAGAAGGCCAGCTTGTTCCCCGCTGAGAACATTCTGGAACGTCCTGCAGAAAGAGCTCAGTGATTGCTCCGCCGTCGCTGTGTGGGATGCCTGGAACGGGGCGGGCAGGAGGGGGCCGCTGGAAGGAATGGCTCAGTCTTGTAAATGTCACGTCAAGGGCTGAGGTCAGACCTGGGCTCAGAACCTCCTGGCTCGCTGCGGCTTAGGCTGAGGCCTTCATTTTTATGTGTGTGTTTTTCTTTTCAGAATGTGGTTGTTTTTTATTATTTTATTTTTTATTTTTATTTTACTGATTTTTTTTACAGAGAGGAAGAGAGAGGGATAGAGAGCTAGAAACATCGATGAGAAAGAATCATCGATCAGCTGTCTCTTGCACACCCCCTCCTGGGGATGTGCCCGCAAGCAAGGTATACATGCCCTTGACCGGAATCGAACCCGGGACCTTTCAGTCCACAGGCCGATGCTCTATCCACTGAGCCAAACCAGTTTCGGCAGAAGGTGGTTGTTTAAAAAAAATTTTTTTTAATTTATTTTTTATTTCAGAAAGGAAGGGAGAGGGAGAGAGAGAGAGAAACACCAATGATGAGAGGATCATGGATCGGCTGCTTCCTGCAGGCTCCGCACTGGGGATGGAGCCCGCAGCCTGGGCAGATGCCCTGACCGGGAATCGAGCCGTGACCTCCTGGTTCGTAGGTTGGTGCTTACCACTGAGCCACACCGGCTGGGCTGCATCCCTTTTTAAAAAGTCACCTTGTTAATTTGCTTTGCATGCTCCCTTTGGATGGAGTCGGAAAGGCCAGTCCCTGGGCAGACTGTATGAATACGGAAGGTCTGGGGGCAGGCCTTGCACCGCGGCGGTTTGCTCAGCGACCCCCAGCTCAGTGCCTTATCTTCTCCCTCCAGATCGTCCTCTGGGGCCGCACTGAGAAGTGCCTGAAGGAGACCACGGAGGAGATCCGGCAGATGGGCACCGAGTGCCACTACTTCATCTGTGACGTGGGCAACCGGGAGGAGGTGTACCAGACGGCCAAGGCCGTGCGGGAGAAGGTGAGCAGCCTGCGGGGGTGGGTGGGGGGTGGGGGGACGACTCTCCATGAAACTGGCCTGAGGGTGCATGCACATGTGTGTACATGCATGTATGTGTGCATGTATGTGCTGCAGGGGCAGGGACGAGGGAGGGGCATAGGTTGGTGAATGACAGGAGTATTCATCTCTTGCCCCCTTTGGAATTTAGACCATATGCCCCGTTGCCCTCTGGGAAAAGGCTTCTCCTGACTCCAGCCATCTATTTCGGCGGCTATGAGTGGGTCAGGGAGCTCCCAGAGAGCAGAGACCACCTGTTAAGCATCTGGCACATGGTGAATCCTCATATTTATGTAACAACTAGAGGCCCGATGCATGAAAATTCGTGCAGGAGTAGGCCTTCCTTCCACGGCTGCTGACGCCGGCTTCCCTCTGGCACCCGGGACCCAGATTTCCATCCTCCAGCCGCCAGCTGGCTTCCCTCCGGCCCTGGCATCGTCTGGAAGGACATCCGGAATGATGTCCGGTCTAATTAGCATATCACCCTTTTATTATTATAGATAACCTCATTTGTGGTGACTGCGCTCTGTGCCAGGTATAGGACGCGCCATAAATTATTCCTAACCCTCAGAACATCTCTGGTATGGCCGTGAGCTCCACCTTACACATCAAGGCCGGGGCTCAGCATGGCGACGTGGCTGCCCAGGTCCCAGGGCCGGGGGGAGGGTGCCGGGCACCGGGGCTGCCCTGACAGAGCTGCGGCCCCTCCCGCCTGCAGGTGGGTGACATCACCATCCTGGTGAACAATGCCGCCGTGGTCCACGGGAAGAGCCTGATGGACAGCGACGACGACGCTCTCCTCAAGTCGCAGCACATCAACACACTGGGCCAGTTCTGGGTGAGGCTCCGTGCACAGACCAGGCCTGGCCCCAGGGACCAGGGGCCTGGGGGCCGTAGGGCAGGAGGGGAGAGTCACCAGGGCTTGGGCTCAGGCCCAGGGGGATGGATACCCAAGGACAAGGCGCTGGCTGGACAGGAGGAACGAGGGCCCGGGAGGCGTCTCCCGGCTCTGTTGGCTGCAGGGCAGGGTGGTCTGTTCCCCTGAGAGAGGCAGGGGGGGAGGGGCTTTGGGAGGTACATCTGCTCCACACTGACCCCCCCCGCCCCTCCTCAGACCACCAAGGCCTTCCTGCCGCGCATGCTGGAGCTGCAGAACGGCCACATCGTGTGCCTCAACTCGGTGCTGGCGCTGTCCGCCATCCCCGGCGCCATCGACTACTGCACGTCCAAGGCCTCGGCCTTCGCCTTCATGGAGAGTCTGACGCTGGGGCTGCTGGACTGCCCGGGCGTCAGCGCCACCACCGTGCTGCCCTTCCACACCAGCACCGAGATGTTCCAGGGCATGAGGGTCAGGTCAGTGAGCAGAGGACTCTCCCCCTCCCCCCAAACCCTCCCCCCACCCCCCGCCAGATCCCCTGCAGGTTGGACCCGGCAGGAGGCTTATGCACAGAGAGCGCGCAAATCTAAAAAGCACCAGAGCCCGTTCCCTTTGGCTTGGAGCTCTGGCACCCCACTCCATGAGACGGGGGGGGGGGGGGGGGGCCTGTGGGGGGGGGGGCCCTGTGGGGGTGCAGGGTCCTGCTTTTCAGGCTGGGAGCTCTTTCAAGTCCCGCTGCGTGCAGTGCAGTATCCCCCGCCGTGGGGGGAATCAAAGCGCCGGGTTCTGAATCACACCTCGGTGGCTGGGCGGCTGTGACGTCCTGAGCCGGGTCTGTCACCTCTCTGAGCCTCTGCTTCACTCTGCTTCGTCTGTAAAACCGTGGGAACGTATTTCCTCCGAGGGATTATTAGGAGAATTAAAACATGCTCAGGGCTCAGGGAACGAACCGCAGCTCTTTCTTGTTTTTAATCCTCACCCGGGGGTATTTTTCCCTTTGCTTTATAGAGATAGAGTAGAAGGGAGAGGTTGGGGGAGGGAGAGGGAGAGGAACTTAATGTGAGAGGGAGTCATCGATTGGTTGCCGCCTTCAGGTGCCCCATTGTGGGGCTGGGGATCAAATCTGCAACTGAGCCGAAACCGGTGTGGCTCAGTGGGTAGAGCGTCGGCCTGCGGACTGAAAGGTCCCAGGTTGGATTCCGGTCAAGGGCATGTGCCTGGATTGCGGGCACATCCCCAGGAGGGGATGTGCAGGAGGCAGCTGGTTGATGTTTCTCTCTCATCGATGTTTCTAGTTTTCTATCACTCTCCCTTCCTCTCTGTAGGAAGTCAATAATATGTATATATATATATATATATATATATATATATATATATTTAAATCTGTAACTGAGGTACATTCCCTTGATCGGGAATGGAACCCATGACCCTTCAATGCCTGAAGTGATGCTCTAACCACTGAGCCCACCTGCCCGCGCACCACTAACAATAACCATCTTCCTAAGGCACCTGCTACGAATCTTCCTGGCAGGTCCTATGTCCAGTGTGTCACAGGAGTGTACATAGCCACCTGACTCGCACGCAAATGATCATAGACTCTGAATGTGGAGGAGGCTGGATCCGTGCCTGTTTGTGCTCTGCGTTGGCTCTGTCCCCCTCCTCCCCCTTACTCCCCCCCTTCCCACTTACTCCCCCCCCCCCGCCCCCCGCCATGAGGTCTTGGTTTGGTTCCTTTTACCTGGGCATACAGGAAGGGCTCCGGATGTGCACACTGGGTGGACCTCGCCCTCCGCCCTCCGTCGAGCTCACCCTCCCGCAGCTTCCTCTCCGCCACCATGAGAAGGAAACTCAAGGTTTTCCCAAGTCAGTTCCCCACAGCGGCGCCAAGTGTGGGTCCCAACTGCCTGGGGCCAGACCCCAGCTCCGCGCTGCCTGGGGCAAGCCCCTCGCCGCCTGTGCCCGGTCTCCTGTCTGCAGGCAGGGGTGCATGAGTGCGCCTGCTTCCTGAGCCCCAGGCTCCGGGGTGTGGACACCAGCCTGCCTGCCCGCCTGGCAGGGGTGAGCTCTGGCTGCAGGCCAGCTCCCTGGCAGGCAGGGAAGGCCCCAGGCCTGGGAGAAGAGCAGGAAAGGGGGACTGGTCAGCACCAAGCTCCCGTTTCCTGAAGAAAGAAAAACGGAGGAAAGCATTGGCGTCCTCCCCAGCCAGCTTAGCAGCTCCCCAGGCTGGAGGGTGGGAGGCGGGTGTTAGGACACAATCAATGGGTTTCCCAGCAGCAGTGCCCTATGGGGGCCGGGGAGGGGGGATTGGGGGGAAATGCTTGCTTTTTTTTTTTTTAATAATTTCATTGAATTTTTTTTTTTTTTTTTTTTTTTTTACAGAGAGGAAGGGAGAGAGCTAGAGTGTTAGAAACAGCGATGAGAGAGAAACATTGATCAGCTGCCTCTTGCACACGCCCCACTGGGGATGTGCCTGCAACCAATGTACATGCCCTTGACCGGAATCGAACCTGGGACCCTTCAGTCTGCAAGCCGACACTCTATCCACTGAGCCAAACCAGCCAGGGCGCTTGCTATTTGTTAATTGCCATTGATTGATCTTCTGTGTTCCAGCCACAGCAGACGCTTTAGAAACATTGCCCCCAATTAGCCCTCATCCCCCTGCCCCCCACCAGCCAGCTCTCTCCCCATTTCACAGACGAGAGAACTGAGGCTCAGAGAAGCAAGCTCACTCTGCCCAAGGCCACACAGATAGAAATCGGCTGAGCAAGCTCTTTGCAGAGTGGGTGCTGCCTCCGTGAGCGTGGAAAGCCCTGCTGGTTCTCTATACCCCTCCCACCCCCACGGGGAGAAAGGAGCCGGTTCCTCCCACAGAGGTGAACTGAGGGGCCCTCCGGTCTGCCTCCTGGACCACGGGGCTGAGTCTCTCCCCTGTCTGCCCTCCCCACCGGGAGCAGGACTGGCCCAGGTGGGAACGGAAAGCCTGTCTGTGGGGCTCCACCGCCAGCGAGCTGCGTCCACGCCGTCACCCCTGCAGGCCCCGGAGGCTGGTGTGGCCGATGGCAGTGTGTGGGATCTCCGTGGGACAGGAAGCCCAGGGCAGCGGGGAGGGAGGTGGGGAGGTCAGATCCCTGGACTCTAAGAGGCCAGCCGGTCGGCGTGGGGGGCCCAGGAGTCGCCCTTGGCTCAGGGTGACATCAGACCCAGGTGACTCATCCGCCTTAATCCTCCTGGTGCCAGAGCAACTCCCAAGCCCTTTGTGGGATTGAGGTCAGAGCCGGAGGCATGGGCGCTGTGCCTCAGGGAGTGAGTGAGGGCGGGGCGGGGCCTCACCCCCCACCCACTCCCCAGAGCCTCAGTTTCCCTCTCTGTGAATTGGGGGGGAGTGATTCCCGGCGAGCGTTAGACCAGGCCTGGCACTCGGGGGCGTCATCAGTCTGTGGTTCTCAGGCCGGAAGCCTGTGCCCGGGCGTGAGAAGCCCTGATGTTTGCTTATTCAGTCGTGTGTTCGCCCCTCTGTGAAGGTTGCAGTGTGTCCGTGTGTGAGCGACCCAGCAGGCCGGCAGAGGCCATTCTCCGCCGGGTCCCTGCCTCCTGGCAGGGCCAGCAGGACACCTCTGGGGAGGAGCAAGTCGCTTATCCATCCAACCACTCAGCACGCGTTTACTGAGCACCTGCTATGTGCGGACACAGCACACGGGGGATACAACAGGGAGCGAGACCCAGCAGACCTCTACCCTCGGGGAGCACCCAGTCTGGTGGGGAGACAGGCCGTTAATAAGGGAACAAGCCAGCAGCCAGGCCACTGCAGGCGTGGGGAATGCGGGGTGTGTGTGTGTGTGTGTGTGTGTGTGTGTGTGTTGGTGCCGAGATCAGAGGCCACTCCGAGTGGACCAGCCCAGACGCCTCCCTGATGGGACAGCTGGTGAAGACCCTGAGACAGGAAAGAACAGGAACCAAAGACTGGCCGGGAGCCGGAGCAGAGTGGGAAGGGGGGGCCGGGCGGGCAGGCAGCTGCCCACCAGGAGTGAGCAGGGCTCTAGAGAACACGGGGAGCCCAGGAAGGGGCGGGGGGTGCCCTGGGGGCTGGGCTGCGAGTCCTTGATTCTCAAAAGGAGACTCAATGGGCAGAGGGAGGGAGTCAGGATCTTCTGAGACAGGGGGGAGGGGGGAGAGGGTCCCAGCCGTTCTTCTCAAGGAGATGCCGAAGGGATGACCCAGACCTGTCCGCCGCGGGCACTGTGCACAGCAGCACCCGCTACCCTGGGCAAACGCACTGTGTCTCTCCCTGCAATCAGGTTCCCCAACCTCTTCCCGCCCCTGAAGCCGGAGACGGTGGCCCGGAGGACGGTGGAGGCCGTGCAGCTCAACCAGGCGCTCCTGCTGCTCCCGTGGACGATGCATGCCCTCATCATCTTGAAAAGGTACGAGGCCGGGGAGCGGGCCCAGGGCCAGGCTCCAGCCAACCTCCCATGGCCCCCGTGGGGAAGAGGCCTCAGGCAGGAGAAATAACACGGGATCGACTAGTCATGTCTGCTGTGGGCGTGGAGATGAGCAGTGAGGGGCTTGTGTGCCAAGGATGTCCTGTCCTGAATTTGGGGCCACGGTTCTCACACTTGCTGGTCGAAGGACCCCTTTACAACCTTAAAAAGTGCTTTTTTTAAAAATATATTTTTTATTGATTTCAGAGAGGAAGAGAAAGATAGAAACATCAGTGATGAGAGGGAATTAATAATGATTGGCTGCCTCCTGCCTGTTGGACCGAGCCCGAAACCCAGGCATGTGCCCTTGACGGGAATCAACCTGGGACCTTTCGGTCTGTAGACGGATGCTCTATCCACTGAGCCAAACCAGCCAGGGCTCCCACCTTAAAAGTGATTGCGGTGCCCAAAGAGCTTCCTTCAGCTTATGTGAGCTGTATTATTACTGCTTGCTGTCTTCGAAATGAAAACTGGGAAAACGTTTTTACAAGATTTATACACAAATAAGTGTATAAATCTTGTAAATCTTCACAATATTCATTCATTCATTCAATTCTGTGTTAACATAAATGATTTCTTAGGAAAAGTAAATACATTTTCAAAAGAAAAAAAAAAAAAGAACGTAGTGAGGAGAATGGCATTGTTTTTCCTTCCTTGCAAAGCTCTTTATTGTCTAACGTAATTGAAGACAGCCGGATTCTTCTCTCTGCCTCTGACTTTCATCTGTTGTGAGAGGGTGCGTGAACAGGCAGATAACACCTTAGTCTGGTTATAGAAGTAGCTTGGCCCTCGCAGACCACCAGAGAGGTCTCAGGTACCCCCAGGGGATCCTGGGCCACACTTTGAGAACCGCTATTCTAGTGCCTACTCGTTGGGCGCAGCCTTCAGGAAGTTTAGTCTCCTGGGGAAGGCAGAGCTTCGGGTGCCGCAGGGTCCACGGAGGTGTCACAGAGCTGGTCAGGTGGGTTTCCCGGGGCAGGCCACCTGGGAGGGGGGCTGATGGGAGGAGATGGTCCGCCTCCAGGATATGCTCAGAACCTTCCGGACCTCGGGCAGCAAACCCTTCCCACGGAGCCCCAACCTGCAGGGGCCATTCCGTGCCACCCACGCAGGTTTCATGGCAACGGACTCCTGGCTCCTCTGGGCCCCACGCCACCTCCGGCCCCCAAGCCTGGCGGGCTGCACCCCTGCCCAGAGGCTCCCGCGGGAAGTGAGGCACCCAGGTCCCTGGGTCGGACACCGCCTCGCCTCCCCCTGGCTCGGTGCCCCACGGCTCCACCTGCGGGCGCAGAGCCGTCACAGCGCAGGGGGCTGCCGCCGCCCCTCCTCCTCACGCTCAAAGCCCTTTCAGAGCCAGTAGCAGGGTCGGGGCTGGGGCACCTGAGGGCATTGGGCCATACCACGGCCGGGCTGCCTGTTGCTCGGAGATGCTCCTTGGCCGCCTCCTTCCACCTCAGGAGCTTGTTAGCAGCCTCTCAGACATTCTAGAAAAAGGCTAGACGGCCTCAATGCTCTCACAGTAGGCCCCCAGCCTACACTTTCTGTTCTGTCCCCTGCTACCCTCCCACAGGAAGCAGAGACCCTCCTCTCCTCCTCATGCCCCGCACAACTCCACGTCTTCCCCTTCCCCAAGAGAAATCCCTACAGGCTTCACGCCATCGACACCGCCTCCAGGAAGCCTTCCAGATTGCTCCCGCTGGAAGGGGGCCTTTCCCATGTTGCACCACAGTGGGCGAGGGCCCTTCAATTTGATTCAACCAATGGACTGGGGCCCCCTCATGCGGGGGGCCGTGCTAGGGGCCAGACGCAGAGGTGAACTCTCTGGGTCGCACTGCTTCCCCCACACCAGGGCTTGTGGGGGCGCAGTGCACCATGGGAGCCCAGGGAGAGCTTGGGCGTGTGTGCGTGCGTGTAGGGCGGGGTGTCCCTGGAGGAGGAGACCCCTAGTCTAGAAGGCCTCAGCCCCACCTAGTAAATATTTGTAGGATAAGTGGCACTTGGAGTCACTTGATCGCTGAGATACCTAGGGGCCCTAAAATGCAAAGAATGTGGCTTTGAAGGGTTACTTCCCACCCTTTGCTTTGTAAGCAGTGGTTTATCCACGCACTTCAAAGCCCTTCCTCCACGGGGGTTGGGGGGTGGGTGGGTGGGGAGTGGCTTGTGGGCTTGAGAGAGGGGGTGGGGAGCGTGTAGGGGCGTCCTTCGACTGTGCCATCCTGTGTGGCCACACGTGGCCCAGCTGCTGGCCCCCACCCGCTGACCGCTCTGTTTTCTCTCCCCTCGCTCCCCACAGCATACTGCCACAGGCTGCGCTGGAGGAGATCCACAGATTCTCAGGAACCTACACCTGCATGAACACGTTCAAAGGGCGGACATAGAGGCGGGACGGAGACACGCTCACCAGCCGCGGAGCCCTCTGCGGCCGTGGCACCCGGACACGCACCCGCGCGCCCGCCCCTCGGCACGCGTCTGCGGGGCGGGCGGGCCTGTCCTCTCCCCGGGGAGAACCCCGAGCCCCCCGCCGGCCCCAGGACCTTTGCACAGGACTGATGGGCATCGCTCCGGCCCCCCAGGGGGAGGCGAGACACCAGCCAGCAGCCGCCGTGGCACTTCTGTACATTTCTGATTCTGTAGAGTTTACGGTTAAGTCGCTTCTCAGAGCTAACCAGCCGCAGCAGTGTGCAAAGACTTACCTCCGGGCGGGTCTGCGCTCAGATGACCCTCCTCCCCCTCCAAACCCACTCCTCCTCGGCTTCTGCAAACCGGTGTGGACGGCAGGAAAGAAAAATAAAGAGAGATGGCTTTTGCGAGTTGCTTGGTTGAAATCCTTGGCCCCGGTCCTCGGTGGCAGTGGGGAAGGGACCAGCCCCAACCACAGGCCCCATCCTTGGAGAGAGAGCTGGTCTGTGTGGGGGTCCCCCCAGCAGGACAGGAGTGAAATGAGGGAGAAGAGGCCAGAGATCGGGAGGGAATTGGAGCCTGGGCTGGGCATACGGGGTCCTTGCTGACTCTGCCAGCCCCCCCCACTCCCGACGCCAGGGGTTAGGGAGCACTTTGCTCCCCCACCCCCTTCCCTGAATAGCCGGGAACGGGGCTGCCATGGCCCTGCCCACCACGAAACCACCAACTCAGGAGAGCACATCGGTCCCCATTGAGCACCGGTGTCTACTGGGCACGTGCTGGGCACCAAGCGGGGACTGCCGCCGAGAAGCCAACACCCCGAAGACACCAGCACCTCCAGGCCTGCGCCACGTGGGCTGCGGGGGGTGGAAGTGAACTGGCTCAGGAGGAGGGGGTCTGTGCCGCAGGGGAGCTGGGCACGGGCCGGGCATCGGGACAGTGCCAGCCAGGAGGAGTGGGCAGAGGTGCCCCGGGTTCCCGGGGGTGCGCTCTCCGCTCCTGCAGCGGGTTCCCGGACCTGACCTTGGGCACAGGGACAGGGGGCCCTGGTGTCCGATCTAAGTAGCCTCTGTCCACACAGCTCCTACGGTAAGGTGACCGGACATCTCGCTTTGTAACGATTTGTCCTGCGTCCCTTTAAAAAAAAGTCCCGATTTTTGGAAAGATGGTCCCGATTGTTAACAATTTGTTAGATTACTTTAACAATTTGGAAAGATTCTTTCCCAAAATTGACAAATTGTTAAAAATGGAGACTGTCCCGCCAAAAGCGGGACGTCTGGTCACCTTACCCTACAGAGAAGAGGGATCGGGGCGGGGGAGTGAAGGGGCAGGCGGTGAGGAGAAGGCCCCCAGCCACAAATCCATTGGAGGGACTTCGGGGGCTGCTTAAAGCCTGCCATGCGCACTCACAGCCGAGGCGGGCCTGGGTGGGGGTGAGTCTGGTCTGTGTGCAGAAACGCCGCATCCTGATGGCGCCCACCGTGTACCGAGCACTTGCCTGCCGAGTCCTGAGGCCCAGCACCTCCCTGCTGGTTACCCACAGCCCCCGCAGCAGCCGAAGACAGGAAACAGCTCTCCAGGGCCCCTCCGGATGCCAGCAGCCACGCTGTGTTAGCAGCCAGCACGTGACCCCCAGGCCTCAGGCCGCCTGCCCATGGACGGAGGCTGCTGCCCTGTGCTGCATCGTCTTCCTTCGGGGACCCTGGCCGACCGAGGAGCCTGCGTGGGCGACGTCCTCTGTGACAGAGGGAGACTCACCCGGCCGCCTGCACGCTGACTCAGACACTCTGCCTGGAAGCAATGCAGGGCCCTTCCGCTCACACTTCGTGGGCCAGAGCCGGTCATGTGATGAAGCCTCCCCACGGAGGCAGCTGGGTATACCATCTCCATGGAGGGGTGGCAGGACTTCTAAATGCAACACCCTCTGCCACACAGCGGGAGATGACGCCCATGAGAACGGGAAAAACCAGCTGTAGGCAGAGGCTGCGGGAGACAGAGGCTGCGGGAGACAGAGGCTGCGGGGTCCAGGGGTGCGTAGAGGCTGTGGGGGCGGGGGGGGGAGAGGCTGCAGGGGGGCGGGGGAGGGAGCAGAGGTTGCAAGGTGGGCAGAAGCGGGAGGCAGACGACACTGAGCTGGGCGACATGGTGACCTCTCGGTGGCCTGCCAGGTGCTGGGCAGAGGCCCAAAGAGGCACTGACCGTTTTGCAGGTGAGGAAATAGGCTCAAAGCAGAGCAGCTGCATGCCCAGGTGTGTGTGGCTGGCGAGGACCCACGTCAGAATGGGAACCGCACCCGATCCAGCCCACCAGCCGCCTCTCCCACTGCGTCCCCGTCTCTGTGGTCCTTGCGGCTGTGTGTGGCCAGAGGGTGGGGCAGGGAGAATGCTGCTGAAGGGGCCGGCCTGGCACCCTTGCCGGCCTGGAGAGGTTGAGCCTGGAGTGTCCACGCATCACCCATCTTTGGTGTCCGGACATTAGAAGGTTGCCCTGGGCTCGGCTGCCCACTGCTGCCCCCTACCCCACAGCCCGGGGCCTGTGGCTGGTCCTCACAGGGCGCCAGGCTGGGCAGGCCCGTCTGGGTGCGCTGGGAGGGAAGAGCAGGAAGAACTGGGGGTCCTGCCTGCTGCGCCCTGACTTTTCTGACCGTTCTGGAGTGGCGGGCGGGCTCTGTGCTCCCAGCCTGGCTCGGGGCCAGCCTTCGGGGAGGATCTGCCTCTTGGGGTTCCATGAAGCTGCACTTGGCCTTCAGGCCGGGAATGTGAGGACCCGGGAGTCAGAGGGCGGGAGTCAGAGGGCGCCAGCCCCGCCAGCCCCGCTCAGGGCCCAGCGAGAGCGGAGCCGGGGTCGTGGCCCCAGTGGGACTTCGGGGGTCCCAGGGCCCCAGGGGCTTTTCCTGCCTGCCGGGCTGGCCTGGTCCCTCCTCCCCCCTCCCACGCTGCTTGGACACTTTCAGTCTTTCTCTGGATCTCTTCCCGGAGGAACCAGGGAAAAAGCCTTGGGCAGGTTCCCAGGAGGCCCATCCCGGGCCCTCCCCAATGGCCTGGCAGCGCGGGGCCGTGGGGAGTGCGAGCGGAGAGCTAATTCCGTCCCCGGGCCCAGCCAAGCGCTGGCCGGAGAGTGACAAGCACCCCACCTCCCGAACCCCAGGGCAGGACGGGGTGTGCCAGCCCTGGGAAGACGGCTCAGGCCTGGGAAATGACCCAGTTGCCATGCCCGGGGCCCCTCCCCATTGCCGAAGAGAACCAGATTGGAGGTGGGCCCCGAGCCTCGAGGCGCCGGCCCCAAGCCCCATCCTGACGTGGGTCCTGGCGGCCGGGCTGCCCGGGGCCAGATGCTCTGAGAAGTGGGCTCCCTTCTCCTCAGACCAGAATGCTGCGGGGCCGACCACAGTGCCCTGCCCCCAGCCCTTCCAGTGGGCGACAGTCTGCAGCCCTGGGGACATCCCTGTCCAATGGGGACAAAAGGAGGAAGCCAGCCCGCCGCCCCAGTGCTGAGCAGCGGGAGGGCAGGAAACAGTTACGAGAGTGCACACGGCGGGCGGGGGTCAGGCCTGGGCCCTGTGGGCTCCCCCGCCCACCACAGCACCCCCAGGCCTTCTCCGGCCTGGGGTCAGCGCTGGTGTTCAGGGCAGGATCAGGAGACTGTACACACACACACACACACACACACACACGCCTCTCGCTCCAGGCAGAGCCGGGAGGGGACCCGCCCATGCACCCACCTGCAGTTGTTCTGATTGGAGTGGAGAAGCTGGGGAGGCGAGGGCCCGGAGGGGTGGAGGCTGGGGACGCTGGCCTCCGCACACCGGGCAGGCTCCGGCATTGCTCTGGCACCTGAGCCGCTGCTGGCTCCGGGCGGGCCCTTTCTGCCCAAGTCCCTCTGTGGTTCGGGGTGAAAATAAACACAGGAGGCCCCTGAGCAGCCACTGCCCTGCTGGGCAGCTGCTCTGCTCCCGGGCCTCTCAGGTGCATGGCCAGACTCAGAGGCAAGGTCCTCAGAGAGCCCCCAACCACCAGGCAGGGAGGGCCCAGCGGGGCCTCATGCACAGCTGTGCAACCGGGGTCATGACCTCTCTGGGTTGAAGCAGCTGTGGGAATATTTCTGCAGGGCCCTGAGGCCTGGATGCCCTGGACAGTGCTCACGCGGCTGGGAGCCGACACTTCCATCCGCGCTGGTCAAGCGTCCGGCCTGAGGTGGAGGCTCAGCCTATCCATCCCCACCTGCATGTGTCTCACCTGAGGCCCAAGCTCAGCCTATCTCATCCCTGCCTGCAGGCATCCACCTGAGGCCCAAGCTCAGCCTGTCCACCCCGCCTGCAGGCATCCACCAGAGGCCAAAGCTCAGCCTGTCCACCCCGCCTGCAGGCGTCCACCTGAGGCCAAAGCTCAGCCTGTCCACCCCGCCTGCAGGCATCCACCAGAGGCCAAAGCTCAGCCTGTCCACCCCGCCTGCAGGCGTCCACCTGAGGCCCCAGCTCAGCCTGTCCACCCCGCCCGCAGGCATTCACCAGAGGCCAAAGCTCAGCCTGTCCACCCGGCCCGCAGGCATTCACCAGAGGCCAAAGCTCAGCCTGTCCACCCCGCCCGCAGATGTCCACCTGAGGCCCAAGCTCAGCCTGTCCACCCCGCCTGCAGGCATCCACCAGAGACCAAAGCTCAGCCTGTCCACCCCTCCTGCAGGCGTACCACCTGAGGCCGAAGCCCTGCCTTCCACCTCGCTGGGCTCACCTTTGCCCCTGGGATCAGGTTCGCACAGAACAGCGAGCGTCATTGCGACGTCGCTCACACGGCGCTCGGATCGCCCGTTCAGAGGGTGCCGTGCAACGTGCTTCATCCGTTCCGGGCTGAACGCGGTCACCACAGGCCCCTCTGGAGCACACGTGCAGGGCGGGCCTCCTGCGTCTGGCTCCATCCGCGAGGCGTGTCATCAGGGTTCCTCCCGCAGGGCCAGAGCCCCTTCCCGTCCACGGCCAGAGGCCTCCCACTGTGCGTCTCGGCCACGGAGCCCTTGCCCGGCCTCCCTCCTGAGGGACCGCTGGGCCACTGGCACTGCCTGTGCTCTGGCCCCGCCTCCCTCTCCCCGCAGGACACACCCGGGTCCGCGGGGCCGGTCCGCGGTGCTCGCACCCAGGATCGCGCAGGGCAGGGGCAGGGCGGCAGCGGGTCCATGTTTGCTGTCGGAATGCGGAGGGACAGGACCTTCGGCGGCTGTGTCATGGGCAGCTGACACGGGTGTGCGGCCCCCTCCCCTCCCCCTTCCCGTGCGCGCACACAAGGGCCCTGCGTGGAAGCCGGCATGTGGGGTTGCATGTTTCCCACGGAGGCACTTGGACATTTGGGTTCGTGTGACTGTGGGGGCCGCCTGTGCCCTGAGGGTGTTTGGTAGCTTCCCCCGACATCCATGCTCATGGATGCCTTTCCCTCCTGGCTATGACCACAAAAATAGTTCTAGAAATGTCCCCCACGGAGCTAATGGGCCCAGCTGGACAACTCTGGCCTACACACAGGTGTTTTTTTTTTGTTGTTGTTTTTTTAAAAAAATACATTTTATTGATATTTACAGAAAGAAAGGGAGAGGGATAGAGAGCTAGAAACATCGATGAGAGAGAAACACTGATCAGCTGCCTCTTGCACACCCCCTACTGGGACGTGCCCACAACCAAGGTACGTGCCCTTGACCGGAATCGAACCTGGGACCCTCCAGTCCGCAGGCCGACGCTCTATCATCCGCTGAGCCAAACCGGTCAGGACAACACCCAAGTTCTCATTCTTGCCCATCACAACCCCCGCAGGAGGACTTGGCCTTGAACAGCAGAGGAGTCCAAGACCAGCGAGAGGGCTGGTGGCCAGGCCTCGGGGAGGGGACATGCAGGTTCTGCCCCCAAGAGGGTCCTTAACCCCCAAGCCAGGGCCAGAGATCAGGAGGCCCCCGCCGACCCGCCCCGGGCCTGCCAGGTCCCGGCCAAGGGTCCCCCTTCTCCGTTTCCAACTCCCTCACGCCGCCCTCTCGGTGAGGTCAGCCAGCACCGCAGTGTTCTGGCCTGCCCCCTACCACCCCCCTCGCCGCCCCCGAATCCTTATCATTCCTTTCATTTTTCCATGTTCACGGGACAAAGGAAATAAGCACTCGGAGGCAGACACAAGCTGCGCTCGTTCCTCGGCGGCCGCTGAGCTGTAACTGGAGCCGGCGTGGGGAGGTCACGCTGGGACCGCGCGGGGCCCGGCTGTGGGCATGTTAGCAGCCACACCCCTGGCGTGCGGAGCGGGAGACCAGGCGACTGTCCCCCAGGTGCCAGGATGGGCTCCGGGGTGGTGGGCTTCTCGGGGGGTGGAGGGCGGGGGGTGGAGTTCCAACGGAGGGAGGGCCTGGGGCGGCCCACCTGGCCCGTCCAGCCAGGAGCGTGGAGCAAGCAGAAGGGGAAGAGGTCGCCTTTGGTCCCCGACGTCTGGCTGAAGTTCCCGACGCTGGCTCCGTGGGCCCAGAGCAGGTCCCGGAGCCGCCCTGAGCCCCCACTTCCTCGTGTGCAGGATGAGACCAACAGCCGGTCCTCCGTGGAGTTTTTTGTGTGAAAATCAAGGGAGTAACATCCATAAGTTAATGCACGTGTGCTTGGTATTCACAGAGAGCAATTCATAAGTTAATCCATTTATATTGTTATGTTTATTTCCTAATCAAAGTTATAAGTTAGTTGTGTAAGTGGTACATGACAGACCCTCGGTGCTTCATTGTGTTTAATAATTAACACACACCCACACACACACACACACACACACACGCATCCGGCACTTCCAGGAAACAGAGGTAGCAAGAGATGCAGTCACCTGCTCAGGGCTTACCACACAGGGCTTACCACACAGCTGGCAACTGGCAGAGCCAGGATTTGAACCGGCATCTAGCGGCAGAGCTCTTGTGCTCGGCCCCCTGGGTCTCACGGTTTCTTGGCTAAGAAGCCTACTATGGAAACAGCGAGGGATATACTAGTCATCAGTCACCAACATTGCTATCGGCCACGCAGCCGTCTCTTCCCGGCCCACCCACGCCCGTGGCCGCTGCCGGGTTCCCACGCCCGTGGCCGCTGCTCGGTCCTGGTGGCAGGTGGACCAAGCAGGCCGGCCTCGGGCCATCACCTGAGGTCTTACTGTGTCCAGACGTGTTCCAGACGGGTTTCCCTGCAGAGTTCGCTGGGGTTACCCTGCCACTGCACTGTGGGCCTGGGAGGGAGGGAGAGAGGGTCGCTCCCTCGGGGCTCCAGCCCATCCTCAGGCACACATGCTCTAGCACACACACACACACACACACACACACACTCACTCTTCCAGCCCTCAGGGCTGGCGCAAAGCCGGTGCCCGAGCAGATGGCTCCCCTTAGCCAATTTCCGAGCCCCTAAAACGTGCCTAGCAGCCTGCCAGGTGCCTTAAGGAACGCTTACCTCACAGGAGGGCGTGAACAGTGGTGAACAGGAGCCTGCTGGGCCCCAGCCAGGAGCTGGAGGTCCCTTTGTGGTTTCCCAGCTCTGCCTGTCTCTGCCCCCCTCTGAGGGCACCAGGGGCTGGCAGCTTCTTGGTCCGGGTCCCAGCAACAGACACTGACTAGACGGGGGCGCTCAGAGGGGCCGGGCAGACCAAGCACCGGGCTTGGGAACTGGCAGAGGCTGAGCAATGCAGCTGGACCACAGCCCGACCCCCTTCCCCCGATCCTACCACAGGTCAGTCTGGACCCTGGTGCCCATTCTCTGCTGCTACCACTACTGAAGAGGGCTACCCGCCCCCCCAACACACCCTCCACACACACACACCCTCCACACACACACACACTTGTCGGTGTCACTGGTTTGAGTCAAAGCTGGGGGAGCATCTGATTGGTGAGATGCTGAATGCAGGCCCTGCCCCAGCAGCCAGGAGCAGGGAAAACAGCCGTGGAGCCTGCTGGCTAATGGCTTTCAGCCAGAGTTCCCCTGGAGCCACCCTGAACCTCCGACCAGCAGGTGGCTCCCCGTGGGACACTGGCAGACCCCCGATAGACGGCGGGCCCCACCCACAGCAATTCTTGCTCAGGCAGAAGGAAGGAGTTATCCGTTCACAGAACGGGACAGCCCAGTGAGCACTGACTTCAGGTATGGCTGGATCCAGGGGCTCCAGCAGTGTTTCCAGGACCTGACTCAGGAGCCACTTCCTCTTCCTTTGCCCTTCCGTTCCACAGACACACCTTGTTCTAGCAGCGATGGCACACGGGCTGCTCAGCTCAGCCTCACACCCTCCCAGGTTCGAGGACAGCAGGAAAAAGGACCCTTTTCTTTTGGTCATCCAGAGTTCATTCTGATTGGCTTGATTTGAAGCACATGTCCACATGTGAACCAATCACAGCCACTAGAGACATGCAGTGCTCTGATTGGCCAGTCAGAGTCCTGTGGTCTGGTTTACAGCCCGGGAGGGAATGACCCGGCTGCAACACACCACTGTGAGCTGGAGAGGGGTGGCTCCCCAAGTCCAGTGGGGTGCCATGGCCAGAAGGAGGGTGAGAGGAGTCTGGGGAGCCAGAGCAGCTGTCACTGGAATGGCCATTGGAGGACTTCCTGCCTTGCCGCCGGGCCTTTCGGAGTGACAGCTGGCCGTGTCCTGATGGGCAGTCCCGAGCTCCCAGAGGGGGACTTTGGCCTCCATGACTGACAGTTGGCCGGTGCGGTGACAGGCGGTTGGCAGTTCTCCTCTTGACTCCGGGCCCCTCCTGACTGGCAGGCAGTGGGTGCCCCGGGGGGCAGTTGGCTGGTGCAGTGCTTGGCAGTTGACCAGGCCTAGCTGGCCATCCCTCGTGGGACTGGCCCGAGGGAGGGAGAGAGGGAAGAAGACCTGCTGGGGGCCCGCCATTGCCTCTGCCTCTGCCCCTCGTGGCCACTCAGCTTAGAAAAGCCTTTTGTTCCCAAGTGGCAGCAGGAGCTCCCGTCCTGAGGACTGGAAGAGTGTGTGTGTGTGTGTGTGTGTGTGTGTGGCACGCGCTTGCACATGTGTGTCTGAGGATGGTCTGGGGCTCTCCCTCCCTCCCGGGCCCACAGTGAGAGGCAGGACAACCCCCAGCAGACTCTGATCTCCCTTCGGCGATCCTGCTATTTCCGATGGTCTTAGGCTACCCTGCTAGCGGTTCTCAACCTGTGGATGGAGACCCACAGGCTGAGAACCGCTGCTGTAGAGCCTGAGACCATCAGAAAACACAGATATTTACATTACGATTCATAACAGTAGCAACATTACAGTTATGAAGTAGCAACGAAAATAATGTTATGGTTGGGGGTCGCCACAGCATGAGGAACTGGATTAAAAGGTGGAAGCATTAGGAAGGCGGAGAACCACTGCACTGGAGGGTGGAGTGGCAGCGAACTTGGCAGGCAGATACTGACTCCCTGAGATGTCAGCCCAGCAGGGAAGAGGGCCCGCCTGGCGTGGTGGCGTGTTAGGTGTGACACGTGTCGGGTGGGAGGGTGTGGGGGGGGTGGCCCTCGGAGAGTGATGTGGAAACTGAGGCCTCGGCCAGTCCCCCCTTGGGAGGATCAGAGAGAAGGCCCAGCCAAGGAGTGTTTCAGGCAAAGGAGAAGGTCCCAGCGGCTGGAGAGTCAGTCAGTAAGGCCAGATCGTGGGGGACATGATGGGCCTGGCGAAGATCTGGAACCTTCCACCACCAGCAGTGACATGGTCAGGTTTTCACTGTGGAAAGATCACTCTAGATGGAGACAGACAGACCGACCAATTGATCGTGGGGGACATGGGAGAAGCAGATATAGAGATGTGGGCGGTGTGAGGGCGAGGTGAGGGATGGCTGCATGTAGCACCCACGGCCTGGGAGATGCCCCACGCTGTGCTGTGAGTGAGCAGCTGCTGAGGGATGTCCGCAGCAGGATCGGGTCCGTGTACAAATGAGGGATTCCCTGTGTGCACACCGCCCGCTGTGTGCGCGCGCGCACACACACACACACACACACACACGCACACTTGTTTGTGGGGGACAGTCACTTGAGATGTGGAGCAGGATGGGCTGGGACTATTCATTCATTTAAAAAAAAAAAACACGATATTTTTTGTTGTTTTTAGAGAAAGAAGGGAGAGAGGGAGAGAGAGAGAGAGAGAGAGAGAGAGAGAGAGAGAGAGAGAGAGAGAGAAACATTGATTGGCTGTGCACCGGATGACACTCAGCCAACGGAGCACATGGGCCAGGGCTGGGACAGTTCATTCTTTTTTTTCTTTTTTAAATATATTTTATTGATTTTTTACAGAGAGGAAGAGAGAGGGATAGAGAGTTAGAAACATCGATGAGAGAGAATCATCGATTAGCTGCCTTTTGCATGTCCCCTACTGGGGATGTGCCCACAACCCAGGGACATGACCTTGACCGGAATCAAACCCGGGACCTTTCAGTCCACAGACCAACGCTCTATCCATTGAGCCAAACCGGTTTCGGCATCATTCTTGATGCACCTTTTGTGTCTTCACGGGTCGCTGTAACGTGTCCCTCTTATAGTTCTGAAAAGCGTTCTCATGACGGAATGAACAGTGAAGGCAGCGGTGGAGAGCTGGCTCCAGGTCGGAGCGCCCTGGGCTAGAATCCTTGTTCCTTGGAGACCCGGGGAGGGTGGCCCGGCCCGGCCCAGCCCCGTCTTTCAGCCATAAAACAGGGCTGCTGTGTGGACCGTGGGAGATTGCGTCTGTCCAGTGCTTTGCACAGGGCCAGGGTGCTGTCCGCACCTCTCTCCCCTCTTCCTCCCCAGCCTTCCTCCCTCCACCCACATCCCTCCCTCCACATCCCCGCTGCCTGCATCCAGAAAAAGGAGGCGAAGATGAGGCAGGCCGGGTGCCCGGCCCGGAGAGGCCGGGACAGACGGATGGAAGGCCCCCCGGAGCCGGGAAGGAGGCAGCCTCCGCTCGGGGTCGCTGGCCCAGGCGTCCGGCTCCTGCCGGGCCGGGATGACAGATGGCCCCGGAGGAGAGGTCACTGTCCCGGGAGCAGTTGTGTGTTTGGCCGAGGCCGGCGGGTGGGGCGCCTTCCGCGCGCTCGCTCGGCCCATGTCTGGGGCCCGGGGGCCTGGACCTCGCCAGCAACCGGACTTTATTTTGGTTACTGACGATGGGAAGGTCCGGCCATAAATTACCGCCCGGCAGGGCCGCCCGCCTCTCCCCCGAGGCCTCCTCAAGGCCAGCGTGGCCCCCGCCGCTCCCCGGGAGCGGGAGGTCTGGTGGCGGCTCGGAAGCCCGGTGGGGAGGCGGGGGGGAGAGGAAGGGGGTCTGGGGGCCTGGGTTCAGAGCAAGGTTAGCCAAATAGTGGATAAATTAGGCGAGGGAAACAGACAGCTCCCCTCGCGCTGAACTTTTCACCCATCGAACCTGCTCCTCGCCCACTCTCAGGTGGCGGCAGCGCCCGCCTGGCTGTCACCCCCGGGTGCCACCTGCCTCCTCCCGGCACCGGCACCGCCGCCCCAGGGGGGAGGCCGAGGCCGGAGGGCTCGGGATGGGCTCCAGGTTATGGGGTCTCGGGTAGAGGCTTGGGATCTGACCCAGCCTGAAGTTCAGACTTCCTCCTTCCCTCCCGCCCCACACAGCCCTCTCTCTCCCCAGGATCCTGGCAGACCCAGCGCTGCCTTTGGCAGGGCCTGGGGGTTCGGGGGGGTTCTCCAGGGGGACCCTGTACCTAGCCTCACGTCTCCGCTTGTTTCTGGGCTGAGCCACCCCTTGAGCCACCGGCTCTGTCTCCCGGGAGCCCTCTGGCCACCAGAACCTCCACTGAGCCGGGCTGGGGACAGGAATGGCCTCGGGCTCCAAGGTGGGGGCCAAGGAGGGCGTGGGGGCCGGGCCAACCCCGGGGAGGACCAGCAGGAAGGGGGGCTGCAGAGGAGTGGGAGGCAGTCCCGGGACCCCTCTCCCGCCATCTCCTCCCACCGTCCCGTTCACCGAAGGCGGCCCAGCCTGGGTACAGGAAGGCGCTCAGAGACACCCTGTGACCGAACGGAGAGCTGGGGGAGCCGAGCCCGGAGGGAAGGGCGGGCGGGCGGTCCAGTTGGGACATGCAGGGCACCTGGGGGCGGGCACTGGGCGTCTCCTGGTATCCGCTCCATCGCGGGCACGTCGAGACCGGTGCCGGCTGCGTCCTGAGCGCCGGGCCCAGGCCGGGAACACAGGCTGCGAGCAGGCCGGGCGCCTGAGCTCACAGGGCTGGGAGCCCGGTGTGGGGGGGACGGCAGGGCAGGCAGACGTGGACAGATGGACAGGTACCAGCCCGAGCAGGTACCCAGGCCAATACCAGCCGTGACAGCGTGGTCGGAGAAGGCCTGTGGAGGAGGTGACACCCGAGCCAAGGCCAGAATGATAAGGAGGGGACAGCCTGATCAGGGGAGTCGTGCAGGCCAGGTGGAGAGCGGGGCAGGCCTGAAGCCCAGGGTGACGGGCAGTGTCAGAGGCCAGGCCAAGGTCACCACCCCACATGTGACCTTGACCCTCCTGGGAGATGGTCTCATTGCCTGCTCCCTGGCAGGGCCACCGCCCGACCTACCCACCACGGGGGCCGGGAATGGATGAGCCCTGTCCTTGGATGGAGCCTTGGCTCTGTCACTCAGCTTCTGCATGACATGGGCACCTGACTTCAGCCTGGGAGCCTCAGTTTAGGTTCCTGTGAAATGGGAACGCACGCTGACCTTCCCCAGGCTGGAGGGAGAGTGGGCGAAGCCAGCGGCGTGGGGAGGAGGCTCCCCGGGGCGGGAGGGGAGGAGACGCTGAGCTCGTAGTCTGGCCGGAGAGCAGAGCAGGTGGCCTCTGCTCGGCCACAGACCGGGGCCCAGCGCTGAGATGTTTGGGGAAGCCATGTCTGGGGAAGGGCAGTGCCAGCGTCTCCCGCCCGCTCGCCTCCAGAGACCGCGTCTCCGTGAGAAGCTGCCCAGAGCGGCCTTTCCCATCAAACAAATGTCGCTCATTTCAGGCCAAACAATGTCGAGAGCTCTTATTCCCCCTGGAGTTGTGTTCCTATGGGGGCCTGCCACGTGGGCCGCCATTTCTTCCCGTCGGTCCCTCTGCGGGTCAGGCAGCGGGTGGCCAGGGTCCACTGGGCATGGACCCCGGGGCCTCGGAGACAGGACTGGGCCCAGGCGGAGGACGGAGGGAATTGGTGCTCCCACAGCGAGAGCCCTGATCTCAGAGTCTTCTGGGGTTCCATAAACCATCACCCTGCTTTGGTCTCCGACCATGAGATTAGTTCTGTTTCCTGATTGGGAAAAGAAGATAGGCTTATTATTATTATTATTATTATTATTATTATTAATTGATTTCAGAGAAGGGAGAGAGAGATAAAAACATTAATGATGAGAATCACTGACTGGCTGCCTCCTGCACACCTCACACTGGGGATCGAGCCACAACCTGGGCATATGCCCTGACCGGGAATCGAATTGTGACCTCCTGGGTCCAAGGTCAGCAAACTGTGGCTCGCGAGCCACAGCCGGCTCTTTGGCCCCTTGAGTGTGGCTCTTCCACAAAAATACCACGGCCTGGGCGAGTCTATTTTGAAGAAGTGGTGTTAGAAGAAGTTTAAGCTTAAGATATTTGGCTCTCCAAAGAAATTTCAATCGTTGTCCTATTGATATTTGGCTCTGTGAACTAATGAGTTTGCCGACCACTGTCCTGGGTCATTGATCGGTGCTCAACCACTGAGCCACCCCAGCCAGGCTAGGCTCATTATTTTTTTTAAAGTTAAAACAATGTCCAAACACACCGCGGTCTCGGGAGCCCTCTGCCCGTGTGAGGGCTGCCTACCTGAACCCCCGCAGACAGCTGGACCTGTCTCCGAGGAAGTGCCTGTCCCATGGCTGAACCAGGGAGAGAGGGAATGAACGAATGAGTGAATGAATGAGTGGGTACACTTTCAGGAGCCTTTAATGACAGCTGACTGCTTCAAGAAGGGGTCATCGAGACCACAGCACCCTGCCCCCCAAAGACGCAGGGTCCCCTCAAGGCCGGGCCTGGCACAGAGGGGCTTCCCTGGGGCGCGGCGACCTTCCAGCTTCCTGTCCTTCCCACCGCGCCCCGGCCAGGGGCTTCCCGGAGCAGATGGCCTGTCCATGGGCCCATTGTTGCGAAGCATTTATTTAGAATTCTTAAAAAGACGGCGTCGTGACAAGAAAAAAAACGAAGAAGAAGAGGAAGAAGGAGGAAACACCCCCTGGGCATTCGCCGACTGCCCGCGCAAGGACATTGCCTCCTGCAGATGGTCCTGGGACCCAGCTCAGCACAAATCTGTCCGAGGCGGCAGTTTTGTGACTGATGTTTACAGTGCAGAGTTTTTTACAGTGTCCTCCGTGTTTCCGCGTAACCTTTAAGTCTCCCCGTGAAGGCCATCGCAGTGGCCTTCCGGTACGGATGTAGGGGTGGTACCCGGATTTTTTTGTTTTTTCCTGCCATTGACAATGACGCAGCCGCACATGTGTGAGCAGCTGTGGCTTCTGCGTCCTGTAGACCTTCTCCTGGGGGTGGATTCTAACGGAGGGTCGAAGGGACCAGGAACATGAGGGGTGCTCTGGCTCTCCTGGGCATCGTCCCATTTCTTTTCAAAAGGTGTCACCCCGACAGCGCCCCCAGCCGTGGAGTGAGGGTCAGACCTCCTCTGCACCCCTGCCAGCCCGGGCTTCGGTCTCACAAACGCTTCTTTTGCTCTCGTGGTAAATGTAAACGTCTCTCCGGGATTGTTAGTGAGGATAAACCTGTCCTCTGCCCCCTCCCTCCGAGCAGGCGAGCTCACGCAGTTCATGAATGTTAGCGACAGCCGGTCGGACATACAGGGGTAATGCCACCTTCTCGTGACATCACTGTGACCACTGTTTTCTGGCTCAACCCATCATTGTCCTTTTATTCGCATGTTTATAGGAGCGTGGGCCCGGGCAGCACTTCCGGAGGACATACTAGTCCAGTGGTCGGCAAACTCATTCATAAGTCCACAGAGCCAAATATCAACAGGACAACGATTGACATTTCTTTGGAGAGCCAAATTTTTTAAACTTAAACGTCTTCTAACGCCACTTCTTCAAAGTAGACTCGCCCAGGCCGTGGTGTTTTGTGGAAGAGCCACACTCAAGGGGCCAGAGAGCCGCAGTTTGCCGACCACTGGACAAAGGTCTCTCCCCAAGGGCTCACAGTCTACTTTCCGGTTTCCATGACTCCTCAGCACCGCCCTCAGTGAGCCTGTGAAGAGAGGCTTGAATATACAACAGCAATTCCATGATCTGCGGAACCCAGCCCCGCTCTGCAGGACGTCCATTATCCCAGGCACGGAGGGCAGGGCTGTGAGCGCGAACTGCCGTCCGGCCTTTAACACCTGGCTGAGCGGATGGGATGCCGCTGACACCTTCTCGGCGGGAGGCTGAATGGAGACCGCAGTGTGAGAGTCTTCTTGGAACAAGCGAGAGGAGCACAGCATCTCTTTGGGAACAAAGAGAACACGAGGAGCAGTCACAGCCCCCTCCTTCCCATTTCCGGGCTGGACATTCTCGCTGGACTTCCTGCACTAATGACCCAGGAGGTAAACCTCTCACAGGACACACGCCCAGTGAGCGCCGACTGCTTCCCGCCCGTCTCTCTGCACGGAAATGAGCTTTTCACGCTCTTTGCTCACCTATATCGACTTGTGATGTTTTTCTTGTTTATTTATAAATGCTCTTTATATATTATAGCCATTCTCCCGTTATCTCCTGCTTCCTGACGTTTCATGGTGGCCTCGACATTCAGAATGTTGGGAAGTTTGTGGGTTGGGGGGGGTCCCCTCCTCCCCAGAGCTGTCCTGGGCTACACTGGGGTCAGCCCACCCCCTCCCCTGTCTGAGGGGAGTGGGCAGACGCAGAGTCTGGAGGCTTCCCAGTGGAGTCATTTAGTTGATCTTGTCTTAGGCTCAGTCAGCTGTCCCTGACTCCGTGGCTCCCCGGGGGTTGGCTCACTGAAGCATGGAGAATGAAGGACTCAGCATCTCCTGGCTCCGAGGGGATCTGGCCCCAAACCAGATCAGCTTTCTCGATATTGTGGTGGTGGTTCTTGCTTCCTTTCTTCTTCTTTTTTCAAAAATATATTTTATTGCGTTTTTACAGAGAGGAAGGGAGAGGGAGAGAGAGCTAGAAACATCGATGAGAGAGAAACATCGATCAGCTGCCTCCCACACACCTCCCACTGGGGATGTGCCCACAACCAAGGGACATGCCCTTGACCAGAATCGAACCTGGGACCTTTCAGTCTGCAGGCTGACGTCCTATCCACTGAGCCAAACCAATTTTAGCTTCTTTTGTGGCCAAGTCAATTGGGCATCAAACGTCCAAGGAGAGCCTTCCCTGTGTCAGACGCTGAGTTTGGGGGCATAGCGGTGAACAAAACAGACAGGTCCCTGACCCCCCGGAGCCCACAACTTATTGGGAGACGCACCCTGGCCCACAACACCAGTCAGTGAGTCTTCATTGAGCATCTACTGTGTGCCAGGCAGTCTGCCAGGGGCTGGGGACACCAGGGTGAGCAGAGATGAGCCGTCCTTCACCCAGCGACCACATACACAACCAGAGGCGGCATAGAGCAGTGTGAGCTCGAAGGAAGGGTGGTGGAGCTGTGCAGGCTGGGACATGGGTGTGGCTGTGCTGACGCCGGGGCCCGGAGAGCTGTGTGTTAGGAAGGCTTCCTGGAGGAAGTGGCATTGGAGGTGAGCCCTGAAGGCTGCCTGGGACTTCAGCAGGCAAAGAGGAAAAGACTTTTTCAAAGGAAACAGCACATGCAAAGGCCTTGGAGACAGGAAGGAACAGAACTCGGGAACCAGGGTGGGGCCCTGCGCCTGGGCTGGAGGGCAGGGCCCGCCCCCCCCCTCTCCTGGCCCCACCCACCTGGCAATTCATGGGTCTGATGGCAGGAGAGGTGGCAAGAGAGCCGAGGGCAGGGCCCACGTGGGAGGACGCCTGGCAGAGAGAGTACGGGAGGCCTATGTGTGAGACCGCAGTGTGAGAGTCCCGTGGCCGCCCTGCTGCTTCCTCTGACTCTGCTGGGGCCCGGAGGTCACGGGGAGGTAATGCTCCTCTCCCCCGAGCAGAGGCTGGTGCCTTCTCTCCCGGAGGCCCGTGAAAGCCGAGGCCATTGTCCAGCTCTGTCCCCTCCCTCCCCAGCTCTAAGGACCAAGCATCGGGGCTCCCGTGACGTCCTGTCCAGGGCTTGGTGGTGGACCCCAGGTCTGGGGACCCTGGGGCTGGGCCAGGCCCCTGTGAGCCCCCTGGGCCAGAGGGGCTGGTTCCCGGGGTGCCCTGCTCCCCAGGAGGGGCCGGGACTGGCTCCGAGCTCCGGTTCGCCCTGTGGCTACGGGACGATGGGCAGGGCGGCCACCGGAGCACTGGGTGGGCACAGGGTGTCCGTCATCGAGGCTTGGACCCTGGCCCTCTGCAGGGCCAGGGCTGCCGCGGGCTCCCCGCTGTCCTTCCAGGGAAATTCCAGCCGTGACGCAGGCCTTGCACACGGACCTGGGAGCCAGACGGCTTTGGTCAGGATCCCCGATCCTCTCTCCTCTCTGCGGGACCCCGGGCAGATGCACCTCTGGGGCCTCAGTTTCCCCATGTGCAAGGGGGTTCACGTCCCCTGTGGGGCTGCGGGGCCCACGGTTTGGCTCCTGGAGACGGTTCTGGCTGAAGTTGGGGGAGAGGGGACTTTGCCACCACCGGCTGCTCTCAGCCAGCCCTTCGACTCGAACCCGTGTGCAGGGGAGATGGTTGTAGACAACTCGGTGAACGGAGGCCTCAACCCTGCGTTCTCGCTGGGAGGCTTTGCCAACAGCTCTCATTTCATCCTTCCAAGAACCTGGGGTTGGAGCTGTAAACAGTATTAGCATTTCACGGAGGAGGGCTCTCAGGCCCAGAGAGGTTGTCAGACTCACTCAAGGTTGCACAGCAAGCCAAAGTCCCAGCACAGTCAGGAGGGGCGTTTGCCGAGAGCCCGGCCCGGGCGTGGGCCAGAGGCTGGAGCCCAGAGGACCACGTTTTCCCGCAACAGCTCCTCCTACCAGCCCAGAGTTCCCCACCCCCACCCCCACCCCCGTGCACCACCCCTGCAGCCGCAGTGGCTGCCCGGCCTCTGGGGCTCCATCCAGAGGGCCCGGCCCCGGTGAGGGAGCTGCTTGTCATTCTTCCCCAGCCCCCGAGGAGCGCGGCCAGCGGGGCCGCCCGGCCCTTTGTTGACGCTGACAGGACGGTGCGGCAACCACACACTTCAGCTGCCAACTCGCCGCGGTCACTCAATCCATCACCGGGGGCGGGGGCTCCCGGCCGCCTGCCGTGTTGTTCTAGTCCGCCCGGAGCTGTGAGATAAACGGGGCATGAACTGGGCCTCTGGCAGGGGGTCAGCCCCTTCTGCCCTCATTAAAGTGCCAATCAAGAAGAGGAATGGAGACGAGCAGACGGAGCCCGGCCTCCCAGCCACCGAGGGGACGGCATCCAGGCCTCTCCCTCCACCCAGAGCGCCTGGAGAATCCACCCCAGGCCCGAGCGCCTGGTTGCAACAGCGCCCTTGGTTTTCCCACAGCCGGAGGGGCTGGGTGGGGGCGGGGAACCCAGGCAGCAAAGGCCCCTCGCGTGGGCGGGCTCCAGTTGCTGTTTGGTTACCTGCTGCCGTGTAACAGGTCACCCCAAAATTAAGGTGAGCAGACGTCCCGCTTTTGGCGGGACAGTCCGGATTTTTAACCATTTGTCCCGCGTCTTTTTAAAAAGTCCCAATTTTTGGACTCTTTCCTTCGACTCAAACCCGTGTGCAGGGGAGATGGTTGTAGATTCTTTCCAAAAATCGGACTTCTTTTTTAAAACGCCGCAGGACGCGGGACAAATTGTTAAAAATCGGGACTGTCTCGCCAAAAGCGTGAAGTCTGGTCACCTTACCCAAAATGCCGGGGCTTACAGCAACAGCCAGTTTCTTACCTCTTGAATTCGAGCGCTGACTGGCTCAGCTCCGTGCATCTTCAGCTCCGGGTAGTGTCATCTAGGGTCCCCCGAGGCCGGAGAGCTTCCAGATGGCTCATGCACGTGTCCCATGCCTCTGAGGGGGGCGGCTGGTCTCACCTGCCGTGCCCCTGGCTCACACAGGAGACAAGAGTGGAAGCAACGAAGCTATGTAGGGGATGACTGCAAACATCCAGGAGAGCCTGGCCAGAGTGGCTCCGTGGGTTGGGTATTGCCCTGTGCACCGAAAGGTTGCAGGTTCGATTCCCCATCAGGGCACATACCTGGGTTGTGGGTTCAATCCCTGGTGGGGGTGCATACGGAAGGCAGCTGACTGTTGTTTCTCTCTCATATCCATGTTTCCCTCTCTCTTTCTTTCTCTCTAAGCTTGCCCTTGGGCGAGGATGAAAAAACAATCATTAAAAAAATCCAGGAGAGAGAGGATGGTGAGAAGATGTCTAAGATTGGATGGTGGGTTGGATGTGGAGTTTGAGGAAAGAGAAGTTTCAAGGATGACTGCGAGACTGTTGGCCTGAAGAACCGGAAGGCGGGAGCTATTTGTTAAGACGGGGAAGAGCAAGGGAGAGACAGGCGTGTGAAGGAAGAAGATCCTGAGCCCTGTTCCAGACACGCTAAGTTTGGGGTGCTTCTCGGACTTCCAGGGGGAGATGTTGAAAAGGACGCCGGAGCTCCAAGCCTGGGTTCCAGGGCACAGATCCGGCTGCAGATAGACATCTGAGAATTGTGACTATGTCCGTGTTATCTAAAGCCTGGGGGCCCGAGGAGATAACCTGGAAGAGTGTGGTCGGAGAAAGGAAAAGATCTGATAGTGAGTTCTGACTCTCTAGTATTCGGAGGCCGAGAGGAGGATAAGGAGGACGAAGATCTGACAACGGAGACTACAGAGGGAGCTGCCGGGGCGTCGGGAAGAAAACCGAGAAGCGGTGGCTTCCTTGAAGAAATGTGTTTCAGGAAGGAGAGCGTGATCGACCTCGGAGGAGACTGCTGACCGTTCCGGTTAGACAGCCCTTATCTCCCCGAGGAGAGTCCCAGTGATGACCTTGAGTAGAAAGAGGGGTTTGAGGATGGGAGCCCCAGTGGAAAGGGCTCAGAGGGTAAAAGAGACATTTCTGGTTCTGCTCAGGGCAGAGTAGCCGGTATTGGACCCATCTGCCTGTCATACAGAAAGCTGGACAAAATACACGCGACGGCCCTTATCATCGAACCACAGGCAACGCCAGGCTATGGCCCTCGAGAGAAGGGAGGCCCGAAGGCTGAGCTGCACATTCAACTTGACCTTCTGCCAAAGGGCCCAGGGGAACTGGTCCAAGGCAGAGAGCTGCGGTCCCACCTGGAGGGGAAGAGAGAGTCCGGGGTCTAGGACGGCCAAGGCAGCCAGTGACTGCGGGGCAGGTCCCCAGAGAAGAGGGCTTTGAGTCAGTCTTCTCAAGCAACACGGAAGATGCAAAGGTTTCTACACAGGCATCGGCTCACAGGGAAGGAAGTGGCTCTTCACCATCATTTCTCATGAGAGCGAGAAGTACCAGTACACGTGAAATCGGCACTCAGAGACGCATTTCCCCCAACGTGACAAACATCTGAAAAGATGCTGACCCACGAGAGTGGGGGGTGGGGGGGAATGCACTCTCATTCACTCCAACTCACACGTTCCCTTATTTATTTATTTTTATTTCCTCTCAACTCCTAAATCGATACGCACTCTATTAGGAGTAGTTTGGCAATATTCATAAAAACCACAAATGTGCAAAGAATCCAGAAATGCCTGTTCTAAGATTTTTAACTTAGGCATAAAACAATCTGGTTTGAACAAGGCGATTCTTATTGGGAATAGCAAGGAGACTGGAAACAACCTAAGTGACCGTCTGTAGGGGATTGGTTACATGAATGACCGTGCGTCTGTACAATGGGAATCACACCACTGGCCAAGAAAACTAGAAAGCTCTGTATGTGCTGGTATGGAATGGTCTCCAAAACGTACTATTAGGTGAAAAAAAACAACAACACACACACAAAAAAAAAAACCAACAAAGAAGTTGTATGCTATAACTTTGTTTAAAAAATATATTAAAATTAAGAGGGAGGAGCCCTAACTGATTTGGCTCAGTGGATAGAGCATCGGCCTGCGGAATGAAGGGCCCCAGGTTCGATTCTGGTCAAGGGAATGTACTTTGGTTGTGGTCACATCCCCAGCAGGGAGTGTGCATGAGGCAGCTGATGGATGTTTCTCTCTCATCGATGTTTCTAACTTTCTATCCCTCTCCCTTCCTCTCTGTAAAAAATCAATAAAAAAAAATTTTTTTTTAAAGGGAGGAAAGCATATAGATATACAGGGTGGGGCAAAAGTAGGCTGCAGTTGTGAGTACAAGATACACAGAGTGTAATCTTGTACCGTTATTTGTTTTTGTATTATTTTCCATACAAACGACTGGAAGCCTACTTTTGTCCCACCTGTATGTATATATCCTCTATATCTCATATCTCTATCTAGTCTGTGTGTGCGTGTGTGTTTGTGTGTGTGTGTATCTCCCTGGAAAAATACACAGGAAACCAGGAAACGGGATACTGGTTGATAGGAGTGGGAGGAAAGAAAAGATAACGTGACCATCAATAAAAACAAACACAGGAGGCTACCCTTAACCACACAACCTCGGCTCCTCTACTTCCTGTTCCCTTTCTAAAGGCTGCGTTTATCTTCTCTGTAGATACGCTCCAGGCATTCCAATCAGGAAAATCTGAAGAACATTTCCCAACAACAGGACCATACGTGGGCCGTAGGCGGACCGGAGGTGAGCTGTAGATAAGTCACAGGTCACACTTGCTGAGTGCCTACGCTGTGCTCGGGATGACAAAGCCACACTCCACCACTAGCGGAGGGTGTTTACCGTTCTTGTTTTCCATCTGCTGGCATGTTTTCGACACGATGAATCATGACGCTAATATTCAGAGATCTTCTCTTCAGAGAACGTGTGAGGGCCCTCTGGGTGCAATAACCAGATGAATGGGGAGCTGTGAGAGGCCTCCTCCCCCCAATACCTGTGCTTTTGTGAACATGATCGGCATTGCCTTCTGCAGTTTGGAAGCACTGACTCCTGCGCTGGGCCCGGAGCTGTGGGCCCCCACCTGGCCGCCGAGGCCCGGGGTTGGCTGGCTCTTCCCGGACTCTGTCCCACGCGGGGTGTCCACGTGCCCATCTCCTGCCTGTGCCTTTAGACACCCCGGGCAGCGGGCCAGGGGCCTTGGTTTTGTTTTCAGAGTTGCCCAATCCGATCCCGGTGTTTGGCAAACAAAGCTCTCCCAACAAGGAGACAGAGCTGACCCTCTCGCCTCTTCTGACCCCCAGGGAGCTCCAGGGGGTCCAAGCAGCACCGGGAGATGCTCCCCACGCCCCATAGCCAGGTAGGCTTGCCAAAGGGCCCCCGAGGCCACCCCAGGGGCCCTGGCAGGGGAATGGCAGCCCGGCCCACACCGGGCACCCGGCTGTGAGAAACGGTCACTCCGACAGCCTGGGCCTTGCCCTCTTCCTGCGGAGCCAGCTTCCCTTCTGGACGGTTCCTCACCCTCCTCTCAGCAGATGGTGATCCCACAGAGCTCCCCAACGAGACAGGTCTGTGACCCCCAAACCGGTAAGAACCTGCCCTCCACCCCCAAGTGCCAAGGCCTAACAGAGGCTGAGACCTCATGGCGGCCTGTGGCCATGGCTGAGGGGTGGGGGGGGGGGTGGGGGGAGGAGCCTTCCCACAAACATGTTCTCCCATCAGGCATCGGGCCCGCGTTCTCCGAGGGCCGGGACCCAGACACGTGCCCAAGCACTTCTGCGTTCCTGCGTCCCAGCCAACAGAGGGCTGTCCTTCTGTCCCTTTCCACCCGTCCAGTGTGGCGGCCGTGGGCTCCACGTGACTGTGGAAGGTGCTCTTCCAACTGGCTGCTCCGTCCTGGGAAACACACCCGTTGGGCAAAGGTGGCTCAAAACAAGAACACAGAGCATCGCACTCAGAATTTCCACATCGACGGCGCACGGCATGATCCTGTTGGGGCCCCGGTGAGTTACATGCATGAAGGAAATTAATTCCTGTTTCTTTTCCTCCCGTCAAACGGGACTCAGAGGCTTGAAGGATGCCCGGTCCACCTGGCAGCACTAAGAGCTACGTTTCCCAGAACCCCTTCCTGGCGGGGCCACGGCAGAGCTGCCAAAGGGGAGGGGCATGAGGTTTGGGGGCAAAGGTGAGCCCGCCCGGTTGCTATGCCTTGAAGGTCACAGTGAGAGACAGACATAGACGGGCCGGTCAGCTCCGTTTTCCTTGCTCTTGCCCTGGCGGCCAGCCTATTCCAGATGGCGGCCTCACTGACCAACACTGACCACCGCCACCCCCTCCCCCGCTGCCTCCCCGCTCCCCCACCCCCAGAGCCTCTGCTGCAAACTCACACAGGCAGCCGCAAAGGTGCCCACCCTGGTCCCCTCCTCAGTCTTATCCACTCACAGGAAGAGATCCGTAACCTTGACCTGACCTTCTAATGCCCTTCAGCCCTCACCTCCCAGCTCCTCCCATAACTGCAGACAGTCTGACTCAGATAACAGTCAAACTCGGTTCTCGGATGGCTCTCCCGTTCTCGACTTTTGATCCATACCCAACCTTCGTCTAGTTTGATTGGGAGTAAAAAGCAAAACTGAGACGATTCAACAAAATACTGGCTCATGTGTCAGGTACAACTGGCCACCCCGGAAGCAGGAGGCCTGCTCTTTGCTGTCAGGCCTGCGGCCCAGGCCTCCGGGGTCCCTGTGGCACCCACCCTGACCTGTTCTCTCTCCCCCACCCGTGCCCCCCTTCCCACCCGTGCTCCTGCCCATAGCCTGCCCGGCTCCCTGCCGTTTTACAAACACTAAAGGCAGAAACACCACCTCCTCAGGCTTTCTCTGCCACCGTCTGATTTGAAGAGATTTCTACACCCACTTCTTCTCCTTTGGATTCCATTTCTCCAGCTCCACCGGGAGAAGGCCGAGCCGGCCCGTTTCCAAGTCCGGAGAGCTTCTCGGTCTTGCTCAACCTGACCTCCGAGCAGAGCTACATCCTGCCCGCCCTCCTCAGCCCTTTCTCCCTGAAAGGTCCCTTTGCCATTCTCCCCTCCTGACCCATCGCCCCCCTGCTCCTCCCTCCAGCCCTCCGTCAGCTCCCCGGTCCTACCTGCGCCCGCGTCCCCTCTCCGCAGCCTCTCTGAGCCTGTGACGGACTCCGTGGCTTACTGAAACGCTCATCGCCACGGGGCCGACTCCCAATCTCTCTTTTTCCAACCCCGCAAGCTGGAAGTTGCAACGTGTCCAAAATAAAACTCATCAGCTAGCTTCCCATCCTCTCCTGCTTCTTATTCATTTTTTTTTCATTTTTTTCAAATTCCAAAACATTTAATTTAGAAGTCTGGCATTTCAATACTTACCCATCTTGATTGGCATGGTGACATGGGCTGACACACATAGCACTGTCAGGATATACAAGACAATCACCAAAGGGTTAGAAACATAAACCCGTGATTCCTAAACAATTGCAACCAAAGAAAGTTACAGGTATCAACACTGGAGGTGCCCTGCGTTCAGAAGGTGGTTTGTGCTCATCGTACCTTTCAGAGGCCACCAAGGCGCTATGAAACCTCGCGTTAACCTTTCTGTGGAGCCGGCAGAAGGAGCAAATGTTCTCTTTCTATCAGCTCCCCTTAACAGTTTCCCATCCGCTGAAGGAAGATGAGGTGGAAGGGATGAATTCTTTTGTAAAAATATATTCTTATTGATTTCAGAGAGGAAGGAAGAGGGAGAGAGAGAGAGAGAAACATCAATGATGAGAGAAAATCATTGATCGGCTGCCTCCTGTACACCCCCCACTAGGGATCGAGCCTGCAACCCGGGCATGTGCCTTGACCAGAATCAAACCTGGGACCCTCAGCCTGCAGACTGATGCTCTCTCCACCGAGCCAAACTGGCTAGGGCAGGAATGAATTCTTTTTTGCATGCACAAGTTGAACTGCTTACTAACAAAACACTATCAGCTCATTTTAAATGGGTCCTTTAATTATCACTGAGGCCTGCTTCGGCTAACTCTGGTTTCTAAACTTCCCCATTGCTTTCACCTGGCTTCCACAGCTACCAACAGGCATCGCAAAATGCCTCGTTCAGAACGCATTGTCTGCATGATCCAAAAGAAAGCCCCCTCCAGCAGCCGCAGCCCAGCAATGCTGCTGAGGACTGATCTGAAACTGCGTGTGTGTGTGTGTGTGTGTGTGTGTGTGTGTGTGTATCAGAGGCCCAGTGCATGAATTCGTGCATGGGTGGGGTCCGGCCAGCCTGGCCAGGAGGAGGGGACATGGGTGGTTGGCCTGCCTTCCTGCTGGTCAAACTCCTGGTCGAGGGGACAATTTGCATATTAGCCTTTTATTATATAGGATATACAGTGAGTGGCCAGATTATTATGCGTTCAGAGATCATACTAATCCAGCCACTCAGTGTATATTTTTAAATTGATTACAGAGAGGGAGAGAGAGAAGCATCAATGACGAGAGAGGACCATTGATGGGCTGCCTTCCTGCACGTCCCCTACTAGGGACGGAGCCCGCGATCCAGGCATGTGCCCTGACTGGGAATCGAACCCTGAGCTCCTGGTTCATAGGTAGACGCTCAACCACTGAGCCATGCCGGCCGGGCTGTTTGGTGCTCTTGAGTCAGACCAGAACGGGCAGGAGGTGCCGAGTTTTATTGCCCCTCGAGAACTATTTACACCGGGAGCGCTGTGTGGGCGAGGCCCGGGGGGGACCGTGGTCCGGCTCCTCCGGGAGCCACTTAGGGGGAGGAGGGGGTGGTGGGGGGAGGGGGGGGAGGCAGCTCCTGGTGCCATTGTCCCAGCATCCAATGCTCTGCAGCGCCGACCGCATTCCCAGGGGGCCCAAGGAATTCATGAAAGCTGCTGTGTTTTCTCCTTTCTCCTCGCTGTGTTTACTCCAAGGACTCACTGCCGCTGCCCAGGCGAGAGCGGACTGACAAACCGCTTCCCTGGCCACTTGACGATGTAGGTCAGGGCTCTCTCGGACACAAAGCTAAGGACGATCGTGCAGGACTTGGTAATGTTGCCTGTGAACTTGTATCTGTAAGTACACGGGCATCCGTCTATCCATTTTCCTACTGCCTCCATTTATATGCCTCAGAGAGAAGAGAGTTTTGCTTCATGTGTTCACGGAACATGTATAAAAATTGGCCAAGTATTTGGGCAAAGAAAGGAACCCACAGCAGACTTTTAAGCAAATGTGGAAACCTCCAAGTTACATGAACTGATTGTAAGCCGATTCGTGAAATAACTAACTGAAGGAAGATAATTTGTAAAAATATTTAGAAATTGCAAACCCATTCCCTAGGTAGCTCCTAGACCAAAGAGGTCAAAAGTAAAATGAAACAGGAGAGGTCAAAAGAAAATGAAAGAATGCTTAATTCCAAAGTTTGTGAGATAAACAAAAGACTGAAGATGCAATCCATAGAATTGCTTTGTTTTCCCTGGTCGGAAACGCATCCTGAACTTGTTCTAGAAAGAGAACAATAACGTCCTCAAAAACTGAGCTTTGAAAAACAAAGAGTAGGAAGATGCAAGCTGAGGAGTGGGAAAGGAAAAAGAACCAGGAACCGAGGGCATTAAAATAATCTTAGGAGAACATGTGCAATGGATTAAAGACCGAAGAGCACTGGGTGGTTTTGAAAAACCAAATAGGCCACAAAAATAGACCCGTGAAGAGAGGGGAAGCTTGAATATTCCAGTTAACAGAGGGCACCGTGGGCTGATGGCTGAAGGGAACTACTGGAAAAATTCTAGAACCTGACGGGTTTGTGGCCCACTTTCATCGAACTTTAAAGACTACAACAGGGAATTCTAATGTTATTTAAGTACTGTGTGTGGACCATGGAAAACAGTCCATCTCATAAAGGCAGCCTTATTGTAATTCTAAAATCTGATGAAGGTACTAAGAAAAAAGAAAATCATAGACCCCCCTCATTTAATTTTTTTATTTTTTAAAAATTAATTTTATTTTATTTTATTTTTAAATATATTTTATTGATTTTGTACAGAGAGGAAAGGAGAGGGATAGAGCGTTAGAAACATCGATGAGAGAGTCATCGATCAGCTGCATCTTGCACATCCCCTACTGGGGATATGCCCACAACCAAGGTACATGCCCTTGACCGGAATCGAACCCGGGACTCTTCAGTCCCCAAGCCGACGCTCTATCCATTGAGCCAAACTGGTCTTGGCTAAAAATTTATATTTTTTATTGATTTCAGCGAGGAAGGGAGAGGGAGATAGAGATAGAAACATCAATGATGAGAGAGAATCATTGATGGGCTGCCACACTGGGGATTAAGTACGCAATCCAGGCTCATACCCTGACCAGGAATCGAACTATGACCTCCTGGTTCATATGTCGGTGCTCAACCACTGACCCATACGGGCTGGGTGACCTCCTTCATTTTAAAGATGCAAAGACTCGAAACTATTAGCAAGCAGAACAGGAAAATGTATCAAAAGAATGACAAATGAACACATTATGACCAAGTGGGGTGAATTCCAGGGTAAGGGTGGTATGGAATTAGGAAATTTATCCACATATTACATTGAAAAAAAAAATAACAGAGAAAAACAATACAGTCGTAATAATAGATGGAACTCAGCAGCCATCCCTAACTTAAATTCCTATAAAGGAAAATATGGCCCAATGCTAGGGAAACTGAGGCACCACTTTGTACCTGTCTGACGGACAGGCGGACGCTAGGATAGGCTGCTCCCACCTGCCTCGTTCCCACCAGCATTTGGGAAAGTGATCGTGCACCCTCTAACCCCTGACCCCTGACCCCTGGGAGTCGGCACGGAAATAACATGCACATTCAGGGGAGATGTTTTTGGAGGGAAGTGGGGAGGGTGGTCTGAAAGCCAAGGGAAGGCCCACAGGAAGGAATCATTGAGTGATTACAGAACTTTTTTTAAAATTAAATTATTATCTGTGTACATATTTTAATGACTACAGAACTTTTGCCTCAATATTACACAGCATCAAAAATATATAAATTATGCAGCATTGAAGAGAAGACAGGTACACCAACCTACAGGTGACACTGAGAAGTTGCAAAAGGGCATGTAGGATTCCACCTTCACAAAAGCAAATGCTGGGAAATTAAGTGTGAACTACAGGCCCGTTGCACGAAGAGATTCATGCCATAGGCCTTCCTTCCCTTGGCTTCCAGCACCGGTTTTCCTCTGGCACCTGGGACCAAGGCCTTCGCTCTGGCTGGAGTCTGTCATCTTTGTCTTTGCTGCAGATTCTGGAGTCTTCCATCTTGTTTTCGCTGTGGCACTCCATTCCTGTAGATCCCCACCCCCTTCCCCACCTCCTTTCATAGCAGGTGTCCTGTCCCACCTGGCCCCTCCATGCCTGGAGCAGCTGGGCAGTGCCATCTTTGGCTTTCTAATTTGCATACTCACTCTGATTGGCTGTAGGTGTAGCAGAGGTATGGTCAATTTACATGTTTGTCTATTATTGGGTAAGATGTGTGTATCTATGTACATGCCTGAATGTGAAGACTACGGGAGTGTAGTGAGCACATAGGCAAAGGGCAAAGCTATTAGTTTTGAAGGGTTGATATTGGAGAGGGAGGTACAAAAAGGGAAAAATGCAGGAATAACTGCCCTGAAATATTCTAGTGAGCTCTCTCTAATTGGGGGGGTTGGGGGAGTATTAGCCACACCTCCACAGTCTCCCCCACATAGAAGGGGCATTTGGTTTAGATGCTGGGCTTTGGTTTGGAAAGTGTAGGGTGTGTTTGACATTGGGCTCTCCCTGGCTCTTGCTGAGTTCTGGGGGCATCAGCGGCTGGGGTGTTGGAATAGGCAAGGGGGCACAATCCTTAATTAAATCTAATTTTTTGCCTAATCTGTGCAGATCAAGGAAAGCTTCCTGGCCTCATTGTAATTCACGACCCCCAACCTCAAATGGGCCCTCATGCTCCTGGTCAGCTAGCTCCCCTCCCAGTCTGACTGACAGCTGTACATCCTCTCCCCTCTTCACCGCCCCTCCCCCGGCCCTGCTCTGTCTGCTGATCTCCCAGGAAACAAAAGCGACCACAGGAGAATCTCCTGCCGCTTCCACACCTGCCGCCGCCCTCCTCCCTCCTGTTACTGCCTTCCTTCATCCTGCCGGCCATCTGTCTGTCCTTCCATGAACAGATCACCCAGAGTCAGTGTCGCCTCCGATTCCCCTTTTCCCCTGGAAACCACTGCCCTTGCCTTTCAACCTCAGGAAGGTCTCAGGACCTGCACGCTGCACACCCGACAGTAACTGCTGGTCTCCTGCGACCCAACTTCTCGGCAGCACTTGCTGGTTAATCCCGCTCTCTCCAACCATCCTGGCCGGCTCCCAGGCCCCACACTCCCGGCTTCACACACACACACACACACGTCCCTCACGGTCCTGCTTGGTTCCCCTCACTGTTCCTCTCCATCTGCCTGACTCAACTTGGCGGACCCCTGGGGCTCAGCTCTGGCGCTCTTCTCGCTGCCCCACTGTCCTCTGGGGCTTCCATCAAGGGTCCTCTTGTCACTGGTGCACGGATGGCTCCCAACCGGTGCCTCCAGCCTGGACACCATCTCCTGAATTCCAGTCTCTCAGGCCACTGCCTTCCTGGCTTCTCCCTTTAACCAGCAGGACCCCGAACTTAGCATGTGCTGAGGGAGCCCCAGACCTGCTCCCCGAGTCTCCCCTTCTTGGTCAGTGGCAACTCCCGCTGCCAGGCCGAGCCCAGCAGCCTCGGCGTGGCGGAGTAAGAAACAGCCAGGAGGACACCCGGGCCCCGGGCCTGGGGACGGAAAGTGGCCGGTGCGGCTCAGGGGCAGGATTGGCTTCCGTGGAGCAAAGGGCGAGGGGGCGTGAATGTGCGCGCTGTCACACACGGGCATTTGTCCCTGGTGATGGTTCTAGAATCTGCAACACCAAGAAACTGGAAGAAAACCACACGTCTGGGCAGTCAACAAAGCATTTTATTCCACAGGAAGAATAAGAACGGCCCGGACATGGGAAGTGAATGGAAGAGCCGGGACGGACTGGCAGCTGCGGTGTTTATACACGGAGCCGGGTGTCTGTGCCAGGGGTCGCCTCAACCAGCCACGACGGCATGTTGAGGCACAGATGCCACTTAAAAACGAAGTGGCGCCGAAACCAACCGGTTTGGCTCAGTGGATAGAGCGTCGGCCTGAGGACTGAAAGGTCCCGGGTTCGACTCCGGTCAAGGGCATGTACCTTGGGTTGCGGGAACATCCTCAGTGAGGGGTTGTGCAGGAGGCAGCTGATCAATGTTTCTCTCTCATCGATGTTTCTAACTCTCTATCCCTCTCCCTTCCTCTGTGTGAAAAATCAATAAAATATATTTTTAAAACCCCTAAAAAATGAGTGGCGCTGGACCCTGGAACGTCTGAGCTGGAGGTGGGTACCGCCCAGCAGCAGGACACCGGGGCTGGGCGGCTGCTGTCCCCTCTCCGCCAGGGTGGCCGGCCCACGGGTGCCCTCTGGCTGGCCTCTCCATGGGCAGAGCAAGCAGCTGTGGTTGGGCAGCGGCCTGGGTTGGCCCAACTGGGCTGGGTCAGGGAGTGAGGAAGGCTTTGGGTTTCTCCTTCCATTTACTTCACTTTCCTCCAGAGGAACCGTGACCCGAGGCCGCGGGCGAAGCGGTGGAGCCGGTCCTCCCCGAGCTCCGGGCACCGCTGGCCGGAGGCTTGTGGGAAACGGGCATCCACGGAGCCAGGGTCAGGCTGCTTCCCCCAGAGCTTCGATTCTTTCCTGGCGAACCAGAAGCCTGTGCCGGAGCCCCGAGGCCTCCTCACCACGCCTGGCATGCAGCGGCCAGGGCAGGGCGCCCAGAGAGCCCTCGGCTGGTGCCCACCTGCCTCCTCCCGGCCCCACCCCGCTTGGTCTTTGGATCCCACTGGACGGTCTCAGGCGCAAATGTCAGAGGAGTTGCGCAATCGGGGGAGATGGACAACTATTTCGAGGGCTGATTAAATTAGAACGGAGGATGGGGGGGCCTGGAGCCGGGGAGCACCGTCCTGCAGGAGCCCTCGCCCGCCCGCCCGGCTTTCTGCCGTCAGAGCCCAGAATATCCCGTTGCTGTGGGCGGCGGGCAGACTCGTCCTCTTTAGTAACACGAAGCTCCTCTGTGGCTCAGAGACTCAGGGGACCTCATTCTGGAAAGCGACAGGGGCTCGCCGGTGACAGCCCTCCGAGGGCCTCATTGTGAAGAGGTCCTGATGCCAGGTGGCGGCTGCCGAGGCGAACGAGTGGGGTGCGGGGAGGGAGGCCAGGCCCCAGAGCACTGTGTGCGTGCTGCCCGCCGACTGCCCGCCGGCAAAACCAACCAACCAACTAGCCAACCAGCCAACCAACCAACCAACCAACCAGCCAGCCAACCAACCAACCAACCGACCGACCGACCGACCAACCAACCAACCAGCCAGCCAACAAACCAACCAACCAGCCAGCCAACCAACCAGCCAACCAACCGATCGACCACAGCCCCGCAGGACCAGGCTGCAGCTCTGTGGTCCCCGGAATCCGGTTCAGCACCAGAGCTTGGAGTGCAAGGCCCCCCGCAAACACCCTGAGCGGAAGCACGTACACACGATGCTGAAGGGCCTTCTTGCTTCTTTGAAAACTCCCTCCCTGCCACAGCCCACACCTCGGTGGAGGGAGAGAGAGGGAGATCGGCGTCATGTGTGTCCTGGAAGGACCTGTGTCATGAGTTGGGATCCTGGAAGCCGTCTCCTCGCCCACTGGCCCACCGAGTCGTTCCAGACCTCGCTGCATGTGACGCGGTGGCACACACTGATTAGCTTTATGAAAATGAAAGTTTTAAATCACAAGGCGAGTCATTCATTCTATAGTGACACCCCTCCCCCTACCCCAACTGTCTCTTCTTCACAGAAAAGGGAGACAGGAGGCCGGGAAGCGAGGCTCTCACACGGCCCTGTGGTGTCTGAGCCGAAAGCCAGCACAGGAGAGTTTGGGGTCACATGTTGGTATGCAAAGTGGCTCAGCCTCCCCATACTCACACTCCTTCCGTCCTAGACGCGCCCTCTCGCTCACCCCTCTGAGTCCCCGCCACTGCGCCTGGCCGGCTGCGTGGGGCCGCGGAGCTGTGCCTGCGGCTGTATTCCGAGGCGTCCTCGGCCTTCTCCGCTGCGGCCCAGGAGAGCATCCTTACTGTGGGCCTCGGTAATGCGTGCGTTTTTGTTTGTTAAGACAAAGGTTTCTACGGGACTTTTCCTTCTAAATCAAACGGACTCTCCGATGCTCACCCAGGAAAGCTTATGGTGCTTGTAGGGCGAGTGCGGGAACAACACCCCATCTCCCTCCAAGCCTGGCTACGCCCAGGAGATGGGTGGGAAACCATCTGTCATAACCCGACAACTGCCTTTAGAACGGGAGAGAAAGACATAAACGATGGGTTCCTGGGCCACTCCCGCCTCTGCGGGGCCGGCTCCGGTTCCGGCCCGAGATCCGCAGGTCCGAGGGAGCCCTCCCAGCACCGCCTGCCCTCCCAGCACCCCCCCCTCCCCTGCCCCTGCGCTGGGAATGCGCTGGTTTCCGTCCCTGAGACCTGACCCGCTCCGGCTTTCGGGTGCCTGTCAGAGTTCCCTGACCCAGACGCGAGGAATTAGTGCAACAGAAGATCCAATATAACTTTATATTACTTTACAGTCCATAAGCCTTTACACACAGCACAGGCCCTGCTGGGAAATACGCCTACATATTTACAAACACACAGTTGTACATATATACATGGTAACAAAATACAGGGCAGTCCAAGAATGAGGTTCATCTCAGACCCTTTTTAACGTTATTCAACCAATACCTTTAAAAAATTACTTCCCCGTGATCCAAGGTGCCCCGGCCCACAGGTCAGTGCGGCTGGTTTCCCTTAGTGTCCCCGTCAGCGTGTGCTTCCTCGAGATCGTCCCCCGAACCGTGCTGCGGCTTGGCCTCCCCCTCGGGCTCCCGGTCAGGCAGGTGGGTCCGAGCCGCGCGGCCGCGGCCTCAGGAGTCCAGCTCCAGCTGCTCCTGGTTCTCGTTGAGCCTCAGCATCAGCTGCTGTTCATAGTACAGGCTCTTGGCGTAGTTTATCTCCTGTGACAACTTGATGGCGAGGACCTCCGACTTCACGTGGACCTGCAGGACAGACGGAGTGAGCACCTGCCCGCACGAGGGGACGGCCACAGGGCCCAGCTCTAGACACAGGATGTGCACTTTTAAAAAATATATATGTTTTATTGATTTTCCACAGAGAGGAAGGAAGAGGGATAGAGAGCTAGGAACATCGATGAGAGAGAATCATCGATCAGCTGCCTCTTGCATTCCCCCTACTGGGGATGTGCCCGCAACCAAGGTACATGCCCTTGACCGGAACCGAACCTGGGACCTTTCAGTCCGCAGGCCGACGCTCTATCCGCTGAGCCAAACCGGTTTCGGCGTGTGCACTTTTAAGAGATGGCCTCCAGGGCCCTACTCCCAGTCAGTGCTGATTTCAGGAGGGGGGGAGGGCACGGAATCTGTCTTTCCAAGTTCCCCGGTGACTGTGCAGCCTGTTCCTGGGGACGCTTCAGCTTCGCAGGCTCAGAGCACAAGTAAGGGAGGGGCTGCACCTTTGGGATTCAAATCCACATCCGGCCCACAAGGCCTCCACCAACACGGAGGGCTCGCTTGCCTTAAAGGGGCAGCGATGGCTCCCCATCACGGAGAGCAACTTGAGGAAATAGCTCATGCTTTTGGGTGTTGACGCTGTTAATCTCCCAGCCCTGACTTCAGCCACTGGCCCCAGGGGAGCCTGCACGAGCCAAACCACACCCAAGTGCATTCCTGGGCAGGAGAAGGTCAAGGGAAAGAGGCCCCACAAGGCTGGTTGCTATTTCTGAGCTGTAGAAAGACCCAGAGATAAGCGGGAGCGTTTTAATGACGCATCCTTCCACACGCGCGGGCGGCGGACGCCAGCATTCCGGCGAGGAAGGAGCAGGACGAGCCTGGGTGTCATGGAGACACCGCGCCGGAATACGGCCAGGACGATGCTTCCTCCACGTGCTCCTGCCGAGGCGCTGTCCCTCCCAGCGAGATGGCCACGTGGTCTGGGGTCACACGGCACCTGGTTTTGAACCCCAGCTCCTTACGGTGATGGTTAATAGCAACGTTCTTTTTAAAAAAAAAGTCCCGCCTTAGCGATACCATCTAGCCTTTCATACTTGAAAGTACACATTTTATTTATGGAGCATTTACCCAGGGAAGAGGCCTCTGCTAGATATTGCATCATGTCAGCGGGTCCCCACTAACACCCACGGCCCTCGGCACAGGTGCCAGCACGTGCTGGGCGCCCGCAGGCGGAGGAGGCAGCACCGCCCTGGAGAGCATGCAGCGGGCTCCCCCGTGCGGGGCTGGGCGGCAGCACCCATGGGTCCCGCGCCCCCCCCACCCCCCCCCCGCCCTGCGGGGAGCTCCCGGGAGGAGAGGGGGCAGGAGGGGTGCCCTGGGCCTCCCTGTCCCTCCCGCTTGGACCACGTGATTCAGGGGGAGCACTCACCATGGGCTTCTGCTGGGAGGGGCCGGGGATGGACACGCCGCTGCTCGTGTTCACCGCCTTCTTGGTCACCTGCACGTACACCTTCCCATGGTCTTTGGAGACGAGGCAGTGGTAGAGGTCGTCGTACTTGACTTCCAGGAAAATGGCCTCGCGGTCCACGTAGTCGCCGCTTTTCAGGAAGTAGACGGCCTTGGAGGAGATGAGCACGCAGTAGCTGTCGATGTTCTCCACGGCGATGAAGCTGCCAAGCAGAGGGGCGTGAGCAGGGGCCCGGAGCCCGCTCCCTGTCTGCGCCAGCGGGTGGGGAGGGGGGTGCCTGGTGTCCTGAGGCCTGACCCCAGTCCAGGCTCCCTCCCTCCCTCCCCTCCTCTCCCCTCCCCACAGGAGGCTCGATCGCTTTGAGCCTGCTTCCTCCTTTGTGAATCAGGAACAAAAGCGAGGCTGGCTTTGCGGGCCCTTCCACTGGGGACTCGACCAGCGTCAGCACATGACTGACAGCCAACGAGGGAACCTCTTCACCCCGAAAGTGACCGTGGGCGTTTCCGGGGAGACCCCTGGGCAGCGTCAGGGGAGGGGCTGTAGCAGTGCTTTGCTGGACAAGGCGGAGGAAGCAAACAGTGTCCGTGTGGACGAGCAGCTGAGGAAGCTCTCATCCAGGGAGGGCCACCACCAGCCGCAGGCAGGCCGGGATGAGACGGAAGGAGGAAGTGGAGCCAAACAGGTCACCAAGGGGCCCCAGGCCCTGCGCTGCCACTCCATCTACTTCCTTCCGGGCTCAGCTCTGAGGAGGCCGCAGCCTCTGCTCAGCACCTCCGGTGATGGCACTGGTGGGACCCCACTCAAGTTTCAGAAACTCCACAAAGTAGAAGGTGCTGTTGCTAGTCAAGCTGCAATCACGATTTCCCTACCTTTCAGCCATTGCTTCGTAGGGCATTTGGGCAGCTCGGAAAAAATTCCCCCTCCGGAGCAGCCAGATCAAGGGGAAGGTATGCGCTGTAAGCCTCTGGCTCCGCTCCGCCTGGAGAGCAGTGAGCTGGCTGAGCGGTGGCAGCCCGGGCCCGGCTGCCTCCCCGATCCTGTGACAGCCTCACAATGGGTGGCCTCGCCGCCTGGCGAAGGACAGCAGCGGGCGGCAGCAGGAATCCTCAGAGCTGACCGCAGGCTGGCTGTCAGGCTGTGCCCCCTGGGCCTTGATGGCCTGAGAGGAATTTGCAAACTGTTGCTCAGAGCCCAGGCTCCCCCTGGAGCTGCTGGAGGACCAGGGTTCCAGGACGGCTTTGTCTCCACGTCAGGGAAGGAGGTGACAGGAGGCTTTTCTCTCTGTCCCAGCCTGTGCCAGGCACTTACCCCCGGGGGATTGAAGCTCCCAGACTCACCCTGCATTCAGAACACACGGTCCTCAGCCCACCGCCATCCTCCCCTCTCAGCCCACCTCCATCCTCTCAACCATCTCCATCCTCCTCTCAGCTACCTCCATCCTCCCTGTCAGCCCTCCTCCACCCTCCATCCTGAGGTCTCACAAGTCCCAACCTTGCGCGCAGCCTCTCGGAGTTTCCCCATGGAGCACTCCAACCCCACCCCCTTTTGAACCCTAACTGCTCCCCTTCTGAAGCACCCCAGACACTCACATGTCCCATCTGACCATGCTGAGGGGAGCAGTGGGTCCACATCCCCTCTCCGTCCCACCACTGAGGACTCGCTCAGCAACTATCTCCTGCTTCCAGCTGCCATTTAACACGGCCTCACATGACACACTGGAGTTATTATTCTGTTCTAACTGGTGCCAATGCCAAGAATGCCGGCCGACCTGTGAAGTCTCGATGCTCAAATGAAAACTACCCAGCAGCTTTGGGGTCCAGGCCGCTTAGCACACAATCCCCACCTCCTGGGCCCTGCCAGTCTTGGGACACAGCTTGACCACTTGATGGAACTACATGGGGCCTACACAGCTGATCCAGGGGGAGGGAAAAGGACAGAGACAGACAGAGAGCGGTAAACACTGCTTCCTAGCGGAGGGAAGCTCCACAGGGCCAGCCAGGCTTTGCTGGGAAATAGGTGCAGGCGGAACACAGCCACGACCTCCGAGTGCCGGTGAGCCGGCAGGGGCTGCTGAGGCTCCACTGGGCTCCCAAAGGAGACCCCGAAAGCTGAGAGCAGGGATGTGCACTAAAAACCCAACCGGGATGATTTCTGTTCTGGGCCCCTCTGGGCCCTCACCCTGCCCCACGCACACCTCAGCCGCAGCCCCGCGGTGACCTCTGTGCACAGCTCAGCCTGCAGAGGGCCGCCTCCCCTCCCCGTGGTTGCCGCCCTCACACCTCCCGAGGGGCTGGCATTGGGAGCGCACTTCCCACTGGAGCGTTCACAGGCTTTAAAGCAGACTCCTGTTCCAGATGCCACAAGTCCTGGGGCAGGCCAGAACCCCGGGCAGGGCGGCCCTGGGCTGGGGCCACGCTGGGTGGCACCTCCCATGGTGTGGACTGAAGGCAGCAGAGGGAACCCGCGGGCAGCGGGTACGCCAGGCCAGCTGCCTTCTCTGCGGTCCAGTTTCTTCATCTGACAGAGATGATGCTACCTGCCAGCTTTCAGCACAAACTTAGTGAAGTCACAGGCCATTCAGAACGGGGCGGGGACGGGAGCAGTAAAAGGCAGAGCTTCGCTCTGGAGTCCAGGGGCCCATTCACAGGAAGGGAGGCAGGGAGCCACAGCAGGCCGCTGGAGCTCGGGGTCCCACCCCGGCCGGCATGGGGTCCCACCCCGGCCGGCACAGGGTCCCACCCCGGCCGGCACAGGGTCCCACCCCGGCCGGCACAGGGTCCCACCCCGACCGGCACAGGATCCCATCCCGGCCGGCACAGGACCCCCACCCCGGCCGGCACAGGGTCCCACCCCGGTCGACACAGGGTCCCACCCCGACCGGCACAGGATCCCATCCCGGCCGGCACAGGACCCCCACCCCGGCCGGCACAGGACCCCCACCCCGGCCGGCATGGGGTCCCACCCCGGCTGGCACAGGACCCCCACCCCGGCCGGCACAGGACCCCCACCCCGGCCGGCACGGGGTCCCACCCCGGCCGGCACAGGACCCCCACCCCGGCCGGCACAGGGTCCCATCCCGGTCGGCACAGGGTCCCATCCTGGCCGGCACAGGGTCCCATCCTGGTCGGCACAGGGTCCCATCCTGGTCGGCACAGGGTCCCATCCTGGCCGGCACAGGGTCCCATCCCGGCCGGCACAGGGTCCCATCCTGGTCGGCACAGGGTCCCATCCTGGCCGGCACAGGGTCCCATCCTGGCCGGCACAGGGTCCCCACCACCGTTAGCAAGGAAGCCAGAGATGGACCTGGCAAACCATTCTCCATTTTCCTCCTGCCGCTTCCTCGGCAACCCCAACCTTGCGTGCGCATGCACACACATCCATGCATGCACACAGACTACTTTTCATATTACAAAATCTGGAAACCACATGGAAGAATAATTGAAAACTGAGCTCAAGATGAGGGCTTCTCCCTGGTAATGGAGACCGACCCCAAACTCGTCACTGCCAGAAAGGAGCCTAAAGTCGGGGTGTAAGAGAAGCCGGGCCCCGCTGCCAGCACCTCCCTTCCTGGCCATCCCCCCGAGGGGGGCCTGCCTCCACAGCTTCCCCGCTGTGCGCCCGCTGAGTCAGACCCTGGCTTCCCGCTCGGACCGTGTCAGCGCGCTGCTCCCCGCAGGGCTGCTCGGCCCACAGGGGCGTGGTGCTGGGACACCCCGAGGCAGACACGACGACAGCCACCGGGTCTTGGGGGGTCCTGAGTGCATCCTGCTCGCCTCTGACCTGCTGGGGATCCCGGGACGGGGAAGAAAAGCAAGTGGAGAAACAGAGCTGGGGATGGGGCCATCCCTCAGACATGAGCACTGGGAGCCAGCGGGTCCGGGACTGTCTCAGGTTCTGTAGGTACAGCCAACTCCTTACCGCTCCCACACAAAGCAGGGTTTTTAGGTTTCCGTGAAAAGGTTTACTTTAACGCTCCTGTGCGGAGACAGTGTCTGAAAGTTTCCTCAGAGAGAAAGGAAGGCTGGGAGCTCGGGCACCCGGACACCCCCCAGACCTCGGGGTTTTCTCAGTGGCACCGGCGGCATCGCCAACACCATCCGGACTCGCCCCGGTGGCAGGTGGTACGCCTTCTCCAGGCCGCATGGGCAACGGGACCCTCTCCTGCAGCACCTCCCTCCTCAGCCTGCGGGGCCAGGATGGCCCTCAGCCCCCACCCCCCAGCTTTCCAGGCGGAATGGATCACTTCCCGATGGCCCGGAACACACGGCTCACACTTCCGTTCTAAAAGCAGTCATGTGTCACAGATAGCTGGTGATACATGTCTGTTCCCCTGCTGGGCTGTAAACGTGCCGAGGAAACAGCCACGCCTTACTCGTCCCTGCCCAGCGGGGCTCAGTAAATGTCGGTGCTCGGTAGTCTCAGAAAATGGCGATGAAATGGCATCGCAAGGTCAATGGCATGCTGGCTGCAGTCTACCCTGTGGTAAAGGTGAAGCACCCCCTCAGGACTCCCGAGTTTACGCATCAGGGACTTAGCAAGTCCTTAACCTTGGTCAGGACACGTGGAAAAGCTGCCACGTGAAAGTTTTAATTCAGTGGCATGTCAAAGCGTGTCCTAGGTGTCAGTGGTTATGATAGATTATTTCCTGGTTTGGAAAAGGAAGCCATGAACGCTATATCCCTGCCTCACAAGGACCTGTCTTGTTTTTACTATGAGCTTTGTATTTATAATTATGTGCTATTAGAGTCAACACTCTGACCTGTGCTCAAACAAATCTTCCCGCTTGCTCTCTCTCTCTGCGATGTCTCAAGAAGGACAGGCAAGACACAAATACCATAAACATCACATTCACAGAGGGGGCAAGGAGGGAAGTTTACTCTGGGTTTTATTTCTTCCTCTGCGCTCTGAACTTGCTAGCCATGCGTGAGTTTATTTCATCAAAAAGAGAAAGGACTTAGCTCATTGTGGGTCTGCAGGCTATGTTTGTTTCATTTTTTATATTTTTCTGTACATAACTTGGTCTGCGGTGAAAGATTAGAAATAAAATAGCTACTTTTATTTATTTATTTTTTTTAAAAAAAGAAAATGAGGTTTCTGGATACAGATAGATACCAATTAAATTGAAAAATCAATTTAATCAGATAGGACAAATTTTACTTTGACATCAGCTTAAGCCAGAGGGATCCTATTTCAAATCCCAAATTGAGAAAAATGGGAAGCCATGGTAATTCTGCAACATACCAGAGACATATTCGGTTCATTCTAAACTAAAGCCTCCGCAGCTGGCCAGACCTTCAGCCGCATGTCAGTAACTATCTTTTTAATACTAATTAATTAAATAACATGAAAAAAAAAAAAAAAACCCCGGGATGAAACTTGATCGGGGAGCACAGAGTTGAAGTAACCATGGCACTGGGACTCTGTGGGGTTTTCGCTGCATCAGGAAGTAATTACACAATATTTTCCAGAAGTGAAACAGTGAGTCTAACTGGAAAAAAATGTGGAAACATTTAGTTAGAACAGTAGAGCAAGGTATTAAAGATCCTTTTAAGGGGTTAACTCTGAAGGAAAATATGCAAATAATTAGGTCTGTAAACATGTTCTTAATTACAATTCTAGGATAAAAGTCAGAGGTGTAATTGGCTCTCGTGTGCTTTTCCTGAAAAGCCCTTTCTTGCAAAGTGGTGATTCTAATGCTCCTGTCGCCGTGGGGACCCTGCCTGGCAGCTGAGGACACATCAGAGGAACCCGCCGAGTCCCTGGCGGCGACTCCTCGCACAGAGCAAGGCCGTGGGCACCTGCCTCCTTCCACGCTCACCGGCGCGATTGACCTCACATGCGTGGACACACATGGTTTTCATCTTCAAACTTCATTCATGCCAACCTCTTCCCACAGTTCCCAAGAATTTCAAGAGTTTCAGGAAATCTATTTTACCAACTCCACTCGGATTCCAGTTTCCAGTTTGCCATGGCTGTTCTCAAGGGGTGTGGCTCCTTTCTCCCTGAGCTCCTGGCACATGTCATTCTACCGAAAATGAATTTTGCAAGGACTAGAGACGGAATTAAATGCACAATGTACAGTAATTTATAATCTCAGCCTTAGTTGCCGCTCCAAAGGAAAGGCGAACATTAATATCATGGCAAACTGCAGGCACACACACATTTCCTGAGTGCCCAGGACGTGCCATTCCCGGTGCTGAGGGCTTTCCGAGAATGGGGAGACACAGCTCCCTGCCCCCCCGCCCCCCGGGGTCACCATTCTAGCAGCCTCTGCCCTTGCCAGGCTGAACCTGAAGGATGGCTTCTGGGCCTTCTATCCTAAGGCCAAAAGTCCCACCAGAAAAGTGGCATAGCCGGGCTGGCCTGGCTCAAGTAGCTGAGCATTGACCTACGAACTAGGAAATCACGATTTGATTCCTGATCAGGGCACAATGCCTGGGTTGAGGGCTTGATTCCTAGTATGGGGCGTGCAGGAGGCAGTTGATCAATGATTGGTGTTTCTCTGTCTCTCTCTCCCTCCCTTCCTCTCTGAAATAAATAAAAAAAATATATATTTTTAAAAAGTGGTATAAAGAGCAGTTGCCTCATCAAATCCTCACCACAAGGAAGCAGGAATATACAGTCATGCCTGGAGTGAGACCCCATTAGGATTTTGGATACTGGAGTGATGGCCAGGGCTGAGGCTGGACTAAAAGAACAGAATGTACGAATGATGCCTGCCATGGACTGAATTAAGTCCCCCTTCGATTACTATGTTGAAAGCCTCACCCCAATGTGACTGTTTGGAGTATGAAATTAAGGCCAAATGAGGTTATAAGGGTGAGGCCCTGATCCTACAGGATTAGTGTTCTTATGAGAGACACCAGACAGAGATCTCACTCTCTTTCCTGGGCCACACCCACAGCAAGAAGGTGGCCACCTGCAAGCCAAGAAGAGAGCCTTCACCAGTAATTAAATCAGGCATCACCTTGACCTTGGACTCCCCAACTTCCAAAAGTATAAGAAAATAAATTTATTGTTTAGGCCACTCTGTCTATGGTGTTTTGTCACAGCAACCAGAGCTGACTGAGACAATGTAATGCATCTTCATCAAAAGACCTTCCAGGAACACGGCAGAGGGCGTGGGTTACACCAAACACATCCAGGGAGGTGCCATCCTATCCAATAGGCAGCAAATGAATTCTGCATTTGCCTGCTGATGCCCCCACTCAAATGCTGCTACAGAAATATGAGATGGGATTAGTATGCCACTGTCTCACCAATGACACCGAAGGCTCTCCTGAGAGTTAGCCTCTGCTTCGGACACTTATCCACCAACAGAAAGCAGCCACCGCCCTCAGAAACTTCCCTCGTTTGCTTTATCTTAAAGTGAAACATAAGCATTGAAAGAAATTAAACTAGCACTGGCCAGGGATGGGGGGGGTAACAGGTGGGGGTGGGTCAGCTGTTTGGAGTGTCATCCCGTACACCAAAAAGGCTGTGGTCTATTCCCGGTCAGGGTACATACCTAGGTTGTGGGTTTGATCCCCAATTTGGGCACCTATATGAGGCAAATGACCAATGTTTCTCTCTCTCTCTCTTAAATAAAGACTCGTAAACATATCCCTGGTTAAGGATAAAAAGTAAATAAAATAAATTAAACTAGCATTTTGCTACCCATCAGGCATAACTAACTGCTTTCTCTGGGCTGGTGGCTCTAACACTTAGGCTAGCGAGCATTTCTATGAAAAGTCTCCGGAGAATACCCTAAAATAGTGATATACTGAATTCTATCCTATCAACTCGGAAAAATTTCACTAGTTTAAAATACGACAAGATCCCAGGAATAGACGGCTGCTCATTCAAAGAGTAACGAAACAATTGTAAGAAAATTGCATTCCCTGTATTTTCAGCTACTAGTTAGTATTGGTTTATCTGCCTTCTTCCACTAGCTTTCAGCAGCAAACACTAGAACACTAAAGTTTAAGTCAATGTTACAGGTGGAAACAAAACACCTTAACATCGGGAGTATTTTATTATCGTCTCTCTTGGATTTAGAAAAAAACCTGCCATTTTCTGGAAATAAAACATGACGGCCTCACTCTCTGAAACTCAGTTTGAGAAGCACAGCTTGCAGTAGAAGGCTTATCTGAACCTCTGAAACATTTGGGCCTCGGAATCTCTGACCGGTTCCAAGGTCTAAGAGTCATGACGACCCTGGGGTCAGCCTCAGAGACAGAAAAGACAACCCGGCGACCAACACGCCGGGTCCCCACTTACAACTCGTCCTGTATGTTGTCCGTCAGCCTGAAGAGCTGCTCCTGGCCCTCGGCCTGGCTCTCCGAGTAGCGGGGCAGCAGCCCCTGGGGCCCCGTGCAGCACCGCGGCTTCCGCACCCTCTGCGCCTGCGTCCTGCGAGGGGGAATGGACACAGAGCAGAGGTTAGGGGTTAAAATGATCCCCAGCTCCATCTGAGACAAACCCATTACTCATGACAACACACACTCCACATTTAGTGGCTGAACCAAGCCACAGGCTTCGCTGTGATGTACAATGAGATTGGGGTCCAAGACACCACTTTTGGATTAAAACTTTGCTTTTGCCATCTCCTGGCTGTGTGAGAATGGACAGGTCGGTTAACTTCTTTAACCCTCGGTTCCAGTTTTCTCTGTAAAATGGGTGCTGCCACCTGCCTCGTGGGGCTGCTGTGAAGATCAAATAAAATAATGCCCGACCAGCCTGTGCCTGACACAACGGGGCTGCCCACCGGCAGTGGCTGTGTCTGCTGTGGTCATCACTACCGGACTCCCACCCGGGCACCTCCAGACTTGCTGGGGTCGGGGAGAGGAGTGAGGGACTGTGGGTATTTAAAAGCACGTGCCCAGCCGAATCAGGTGGGGGAAGAAGGCTCCGTGGACGGGCCCCGGGCCACGGCCTGCGTCCTGCAGTGGCTCTCACTCAGGCCCCTCCGCGTGCGCTGCCCGGAGGAATCTGCTTTGCATGGCTTTCGGGGCAGTGATGTTGTCTCTGTCCACAAACCACACACAGGGTAACTGATAAGTGCTTTCTGGTGTTTTCCTAGGAACAGGAGTCCGTATTTGCCTTGGAAAGGCTGTGCATATTTCAGATGACTGATAAGAGTGTGCCGGGTCTGTCCGCGGCCTTGTACTTGCTGTTCTTTTCGTTATTTGTTCCTGGATTCCTCCAAAGCACGGCACCCCTCTAGACACATCGAGCAGAGGCACAGGGTTGCACCCCGAGTGGGCGCTTTAGAACCAGGTCCTTGCGAGGGCGACGAGGGCCCCGGGGGCCAACTGGGATCATAATACGGGCAGAGGGTTAGCACGCTGCCGCAGGCCACGCAATGGGGCAGCTGCAAGCCTGGGGCAAGTGCAAACCCCCTGGACAGGCCTGCACTCTGCCCCGCTCACACCTTATTCTGCTGCCCCCCGGCCCCTGCTCCTCGGCGATGGGACTGACCCTTTCGGAATACAATTATATACCATTAGTCACATGCTTCCCGTCTCACTTAGATCAAATGTTTGCTCCCATGTGGCACGCACCAGGAATGTAAGCGCCATGAGAGAAGGATTTTGTCTTGGACAGTACCCGGTTCCCGGGGGAGAAGCAAGGCACCTTAGATGAGTGAGGAAATGAATGTGTGTGGGGTGGGGGCAGGGATAGGGGCCACTGTGACCACTGAGCTAAGAAAGGAAAGGCCACACGCAAATCGGTGGAGAGCTAGAAGACTGGAGTCTGGGCTCTGAGAGTCAACACAGTCAAGGCAAAATGAAAACCAGCTAGAACCCCAACTCCTGACGGGAATCCCAACTCCCGACGGAAAGGGCTGGGGTGGGTCTGTCCCGTTCACTGATATTCAAAGCAAAGGAGAAGCCTGGGGCAAAGCCACGAAGCTATGGCTCCGCTGACATGTGTACTTCCCTCATAAGAAACGGAAGTGGGAAGAACATGCCCCCAAGGAGAGGAAACTTACTTGGAGCCCTGACCTCCTCTGAGGGGACCCCAGAGCCAGAGAGGCCGAGGAGAGGCGAGCCCTGGGAGCCCACATCTTGCACAGCCTTGGACAATGGGCGATGGTGATCGGCGTGCCTCTCAGCACATCACCACCGGCTTTGGCTGCATGAATGGGTGTAAAATGGCACCTACTGTCCTCTCATTCCCACCCTCTCTGCTCTACCTAAGGGTAATGGTGTCCAATAACAAAGCCGAGTGGCTAGCGACTGCCCATGGGCACCAGAACGGAAAGATCCCTGCCAAATTCTCAGGTCACTGCTGAGGAACCCCCCCACCCCCACTCCCTCGGGCCTCCCCTGCTGGCCCGCTCCTTTCTTCACCCTCACCCTCACCCTCACCCTCACCCCTACCGTCCAGCAGACTGGCTGCTTCTAGGGCAGGTCTGGCACTACATCCTGCCGATAACAGATCATTAAACAAGAGGTGGCAACACTCCACGCACTCACCTCTCGGCAGCTGACAGCACCTCTTGCTAACTAACCTGGACATAAAAGGTAGTTTACAGCACGAGTCTGCCTAGCGCACATGCAGCAACTCTGACTCCACGAACCTTTGTTTAGCCAGAGGTCTGTGGTGTACTTAATTGCTGCCAGCTGGGGGCTGCTCGGCCATTTTAAGCCCTCGGCGGCTGCGGTTTACAAATTTCACAGTGTATAGAAAGAAGCAGGCCTTCCAGTCAACCAGCTAATCCAAAATGTCAGCACCAAACCGACCCGGGCTTTGAACTCCCCGAGCACGGCAGGGAGTCGGCTGCGCAGCACGGACGGGGCTCCCCGGGGAAGGGCTGCTGATACAGTGGCTGATACGCCGCAGATATCCGCCGGCGAGAGAGATCAATGCCCAAGCCCGCGCCTGGCCGCTGCTCTCTGACACACACGGAGGCCCCGGCCGAGGATCAGAGCAATGAAAACAGTCCTGTCATCCTGCTCAGGCAACAACAAACCCAAACAAGGTGACACAGGAAGACCTGACCGGTTCCACTTGGCTGAGCTCGCCTTTCAGCCCGGGGTCAATAGTTGGCCGGTCATTATTTGTTCTTCGCTCGCACGATGAGTAACTATGTCATAGTTCCATTAGTTGAAGACAGATGTTGTACACACATACACATACCCTGTACAGCTGAAGCTATCAGTAGGCTGAGAAATCTGTCATGGCCAATGTCTATCAACCCAAGGAGTTTCAAAAACAGTCGCAGAGGAGGAGAAAGTGTGTGCCAAACAGGGACTTCCCTGCACGACAGACTGTTTATTGTGCTGATAATGCCATCTTCCGCAGGCGCCCTGAGTACTGACCCCACCGAGTGATGGATGGTGCCTGCATCTACTTCACGTGTGCGCCCAAGACTTTTGTTGTAATGAAATCTCTTACTTCTATATCTAATATCTATCTATCTATCTATCTATCTATCTATCTATCTATCTCTACTTGTTTGATGGCACAAATAGGCTGTGAACAAATAGCAAGTCAACCCAGACCATCTCTTCAGATATGGCTAATGGCTAACAGTTCTAAGACACCACGATTCTTGACTGAATGGTTCCATTAAGCGTGTCAGTCTCGAAAGGAACTCAATAGTATAAACAGTACTTTGCTCAGAGTGCACTGCCAGATAGCCGACAGTGGCTGGAAGGTGGAGAAGCCTGCGGGCCACCAGCTACCTCTGACCTCTGGCCTGCAGGCCTCCGCCCTGCTGCAGCCCATCCCCAACGTAAGGAAGAAGCACCCACATCAAGGCCGGCTCTCCCGAACGGAAGCCTAGAGTTCGGCTCGGTTTACATCGGAGCCCAGGCCAAAAAGAAACCCACTTTCTAGAACCTTCGCAGGGATGGACACCTAGGGTTAATAACTACTGAGCTCTGACTGCTAAATCTTGAACCAAGAAATCTACCAAATACCTATGACAGTTTGGATTTTGAACACAAAGCCAGGCTGGGCGGAAAGGAACCCCATGGCAGTGGAGATTGGCTCCTAAAGGAAGCTACGGAGGATCCAAACCGAGCGGCCAGAAAACAGCCCTGCTCAGGGCCTGAGAACGGCTTGTGCCGCCTCTGCCCCAGCGCCCACCCATGCAGTGAACTCTTCCTGAGCATGTGCCCAGGCCAGCGCCCGGCTCGGAAGACAGGCAGGAACCCCGCTGCCAGGGGCCTCATGGAACCCAACGGAGGAGATGAACAGAAAGAGGCAGCGAGGGCTGCGGACAGGCTCCGGGGCGGCCTGGGGCTGAGCCCCGTTTCCCCATTTACAAACTGGGACACATGTAAGGTGGGCAGACAGCCCGCTTTTTAACCATTTGTCCCGCGTCCGGAGGTGTTTTAAAAAAGTCCAAAGGATTTAAAAGAATCTTTCCAAAAATCGGGACTTCTTTAAAATGCCGCGGGACAAATGGTTAAAAAGCGGGACTGTCCCGCTAAAAGCGGGGTCTGGTCACCTTAGACATACGGGAAGTCGTGTAACTTCTTGGAGCCTTGGCTTTCTCATCTGTAAAATGGGGATAACGATGGGATTGTTGTGAGGAGTAAGTCAACGCGTGAATATGTTGCAAACGAACAGGACTATGCAGCCAACACTCACTAGCACGCTGCCTATGGCGATGACAGCAGTGACGCTCCTCCGCAGAGGGTGCCTTGGGTACTAGCGAAGGCTCTAGCCTAGCCCAGGTGGCCGAAGCCCAAAGTGGCTGGGTCCAACGTCCAACGTAGTTTTCTTACTGGGGAACTGGCTTCAAACTGAAATACTCCCCCTTCCCCTTGCTTTCTTGTTAACAACATTCTCCTCACCTCTCCCTAGAGTTCTGAAGTCAGTTGTGTAACAACGCATAAATTCCCACATTGTATGGTCACAATTGCGAATGTGGGAAAGATGTCGGATCGTATCGTTAGAAATCCTATTACTGTCGCTGTACGTTTTAGGAATTTGACATCCTGCGGTGGGGGGAGACATTTCCTGGGCTGAATTTCCTCCCGTCAGTGGGATTCACACCTGACTTGTTTATAGGGGTCAAGGCTTCCTAGAACCTAACACATATTTTGGGGACCCCATGACATTGCAACTGGGACAGCAGGTAGGGCTAATGCCACCGACATGCCTACCGGGATTTAAATCTAAGAACAGAACTACTACTACTTGTTAACTAACTGCTTGGAGGGGAGCCTGCCTGCTCACGGGGCTGGGGGAAGGGCAGAGCAGACTGGCTTCAAAAAGAATTCCAACCAAGGGGACAACGTCACAGTGAGGTTACACCTGACTGGGCTGGATTTCCCCAATGACTCACTTCTGCATGCATTCTGGAGAGGCCGTGCTTTAAAATAAATAAATAAATAAAAAAGAATAGAAGACAACTGATAAAGAGGCTTGCAACTTAAAAATGAGGTATTTTACAAACGCAAGCACGCTTAATTTGTGTTCTGGTCCACCACTCTGAGTCAGATGTGTACAGGAACCCTTCAGCCATGGCCAAGCTCCCTGCTGAACCGTCACTTTTAATGCCAATCCGAAGATACTTCACATGGGCCAAAATATACAATTTCTGGTAAACGTGACTCTGTGGCTATTAAGTACAAATTCTAATGATAACAAACTGACTAAATAAGCCAGATATTTTCAGGTCGATTTCTAGAAAATGATTACATAATTTAAAAAAATCATTATGTTATTTATCTTCCCCCAAAGTTGATCTCGCTTAAAAAAAAAAAAAATGATTTCAGAGAGAGGAAGGGAGAGGAGGGAGAGAAATATTGATCAGTTGCCCCAACTGGGGATCGAACCCAGGACCTAGGTTACGTACACTGACTGGAAATTGAACCTGCAACCCTTCGGGATGAAGCTCCAACCAACTGAGCCACACTGTCCAGAGCAACAAACAGTTGATCTTACTAAGGAGATAGAGTTTAGGAGTGTGTGGTACAGAGAAGAACATAAGGCTTTGGAAAGAAACCGACAGAGGGAAATCACAGTCCAGTCACTTGTTAGCCGAGTGATCCTGATGGAGCTGCTCTCAGCCTCAGTTTCCTTATCAATAAATGAGAATAGAATACTTATTGATCATATTGAGATGATATGTGAAAAGTAGGTGTCATAAATGTTATCTCCTTTCTCCTGCCCTTATTCACAATCATTGTACATCAAGTCAGTTTAAAACACCTCAGTGCAAAACTTAAAACGTGGTGTGAAGTTTGAGTCTGAGGGCTCACTGTGGACCCTGGCTTCCCCACATGCCAGGGCACAGCGGATGTCTGGACACTCGGGCTTTTCTAAGAAGCCAGCACCTCGCTTCACAGGCGCTCACTCAGTTGGCCTGCCCCACCTAGAGCCACCCAGAGCTTACTTACTTAAACTTTTTTTTAAAAAAGAGCTACAGCTAAGCAGCCTAGCACCTTGAGAAATGATACCAAATGCCCAATTCCTCGGACTGGAATGACCCGCGCTCTGGCATACGGCCATCAGCAAATTCACCATCGCAGAGGTTTTCCGGGGAGAGCCCGCTCTGAGTGGAGTGTGAAAGGCAGCCTGAAGCCATCCACCCTGAAAATGAGATGCTGACTGAGGGGCTGGTTGTCTGTCCTCAGCACCTGCCCTGGGGGCCTCCATACTCAGTGCGTGAAGGGCCCCCCTCAGGACCGAGGCTGAGCAGGTCTGGGGGTGCTGCAGCCGCCAAGGGGCCTGCTTTGTGGTTTGTTGCTTTTTCAAGACCACCTACCCGTTCATTCAGGCCGGGCTTTTTACACAAGCTTTGACTATCAAACAAACGAGGTGCAAAGGAGAAGACACTTCACAATGGACCAGGCCACTGAAATGTACAACTGCCCCAGGAATGAGAGCGTGCGCACAGCCGCCACACTCGCTGGGTGGACAGGATCAGTGTCGGCCCTGAGGTCAGCCTTTGGTGGAGAGGGAGAAACTGAGACCCTGGGAGGAGGGTCACAGAGCCTGCCAGTGGCCCGCCCTCTCCAGCCCCAACTTTCTCCAGGGAGGGGTTCCCGTTCTGAACCTGGGCAAGGCCTGGACAGTCTGGTGAGAGCGGAATGGAGGCCTCGTGCGGCCAGAGTTCTAGTCTCTTCTCTGCGTTGCTGTGCTCCAGCACCTGGAGCAGTGCTGGCAGCGCAGCACACACACCAGAAAGGAACGGACCAGTGGCCACAAGCCTGGATTACAACTGGGCAGAAGAGCACCAAGGGCCACCTCTGAAGTCAAGAGAGTGGAGGCAGCCTGTGGTGGGCTCCTCCTCCTCCTCCTCCTCCTCCTCCTCCTCCTCCTGACAGCCTAGGGGTTTGGACTGACCCAGGAGCCCCAGGAGCATAAATAAGCATGCTGCAGATCCCATGGAGGAGTGATACTAGAAAGTTCTGACCGAAGTCACAACTAGGTTGTGTTCCCCCAGGACAACTGGCCCGCGCCCGTTTTTGTCCGGGAGAGGGAAGAGCAGTGGGGCCCAGGGGTCCGGCTCCCTGTGGAGGGTCCAACTCCATCTCGACCCGTAAGCAGCTCAGAACCTCCTGAGGAGGGACTCTCTGCACTGGCTCAAACGCCACCAACTTCTCCCCAGGGTTTTTCCTGTACGGCTCTCATTCTTCTAATCCCAACTTTTAGGTTCTTTTTGACCTAGAAACAAAGATGCCCACCAATCACCTACTCCTTATCTCCCTTTGGCCAACTGGTGCATTCTTATTCTTTGTCTTCAAATCCAAGAGATGGCACCTTCTCCTTGACCTTGGTTATCCTGGCTCTGGCCCATCATCCTAATGCCCTCAAGAGTATCTTGATTTTTCTCTTTGTTCTGGCTCTTGCCACAGAGCCCGGGTATGAAGTCAGAGCAAGAATGAGGCACGGAGCACGCCCCTGTGTCTGAATGGGGACTGGCTCTGGGGCGGTCTCTCCCTTTGGACAGGAAGGAAGCCGAGCAGACCTGGCAGCTGTGGCACCCTGCGGTGCCTCTAAGTGGGCTACGTCTCTGCCCGGTGCCATGACGTTCACTCTGGTGACAAAAGGTTATTGTTCACCTGGCGATAAGAAGGCCCGAGCTGCCTTATAATTAAGCGCCCCAGCGTGAACATGAATGGGACTGATTGCCACAGTCCATCAACCCTTGGCAAACTGGTTTGTTTGGTCTGGACAGCAAACATTCCGCACTACTGGATTTTTTTTTCTCTCCCAGATCCCCTGAGGCCCCGTCACCCCCTAAACCTTTTATAAAAACTACAATCTGTTCTGCTGTCTCGAGTTACATTCTGTAAATAATAAGCAACGCTGATGAAATGCAAAAAGCTGAAAATTCGCAAAGCAGAAAGATCTGCAGTATGTCCCACATCTGTGTCACATTAAATGTGTGCTCAACAGACTTGCTGATTCCCATCTAATCAGCACACCAGGGTGACGTGGGCCAGAAGGGCGCTCCCGCTGCGTGCCACGGCAGGGCCACCGAGGCAGCCGGAGGGGCTGGCGCTGCCCCAGGCGGGGGGGTGGGGGGCGGGGAGGGGGGAACACGCCAGCCCACGACGAAGAGACCGAGCGGCCTGCTCAGTCCTGGGACATGTGCATGGCAGACTGTGGGTCACCACTGTGGTCAGGCTGGGGACAGCCATGGCTCAGAACCCTCCTTCTCCATCCTCAGTGTGGCTGAGCTGGACCCGTGGCGGTTAAACTAAATAACATGTTGTAATGACAGAATGTCTCATTTGAAGGGGTTGGCTCCCTATACATTCAAGGCCTACAAAATAAAAATAGAACGAAAGGAAACCAATTAGAGTCCATTTGGCAGAATGCTTAGGGGCTACTAGCGATGTTAGTTGTGGTGCCAGGCAAAATCTGATCCCATCTTTACTTCTTCCAAACATTTTACACGCAAATGCACACACACACACTCACACATATATGCACGTGTGTGTGCACGCATGCAGGCACGCATTCTCCCATTTAAGAAACACTGGCAGAGCCTCTGAGGGAACTTGGCATGCTTTAAACTTGCGGCGCTGTGCTAAGCCCCTGAATGATTAGAAGGCTCCGTGTCAGGGGGGAAAACCAGATTCAGCCTCTACAGGGTCTGTAAGCAGAGGGCGGGGGAGCCTCAGAGACACGGGAAAAGTCCGTGCACTGCCACCTCAAGCAGCTCCCCCAGATCTGTATGTTTCCATCAGCGTTAGGGAGAGACGTCAGCACTGAGACTGGGGGCCACCAGGGCTCACAGAGTGTCTCTACAGCTACGACTGTGGAGCTGACTGTGCCCGGGGCGCTGACGTCACAGCACTCAGCACGGAAGTGTGTTATTAGCATGCGTTTCATGGAGGAGGAAGCCGGACCTGAGAGAGATTGTGAAGTCCGTCCACGGCCATTCCGCTGGTAAGTGGCAAAGACAAACCTGGTTTTGGGTTTTGCTGACTCTCTCACACTTACAAGCAGCAGGACTGTGAACTGAAATCTAACTCTGAGTCCATCACTGCAGTAAGCATTCTGGAGATGCTGGAGGCCCCCAAAGCAGGCACTAGTGTGACCCCGAAAAGCTTACAATGCAATTGAGAAGCCAAAACTTACATCCTTGCAATGACTATGGGAGAAACCTAGACCCTGGCACCTACACTGCAGAGGGAAGGATGGGCCAGCTCGGGTGACCGGCTTCACGGAGAGCCCCGCCTAACAACAGAGCAAGATTTCCATTACTGAAACAATGTACAGCATCAGCACCAACCTGCCACGTTTTTGTTGTTTTCATCCTTCCCGATGATATTTCCCATTGCTTTCAGATAGAGTGGAAGGGCAGGGAGAGAGGAGGAAGAGAGAGAGATGGAGAAACATGGATGTGAGAGAGACACATTGATTAGTTGCCTCCCGCTTGCACCTTGTCCAGGGCTGAGGAATGAACCTGCAACCCATGTACATGCCCTTGACTGGGAATCAAACCCTTGAACCTCTCCTTTGGTGTGAGGACCAATGCTCTAACCACTGAGCTACCGGCCAGGGCCCAACCTGCCGAGTTTTCACAGGAATTAATGTTAAAAACTAAGAATGAGAAGGAAACAAACAGCACGATAAGAGCCAGTTAACAGACCACACCACATATAACCCAAGTACTGAAGCCCCACTCTCGATGCTAAAGCCACCAGCTGAAGAGCCATGAACAGTGACAGCGTTCCTTTAGGAGTCACGACGCAGCTTTAACGCACACGAGTGAAACAGTCCAGGCGACTAATCTCACTTTCGTTAATACCTGCAGAAAAGGTAGGTACTAATATGGATGAGAAAGGAAGGAAATGACAACTCTTGGAAGTAGAGGACCAAGGCAGGATGAGAATAAACAAAAAACACACTAACAGGGAAGATAAATTCTGACCTCAAGGGGGCTAAAAGGATTGGGGTGAAGAAAATATGCAGATAATTCACTAAAGAAGAAATCCAAATGCCAACTGACATAGGAAAAGATGACCCAACCCTTCTATTGATCAAAGAAGTCTAAGCAGCAACACAGACATGTGCTCATGTTGGCAGACTTAGCAGAGGGACGATGCCCAGCTCTTAGTACCGTATCCACTTCACAAAACTCCCGCTGGATTCTGAGTGAAGAGCCAGGACTGCAGAAAGGGGCCTCCCATGCCTGTAGGTGAGAGTTCTCAAGTTGCTCCAACCTCCTAGAAGGCGATTTGTGACATTTGTGTTTTCAAAACAGAAAATGTAGACACCCTCTAGTCCAGCAATTTTATTATTAAAATGGAGAATTAAACACATATGAAAAGATATATGTTTACAATAGCAAAATAAGGAAAGCAATAAAGGACCAGTTAAGTATATTATTATAATTTATTATCATATAAGTGTTAAAAATGATTCACTTTGGGATGGAAAGATATTGTTGAGTCACTGTTAAGTGAAAAAAGATTAGACCTCAATATTCATGCTCCTATTTATGTGAAATAATATATAGGTACTAGTGGCCCAGTCCACGAAATTCGTGCATGGAGGGGAGGCGCCTTCAGCCCAGCCTGCACCCTCTCCAATCAGAGACCCCTTGGGGGATGTCCAACTGCCAATCTATGCTCCTGATTCTGTGGGATTGGGCCTAAACCAGCAGTCAGACATGACCTCTCGCAATCTGGGACCACTGGCTCCTAATCGCTCACCTGTCTGCCTGCCTGATCACCCCTAACTACCCTCCCCTGCCAGCCTGATCTCACCCCCAACTGACTTCCCCTGCTGGCCTGGTTGCCCCCAATGGTCCTCCCCTGCCTGCCTGATCACCCCCAACTGCCCTCCCCTACCTGCCAATTTGGTTCTGATTGGTCAGTTTCTATGTTAGTCAGCATCTCTGGGCCAATCTCCAGGCCTAATCAGAGAGGTGAGGCTGATCAGCAGCCCCTGGGAGACCTGGAAAGAAAGAGAGGTGTGGCTGCTGTGAAGTCTGAAGAGAAAAAGAGAGGCAAGGACTGATCAACAGGTACCACGGAGGCTGCGGATCAGACCCTGCCTCTCTGGGCCTCTCTCTGGACCTGATCCTTAGTCCTCTCAGCAGTCAGTGCTGGGTCACCATGGCAACCCAGCACTGACTGCAGGACTGACTTCTGGTGTTCAGTCGAGGCTTTCGTCATTATGGACGCTGGGTTTTTATCTAGTAGGATTTTTTTGGTGTGTGTGCTTATAGACACAAATGCATATAAGTTGGCATGGTTACCATGGTTAGCTTTTTAAAAAGGTGATTATTGGCCAGGCTTGAGTTCTTACTTTCTTTTTTCAAAATGGGAATAATAGTAGCAATCTCTTCCGTTTGCTGTAAGAATTAAAGAGACAATAAGTACAAAGTCTTTGGAATACTGTCTCTACACTGTACGTGCTCACATGTTGTCTAAATTTTCAGGACAGTTTCCATGTGTACACACCTTTAAACTCAAACAATAGAGCCACGGTTTACAGAGACGATCCAGGGAGCAGTCAGGCACAAATGCCAAAATGTCTCAAGCACACTTAAGAAGCAAAGCATGAATGAGGACACACTCCTGCCATCACACACCGCGCAGCACAGGCTGCGTGCAGGCTGGGAAAGGAGGAGCCTGCCCGGGCAGGCCTCACCTGGAGCGGCTCTCTCTGGGCAGCGGAGCCCAGGGGAGCTCTCTCCAGAGGCAGCCCATGGATGGGCCGTCCCTATGGATGCTGCTTCTCCCAAGGCTGGAGCCTGATGCTGCATTGGACGGGGGTGGCCGTGGAGGCTTAGTTCACCTGAGGGGTTCTGTAGAAGGCTCCTCCCCAGCCCGCCTGACTTACTTTCCCAGCACTGTTGCTCTTTGACCTTGAACAGTGGGCGAGAGGGCTTCTCTTGAAGAAACTGACCAGCGCAGAGCAGCACGTCCTGGCTGACCAGTGGGAGGGGAGATGCAGAGCCAAAACGGACCCAGGTGCTCCAAGCACTTTTCCTAAAGAGCCCGGTGAGGCAGGCACGAACGGCAAAGGGGCACGAAGAGCAGGTAAAAGCGAGGGCACTCTGCCCCCAGCTTGCGCGAAACCCCCTTCCTGCTAACGCAAGGAGGACATCTGGAACTGGTTTTGAGGCTCTCCAGCTGCGGAGCCACTAGAGTGAAGTTCGTGTTTCTTTGGAAATTGCATTTCAGGGGCTTAGAGGCTGTCCTTTCTGATTGTCCTCAGGGTGAAGTACAACCCGGCAGACAGGCTGGTTCAGAGACCAACTCAGCTTTGCTTTGAAATGTTCTCCTTTCCCCACCCCCTTTGACAGCAGAATTAATGGTCCAGGTGGTGAGAAATCAAAAACGAAAGAGGACGACTTGGGGTCATCTCAGGTGCATTTCGATGTCTTCGGAAAAATCAAACGCACCCCGTGGGCCAGAGCTGACACCAAACCTTCAGAGCACATGTCCTCCCCGGAAGCAAGGACACATAAGACTGAATCCATTTAAATCGCTGGACGTGGGCTTGCCTCTTTAGGACTAGGGAAAAAATGTGGATTCAAAATGTACTAGAATTCACTGAGAGCCCAGGAGGCAGTGAGGAAAGACGCTAGACCACTGCAGACAGAGGGGGCGGCATAGCCAGGCCCCCCACATCTGGTGCCAGCCGCCGCTCGTGCCACCACGTGCTTTTGGCAGTTGGCCTCGGGGCACTGGGACGCAGGCTTGGGAGCAGCCCTTCCACCTGGGCCCCACTGTGCCTCTGGGAAAGGTAGGCGCACCCGGGAGTCTGTCCGGGGCGGAGGCAACAGCATCTCTTCCCACTGTGTTAACGGTGAACACGAGACCTCCATTCTAGCCTCTGCCAGCCGAGGGTTTGTTCCCCCTCTGGATGGGGCAGAGGCAGTTAGGGAGGGCAGGCATGTGGCTTTTCAGAGACCAAGTTCCTTGGGGCGGAGAGAAGCAGACAGTCCTAGGACACCACTGATGCGGAGGGTGAGTCACACAGGGCACGGCGTGGCTCCTCATGGCCCCCTCCCCACAGAATCACTGACACAAGAAGCTGGGACCAGATCTCCTTCAGCATGTTACATAAAGCCCTGGAATTTTCCAGTCCTTTCTGCCTTCAGATTTTTGCAGAGCAGAATTTCTATAAATCCCCGTTAGTGGATCATCTGGTTTCCTCATGGCATCTTATTAAACTAAACAAAAAATAATTCAGAAGAGCAGCAGCCTTTCCCTCTACAACTTAACCACTCCCTTAGCACTTCTCTCTGCACGTCCCGAAAGGCTAGCCACAGCAGAGCTCCTCGATGCCAAAAGAGCTCAAATACCGACAGAGAACCCCAAACGGGTGGCCCATGAAAAGAAGCCCAGGTCTGCTGGACTTTGGGGTGAGCAATCACTGCATGGAGTCCTCCAGCCAGGGGCTCGCTACCTGAGCCTGTTTCAGGCTTTGCAAGCATCCTGACCCTGGAAGCAGGACTAACAGGAGCCGACAGCCTCAGCGCTGGCCAGCCCTCCGTCTCCTCTACTTCCGGGAGCCTTTTCCAGGCCCCACCCCACAAGACGAACAGCAGTTATCCTTGGCCACCAAAAAAGGCAAGCACAGGGGCCTTCTCCTCCCGAGGCTTCCTGTCCTGGCATCAGGCGGAACTCCCAGGTGACCAGCTGGGGGGACGGACCTGGCCGGACGGCAGAGCAAAGACAAGTTGGGAGCCAGGATGTCTGACCGCTTTTTGGTGAATCTGGCAAACTCTGAACACAGAAGGCTGCCGTGGTTTATGGTTGGGGGAGGGGATAGGGGAGGGGTGGTATGCAGAAGAGAGGACCAGACAGCACAGCTCCTGGACACAAAGCTCAGCGACTGGTTCTGGGCTAGGCTGGTAGGGTGTGAGCCAGCAACAAGCACCCTTCACGCTATGAGGTTCAAAGTTTACAGTATCTTCCCCCAAAGCGTTAGCATCTTTCCCCAAACCTTCTGGTTCACAGGCAGATATCTGAGTCCCACCCTCCACATCCGAGAATCAAAAGGAAGATGCAAATCACGGGAGCTTCTGACGGGAGAGACGGAGAGATGATCCAGAGGCGGCACAGAAGTCAGGAGTGTGTGCTCTGCAGTCGACTGCTGGGGTTCAGACTCTAGTTCCCTCTCTCACTACCTGTGAGAGCTTAGACAAGCTATGCAACTTCTCCGCACCCCAACTTTCCCATCCGTAAAATGGGGAAAATACAGCACCCACTTCACTGGGCCATTGTGAGGATTAAGCAGTCACTCATATAAAATGCTTGAAATAGTGTGTGGCACGTGTAAGCACTCCAGGTCAGGAGCATCACCATCTAAAGCATGGGGATCCACCTTCGATGGAAGTGACAGCAACCAAATCTTGCTGGTGGCATGGACCAAGGACGGGCAGCTCCCCAGTTTGGCAAAGGGTGAGGTGAGCTGGTGGACAGATCAACCCCTCACCCCCTTTTTCCCCAGGGTCCTCTGACCTGCCTTACGCCAAAGCCTGGTGCCTGTCCCTTTATTCCATGCAGGTGACGGAGAGCACCTCAGCTTCCCCACGCCCTCCCTGGTGAGGACGGTGCCCCACAGGCAGCACCCTGGCTGACAGGCCACTCCGGGGTCAGCCCTCCACCTGCCCTGCTCTAGCGCCTCAGCTCGGCTGGGAGGCCGTTCACCCCTGCAAGGAGGCTGCAGGGCAAGGAGAGGAGAGGGATCATCGGGCCGCAGCAGCGTGGCAACAAGCTCCAGCGCCGGCATCCCAGCGCCTCTGCCACCGGCGCGGCCTCCGCGGAGACGGGTAGGTTTCCTGTTGTGTCAGCCCCGTTTCCTTCGGCAACATTATACTGCAAACACGGAGCTCCTCTCGCCGAGGCGCGAGGGTGTCCCGTTTCTGGCCGGGGGAGGGGGCAGACTGCCTCGCCGCTCCGGAGGGAGACATTACCGTGCCGTGACCCTCCGGGCAGCGCGGCTCCCCGCTCCCCCGGCCTGCAAAGCCGTCTGGGGGAAAGGGACACGCAGGCTCCCCTCTCTGACCTCCGCTGGGCGAGCCCTGAATGGCAGCTGGGTCCATTACATGCAGCGTGAGAGGGTTAAATAGGACAGCCTCAACTCTTTATAAACTTTTGCCCTGTGGATATGTACTCATTGGCGGCAGTACAAGACTCGAGCTGTATTACACGCCTTAACGATATGGTTCAACTGTCGGTCAGGCTTGGGCCTGGCACGGGGCCAGACCGCAATCAATGGGACACAGAACCTCCCCCTTTCAGATCATCACGAAGGCTCATATTATCTCCTTTTCGTCGTGCTGGTTAAATTTATGGAGCAGAACCCCGAAGCCGCATTCCTCGGCCTGGGCCGGCCCACGCGGCCCTCCCTCCCTCCCTTTGTTCGGTACTGTAAGCGAGCCGTGCTCCGGCCGGCTGCGGGGTTGTTAGTTCAGGCTCTGACTGTTTGCTCACAACTGAAATGAAGAGAGTTCAGGGGAAGGGCAAAAGGACAGCCCAAGTGTAAAACCCCATCCCAGCAGGCCCTGGGCCCCGACATTTGGCCCCGCGCTGCTCCTGAATGTGGGCCTGCACTGTTCTCACAGAAGCACGGTCTGCAGGCTGATTGCCGATAAATCTCCTGTGAATCAGCGGCCACGTCCTCCCACACAGCGCTGCCACGTGAACTCGTGGGTCTGGAGGACCGGGCAGGCGAGCTGGCCCATCATACACCAACGGCCCCGTGGCTCTGCACCATCTCCCAGCCTCCCCGGCCCCCGGGGATGGCAGTGCGGGCACTGACTAGGAGCCGGTCGCATTTTTCATGTTAATAAGAAAAGATTAAACTGATCGTTAGGCCCTCTCATCGGGCCTTTGGTGAGATTTCCTTACCCACTGCGCTGATGGTCAGATAGGAGTTAGTGGATTTGTCATTCGAAAGCCAAGGGTGGGATTCGTGGGCAGTGCCTGGGAACACGCGTGTGCATGTACAGTCTGGGAGGGAGCATGCGCAGCAGCTTCCGTCCCCCGGAATCAAGCAGAGGGTCCCATGCGTCAGAACCTCCCTCCTCGATGTTCCCGCCAGACTAGTGCACAAAGGGCTCAGCAGCAACCGGATGCAGAAGGCTTATGGCATGAGGGGTGCCCTGCAGCTCACCCCAGAGGATGGCCTGATGGCCAGAGAGCGGCGTCATCACGGAACGGAGTCCAGGATCCCAGGGGCCGTGAACCCAGGGCCCACCATGTGTCTGTGGTGCCTTGGGGACCACAGCGTAACAGCGCAAAAGGAGAAGGGAGAGGAACGGAGAGAAAGTACCCAAACCAACCCTCACCAGACACAATGAGAGGACCGGGTCTCTGAGGGGAGTCACGGTGACTCACCCACTGTCCTTCGGCCACTGTGAGGCAATATCAGACCAGGGCCCGAGCCTGCCTGAAAATAAAACCAGAAACCCCACAAGCAACAACACGCACACAGGCTTTCCGATTCCGGGAGAGGCCGCTTCTCTGGTGGAGCCGAGGGGATCCGGGGGTCTGTTTTGAATCAACTCCTGGTTCAGCACGAAGGTGAGAGGAAAGCCACTTCCTAACCTGGTGTTTCTGAATGGAAGCTGCACACGTTCTGCCTCTTCCCGTCCCCTGGGCTGGTGATCAGATAGGAGCTAATGGATCTGTCATTCCAAAGGCTACGGCACCTTTTGGGGAGTAGCCAGGAGGTGCCATGGAATGGAAAACTGTAGCTTGCTACCGAGAACCCCTTTCCTATGATAGTTCTTGTATACTGTTGGTCCTCGTTTGTTAAAAATAAACCACTCTCAAGTCAGAAAAGAACAGGCAAGAAAAAGTGAGATAGCCTAATTGAGGAAATTCTCCAGAAAAATGTGTAATCCATTCAATCTGTCTCTAGGTATTCATATGCAAGTTCAGGGTTCAATTAAACCTTCAGTCATAATAAGGCCTCGCATCTCCCGGGACCATCTACGCGGCACTTGCACACACATTATCACGTAGGTTACATTCAAGTCGTAAACGAGTCCAGCCCCCGTGAGGTGTTGGTGCGTAACGGCGGGGCTCCTGGAGGCTTAGCATGGCGCACGCGTGCGCCCAGATGCACCGGCTCTCTCTGACACACTGAAATGTGAACAACCAGACCCATCCTCAGAGTGCGACAGGCTTTGAGAACTCACAAACGGTGACCTGGATGCCCCCATTCCTGCTGGATGTTCTCCATCTCGGGGTCACTGTGAGGACCACATTCCAAGGACATACAGTCACAGGAGGCCAGGCTCCCAAAGGGCGGGAAGCCAGGCTGCTGGCATCGGGGCGCAGCGGCCACTGCTGCCCACTGCTCCCTGTGCGTTCAGGGTCGCCTGCCCCATCAGCCACCCAGCCCCGCTCTCCAGGCTGGCACTGCGGGTCGGGCTGAGAACTGATTTGATACCAGTTTGAGAGCCAAAAGGAAGTATGTTTTGGAATCTGCTTTTTCGCACCATACACACCCCTTCTTGGTGCAAAAAGGCCTCAGTCAAGGCTTTTTCTTTAAAAAAAACAAAAAAACAAAAAACACTGATTCCGTGGCCATCAGCTAATGTGAACACCCCAGCACCTCCACAATGACCAAGCGCGGGAAGGGGTCCGTCGACAACAGCTTGCCTGAATGCTGTGTGCTGTGCAGGCTGTCCTCACGGCCTCCCTCCTGTGGCCTCGCCAGTCATGTCCGGCCACTTCGGTTTGCCCAGGGGTGAGGTCAGAGGGGGAGGCCAGAGCCACAGATTCCACCCCTTGGCAGATTAGATGTAGCCAACTTGAATGGAGCTAAGCCCAGATGAGGTTCAGCAAGGGCCAAGGGCTGCTTAGGATAGCTGAGGTCCACGCTGCTTCAGACCAGCCCGCCTGCCGCCTCTGTACTTTGCGATAACATTACCGCCTGGCCTTTCTGCTTCTCCATGCCCGCTACCTCCCGGATGTGGATGCGGAGCCAGCCCCAGGAACGCCACTTCCCCCTCCCCGCCCCCATCCTTCCAGGGAGCTACCCAACAAGCTGTTCACCTCGGCCAGGGGAGGGAGGCCGCCTGCCCTGGAGTGGGGAGACGGACTGGGGGATAAAAAGCTGTTTGCGCAGGGCCACAAAACAAGAGCAGTGTCAGGGCTGGCTCCAGGGCTCTGGTCTCCCTTTGCAGTCCTCTTCCCATGCTGCCTCCGACACCAAAGGGGACATCCAGACAGGTTACTGTGACCACGGAGACCTGAGTCGAGGAGAAAGTGACCCTCCACAGACAGCTTGAAAGAATGTGAACCGCTGCCCTGGCCAGGTGGCTCAGCAGGTTGGAGCGTCGTCCTGTGCACCGAAAGGCTGCAGGTTCGATTCCCGCTCAGGGCACATACCTAGGTTGCGTGTGTGATCCCTGGTTGGGGCATGTAAGGGAGGCAACCGATCGATGTTTCTCTTTCACATCAATGTTTCTCTCAAGCAACACTTCACAAAAGAAATATACAGCCCTAGCTGGTTTGGCTCTGTGGATAGAGCGTTAGCCTGCTGACTGAAGGGTCCTAGGTTTGATTCCAGTCAAAGGCACATACCCGGATTGCAGGCTTAATCCCCAGTAGAGATGTTTCTCTCTCTCCCCCTCTCCCCCCGTTTTTCTCTGAAATAAATAAAAATATATTTTAAAAATATATACAGAGGGCCAAAAAGCATATGAAAAAATGTGCACTATCACTCAGGAAAATACAAATTAAAACTAAATAAAATATCAATGTACACCCATTTCTTTCTCTAAAAAACAATCAATCAAACAAACAAACAAACCAATAAAAAAAAAAAAAAAGAAGAATGTGAACTGCTATCACTTCACACAGCAAATCAGACGATGCTCTGCACTCCTCTGTCAGCTCCGCCTCGGCACTCTGGGAATAATAAAATTCCACGAATCCTCTCCCCGCAGTTAAGAATCTGGGCTCTATTAGACCTCAGCGACGGCTTCTTTAAAAGCTCTCAGCAGAGCACGCTGTACTCATCACCTGGGCCTATGTGAGTCCGGATCCCACAGGAGCCGCCGCGCCGGGAAGCCTCCCCTGGGGAGCCAGCCCCGTGCCCAGGGACACAGAACTTTCCAGGGGGTGCAAAAGGCCACAGGAGCCACATTTCTGGAAACAGTTCAAGTGGGAAGATGGGCTTTGGAACGAGTCGCGAAATGAACATTTATAATCTAGAGAAAGCTCATGTTCAAAGGCCCGAAGCCGACAATAATCCCGACTTATCGGACTTTCATCCTGCAGACCCAGGAACGATAGGGCTGATGAAAGCAGAGTTTTAAAGAGCCCATCATATCTCGCTGCAAATGAAAGACATGGTTTTTCCTTTAAACTCTAGCCCAGAACGGAGAGCAGTTTGTGTGTGTGTGTGTGTGTGTGTGTGTGTGTGTGTGTTTTAACAGACATAGGGGACCCCGACCTACACGATAACATTGTTGTGAGCCCGTCCTGGCGGGAGGCAGACAGATAAGCCCCGGATGGTTCCAGCGGCCCCGCCGAAGGGGGTCGGCTTCTCTGAGTCAAAGCCTGCACCGGGGCTCGCCAGGGACTGTCATGCGTCTGGAAAGCATAACCGTTTTTTGAAGAATGCTTTCCAAGCCACGTCATGCTTTTAGACTGTTTATCAGCGGTGGCCTGCAGCAGTGTCAGCTGTTCCAGGGCCACATGCCCCTGCCCCGTCCGCGGGCGCTCCAGCACCCTCGGCCGCCCTGCCCGCGGCAGCCTGCAGATGCCAGCGCTTGGAGACACTCGCGACATAGCTCTGACCCGACAAACCTGGCTCTGGGACAGATTTCCATGTCATGTGGGGCTTTTGGCTGAACTCTGCTCGAACCCAGAGGCGTATCATTTACAGCAGACACTAACAATAGTTTGGGATCACCTGCTCTTCCCAGCGGGTTCAGGGCAAGTTCGTGGCCTCTGCACACCTTTTCCGGTGCGGCTCCCGCACACAAAGGCGGACGGCCCAGGTGAGTGCCTCCGCCCGGCAACGCCGCCCACGTGACGGTCACGGGTTGGCAGGCCTGAATCGAGCTGTCTGCGTGCGAACAAAGGACGGGAAGGACCAAACCCAGCACAGTGTACAACTCCTCGCCTGAGCACTACGCCAAGTGGTCAGCGAGACACATCCCTGTTTCACTTACGTCTCACATTCAGAGAGAATCCGGACACAGATGCCATCTCCTGAGCCCTAGTGACACAGCACATGCCGGGCTAAGAACTTCAAGTACATCACTGAGTCCACATCACCACCCACGGAGGCAGGCATTCTTAGTCCCAGTCCACGTGAGTCAAAGGCATCTCACCTCAGAGACACGGGTGGGGGAGGGCCGGCTCTGGGCACAGCTCAGAAACGGCCCTGTGATGACTCAAGCCAGGCTGTCTGACTCCTGGTTGCCCTCTGCCCTCCTGCCCGCAGCCGTGGGAACCAAACGGTGCAGCGGGAGCGCCTTCTCCTTCCCGCACACGCCTGCCCGCTTTTCACACCGGCCACCCCGGGCTCCTTCCACCTCTCCGCGGAACGGGGGGACCTGCGAGTTTATGCTCTCTCCACGTCTCCTTCTGAAACAAGCGCCGCTCTTTGAAGCAAGACCTCTTGCCCTTGGAGTGTCAAGATAAGAAAACTTTCAGCAACTTCCCTTGGAAACTACCAGACACCCATCAGCACCCAGGATCTAAGTACAGTCACTCCCCGGCCGCCGGCCCCTCGGAATAGCTTTTATGGTTCAATGAGGGGTGGTGACAGGGCCATGTCACTACCGTGGGGTGTGCTCCTTCTTTCATGTTCCTGGGATCTGACAAGAGCCTTCTACAACCTGTTTCTTTACAACACACAGGACGGGAGATTAAAGGCCAGATCCAGACGTGGAGCCGGGTTGGGACTCGCAGCGACCTCACTCCAGTCTAAATCTTCCTGGGAAAGAGGCCACCGACTGACTGCTAGGCACACTGCTCAAAAGTGGTTGTGCCGACCGAGGGAGATGATACGTGGAAAATACACAGGACGGTGCCAGCATCACAGCCAAGGGTTCAAAACGTTAACAAAAATGTTATCTTTTAATACCACCAAACGTCAAGACTTGTTTTAGCAGAAATAACTGATTTCAGCGAAACCGCATTAATTCTAAGTTACTAGTGGGATGTGAAAGGGAAAGGACACCAAGAAAGGCTGAATGAATTAGTGAAAAGTCTAAATTATAGGACTTGTGATTAAATATGACAGATTGAGTCCAGAGACCCCTCTACAGGGAAAGCGGAGGGATGCAAATGGCACCAATCCAGAAGGATAAAGAGAAGGTGTCAACAATATTTTAGAAGCTGAAAAGCAGATGGGCAAGTGGTGCTGAAATGTAAGCCTGAGGGAGTGGAAGCCACAAGCGGTAAGCTAATTAGTACGAAAACCCGCTAAATGTCAGAAAGATGGAGGCACCAGGCCGCTCTGAAGGCCCGGGGCACAGGGGGGAACAGGGAGGATGGAGTAAGGTGGTGAAAAGTCTGTGTGAGAAGCGTTAGACCCGCAGGTCCATCTCTCACCCCCTCCAGCCTGCTCCTCCTCCGGAGAAGGAGAACCACCCGTCCCCGGCTGACCCACCTCCAGGAAGGCCCCCTGCCCCTTCCCCTTCCCCAAGTCCCACTCTGCTGGTTAGTGCCTCATCTTTACACGGGAGTAGACAGAGTGTCAAAAGTCACCAAACATCTGGGAACAGTCTCTGTTCATGAAAGATAAAGACCAAATGAACAAATGAGAGAAACTCAAGAGGACTTGGGCACTAGCTACACAGATCTAGAAGCAACCAGTCCAAAGAGGAGCCAGAGCCATCTAGAGAAGGAATTTCCAAGAAATTGGTAAATCATTTGATTCTAGTGGCCCAGTGCACGAAATTCATGCACATTAAAAGGGAATTCATTAGAGGAAATATTTTAATATTGCTATTCACGTCCCCCCGGCCTGGTGCTGGGCAGGGAGGCAGCCTCACGTCCCAGGCTGGCACAAGCCTCCGCCCACCAATGCTGCAAGTCCGCGCCCTGCCCCCGGCCCCCCTGCCCCCGCACAAAGCCTCCTGCTGTTCAGTCCTTACGGTGTTATAGCGTGATGACCATTTGCATATTAGCCTTTTATTATTATGATATTTCTAAACACACAGAGGAAAGTTTATGGATAAATTAGTAACAGGCAGATAAAAAACAATTTTTTCCCCCCAAGAAGTTACTGCCCTCGCTGGCCGGTGGCTCAGTTGGTTGGAGTTTCGTCCTGTATACCAACAGACTGTGGGCTCGATCCCTGGCCCTGCTTGGGGCGCATGCAGGAGGCAGTCAATCGATGTTACTCTCCCATTGATTTTTTTCTCTCTGTTCTTCCCTTTGTAAGTAAATAAATATGTTCTCAGTGAAGATTTAAAAAATAAAAGTGTGGATATTTATTTTGGTAAAATAAAATTTAATTTGAAAAATATTTTTAAATTGTTACAGTGAGATAAAGTAAAAACACTATCCTTAATTGTAGATACTAAATAATATTTAGGAAATATGTATAAGGTATAAAGAATAATTGAAAATAATCAAGAGATCATTAGCCAATTATAAACCACTAAAGGTCAGGTGCATGAAATTCGTGCATGATGAGGGGGAGGGGTGTCCCTTAGCCCAGTCTGCACTCCCTCCAATATGGGACATTCCTCTCACAATCCAGGACTGCTGGCTCCCAGCCACTCGCCTGCCTCTGCCTGATTGCCCCTAACTGCTTCTGCCTGCCAGCCTGATCACCCCCTAACCACTCCATTGCCAGCCTGATCGAGGCCTAACTGCTCCCCAGCTGGCCCGATTGCCCCTAACTGCCCTCCCCTGCAGGCCTGTTTGCCCCTAATTGCCCTCCCCTGCTGGCCCGGTAACCCCTAACTGCCCTCCCTGCTGGTCTGATCACCCACAATTGCCCTCCTCTGCAGGCTTGGTCTCCCCCATCTGTCCTTGGCCGGCACCATTGCCCCTAATTGCCACCCCCTGTTGGCCTGTTGCCCCCAACTGCCCTCCCTGCTGGCCCAGTCACCCCTAACTGCCCTCCCCTGCTGACCTGGTCACCCCTAACTGCCCTCCCCTGCTGACCTAGTCACCCCTAACTGCCTTCCCCTGCTGACCTGGTCACCCCTAACTGCCTCCCCACTGGCCTGATTGCCCACAACTGCCCTCCCCTGCAGGCCTGGTCTCCCCCAACTATCCTCCTCTGCTGCCCTGGTCACCTCTAACTGCCCACAGCTGCCGTTCCCTGCCAGCCATCTTGGGCCACACGGGGGTGGCCATTTTGTGTCTTGGAGTGGCAGTCAATTTGCATATTACTATTTTATTAGATAGGATTAGTTAAACTACAATGATTTGTTTTGCAAGAGCTGTGAAGGGCCTGGTAATAAGACTGGGAAAAAATGCCTCTAGGTACCAAACCTCCACAACATACATCACCACATACATGCAATCTTGTTTTCAAGAACAAACAGCAAGTAAAATCACTAACAAAGGGTTATTTCAAGAAAGCTAAAGGACACCTGCTTTACTGAACATGTAAGACTAAAACAGTTTGATGACGCTTGAGAATCTAGAAGATTCTCCAAAGCAGTTTGTTCTCAAGTATTTAAATATTCTCAGCACTTACTATTTAGTACATGCTTGGAATACGGAAAGAGTCAACACTTAGCCAGTTAATGAATTTCTACTGACAGTGTGCCTGCTCTTGAACAGTGTGCTTACTAAGCAATTGGATCTAAATATCACAAGTTCAGAGTTATCTGAATTGAATCAATGGGGCCCCTCAATAGTTCAAACAAAGACATAAAAAGTCTTTGATGTTTGCATCTGCTCCCAAGGGGTACGAAGGCATTCTACATGCAGTGATCCGGCCTTTGGCGCCTTAGGAGGTGGGCGGGTGTCAGTTATGGCCGCGCTAACCTTCCTGCCAGAGTCCATCCCTGACGTCTGGGGTCCAAGCTCACCCCCGCCCATCCCCGCGGCGCTCCGGGAGATAACCCACCACCTAACTCACCAGATTCCTGTTACCCACCGGCCTCGTAATGAGAAGTGTTGCCCTTTGAAGTTTTCTGCCGTCCTGGGATTTTATGAAAAGGCCCGGGTCGCCTCTGCCATGATCTCCGTTTAAAGTATGTTTGGGGAAAACCTACGAGGAGCTGGCTCCGGTGCTAACACAGAACAACTGCCTCATAAAAACTGCTTTCCGCAGGAGTTCAAAGGGCTTGTCCAAGCACTGCGGGCTGTCCTGCCCCACCGACTTGCTAGGGTAGGAAGCCGAGGTTTTGCCAAGTAAACTCTGACACAGATAAACCCTCTCCGTTTCCTGACGGGCTCGGGGCAGAGCGAACAATCCAGTGGGCTTCTGACAAGACGGACCTCGCACTCTGAAGCCATCAGCCCCGCACTTTCCATGCCGCTGGAGCTAAAATTTATTGGGACAGTAGGTGAAGGTGAAGGACTAAATTAGGCAAATTATTGTGAAAAGTCTTTCTGATGTGTGATAACATCTTTCCAATTGGTACTTCAAGGAACCCAGTAAAAGTCAGGAGCAAACCAGGAGGGCTGACAACTGCTGGCAGGAAGCCAGAGTGAAGCATCGCGTTACCCTGGCTTCTGCAGTTTAGTCCTCATTAATCCACCATGGCCGATGGGTGCCACCATCAGCAGGGTGAGGGTCCTCACCATACCTTCAAACAGAGCCGCTTGCTAAGGAAGTTCACCGGGTACAGGTGGCTGTGGCTGGTGGCACATTCGTGGAGTCACAGGTGTGAGGAGTGGCCCTGTTTTCCATTTCTGCAAGTCTCTACGTCGCTTCACAGAGAACAGCTGTGTTCTCTTGTCTGCCCTTACGTCAGTCTGGTGCAATATCACACATTGTGTAGCTTCTGCAAAACTCCCCTGTGCACTGGTTAGAGAATATTGTAAAACAGTTCTCTAACTATATGTGAGTTCATATTTAAAAGCAGGTTTGACCTTATGGGTCCCTGAAAGATTTGCCCCGGGGTCCCCAGACCATATTTTGGAACCTCTGTTCTAAAAGGACCCATATGTGCACCCCGTGCTCATTAGAAACCGGTTTCCTCCAGGTGTTAAAGGAAATCCTCTAAGATGGAGAGTAGTCACCTTGCTAACCGGATTACAGTTACAGAAGCCAGCTATAACAAAATTATTTCTCTTAGTGTATATTGTGATTAAAATGTCTTACTAATTTAATCTTATACCCACCCTACCCCACCCCTGCCCAATTTGACAAATTAGTGAGAAACTTAGCAAGAATCTGTCTGAGAGGCAGTCTGGTGAAAAGACTGTAAGTGAAGGCACAGGGTAACGAAACAGCGTTAACTGTACCACCAAGCCTGCCTCTTCTTCCCCACAGATGAGAGCCCTTCGCTTGTAAAACAGTACTTCAGTCTCCAATGCCCTGCTGGCCACTGTCCTCGGTGCATCTCAGAAGGACCTCCCAGTCTGCAGCTCTCTGAGAGCAGGGGATCTGAACTCGGACCCAAACCCTCTCTGGAAGGGAGAGTCCAGCTCCACCCTGGCACAGAGGGATGGCTCCGTGAGGGAAAGCTGTGACAGACAGGGCAGTCACCGGAAGCTAAGAATCAGTCAACCCAATGCCTCGGCAGAGAAGGCCACCAACAGTAAATGGCCTCTCTTTCTCCGGCAATGCTGGAAACGAGATTGCTTCTCATACACTGTTCTGTTTCTCTTGAAGTTCAAACCAAACATCTCAAAGGCGTAGCTTATGTACACAAGACCGGGTGTCATTCCAGAGTCTTAAAAAGTCAAATCATTGAACAAGGAAGGAATTATAGGTGCACAATGGCATGATTGACCATTTAACTTTAAACGGAAGAGAACAAAATCAGAGAGCGATCCCTACCCATTTCCTCTCTTTGAGCGAAGACCCGCTGGCTGAGATAGAAGGACGGCGCTTTGAAGATGTACACGCCGAACATCCATTTATTTTTACTTTTGGAAGCAGGGTTGTGCTGTTTCCATAAAGTCAGTCGTCTCCGCATGCCAAAAATGGCAAAAAATAGACGCTCTCCTTTCTAGAAATGATTATAATGTACCATGACCAAAAAAGTGGTTTTTCCCTCACAGACAATCTTGCATAGAAATGAGTCATGGGATTTCAGAAATGGAAAGGCTTTTCTCAAATATGTGTGTGCAGGAACACGCACACCTCCCGCTTTTTCAGCGGCGGAGCCCCACTTCCCGTTACGTCGTGTTCTAATGAGGACGGCTCTGTCTGGGCCTGTGAGTGAAAGGGGAATAGTGTATTTAGAGTTCAGCAAGAGGGAAGAAGTCTGTCTTAGAAAATAACATTTCTCTGCTTGTGTTCCTCTGGGACAGATTTTAACTTATAAGGCAAGAAGGACTGGTAGGATGTTTCTTAAAAATAACTTCTCTTGCAACTTCATCAGCTCAATGTCAGCCCGACAGAGACACCCTCTGAGCACAGCTCAGAATGCTGCTCCTCGGAGGCTCTCGGGAGCGAGGAGCTGCTCCCTCCACCTTCGTGTGGCCGTGGGAAGGCTGGCCTGGCGAGATCGGGCAGGGAGAATACCTGGCTCTCATCCCATGTGCACCCCAGGGTGAGCAGAGGGGGGATAAAGTGGCTGCCCCTCCACAGCTCTGTGTCACCTCTGGACAAGAGAAGAGTGATGTGAACAATCCCTTCCCTCCAGCTGGACACAGCAATTTTCCAGCTTCGCTGAAACCCAATTCCTTCTCATGATGAAGCGGACCTGCCAGCCAATGCACTGGCTGCCCCAGGCAGCAGATAGTTACCAAGCCGACAGACATGTATGCTCACAGATAAGAAACAGCCTCGAGGTCAAACACAGCCTGGACTCTGGCTTTTCACCTTAGCAACACACAACCTCATACCCACGCTGCCGGCGTCCAGGGACCCGAGTGGTACAGCTAAGAAACATTTTAATTTGGGTTAGATTTGTGCCTTTGGAAGTTCCCTAATGGCTCTCAAGTCAAGCCAGCTCCGCTTGGTGTGTTATGTGTAAGACCGAGGCGAGCACATGGCTGCTTTCAGCGTGGGGGTCAGTGAAGGCTGCATTGCCAAAGCAGGACCAGAGCGGGGGAGCGCTGCCTACTTCCCTTTGCTGACGGCTTTCTGGCCTGTCCAGCCTGACGGGCCTCAGGCTCTGTGACTCAAGAGGGTCTTAACCCTTTTATCCCGGTAAGATGCAAACACTGTAACTAAAAGGGCTTTCCCCGAGAAACACCATGTCCATTTCTCATCTAAGAGGCCATTAACGGAAAGCATCTTTTAGAGATCTGGGGTGGTGTCGTAGGAGAGTTTGTACTGAAGAAGTGGAATATGCCCACCATCAATCTTTCCTGGGAAGTCCATCCAAAGGTTACTGCAAAGCTCTCAGCCAATGGAATGCACACGTGCGTGCACTGCTCAGGGCTGGAGTCCGGCTCTACCGGCCGAGGGCTGTGTTCTCCACACTGATCTATCACGGCCCTTCCAGCTCCCTTCCTCCTTATCTAACTTAAATACTGAGATAAGCTGCAACACTCCTGAGCCTCGCTAAATTAGTTCAAATATTTCAAGTTCTGCCAACTCACACTTCTTCTCCCCCCCCGCCCCCCCCACTGTTTTGGGTCTTGACTAAAAAGGTGAAGAAATATTTTGGAGGAAACTCAGGGCCCAGCTTTATCAATCTCCATGTGCTCCTCTCCTGAAATGCCATGCAGCCCAGAGCCTCTCACACTATCACAGATGGTATTTAGGGAAATAAACAAGCAAGTCAACACCCCGGCGCGGAACAATCCTCTCTCTTCGGTGGTATTTTGCCTTCTGTTGTGAAATGGCTGCTCCGGGCTCTCTGCAGCTTCTACCAAAGTGGCTTTGCAAACACTACCGTCCAAGCCCAGTGCGCATGCCCAGAGCTGAGCACAGCGGGTGGGTGCCCGGCTTGGCCCAGTCTGTTTGAAGGGCGACAGGCTTCTCCCCGCGGCTTCCACGGCACCACCAGTGGCTGCATCAGTGCCATTTTCATAAACTTTACTTGGGAACAGACAAATGTGGCCCAGTACACGTAGACGAGACGATGCAACCTGAGCCAGCAGAACGTTGCCTTGGAAAAGGCTTCTAATTTCGGTTCCAAACCACACATACTTGTACAGTGAACAAATGCAGCAGGGGATATTGGTCCACGGCATTCATGTGGAGGCCAAGGGCTCTGCTGTCCTCCGCCCTCCTCTCCCCACCCCCACCTGCCTTCCCGAGAACTTGTAGACTGCGTGGGAAGTTCAGAGACCAGTCAGGGGGCTGTCTCTCTGGAACGCTCGCATGCTCCAACCAGGAGAGGAACTCGGACGTGTTTTAATCTAAAAAGGACTCACGGAGGGGGGTTCCCTATAAATAACGCCATGTTCCAATAAACACCAAGAGGAGCCAGTGTTTCCTGTAAGGCCACTTTTCAGATGGATTACTGGAAGGAGTATTCCTTCACAGTTTTATGGCTTACTTTGCTCTCATCTGCTTAAAATTTGGGTCATTTAAAACATAGATGCTAAGATCTAAGCCTTTACTTGGATGAAATACTACAGAGGAAGCAGCAAGTCTCATTCCAAGAGCCGACTCAGAGGCAGAACTCTTGGACTCCTGGGTTCTATTCCTGGCTCAGTCCCTGGGCTCAGGTCAGCGCTCGGTCAGCATCTCACTTCTAATCCCTTCAAATCATTTGTTAGTCCCTGTTGTCTAAACAGTGGGGGAAACCCTGCGTAACGCCCCTGGACCCTGTTCAGTCAACAGGGATGGCTACATCTTACTTCCAAGAAGCCAGGGTGACGCGGTCCGGAGCACAGCTCGCATGCTCCTAAGAGACGCGGTGTCATCTGGCAGACCCTCAGGCTCGGGAACATTTCTCCACCTGCAAGAATCGCTGCTCCTTTCATCTGTGACTTGCAAAACCAGTCTCACCCGGCTTTTTCTAGTTCTTTATAGCTTCGCATTAAGTAACTCTGGTTATTGAAGCCTCAAACCTCTGAGAGGCAGAATAAGTAAACAGGGATATTTCTCCCTAGTTTATAGATGAAAACTGAGGCTTAGATAGGCTAGGAGACTGGATCAAGGGCCCAGAGCTAAGAAGGAAGGGGGCTGTGTTCTTTTCTCTCTCACATGTGGGTCCACGTTAAGAACTCCACTTCCGGACCCAGGGGAACGGGCTGAGGAAAGCTGGTTGAAGTGTTTCAGGAGCCTCTGTGATGCCTTCCACGTGCAATAAGGGGTGAAGGGCCACGTTTCTTGGAGGCCCCCAATTAGCATGGGTCTAGCATGTGTCCCACTCACCTCTGAGAGCTTCAGCCAGGGTGCTCCCACTCCTGGCTCCTCTGGGAATAGAGAGGAGATGCCGATGCTTAATGCCATCTCCTTTGAGCTTCTAGGACCACAGGCCCATGACTCTGATGCTCCTCGCTTATCACTGAAGCTTTTGCTTCCAGGAGTGAAAAACTAAGCAGATAGCTGCTCTAGCCAGTGAATCATCAGTGAGGCTGCTCAGTTACTGTTTGCTTTGAGGCAAACTACATAGCCTCTCTGTCCCCTTTACCGGGAACACGATTCTCTCTTCACCCGGCCAACTCCTACTTGCACTTTAGGCTTCATCGCAAACACCACTTCCCTAGAAAAGCCTTTTTTTAATTTTTTTAAAAATTTTATTATTATTTTTAAAATTATCTTTGTACATATACCATTGCCCCCTCCCATATATGCCCTCCCTTTGTGTCCATTGGTTGTACTTATATGCATGTATACAAGTCCTTCAGTTGATCTCTTATCTCCCCCAGATCTCTCTAACCTCCCCACTGTAATTTGACAGTCTGCTTGTTGCTTTACTGTCTCTGTATCCATCTTTTGGTTCTTCAGTTTATAATGTTCTTTATCATCCATAAGTAAGTGAGGTCATGTGGTGTTTCTCTTTCACTGACTGGTAGAAAAGCCTTTCTTGATCTGACTGACCACAGCTCCGACAGCCAGCCTTTCTTCCCCCTTCATCTCCTCCAATCACACAGTCTCATAGCACCCTGCACATCGCCTGTGCCATTTATCCTAACTTTAGCAAATAATTCCTTACAGGGTTAGCTGGTTTATGTCTGCTGCCCGCCTTGACTGTAGCCCTTTGAGACCAAAGACAGCCTTGCTCTCTATAGCTCTGCTATGTTCCCAACCCCGAGTTCTTAGGGACTTTTCAACCAGTATTCACTGACTGGCACCAAAGTGAACCTTCTATGGCCGTGCTGGACAGCGGGTAAAGCGCCATGAACACCAGCCATTGTGCCCTCCCTGTGCTCCTACAAAGAATGCAACATTTTACGGAGACTTCCACACTCACAGCATAGAAAAGCCAAGTGATTTCTTCCTGGCCAGGGCATTAAAGTTACCATCACAAACTAAGCTTTGTAAGTGCTAACACGTATACCTCAGACTTTTTTTTGAAACCACTCACTCAATTCCTTGACTGGTTTGGGATTCTAAGAATAACGACGGTTCCTTCGGAACACTTTACTTTCACTTCTTTAGTCTCATTGTCCTAGCAAGAAGCTGGAGGTAGACTTCTTGGGCTTTGAGCAGACATGGAAAAAGTAACTGAAAATACTTTTGAAGGCTCTCCCTTCCCCTCTCCCTAATTTCATAAATGGTTCAAAATATACTCCAGGGCTGGTTGGGCTCTGTGTCTGAGAATAGAATGTAAGTTAACTAAAGTAAGCGCTACAGATCCTTTTAAAGAGCAGCTGCTTCCAGATGGAAGACCTTCTGGCAGAACACAGTAATGTGTCATAGGGAACGTTTCCTGGTGACAGACAAGTGGACTCCTTTTCATTGGGGACGATTTTTCTTCAAATCCTATTCGAGGGAGCGAGAGGGTGTGGACATGGTCCAGGCCCTAGCATTCGAAAGGGCACACTAATTCACTCAGGGACCATCTATTAAACAGGCAGCGGCAAAATCTTTCTGGGCTTAAGTGGAGGCCAGCTTGGCTGAGAGCTGTAATATTCATTACCGCGTAGCCTTTGTTGATAAGATCCCCAATTAGTCACTGAAAAAGGGGAGGCTAATCTAGGCCACGCACATAAATAGCTAAATTAGAGTAGTCGGATTCTTGGGATTTGGAGCCAAATGGGCTGTGGCTGATGTCCTGCCTCAGCGGGTATCAAGGTAAGAAAGCATCCTTCCACAGAAGTCCCGCCTGGTGGGGTTTCGTTGTGAGGTGGGGACTAGATGGCAATTTCAAGTAGAAGAACTAGGAAGGGACAGACCCATGTGGTGAACTGCAACTTCAGGGATTCCAGAACTATGCCATGGGGCTCAGGAGCAAGACACCGCCGACAGCCGGCTGGTTTTCTTAACGGAGGGGATCTGGTTAGTTTGGTGAGCAGGGGAGGTTTATAAGAATGCAATGCTATTTTCTGACCCCTCTAACAAAGGAAAACAACATTGTGAGGGTGTACCCAGTAAATACAGATACAGACATAGACGTGGATCTGCAGAAGTGCATGCCAGATTTGTGTGCCTTGTTTTCATGTATTTATATTAGGCAAGTCAGAAATGTGAGTTGTGTGCAATCACATATTGAAAAATCATATCATTAAAGCAGGTGAAACACAGCAGGAGGGATTAGGAGAGGCAGCAGACCTGGGCTGGAAATTACAAAAGCCATTCCCCCCACGACCACTGACCTGGGGCCACTAAGCGTGGCTGTGTCTCTCACCGCCTGGGCTGTTTCTGATGCAAAATCCAGGGCGCCCGCCACTGGCTTGGTTACAGTGCCAACAAGCCCTTTCCCAAGGCCAGATATGAAACCGCTGACACCCCCTTCTGTTTTCACACCTTCCACTGTTGAGGTTATAACACTGGTCAATCCACCAATGATACCTAGCAAAAAAGACAAGGGCTATTTGTAACTGGGCCGAGAACAAAAGCAACAGCACTTCCAGCCAAACCCCTCAGTTCCATGCACCTGTCAGGTAACTCAGGGGTGTTTCCTCAACCTCTTGACAGGCCACAGGCAGGCCATCTCAAGGTGGAGAACCAGCAGATCTGCCTCTTGTTTGGAGTCAGAGAATGTTTAATATATATTAGTCAGAAGTAAAGCATGTTCCAGTTTTAAAAAATCAAAGAAGAGCTAAGAGTTTAAAAGTGGTATTTTTCAATTCCAGAGCATGGGCAGCATATGGGTCACATGGAGGATGTAGACAGTGGGATTAAATCTAGGGATAAGAAACTAGGGCTCTGGGGGAGACTCGGGGTTCCATAAAATGTAAGGCAGAGAGATAACTAGATACAGATCCTGTTTTCAAAGAACACTATGTGACTTGCCAGCACCACTCAACGTTTGAAACGGGTAAAAGCGGTGGCACATAGAGCTGAAAGCAGGTATAGGCGACCAGAGTAATGACAAAGCCTGGTGAAGGGCATCCTTAAAAAGCTGCCAGAGCCGGCGGCAACCTCAGGGAGTGAGTCTGAAAGATTAATCAAGGTCAAAAAGATATTCCAAACATTTTGAGAGTTGACAGCAATGACCTTAAAGAGCCTCCACAGAGGCCAGGAGTTGGCCGGGCTGAAGGGGACGTGGCCTTGCAGGGGAAGCGGGCCCAGTCCGGGGAGCATTTCCGGGTCCTGTGCCAGGGACACTCACAGGATGTTTACCTGGTGGCGATGGGGGTGTGAGGAGGCTCTCTAGACGCTTCAGCTCTAGTGAGACAAATTGGTAAAGGAAGCAGCTTGGGTGAGAATGTACTAACAACGCACACGCTTCTGGATTCTGGTGAATTCGCGCCAGTGAGGCAATAGCCCTTTCCCGTCCTTCCGAACCAAGTTCATGCAGAGACAGACTCTTTCTGAACTGGTCAAGCAGGGCCTACAGACAGAACTGAGCCTGACCCCAGCCTTTAAACGAAGGGACTGTTATTGGTGAAGGGCTTTTTCACCTTGGAAGAAGGATCTCACTCTCAGATATGCTTTCATGGGTCCCCCTTGAGGCCCCTGGTTCTTGTCTCAGAATGGAACAGCCTGTATTCTGAAGATGTACGTATTACCTAATGATCCCTGCTTGGAGGGGACTTTCCGACCTTGAAATGATTCCCTATTTTCTCACCACACTGGTGTGTCCATCGAGAAAGTGAGGACAGCCATGCTCTCTCTCTGCATCCCAAAGATGCTGGGTAAATAGAGGCAATAGTGCCTAGCAAAGCATTTTATGTTCATTAAAAAAAACAGTCCTCTGTCAGTCTAATGCATGTCACTGCAGTTACTAGAAAGAAGGATTAAATCTCTAACCCCACGTGATTGCCCAACAATCAACTTTTAAAGCACATAAACAGATTAATTTCAGCCAAATTTTACTTCTAGCTTGATGTCTCCTTGGGGAACGCTCCCTTTCCAGTTGGGCAGGCTTAGGGAAAGAAAGGCACTTTAATCCAAACCTCGCCCTTAGAAAATTGATAAACAAAAACTCTCTCCTAAACTCAAAGAGACATGTGATTTTTTATTATTGACATTCCTTCTTCTTTCAAATGCTGATAATTAAAACTTCTCAGTCTTGACATGACTTCTGATAGCTTCAGACTATTTCTACCCTGTTTCCCCAAAAATAAGAGATCTTCCAAAAATAAGACCTAGCACATGGAAAGATAAGACATCCCCTGAAAATAACATCTAGCGCAACTTTGGGAGAAAAAAATTAATATAAGACACTGTCTTATTTTCGGGGAAACAGGGTAGCAATCTGGTACAAACGGTTCACTTTAGTAACCATTACTAAGCATGAGCTACATGCCAGGGATCATGTGAGGTAGCAAGGACAAAGGTGGTCTTCTGCTCTCCTGGCCATCATAGGCTATCAGGGAAGCAAGATGCACACAACTGGCTACATATACCACCACACCCACCATGTGTGCGCTCATCATTAATTCTAACTGGGGTCAGCGGAGTGGGGCAAATGTCCTTTGAGTTGGGACTTATAGGCTGAACAGAATTTTGAGAGGCAATGAAGTGAGGCAGAGGAGCAGTAAGAGGCTCTGGTCGGCTGGGGACAATGGTCGGGAAAGGTGGCTGGGTTGGTATTTCCAAGGGCCTTAATGAATGCCATGCTAAGAAGTTTTGAAAAAAATTCAACAAAAGGAAAATGAGTCTGAAGTAAAGCATTAAAAGCCAGAATTCAAACAAATTCAGAGAATGGGTATTCACACAAAACATCTGGGCCACAAACCTGGTGGCCACTTTCACATCTCACTCTGTGGGAGGAATGCTCAGTAAACGGAGGGCAAGCCTAGAAGCAGCAGATCATATTCTAAAAAGGGGTTTTGTTGCTTACACCTGGTGACACCTTAGGAACAGAAGCCAGAGCGCAGGAAGGAATGGCCGTGGGCACGACACTCTGAAAATGAATGAAGACTTCTCACAGGTGGTAGCAGTTGAAAGGGGAATAAAGTAAGAGAGCTTGGATGGCTACCGGCACCACAATGCCAAGCCAGGATCGGCACTGCTGTCAGCTCTCTTTTTCCCGCTGGCAGCCGGATGGCCGAACAGGCATCCCTGAGGGACTGCGGCAGAAGAGCCACTCCCTACAGCCGACAGCAGGCGACTTACCGTGGGCCAGGCCGTGGATGCCGGCTACCAGGTGCTCGCCGCTGGTGGCGGCGTGGTATCTGATGTACTCCCGCTCCGACTGATGCCGGTTGTCCATCGTCTTTCCTAAGCCATCCGACAAGGTCCCCGCAAACTGCAATGGATTAAAAACAGGAGGAGAAGTGTTTTAAACGCTTAGCAGAATTTTTATTACTTAATTATCTATAATAATAAAAGTGTAATATGCTAATTAGACTGGACATCCTTTCGGACAAAGCCGACTGCAAGGGAAGCTCGGGTCCTGGGTACCTTCCAGCAGCTGGAGGAAAGCCGGGTCCCGGGTGCCAGAGGGAAGCCGATCCGGCAGCCCAGGGATGGAGGCCTACTCTTGCATGAATTTTGTGCATGGGGCCTCTAGTTTTAAATAAATGCCCTCCTTGCTCCTCGCTGGGATTCAGTGAATGCCAATTGAGGGAGAGATAAACTGCTGAGTTACGTACACTGTGTGTGCCAGGAGAGTGGGACACTTACTGGTGAACACAACGCCTGCAAACCACCAAAGACATCCATCATGACATTTACCTTCCTCGATTCTGCTGCAAACTTACCAAAAAAGTAAAGATTTAACCAAATGGCCTGGGGGAGGAGATGTTAAAGGACCGAGGCTCTCTGCTCTAACAGCCAGTGAGATACAAAATAGGAAATGAGGCAAATTACTGCTTTAGGGTCTGGCATCAAACTTTTTAGGGTAATCAACTGCCCCTAAGTAATGCCTTTTCTTTCACTCATTCACTAATTACCGAGCGCCTAGGTGCCGGCCCCATTTGTCACAAGCAGAAAAAGAAGCACATGTAAAAGTTCACAGGTTAGGTCACCTTTTATTCCAGTGGCACATGTGAACTCATGGCTTCGCATGTAAACTCCACCCCCACCAATCAGACAGAGATTTTATTTATCCTGGCCTATTTTAACCAGAGAAGCTGTCCCATTCATCAACGCTGGATAAAAAGGACATAAAAGTCTGTTTTGTCACAAGACAATTTGAAAAGGTTTAAAGTGACAGTTAATAAACCACAGGGTACTTATCCTCATCGTTCAGGCATAAAAAGGGAAGGATATCAAATATATAATTAACCTTCTTGGGAAGGATTTACCAAAACAAGTGGTTTAAGTGTCAATGACCCAGGACTAACCTTTGAGAAAACACACAGGAATGTTGCTCAGATAGAAAGCGGAGTGGCGAGATGTGAGGCCCCGAAGACCCAGGATGCTGGGTGGCCACCACGAGGCCTGCCACTTGTGGTCGGGAGAGGGTCACACAGATCTGCCTGGACGCCCTCAGGCCTAGGCTTCCAGATGCCGGTGACAGGGGGAGGGGCTTCTGGGTAAGAAGAGGGACTGGAGGAGGAGCAGCGACTCCATGGGAAGCAGCGGTCCCTGCAGCAGGACGCGGGAGCCCCCCTTTCCTCTACTGCCCAGATGCCTTAATGACCCAGGGCAGTGATTAAGGACCTTTCTAGAGAGGCAAGCCCTGTCATTAGTTGCTTTTTGCCTTCCCTTCCCTGTCATTCCCTCATTAGAGAACTGAAAAGTACACGGAAATTAGTTTTACAATTTCCTTTAGGATGGGGACCCCCTGGCGTGTTTGTGAAGCCAGCGCTGTGAATCGCTAAGTGGGGCTTTTAGTCAGGAACCCACGGGCCTGGGCATCTGACCAAAATAGCTTCTAGCCCTCTCTCAACCATTCCGGTGGCTACATGACCCCGATGAGGAGCCCACCCTGGGACCCCTCTTGGCATCTGCAGAGCAGTGATCGCACCGCCACCGCCATGAGGCTGTGGCTCAGGGTGCGGCATCGAGTCAGCATTCCTCCTGTTATCACCAGTCACTCCAGTCCAAGGGGAAACACCCTGCATCATCTGAAGAACGCCTTTCTTTCAAAGATTTAGCATCATGGTCATTTACATTAGGATTTACCATCAATAAGGAAAAAGTAACCAACCAGCCCTGTCCGGAGTGAGCTTCTGGAGTGGTACCATCTGTAAAATTAGCGCTGGCCTCGGCGGTTTCCAAAGCCCTTTCCAGCTGACAGCGTGTGATCTACGACCCAAGCTAGCATGTCTTTATCAAGCACGCATGCTGGGCCCGGCGCAGGCGCTGCCGGGGGTGGAGGTGGGAATAGAGGGCAGCCGGTCCTAGTCCCAAGGAGGACAGTCTCGGTAAGACCCCTTCTCCACCCGTGGACAGCCAGCAGCAGGAGAACGTGAACTGGGAGCGCCCAGGAACTGCGAAAGGAGGGGGAACTATGACCCTTGATTCTGGAAAGGCCCAAAGCGCCCTGCCATGTGCAGGAATTCTGAGTTTGGACAACAGTGCCTGCAGGATGCCTCTGGAGGTGGGGACGGGGGTGGTCGGGGAGGGGTGTGAAGGGAACTCGCGGTCCCCAGCAGTGCACTGTGGGGTGAGGGCTGCCAGAGGCAGGCTCCATCTGAAGAGTCTTCTATCGGGGCCTTGTTCGCATTCTCCTTAAACTCCTAATCTGCTTGAAAGGAGAGGTTTCATTGGAAGAGATATGCAGCGAAGGCCCATCTACCTATCCCAGCAGCTGACTAGGAAGAAGTTAAAATTGCCAATGTCCTGCCCGCTCCCCCTAGAGTACGTGGGAGAATAAGCTAGGCAAATTGCCCCGCACCAGCCCCTCTGCAGCAACCCCCATCAATAAAGCAAGCCTAACACCCAAGGTTTATGAGTGAGCCTGGGCCAAAAGCCTAATTGCCAACAGATTCCGCTGCAGCCGCCTCGGCCCCCAGCACTATCTGGTGGTGGGTTCTCTGTAGAAACCACTCTGATCCCGGGAGGAAGAGACGAGAGGGTCTAAGAGAGCACTTTTCCCTTAAATGCTGGGTCTTCCATGTGCTTGCTTCTCAGGTGCCCACCTTGACCGTGGCAAGGTGCTTACAATCTAGTCAACTTACTCTACGAGTACGTCTTCCAGCTGAATTCCTACTCCTCTGTTTGTAAAGAAATTACTCATGCAAGCCAGCTGAACTTGTCCTTTGTCACTTGTGAGTAAAAGTAAAGGCTACAAAGACACGAACAGGAAGTGAATATAAAATCTTCACCCATGCCCTGCTGGCGTGGCTCAGTGTTTGATCATTGACCTATGAGCCAGGAGGTCACGGCTCGATTTCTGGACCGGGCATATACCGGATTCAATGCTAGATCCCCAGTGTAGGGCATGCAGGAGGAGGCCAATCATTGATTCTCTTCATTGCTGATGTTTCTATCTCTCACCCTCTCTCCCTTCCTCTCTGAAATCAATATAAAATATATTTAAAAAGATAAAATCTTCACCCCTAGAAATATGGCTTTGAGAACTCAGAAAATATAGGAAGATGTTGAAATCTCCGATCCAACCAAACCCAGACTGATGAAGGCTAATCAGATTTTACGAAAAGAGCCATTTTATAGGAACGAAACCGAAGCCAGCCTGGAGAAGGGTCCTGTGGTTAAAGCCTGGGCCTCGGGCCAGCCGCCTGGGCTTCTGAGCGCTGAATCCAGGGCACCACAGAGCCTTCTCTCTCGCTGTGGGAGCACTTAGTCATCCTTAATTCCATCTCTCACTCCCACCTCAGTGGGAAAGCAAATCACACCCGGTATCTGATTTCTCCCTCAAAGACAGGGTGACAGCTTGGGCTGGAGAGGGAGGTGATTCCAGTAAGCTCGCTTTATGGTGCCCTCTGGCACTGTCTTCCCTGAGTGTTATTTCACCATGTCCTTGACTTGACTTTGAAGATGGTCGTCAAAACAGAGTGGAGACACTCACGAGAGCTACCCCAACCCCTGGGAGTGACGGTGCAAGATATCCATCGAATTTATTTTGAAACCTTTTCAGAGCAGATGCTCTCTGGCATGTTCGTGGCTGATCAAAATGGAAAATGAAGGCTGGAGGCAGGTACTCAGATCATACCCAGGAAAACTAGTCGCGGAGGCACTGGGGAAAGGCTGCAATCCTCAGGAGAGAAGCAGATTCAACCCAGGTATGCATCAGTCAACCAACCCCAACCCTACTGCGTGCCAATTAGCAAGTGAGAACCATAACGAGAAGTGGTCCCTGCCTCCTGCCTTCAGGACACCAGCCAGGAGGCATGTATGTGGCACAACGGAAAGACATTCATTCATATCAGAATTCAAATTCTGACCGTGCCATTTACTAACTGTAAGGTCATGGACAATAACAGCCTCTGTGAGCCTCCATTTCTTCCTCTTTGAAATGGGGAAAGCCTATCCACTTACAAGCATGTACACGGAAAGCACTAGGCAGGACATGTAAAAGTACTTGCATGGAGCGTGAAGCGTCAATTTCTTCACGTGCAAAATGGGGACAGTTATATTCCATGGGGCTGTTGGGAGGACTAAGTGCGATGGCCTGCTGGCGAGGCGTTTGGCTCGGTTAGTGTGGAGGGGCATAAAGCACCGGGGCAGGGGGCATGTGCCAGGCTTGCACACAGGGAAAGGACTAGCAATTGGGAGGTAATTTGCAGATGATTTGTAACTCTACTCGGCATAAACATAACTTCAACACCACAAGGACCATTTGCAGAGGCTTAAGTCAATATAGTTCATTTTGTAGCTATTTCAAGTCCACACATACAAAAAAAATAAATAAAAATAAAAAATCCTTAAGTGAAGAGTGTCCTTGCTAAAATGAGAGGTTCCAAGGAACAGAATGTCCTTCAGAAAACCTGCTATTACATTTGCAAAGACAACAGCGCTCTCTGCCCCCTGCCCCCTGCTCTCGGCAGAGGACGCTCAGAGCACACCACACTCGTGACTTCTGGCCACAGCCTGAACTCATTGATTTCTCTGAGGCCATATTTTCAGCCAGGGGGTAAAGATGTCAGAACAACTTCAAGATGTCAGTTCTACTGCCTCCCCGACCCACAGTGTGTGTCAATACCCCGCCTTCCAAAAATAACCCCATTGTCTACAGAAACGGAGCCACCACAAATTAGGCTGGCTTTGGGGCTGGGCTCGGAACAGATGGTTTTACAAAACTGACATTCAGGGAGATGCTGGAATGGCGAAGGAGAAACATACTCACACGGTGTCCCTCTGTCCTGGCCGGTCTTCCTGACCCTTTATGATATGCGGCAGGCCCGGGATGCCAACGGCACTGGGCCAGCGTAACAGGAGCCTCGGCTTGGATTTCCCCCCTTCTCCGGGGTTCTTCTTTCACAGTTATTTACCTAATGGAAATTTCCTCTTTCATATTCCTGCTCGCTGAGGAGCTGCCGGTGACGGTGCTTTTCTTGTCACCAGGGGAGATGGGGAGCACGTAGAACAGGAAAAGGAAGAGAAGGGCCAGGCCTGCGGTGTGAGGAGAGTCTGTGTTCTTCCAAGTCGGAGGCTGTCCAGCTGCGAGGCTCAGCCCCCAGCACAGCTCCAGCTCTGCTCGGCATTGCCCACGAGGAGCTGAACACACACGTTTGCAAAAACCAGCTAGGTACACGTTGTGTATGTGAGTAAGGAGGACGTGAACAGGCAAGCAGACAGGGCCCACAGAGTCAAGTTCTTATTCTATCCCTCACTAAGTATGCACCCGGGGAGAGCTGCTGATCTTCTCTGAACCTCAGTTTACCCACCTGTAAACAAACAGACATACAGATGGCCTCGCCTATAGAGTGCTGTTTAGGGTTTAGGAGGTGACGCCAAGGGCTTGGCATGGTGGCCGGCACTCACGGCTGGCACGTTGCTGAGTTTCTGAGCAACAGTCCAAGGCTTCCAGGGCTGGCTCACTGCTAGGAAACCTCTTCAGGTCAGGACGACTCGTCCCTCGCAGCTAAGATGCCACTGCTTCTCCGTTTCATGGTGTCAGCATGGCCACGGCTCAAAACGAGGCTCAGAGGGAGTTTGGCCCTGATGTTGAAAACCCCTCTTGTGATACTTGTGAGCCAGGAGGGGTTAAAGGAAAACGGGATCCAATGAGCAGTGGGTATCTGTCACCAACACAAGGCAAACCAAACAGCTAGTCCTCGCTTGGCCAAATGGTGAAGGCGGTGGCGGAGAGGGCAGGGAAAGGGCCTTTAAAAAGGACATGGAACGATTTGAGGTTTGGCAAGAGGGAGGCATTTTTGGACCCCAGATCTCTATCCAGTAGATGTAGAGCAGGTTTGTCTGTTTTCAGTTCTGCTCGGTTGTGACTATGTGTGTAGCCCCTTAAGGCAGAGAAAGGGGAAAGGATCCAGAAAAAGAGACCCTGAGTGAGAACAATCAGGACATTTTATAGCTCCGACTGACATTCTACTCTAGCAACACGCCTAAGCCAATGACCTTGCCTTTGTGTGTGTGTGTGTGTGTGTGTGTGTGTGTGGAGGGGGGGTGGGGGGGAGAGGGGGGAAGTGGGTGTTCTCTGGAGGCCCGAAGGCCTCCTGCCCTAAGACACACACCATGTTGCTATTTCACGGATAAACACTTATCAGGCAACAGACACCCCTTTTCAGTTAAGAAACAAAGTCATCCAAAGCCACCCGGTATTATCTCGGCACACAAGGTCCAAACATAAGCAACAAAGTCAGACCTCACGATGGCCCTGCCTCCCAGAGCTCAGGCCGCACGCCTGCTGAACTGGCAGGTCTCCGCGGCGGCTGCTCTGACCCACTTGTGAACTCAGATGTGTTTCAGATTAATCTAGAGGCTGGGAGTGGTGTGAAGCACTCGGATAGGGTTTTGCCTTTTCTTTAATAAGGAACGGTGGTGTTCGCTATGAGGCTAGAAGCACAGAAATAAGCAGGAAACCCACAGGAAGACTGATTTTCATCACCACACAAGTGTCATGGCTTAGTCACGTCCTCTCTTCCCGGCCTCCTCCATGCAAATTAGAATCATGTGCGGGTGAATCTTTAAACCCAGCTGTGGACGGGATGTGTCCCCCCACCTTTCAGCTCTTCCTCAGCGAGGCCTCATGCACCTTCTGCAGAGGGATGGGGCAGTGCTGAGGGTGCAGCTCCCAGGAAGAGTCAGAGGGGGGTTTCTGCACAGTTAGGGCTACACGAGGGGGCACGCCTTCCCACCCCAAGGGAGACCTCCGGGTTTGCCATCTAACAAGCTCACTGTGCATAAAAGCCCGTGCCTCAGCACCAAACCCCGATAGAATATGACGTGAAAGAAAAAAAGAAGAATCCTGCGAGGTGGTCACACCACAAAGTCTGACTCGGCAGATAGACTATTTCAACACTAGGAAAGCACACAGGCTTTGACAGGCCAGGAATCTCAATCCCAACTCTGTCACTAGATGCAACGGGGTGAACCTGAGCCACACACACACACACACACACACTGACACACACACACACACACACACACACACATTCTCTTCAGGGTTGGTGTCTTCATCTAAAGACAGGAGTACACGATCCACAGACTTGCTAATCCAGAGAGGCCTTGGTTTTCAAAGTACTTGGGGGAAAACACGAAGAATGTGTAAAGGCCGAGGTTACCACTGCAAAGTCTGTTCCTCGGAGTGCCCCACTGGCCCTCCCTCCCCAGCTGAATGCTGTGTGTGTGTGTCTCAGGCTGTGACCGAGGAATCACCTGTGCCCATTCTGGAACAAAGAGAAGGAAGTCAATTATAACAAAAGAAAATCTCCAAATACGGAAACTTGGAAATGCAACCAAACATTTTACAACAGAGAAGAAGCTCAAGCTTATGGCATTCCCAGCCACAAGGACTTCATTCCTGTAAAGAACGCTGCATTTCAAGTGAACAGATAGATTCTCTCTAATGCCAAAAGCCGGGAGAAAGGTGACGGGTGACGTCATGGAGAACAGTCCCAGATGGCGGGCACGGTACAAGCTGAACTTCCTACTGAAAAAAAAGTCAGGTATGTTTCAAGGGTTTGAAATACCTTGATAAGATTTTCAGGAAAAAAATCTCCCCAACGGGATGTTCAAATAAAAGAAGGGTTAGGTGAGTAAATAGCAAAACTGATAAAGGAAAGCTTCCAACTGCTAAGACCGAAGTGTGACCTTTGGAACTGTGAACACAGGTCAGCAACACGCACCTCAGGCACTGCTCTGCGGACTTAACAGTTGGGAAATCATTTAATCCGTTTAATCCTCACAACAAACACACATTGGTGGGTTCTGCTATTGTCACTGTTGTGCAGATGAAACGTAAAAAGACCACGACTGTCTCTAACAAGAGTCTGCTAGGTGTTACCCACCAATGATACCGGGTAATATAGGATTTTTGTTATTATCACCATGGAAAATTCCTTCCTGAGCGCCAGTAAAAATCTCATAGAGACCCCAGGTGAGGTCTCTTTCTTTTCTAAGCAGTGGGGTGACAAAGGAAGGAGGCTGAGGGAAGTGTGTCAATGACTCAGTTTCTGAGAAATTACACGTGATCCTTGGACAAGAAAGAGCCCAGGCTCGGACCCCTTCTTGAGCGATACTCCCACTCAGACACTTCACACCTTCCAGCACCTGGAACTGCCCTCAGGCATGCAGCCCAGGCTCCCCCTCTCCCTTCCCCAAACTCTCACTGTCATCCCCTGAAAAGGCCCAGAAAGAGAGGAGGTTCTGTAAACGTTCATTAGGGGATCACTTACAACTCGCATGTTCCAGTGAGGCTGGGAAGAAAGATGGCGGCCAGCTGGGGCAGGGACCAAGGCCAGTGATTTCCAGAGCTCCTGCCTGTGGAGTGGTCTGCTCCTCCTCCCCGACTCCCCCAGCTTCCGGCAGAGGATTTGCTGAAGGAGGTGGCGTGCCAAAGCCACAAAACTAAAAGGTTTAATTACTCAGAGCTGGTCTGGTCAAGCAAACCTAACTCCAGAAACTACAGGGGGAGAACAGCACAAGCCACCCGTGCTCCTAGCGCAAAGCACGATCTTGGAAGGGCACCCAGTTCAGCCTCCATTCCTCGCCTCTCCATCTCTGCCACTCCTCTCTCTCCCACCACCACCCAGCCATCCAGGAGCAATGCAACTGTCCCAGGGAAGCCAAGGTGCTGTTCCTACCGCCTGCATTTGTAGGAAGCTAAAGACACAAAGGCCACCCTTCGTTCTGGTCCTGTTCAGGGAGGCCATGCCTCAGCAACTGTGACGAATGCTAGATGAGACCACAGACTGGGACCAGGTCTTCAGCATCTGGGAGACCCACGGAGGTTGAACCTCTTTTTTTTTTTTTTTTTTTGGGGGGGGGGGGGACGCGCAATAAGGAATGGAAGGCAGATAGATCCTAGGTACTTAAGTCCTGTCTCATTTCTCCTGAGTGTGGCTTGGTCCCAGGCTCAAGTGAAAGGCCAAAGGAAGATTCTTTTTTAAATGGAAAGTTTCCACACTGTCAGGTGGAATAAAATAAAATAAAAATGCAATTGGCTTAGTTCTATTTCCCAGAAGCTCCTCAGAAGCCTCTGGGCTCTGCCAGGAGGCCCCTGGTGGCCTTTCAGTGGGTATTCTTACCTCTGGCATCTTACAACCCTACGAAGGGTGATCTGGGAGAGGACACTGAACATTCACACCCATCTGCTGGGTTTGTGTTTGTTTGTTTATTTGTTTGTTTGTTTTTTAGCAGAATTAGCCCTTCACTGCTGAATTAGCCATTCCTAGGTTAATAAATTTCAGCCTAAAAAACAAGTCCTGGGATGAGGAAGAAAACACAATTCATTGCGCTCAATAGCTGCCCTTTTGAAGGTGACTCACTGGGACTATTCTGATGGGTTGTTTTCAGGAGAAAACCTTCAATTACTAAAAGAATAGAACATGGGCTCTGGTTCAATATACTTCCTACTTAAAAGAGAGCTAATTAACGCTTGCTTATCAAAAAGATTCATCCGTTTTTCTGATCTAAATAGAACTGATTCTCTAAGTCCAGGTTCCCTTAAAGGCCTCTGTTATGATTTCAAGAGCTGAGGCTGATTCTCCAGCTCCCTTTCCATGGCCCTTCCCCAGAAACAAATAATCCTTCCTCAAGATCCTTCCCTTTAAATACCAGGCTTTGATCCTTACTGAATACAAGTCCCCCTGGGAAGTTCTTGCTGTTATATACCCTTTACTGCAAATGAAAGGCTCAGAAAACAAGTTTTGCAGGGGAGGTACACATGGGAGGAAATCAAGCACTGGGCACCAGAAGGAAAGAAGAAATATGAATCCTCTCTGGAGAAAAAGAACGTAAGTCAGAGCCCCATTTTTTTTTTTTTTACACAATGTCCAGCATACAATAAAAATTACTAGATATGTAAGTGAATAAAATGACTGAAAACTGAAGGAAAAAAAGAAACAGAAAATCACTCAGCAGTTATCCAGACATTAGAGCTATTCGATACAATGTTTAAAGTAGAATACAATGATCTTCCAAAAGTTATAAAAAAGATAGAAAATTTTACCAGAGAACTGAAATTAGGATTTTAATAGATGGCTGAAGAGCAGAGTGGATAGAGTATCAAAAAGGATTAGTGAAGTAGAAAAAAAGTCAGCAGAAAATATACAGATCAAGGCATGAATAAAAAGAAGAGGGTGAAAGACATAAAGGAACTTAACAGACATGGTTAAAAAAAAAAAAAAAAAAAAAAAAGTTCAACTTCCAGGTAACTGGAGTCACAGAAGGAAAAGAGAGAAAGAAGGCAGAAGCAGTATCTGAAGTGACATTAACCAAGAATTTGTAGCAAGAATCAAGCTACAAATTCAAGATATTTTATAAATCCCAACCCAGAGAACCTTAACTAGGCACATTTATTATTATAAACTAAAGACAGAAAATAAACATTAAAAGCAGTCAAAGGAAAACAGGCATATGACCTTCACAGAAGCAACAATAACACTGACAGCTCCTTCAACAGAAATAATAGAACAATAACGGGATCATTAAAGGGCTGAAAGAAACTTGCCAATCCAGAATTCTAAATTCAGTGAAACTGTCTTTAAAAATATGGGTGACATAAATATATGTTCTGGAGGGGAACCAACCTGAGAAAACCCAGTGCAGAGAACCCACACAAGAAAGTTCTTTTGTGGACAAAGACCCTGTATGGATACGCAAAGAAAAGAATGAATGATAACAGGGCAAATATGCGTATGAATCTAAATGAATATTGACCATGTAACACACACACACACACACACACACACACACAAATGAGACGAATAAATACTCAATGACCCAGTAATTCTACGCCTCAGTGTATGTTAGAGAGACTCTTGTGCGTGTGCTCCAAGACCTTGAACAAGGTCACAGAAACATTGTTCATCATAGCAAACCACTGGAAAGCAGTCCAAACGTAGAACAGACACACTATGACACACTCAAGCACTGCAGTACTAGACAGCAGTGAAAACATGAGCTACAGATAGATATGGATGGTTACCAAAAATGTGATGTTGCCCAGCCAGCGTAGGTCAGTGGTTAAGTATCAACCTATGACCCAGGAGGTCACGGCTTGATTCCCGGTCAGGACACATTGCCCGGGTTGCCGGCTCAATCCCAAGAAGGGGGCATACAGGACACAGATGATCAATGATTCTTTCTCATCATTGATGTTTCTATCTCACTCTCACTCACCCTTCCTTTCTGAATTAAATAAAAGTATATTTATAAATAAGTTAGTTCTACACTTATTGCCTCCCCTGCCTATTTTTTTTAAGTCTTTGTAATTTCTTTATTTTTTAAAATATATTTTATTGATTTTTTACAGAGAGGAAGGGAGAGAGATAGAGAGCTAGAAACGTTGATGAGAGAGAAACATCGACCAACCACCCCCTGCCTACCCCCCAACGGGGATATGCCCACAACCAACATACATGCCCTTGACTGGAATCGAACCTGGGACCCTTCAGTCCGCAGACCAACGCTCCACCACTGAGCCACACTGGTTTTGGCCCCTGCCTATTTTTCTAGTGACTGAAGGGTCTGAAGGCATGTACCACAGTAAGTAACACAAGACAAACATCAAAACACCTAACGGTATCCCTCAATACCTGTATGTGTGGCCGAAGCTGGTTTGGCTCAGTGGATAGAGTGTTGGCCTGCAGACTGAAAGGTCCCAGGTTTGATTCGGTCAAGGGCATGTACCTTGGTCTCGGGCATACCCCAGTAGGGTGTGTGCAGGAGGCAGCTGATTGATGTTTCTAGCTCTCTACCCCCCTCCCTTCCTCTCTGTAAAAAAAATCAATAAAATATAATTTTAAAAAAATACTCATAAGTGCAGACGTAACGGGAAACATAGGAACCTAGCGAGGGAGTGGCAGCTGATGAGCTTTCTTAGCACCTCTCAGCTAAGCAGGAGCACGGACATCACTTGCTCTGGGGCTGCCGACAGAGACCTGCAGGGCGTGTCTGAGACCAGCATCCAGGGAGGAAAACCAGCCTTCCAGAGCCCCTGGCAAAAACTAGGAGGCCAGACAGGAAGAACTCCCGGAGGCGGTGGCACAGCCATCACTCCTCTGCCCAGCATGCCAACGGTCTGGGGGATGGGCCAGAGGAGGTCTCAGAGGATCTTGAACCTTGCCGACTTAAGTCCCCAAGTGGTCAGAGGCATGAGGACACAGGAATTCATTGCCCTGATGCTTCAAGGCAATGCCACAACCTCTCCTGTTAGCAAAAGGAGAGTGAGTGCAGAATGGACTGAAAACGAGCCTCGGAACTTCTGAAAGAACAAGAGGAGAAAGTCCAGTTGGGAGATAGTTCCTTTAAAAAACCCAACGACGACACAAACCTGAGTTGTGTCATTGTTGGGTGGCTCCAATGCTGTTGAGAACACTGCAGTGAGAAGGGGAAGCCAGGGCGGAGGCAGGGCTGCTGGCCAGCGAGCATCAGGGGCCGGTGGGAGGCAGGTGTCCACACAGTGGCCACCCAGCCACATAAGTGCGGTCTTGAGAGTGGAAGGACCAAGCTGTCTCCACTCTGCCATAAGATTCTGTAGGAAAATGTTAGGGCTCAAAGTTCCAAGAAGCCGACAGGAAACCTACAAAGACTGTTTAAACGCTGGTGAGAAACAGTGCCCACTGCTTCTCACAATACATGTCCCCTTTGAATTTACACAAGTAAAACCAAAATGCCACTCAAAACACTGTCACCCGCCTTGACAGGAAACAGGAGAGGAGGGATTTCCAGAGAAAACCTCCCCGTGTGGAGAGGATGGGGCAGGGGAGGGCTGGAGGGACAAGGCCCATGGAGCACACACCTGTAGATGTTCTTCCCTCTCAAACTGAGGTCATCTCTGGGTTAGCTCTGTCTAAAGAAAATGGTAACACGGTTTGATGGACTGATCAAATGGGGTCAGGTAAGTTAATTTCCCCAATGTGGTTTGGGGCTCAGTGGCAAACATTCCATCTACTGTACTCCAAATTATGCACAGCTGAAGGGACCCGCCCCCTTCCTCCTGCCTTGCTAGGCCGCTTGTGTAAGAGAGGGTTAAACCAACGCCTTCTCCCTTTTATCAGAACCCTGAGTCAGTTTGCTCTGGGTTCTGGGAGGGCGATTTCCCGCTATCTAGATGAGACACTATTAGTTAATTAGAGATGCTGGAGGCAGCCCGAGGCTTAGTCCTGGGTGAGGCGCCCTGGCCAGAGAGAACAGCGGGGCTGCACTTGCAGACTACCTGCTGTGAACAGGTCATGATTTGGTTTTAGCTCCAATTCTACAGGAAGCAAGTCAGGTTTGGTTTTTTCCCCCCAAGAGGGTAAGGGGCTGTTGATTTTGTTTTGGACTCTTCTGTGAAAAGTGTAAGCTCTACCCAAACACATAAAAATACCTGTAGAACTTCAACAGCTAACATTTGATATATGCAGAAATGGTCGTATCATGACAATCATAATGGACTTAAAAAAATAAACATTTCAGTTTGGTCTCTCTCTTCCCTGTGGAACTCACTTATATTGGTCAGGGGGAGAGAGAGGGGCCAGGGATGTAAAATGACCGGCCAGCCTCTCCCAAGTGACCAGTCAGTCCAGAGGCACTGGCTGCTCCTCCCGGGGCTGCTGCCCACACCGAGCCTCCCCACCTGGGCTGCCTTTGTGTGTCCTCTTGTCCCCGCCACTTCCTGCCCACGTGGCAAATACCTCCTTGGACTTCAAAGTTCCTTCCTCCGTCTAGGCCTCCCTTGCCCTGGGCAGGAAGGTCTGCCCCACCGAACCATAGACTTCTGTCCTAGGGCCTGGGACACTTTCTCCCTGAAGCCTTAGTTATAGGACCTTCTCCCGAGCTAGACAGAGGTCCTGGGGAGGGAGAGGGAGATCGGACTTATTCCTCTCTGCTGCCCCGCACGGAGCACAGAGCTGGCACCTTTAACTGTCCCCATGCTGTTGTGGCCTTACTGTGTCGATACATGAGCAGAGGAGTATGAGGTTATGGTTCCTGCACACAGGTCTATGTTCAGACAGCTCTCGTGTGGCCTGGAACCCCGTTAAATCACCTCTAGGGGGGTTGGGGAGTGGGAAGAGCATTTCTGAGTATCAGCCCACACCCTGGCTCATAAGGGCGGAAGAGCCTCAGCCAAAGAGCCACAACAGAGGCTACTGCAGGCAAGCACTGAACTGTGGCTCCGATTCTCTGCAGCCCCTTGGAACGCAGCCTCACACGGTGAATTCCTGTGAACGTGACGTCGCACAGGATCCAAGAACGAAGCCCACTGGACAGGCTCTGACCCAGACGACCCAGGTTCCTATCCTGCTCTCCGTAGCCTTGGCAAGCTGCTCAATTCCTCTGGGCCTCCGTGTCCTTGTATACAAAGTGGGACTACACTTCACGAGGTCACTGTGAGGACTAATCAGGCTGACCCACGTGAGTCCAGAATAGAACCTGGCCACGGGGAAGCAGTCAGGGACCACTAGCTGGGAGCATCTTTAAAGATGCCACTCGCTACCAGGTCAAATGCAAACGCCCTTCAGCGTGCAGTCCTGTTTCTATCCAGCAGTACTGAGGAATAAAGCTAATGAGGGCAACGGACATCTTCAACACTTGAAGCGCGTGTACACAAACATTCCACAAGGCCAACCTGATTCCTCCGCTGTAACTACTTCACCGATTGCAGTGAAGGAGCCTCCTACTCTGCTTGGACAACAGACTGTGAGACAAAAGGCAAGGAAATACAAAATTAACATTGTGGTCACTCCTTATCAGGACGCAGACAAAGCGAGCTAGCCAACAGGCCGGAATGAAGGAAGCAGGTTGTTGGCTTGATTGGAATTTCCTAGGATTGTTACCATGTAGCACGAGATTAACCCAAATGTTTCTTTGCACGCAGCTAAGTTTATGCGAAATGTATCAGAAATGATATCGTTAGGGCTCCGGGTTTGTGTGCGAACAAAACTGCTTTCAAGAAATGTAGAAATGTAACATTGCGAGCCTGATTAAGAAAATGCCAGAGGTTTGAAGCTCCCTGGATCTATAAATATGTTCATTCAGCGCTGGTTGGGGTGGGGTGGGAAATCTTCCGGCTAAATAAACAAAGGAGCAGGTAAACCAAACACAGGGGACCTTGTTTCTGAAGTGGGCGTGATTGTCAGATGAATTATATGCCACCACCACGCAGCATTTTTAAGATGGTGCGTGCTCATGACACCCCCACCTCAGCAGCTAAAACTGAAGAGCATCATGGCGCATTATATTAATTTACCTCATCCTCCCAGAAGCACCCTCCCACACAGCTGGCAAGTGGATTTTCCAAGCGAAAGGGGAAAACCTTGAACACACCCCAAGCAGACACTCATTGCCCAGATGCGTCAAAGTGGGGAAAGAGGACAAAAGTCAAGCAGCTGACCTCGTATTTCAAGAACAGGATGTCTCCAGGGAAAATGTGGCAAAATATGTCTTTGATGATAAATGTAACTCCACAAAACGAGCAGCTAAAAGCGATATAAGCACCAGGCAGAATGAACGACAACTTAAGGTTAGAAATAACCAAATGTCAGACGCGTCCATTTGTTTTCTTCTCTTCGGAGGGATAAAGAGAGGAATAAAGAATGTGCTGGAAATTTGGGGCATGTGCTCCAACCCCCCACCCTCCCACTTCCACTTCTTTCTCCCTCTATTCCTCTTTGTAAAAGGCCTTTAATTAGCTCACATCCTCTCCTGACCGGGGCTCCCTAATCCATTCTGACACAGCCTGTTGGCCGGGCAGTGGGGACTGAGCGCAGGCCCTATTAGCAGGCTCCCAGCGGACCGCTGCTCTTATCTCCGCAGATGCCTGATGAGTTTGGTATCTTCCCTCGCAGGCCTCCTGGGAAGCCGCCCCAGCAGGTGCCCATTGGCAATAGTTTTGTGTTACAGGCCTGAATGAATGATCCCCGCAGGAGCTGCAGACTGTTTTCACAGACTCAGAAGGCAGTCAAAAGTCCACCGCGTGAACTTGAAATGACCCCAGCTGCAGAGTCACTGGCGGGTTCACCGGGAGGGCAGGCACGCTTTATTAAACAACTAATACTCTTCACAGATAACTTTCCGAAAAAGCAAAAGTGTTAACTCTTTGCGATCTTGCTCTGGCGAGTGGAGGGGCTCCGCTGTGTGGCTGACTGTTTGAACCCAGGTGAGGATTCTGGCCCGAAGGGGGGTCGGGCCAGGCACCATTTGGTCTGCTGCTTTGTTGAAGTGTTCCAGATGAAAGCAGAAAGGCAAAAAGGTGAAGGTTTCAGGCACCTATTCTAGTGAGGACAGTGACAGCCTGGAGCCCGGCCATGCCCAGCGCCATGCTGGAAGCCGGGACTTTCAGAGGCCCTGGCCCACTCGCCCCTCTGCCCGCACGCCACCGGGCCACGCAGGAGAAGAGGGTGGCCAGGCCAGGAAGAACTCCCACCGCCAGCAGGGCCGGCGTGGAAATCGTTTTGCTCATGGCAGCCAGAGGCAGCACAGTTAATTCCTTTTGAAGGACGATTCAGAAAAGGCACAAGTTCAGATCAAAGTGTTCTTATAATCAAGTTCTTTCCAGCTTGCTGGACAGAGGGCAACAGAACATACCCAGATTTGCAGTGTTCACTGAGGGGTGGCCAGTGGCCTCTTCTTCCCTCGATTAAAATCAGTAAAGGGTCCACTTTTTCCTTTTCTTTCTCTCTTAACTCACAGACTGTAGAAGGAACCCAGTGACAATAATCATAACTGATAACACGCAGATAGTCATATAAGCATTAGAAGACATTTAAAAAAAATTCAGTTTAACCAACAAAGTTACATTCTTTTAGGCATCAACCAAGGACTGTGTCTATCAAAATTTTACCTCTACCCCATCTCACCAATTGCCCTCCAAATCTGATTTTGGAGGGCCTCCCCACTTATTTGGGGGAGATCCTGTCTTGTTTTCAGATGGGGTACACTTGCCTGGGTTTATTCAGTGCAGGGGTTTCTGCTGAAGGACCTGCTTCAGAGGAGGCACAATCCCTCCCCATACAGGGGAGCCACTCTCACACAAAACACAGCTTCCGCTCCCCGAGGGCTCGGGGTAAAACCGCCCACATGGACATGACCTAGTACCTGGTCCCCAGGAGCTCAGTCACGTGTAAAGACCTGGATAAACAGATAAATCCGCATAAAGGATGCTGAGAGGAGGCACACTAACTGCGTCAGGGCTGTGGCCACTTTGTTCTCCCTCACCCCGAAAAGGACAAGCAGCAGGTACCCACAGCTGCTGGTTCTACTTCAAAGACAACAGCAGGCCGGTAGCCAGGGGCCTGAGTTCTTGTGCTGGCCCTGAGGCTAGTGAGCTGTGAGACCCTTCCTGGGCCTCAGTTTCTCCATCTGCAACCTGAGAGGGCGAAAAGCTGATCTCCGAGTTCCTTCCTAGATCTGTGTCCCGAGTTTCCACTAAAGTGCCCGACGGTGCTGAGGGCCCAGACCCGAGGCGAGTGGCGGCCACACGCGGCTGGAACGAGTGGGACGGGTGTTGGGGCTGGGACCGCCCTTGGGAAGAAGAACTCAAGATGGGTTTCAATGAAAAGACAGATTAGAGAGTTAAGATACCATATACCATATTAAATGTTATTAAAACAAGGTTTCTCAAGAACTCTTTTTTTTTTTTTTTTTTTTTTTTTTTAAACAAAACTCCAGTAAGACACTGTTCACTATTGTGTTCTATCTTCTGAAGAAAAAATAGTGGCAAATTCCTCCCTGTGTTTAATCTGAGATTTTCCTCTCTCCACATAGCTCACTCATAAAGAGACCTTGATGTGTCCTGCCAGCTGACCTGGAATGCGGCAGTCCTGCGAGCTTGCCTTGCTGCTGTGACGGGACACGGAGCCCACGCAGGCGGCGGCAGGCCCGGAGGCAGGTGACAGCATCCGTCCCGCTGCCCCCGGCTTCGTTTCTCAGGGACCGGGAGCCTGGAGGTCTGCAGGTCCCTTGAGGTCGTCCGGCCGACCTCTCACGCACCCCGCACGCGGCCGGGCAGGGAGGCCCTCTCCAGAAGGAAGGCCTTCCCACAGCTGTCTGCCCCAGCAGGAAGCTCCTCCGAGAGGACGCTGTCTGGCAGGGAAAGCACTGGGCTTAGCTGGAGGCCTGGGAGCCAGCCCCGACAGCAGGATTCTGGCAAAACTATTCGAACCCGTGGAACGGAATGTCCCACCACGAAACAGGAAGTGATGATCACACCTGCCCCGCTGGCCCCAGGGGGACGCTAGAAGGTAAAATAATGTTTTATTTAATTCCTAAGGGGACATGGGTGCTTTCTAGAGCAGCAGTGAGGTCGATGGGACAGCCGGGATAGAGAGGAGCCCGGGGCCTCGCCCTTGTCTTAATAAAGTCAGTTACCTTTGCTGTGACTCAATTTCTCCTTCTGTCAAGAGAAACTAATAACACTTGCATTCCTTAATGCATAAGCTGGGGGAAATTAAGCAACAACAGGAGCATGCTACAGGTTTGCATTTCTATAAAGCTCCAGGAGCTGTCAGTAGCTCTTCTTTCAGAACCGACTGGCATCCTCCTTGCCAATGTCCAAGTTACTGGTAAAAAAATAACCCCGCTGGCCACGGCCTCCTGCTGGGAAACATCACAAAGGCCATAAAGCTGAGGCGATGGGCTGTTTCTGGAAGTACGTTCTGCTTAATTTTCATTTCAGTGAAAGCACGGAAAGTCACTGCTTCCAAAACAATGTGTTCTTATATAAATGCAATAGCTTGCAGGAAATGTTTAGTTAAATATCTTCCTCTAATAAAGCAAACAGGTATTTCCCACAAATATTATTTTAATTCATCAGATTAAAAGATGTGCCCTAGCTGGTTTGGCTCGGTGGATAAGAGCATTGGCCTGCAGAATGAAGGGTCCCGGGTTCAAGTCTGGTCAAGGGCATGTACTTTGGTTGCAGGCTCCTCCCTGGCCGAGGCAACCAATCGATGAGTTTCTCTCACATCAATATTTCTGTCTTTCCCTCTCTCTTCCACTCTCTCTCTAAAAATCAATGGAAAAATATCCTTGGGTGATTTTTTTTAAAAAGATGAATGAAAGGACTGGAGGAGGGTCAGTTTCCCAAGGCTTCCTATATCATAAGCAGAGCCCGAGCCCGTTTCAATAACGCTCCCCTGTCCTCATTCGATCCCCATCAGTATCTTAGATCCGAGGGATGGGAGGGGAGAGAAGAATCTAAAAGTCAACCACCTTTTCTCTCTGCATTGCTACTACATACAGTGAGGTTTTGGATGTAATTCAGCTTATGTATGGGAGGAGAGTCATGAACTTTTAAAAAGCATCTTGTTTATTTCACATAAAAGCCATAAAATAGCCAGACATTAAGGATACATCCAGCAGGCATTTCACTTATTTAACAACTATGTGTTCAATGTACAACACGTGAACATGATATACTGGATAAAGGAGAGTCCACAACCTGGATCACTTCAATTTTTCCTACAACAACTATTCATGGTTAGTCACGGGGGAAATTGGCAATAAAAATGGTGGCAGATAAGATCTTTGCCTTCCAGGAGCTTCGAGTCTCCTGCGGGATGCAGATGAATAAACAGCCGGCTGTGTGGAGCCTCTCAGCTCAAGGCCATCGCCGCCCTGAGGAACAGAATGGAGTGTTCCTCCTTCGGCCCCACAGCTCCTTATCTCCGGGACTGGAAACCTCGACACAGATTCCAGCCCCAACCCTTGTTCTCTCTGTACCATGACTACTGACAAGTACTTCTTGTCCGCCTGAGCTGTTCCACCTTCCTTAAAAGAACAGCTAAGCCTTCCTTCCCTAAGCCTCTGCCACAGTGCCTAGCACGTGAGCGACACTGTTAACGGTTTGTTGAAGGGCTGTTTGAGATGTGCACAAAGGTTACTTTCCAAGGAGAAGTGCGGCCGCTGCCTTAATGCAAGCACCAAGTGCCCTGGGGATTCAGCGTGGAGAGAACCTCACAGGGCATCACATTTGGAGCCATGTGGCCAGAGATGGGGAGAAGGGCCATTCCAAACGCAGGTAAAATTATGAGCCAAAGAGCAAAGGTGCGAGAGAGCCGCATGGCTGGGGACACAGGAAGGGACCGGATGGACAGCTTCCTGCCACTTTCTCTTCACCCTTTCCTTGGCTTCCCCAACGTGGCTCCTAGTTTTTGAGCTTATCCCAACCTCCTCATGTGCCCAACGAGAACATTTCCCTAGAACTGGTACAGGAGGACTTTCCTACTGGTATTTAGAGAAAAGAAAAAAAAGACATGCTGTCTTCCCATTTGCCTGGTTGAGGCTAGGGATTCCCAGATAATAAAGATGATCCAAAAAGCCTAGAAGACCAGTGGGAAATCGCAAGGTCCAGCACGGAGGAGTTAAATCTGGGGACGAACGGGAAGCTGTTTGAGCGGTGCCTGTAAATGGTGCTGTTTCCAGCTGCCTGTGTTCTGCCTCCAGAGCTGGGGGTTGGTGAGAACTACACCTGAGAGGCTGGGGAAGCATACAGCAGACTCCCAAACTCACTTTGATCTAAAGCTTCTGAATCCCACATTGACTCATGATTAAACTTCAGGTCAAGGTAACTGGGCATCCCAAGTCCCACTTTCCTCACCTATGAAATGGAGCTGACACCTCCTTCTCACGGGGTCCATGTGACAATGAGGCAGATGTAAAGCTCCTCGTCCACCCCTGACACAGAGCAGCTGCTCAGTGAAGGATGCCAGGTCTGTCATCACAGCCCTTCCTGGCTCATAAGCATGTTTTCAACCAAGGAATCCCTTCTTTCTCCTAAGAAAACACTTAGATTTAGCTTTTCTTCAAAATGGAAAGAGACTTAGAGAGATAACTAGAGGCTCAGTGCATGAAATTTATGCATGGGGTGGGGGTCTCCTCAGCCCCGCCTGCACCCTCTCCAATCCAGGATCACTCAGGGGATGTCTGACTGCTGGTTTAGGCCTGATCCCCGGGATCGACGTAAGTAGGCAATCAGACATCCCTCTCATAATCCAGGACAGCTGGCGCTTGGTTGCCCCCAACTGTCCCACCCCCTGCTGGCCTGGTTGCCCTGTACAGCCTGCTGTTCAGTAGTTACTGTGACGGCGTCCTGGACAATTTGCATATCCCTTTATTGTTAGTATAGATTATAGGGAAGGAAAAATAAAGGAAAATAGAAAGAACCTTCCAAACAGTGTTTTGACATTTCACTGCCAAAAGAGAGTTTGATTTGCCCTTCAGATGTTTATAAGAAGAGGTTATAGTTCACCTTGCCTTAAGGTGCTCAGTTTTTCAGGAAAGGCCAAGTACTGCTATGAGTAATATTAGTGCCTAAAAGGGACGCAGTGCCACACCCTAGGGGTAACTGGCCAACCTAAGAAAGCCTGAACTGATTGTTGTTCTCACCATGTTTTTACCAGGGTACAGAACCGCTACTCTTTGGGGGACACAGATATTTCCTGTCTTTTCAATTTAGCAACTGGACATACTTTCCCACCAAGGAGAGTGCAGTTTTAGAATATAAAGTGAATTCCTCTGAAGCAAGATGTTCGGTCTAAGATGACTCAAGGACCTGATTTTTAACCAAGTTACTGTTAGGAAGTGAAGGAAAGTTTTAATTTTTTCCCAGCTTTCCATTTCAAAACTATAGCTTCGGTGGTGTGGGCCCTGCTCCTTGACTTCTGGCTGAGCTGTCTGATCAGGGAGGGAGGAAGGGAAAACTAAGCCCGTTCACTGAGTCCTCAGAAGCTAGGCCGCTGCACAGGGTGGGCGGGGCAGCCTGGGAACTCTGGTCACGAATGTGATTCTCATGCCACCACTCAGCTCCCACCCTCCCTTCCCCGCCCAGCACACTCCCACTTCCCACAGAGAGATGAGATATGACCAAGTTAGGATGGGTCACTGATGGGTCATTTGGCCTCTAAAACTTGCCTCTAACCTAAAGGAGCTCAGACCAAAGGAATCATTTTAGTACTCAAGGTTATCAGAGGAAAATAAAACAGAAATTCTGTTGCCAAGAATTTGAGTCATTTCTCCAGATACGACAATGTGAAGGCACCTCCTCTTGGCTGGAAAAAGAAATCCCTTGGGTGACTTATTTAAGATCAAAGTCTTTTTGAAAAGAGAAAACTCTACATTCTCTAAGGGATAGATTACTGTCTGAAGTGAATTTCATTTAACACGAAGTTTTGTGCCAACTTAAATACACTAAAAACCCCAATGCTTATAAGAAGGCATTTACCTATTACTCGCTTATAGGTACATGGAAAAGCTATTATGGGGATAATCAGCTCAACTATAAAATCGAGCAGTCATACATAATGACAAAAACAGATACAAGTCATAAATTGCCTTTTTCCCCCAGCAGAATCCACGCAGGCAGCTATTCAGTGCATTCTTTTGTGCAAAAGATAAACTTTTGCCTTGACGAAACAGGGCTTTTAGTCTTGTTTGAGCCTATAAATACACTCCCTACAAGACAAACACAAACAAATGCTGTTTCTTAAGCAAAAGGCAGATGGGCCCCTCAGCCCCCAAGAAGGTCACAGTACACACGACAGGAGGTTGGCCCATGGCAGGGCTGGCCAAGACCCTCAGGGGCCGGAAGTCAGTTCCACTGATGCCGCTATTCCCTGAAGAGAGGCAGCTCCCCGTATACTGTACCCCAAACAGAGACGAACACAATTGAGCAAAATTTTATCTGAAGTCCTAGCTGGGTTTCCCACTGAACTATCCGAACGAACAGTCTCCATTTCTTCCTCCCTATTTCCCTTTTGCACTTAACCTAATTGTACTTACTATCAGACGGTTTTCCTAAAAGCTACGAAAGTTCATTCTGAGACCAGGCAGGGCTGCAGTTGTTTGCTTTTTGTTTTTCTTATTGTTGTTTCTATGTTTTAATATAAAGAGACTTGTCTAGAACAAACAAAGCAGTTAGCAATGTGTATCTAAAATGTAGCAAAAGCCCAGAATCAAGACTCTAGTGCAAAAGATCTGGTCTTGGTTCCTCAGTGACCTGGCTGACCGTGGGCAGCTCACCTAACCTCTCTGGCCTTAGTTTTTTCATTTACATAATGGGGCTCAGACCACCCACCCTATTGGCCAGCCAGGTAATTTTGATGACCAAATGATGCCACACAAGTCAAACTATGCTTGCAATCAGCAAGGTTCTAGGAAGTACCTATATGCCAGAAAGGAAATGGTGAAGGTCAAGACAATCCAACATAAGAGTGAGCACCATCACCACCATTTCTTGACACAAACGATATGGTAGCAGTCACCTGGCCAGCTAACAAAGTGATGTCAAATCTTAAGCTTCTGGTGGAAGTTAGCAGTAATTAAATTTTTATATTCTCTATAGTGCATGGAATAAAGCCTTTATAAACAGAGGAAATACATTATATAGGGGGGAAAGGCCTTTAGAATTAGCTAGACTTGCTTTCAAATCCATCTTGCCATTTCTAATTGTATGATCTTGACAAAAATATTTAATTTCTCCAAGTCTCATCTTCCTGGTCTGAAGACATTAGCACATATATTACACTCAATGAATGGATGTAACAGATTTACCACAAGGGCTGACAAACAGGTGTTCAATAAATATTTAGAACTTAGTATGTGTTCCATAGTGAAGGGTGTTCAACCTTGTTCACTTATCTTTTTCCTACTAATGCTGTTGATAACAAAAAATATTAGGTCTCTATCCAGTCCATAACTAACAAAACTTACTAAAAACAATAAAACAATTAACTACATAGAATAAAATATATTAAGTAAAAACCAACAGAAAGCTCACATTGCCTTGACAAAAATTTAGATCTGCAGAATTTGAGCTGGGAAATTTGGGCTTGTTAGAAATAAATGCCATAAAGCAAAAGAGAGAAATAAACCTACCATACCTGCCCGTACCACTAAAAAGTTATCAGTAATATGAACATGCAGTGAATAATGAACCATGAATTCTATTTTCCATGAACAACAACTGACTTGGATGAAAATGATTTTGGTTAAAAATAGGGAAAATTATGAAAATATTTGCATTCATAAGCACAGAGTCAAAACATAGCGGGGATAAAAAAAAGTACCCGGGATCAAAAGCATCCTATATGGCCTTGATAATGACACGAAGAGAAAATGGGAAGCAGCAGAGAACAGAGCAGAGGTCCCGTGATGATCAAAAGTGCTTCTCTCCTTTGCTGGAAGAAATTAAGTCTGCTGCTGGCTTTCCTCCCTTCAGAAGACCAGGTGACAGCTGGAGAGAGCAAACCCTGAGTTTCCACAGGGGCAGCAGAGAGAATGGGATCATTTGCTCTATTGTTAACATCTGAGGTTTTCCTAGTTTGAAAAGAACTTGTATTTTTTTTTTTTTAGAACTATGTAATTTTCCTGCAAGTATAAGAAAGTATTACACAATAATTACAGACAGAAGGAGAATTGGAGTCTATATAAGAGAGGGAATTTGTCCAATGGGCGTCTCCCCAGTTGTCTGGCTTTGCAGGTAGTCACATGACACCCAACTAGGAAAATTCATGCTGCAGAAAGGAGCCGTTTCTCTGACAGGGTCTCAGGGTTTGAAATGCTGGGCTTTTATTAAGTAAGTCATATGCCATGACTTAGGATTTCAGGAGTGGCGGGTTTGCCATCGCCTTAGGAATGGGGTCAGATCTTTGAGGTTCTACTCAAAGGGCTGGAGTTATTTTTCCAAGGTCCAGGCAAGTGAGTTTCGGGCCAGAGGCCCCCTAGCATGATGGCTAATCCCAGGGTCCTATCTTCTTAGAATCAGAATCCTGAACCTGATTTCTGAGGGTTGGGGAATGAAAGGAAAAGGATAAGAGAAATAAAGGGCACAGATTATTTTCGAGCTGTATTTCCTTGAGGCTAATACTAAATAAATTAAGTAACTGTTTATGCAATGAGGACTTCATTATGTGAGACCTGAAATTAAACAACTGGACAGTAAAATTAAAAATCTGCTATGACGCCGAAACTGGTTTGGCTCAGTGGATAGAGCGTCGGCCTGTGAATTGAAAGGTCCTGGGTTCAATTCCGGTCAAGGGCATGTACCTTGGTTGCAGGCACATCCCCAGTGAGGGGGGGTGCAAGAGGCAGCTGATGGATGATTCTTTCCCATCGATGTTTCTAACTCTCTCTCTTTCTCTCTTCCTCTCTGTATAAAATCCCAAAAAAAAAAATTGCTGTGAGTAATTCACAACATCTATCCAAGATAACTAAGACCTGCAGGCTTATTGCCTTCTTAAGTGGCAGAATGGATTCCCTCTTAACTTCTCACTAGATTTTCACCTACTTCATCTCTTTTGCTCCTCTGGTCAGAGGGTCAGGGGAAATGACCATCACTTTTTCATAGGTTAAAAAATAGCTTTCAAGATTAACAGAGAAAAGGATTCTTTTTTTAAAAAAAAATATATTTTATTGATTTTTTGCAGAGAGGAAAGGAGAGGAATAGAGAGCTCGAAACATTGATGGGAGAGAATCATCAATCAGCTGACTTCAGCACACTTCCCACCCAGGACGTGCCCGCAGCCCAAGTACATGCCCTTGACCGGAATCAAACCCGGGACCTTTCAGTCCGCAGGCTGACGCTCTATCCACTGAGCCAAACCGGTTTCAGCATGAGAAAAGGATTCTTTAAAGCAGGGGCGGGGGGTGGGGGGGAGAGAGAGAGAGAGAATAGCTGGCCTATAAGACCCACAAACAAAATCATTTGGCCTGGCCCTGCCAAGGCATTAGGAGTTAATTAAATGTTTGACCAAATATAGCAGGCTAATTTTTGTTGATAATTTTTGTATAGCCCGAGAATGATGTTATAAATATCCAAATGGCCCTTGGCAGAAAAAAGGTTCGCCACCCTTGATTTAAAGGGAGGAACGGGACTGGAACTCATCAGCCCTAAGGTCCCCTTAACACACAACCCTATGTCTACAAGAAAGACAGTTTTTGGGGAAGCATGAACCTCTCTGAGAATCTAATAAAAACTTTAGGTCCCTAATCAGGAAAACACACACACACACACACACACACACACACACACACTAATTTCAAGAGGTTTATGAGTTTCTGTACTTCACTCAAACCCCATGGAAGCAAAGTCAGAGCCCTCTAGTCTTCACAGCCCTGTGGGGCTGGCTGGCTGCTGGGGCTCTGTGAGGTGCAGTTCCGTGTTCTCTGACCCCTTTCTTTCTTCCTTTTTTCCTTCCTTCTTTCCTTCCTTCCTTCCTTCCTTTCCTTTTTAAAATATATTTTATTGATTTTTTACAGAGAGAAAGAGAGAAGGATAGAGAGTTAAAAACACTGAGAGAGAAACATCGATCAGCTGCCCTACTGGGAATGTGCATGCAACCAAGGTACATGCCCTTGACCGGAATCGAAGCGGGGACCTTTCAGTCGTGAGGCTGACACTCTATCCACTGAGCCAAACCGGTTTCGGCTGACCCCTTTCTTTAATCACGGCAACCTAGGCACTCTTTAAAGGAATACTTCCCACAGGCCAACAGTTGATTATTGTGGCCATTTGCACTTCCTTAAACTCCTCTTGTACACACAGAAAAGCAAACACAACATTCCCCCAAAGCAACATTAAAGGTCTGAGTTCAACCCACAGCACTACAGGAAAACGGAGATCTTTAGCCACTCTACGTACATGCAGAATCACCGATTACTTGAATTGGTATTTAGTCAATGGACCGGACTTTTGGAGCTATCATTTCTGAATGAAGTAGTAACTTTAAGTCTCTTTACTTTCTTATCTTAGAGCTATATGGACTAATTTTATAACATATGCAGTGTTCTTGGTATCAAGATAAATTACACAGCAATTCCTGAGTGGCAGCCTGTGGCGCCAATACGGACTAGCTTACTAAAGGCGAGAGAACTACATGCAGAAGGACCCACCCACCGGGGAAGCCAGCTTCCCATTCGAGAGCCTTGGGGCCTGGAAGGCAGTACTTTATTCAAACCCACCAACAATGCGAAGCATGAAATCCAATAAAATGCATGACCTTTGTCACCAGGCCCTGGGACAGGTTTGGGAGTGAAGATCGGGTACGGAGTATTCTGCCCTCTCTTTCTGCTTAAGTTATATTCTCATGCTGACTCTTAAGCTTCAAAAAGTTGCCAGGGGGAAAATGCATTTACCGAGAGGATCCAAGATGGCTGCTCAGGTAGACACCTAACCGCAGCAGCACACAACAATTTCAATGGAATACAACTAAAAGGTAGAGTGGACATTGCCCAGAGCTACAGGTAGTCGACTGACTGAAAATTCTACAACAAGAAGGAAAGAGAAGACCAGAAGGAAAATCAGAGGAGCAAAAAGTTGCCAGGGGAAACGAGAACCAGAAAACCAACGAGACTGCCATAAACGAGAGAGAACAGAGAGGGGGCCGACCTTCTTCCTCGGATGCAGCGGAGGAACTCTGGGGAAGCCCACAGGGCTGACCTACGGAGAGTCTCCAACTCCTTCCCTCACACCCAAAGGGTAGCTCTGGAGGGCCTGAGGCCACCCTGGCCCAGATGGAGCGTGAGCCTCCACTCTCTGGGCCTGAGGCCTCCTTCTCTGTAGGCGGTAACGTACTGGCTTTCATTTCACGGGTATTAATAGTTTCCTGGTGGCTACAGGCTGACCGTTTTACATTCAAAGCGAAGCCCGTTTCTCCTGCTCAGTCTATATTGTTTATGACATCATATCTCCTTTTATTCTCGCAGAAAGCCAGTAAAGGTGCATTTCTAGTCCAGGCTGAGAAAGGCCTCTCAGAAAGCCACAGTGCATTTATTTTTCAAATGAAAGCAAAGCCCAGGGATACAAAGAAATTATAAGACCAAGGAGACTCGCTGTGCTGATCAGAATTTAATGAAATTAAATGAAATCTTTAAACTGGCACTTACAGCTAAACATTCGCACGCACCTGTCCACACCGAGCAGGTGGGAGTGTGCGCCAGGACGGAGCAGGTCTGTGCTGCCGGCAGGGGAAGGTCCAAGGGCAGCGCAAGAGATGGGTCAAGGCTGGAACGTGTGCTCATTCAACTCTGAACCCGAGTATGTTTCCAAACACGATTACAAAATCTCTTCCTCCCGTCCTCTAAAAGCCAGAGGGTTGCCTATTTTGAACCACAAATTAAACTATACACTTTGGGGCTGGTTTAATAGAACTACAGGGTTGAAAAAAGTGATCAGCTCTAGAAAAGAGTTTGGAAAACAGGAATACATTCCCAGCTTCCACACATTACCAAGATGGCTGGGCAAGATAGGTATGCCACCAACTCCACTTTCTTACCTGCCCTTCAGGATAAATTCCTATGTGGTGCCATTAGCGTCTCTCCCGGGAGAACCACTCTTACACCTGGTGGCCAAGGGCACCGAGGGTTTCCCGACAACAAACGCTCTACAGTAAGTGAGCAAGGGCCCAGGAGCTCTCCAGCCTGCTCCCTCGTGAAAAGGTCAATCTCTACAAGTCTGGGCAGCTGACAGGAAGGGGAGGAGGACTGAGACCTTTAGTGCCTTTTGTCTGTTGTCAAATGGCAGCCCCCTTTCAGCTGCCAGCACCTTTCCCAGCTTCACACGAGAAATCAGCCCCTGCCCAAAAGGAACTGCAATAGAATAATGCCCCCCAAACAAGAGGCCAGTGAACGAGGAGCTGCCGGGACAGCCAGGCTTGGAGGACTGCCCCGCTGTCCTGCTGCTGCATGCAGACAACCCAAAGGGTCGCGCGTTCTGGAAGGCCGTATTTCATCGTGCAAGGTGGGAGTGGGCACTGGGCAATTCTAGGCAGGGAAATGGCACAATCAAATCCCACGTTTTCAAGCTCACTCTGGGGGCTCTGGGAGATGCCGTGAGGTCCAGGGGAGGAGGACTGCAGTGGCCCAGGGAAGACACCAGAGTCTGGACGAAGGCAGTGGTGATGGGAAGGAGGAACAAGAGATATTTCAGGGGTGCGCGCAGTGGCCGGTGCCAGGTTATCAGAGGTGAGGGGAAGACAGAGTACATGAAGCAAAGACCACGTATGTAACTTCTCACAACCTCGTACTGTCTGCGAAATGACTGGAATGCAGAGGACTCACGTGGCTGATGACGATGGAATATCACCTCTATTTCCTTACCTTGGCCGCAGAGTTAGACACTCCATGGGTAACGTTTCGGATAAGGCCCCCGACGTTTCCATACTTTATCAGTCCCGTGACCCCTTCAGAAACGTCATTCAAAAGCCCCATGGGATTGCCAAGGAAGTCCACCGAGCCCAGAATCCGCGCTGCCTGGCTGAGGAGTTCCTGTCACGTGGAGGAGGGAGACAAGAAGATCAGCCCGTTTACACTGCAGACAGTGTCCCAGCCACAGAGGCTGACATCAGCCTTGTCCTCCATGCCCATCAACACCAACCACCACCTTTCCATCCTCACTAATACAAGCTCCTGCCCTTTCACAAGCTCCACCTGAACTTCTCTCAAATGCACACATCCCAGGGGGTGCCTTCAATAATCGTACATTTTTCCGTAAAAATATTTCTCAAAGCCATTCAGAAGAAGAAAAAAGGTATGAAGCAGGAAAGATTCTTTACACATAATTACGTACATTAGTATGTATTTGATATTCCCCTTCCCATGGTTCCCACAAATAGGGAACTAATCAGCAGCAGAGAGAATGTGAAAAGTGAGGGAGGAGGGAAGATCTGGGGTCCCTCATGATCCAGGCCCCAAGAGGACACGTTCAGACCTATCAAGAGCCCCTCCATTTCCTGTGCACCTCCTCCGCCCGGGTCCCGGTTGAGGACACCGCCCTATCACGCCCCTTACAGCTCAGGGGAATTATCATCAATTAGGAAGAGCAAGGGAGGAAACAGGAGGAAAGGAGGGAAATGGGGAGGAGGGGGGAAGAAAGCGAGAAGAGGGTATCTTTTGACTTTGACAGCGAATACATTTGATATGACCGTGACCTATCTATTCCTTGCGGAGTATGCCTTGGCTTTGTTTTGGTCTTTGCAGCCTGGATAATAAGTACAATTGGAAAATGAACAACTTGATAAAAAACTTTTTTTTTTTTTTTTAAGTTCAACTCTAGGGCAGGATCTCACAGGCTCTAATCCCATCGGAGTGGTTGCTGAAAGGAGGCCCATGCCTGGTAAATAAAGAGTTCACAGCATTTTGTGTTATCATAGAAGCATCAGTTGTCTTGAGAGTCGTGACTAATCTCGTGGAAGCCTCTGAGGCTAGTTCTGAAGGACCAGACTCACGGCTCATAAATCAAATGCACTGTTTTGGGGTTTTCATGATGTGTACAGGCTTCCTGGGGTATGACCTGACCCCTGACTCAACAATCTCAGCTGAAATGTGGGTTCTCAATAGGAAGGTCTTAGTAGCCAAAGTTCCCAAACAGCTAAAACAAACATCCTGCTTATGCTCCAGCCACGAGACCCCTCTCCAAAGCTCACCTCCTGGAAATGTTTGAGGATGTCATTGATGATGAACTCCTTGGTCTCATAGGGATGGACCCGAGTGAATGGATCCAGATTAATCACAGCATCTTCAAACCGAATCAATGGGAATCCCAAGGTGCTTTTTAGAGCCTAGTTAGGGGAGAAAGAAAAGAACACTGTTAGGCTGTATGACGGCCTTCCCGGGTCTTAATTCTGGAGTCCATGAGAGTTACAAGTCATGTCGACTTTCCCACGGGAGTAGGGTTCTGATATTTATTTATAAGCAAGGGATTTCCCTGTAATTATAAAAGTAAAATATGAGGGGAAAATATATATGTATCACCCAAAGTAACATGTATCGCAGCATAATTCTTTCTGATGTTTTGTGTCTGTATGTTTGTCATGTTTTACTCTTTGACTGAAGTATACCAAACATACAGAAAGGTGTACTGACCAAATGTATACAACGACTCTCCTGAAGTGAACACAACCGTGGAACCATCCACACTAGAAAATGGATTATTATCTCCACCTTAGAAGCGCCCATCCCATCTTCATACTGCCAGTTACTACTCCCTCTGCCCCTAAGTCACCAGTAATCTAACTTCTATCACAGCAGATTAGTTTTTCCTGCTCTGAATTTTATATAAATAAAACCACAGGCCTGTACATTGTAATATATGGCTTCTCACAGTCAATACTGAGTTTGTGAGATTCACCAGGTTGCTGCACATAGCTGCACTTTATTTTTATTCTGCACTGTATTCTCATGTATGAATAGAACACTATTTAATCATTGCTGTTGAACAGTTGTGTTGCCTCAAATTTTTTGCTATTATGAATAATTCTGCTATGAGCCTACTTGAATATGTCTTTTGGGGCACATTTGTATCCATTTTCCTTGATATATACCTGGGAGCAGAATGGCTGGGTCATAAAGAATGTATAAAACAAACACACAAAACAGAAACAGACTCAGAGATTCAGAAAACAGACTGACAGCTGTTAGAGAGAAAAGGGTATGGGGGCTGGGTGAAAAGTTGATGGAAATAAGCAAAACCAACCAACCAAACAACAAAAATCAAACACAGACAGCAGTATGGTGATTACTAGGGGGAAAGAGGGGTGGGGGAAGTAGAAGAGGATAAAGGGGGAATAAATGGTGACAGAAGGAGAATGATTGGGGTGGTGAACACACAATCTATACTACCGTGTTTCCTTGAAAATAAGACATCCTCCGAAAATAAGACCTAGCGCATGGAAAAATAAGACATCCCCTGAAAATAAGATCTAACGCATCTTTGGGAGCAAAAATTAATATAAGACACTGTCTTATTTTTGGGGAAAACAGGGTAATAAAAGATAGGTGGCCCTCACGTACCATGTCACTACAAGATGGCTCCACGCACAGCCCAGATGGGCCCCCGTGGCTGCTCCGCACGGTGAGACCTGGGGGGGGGAGGGGAGGGAGATCCCACGGCTCCACACAGTGCAGAGGAAGCTGGTCCCAGCGGAAGAGGCGGGTTGTGGCAGGGGAGGGCAGTTGGGGGGCGATCAGGCTGGCAGGAAGAAGTGGTTAGGGCCAATTAGGCAGGCAGGCAGGTTAGTGGTTAGGGCCAGCAGTCCCAGATTGTGAGAGGATGTTCAACTGCTGGTTTAGGCCACTCCCTGCAGGATCACTAGTATAATATACAGATGATGTATTATAGAATTGTACATTTGAAGCCTATATAATTAACCAACTAGTGGCCTGGTGCACAAAATTCGTGCATGGGGGGTGGGGAGGGGAAGATGTTCCCTCAGCCCAGCCTGCACTCTCTCCATCTCTTTTGGGGCATATCTAACTGCCAATCTACGCTCCTGATCCTGTGGGATCGGGCCTAAACTGGCAGTTGGACATCTCTCTCACAATTTGGGACTGCTGGATCCTAACCGCTCATCTGCCTGCCTGCCCAATCACCCCTAACTGTACTCCCCTGCAGGCCTGATCTCGCCCCCAACTGCCCTCCCCTGCAAGCCTGATCTTGCCCCCAAGTGCCCTCTCTGTCTCGGCCCCCACCACCATGGCTTTGTCTGGAAGGAAGTTGGACGTCCAGAAGATGGCCTGTCGACCTGGTCTAATTAGCATATTACCCTTTTATTAGTATAGATAGATTATATAGGATAGGATTGCTTAAATGGGGGTAGGGAGCCTTTTTCAGCAGGAAGAGATGCTCTCGGTAGACAAAAATACATTTGGACTGATAGCCAGCCATATGCACTATGCTGCCAAACCGGTCATTAAAAAATTGAACTGTTTTCTTACACCTTACACCAAACAGCTGTTGCCCTTAAAACCCCTCCTCAGCCCCCAACTTAGATTCTGCCTTCCCAGTTCACCCAGATTAGGTTCTGATTGGTCGGTTTCTATGCCAGTCAGTGTCAAAAGCTCCACTTCCTAGGCAGCCATTGGCTCCTTGCACTTCACCCAGGTTTGGTTCTGATTGGTCAGTTTCTATGCCAGTCAGCATCTCCAGGCCTATCTCCAGGCCTGATCAGAGAAGCGGGGCTGATCAGCAGGCCCCCACCCCCAAAGGCCTGGAGAGAAAGAGAGGTGTGGCTGCTGGCCAGGCCAGGCCAGGCCCAGAGAGAAAGAGAGAGGCAAGGGCTGATCAATAGCTGCCACGGAGGCTATGGATCAGATCCTGCTTCTCTGTCCAGACCTCTTTCCAGGCCTGATCCATAGCCCCTTCAGCAGTCAGTGCTGGGTCACCACAGCAATCCAGCACTGACTGCAGGACTGACTTCTGGTAGGTTGAGCCTTCGGTCGTTACAGACCCTGTGTTTTTATATATTAGAATGTCACCCAATAAATTCAATAAAAATTTTAAAAATATAAAATACCCCCTAATAAAGAATGTACACATTCAATCTTAGTATACACTACCATGTATTTCCAAAGCACTTGAACTGCTTTACAATGAAATTTCTTATTCTACATCCTCATCAATACTTGATATAGAAAGGTTTTTCAAAAAAACAAATATTCTGAAGGGTGTGCAATGGTATCTCAGTGTGGTTTTAATTTCCATTTTCCTCTTGAGGAATAAGATTAATTATCTTTTAATACGCACACTGGCTATTTGGATATCCTTTTTAAAAAATATCTATTCAAGTCTTTTGCTCATTTTTATAGTGAGTTGTCTGTTTTTTCTTTGCTTTGTAGGAGTTTTCTTATACATTCTGTATACAAATACTCTGCCGATTAGATATATTATAAGTATCTTCTCCCATTCTGTAATTTGTCTTATTACTCTTGATAGTTTTGTGATGGTCACACATTCTTTTTTTTTTTTTAATGAGTAAATTATTACAAAGTATTAGAATGGAATAAGATTACTTCATTTAACAGAAACTGCAATCAGAATTCTAACATGTTATCCCTGTCACACTTAACAGAACATCAGCATAACAATTCAAATCATCTGATATTCTTAGTTTTAATGAAATCTTTGTGTCCAGATTATTATCCACACCAATTCATAAAGGTATTCCCATATGTTTACTTATAGAATTTTTACTATTTTACTCTTCACATTTAAATCTAAAATCTACCTGAACTTGATTTTTATATATTGTGTGAAGTAGAGCTCAAGATCCATTTTCCCCCCAAATGATTACCTAATTGACTAAGTAATAATTATTGAAAAGATCATCCTTCTCCCTACTGCAGTACAGTGCAAACTCTGCCTCAGTCAAGCGACTGAACTTACATATCTGTTTCTGTATTCTCTTTTGATTCATTTTTTCCTCACTCCTGTCAATACCACATTGTCCTAATTACTGCAATTTTATAACAATCTTCGAAATCTAATAGTGTAGATTCTCCAACTTTATTCTTTTTCTTTGGTGTTACCTTGGTTACTCTGTACTTTTTATTTACAAATAAATTTCAAAATCAGCCTGTTAATCTGCCACATAAAAATTGCTGGAATTAAAAAAAAAATTTTAAAAATTGCTGGAATTTTCAACAAGATTGACTAAAATCCAAAGATCATTTTTAGGAGTAATGATAATTTTACAATACTGAATCTTCTGATATCCCTTTTAACTAAGTAAAATTTCTTTCAATAATATTTGTTTTCTGGGTATATTCTTTGTTGGATTTATTCCTAGATACCTGTGGTAGATTAAAAATGACTATACACCTAGCCAGTTTGGCTCAGTGAACAGAACATCAGCCTGCAGACTGAAGGGTCCCGGGTTCAATTCCGGTCAAGGGCACATGTCCAGGTTGCGTGCTTGATCCTCAGTATGGAGCATGCAGGAGGCAGCCGATCAATGATTCTCTCTCATCACTGATGTTTCTATTTCCCTCTCTTCCTCTCTGAAATCAATAAAAATACATATTTCTTAAAAATGACCATAAATTCTTTGCATTTGTTGCGATTAGTAGAATTTATTTCCCTTCCACTTGAATCTACACTGACCTTGTACTTTACTTCAACCAATAAGATGCAAAAGAAGTAACATTGTGTGACGTCTGAGCCTAGGCCTCAAGAGATAGTGGAGTTTCTGTTCTACCCTTTTTGATGCTGCCACCATGTGAAGAAGCTGAGGCTGGCTTCCTTGAGGATGAGTGACCATGTGGAAGGTGGTTCTGTTGACAGCCAAAACCAACCACCTGATATGTGACTAAGTCATCTTACATCATTCAGTCCCAGTTGACCACCAGATGACTTCAGCCACATGAAAAATCACAGGTGAGTGCAACAGAAGCACCACTCAGCTAAGTACAGTCCTAATTGCTGACCCATACAATTATCAACAACAACAAAAAATGGTTGTCTTAGGCCACTAAGTTTTGGGTGATTTATTACACAGTAATAGGTAATGATTCTGTATTTGATATTTTCTTAACACTATGATAAATACATTCTTCGAATTTCCTTTTCTCAGTAATTGGTGCTGACATGTAGGATGCAACTGGTTTTTGTGGCTCTGTTTCTAGTGTCTGTTTCTTCTCTTGGTAGGCCTGTTCATTTGTGATTGACTGTAACATTTTGTATGGAAATTTATAAAGACTTAGGATGAGTCTTTAGTTTCTGGCATGCAGTTAAAGGGGCTTTGTGCCTCCTTAAATGAGGATTTGTGCTTTAGAGAGGCTAGATTTCAGTCTTCATCAAGGCCTGGTATAGTTCTCCAGTGATCTAAACTGAAAACCAATTCTATTCCTCCATTTTTACTCTCTCTAGCACAAGTGCTAAAAGGTCTACTTAGCTCTTCAGTCTCTTGGCTGTCACTTTTTGCTTGGCTTCTGTCCGACTAGGTTACTTAGAAATTGGCATCTGCCTCAAGAAATAAAGCAGCTCAGGTTATTGGGGTCTCTTTTGTGCCTCTCCCTTCTCTATAACATATTAGCCCCTCAATTACCAGCTCTCTTAGTAGCAATGAAGTCCAACTTTTGCTCTGCCAGCCTCAGGAAACTGCCAAAAGCTTTACTCGGATCCTCTGCCTGTTGGCAGCTGCTTTCTGCCTAACTTCCCTACCTTTCTCCCCACACCACTTACAAATTAGAATGTCTTAAGAATAAACGCAGAGTAAACGTTGTGCTCACCTTATCAAGTTTCCCTCCTCTCATAAATCTTGGATCCTCGAGTCCTGGCAAACTTGGTAGCTTTCCAATACCTTCAAACAGACTTTGCTTTTTCTATGTTTTTAAAAAATATCTAGCCTTTCTTGTAGTTCTCAGCTGGTTTGGGTCTGCTATAAACCAGTTAATAATTTTCAGATGTAGTCTATTTTCCAATTTATATTTTTGTTTAACATGACTGATATTTCAAGGATTTTAGAGAGCATCCCAAATTCTGTTTTTTGAATGTGAAAACACTTGCTCACGCTAATAATAGTACACCTCTGAGCCACTTAGAAGTTATCCTTTGTAGAATGTGAGTAATAAATCTAATTTTATGTTTTTCTATATGGCTATCTAGATAGTCTAGTAGCACTTATTAAAACACCTGTATGTTTCCCACTGAGTTAACATGTCTTTTTATAGTAAAATCTCATGTGAAATTTAATGGACTTTCTATTTTATTTTCTCATTTATTTTTTAATCTTTTAGCATGTATTTTCTTTTAACAGGAGTATGTTCATAATTGAAATGACACCACAAAATTGAAGATGACAATGTCTAAAACCAGAGTGGGGAAACTTCTTTGTGACTCAAAATTCAGATTCAAAGAGGCAAAAGACTGATAAATTTGACAACATAAAAACAGAAAGCTTTTGTATGATTTACAAACACCAAGAGCAAAGTAAAAAAAACAACAACAAATGAAAAAACCAAAGGAAAAAAATACTTGCAACTTATATTAAATACAGAAGTTACATAAAGAGTTTCTAAGTCAGATAAAAACATATGATTTTAAAAAATGAACTAGTGATATAACCAAACAGGTTAGTTCAGAGAGAAAAAAAAAAATTTAACATGTAAATTAGGAGAAGGAAGAGTAGAATAAAGTAAAATTGTGAAAAGACAGAAAAGCAACAAATAGGAGAGTAAGAAGAGAACAGAGAGGACTGATGTCAAGAGGCAGCAAAATTGAAGTCGGCCGAGGACCCTACAAAGAAGGGGAAAAGCCACTGTATTTGATGCTTTTTACTAAAAATTGGAGAACAAAACATTTTAGAGATTAAGAGCATCCTCAAATTAAATCACACTAACACTCTCCTTTTTAAGTGAAACTAAAGAAATGCTAAGAGGATGATCAAAACTGATGGAGATGGTTATCAGTAGGTCTCAGACTTGAACATGCTAATTTTCACAACAGTAACTATTGATTAGGTGGAGAGCATGGAGACCAAAATGGAGGATTATACTATCTCTCCTAAAAACTTTCCGCTTGCATTCCTGCATGTCTCACCCATCCATGGGTGAGTGGTGATGAAGTAATAAGCAGGCATTATCTTCCTCATTTCCTTGACAGGGAAACCGAGGTCCTGAAGGCTTAAATGTTTTGCTTTGAGCTACACAGTGAAGCCAGGTACTGACAGCAGCTCAGAGTTTGTTTTGTCAACACAGCTCAGAGCACTGCTTTCTTCTCGGAGAAGAGGAAATGAGATCAAAACAAAGGCTTAAGGCAAAAAGCTTTTACCCCAACTTCCTCATTGCAACCAAACATTTGAAAAGGAGGAACCACACGGAGTAGCAAAGACTCTGAAACCTGTACTAAGTTGTCAAAACTCTCACCCATCGGAGACACTACCTCCTTTCTGAATGGCTGCTGTGCTTTGTCTGAACCAAGGAAATACTGGCCCTTCAATAAAATGACCTGCCCTTGTCATTGACTGCTCTGCGGCCTCCCATATTGGAAAAAGCTGCCTTACAGCCATTGGTATGAGTAATCCTGCCACCTTCAGGCTGTTCTGGTGGGAAATAGAAGGGATGAGAGGGAAAGAGCCAAGGCTTTTTCTTAGAGTAACCAGAGGACTAATCACATACAGTAGTATACAAAGTTGATGCTCATTTACTCAAGTAGCAGTTTCCTGTTATAAAATGGATTCTGGGGAAAACAATCTGTGCTCATAAGTTCCTAATAAAAATAGGAAAGTGTCTACTCATACCTCCGCCAGACACAAACTGCTGAAGTCTTCCAGAAACGTTATAGAGCTGAAAGGAGAAATACCTGTCCATACGCCACAAGGTCTCAGATCGCAAGCCAGCCCCTGGGCCACGTCCTTTCCTCTCTCAGTTTATCCTGCACTAAACAAAACTGTCTGGAATTCATTCTTTAAAGGTTTATTTATGGTACATAGAGACTGTTTATGTGAAGCAGGGTATCTGCCCATTTCCCTCTTGGGACGGTGTTTAAAACTACAGGGATCTTTCCCTCTCTGGCACTTTCTGAAATACAATTAACAATACTGGATCTTTTTTCCTTTAACAAATCTGGTTTTTATTTAGGAAGGGGAGGAAAAAAGTAAAGGGTCTGAAGTTTCCCAACAAATTATTTCAAGCCTTTGAGAAGACAGTTTTAGGCTTTTTAAATAGTGTCTTTGTTTGAAATCCCCCCTCACCCCCACCCTCTTGCTCTCTGACCATTAAAATGTGGGTTTTCTTCCAAACTAGATTGCTCAATTAAAGCCCTTCTTTTGTAATACCCCCATGCTCTAAATGGGAAAAGAGCTGCTGTAGGCCACCTTGTGAAACCTTTTAAAGGCTCCTGGCTCCTTTTGATCTTTAAAAAAAAGAGAGAGAGAGAACATATAAGCTACCTGGCATTCTCCATATTAGCCGGCTACGCTAACTTGCAGACTTGGGAGAATAATGGGGAGACTGGGGGTGGAGATGCTGTGCTTTCCTCTCCGCATTTGTGAAATGGAACTTATTACCTCCCCCTTCTCCCATCACAGAGGAAGGAATCCAATTGAGATAGCAGATGTGAAAGTGCTCGAGTCCCTCTGAACAGACTATCTGCAATAACGTTCCCTCGGTGCAAACCTGAAGAGACTGCGCTCTGAGGTTTCTGACAGCCTCACTTCTGGCCTGGAGTCAAGGGAATCGAGATAATTATTCCTTCAACACCAAAGACACGTTACCTTTTAGTAAGACTCCTGCAACTCCTGCTCTGGGACAGGGCTCCATTTCCTAAGCACATACGTTCAGCCATTACACAGCATCACAAAAAGCACGCTGCTCTTCCGAAGAGCGGCTAATAAAGGGCTATTACTCTGTTAGGAAACTCTTTGAATACATGACATTATTTTATGAGTCCCAGGCTCCGCCAGGAGAAACCAAGACACGGTAACACGGTGACTTCTACAAGCTGAGAATTTAACTCTGAAGTCCCAATTCCCAGCACCCCACTCAGTGGCCACCGCCCACACCTCATTATGTGGCTGCTCCACTGAATTTCTTTAACAATTGTTTGAAAAATGCCTTAGAATGTTCCCTAAGCAGAGTGCCAAGTGAAACACTGGCCTGAATGCTTCCCGGCCTATTGTATGCAGAGCACACAGCAGCGGCAAGACCTGGAACGGGGACCTGGAACTGAACGCTGTCGGGAGCCACGCCCCCCGGAGAAAATCATGCTGCATGTGTCAGTCTGGGGGAAAGTTTTCTGCTGGGAGCAATTTAAAAGGAACATTTAGGTGCCTGTGTTTCTTAGTAAGATGATTTTAAAAACAAGAAGTCCTTAGCTCTCAGGAAATGCTTAACACTGGCCCGCTGGGCGAGTGCCAAGTGCTCGGGGGAATATATACTTTATCAAACAAACCCGTCCCGAAGGTCACAGGAGTCAAGTGGATACTTGTGGATATTAGCAAGATAGCGGTTTTCCCATGGTTTTCCCCCACTCCCATGCTAACTGTAAGTACCCGCAGTCTCCTGGGAAACATGGAATTAAAGCAAATAAGCAGACGGGACCGTGGGCAGTGCGTCAGGTCAGGAAGGGCACCCTTGCCAGCCCACGCTGCAGGAGCAATCCCCGGCCCCTGAGCCTGACCAGCAGGCCCAGCAGCTCAGCCCCACTCTGCTGCATTCACGAAGCAGCCAACATGATCTGATGCTGACCAGACGAATAAATATTTTATTGCAGAAAATGAAGAAGCTACTCAGACTGTATCGCTAGGTGCATATCAAGATGATCATGTTGCATCTGGTCTGGGGGTAGGCAAGGCCACGTCTCTGTGGGTAAAGGGTAGTGGCCACGTTTTCCTTGAAGTGGCAGGCATTTCTAATGTCACCCATTCAAGATGAGGAAGATAAAAAGAGGAGGAGAGAACCAGGAGGGCAGGCAGGTCTTGGGCCCAAAAGGAAGATACTGTCTAGGTGGTAGTTTTCCTCTTGAGTCTGGGAGCAGCCCTAGGCAATGAGGCTTTTACCTCATTGAGATGATTCAGGAGCTAAGCAGAGAGCAGGTGAGTTCTAATGTACTTCTCCGTCTTCTCTTTTGTTACTCCCTAATCTTCAGCAAAGTCATACTTAAACAGTTTTAAAAAATGGGGACTTCATGTACACACACACACACACACACACACACACGAGTCAGTAAACCCCCTACAGAAGGAAACCTGTAAAAATGTCTGTGACAAATGATGCTGGACAGAAAAAGCAAAGAGTAAACACACTCACTCTTTTCTGAGGAAAAGTCAGTGTTTAAAACGTATCCAGATCTCAGCTCACCTTAAGGTCCAGCGGTAACTTGTTGGAGGTGAACACACTCAGCCTGATCTGGGGAATGCTGATCTTGAGATTTTCAAAGTAGTAGCGAATTGGTGTTCCACCTGGCTCGTCTGTCTTTTCGTGGAGGTTTTCGTCATATTTTTCAACCTCTGGTATAAAGAGAATTGTTTTTTATTTAAATGAATCTCCTGAAGCCTCATGATTCAAACACTTGATTCACATACTTAAAAACTCACAGGAAAATGTAAACACCAATTCCCTCTAAACTTAGTTTTTCATGGTTCAGAATTATGCACATATCCTGATGCATGTCCTTGTGGAAGCAAGTCTGTTTCATGCTGCTGACCAAAAAGCACAATAGCTCCATCTCTAGTCTGTGACTCTGTACCCCCGCCGGGCACCTTTGGAAAGACAATCCAGGTGGGGAGGTGAGAGCTCACGGGTGTGTAATGAGTTTTCTAAAAACCATGTTGCTGTTGTCATCATTATTATTATAATAAATGACCCAGATTTTTTGAATTTATTTCAGAAGATGACATCCAAGTAAGTACTTGGAGTGTATTTTAACCGAATCAAAATAAACAATGACCCATAAATAACGAATCGGAACAAAACATAATGACTTAGAAAGAAAAAGGCTGCAGGCCATGGAGAACTGATGTCACAACCAGCAGCATTCTCTCCCCCAAACGTGAGCACCTGTTTGAGTAGCAGAGTCGAGGCCTATTTTTTACTCATTATCTTATGAAGTAGAAAGGTTAAGGGCTAAACCACAGCAATGTGCCCTTGGACTCGATGTTGTGCCCATAACCCATCTGGGCAGCTTATTTTCACTTGGCTTCATGTGCTTTAGAAATAAAAACAAAGATATTATACATATCTACTTACCAAATACATTAATGCTGTAAGCTATTATAGTTCTATTTATAGAAAAAAGGTTAAAAAAAAAGATATTGCCACAGAGCCCAGCTTATCTGCGATCAGGACACAGAAACAGGAAGCAGAAAAGACACTCCAGTGAAAGGCAGGCCAGGCCAATAGAGTCTAAATCCACAAGACGATGCTTGGCAGAGTGGGGGAGGGGGAATTATTTAGAGCAACTTACAGGAAAAGCACGTCCAATCAAATTTAAAGTAAAACTTCTCAGGAAGTTACCAAAAGAAAACAGATACCTGCCAGGCAGGCTCTTAAGTGACTGTCTAAGCACAAATAAACACTGGCATTCCAACCCAAAGTGAAAACACAGCACTAAACAGACAGCATCTTGCTCTTAATCCCAAGTACACGAAAAGCTTAAATTTCAAGTCTGGAATAAAAATGCAAAAATATTTTGTTTGCATGGTGTGGATGTATGTGCATATGCACACACGTCCAGGGATCCTTTTTTTCTTTAGCAGACATGGGCAATAAACATAAATGTTCCTGTTTTATCATTTCTCCAAGCTCAACTATTACTGTAGTCTTCAGAAGACTAAGCATCACTGATTCTCTCTGGGCTGTATATAGTCTTGCAAAGGCCACGATGAGGAATCTAAAACAAAAATGCAGCAGCTCAATTATTTCTGTAGCTGAAAAATGTAGCTTTCTCAGCAGCTTATCTTACTTCCCTCTCCAAAGAAGACTAAAGTAATTAAAAACCTGTGTAAGGCATAAGGGGATGAATGTAAAAAGTGAAGGAGTTGAGACTAGCCAATTTTTTTTTCTTCAACTGAACAAAGGAACTGCCGAAGGGATTTCTGATTCTTGGCCCTCAGTCTGCTTCATAAACAAAGGTTAGGAAACAAAGTGGTTTGCTAAATAACTAACATCATTTCTGTCAGCCTAGAGTAGAGGATTCGAAAAACGCAACACAAGGAGGAAGAGTATACAGCCTCCCAAAGGCTTAGCACCGGGCATTCCAGACACCTCCGGCAGCCTCCTTCACGCCCAGAAGTACTTCGATCTGTCAACAAGCAATACTTTGAAAACTGAAACACAAGCCTTCCTACTTCAGGCTGTGATGTGGAAAGAGAGCTTATACCCAAAAACCTTGTTTCCACAAGCAGGCTAAAAAATGCCACTCTTGGGCCAATTCCCAGATACAAACCTAGAACGTCCAACATTACCTGATTCTGCTTGATCGTAGCCAAAGAAGCTCAGCAGCTTGAGGAGCAGCTTCTCTTCAATTTGCACCGTGAACCTCTGAGCCGTGACCATCAGGTGCTAGGGATAAAGGAATTCTCACTTACAGCGTGAAGCCCAGAAAAAACTCCCATTCAGTTTTTCTGTGCCTTTGTAAGGCCCCAATGACAGGCTATGGATTCTTTACTCACGTAATTTTATAGTCATACCAGTGGCCTGTTGCACATTGAAAGGAAGTTAATGCACATTGAAAGGAAATTAATTAGAAGAAATATTTTAATATCGCTATTTGCCCTTTCTCTATAATAGAAGTGTCAACCAAATTCATGATCAACAATGATATATGGAAACACATGCGTGCAAGTGGAGCCAGTGAGAGCTTTATATATATAGACTAGAGGCCCGGTGCTCAAAGTTCGTGCACTGGGGCGGAGAGGGGGGGGGGTCCCCTCAGCCCAGCCCCCACCCTCTTGCAGTCCAGGAGCCCTCAGGGGATGTGTGACTGATGGCTTAGGCTCCTTGCTCAGTCCCAATCTGAAGGATCCCAGCAGCACGCTAACCTACTGGTTGAAGCAACTGCTTTCTGGTGGTCAGTGCACATCATAGCAACTGATTGACCAGTTGACTGCTCCCTGGTAGTCAGTGCATGTTATAGAGAGCGGTTGAGTGGCCTTAGCATATCATTAGCATATTACGCTTTGATTGGTTGAACAGACTGGACACTTAACATATTACGCTTTTATTATATAGGATAAACTTGCTTAATTAGACCTGCTTTCTGATTTAGCTAAACTTTTTCCAGCCCAGTGGAATATCCCAATTTCTCTTTCAGGTAATTGTCAACAACACAATAGTAAATATCAACATGAAGCAGATTATTATTGTAGATCACACAGGGAGAACAAAGGATAAAATGTTTAACTGCAGCAGTGTTTGACTATATTCTGTGCAGTGAGAAAACCTGAAGTCATTTTCAAGGTCCACCATTTCTTACTTCTTTTCAGTCGGGTCAAGTTTCTAAGTTTTCTAAATCTGTTTTCCAACTAATGAAAAGAAAACAGGATTCCACCAAGTCTCCTATCTACCTACTCCAGGACTTCTGTGAGGATCAAATGAGATGAGGCACGGGAAAAAGCTTCATTTGGTTACAGTGTGAAATGTTTGCACCTGACTATAAAGCAGTGTTCCTGAGCTGAAGAAACTACAAGGAGGCTAGTCACTAGGGAGAGGAAGCTGGGAGTTGCCACATGATGTCATTACCTGGATGGATAGACACTTAGCATATTAGCCTTTTATATATATATATAGATTGCCAAAGTATTCTGGTTCATCTCTCTCTACATTGTTACAATTAGCCCCAAATTCCACCTGTTTAGATAATTCATCGCCCGATTGTTTTTTCCTGAGGGCACCTGGGCCTCGTTAGTCAGCAGGACACTTTCAGATGCACTGTGGTGGGTGAACTTCACAGTGCTGAGCTCACATGCTGGCAGCTAGTTTAAGGAGCAGCAAATGTGGGCTTATGGATGTGAGGCTTGGCCTCATCACACCAGTGGCAAAGGACCAGAACTATAGTAAGCAACCTCCTTGTCAGCTCCTACTCTCCCAGGACTTGCTGCCATATAGCCTGCTTATATATGCAGATTCTCCAGGAAAGAAAGTTTATCTCTAAATGGTCCGCTTTTAGCAAACGGTGTGGCGGCTTCCATAGGAGGATGTCAGTCACAAGGTCAGACCCCTCCTGCCCCTTTTCCAATAGTATTCTGGATTGCTCGATTTTAATAACACATCTGGATCATGCCTGGGTCCTGATCAGACTAGAAGACACTATGCTTTCCCACCAAGACTTCACACTCTGGCCCCCAATGGAGCCAGAGCTACCACGGGCAAGGTCATCACACACACAATTGAGAACACAGTGCTAAGAGGAGTTCCTGTCAATTCCTATCCACGATTTAATGAGCCACTGTGCCTTTGCCCCACAGGACTACCCTGTTTCCCCCAAAATAAGACAGTGTCTTATATTAATTTTTTTCTCCCAAAGTTGCATTAGGTCTTATTTTCAGGGGGTGTCTTATCTTTCCATGCGCTAGGTCTTATTTTCGGAGAATATCTTATTTTCGGGGAAACGCGGTATTTCCGTCCTCACCCTGCTCCGATGCTCAGACACTTGGCTGTGAGAGAACAAACCTGGCACCAGCCTACCTTGTAGATGTTGGTCAGCGCACTCTTACTGGGGAACTTCACCGCATTCACCTGCACGGCAGGGCCTGTCTCAATGACCTCATTCTCATTGCTCACGGGCGTCACGTAGAGCATGAAGGGCTGAGTGGTACCAATGAGCTGATTGTCCACCTGGGACATGAAAAGGCAAAATCAAACGAAAACAGCCAAGTGGTTCAGTTCTCATTTTTACCTTTGATGGGGTCTCACAATATGCAGGCCACTCAGGAAGTACCCTTGCCATCTGACTCTGTCTAAACAGCAGCTGTGAAAATACAGTCTCACTGAAGACCCACAATAGCAGCATTTCAATCTTGGTGAAGGCTGGAGAGGAGAATGCCAGGAATGATGTCACAAAGAGAATTGTCTTGATGGCGTCACAACAAAACTGGCAAAAATTGTCAAAATCTAGTTTTTCAGAACTCTGAAAGTTAAAGGTTTGCAACTATCCAGAGATCATTTATTCGAGAAAATTAGCTAAAACCAGAGAAGAACAGAAGCTCTGTGGCATTTTCACTTGTCACCCCCCTCGTGCTCCCGGGTCCACAGTGGCCTCAGAAACCAACAGCCCTGCAACCACAGTGACAACACAGGGGCCTGGCAGCCCGAGGAGGGGCCGTGCGGGGCTTGAAGCTCCCCCCCCAAAGCTCCATTCCGAGTCGTCCATTTGTGTACTTGTCTGGCACCTCTCCCTTTCCTGATATTGGTAATTGTGCCTTCTCTTTTTAGCCCTGGCCGCATTGATCTCAAAGAACCAGCTTTTTATTTGATTTTTTTCTACTGTAGTTGCTGGTTCCTACTTCGTTAATTTCTGCTGAGATCTTTATTATTTCCCTTCTTCTGCTTGTTTTGGGTTTGTTGTTGGTGATGTTTAGCAGCTTTAGCAGCATTCCACAAATTCTGATATGTTGTGTTTTCGTTCTCATTCAGTTCAAAATATTTTCTAATTTCTACTTTGATTTGCTCTTTGATCTATGGGTTATTTGGAAGTCTACTATTTAGTTTCCAAATATTTGGGGGATTTTCCTAACTCTTTTGCCATTATATCTACTTTGATTCCATTGTGATCAAAGAGCATACTGCGTGTGACTTGAATACTTCTGAATTTTTTGAGAACCGTTTTATGGTCCAGAATGTGGTTCATCTTGGAAATGTTCGTGTGTGCTTGAGAAGAACATGTGTCCTGCTGTTGCTGGGTGGAGTGTTCTATAAATATCAATTAGGCCCAGTGGGTTGGTAGTGCTGTTCAAATCTAATATATCTTTCATGATTTTCTGCTTAGTTGTTCTACCAAATATTCCGAGTGGCAATGAAATCTTCTACTATAATTGTGTATGTCTATATTCTTCTTTCAGTTTTTTTGCTTCGTATATTTTAAAGCTCTGTCTACATATTCAGGAATGTTATGCCCTCTTGATTAACTGTCTCTTTTATCATTAGGAAATTACCTTTCTAACACCTGGTAATGTTCTTTGCTCTGTAAGTTATTATGTCTGATAATAGCCAATCCCACTTTCTTAGGACAAGTGTTAGCCTGGTATATATTTTTCCATTCTTTTGTTTTGAACCCATGGTGTCTTTAATTTTAATGTGTGTTTGTTGTAGGAAGAATATAGTTGGGTCGTGCTTTTTAATCTAATCTGATAAACTCTGTCTTTTAATTGGAGGTGTTTAGAGCATGTACATTGAATTCAGCTAGTTTTGATGAGTCAACTATCTTCCTATTTGCACCATCTGCTCTTTTCTGAGTTTTCCGCTTTTGTGTGCCTTTTCTTGGATTAATCAAGTACTTTTTATGATTCTATTGTATCTCCTTTGTTAGATTATTAAGTGTAAGTTTTTTGGTAGTTGCTTTAAAGTTTGTGGTATTCATTTTCTATTTAAATTCACAGTTTCTATTGCTACATCTTCAAGTTCACTAATCTTTTGTTCTACAATGTGTCATCTGCTATTAATCAAATCCAGTGTATTTTTCATTTCATTTTAATCTGTAGAAGTTTAATTTGAGTTTTTTATATCTTCCATGTTTCTACTTAACTTTTTCAACATGTAGAATACAGTTATCATAATAGTTTTAATGTCCTCTGAAAATTCGAACATCTGTGTTAGCTCTGGGTCCCTTTTGACTGATTATTCTGATTTTATATTGTGTTTTCCTGCCCCTTTGCACACCTGGTACTTTTTGATAGGATGCCAGATATTGTGAATTTTACTTTGGCTGCTGAATATTTTTGTTTTCCATTACATCTTGAGTTTTGTTCAGGATGCAGTTAAGTTACGTGGAAACAAATCTATCCTTTCAGACTTTCCTTTTATGATTTGTTAGGTAGGTCTGGAGCAGTGCTCAGCCTAGGGCTAATCATAGCTCAGCATGGCGGCAAGACTTGCTGGAGGACTCCTCCCAACATCCAGTCTGGCTGGGAGGAAGAAGCGCCATCTCCAACGCTGGCGAGCAGCAGGTGCTAGCTCTGAGATCCTTTCGGACGGTTTGGATGGCAGTTTCCTCACACACATCATTGATCTGTCCTCTGCTGAATACTCAGAGGGCCCCTCTGTAGAGCTCCCATGTTTTCTTTCTGTGAAGCATGTTTCTCGCAGGTGTGCTGTCCTCTGAACTCTAACTGCCTCAGTGCTAGGACTCCAGCTCTGTTTGTTCAACTCATCCACTCTAGTTCCCCCTCCCCTCCCAGTGCCATGGCCGAAAAACTTTCTCAGTAAGTTGAGCAACTCCAGGGCTCACCTCTTTGGTTTCCCACCTCTCACACTGCTGCCTGATGTCCAGTATCTTGGACCTGTTGTCTCTTCGTTTTATCTGGATTTGTAGGAGAGTAAATCTGGCTCCTGTCACTACATGCTGGCTAGAAGCGCAAGCCCAGTTCCTTGTCTTTTCTTCCTGTGATGAACTGCAGCTCCTCTGAGTGATGGTTAGGTGTTTCCTGTTCTTCCTAATATTGGCAAGATGGGGAACCCTGGGTTCCTCCATGCCACACTGACTAAGTTATCTCAGTTACTGTTAGACTAGCTGCTGTATTCAGAATTCTGCTATCTCCAAATATTAATGACATAAATGTAGGTAGAAACAATTGCTTTCATAGAATGACTTTTTGAAGGCCACAAAAAGGTAATTTGCCAAAGCACTAAAGTTTTTAGAACGCCAAACACTGGATCTGGTTGGGTATTCAGCAAGAATACAAGGAGATGAACAATTTCTAAACTGTCCTGCCCCTTACCTGCACATCCTGTATGCTGAGCTCAAGCATATGGCTGGTTGCCAACTGTGTATAGTGCACATTGATTCCTGTAAGACTTGCAAAGACCAGCTCTTCAGGCATTTTATTAATTAAGGACAGCCCGATTCCACCTTCTAACTTCACAAGCACCTGAAAGGAAACCAAAATATAGCATGCTGACAGCTTAAAACAGAGGGATTTCATCCCCGAGCAAATGAAAACCACTTACTTAGTTATATTATTCACCTCGGTGCCTTTAAGTTCCATCACCTCCCTACCCACCCAGAATTCTAGTCTGATATGGTAATACCTCTATCAGAGTATTGATGACATTCTGCATTTATTATAAGGGAATCATTATTTATAATATTTCTCCTTATTTGGGATGCAAGCTCTTTATAAGTTATTCACTGAACTAGCATAACATCCAATAGAGTGCTTTACATATAGATATTGATTTTTAAAAATCACTGAAAAAAGTGTGCTTTTTCATGTTCATCTCATGCTCCTTTTGAAATTTTGCAGAGAGAAGGGAAAGGAGATGTCAGAATCAACTGGGGGAAAATAAAAGCACCTTCATTTCTGTATAAATCAAGTAGTTTAGCTTTGTTCACTATCATCTTAATTTAGCAACATTTGTCACATAATCACACATTCATGTTGTGATAACATTAAACACTGAAGCAACACCTATATTTGAGGAGGCCTAAATTGAGAACACCTGGAGCAAAATTCTAACCAAATTTAGGATAAAGAAATGAATTTCCAATACTTAACACTTACTTCTAATTCCTGCTCTGTGCCTGGATTCTTTAATTTCTGTAGCTCTTGTTCAGTAACAGGAAGTTCATCCACTTCATATGATGAACGGTCACTTTTCCGTTGAGAGAAATCCGTTATCTGAGGTCAAATAAAACAGTGTACTAAGAGGGCTTATATTCATACAGCGAAATCCATTCCATACAGATTGTATCGGTCAAAACTCACTGTATGGTCAATAATCCTATGGAAGTTAATGGTTTTCAAAGCACTGCTAAGGTAAGATTTATGTAACAGTGAAACAAACTTGTTCCCAGTCTACATGGCAAAGGCCAAGCTACATGTAGACCTGAAACCCTCTTCTAGTGGGGTTGGCATGTCTAGGAGATCTAGAATTACAGCTCAAGTCAAAATATACAAACTTCAATTCAGCTTTGTCTAAAATGAGGATGTTTTTTAAAGAGGTACTATGGATTCTGATGCATTATCTTCAGTTCTTATACTAGTACTTTATTTTTTATATCTTCTTATATTTACTTATACTTTAATTCTTCTAACAACTTGGTGAGGTTGGTCTTATCCTCACCTTATAAATGAAGACACTATATCTTTATAAATATTTGTTGAATGGCTAACCACTGGGGGGATGGTTACTAGGATTCTTTCATGTCAGTTTTTAAGATAAATGATCACCTGTAGTGCTCTAGTCGGTCCATCTGGGATGACTCTGATAGATAATATTCCAGAACCAGGCCTCAGTTTTTGGTTAATAAACTGTTGTTCAGGTGGAACTGGCCCCAGAATCTCCATGGAAGTGTCAGGACCAAGAACGACCTCAGCTCCATCAAACAAACCAGAAAGCCCTCCTTTAGCCTAAAAGACACAGTAAAGATGTGTAAGAAAAGACGAAAGTAAAGGCATTGACTTTGACAATTTAACCAGTTATTTGAAACAAGTTATCAAATTTAAATCTTCTTTTGAAGGGTCATGGTTAATGTACAGTAAAAGATTAGCTATTGTTTTAAACATTATAGATGATGTAAAACAGTAGAATTATTTAGGCAAGATGAAAAGTTATTCTCTATGAATTTAGGGAATTCTGAGTAAGGGATTTCCCTGAATAGAGTATTTTGGTTTAGTAATAACTGCTAATCATTAAAAACAGCTTCTAAAAAAAATACTAAAGGCCTTGTTTCTCTGAATAGTCTCATTAGGGTTGTTTAAAAACCTGAAACAATCTGAAAATAAAGCAATTATCACTATCATTCAGCTTTCCAACAAGGAGCACATTCTAGAGTTGAAAACCTCCCCAAACAGGCCTATGATTGAACAATCAGTCCGAGTCAAAAGATGGGCCTCTTCTGAAACAGGAGGCTGGGAATATCGTCTGATCCTCGGATACTCAGGCCTTTGCAGAAAAGGACTGTACCTCCTTCTATGTGCTCCAAATAAAACAGAAGTCTACAGGATGATGCCTATGGCAGAGCAAATACAGGGCTAGAGAAGACAATGGCTAGTCTCTATATCCCCTTTGTTAATATTTAAATACTGAGCAATGAAAAGGATACTTTGAACTGGGTTTATAGGACAGATTTCAACATGGAGAAAGCTTTCATGACTGTTGTAAATTTAGAAAGAAAGTCATACACAACTTTATAAAGGCAGTGTCATAAAACATTAAAATGCCTATAATAAACTTTATTCTGAATAATATGATTGAAACAAGCTAATTCCTTCCTCAAAACACATTCTGCTCAGCTGAACACTGTTATCACAGGGTCATTCACAACCAGAGAAATAATACCACAGATTCAAGAAACAACAAACAACACCCAGCCAGCGTGGCTCAGTAGTTGAACATTGGCCTATGAACCAGGCGGTCATGGTACAATTCCTGGTCAGGGCACAAGCTCGGGTTGCAGGATCAATGATTCTCTCTCATCATTGATGTTTCTATCTCTCGGTCCCTCTCCCTTCCTCTCTGAAATCAATAAAAAAGAAATTTTTTAAAAAGAAACAACATACACCAAAAGGGATTTTTTGGAGGGAAATGCTCTAAGAAAATCAGAATTTCATCGGCTTTAGAAGCAAGCCAGAAGTAAATTCAGGATCAGACTGAGGACCCAACAATTATAACAAGCCCCCTTTTGCCTCTAGAAGTCTGAATTGTATTGCTAATTGAAAATCACAAATCCATTCCAGATGTGTGCTTCCTATAAGTAAGCAGCTTGTCTTGGATGAAAAAGCTAAGGGCAATAGAGATAAAGAGAATAAATCTCACCAAATAGCGGTCAGAGGCGCCTTGCAATTTTGCTCCCTACCCCAGAGAACAACCTTCCATTCTGAAGGACAGCCTGGTTTCCACCAGCAAACCTCAGAGTTCTCAGCTAGGGCCTGATGTTTTCGTTTGCCTCTTGGGAAAACCCCAGGCAGAGGCAGAGGCAGAGGCAGAGGCAGAGGCAGATTGCATGCACAATCACAGGCAGAGGCAGAGGCAGAGGCAGATTGCATGCACAATCACACATGTTCTGCTAATGCCCAGACCCCCACACACCTTCCTGCCTCAGATCCAGGGTCTCATTGAAGCCTGAAGCCCAAGGGAAGGAAATCCAAACTCCTGGTCATTTTCCAAATGCATTTGCTTGTAAAGCACTTGTGAGTACATCACGGGCACACTGGCTGACCAGGGGACAGGGGAATTGACCACAGCAATCTTCACCCTGACTTTTGCTACAACAATTAAATGCTATTTGGGCACCTCTAAGAATGCAGAAATAAACAGAATCAAGGGCCCATGATGGCTACTCACCATCTCTGCGAAAACTTTACCAAGGACTCTTGCAACTATTATATTAGCTTCACAGGTCTCAAACCAACCCATCTCGCTTAGTGGTGGGCTTTTTCAATAGGCATTTTTCTCTCCTTCTTTTTAAAATTATGTAAATAATTGATGTCAAAGAAAAAAATCCAAATAAGCCAACAAAAAAAGAAATCCCATCATCCTGGAGGCAACCATTCCTAATATATTTCTTATATGTCACCTTCAAGAACATTGCCCATATAAATGCACAAAGGTGCACAACAAACGTTTCCTGACAAAATTAGATGATACACGCCAAAACCGGTTTGGCTCAGTGGATAGAGCATCGGCCTGCAGACTAAAAGGTCCCGGGTTCAATTCCGGTCAGGGGCATGTACCTTGGTTGTGGGCACATCCCCAGTGGGGGGTGTGCAAGAGGCAGCTGATCGATGATTCTCTCTCATCGATGTTTCTAACTCTCTATCCCTCTCTGTAAAATATCAATAAAATATATATTTTTTAAAATGAGATGATCCATATTGGCTCTGTAATTAGTTCTCTCCATTGAACATGTCATGTATCTCCTCATTGAGACCTTGTTTCAAAGAAGCCTGAACCACTGCTCCTTGCCACCCAGGATGCCAAAACCTACAGACCTGGACCACCAGCCCGTGCAGCCCGCAGGTCAGCTTTCCTTCGCGGAAACTCCAGGTCTGGGTGGTGCTTCTCCTGCGATCGGGCTTCCTGAGCATCAGCGGCTCATACCTGGGATGAAGGGAAATGCAGTGAGTCCTCTGAGTCGCACAGTTCAGGCGCAAGGGAATACTAGCACCACGGTTTTATTCTTCATCCTTCCAACACCCTCCCCCTTAAAATCCAATGGGCAGTTAGCTTGGACCCTATGGCAGCTGGTATCTCTTAATGTGGAAAGGGGAATAAAGCAAACTGGAAAGCAACAAAAAGGGACGTGGAGTAACAGCAGTACTTTAAGGACTCATTGTATATGTATATATTTATATAAAATATTTATCATTTACATATACAACAATATGGGTTCTTGCATTCTCACAAGGACTAGCTATCATGCAGTATGAGAAGGGTTGTCAAACACATTTTAAAATAGTTTCAGTAGTCTTTGTTCTGTTTTATTTCCTAACACATTTATTTATAGTGGGTTTTAACTTATAAATCATCTAAAGTTGTTCTGGAAGTAAATAAGGTATTACCTGAAAATAAATACACTGACTTCACAGAAACACTGAGGCACAGCAAATAAAGGAATTTAGTCAAAGCTAAAGAGATGATTTGAACCCAAGGAGTTAGCCACAACTCCTTGATTGTTCTCTAAATAATTTATTTCTGCTTTCAAGAGATTTAGCATAATTTTTTAAAAGATTCTTAAAAAGAAACTGTTCACTTCTAGGGGGTAATGGCGAATGGAAGTTTGGGTGAAAGAAACATTCACTTTTTATAATATGTCCTTATTGTTTGAATTTTAAATATCTCCATAGCTTAAAAAAATAAAATAAAGGCCCAATGCTCACTTTTGGGAACATACGAGGTTTCTGTCACTGAGAAAAACAACAAAGCGAGTGCCCTTCATTTACAGACTCGCTTTTGATATAGCACTCCTCTGAACAATGTTGAAAGCAATGAACTTGAATCAATATTACCTGTTGTCAGTTACGGCAGCCAGCCCAGCAATATCTAAGATGGCAGAGCCCTCGGTGGAGCGGGCTGCGGACGGCTTATTGGGGTTGTGAGGCACCGACGAGCCCTCGTGGGCCAGCATGCCAGTCCCGGTCATCCTCCACAGCTGAGAACGCTTCCCTGGCTCCTGGGGGCAAACCAGAAAGAGCCGTCATGTGCAACCACAGCTCTGTGTAAGGGAGAAGTTCTCAAGTAGGAACTACACTGAAAGACATTTCCACCTCACATAAAGGCTTAAATTCACCTTTCATAGTTTTAATTCCTAATTGCACTTAGGATGAGTCTGGCTACACTCTTGAGCCAAACAACCAAAAATTACAAATAATGTAAATTAAAAAAATATTATCTGAGCAAACTAGTCAGGTGAAGTTCAATCTAATCACCTCGACTGGCAATACTGCTGATTTAACTGCTGTTCCAAATGGTGACCCTTGGCTGCCCTTACCTTAAAGAGTGATCCAATTATATAAAGTACTAGTGGCCCAGTGCACGAATTTGTGCACATTGAAAGAAAATTAATTAGAAGAAATATTTTAATATCGCTATTCGTCCTTTCTCTATAACAGAAATGTCAAACAAATTCATGATACACAATGACAGATTGAAAAACATGCATACAAGTGGCAACAGCTAGAGCTTTATATCTATTGTGCATGCACAAGTCAACTTAGCCTTTTATATATACAGAATAAACTTGCTTAATTAGACCTGCTTTCTGATTTATCTAAACTTTTTCCAGCCGAGTGAAACACTCCAACTTTTCTTTCAGGTAATTGTCAACAACACAGCAGTAAATATCAACATGAAGCAGATTATTATTGTAGATCACACAGGGATAACAAAGGGTAAAACATTTAACTTCAGCAGTGTTTGACTATATTCTGTGTGGTGAGAAAACCTGAAGTCATTTTCAAGGTCCACCATTTCTTACTTCTTTTTAGTCAGGTCAAGTTTCTAAGCTTTCTAAATCTCCATTTTCTGGCTAATAAAAAGAAAATAGGATTCCATCCAATCTCCTATCTACCTACTCCAGAACTACTGTGAGAATCAAAGGAGATGAGGTACAGGAAAACGCTTCACAGACATTTGGTTAGTGTGAAATGTTTGCACCTGGCTATAAAGCAAAATGTTTTCCTGAGCTGAAGAAACTGCAATGAGGCTAGTAACTAGAGAGAGGAAGCCGATTGTTGCTATGTGACATCATTACCCGGTGCCCACAGCCACCATTTCTGGGTTGGGCTGGGCTGTGGACCACATTTTGTGCCATGGGTCTTAGTAGCGTCAGCTAAGGTGTGGTGGCGGGGCCCCGTGTCCCACTTGGGGGAAGGCAAGTGTTGATCTGTGACCTCCAGATCTGTGGTGCCATTTCCCTGTAAATGGCCAGTGCGTGTCATAGCAGCTCCTGCATTGAGCATCTGCCCCCAGGTGGTCAGTGCATGTCATAGTGACCGATCAGACAGTTGGACACTTAGCATATTAACCTTTGATATCTCTATTTATATATCTATATCTATCTATAACATGTGATATTTTTAATAGGTGATCATTGATAATCTCATAATTGGATGACAATCAGAATTTACCAGAAATTATCTTCCCTCCCATGTTTATAATGAAAGTATACTATATTAATAGTTTCCAATTTATAAACTGATTGTATTGAAAAGTCATACTAAGTTGATTGCTGTTAGTTATAAATATTTTCTCCTTGGAAATTTTGGGGTTTTTTTATTTGGTTAATCTTTACCTGAGGATATTTTTTCCATCAATTTTTATACAGTGGAAGAGGAAGGGAGTGGGAGAAAGCAAGAGAGAAGGAGAAACATTGCCGAAACCGGTTTGGCTCAATGGATAGAGCGTTGGCTTGGGGACTGAAGGGATCCGGGTTCGATTCCGGTAGGGGGCATGTACCTTGGTTGCGGGCATATCCCCATTGGGGGGTGTGCAAGAGGCAGCTCATCGATGACTCTCTCTCATCGATGTTTCTAACTCTCTATCTCTCTCCCTTCCTCTCTGTACCATAATCAATAAAATATATTTTTTAAAAAAAAAAAAAAAGAGAGAAGGAGAAACATCAATTGGTTGCTTCCTGTACACACTAGACCGGGATCAGTCCCGTAACCTAAGTATGTGCCCTGGCCAGGAATCGAACCCACAACCTTTCAGTGCATGGGACTATGCTCCAACTGAGCCACACCAGCCAGGGCAAGCTCCCTTCTTTAATATATATATGGTTTTGTTTTTTTTTAATTTTTTTAATTGATTTTTTTACAGAGAGGAAGAGAGGGATAGTTAGAAACATTGATGAGAGAGAATCATCCATCAGCTGCCTCTTGCACACCCCATACCGGGGACGGGCCCGCAACCAACGTACATGCCCTTGACCGGAATCGAACCTGGGACCCTTCAGTCCGCAGACCGACACTCTACCACTGAGCCAAACCGGTTTTGGTTAAACTCCCTTCTCTTAAAGTGACTTCTGCAATTCTGTGTCCTGAAACTTCTTTTATTTTGAAGGTTGAACTATTTATTATCAGTTCTTCTGTCATTTGTAATATTTCTAGCCAAATTTTACTTTCTTTATATATATAGCTCTATTAGCATAAACATTTCTCTAAACGGACTTGAAAATAATGTCAGCATAAAAATGGGGGAAATTGTTAGTTTGATCATTTTTGCATTCCCTTTAGGAATACGTAGATTAGGGGAGTAATATAACAGAAAAATAGAGTAATGAAAATGATATCACAGATTTGAAAAAAACAGAATTAAGTTTTCCAAAAAGGGCATCAAAGATGGGAAGGGCGTGGGACTCCCAGCGCAGTGTCATGGGACAGTGGGAAGAAATAAACCAGATCAAGGATCCGTGTTCTTGCCTTGAGCAAGTCACTCAGTCCAAGTCTCCACTTCCTCGGCTGTAAAATGAGGGGCTGGACCAAAAGAACCAGTTTCTTCCAGCATTAAAAATCTTTCATTCTAAATTCCAAATTCTAAGTTCTTTTTTTTTTTTTTTAAATATATTTTATTGATTTTTTTTTTACAGAGAGGAAGGGAGAGAGATAGAGAGCTAGAAACGTCAATGAGAGAGAAACATCGACCAGTTGCCTCCTGCACACCCCCCACCGGGGATGCGCCCACAACCAATGTACATGCCCTTGACCGGAATCAAACCTGGGACCCTTCAGTCCGCAGACCGAGGCTTTACCACTGAGCCAAACCGGCTTCGGCCCAAATTCTAAGTTCTTACCTTCTTCTTTAAAATGACTCTTTGTGTCTTTGGCGAGACATCTAAGACGAGCTCTGCACAGGTAACGGCCTTGTTGGAAGCCACAGGCCTTCCTGTTCCCTCCTGTAAACTAGAATTTTAAAAAATTATATAATTCACACATATGTATATACTCCCACATGTATTTAAGTACTCATAAGCAAATGCCTAAATTTGTAAGAAAGAAAATTCTCTTTAAATCATGGAAGAAAAAGTCTGACTCAAGTTGCAGAAAGATAAAGGTTGTGTTGTTTTCCTGTACAACTGAAGATTCACTTGTCAGAAGACACACTCTGATATTTCCCCTCTCCTAATAATTTTAGTGGCTTAGGATTCAGGGTGACTATGTATTTGTGGAGGCCAAAAAACAAAGCCTAACATTCCAAGGGTCCGAGAATGAGCTCTACCCCTTGCCAGGCAGCACACCATCATCACAGCGTCCCCAAGTCTGGGCGAGAAGTCAGAAGTCCCTCTGAGAGGAATCTAACGTGCTCCAAAAGATGGTTCAGCCCCTTAGCACAAGATCCCCTTTTCATTGGCCCCGTAGCTGTTCAGCCCATAGTCCTCCGTTAGGATTTGTCAGGGAAAGAGCTTAGTCACAGCTGGAACTTAGCATAAGAACATTAAGGGGAAAACATGATTAGCAACCAGATTAAGAACTGGTTTTTCAGGCACTAAAACCCTAAGCATGTCACACTGTTAAGTGTCTTAACCTTTAAAGAGAAACAAAGAAACATGACTGACTCAACTATAACGAGATAAGCATCTTGGACCTCAGTACCAAAGAGAACTGCAACCAACAAAGAAAAGTACATTAAGCCAAGATGTCCTTCAGTCAGTCCATTCCCACTGCCATCTGGGCTCTAGGAGGAAGACCTGGAGATTACTTTATGGGCCTCAGGCACATGCATAAATAGGCAAAATTATTCACAACATTTTGGAAAGGATTATGACTTTACATGTCCCATTGATCCAATGGTGTATATTTGCAATGCTAAAGATTCAGCAAGATTTTCCCAGTTTCTTCACAAACTTTAAAATTGGCCCTGAAACCAGCACAGCAACAATGAAATTTACAGGTTGGTGCAATGATGTTTTGAAAGCCCAATATTTGAATCTTTATGTGCCAATCTACGTACCAATCTAACAGAATTAGAATAAACTTCCTGTTCTTCACCTGAGTTTTCGAAATACAACTAGTCAGGCGTCAGTGAAGATTATAATCCTAAGGCAATTAGAACTACTTCCAAGGTAAGCTACTGTGCTTGGCTTTAAGTGAATATGAAGCTAGACCCTGAAGTGTCTGTCTAATCAGTATTCTCAATGGGAGAGGAAGGTAAAAATGATGATTTGAATAATTATGATGAAAATTAGTCAGTTTCAAAAGAGGAATGAAATAAAACAAACAAAAATAGCAGCAATGTTTTAAAAATACATAAAAATAATACCTAGAAGAGGAATTTAGGATACTGTAAGAATTACATCTTATGAGGAGTTATTAAATACTAGGATGAATTATTGGGGAGATCTTTAGAAAGAAAAGACTCTTGTCTCTTTGAATAAAGTTTAATCTAGGCAGAAGACAAGGGTTTAGACTAAAGACTTCTCAAGATCTCAAGACAGATCTTGAGCCTAGGATTTGGCAAAGAATGAAAGGAATCTTCCTTTATCCTTTGGCCTCCTGAGAACTGCTTAGAGTTTAAAACCAGTTAATAATCAGAGTGTTCTGCTTTATAAGGATAATACTTTAACCCAGAATTACCCGGAGAAGGTGTATGTAGCAGCAATGTAAATGAAATTTTCATAATAAAGCTGTCGGTTATCCTGGAAATCATTCATGTTGCAATTGATCTCAGAGGAGCCTGCCCCTTTAACAGTCAGAGTGATAAACGGTGGCAGGGCGGGTTCATCCCAGGCGTAATCCAAGGAGGACATGGGCTTCACTTCAGTCCGGAGCCGGGGCTCAGCTACACCGTGCTGAGTGAAGACAACCGGGACCTACAGTGGTGGCAAGAGGAACAGGGCTTTCACTCAGGTTGGCGTTATTGGAACATGACTTAGCACTTCCTAGGTTTACGTTCCAGATCCTGCCCAAATGAATCCTACTACACACACCAAAACCACAAGAGAGGTTCACCATCTTGCCCTTGACTTTCTAACCATCTTCCAAATTATAAAAAGCCCACCAATCAAATGACACCGGTAATCGCCTGTTGGACAAAGAGCTTTAAGAAGTTTTGCAACCCAAGTACCAAGGGAAGCAATTCTGCCCTTTCAGTGGCATCTCTGCCACCCTCACCCTTGTGACACACTCTGAACACAGAAAAGCACAAAAATGTTGGAAGTCCGCTACAGAAAGCCACATTATAAGACACTGGTATTCAAAGGCATACTTTAAAAATAGAACCTAAAGGTTTCCAGTTTGGCTTTATTGGTTAAGATTTATAAAAATGCTCACTGCAACTGAGCAACGTCATTGTCATTGGATGATCTGACTCATCATTCACTGTCATTGAATGATCTGACTCAGGCTCCTCTCTCCGTGTGGAATGTCCACAGGGCCACCATGTTGACCAAACAATCTAGACACATAAGCACTGGTGACTGACAAGTCACTTCTGGGTATGGCTGCCCAGCCAGCAAAATAACCAGCAGAAACCACCTCTTAAGAGTGAGGACTTATATGGTTGTCCAGCCACAGAGATTCCTGTATGGCTTCTTTTTTTTTTTTAATATATTTTTTTATTGATTTTATACAGAGAGGAAGGGAGAGAGATAGAGAGTTACAAACATTGATGAGAGAGAGTCATCGATCAGCTGCCTGTTGCACACCCCCTACTGGGAATATGCCCGCAACCAAGGTACATGCCCTTGACCGGAATCGAACCCAGGACCCTTCAGTCCCCAAGCCGACGCTCTATCCATTGAGCCAAACTGGTCCCAGCTGTATGGCTTCTTTTAAACCCAAGTTTAAATGCATTTCATTATCTTAAGGGCTGTACATACTCCACCCTCCTCAAGTGAAACAGCCAAACTGGCTCTCAACTCCACTTGATACCTTAGAAAAGTTGTCAATTCGGAAAGGAGGGGGCAGCTGATCTGTGTCGCTAAAGGAGATCCTGTAGGTAGCTCCTCGGAGTGTAATTTCCACACGCAGGAAGAAGCATTTTCCCAAGGTATCTCTGCAGAAAAAGGGAACAAAAGAGGCTGCATAAAATGGAGAAAACAAGTCACAGTTTACTTTCCTCTCATGCTTCTCACAATCACCATACTGCTTGGACACCAATCAGTGCTGCTGTCTTGTTCTTTGATCGCGTTAAAAAGGTAGGAAATGACAGCATAATCACACAATAAAAAAGAATCGATTCAAGCACTGTTTGACTAGCATGTTATAACTGGGCAGCAAGAGGATAATGGTGTCATGTGTAGCAAATGAGTAAATGGTGGTTGAATAGAATTGTTGATACTAGAGTACTTTTGACATGGACACAGAGCAATTTCATATGGTTCAAACTGACACTACTGATGTTACTGATAACCAGGGTTCTCACTATAGGGCAAAGGCAGGTGAGGAAGAACCCTATGTAATGGAGGTACCAGTATGTGGTGATAATTTTTATGTATTTGTATGTGAGAATGAAAAGCTGTTCTTTACAGAAGACTATCAGTTAAGAAATGAGAGAATTAAAAAGTCACCATTTTGCAACCACCAATGTAATAATTGATTCCGATAAGAACCATCAAACCATGGAGTGAAAGGTTTTTAGGAAACAATATACACACAGTCTCAAATTATCCACTGATGGATTTTCTTGTTACAAAGAAGAAAAGGTAACTCTGTAAGAAAAACCTGTTAGACACCTCCTTAACCAAGCAATGATCCAATTTGGCAACATCAATAATGGGGCAACAGCTGTCACATCCCAGGCCTCCAGGTGTGACGCAACAGGAAACATACAATACCACATATGTAGTATTCTTACCACAAAGGTGTTACCCAAATCTATATTAGGAAGCTATCAGGAAAATCCAGGAAATAGGACATTCTACAAGAAACTGGCTTGAACGCTTTAAAAATGTCAATGTCAATAAAGACAAAACAGGAAAAGGGACGATTTAGATTAAAGGAGATGAACTATATGGGTCAAATAAAATGCATGATCCTTGACTGAATCCTAGATCAGGAGGAAGGGATTGCTATGAAAGACATTTAAAAGAACTATTTATTAGAAAACAAATCAACATTAAATTTATTCAGTGTGTAATATTAGTATATTTATTTAGAAAAACGTCCTTGTCTTTAGGTGATGAGTAAAGTTTTTATGGCTGAATTACCATGATGATTTCAATTTACTTTCAAATGGTTCAGAAGAAAAAAAAAAATGTATGTATGTGTATGGAGAGAAATCAAGAACACAGCAAAATGATGAAATGTAATAAATCTAGGAAAAAGATGTAGGAATCTTCAGTGTACAACTCGTAAGTTCTCTGTAGGTTGAAGCTGTTTCCAAATGACATGGTGGGGAAAGGAGAGGACAGGTGGCATACGTCTATGCTCAGTACTTCAGGGCGACATTTCAAAAGGGTTAACAAGGGTAGAGAGTCATTTTCTCTCTCCCCACCCCCACCTGGTACTTACTTTCCTTCTTCTTCTTCTTCTTCTTTTTTTTTTAAAGTAATCATGAGTAGCTGTTTTATATAATCTTAAACTGGCTTCCCCTTCTAACACAATAGATCTGGACAGCCTCCTCCTAGGAGGCATATACACCAACAGTGGCTTTAGCTGCAGAGCTCCTCCTCCTCCCCACCCCTCTGCAGACCCCAGTGAAATCTTGTGAGAAACACATGATATTGACAGGCAAGAGTTCTGACTGAAGAGGGGATGTGGGCACTGAAGACCTGCCCACTTGGCTCCCTGGGCCTCTAAAGTCACCGCCTTAGACCCCCAACTACTCTTAGGAACCCAGCCTAAAACCACTATAGCAGATGTACTTAGTTCTACTAAGGGCTATTGACAAAATGAAAGAAAATAAGAGCTCTCTCTCTCTCTCTCTCTCTCTCTCTCTCTTTTCCTCTCTCTCTCTCTCTCCCTCTTCTCTCTCTCCCTCTCTCCTGTGCCTTTCCTCTCTAGCTCATGTGTCCCCTCCCCCATCTCTCTGGAGCACTCCAGCGTCTTTCCCCTTCTCTCCCTCTCCTAAGATCCAAGGGCCCCTTCTTTTGCCTCTGTAACTTGTTTTCCAAGCCCACACAGCCCATCCGGCTAACTTTTTCTAACTCTGTGACTTTCTAAATAAACTTCCACTTCTATGATTGCGAGGAAGGAGGTAGGGGAGGGGAATGAGAGAAAATAAAACCTCAGATAATGCATTTTTTAAAAGTCAACTATAGGTACTGCTGTATATCATTATTATTTTTCTGTTCCCTTACAATAGTGTTCTCAATGAAGAACAAGCCATAACTATAAAAGATTAAATTTTGCCTCTAAATGTGCTGAAATAGCACTGATTTCACTGTCTTTAGCTTCAAAGTACTTGATAAAAGAAACTGAAGAGGACACAAACAAATGGAAAGGCATCCATGGTCATGGATCAGAAAGACATAATATTGTTAAAAGATCAATGCTACCCAAAATGATTTACAGATTTAATGCAATTCCTATCAAAATCCCAAGTTTCCCCCACTTCCCAAAACAAAACAAAAAATTCATCCTAAAATTCAGATGGAATCCCAAGGGACTCCAAATAGCCAAAATAATCTTGAAAAAGACGAAGTTGGAGGTCTCACACTTCCTGATTTCAAAACTTATTATAAAGCTACTAATCAAAACAGTGTGATACTGGCATAAAGACAGACATATGGACGAATGAGACAGAAAGCCATAAAATAAATCCTCACATACAGAGTCAAATAATTTTAGACAATGGTGCCAAGACCATATCCCATGGAGAGTCTTTTCAACAAATTTTGAGATAACTGGATAGCCAGAAACAAAAAAGTAGAGTTGAACTTTTACCTTACACCATCTATACATAGAAAAGGCTAATATGGAAAGTGTCCCCTCAGGAGTTCAACTGGAAGATCAGGAGTTCAATCACTCACTATGACATGCACTGACTACCAGGGGGTGGTGTGGAACGAAGGAAGGCCCTGGCCAGCAGCAGGGGAAGGGAGGCCCTGGTCAGAAGCTCGTCACCAGGGAAGGGAGGCCTGGCTGGCAGCAAGCAGCCGGGGAAAGGAGACCACAGCTGGCAGCCAGAAGGCCCTGATCAGCCCTGATTGCCAGCCAGGCCTAGGGACCCTACCCATGCACAAATTTCATGCGCCAGGCCTCTAGTGTACAAATATCAATGCAAAATGGATCAAAGACCTAAGTAGGATAAAATTATAAAGTACTACTCAGAAGAAAACACAGGGTAAATCTTCATGACATTAAATTTGGCAATGATTTATTGGCTATAAAATAAATAAAAGCAGAGATAATAAAAGTTAAAATAGATAATTTGGACTACATCAAAATTAAAAACTTCTAAACTAAAATAATCAACCGAGTAAAAAGGCACTGTAAGAAATCGGTGAAAATATATACAAATCATATCTCAAAAGGTTTATATAACTTTTATACAAAATATACAGAAGATTTCTATGACTCAACAACAAAAGAACAAACAACCTAATTCAAAAATGGGAAGTACAAATAGCCAGCAAGCACATGAAAAGAAGTTTAACGTCACTAATCATTAGGGAAATGTGAATCAAAACCACAGTGGGCTGTGACCTCACCCATCAGGTTGACAACTATCAAAAAAGCAGAAAGTAACAAGTGCTAGCAAAGATGTGGAGAAATTGGAACCTCTGTACACAGCTGGCTGAAATGTAAAATGGTGGCGCTGCTATAGAAAACACTGTGGCGATTCCTCAAAGAAATAAAATTGGAATGACCACATAAAACAATAATTCCACTTCCAAGTATAGACCCAAAAAAATCAAAAGCAGGGACTCCAAAGAGATATTTAAACCCCCATGTTCAGAGCAGCACTATTCACCACAGCCAAAAGGTAGAAGCAGCCCAAGTTTCCTTCAACAAATCAATGGAGAAGCAAAATGTGCTACATCCATACAATGGAATATTATTCAGCTTAAAGAGGAAGGAAATTCTGACACGTGGTAATGCAGATGGACCTGAGAACATTATGCTAAGTGAAATAAGTCAGTCACAAAAAGACAAATACTGTATACTTCCACCTATCTGAGATACCTAGGGTAGTCAAATTCAGAAAAAGCAGAGCAAGGGCTGGAGAAGGGGGAAATGAGGAGTTGTTGTTTGATGGGTAAAGAGTTTCAGTTTTACACGATAAAAAGAGTTTTGAGATTGGTTGCACAACAATATGAATATACTTAATACTAGTGTGCTTAAAAATGATTAAAGTGGTAAATTTTATGTACCTGAAGCCCACAAAACCATCTCGGGGTCTTTGTGTTATCTTTCTCACATGGTATGTGTATCTTACCACTATTTTATTTACCACTATTTAAAAAAAAAAAAAAAAACTTTTAATACTTAAAAAAAAAAAAAAAAAAGCATTTGATGAAGGCAGAAGGAAGAGAGTCATCCTGGGCTAGCTGAGGCTAAATCTGGTTGATTTTTCTTAACAAGGACCCGAATGTCACTGGGTTTGGCAAAGAAGGGCAGATAATTACTGAAACAGCATCAAACGAGAGAAGATTTGGTAAAAACATTTATAATCAGTGTTATCGTCTAAATGCAGAGTTCTCAAACATGCTACCCCTTCAGCTTGACACCTGAGACCACAGCAGTTGCACAATGGTCACAAATGCCAACATTCCCTTTAACTCAGCCTATCAAACAGTTCATTCATACATACATGGTCTTTGCTAGTTTTAAGAACTTTGTCTGAGCCAGAAACATGTGTGTCCATTTCATGAAGAGTAGTATTACTATTTACTACTTACTATTTATAGCTTTATAAGTATTTAAAATTTATATGGTATTTATAGCTTACTATTTAATGCACCTCAAACAAAGCTACTTTTTGTCTCAATGTAGTCTTTGAACTTACCTCATGTTGATGTGGAAAGAATTATTCTTGTTGACCTCAAAGCCTCCAGACCAAATACAATTTGGAACATCCATTAATCTGACACACAACAACTGATCATAGTCATTCCGAGGCCAATGGAACACCACACTGGAACCAGGAAGGGTAGAAATGTAACCTTCGGGATTGGCTGTTCCCTAAAACACACAGAATCACTGGCTTTGGTCAACAAGTCAAGACAGTAAATGTTTACTAAGTACCTTCTCTGAGCCTGGCCCTCTGCCAGGAGCTATTTAGGGCAGGAAATGGTTACTCACATCACAGAACTTAGAGCGTTGCAGTGGAGATAAGCCATGACATTAAAACTCCCTGTGCTATTAAACACTAGTAATTCTTCAAAAGCAAACTGCTTACCTGTCCCCTGGCAAATTCCCTCTGTGCAAATGCAAGCTTGTGGGATGACTTATTATCTAACAGGTAACGAGGGGCAAAGATGACCATACAGGTGTCAATATATCGACCTCGGCCTTTCTTGACATCAATACCTACAAATAACAAAAACCACTGCCATGAATTAATCAGAAAAAAGATAATCCATGCTCTAACAAAAATAAACAGCCTTCACAATTACTTCGTTTCTCTAAGAAAACAATTATATCACCCAAAGAGGCTGTCAAGCCTTCCAAGAATGAAATGAAAACAGCAAGCACACTCAAAGTATTACTCTTCATTCCCACTTAGCCCTTAAAAAGTCTCAGTGGCAGTATCAATATCCCCTTAATTCCTAGCTTCTTCATAAAGTGTGCATCATAATAACAGCAACTAAAAAGCACAGGTGTTCGGTCATAGATACCTTTGGTTTCCATTTATGAAGCTGACTACATTTCTGCTCACATCTGGGACACAAAATTTCCACTAGAGAATTTGCCCCTTTTACAGGATACAGTAGAAATTTCAGATTACTTAATTGGATTCTGACTACCCTGAACTCAAAGGACTTTTCTCTAGTGTTTTCTTTTAGCTCTCGGCCCAAGAATCCAGCTAAAACCGAATGCAAAATATTATAGGACTCATTCATTCATACAATACATGTTTTCAGCACCCACTGTGTACAGGGAGGAAAAGGCAAACAAAACACGGAGCATGGAAAGACAGTCATAATCAATCAGAAGGAAATCTCAAAAACCCCCAAAGAAAGGAAAAAATAAACAAACAGCACTGAATTAGCTTTAAAAATATGATCGTTTTTTAAAATATGAAACTCAGTAGGATGAACTATTTGTTCATTCACACAATAAATATAGCAACTGGGCTGGACTCTGTTTCTGCAAGAATAAAAAATATTTGTAGTACAGATAATGAATATAATAATATTAATTGAACTCTTAATATAAGTTAGGCCCTCTACCAAAGGCTCCACATCTAATTCTCATAACAACCTTATGAGTTAGGTATTTTCATTCTTTCCATTTTACAGATGAGGAAACTAAGGCATGGAAAGCGAGGTCACTTGCCCCAGGTCACACAGCCGCCTGCCTCAGGAGCCCTTGCTCATATCACGACAGGACATATACAAGGACCCTACTCAGCAGAGAACAAGAGAACCATAAAAAGGAAAGAGACCTTAGATGTGACAACTACCATGTTTCCCTGAAAATAAGACATCCTCCGAAAATAAGACCTAGCGCATGGAAAGATAAGACATCCCCTGAAAATAAGACCTAGCGCAACTTTGGGAGAAAAAATTACAAGACACTGTCTTATTTTCGGGGAAACAGGGTAGGTGTCTGGGATGTCCTAACATAATCCCAATGATAAAGATTCCAATCTGTTCACCCTGTAATTCATTCGTGCTGGCTTGAAGAATTGGGTGTGCCTTCAATGTAAGCCTTCAATATAAAAGACTGAGCGAAGCGAATCTCAAAAACAACCATCTCTGGAACTGTATTTAAGAAATACTCAGGAACACTGGAGCAGCGAGGTACTCCCTATCACTCATATTTCTGTAACACACAACAAGCATTAATTGTCAGAAACTGACATTATCTTAGCTAGCTGATCTCAACTAATATAAAGTCTGCCCACAGAAGATGTGTCTAATTTGACAATATGAAAAAAATCTATAGTACCAAGACTCAATTTTTGGAGGAAAAAAAAAAGTAGGCTTTTTGTTTCCCTTTTCATCTTAGATTGCTCTGGCAACCCCCCAGGAAATGAATAGCTGATAAGATAAAAATGTACAAAATCCCTCTTTTGGGAGGTACATGTGAGGCCTCCCTGAGCTTGGGACTGTGTTTTTAACTTTCCTGATAGGGAGCTAGTTATCTATTGAATTCTCCAAAAATATTCGAGTAAGGGATTCCACAAATTCTCTTGATATTGCATGCCAAGATATCATGAACCTTAAGAATTAAAAAGTCCTATCTTAGCCCACCCCATCTATTGCTTTTTTTTTGGTATAAAAACAAAATTCAAATCAGTCTTGTCCCTAAAAACATATGTAATAAGTTTTAATGAATGCTCCCAGCACAGCAATTTTCAAATAGTGTGCCACAAGAATTTTTAAAACGTGCAATACCTGACTACTTAGTCAGGTGCACAGACCCCTTTTCCCTTAGATTGTCAAATTAAAAAATGACAACAGTCAACACAACAGCCGTCCAGTATGAATGCCCTATCTTAAACCATAAATATATAGGTCACATAATAAGAGTTGTATCTTACTGATCACATTGCATAATAAGGTTGCATCACATTGGTTAATTCTTGGAACCAGAAATCTTTATATACAAGTAGAGGCACCTGATTTTTTTTTTTTAAGTCACTTTGGAGCAAAAAGAGTGGGCAATTTCTTTTTCTTTCTCTTCTTTTTTTGTAAATCAATCAAAACTGTATCTTCGTTTTTTACTGGCAAATATGTGTGTGTGTGTGTGTGTGTGTGTGCGCGCGCGCGCGCGCGCATGCACACGCACGGCAGAATTTTAGTAATTAGTCTGTGTGCCAAGCATGAAGAAGCTTGAAAATCACTGTCCTAGCATATAAGTTTACACATGCTCTCAATGCATAGTTCTGATTGGCCAGCTCAATTTGCCTCCCTGAAAGAATTCTAGGATTCCTTAGCGCCAGCTGCTAAGAGCTCCATCACCCCACCCGCCATTTGTTCCAACTACAGTTTCTAGCCAACCTGCGGGAGCTTACTTTGGAAAGTGTATCAAGGTCAAGATACCCCAAAAGAAAACCAAACCCAGCATCAAACAGCCTTTGCCCGTTCAAGGGGCGGAGCGAACAATGTGAACAAACGTAAAAAGAATGATCCTCAGCTGGAGGATCAAATTAAAGTTTATTTCTTCTGTTAAAAATCTTAATGTCAACTTTAAAGGAGGCAGCCCCAGGACAAGGGAGGATGCTCACAAATTCAGGTTTAAACAACACGGAAAGCAAACTATACTTGGAGGAAACTCTATTACTCATAAAAACTCAAGCACTTAAGTCCTTGAGTCTATGTGGGCCCCAGAGCAAATCGCTAAATGACACCACCACCTCAGGCTCTCCTACAGCATGACTATTTCTGCCCTGTCCCATATGCAGCCACTAGGCATATGTGGCTACTGAAATCCATTAACACTCAATAAAATGAAAAACTCAATTCCTTGGTCACACTGGCCACGTTTCTTAGTAACGTACTCCCAAGGGTTCGGCAGCCACGCGTGGCTAGTGCTACCACACTGGACAGGGCAATCGCAGAGAGCTCAACGGACAGCACAGTCCTAGATGGTTTCCCAACGTTCGACATTCAGTGGTGCTTGGACCCTTGGAAATGATACACTGAAGGAAGGACGCCCAGCTAACATCTTAAACTAGAAGCGTCATTTAAATAATCAAATGTATCTTAGCTCTGCAGAAAACCATTGGGAATTCCAGGTGGCTCTGAGGTTTGTAGGTGCAGTACGCTCCCCCGTCACCCTCCACCTCTGTAAGCGAAGCTCGTTTAGCGGGCTTCTAATGACTATAACCACCGAGTGCATTTTATTACATTTTCTGCCTCAAATGTGCTCACTGCAATCATAATCCCGCTCTGACCCAGACTTCCCCTTTGCATCTGGGCAAGTCACTTAACCTCTCTGCTTCAGTTTCAGGGAGAACAATGCTTCTTGCCCGCTTAGGGTTTGCCGGTTTTAATGAATGCGTGGGAAATGCCTGAAGGATGAAAAAGGCATTCTAAGTGTTCCTATTATCCCCATGAAAAACAAGGATTTAAGCCAAACTGATACTTTAAGTTAAACAGAGCCGCAGCCCTCAAAGGGGGCAGTGTTTAGGTAGCTCCTTAGATCCCCAGAATAGATCTGTGCTGACAGCCATCAGGCATTCAGAGGAAAGACACCTAACCCAATGCCAAATGAGAAAGTCAGCCCGGGCGGCCGAGCCAAAAACGCATGGCCAGCTCATGGCCCAGCCTGAGCTCAGGGGCCAAGGGTCAGATTTCCCCGATGCCCCCCAGTAACCCACCAATGTTATAGATCAGCCCCGGGCGGTTTCCGTGCTGGATGACTTTCAAAGCTCGGACACCACTACCACCATCCAGGGAGAAGCCCTGACACCAGCCCGGCATGCCTTCGGGATGAATCCCCCTTCCGATTCTCATCGTGCAGCTGTGGGGCAGAAAAGCAAAGGTTGATACATTCATCCATAAGCAAGTCTTGTCCACCTGTCCTAATCAGGAAACAGTGCTGTCACTAACACCCGAGATTAGCACCCTAATGCTGACTCTGCCTCACTCATGTAATTCCCAAACATAGCGAGGCAGTCACTGCCGGTTAACCCCCCGTCTTACTGGCAGCCACAGTACAACAGTGTGTAAAGTGTATGGACGTCTTCTACTGAACACTTTAAGACCAAACGTTAAGATTCTATAAGCATAAAACATACAGAAAATGCTACAATATCTATTATTCCTCTGAAAAACAAGGATTTGAGCCAAACTGATACTTTCCTGACTCAGGTGTTTCAAAGGTTCATGAAATACCCTGAACATGGAAGGAAAATGTGCCCACAATTCTGTACATCCAAGGCAAGCGTGTGCAGAAGATGTGGCTAATCGTAAGGTGACCAGATCGTCCCGCTTTTGGCGGGACAGTCCGATTTTCAACAATTTTCCCCGCGTCCTGGGGCGTTTTAAAAAAGTTTTTAAAACTTTTGGGAAGATTGGAAAGATTAGAAAGATTCTTTCCAAAAAATGGGACTTTTTTAAAACGCCGCAGGACGCGGGAAAAATTGTTGAAAATCGCACTGTCCCACCAAAAGTGGGACGATTAGCCTCTAATGGTACATTCCCTCCATGGTCGGGTACTATTCTAACAGCAAAGCCCTGTTCAGTTGGCCAGTATCTTATCATGGGCCCTGGATCCATCATTCCTGAATGTGTGTTCCAGTTCTGCCCTTAACAAGCAACATAACTTTGGGCAGGTAACTCTCTCTCTCCGAGCCTGTTTCCTCATCTTAAAATAAAGCAGTACTTCCTGCCCTGCCTAATCCACTGGGACGCTGGGAGAATCCAATGGGATGGTCTATGTAGAAATGCTTTGGGAACTACAAATTCCCTGGATAAAATAAACTGTGACAAATGTCAGGGAGAGTGAGACTGGCTAGTGACATTGCCAAGCGTCTATACAACCACCATGTGCAGACCCCCGTCAATCCTCTCCTGACCCCAGCAACAACCTACACTCCAGCCCTCCCTGAAAGACACATCTGCAACCACTGGCATGTGGTGCTCCCTAAACCTTCCTCTTAAGCTGGTAGCAAGCATACATCTGCAGATACCAGGGTATGGCATTTCATGCCCATTTGGATTACTGCTACAAATTAAGACTCCTGTAAAAGGCAGAATGTTCAAACCAAGAACAAAAGTGAATTAATGCTCATACCATACATTAGGACATGTCATCTAATCCTCACTATTGTTGCTTTTCCCTGCCTTTAAATGTGCAAGGAGTGCTTGAGATCTTAAATGGCACCTTACACAAAATGGCCTGGCTTGGATTAATGGGGCCGAGGCTTTACCAAAGGTCCAGTCACCCCCCCACATACACCCCCATGCCAACTCCTCTGCCTGTGCTGAGCTGACAGCAGAAGGGAGCCATGCAGAGCACAGAACATGTGGGTTTCTCTTCATTGGCAGAGTTATGAATAGAACTACTTCAACGCACGTAAAATAAAACTAGCTTTCATTATAAACCTACCAAATGGTTTATTTTCACTATCAAGTAACACAGAAATTAGATCCCAAAGAATCCCATTAGGTCATGGTCCTGCTCCCCTGCCAAGCCGGGATCGTTATCTACGGTACAATTATACTTACACGGATACACTCTAGCCTGTGCTGATTTTCCCCCTCCCTAGGAACTTATTTCCCCTTCCCATAAATAACTATACTCACAGGTTTGGCTGCTCTTTGTCAGCATAGCAAAATAGGAGGGGGCTCAGGCTCCGGGCCAGCTCATGCTCCTCGAACTGGCCTGCAGCATCTGTCTTTGCGTTGTCTTGTCTGAAGATCAGTGGTAACCCTTTAGCAAGGAGGGGAAAAGTATAATCAGTCCCACCCAGTCTCCCCAAGACAGACATAAATGGTAAAATTAAAATTTTAAAAACAATCAAGGGGGAAAAGAGTGGAAATTGAATTTATTTAGTGGGCTATTTTATTGTCTAAGAGGATAGTTCTGACCATGACTGAGCACGAATTATGGAAGCAGGAAAGTTCCAGCAGCCCAGACTGTTGATGGAGTTACTTTATTGGCTCCATTTATTCAGCTGAGCAAAAAACTTGAATTCCCATGGCCAAAGCCAAAGACCCCCTTGAGCAGCCTCTATACTTACCTGTTTTGTTAATCAACCAATACGGAGCAGAAATGAAGATCTTTAGGGATCCTTCTGCTCGACATACAATCCGGATGGTGAGGTTCAGCTGCCGTCGGTTGGTGTCATAGAGACGCATCCTTACCATATAGTTTTGGGTTCCAGGTGGAATGAGCAATTCTTTACAGAGTGGAAAATTCTCCAGTGATACCCCTAAAGGAGATATAAGCTATTGTCTTTCTAAACTCTCACTTTAGTTTGTTAAAATACTCAGCAGTCAAACAAAATTGGATTCCTTTTGGAAAAGTCAGTAACTGTTTCTTACTAGCAAAAAGATCTCGTTAGAATGGCCATTTTCCTCTAGCCAGGGTGAGAATACCTTTGAAGCAAAGCTGATGGCTGGAAGCCACACTGGGGAGTCTGCACTGCATAGTTAGAAAGATGAAAATACCAGAAAGCTACCAATAACAGCTAGGAGTATTAGGAGCTTACTAGACATCAGGCCCTTTGCTGGGTACCTAGTCTACAATAAAGGCAAGGACAGGGTCAGAGTCAAGGTTTCTGCAGCCGAATGCCTGGCCTTACGTCCAGCTGCATGGTGCAGGGTGAGCGTTTACCCTCCCTGTGCCTTATCTGCCAACGGGGATAACGACAGCATCTCCATCGCAGGGTCGCCATGAAAGTGGTGGCCCATGGGGAGCAGATTGGAAGATAGAGTGGTGGTATGCACAGAGTGGTGGTGGGTGGGAGGACATTTCCATTCCACCCAGGGGCTCAGAGACATTTGTTGAAGAAGTACTTAAATGTCAGAGCACAGACCTCTTTTCTTTAGGACACCTAGCACTGTACTACTTTTGTGTTCTAATTGAAGTGTAAGATTATCGCTGTGGGACACAATTTCAATGAGTTTCAGGTTCCTATCTGTATGGGGGTGGCAGCTGTCTCTCTGCCCCAAACGTGCAGTTGTGAAGATCAAATGAGAAGATATACAAAACTTTAAAAAGATGAATATCTAAGGCATTATTTTTTCAGCATTTCTAGAACAGCATTAAAGAAACAGACTTCCTGCCCAAACTCCAGAAGCTCCTCGTTGCTGTAAGTACTAGAAATAGGATGATGATTCTAATGATTCTCTACCTCAAGTTCATTCATCTGAGCGTACTTGATGCATTCAACATTCATTTTCTTCATCAGGAATGGGACAAATAACTCTTGCTTAAGGATTGCATGAGATCATGTGTGTGGAGCACCTGACATAAGGCCTGGCGAACAGTGCATGCTTGGTAAATGTTTTTCTCTCTCCTGAAAAGAGAGGAAGAGACATGATTTGCTCCTTTTATAGCTGGAGAAAGCCTGGTTTGAAAAGATGAAATGACTTCCTATCATCATACATCAGTGAGCAACATAAGAAAAAAGCCTCCATTGAATGCTTCCTCTGGGAATCTTTTGAATCTGTTCAATTATTTTCTTTTGATAAATTTCTAACTTTGAAGTTTGATGTTTTTTAAACTACATAAATCCTTTAGCTGGTTTACTGAGATAGTGTATAGGCTATAATTTCTCCAAAATGTTTACCAAATAGTCACAAAATACTCACTGGTATTTTCATAGAATTGCTACCAATGATAATGTGACTAAACGCTTACCCAGTTCAATGTTCTGGGCCGTGTCAGCGGTGTGGAGAGCCACCTCTTTGCCAGGTTTCAGAGTCCCGTTAATGGGCATCCCTTTAACATAGAAGTCCAGTTCACAAGGGAGCAAGTTGCAGATTACCACAGTTGGCAGGAGATAGATGGTATGCCCCGGCTGCCTGAAAATCTGTTTTGCACTATCAGAAAATATGTGTGAGGGCATGTAATCTGGATAATTCTCTTTCTTTATGGCCACACAAAACCTATGAAGACAAAATGGTATAAAAACCACCAATGAACAACTTGAATTTTTTCACCTTAGCCGAATCTGAGAAAGCATAGCATTAAAATGGTTCAATAGCCGAAACCGGTTTGGCTCAGTGGAAAGAGCATCGGCCTGCGGACTGAAGGGTCCCGGGTTCGATTCTGGTCAAGGGTATGTACCTTGGTTGCGGCACATCCCCAGCAGGGGGTGTGCAAGAGGCAGCTGATCGATGATTCTCTCTCATCGATGTTTCTAACTCTCTATCCCTCTCTCTTACTCTCTGTAAAAAATCAATAAAATAAAAAAAAAGTAAAATGGTTCAATAATTCAGTAAGATACCTACAATTTAAGTCAGAATAAAATGAATAGATTTTAAATGTTCCACTTTGTGGGTTTTTGACAATTATATGCATACTATAGCTACCACCCAAAACCAGTGATAGAATATTTCTCTCACTCCAGAACGTTCCCTCATAACCCTTTCCAATCAAAACCCTCTCCCCCATCAGATAAGCAACAATCTCTGAAACTTGTATAGATTAGTTGTGCTTGTTCTTGAACTGCATAAAAAGGGAATGTCAGCCCATCCGGTGTGGCTCTGTGGTTAAACGTCGACCTATAAACCAGGAGGTCACAGTTCAATTACTGGTCAGGGCCTGTGCCTGAATTGCGAGCTCAAACGCCAATGGAATGCATATAAGAGGCAGGGGACCAATGATTCTCTCTCATCACTGATGTTTCTCTCTCTCTCTCTCTCCCTTTCTCTTCCTCTCTGGAATCAATAAAAGTATTTAACAACAAAACAAAAAAAATCCAAAACTTTAAATAAGCACAACTGAATCATTGAGGGTCCTTAGAGAAAGAATAAAGAAAAAATGCCCACAAATACACATCGCAGAGTCATGCATACCTGAAGAATCTGCTTTTCTCCGTGTCCATGGAATGGCACTCTCGTTTGCTGCTACTAACCTCTGTTGTCTTCACTACGTTTGTCCAGTGGATAGGAGCCTTACAGAAAAACACGCCCAGCCCTTTGGGCCGGGCCTGCAGCCGCCAAGAAGTGAGGTGCAGAGGCACAGCAAAGGAGTCCCCCGGCATGACAGCGGGGAGCACCACGGGCTCTGCCACAGAAATAGGCATTAGCGTTCTCAGGGAGGGTCTTCCCCCCAAAGCTGACTTTCTCAGAGTAAAAGGGGAACAGGCTATGTCAAAACTCACTATCTGGAGCTGATGGGCTGTCCAGTCTTAGTTCCATTGGTGTCTCGAGTCTGTTCTTCACAATGAGGGCAGACCGGACAGTGATCACTTTGCGAGCACTGCCTTCCATGGTCACGGCAAAGACCACCCGGACAGGGGGGAGTGCTGAGAACTGTGAAAGAGACATGGAAGTAAAAGAGCATCACTGTGATTCTGAAAATACACAGAAAAATACAACCATACCAACCAGAATGCCTAAATCACAGCATTTTACTATTACGATAGCTCTTCGGTAGAAGAGCCAATTCTAACATTTCTATAAAAATAGTTAATATATTCAGCCAGCTGGTGTGGCTCAGTGGTTAAGTGTTGACCTATGAACCAGGAGGTCATAGCTTGATTCCTGATCAGGGCACATGCCCGGGTTGCGGGCTCGATCCCCAGTGTGGGGTGTGCAGGAGGCAGCCGATCAATGATTCTCTCTCATCATTGATGTTTCTACCTCTTTCCCTCTCCCTTCCTCTCTGAAATCAATAAAAATATATTTTTTAAAAGTTGTTAATCTATTCAGAAGTGACATCACAAAATGTGTCATTATAAAGAACTTCCCCTGAGATCGGTAACAGCCCATCCAGCTGCCCACACTGGTACTGGAAGTTATCCTCGCTTACAGTGCCCCTGGGTCCCGGCACACCAGCCCTTACGTGGAAACGGACCAAGACTCGCTGTCAGCTCTGCCGGAGGGGACTAAAGACCGTGCAAAGCAACGCAAAGTTCAGAAGCACTGAGGCAGGGCTTCGTAAAACATTAAGTGATTTACCTTCTGCGGTATGTCCCTCCCAGATTAATATTAAAGTGAGAAAACATTCTTTGAACACTAACAATGGGTTGGGAACTGTCCAAAATACACAAACGCAGGAGGAAGTCTTCTGAGATTATAACCTGTCTTGGTAAAAGCCAGAGAGTGTATAATAAAGAGTTGTCTACATTGGTATGCCTTCCCAAGAACAATAACTTTGTTCCTAATGTCATAAAAATTACTCTCTGGGCCCATACACCATTCGCTGACATGCCTACAGAGAAAAAGCCAACACTTGTATTTCAAAGAACTTCAAAAACAAACTCTTCTTTCTTCATAATGACTTTCCAAGTTCCAGTCAATGATCGCTCTTTAATAAACAGGACACTGAGTTTCAGAAACGCAACATAATGGAGAGAAACAATTTATGTTTGGTCTTGGGTCACAGCCACTACGTTCTTTTTCCATACATTCATTCACACATTCAGCACCCAGTGTGTGCCCCAGAACTCTCTTTTTAAAGTTTAAAACCCCACATCAGGTAAACCAAAGAGAAGGTTTCTGAAACTATTATTCTCAGCGTGAGTGTCCAGAACATACTGACAATGCTTTTTTATTGGAGAAACAAATGACACCACGTCCAAGCGTCTCCTACTGCCAACTATTTTATTAAAAACAAACAGTATGTGAAACCAACTTAATAAACAATAAAATGAAGAGCTCCATGTTTTGAGCCAAGACTTCCAGGAAGCCCAATGAAAAGGCAAACTAGAACTGTCTGGAATATTTTCAGAGACAACCCCGGGCAATCAGCACCGAGGCGTCCATGGACCCAGCCTCGTGAAGCTCCGCTCAGCCAAGGCCAATTACAATTGTTTTAAATCTTGATCTTAACGCCTCAAATTTCACATTTCAAAACTTACCATCCCTAAGGGAGAAGAAAATTTAAGCAAAATTAAAAAAATAATAATAATAATTTTTAGTGCATCTTATGATGATGTTTCAAAAGCCAAATGGGAAGGAAAAAAGAATCTTACTATCCTTCATTCTTATTGACCTTCACGACCCCAAATCTATGAAATAGGTATAGCCATACAAGGGTTAATTTATATTTTAACTTAGAAAGAAAAGGAGACACTGGCCCCAAACATTTATTTTTTTCTTTCTGTTGCCTGTAATATTCATTCTCACGTAACAAATTAGGTGAAATATTTTCTTGCACGTTTTTAGAAAATGAGGTAATCGTCAACAGAAAAGCAGAAAGATAAATTCCAATCACTTATATGTCATAAAGTATCTGATCATTAGGAAATAAACATCTACTTATGGTTCGGGCAGTGTCAACACTCATACACACAGTGACATAGGACAATCATACTCACATAGACCTGGGGATGGATAATATTTGTTCTGCTGCTTGGGCTGCCAATCTAAGAAAGATTCCAAAAGTCAGAGAGTCAGCGCAGACCTAAGCTCATAGGCATCATTAAGTTCAATGGCAATGAAATTTGCTTGAAAGAGTGGTGTTTGCAAATACCCTTGGCAAAGTATGGTCTATTACTAAGAGAAAGCATCTTAACTTAGAAGGTCTGGGGAAGACCTAGCTGGTTTGGCTCAGTGGAGAGAGTGTTGGCCTGGAGACCAAAGGGATCAGGGTTCAATTCTGGTCAAGGGCACATGCCCGGATTGTGGGCTCAATCCCAGTAGAGGACGTGCAAGAGGCAGCTGATCAGTGATTCTCTCATCATTGATGTTACTATCTCTCCCTTTCCCTTCCTCTCTGAAATCAATAAAAACATATTTTAAAAAGAAGAAGGAGGTATGGGGAAAACAGCCCTCATTTTACTACCACTCCATATGAAGACACAAATTTCTAGAACATATCCATACAACAGAAAGGTATCACTTGGGGGAATTAGTTCTTTCGTTATCAGACAAGAAATTAGGCAGAAAATTAATCTTGAAAGAAAGTGTCCTTTCCTAAGAAACTTGGGGCACAAGAGAGGACGAGTAGAAAGAACAGGGTTTCTCTATGAAAAGAGCAGGACAAAAGCCACAAACTCTGTAAATCTGCACTTTTCCACTCATCACTGGCTACCTACCAACGAGGGAGTCATCCTGGGAGGCATGTCCAAGTCCTGGGCAAGAGCACCATGGCGGACACAGGGGCTGGGAGGCCAGCCTCCTCTGCACACTCTAGTGAGGGATGCTCCCTGCATCATCCCCAGGCTGGTCCCTCCTAGCCCTAGAGCTGCAGGCTGGGGTCAAGTTCGAGCAAGGATGTGCGGAGGGTCTGTGATCAGATAAACAGCAGCGGATAGCTGTCTTTATGCTAGAGAAGAGAAGCTGGAGAAAAGGAACTAGAAGGAACAAGGAGCAGCACTGTAAGAAATTGAAAGAAGACAGTAATGGAGGAAGCATAATAGCATGTGAAGTAAAGGCAACACATGTTGAGCAGACCAGCAAACTGCCAGGTGGGCCAGCTGCGTATGAAATGGGTCTGCACGGGTGAGGTAATATACATTAAAGTCACTTTTATTTACTTATTATTTTTCATTAAAATCACTTTTAGATCCTGTTTGTTTTTTTTTTCTTCTGAAATTATCCATTGGCTGGCTCATCTAAATATTGATTATCAGTGCCGATGATGGCTTGATATAATCTTACATCTTCCTAGAGCTTGTGTAAATGAGGAACAAGAACCCTTTACTAGAGCAAGGCTATTTATTCTGCTGTGTGCGTGCCTGGCTTTATGGGAGTGCGGCCAGGACACAACGCACGCCCATCCCCCATCACACACCGTAGAGGAAGATGAATTCTTATCTGGCGCTGCGTATCGGAAAAAGGTCCCAACTTTGTCCACAGACACGGGGCTCACTTGCTCCCAGCCATTTACTCTCACTTGCAGTTGGTGAATCCGGAGGTCATGGGTGTGTCTGTCAGGCAGGACACGGAAAAAGACATGAAGCACAATCTTCAAAAGCAAAGAAAAGCAGAAGCAAAGACTCAAACCCGATTTACTACTATCTAGTGACATAAAAACCCAGCTGTCCAAGCCTTGTGGTGATTACCTAAAGCAAGAGAAATCAAGAGAACATAGTAACTGGGCTTTACATTTAAAACTTGCAGACTTATAAAGCTGGGGCAAGAATAGCATCTGTCCTCCCTTTGTATGAACCGCACAAACTCTCCACTCTAACCTCAGGCCCTGGCCCACCATCCCCTCCCAAGCTTTTACAAAATGGCGACATTAGTTACAACCATTTCTGCGGGGCAGTAAAAATGTTCTACTAGCAAGCGGATCGTCAACCATACTCTTGGAAATGCATGACACGACATTTCCTCTGGGTTCTTTTGCTGAATTCCCTACTTCTCTTAGACACACACTCGGCCGTTTGGCTCCAGTCCTGCAGGCCACAGACAGGGTAGGTGTTTTCAGGCTGAAGGCTTGGCTGAAACAGCAGAAAGCAGTGGGCAGAACAGGAGGAGCAGGAGGAAATTGCACATTTAATTCTATTTTAGGTTTCGCCTAATTCAAGCCAGAAGCCTAAAATGGGGAACTGGATTTGAGGCCGACAGAAAGGAGGGAGACAGGGAGTGGGCATGGTGTGCCAAAGGGGGGAAAGCCAGAAAAGGCATTTATTTTGATGAATTCAAGCAGAACAGTGGGACTTGAAATGCGTTACGAAACGTGGAAACAAAAACAAAAATGATAGAGAAGTCAAACACCTTCTGATATGACAGAGGCAGTGCTTATTAAGACAGACAGCCAACAGTTCATAATTAGCCTCTTCAGGAACTCTGTGGAACAGGACAATGCTCACCACTCAGCCCTGGAGATGCTAACGTGGCTTTCAGGTACATGTAATCAGCTTAGGGATTTTTTTAAGCCCTATTTTTCCTGAACAATCACTGGGGCCCACAGGTTCAGACATGTGCCCCAGGGAGAAGTGTGTGCCGGTAGGAAGCTGTGCAAAGGGATGAAGTATCTGACTTAGGAGCAGGTCTGCACACAAAGACTTAGAGCATTATGAAAGCATAAGGCGGAAGCCAGTCTCCCACACTTCAGCTCAGCTTGCAAACAGATAGGAGGCTGAAATCTTAGCCTATTCACTGGACAGCCTTTCCACTTAACAATGTCTGCAAACACAAGAACACTTTGTTAGATATTCTGTGACCTCTCGCTAACAAGCCACAAGCGTCTCTAGCGTTCGCTCCAGTCCTCTGGTGGACTGCGTCTGAGGGAGTGCTAGCGGCCTCCCTAGACAAGTGGTTCCAATCCCCCTCAGCAGCTATGTGCCTCCTCATTCGGCTCTGCTTCCTGGAAGCACCTGCCCGCACCAAGTGCTATGTGGCACATATGTGTCTTAAAACTGAAAAAGACATGTTTGCACCATGTCACCAGTGCATCATGAAAACCAGGCTGGGAGGCAATGAACTTGAGTGTCATGCTCTGTCAATCCTTCAACCAAAGTATGTGAAGCACAAATGTCAAACAAAAAGATAATTAATGGGGGGGAAACTTTATTTCCAAGATAGTAAGAGAGTCATTATATTTTTTAAAAGGAAAGGAACCACTAATTTTTAAAAATATCTTTTAAAAGTAAATCATTAAAATCTTTAACAAAGGAAGGTGAGTAGGCGAAACACTAGGGACAATCATATCATATAAACATTTTTTTAGGAAAAGAATGAATCATACTTTACCTGTGTCTTAGCTTTCCACGGGCTTCAAATTCAAAGGGAATCTCTTCACCTGTGAGGACTTCCCGCCACTCGCTGACCTTGTGAGTGTCATCGAGAAACGTCCCGTCCCCTTCTGGAACTCCCCCTGGACTCCCGCTGTGCGACAGTGCAGCCCTGGAATCAAATCAGACAATGCCAGCCTGTGCCTGTCTCCCAGCTCCTCCTCACTCGGAGCTGGAGCTGGGAACAGAAATCCTCCCGGAACGCGATTCACAGCAATAAGGCCGCATAATCTGGCTCCAAAGGATGACCTAAAAGGTCAGTAACTAAAGGTATATCTTCACGATCAAACGCAGCTCAGGTGATACTTTAGAAGCAGCTGAAAGCTATAGTACACAGTCACCTGCCTCAGGAGTAGAGCTGCTACGTAAGTGCTATGTAAAGTGAGTCGTGACTTTTAAAAGTGGGTTTTAAGTCACTACCAAGAACTTAGCAGGCCTGAACTGTGTCTAAAAAACAAAAACTGTCTCCTGTAAGGCATTATCATACTGCACAAGGCAGGAAAATGTGGTTTCCAACCAGTTGATGCTGTTACTCGTTTCGTGTTCTCATTTCCTAGGCTGGAGAGATCAGCGTGGATTTGGAAAGCCCAGCCAAGGCCTGAACGGGCTGAAAGCTGCTGAAAGACCTTCTCACTTGGCTTAGGTAAATTCTCACTGGTTCTCCAAACTCCACCCTATTCCATCTGGATCGAAGTGTGCTTTCGGTTGGAAAGCGATTCTTGGGAGGATGAGGGGATGGAGAAAAGATGGGATGACTTTTCCCACTCTCAGCCTTAATTTGCCAGTCTGACTTTAAACAAAATGTTTACCGAGATCAGGAGCATCATTTGGACATTTCAAACTATTTCTCTGACTACAGATCCCACAGAGAGCCAGAACCTCCACCAGAAGGCAGGTCAGCACGTGATTGCTTCTACAATCTAAGGCCTCGAGAAGGGGCCCACTGGGCTGGCGCGCAGGAGCCTCGGGTGGCAGACATGGCTCAGAGACAGACGGATTGCTCCTTACCTGGTGGGCGTGGTGGTCAGGGTGGCGAACCACAGAGTGCAGCCCGTGTGATTCCTCAGAGCGAAAGGGACAAAAGGCTGCCGGCGCTTGGGCGTTTTCACCTCTGCTGTGAACAAACCAGGTGGCCATCAGCACCGCCTCCATCTGTGTGGGAGAGCCCCCCTTACTCCCCCCGGAGACAGTGCCAGAAATGGTCTCTTGGCAAAGGGGCTGGAGTGGGCGGAAATGGGGATGGATGGAACCTCCATGTACTTCGCTGTCTGATACGGGGTGGCTCGGTCCTCCCTGACAAATGGCTGTGGTGTGTGACTGCCAGCCCCCAATTCTCCCACAATTCTTAGGGGCCTCATCCCCACGGAGGGCAACGGGACCTAACTTGGTTGGAATCAAAAGAGGGAAAAAGAGAAATGGACCTCGCTACTCCCAATAAATAGATTCTAAATAGGTAACCCAAACTGTAGCAAGTTTATCACACCTACTTGATTAAACTTTGTCCAAAATGCCTGTGCTGTAACAAAGCCTCCCTTTATGCCAAAGTTACACTTCAGTCGTATTACTCACATTATAACAAAATAAAAACATTCGTCCCTACGCTCTTACACTACTACTTGGGATATTTTTCTCCCAGAAAGATCAGCAATATACTATTTCAGAGCTTTTTAAATGAAATTTTTAGCCCGTCTCTGGCACGATACAACCACCATAAGTACTATAGAGTCTACAAAAGGAGCACAAAATATTTCTTTTCACAAAATAGTTGCTAGTCAGGAAAACTGGAAACACTGATCACTACAAGACTAATCAAATTCTAGAAAGAGCTGACCTGACAATAAGCACTAAAAAAGTTAGCAAAGTGGGAGACCACATGGCCAGAGAGCCGACAAAAGGCTGTAAGTGCCCGGCCGCTGCCCCGGTCCGGCTGCTGCAGCCTGCCTGTGTTGGTGGTCTGGCACAGACCAGAGGCTGTCCAGGGAAGGGCTCAGATCCTCTGACCACGGGCCTGAGTCGCCTGTGGGCCACAGGAAGAAAGGCGGAGGGAGCAGCCCGAACCACAAACGCAGCGGCAACCCAGCGCTGGCGCCTCCTGGCTGCGGTGCCCATGCCACACGCACACTAGCAACAAAGCGGGTGTAGCCCAGTCTCACTATTCACACCACTTTAAAGCACAACGTCAATACGGGATCCAAGTGGCCTGCAGCTGAGAAGAAAAGGACTTCTCGGGGTGACTGCAAATGCTGACTGAGAACACTACAGCAAAATTAAACTCGTCTCCCAGGCCCACGTGTGCCCTGCCAGCAGGACAGGAAGGCAGACAGCACCAGAGTAAGGCGTGGGGCAGCATCAATCAGCAGTGGTCTCTGCCTTCAAAGGAAGAAGCACTTCCTTTCCCCCTTTTTTATCCTCTAAAGTTTTCAGGAGTCAGTACTACCAACGCTGCGAGACAAGCAGTGTCAGGTTAAGGCAGGTTCTGCTTTGGTAACAGCAGTGGCTCAGGGAAGTCTGGGAAATGGCAGCATGCTAAATAAATGAGCGTATACTACATATTCCCTCAATCCCATGGACAGTCTTTAGCGACACCCTCCAAATGCGTCTAAAGATACTCTCTGCTCAAAACATCCCCATTTCTCCTCCAAATGGCCTCCCTTAGCTCCCAAGGTTTGCTTTAAAAAAATAACGTTCACCAAGTAGAACATTACAGAGTAGCTGTGAGGCTGCCGACAAGAGCAGAGGGGGAGTAAAAACTTTAAGAGCTGTCTGCCGGGTAAACAGTGCTGACTGTGGCACCTCGAGAGGCGCCCGCTCCCGGAGCGCGGGGGGAGCGGCTTTACGGCGGGAGATACGGGGCCCGGAGGACAAGCAGCCAGCTGCGCTTTCATAGCCCGCTGCACGCCAGGCCGCAAGTTTCCATTTGCAAATTAGATTTTAACAGAACAGGTGGCAAGTGGCTTTGATCACACTGTAATACGGAATAAAGTGCTAGGAACCCACATAAAGGTATTCACAAGTATATTACTTTGGAATTAAATAGCCTGGGAAGGCACAGTGCTGAGGTCCCCAGGCTGCTTGTTTTGATTACACATACCGGCCGAGAAGCCAGCAACGGACTTCGATAACAGAGTTCGTGGAGTGCTCACGAGTCCAAACCCAGCCCCAGGGGGCAACCTGACATCCCCTGCGCTAGGGTCCAAATCGGCCACAGGCTTGCCTCGGCGCAGCACCGGACAGCAAAGACCCCCCAAGGCCATCAGGGAGCACGTGTTCCCTGGTGGCCTCAGGGGCTCTGCCTCCAGTGACCACACCTAACTTCTTCACGGGCTCCGAGAACCTGAAACTCCTCCCATCGACTCTGGCCTCAAGTGGCTCCAGCTGAGAAATGTCCACCCTTTTGGACTCGTTTCACGGAGTAATTGGCCATGATAAACCGTGCAGGTTTCCGTGCTTTAGAAGCAGCGCAGCCTGTCGGAAAGGACCTGCTTTGTAAATCATATGAAATAGATTAACGTCCCAGGCCTGCTACTAGCTAGTCAGCTGAGAGAAGGCCAATCACTTAGTCTTTCTCAGGCTCTCTGACCTCATCAGCTAAACTGGAATAATCCTCTGCTCAGCCTGAAACATTAAATCGCAGACAGAGGAAATCTTAGGGTATAAATCCCTGAATAAATGAAGATTCAATCGTGGGCTATCTTGGTGTCAACATCACCCTCAGTGAAGCTTTTCGGAAAAGCCCATAGTACTACCCGCGGAATACTCTCCCTGCTCTGAACTCCTGGCAGAGGAAGCGCAAAGAGCTTTTCCTGCAGAAGATGTCATGGCCCAGGCAGGGCCTGCTGTCAGCCCAGTACACACACAAAAATCATTCCAATTACATGTATGTCCTGGGATGCCAATCCCTGCATGCTTGTGGTGTATTCTGTCATATCTACTGACCAGACAAATTCCCAAGGAACCTTACATGGTCAGAGTGAGAAAGACATTTGCTTTCCTGTCTCCTAACAGCTCGAGTCACAGCTAAAGTTGAGATTTGTGTGTAAGGGAAGTATTTTCTTAGATCTATTCCCGATCAGGAGAGCCCTTTGCATTCTGGGTAAATGTTCACTGAGAGTGCGATACACAGACTGGCAGCACTGCTCGGTAGAGGCCGGGCTTCTTCTTCTCGCTTGCTTCTCACTGAGCGGGGTATTTCTGCACCCCACATGGCGCAGCTGATCCTGTTTCCGTCGAGGGATAAGGCAAATGCAAGAGACCCCATACGCCAGCGCATCGCTTCCTTCTGATAGAAGGCATCTCTGTTCATTCGTCGGAATTCTCTTTCCTGCTACTAAACCAAAGTACTCAAAACCTGGTATGGCCCCACTCACAGAAAACAGATGGACATGGCAGTTCTTAAAACAGGAAAAGAAAGCAAGCCCTCGCTTGGCCGTACTGTACCTCTAGCATAGATCTGGTGCTCTAGGTTAGTCAGACTGGCTGTACTCCTAGTTCTAAGGTAGACAAGGGGGAGGCCTGGTAGACAGGAGAGACAAAGTTAGAGAGTAAGAATAAACACAGTGAATAAGAAGACTCACCTCCAAAGCGTAAGCACAAACGGAGTACGTTATGGAGACAGCAAGCACCATGCACCTGCACCCTCATTCCCCTCAGTGATTTCTAAGCGCTAGGAAGGTCCCTGACCGAGTGAGCAGGGCGTTTCCACGCTGGCTTTTATTGCCGAGGCATTGGCAAAGAAGCGCCTTTTTTCCTCAGTTGGGGAAAGAAAATGTATGCAACATTCTTTTGAACAGAATGACAAGCTTTTAAGGATTTTTAATTTTAAAGCGCCATGTTCTTAAATGTCATAGAAAAGTCACCAGCACTGCCCTACCAGCTGGGGGAGGCGCTCGTTCTGCTGGCAGAAGCAGAAGCAGAAGCAGAAGCAGAGGCAGCAGGATGCTATTCCTCGGGGGTCTCCACACTCCAGGCTAAGAGCCCGTCTGCGTTTCAGTTTTCACATCTTTACTACGGCGTCACCTCAAAGTATTATTTACGTTACACATTAAACATGGGAGTGTTTAGAATATTTATATTTGGTGTTTCCATACAATGTCTTTGGAAGACAAAACTAGTCAGTTCAATAAGGTGCCATGCCAGCCAGGTTTACCTGCAGAATCTCAGCCCTTACTGAACAAAGCCAACAATTATGCCAGAAATGAGGCTATTTGCTTTCCCCTGCTAAAGAAACAGCGGGAAATCAGCAGCTCCCTTAGGCTGAATTTCACATTATACCAAGGGCTCCCACTGAAACTGCCTGGAATAAATAAAATGTACAGATCTGGGGGGGATGTGACTGAATAGTCGTGAATAAGACCTGAAAGTCTGTGGTCAGTTCCGCAAGGTTCAAACCGGCTGGCTTTCAGAACAAATGCCCCACAACTACTTCACTGAGTCTAAAACAGAATACAATCCCATTTGATTTACTGCCTCCCAGCAATTTCCAGTCAGAAAAGAAGTCTGGAAATTTAGGTATATTCAGTTACATCTAATTAAGAAGAAATATTTCACCTTTATAAACCTAAGTAACCATAAAAATCTATAAGTAAATAAAATCCGGCTTTCATTTAGCAGAGGCATTTAACATAGATAAGGCAGCTTATTAACTTTAAAGAAAGAGGAGAACCTTTTTACTTTCTGTTTTTAAAAGGGCAGGGAGGAGAGGGACAGAAGAAAACCTTTCGCTAGGATCCTAAGATTGGGCCTTCCAGTGTCTGCACTGACTGGATTTAAGATCCTCCTGTATGAAGGCTTTTAGAAACACACACTCCCTAAGACAGAAGACATATTACAGAAGATTATTTAGTCTTCTGGGTAGAATTCTGTGTTACATTCTCTGGACACAGAAGCTGGGAAGGTTAGGGGAGGAGCCAACACTGAAGCTGATGGTATCTGAAAAGCCCTGGCTCTGAAGCAATGACCTTGAGTCTCAGAAGCAACAGCCTGGGAACAGAGAGCAAGCAGAGCTGACATTTCCTTGTCCCTCATTCTGGAAGTACAAGGCAGATAGACAGTCCATTTAAACATCCTGAGGAGAGACGGACAAGTTCAAATACTTCATACGCTAGGAAAATCCGTCTCCCCGCGACACGTTTGCAGACCAGATGGCGTATTTATGTATGCATGAGCTAAGTGAAGTCCTCATGAGCTATGTGAAGCCCAGCCAAGACTCCCAAAGAAACCACACTCAAAGAGCTGGGGCTGAGCTGAATTTGAATGACAATGGCTGTGGAACAACTAAGAACCATGCAGTTGGCCATCACAATCCCCCCAGCTCCGAGGCAATCAGAGCTCCATGGTGAAGCATTAAATAAGGAAAGAAAACATCGTTAACAGAGAACAAACTGACTCCTCCCTCTCCAGGCGGCTGGGCATTAATTCTTTTATATTTTATGAACAATACAGGACCCCCCTTAACAGTTTTCTCCACATGGGATAATCTGCCCTCCCTCTCTTCCAGAAAATAGCCAATCTCTGGATTTAGCAGACTGAAAAGATGTTTTTAAAAGACCAGTCAAAAAATCCCATCAACAGGAATGTTTGGCTGAGTACAACGCAAACTGAGCAATGGCTGGTCTCCATGCACTGCCAGGGCGCCAGCGCCGTGCCACGTGGCCAGAACTGAGGACCCGAATGCTGCAGGTCCTCTCTCTCCCACAAAGGTGAGACTGGAGCTCATATTAAAAGTCGAGTATTTTGCGCCAGAAAAACATCTCTCGCAAAGACTAAAAGAGAACTGTAGAAGACAGTCAGAAGTTCCTGTTGATTTTTCTACTGAAAATGATTTCGGAGTTTTCAGTGAAACATGGCCTTGTGGATCAATAGTGACAGACATTTGCAGAGAAAACCCTTACTTTGTCCAAAGCAGGGAGGATCCACTGAAGAGCCCATCCAGTCTTCTGTTGTAGTCGAGTCTACTTCCTTGTCCTCTTTACAGTAATCTGCCATCCATGATTCCTTGGTACTTACATACTGGTCTGGAAAATATGCCCCAAAGACATTTAGAACAGAAGTAGAAAATATGAAAGGTTCAAGTCAGATCATGTCAACTCAGCAAAACAAGCTTCCATGGAATGCCTCACTACATGCTGGGCACATGCTGGATTCCGAGCAAGTGTGTCCCCTAGAGAACCTCATTCTCCAATGATAGAAATGAATGTTAACAACACAATCATTAATTACCACAAAAAGATACCACAATGTGAGAGGAGCTAAAACAAAGATAAGAATGAAATTCTGTGGGAGCACAGAACAGGGGAAGATTTCGTCTGCTTTGGCATAAGTGGAAGCCCATACATGGGAATCTTGGGGGGTGGGGGGAGGGGGGAGAGAAGGGATACCTTTGTTCTAGGTCTAAAAGAATGAGTAGAGATTACAGTTTACCAATGGGATTATGATACAGGCACAGTCCAGGCACAGAGAACAGCATATGCAAAGGCTTCAACAAACAGGTAAGTACATGGTACAATCAGTGAACATTAAGTACTTCAGTGTGACTTTGGCACAACATACTGGGGAAAGGACAAAGCCAAGATGATTCAGTGTGTGCAGAGGGTGGAATCCCATGCTAAAGATAGGGTTTAGAGATAAAACTTTAGAAAGACCAGGTGGAGGCTTTTAGAACCACTGAATTCAAGAGGCTGATATCCGCTTGATAGTCCTCAAGCTGTTTTGTTTTTTTACTCTTTTGAGAGGAAAATTACAATGGGGAGAGCAAGTTAACAAAATGATGTACCACACCCAAAGAAAGACCTTTTATACTAATTAAGATATACTTCTTAGAATAGGCAGAGTGGTTAGGGGCATCAGCCAGGCAGACAGGCCAGTGGTTAAAAGCCAGTAGTCCCAGCTTGCAAGAGGGTGTAGACTGGTCTGGGGGATAACCTCAAAAACCACCCCCTTCCCCCGCACAAATTTCATGCACCAAGCCTCTAGCAAAAAAAAAAAAAAATAAATAACATTGGAAGCAAAATAAAATAGTATAGGAGGATCATGAGATCAATTTACTGTTGTTGCATAGGTAATAATATCCAGGCAAATTAGTGAATGAAATCTGATCATGTGAAACAATGGTTTTAAAATATGAAGATCAGCCAAAACCGGTTTGGCTCAGTGGATAGAGCGTCGGCTTGCGAACTGAAAGGTCCCGGGTTTGATTTCGGTCAGGGGCATGTACCTTGGTTGCGGGCACATCCCAGTGGTGGGTGTGCAGGAGGCAGCTGGTTGATGTTTCTCTCTCATCGATGTTTCTAGCTCTCTATTTCTCTCTTCCTCTCTGTAAAAAATAAATAAAATATTTTTTAAAAATTAAAAAAATAATAATAAAATAAAATATGAAGATCATTACACTTACGGTCTTTTTCCCTATGCATTCTCTCCATCTTACTGAAATGGAATAAGCCAATGGATATTCTAAAAAGCCTCAAGTTCAGAGATTTACAACAATGTGTGTATTATCTATCACTCAGAGATAACTACAGTTGTCACCAAAAATCATATCACTAGGTGAGTAATTCCAACAGTGAGTGTGAGTTGTATGATAAATCATGTATGAGTTTCACATGATGTAAATACAAGCATAGAGTGCTTCTGATTCACGACACTTAATCCAGGAAAGTCCATTTCACGCTGTCCAAGAAACTCTTAGAACATACACCTTTAGCTTGGTAACCCTTTTACAAAATGACATGATACCTGATGGGAGGCAGCACAGGCAACTTATCCTGCTATAAAGACAAGATCAAAATTATACCTTTTAAGAATTATTCAGTGAATTGCCTGAGAGAAGTGAATCTAAAGCCATTTCTGCACCCCCGTGACCAAGCACGACGAGGAGGAAGTTCATCATGAACATTCATGTTTCCCAAGCAGGCTAAGCTCTTGTTTGATCGCTGATCGCATTAATTGGGATGCTAACTCAGAGGCTAGGTTAGGGATTTTCAGAAAAGAGCCACGATGCATAAGTGATGTTTTGTACGGGCCTAAGCATTTACTAAACTAGGATTAATAGTCATCCAGACAAGGAACTTATGTACAAAAATGTACCAACCTTCCGAAGACAACTTTCCACTCACCAATTAGTACTGAAGTGATATTGATATCCAAACGGGTTTTGGCCTTAGCTTCCAGCTTCAGCCGAGGAGGATGGAGACGACTAGCTGCCTGCTGTTGCCAGGATACGGTGCATGGCCAGGGCTCAAGAAATGGCTCCCAGCCTAAGAGAGCACAGGAAATAAGACATCTGTTCAGCAGATACCAAGCCTTTAGAGTGGAACACTGTTCACAAATGCTCAGCAAGAAAAAACTGTAGCTTAATGGCTTTCTATTTCCAATTAGATCTCACAATGAAAGCATCATCTTTAGCTACAGGTCACCCTACAGATGTCTGTGCTATAGAGGGGATATAAGTAGAAAAGAATATCTGTGCCAACCACAGTATTTCAGGGGTGAAGGCAATGTGTCTCTCCCCTTAAAGGGCGGACAGAGCCTGTTTTTGATCCTCTCAAGATGAAAACGGAGTCTCTGAAAAGTAGCATCAGTGGCTGATGTAACTATTAAATTTGATTCTCCTGTTTACATCATGAAATCATTGGTTAAATAAATAGGTATGCTTGGAAATCCATTAAGACTTTCCAATTTTTTAACTTAAAATGTTCTATGTACAAAGGCATATAAACTACATATATGTATAGTTTAAAGAATAAAATTACTGCAAAACTCATGCACGCACTATTCAGTTTTAAGAACTAGAAAATCACAAGTGCCTTTGAAGCTCAAGCCCAAGTGCCATGCACCCATCTCCGTCCCGCTTCTCACCAACCTCTCCCATCCAACTCCCAGTCACCCTGCACTTTGATTTCTAATCGTTTCCTTGCTCTTTGTTACAGTTTTACCATACCTGGATGCATTTCTTAAGGACATATTAATTAGTTTGTCCTGTTGGGGATCTTTACTTAAATAAAATCGAATTGCATGTATTCTTTTGCAAGTTTCTATTTTGCTCAACAAATCTTTGAGATTCACTCATACTGATGCCACATAGCTGTAATACATTTGTTCTCACGACTGAATTGTAACCCACTTAGGACTAAGCTGTATAATCTATCTCTTCTACCGTTGAAAGATAGTCATGGACTCGTTTCACTGCTGTTAGGAAGGCCAGGGCTATCAGCTGACTGTGCTCATTTCCTGGGTCACACAGGCAAGAGACTCCCTGAGCACAGACCTAGAGGCAGCATAATCCTGGGCTGTTGGAGATGCTTACACTCAACTTGTCTAGGTCATGACATATTATTTTCCAACACGGTTGCACCAATTTACAATTCTAGCAGCAGGAAACAAGAGTTCTATGGCTCATGTCGTCACCAATATTTAATAGTGTCACATTTCATTTTTGCCAGGCTGTTGGGTGAGAAAAATGGTATCCCACTTGGATACTTTTCAAGACCAGTTAATTTTTGACAGTTCTAAATATACTTAATCAACCACAGGGGAGCTGATTCACTAATACAAATCCAACCGTTGGCACACTTAGTGACCTGTGTTCATACAACCTTAAAAGTAAGCCATATTTACTGAGAATACAAATGATTGCCATGTGCCCTGTAAGAGTTTCTCTCAAATAGCAAGACTTGGGCCATTGTTCTCAAGTGAAAACATTTTGAACAATTGGAAAATGAGATGCTTACTCTGAGTGAATCTGGAACAGAAAGGAAAACATTAACTAAAAGAGAATTAAATGAGACGGACTCTAGAACAGAGGTCGCCAGCCGGTGGTCCGCAGACCACTGGTGGTCCGTGAGGTCCGAAAGGCTGGAGACCGCTGCTCTAGAACACCCAACAGCAGCGCAACACACTGCGGCTTAATTTTCCATTGACAGCAAAAGGAGCAACCCCTTGCCGAAGCTCAGCCTGCACAGCACCACTCTGTTACTTGGTCCACAGCTACTGAAAACTCTCTGAAGGTAAAGAACTTCACAGCCCAACCCGCTCAGCACTGGGCAGGACAATTCCTGAGTGTCAATCTGTCTAGGCCCTTAGCTCGGTCTCTCCGGGGAAGGAAAGACCCTGGAAATGCCTTGTGGGATATGCGGGTTTTCTTACTCTGGAAGGAGAGAATGCTCTGATGAACCGTGCTTTACTTTGGAGAGTAGCTATGGCCGATTAGACACGATCACTGACTCAGTCCTCTTCTAATAAAACAAACAAGTCCAGCAGGGAGTGAGGAGGCTTGAAATTTAAAATGATGATGGCCATAAATCTCCTTGGAAATTTAGCTATTATCAGGGCCAGCCAAATGATCCTTCACTATTGAGCAATTTCAGATTCTAGAATACGCCAAACTTCAAGGTCAAAAAGACTTAACTAATCGCACACCTTCTGAAATAACTCAGTTGAATTAGAAAAAGGAAAAACCTTGATCTTTTGTGCTTATGTAGGCAATTGTTTTTTATCTTTCCCTGCCCTGGCCTGCCCCCACCCCCCTCATGTAAAATTTATGTAGAAATAGGCCCAGGCAAATATTTGTGTTAAGCCCCACAATAATATATGCTTAGACTGACCTGACAGAGCCCGATTGTAATAATCTCCAGAAAGGGTGAAGTGGGCGTAGCCTTCAGGGCTAGTTCTTACACGCTGGAGAAAATTCAGACCTGCAATGAAAGCAAAGCTTACTGCAGAGCCGGGCAGAACGACCAAAACTTTCTTTTGCAGACAAAGCCCATTAAAGAGATGTTAGTTACAGCTACGACTGATGATCTCACAAGAAAGCACATAAAAATCTGATCCTTTGTTCATCACAGAGTTCTTTGTATGGATTCTGATTTTTAAAATACTGCATTAAAATACTGCCATTTCTCTCCATTACTGAGTTGTGGGCACCCTTTAAAGGTTGTGACTAAGTTAAATGCCTCCTTTGTCTCCCTCCAGAGCCAGACCCAGGCCCAGCACCAGGTGTATTTGAAGCCTGGGGATATAAAAACATTTCCAACTGAGGAGCCTACGAGAAGATACAGTGCTAGGAGGAGTCATGTCCTGATAAATATTAGCTCGCATTTTTAAGCTTACCGTAGGAAAATAAGGAATAATGGTGCTCTGCAGAAAGAGACTCATGGACACAGTCCAGGTCCCAGTTGCTAGTTTTAATCACGTGGCCTTGTAAGTGCCCAGAAGCACAGGAAAAGGAAAACCTCTACAATGGGCAAAAGGTCAAATTAAATCCCCGGAACCGATTTTCTTTGAAGGGACTAGAGGGCAGCAAGATCAAAACAATGGAAAATTAAAAGTAAACACAGCAGGGAGAGGTTCCTTTACTCTCTGCAGCAGCCGCATGTAACACAGCTAACAATGGCGCGGCTTAGGGTAACGCGCTTCTACCCGAGTCCCTGTTCAAACTTCCTCTTCCCTGCCCTCTGAGGGGAATCTAATAGGACTGTGTTTTCTATTTTCAAAAGATGTATAGAGCAGAAGCATTTTAAATGCCATTAATAATGCTACAATCACTACAGTATTCAGATACATAAAAAAACAAGGTGGAGAGATCAGGAATTATGGAGTTAGAGCTGTTAATATAACAGAAATTTTGTCAATGACAATTTTGATTATTCCACAGCTATAGGCTGAAGGCCACATATGGCAAATAAATACACATTTCTTTAAAATACAAATAATGAAGAACATATATAAAACCATTATCTAAATATTCATCCATACTACTAAGTAGAGGGCATGAATAACACAAAAAGGCCCCAAATAATTCGGCAATCATGGGAAATCTTCAGGATGAGTCCGGAGACCAGGAGCACACTCACGGGAAAAGGTGAGCTCGGCAAGAGGAACGTCACGGTCCATGCAGTCGTCGATGAAGCAGATGCACACGCTCTCGGCCTTAATCTCCACGCCCGAGATCAGCTGAGCCGGTGTGGTCCCCTGGCTCTCTTGGCTTTTGGGGGCCTGGGAAAGCGACTTCAGAGGCTCGGCATTCTTAAACAACCAACTTGCTGCCTTTTTCAATTGGCCTGCAAAGAAATTAAAAGGGAATCAGTGCAACCAGTTCCCACAGCGACTCAAGCAACTCACAGAGGAAGCAGAGAAAGGGTATGGGGACTTACTGGACAGCCCAAGAGAACCTTGGTCCAGCTGTATTCTTAGACATAAAAAAGGAAAAATGGCATAATAACAGGAATTCTGCTTTTAAGCAAATAACAAGGCTCTCTTCCAGTCATTTTATTACACCTTTTATGTATTAAAGCCAGAGCCATCTTTCCTCTACTATGACACCTGCTGAAGGAGAGGAGAGAAGAGAAAAGGATACAGAGGAGTTATGGAGACACACTGAATTACCTTGGCACACCAAAAGAGCCTTGCGACAATCGTCCATGCTGAATCCCAGCTCCTGCAGTCGAGCCAGCTGTAACTCTAGAAAAAGGAGTACAATATTGTTATTAATATTTTTGTTAATGAATCCATAGACTAATTTAAGGCAAAAGAAAAAATTCAGAAACCGATGACTAAAACATTTCATTTCTCTAGGCAAAAATGGGCTCCTGATTAAAGACTTTGGTCACGTGTACCCTGAAAATTATAGGAGCCTTTTTCTGTATATTGATTGTGTTTTTAAAAGTTTAAAACTGAAACTTAGTATTATCTACATAACTTTGGAGGAAAACTCGAAGCTGAAAACCAAACCTTAGCATTTCCCATATAACTCAGGAGGAAATTGCAAAAGGAAACGTAGATAGGCTAGAACAGATGGTTTGGGGTGTTAAAAGTTTTTTAAAAATAGAGAAGCATATTTAGGCTCCCAATTATACTTTCGGACATGCAATTACACTCTGAACAATTAAGTTGTGCAAAAGAAAATCTTAAAAGTAAACAGAAGGTAAGTGATTAGAAGGACTATGTGGGTTTAAAGTTAAACACCTACCCAAGACAGGATCTAAGGTATGTCTTGTCCCTTCTCTGATTTCCTCTCCAACTCGAGTCGCACCAGAAAGGCCACTGCTAACGGAACTGGCCTCCGAGGCCGCTGTGTCGGGCACCGCAGTGTTAGCTTGCTCAGGGATGGATTTTGCAATGGCGAGAAACAGCTGGACATCATTATAGGAGAGTCTGATGTCCAGGGCTTGTAACTGAATCTGTCAAAATGAAAACAGTGGCAGTTTTTAAAGTTTGATTTTGCATCGACACCTCTTTCAGATATAATTCCCTAGTTCAAGTTTCAGAAATCCAATAGACACTACACTTCCCATTTTGAAAAGGGGAAAGCTCACTATAGTAAGCACTAATGGCCATGAGGTAAGGCGTAGGGAGACTTTCTCACAAGAACATTAATCATTAAAGCAGAGGATCAAAGATTGGCTGCAGGGGAGAATAAGATCCCCTGTTAGCAAGGTTTTGTTAGTCCATTTGGCTTTGTTCTATTTTTTCTTTTTAAATCTCTGAAACAAAATGACCAACAAAAGTACCTCATCTTTATTCAAACGGAACCTAAAATGATTCAAGTTCCACATGAATATTTCCTAAATCTCTGGTCTTTCTCAGAGATTAGCCACACAGCCAACACTAGCAAAAGCCACCCAGACGACATCAACCCAACTTTAAAAATGGGATGACTGTTCAAATGTCTGTGTATGATGCTTTACTTCCTTATTTTTAATTTTTTTTAAAAACTGAGCATTGGAATTGCTTTTCTCTCTCTTTCAGGCTCCTATTCGCCCTCTACCACAGAAATAAAACATCAAATCCTTAGGCCTTCTTTGCCGGGCCTCGCCCTCCCTGCTTCACCATACATCTTCCTCCTCCTCAGTTCCCCATGCAGTGGTCGGCAAACTCATTAGTCAACAGAGCGAAATATCAACAGTACAACGATTGAAATTTCTTTTGAGAGCTAAAATTTTTAAACTTCTTCTAACACCACTTCTTCAAGATACTCTCACGCAGGCCAAGGTATTTTGTGGAAGAGCCACATTCAAGGAGCCAAAGAGCTGCATGTGGCACTCGAGCCGTGGTTTGCTGACCATGGTTCTGGTGAGACCAATCTGTCTCATGTTTGCTGGGCCATGTGCACCCCTGACCTCAAGGCTTCCTAACATGAAATGTTCTCCCTCTCTCCCTATTTACCCTCCCCTCCACTCGGACTCACCTGACCTGGAGTTCTACTCACAACCAACAGTCCTGCCTGCGTGGAGTTCTGCTTCCCACAAACCTTTACAGAACTTCAAGATTATACTAGACCAGTGGTCTGCAAACTGTGGCTCGCAAGCCACATGTGGCTCTTTGGCCTTTTGAGTGTGGCTCTTCCACAAAATACCACGTACCCTAATTAAATTAATAACAATGTACCTACCTATATAGTTTAAGTTAGTTTAAAAAATGTGGCTCTTAAAAGAAATTTCAATCGTTGTACTGCTGACATTTGGCTCTGTTGACTAATGAGTTTGCTGACCACTGGTCTGGACAATTAAAAGGTCTTTTAGCCTCCACAAGACAGCAAGGTCTTCAGACAGAGCTGATGATATTTGTATTTTGCTGCTGAAGGACGTAGAATGTGGTTGGGCCCAGCAGAGGCATCTAGTCCCAGCTCAGGAAAGTGTGTGAAGGGGCATCAGCGGCCCGGTGGTCATCATTACCTCCAGGATGGGGGGGAAGTCTGTGCTGGTGAACGCATCCATCAGGCCTGAGCTGTTCTGATAAGAAGAATTCCCCACCAGCTCCACCTGGATTTGTACTGGATCAACAATTGAAAGGGCCGTATCGTGTTCATTCCCCAGTCGGCAGGAAAACACCTAGGGCGTTAAATGTAACATGCTACGAATTAATGTCTGACTTAGAAAGAGCCTGGCCATCAGCTGAGAAAGAGACGAGCTCAGAAGCAACAGCCATGACAACTGCTGGGATACGGCGAAGAGAGAGGCTGGTACTGCCCAACTGTCCACGGCATTTCAGCGGTTCACGTGAAAGCCACTTGAGCAACACGTAACGAAAGACTTGAAACTCTCACACCCTTTAAGCCAGCAACCCCACTTCTTTCTGGGAACTAGCCTAAGGAAATAATGCAAAATACAGAAAAATTCACTGAGCCATTACTTAATAGTTAATAAAAACAATTAAGAGCAATCAAGGTTAAAAAGTAATAACAAATTTAAAAAGAGCAATCAAGGTTTAATCACTCAGTACCCACAACTACTCAATGGAATATTTTGCAGCCACTTAAAGTGACAGTTAAAAAGAGCCGATGAAATGCAGGAAGACAGTCACAACACAGGTTATGTGAAAATGCAGCCCAATAAATAATTATGACACCATGACTTTAAGGGAAGAAACATATTGAAATATCAACAGAGATTATTTATGAAGGGATAGGTGTTTTTCCCTCCCCTGCCCCAATTTTATATACTATAGTTGTTCCGTTCGTAGTTAAAAATAACTACATTAACTTTAGTTATTTTTAATATAAAGCTGGGTCCATTATATTACTGTTTCCTTTATACATGTTTGAAATGTCCTATTAAAAAGCTTTAAAATAAATATCTTTTATTTATGGGGAGAAAGAAGAGAAGGAAGCAAGGACTTTTATTCTAAGGTCAAATTATTCTGCTCTCTCAGAAAGAGTTCAGAGAGGAAAGCATTCATGTTGGTTTCCCTTGCTCCTTTTTTTGACATTTTTTAGAGCTACCGAGGTCCTTTGCTGTATGTAAAATTAACTCACTTTGCTTTCTTTATAAGTTTGACACTGTCCCAAGGAGGGCTTCCAGCTCAGATTCCACCGTGCTGCCTGCTGAACAAGATGGCAATCGGTTTCCAGGAAGCTCAATGTGCGTTCACTTGTTCTAAGGCTCTGGAGCAGGGGAGTTTGGTTTTCCTTTTTCCCTCAGGGGCTTCTGCTACACAAAACCCAATTGTACCTAACAGCTCATTAATCAATCACCAAGAGTGTCCATTCAAAGCTGGCATTGTGGTGGCTCAGAAAGTAGATGAATTGCAATTTCATGATCAAATCGCATCACAACAGCATGTAAATCCTTCCTCTCAAACGAAGATTTCTTTACATGAGAGAAACAAGTGGTCAAGAAGTGAAATCTCTACAGGTTTTAATCAGCTATATCTGACCAGAGGGGGGGAGGAAAGCACCATATGCGGTTGACAGTGAAAATAAGTTTTCTCATCAACTTCTGAACGATATCACTGGGAAGAACAGGGCATGGAAAGTTCAGTTGTGAAAGGAAAGGAAATGATGAGTAGCCCTGACCCAGGATTGTAGCACTGTAACAGGAGGAATGTTAGCCGAGATCAGGGAATGAAGAACTTCTGATAGAGATAACAATCTGCCTCATTCCCCCTCTCCCCATGAGTCCTGGCTTACAGAGAGGAGAGCATTTTTATCTAATATTGTACAATATGACTTCCAGGCTACGGAGGACACTCCAATGCATATCTCGTTCGGGAGGTTAAACCAGGGCCAGGGGATCACTATTCAGTCCCTTAGGTAATGCATGACTCTCCAGAGTGGCCCTTTTATAGATCAGATTTTCCTAAAAGGAGGATACATAAAACTCTTAACCCCTTTTATAACTACGTTTCCATGCCCACAAAGCCTTCATCTTCATAGGCAAGCAGTCACTGTGGAGAAGGGATGCAGGGGAAGCGAGGGCCGCTTCCCCACCTTCACAAAGGTGCCAAGGACGAGGCCTGCAGAGCCAGAGGACAGAGCAAGGAGCCCGGCCGGGTACCGGGGAGCCTGACCTTCTGAGGAAGGAGAGTGTAAGAAGGAGGTCAAGCCGAAACCAGTTTGGCTCAGTGGATGGAGCCAGTCGGCCTGCAGACTGAAGGGTCCCAGATTCAAGAGCATGTACCTTGGTTGTGGGCACATCCCCGGTAGGGGGTGTGCAGAAGGCAGCTGATTGATGATTCTCTCTCATTGATGTTTCTAATTCTCTATTCCTCTCCCTTCCTCTGTAAAAAAATCAATAAAACATATTAAAAAGAAAAGAAGGAGATCAAGTCCCTCCACACATACACGACCCGACACTGGAGGACTCCATTCACGCTTTAGAGTAAGCAGGCAGCTTTGAGGAGAAAACAAAGAGAGCGCAGGGATCCTCCAGTTCTGCTCATTATTTCTCCTAATAAAAGCTCGGGGGGAGGCAAATGCTCTTCCAGCTGCTCTTCTTTTGAGCCAAACAAGTAGTCTTTGGATCAACTCATAAACTTCTTACCTCGATACCAAACAAACTTCCTGAAAAGGGGCGGTCCACAAATCGGGGCTTGTAGGTAAGCACGGTGGTGCCTTTGAGAATAATGGCGTTGGTGTCGAAGCAGGACACATCTTCCACGACCACAAACTCTGTGCCTGAAAGGAGAGCACCGTTAACCAGGCCCAGGCTGGCCCTCAGACCTGTTCTCCGGAGGATCCACATTCTCCTTCACCGTCACCCTGAACTATTATTCTCTGCGTCTGGCCAGGCACAGCTGAGCCAGCAGATCCTGCCCATGCAGAAGGGACTGCAGTACAGTTTCTCTCTTTAGAACACGTTTTTAAGCTAGGTCTCCTCAGAGAACTAACATATTCGGAAGCTCAGAGAATCATCCTCCTCCAACCGATGACCTGCTTTAAAATCCCAGGAAGTAGATTCAGATAGGAATGCTGGGCAGGCAGCATTAGACACTGTATCATTCATGTAGCCGTTCAAGTTGTTTTCAAAGAATGAAGAACAATCTAGTGTAGAGATTTTTAAAATTAGTACTTGCAGTTTCCTACTTATTTGTATATGGAAAATTTCCTTTGCTTTATGTACTGTGTGTCTTCATCAAAAACCATGTATAAAGTGATCTTTCAAAACTAAATCCACTTAAAATGTTAGCTGCTTCCAACCCATTGAGTACTTCATAGGGAATATCACAAACAATAAATACACAAATACACAGATGTACTAGAGTAGTTCACTAGTTAATAAAAACCATAATAAATCTATTTGTAAAGGAAAGTATTCTATTTGTAAAGAGAAAACAATCCCCTCACTTATTATAAAATGAAATTTTCACATTCCGAACTTGCCCAAGCTCAGTAAGGCACATCTGATGGGGCCTTAAAGATCCAATAGAAAATTGAAGGAGATATTTAACACTGGGGGGATCAGGGGGAGTGGAGACCACTGCCCAGGAGGTACTCAAGCTGGGATGTGCATTAGGCCAGCAGAGGAAAGAGACAAGAGACCCTGAAGCCTTCACTGAAGGCCAAGTAGTTCACACCCACACAGAGGTCAGGAACATCAATGCTTATTGTTGGTCGATAAAAGACTCAAATGTGGCCAAAACCGGGTTGGCTCAGTGGATAGAGCATCGGCCTGCGGACTGAGGGGTCCCAGGTTCGATTCCAGTCAGGGGCATGTACCTTGGTTGCAGGAACATCCCCAATAGGGGGTGTGCAAGAGGCAAATGATCGATGTTTCTCTCTCGTTGATGTTTCTAACTCTCTATCCCTCTCTCTTCCTCTCTGTAAAAAACCAATAAAAAAAAAAAAAAAAAAAATATATATATATATATATATATATATATATATTTTTTTAAGACTCAAATGTGTAAGTGCTGTCAAAAAATGAAAGGCAATAGAAAAGTTATCCTGCAACACACTGAACCTAACAGTTAAACTCAGAGCAGTGACTCGCACCTATGAATGCTCACCTGTTACATTGACTTTGACCTCCAAGTGCCTTTCAGTGGACACAGGAAGGGAAGACCGCCTGGTAACTACTCCACTCTTCACAGTTTTGGGAACTACAGCAGATTCACTGCTAGAGTTCCGGTGGCGAGAAGGGGTAACATTAGCTTGTTTCTTAATGTCACTGGGAGTGTGGAGAAAATCATGGACTAACAGCAGCCAATCAAATATGAGAAACACTCGGAGATTGTTGAGAACTACCGTAAAACAGGAGGAATCCTTCGTAGATCTATATGAAAGAAGGGACCAAAACATAACATCAAAAAGGAGAAACATGATATTTCTTTAACCTACAAATGTATTACCCATTTTTGGCAGATAGTATTCCATCATTTTCTACACTGACAGCAGTATCAATAAACTCTGAAAACTGTTATAAATAAAACATTAAATGTATGTTTTCAGAAATTAATCATATTTTTAATAAGCAAGAAGTAATCTATATATAGCCGGGGCCGGTTTGGCTCAATGAATAGAGTGCCGGCTTGGGAACTGAAGGGTCCTGGGTTCAATTCCGGTCAAGGGCATGTACCTTGGTTGCGGGCACATCCCTGGTAGGGGGTGTGCAAGAGGCAGCTGGTCAATGTTTCTCTCTCATCGACGTTTCTAGCTCTCTACCTCTCTCCCTTCCTCTCTGTACAAAATCAATAAAATATATTTAAAAAAAAAAAGAAGTAATCTATATATATAAAAGGCTAAGTGACCATCTGACCGTAGCTATGATATGCACTGACCACCAGGGAATAGATTCTCTGACAGGTAGCTATGACACACACTGAGCACCAGGCGGGCAGACACTCAACACCCACACTGCAGTGACTCGGCAGTGGCAGTTCTCGGGTGATGCACCCCGGAACCAGAGAGAAGGGAGCCTGATTTCAGGTTCATCACGAAAGAACTGCCTCTTGCAATCCAGGACCTGTCAGGGTAGGGAAAGAGCGGGGGATACTGGAGAGCTGGTTTCAGCCTGATTTCCGCAGGCCAGGCCAAGGGACCCTACCTGCTGGAGGTATCCCTCTCACTCCACAGATGCCCTTCGAGTCTCTGGGCCACCCCAGGTGCGGCCAGCCGGGGAAGGTTGGCTTCAGGGCTTGTCGGGCCTGTCTTGCCCAGTCCCGCCCTGCGGACCACCTTCTAATCAATATCCTCTCAATGTGCATGAATCTGTACACCGGGGCCCTAGCATGCTATAAAAAAGTCAGGTGCAGTCCAATGGTTCTCAACAAGGGTGACTGTCCCCCAGAAGACATCTGGCAATGTCAGTAGGTATTTGTGGTTGACACAACTGGGGGGGAGGGGTTGTTATTGGCATCTTGTGGGTAAGGCCAGGGATGGTGCTAAACACTTCACAATGCACTGAATTATCTGACCTGCAAATGTTAATAGTGCTGAGGCTACAGTAAAAAGGGCACAGGCTTAAATCCTGTCACTCAACAAGACGTGTTGTCTTGGGTGAGTAGCCTACCTTCTCTGAGGCATAGAATGTGTATTTGATAAATGTCAGTTCCCTTCCCTAAGGCTGTTTGAAGGAGATCAAGGAGGCTCTCTTTCCTTGATGTCTAGAATGACTCTTTATAGACACCAAATTTATACACCAACACCAGTGGGTTTCTCTACTGGAACTGACTGAGAACCCAGATCTTTGAGCCTGAGCAGGAGGACAAATAAGATAGCGTTCATTGTGGGTATGACCCCCAAGCACCCTAGAAGTAGAATGGGGGCTGAGGGGAAGAATTCCTTGCTTTTTAGTCCCATTACCCCAAATTCTACATTTGAGGTGAAAAGTCAAGGACTCTCAGACCTGGCCTGGCCCACGGGGGCAGTAGGCAGACGGGTAGCACAGAAGGACAGTGGGCTAGGGACATCTCTACAGCGTTTTCTGGATTGAACTTTGTTCTGGAGCTCTAGCTAATGCATGTACCTGGTTCTCCGCCCTAACAGGGCTCCTATTCTGGAAAAACTTATTCGGAGATATTTGGAAGGCTGGCTTCGCTATGCTCATATTTCTCATAAACCTGGCTCACTGCCTCTAGAAAAGAGGCACAATGATGTATGTCTCCTTCATACAGTCACAGCATTTTTCACAGAAACACTTTACCCTTTTGTAATGGAGAAAAAATGTTGCCCTCAGTGAAAATTTTCCACCCCATTTTGAACACAGATCGTCAGAGCTATGCACTAACTGGAAAGTCAAAGTGTGTCTGATCCTTTCTCTGGAAAATATTTCAAGCCTTTAAACACTGTGAAGTGATTTATATTTGACACACAAAATCCCAACAAAAGAGCAATTCTTTTTGAGACACAGAAAGCGTTCAAAAGTTCCAATCAAGAGAATATTTTAACCCTCTCGCTAACAATGGCACCTCTGTTAGCAAGAGCCAAGGTAAGACTTCATTATTTGACTCCAAGAAATCATATACCTTGAGTATATAAATAGAACAATATTTCAAGGCTGCTTATATATCAAAAACATGATAGGCTAAAAAGCTGGCTGACAGTGTAGGAAGCCAGATCGTTATTAGATCAATACGAATAAAGCAAACCTAAAAAGAAATTGTTGCTGCAGATGAACCAAATATATGCGAGCTTCCTGTTCAAATAAACACTGCCTTCAAACAAAGGCGCTGCAAAGCACAGCCACCTGTCATCTGACCACAATCAGCCCATCCGCCCGCAGACGTCAGGAAAGAAAGGACTTTGATATCAGGGGCCCAGGTTTGAGTTCTGACTACTTTGCTTACTAGCTGTGTGACCTGGAAGACTTACTTAACCCACTCCAAGCTTCTAGTTCTGCATCTGTCCAATGGGGAAGGAAGTCACTCACCTTGCAGACTCGTGGGAACTAAAGATTAGGTAAATTGCCTGGCTTGTGTTTGGCTCAGTAAGAGCCAGCAAGCATTCCTAGTACTGAGCTTTTATTTTTTTATTTTTATTATTGATTTTTTACAGAGAGGAAGGGAGAGAGATAGAGAACTAGAAACGTCGATGAGAGAGAAACATCGACCAGCTGCCTCTTGTACACCCCCTACTGGGGATGTGCCTGCAACCAACGTACAAGGCCCTGACCGGAATCGAACCTGGGAACTTTCAGTCCGCAGACCGACGCTCTACCACTGAGCCAAACCGGTTTCGGCCTAGTACTGAGCTTTTAAAAAGTTTATACAAAAGCTTAAATGTCTACTTTGCTAGTTTCCTATGGCTTATGGAGAAATGCAACCTCTCCCTAAAAAACGATGCAGCCCTGAGAAATTCACTAAACAGCATACTGAAATGGCAGGTATATTTAAATATATAAATACAAGAGATAATCTTGATGCATTTTTTTTTTTTTAATGCCTAACCACGAAGTTTTCACTTACTTCTTCTCTCTTAACCAAGCCTTTTCATTACTGGCCTATATTTACAACGTATTTGATGATATTATGCAGCACAAACAGAATGAAATTGATATTGCTGCCACAAGTCTCCTTTTGGATTTGCATGGAGAGATTTCTTTATGTCAAATTTAATTTTTTAGTTTTCAGGCCAATGCTCACTTGGTCACCAAATCTTACTGTAGTATATCATAAAATAACCTAAGCTACATCAGGAATAATAATGGCTTCTACCATCTGTGCCAAACAGAATGCTAGGCAGGTACAGTTGTGCTTTTCTGTCTTATAAGAAGAAAATGCACCTCAAAAAGGTTAAAGAGCTTGTTCTAGGGACACACAGTTAGAAAGTGTAAATGGAGTTTTCGATCCCAGATCCGTATGACCCCCGAACGATCGCACTTGCCACAGACACAACTGCCTCCCCTAATACCAAAAAGAAAACATAATCTAGTTTTAAAGCTAAAGCTCTTTTTCATGACAAAGTGAGTCAGCAAGACTTGCAGAGGTAATCGGCAATGCGAGACAAAACCACGGTCCCCGATCATCAACAAACAACGAGGGCAGGAGGATGCTGCACTGCTGGTGGGAATGCAGACTGGTGCAGCCACTGTGTGGCGTTTCCCCAAAAACCTAAAAATGAAACTCCCATTTGACCCAGCAATCTCACTTCTAGGGATATATAAGAAGAAATCAGAAATACCGATCAGAAAGGATATATGCACCCCCATGTTCATAGCAGCACAATTTACAATAGCTAAGATTCAGAAACAGCCTCAATGCCCATCAGCGCATGAGTGGATTAGAAAACGGTGACACATCTACACAATGAAATACCAAGCTGCTATAAAAAAGGAGGAGTTCTTATCATTTACAACAGCACGGATGGACATGGAGAGCTTTATGCTAAGTGAAAAAAGCCAGTCCAAGAAAGATAAGTATCACACGACCTCACTCATTTATGGAATATAATGAACAACATAAACCGATGAACAAAAATAGATCCAGAGACAGAGAAGCATGGAACAGACCATCAAACCTCAGACGTGTATGTGTGAGGGTGAGGAGTGGGGAGTGGAGGGGAGGGTAAAAGATCAACCAAAGTTCTTGGGTATATACATATAAGCATAACCGATGGACACAGACACTAGGGGGGCGAGGGCATGTGCTGGGGGGTAGAAGTAGCCGGGGAGAGGTCAATAGGGGGAAAAGGAGACATATGTAATACATTAAACAATAAAGAATTAAAACACACACACACACAGAGAGAGAGAGAGAGTGAAACACCTTCCCTTCTGTTATCTCTATAGAAAAAAGTCTTTCTTTTTCCTTAAACAGGCATAATATTTCCTGCCCAAATTGCTTTACATATTAAAACAGCCTACAGCAAGCATGTCAAACTCACAGCCACACAAGCATGTGGCCTCCCAGCTTTGAGTCTGACATCCTTGGTCTACAACTTATAGGCAGATGGATTTCAAAAACCTGGCTTAACTCTAAACTACTTTTTTAAAACAACAGAGACACCTTTTGGCCAATAAATGAAGCTGCAAGGTTACAGGAATTCTGAGTCAACACACATTACATTGCACACTGATGGATTATGTCTTTATATTATGTCTTCATATTCTCAGTGATTCCTTGGTCATTTGCTGCTCCACAGCCAACATGGCCATGGCCGCAAAAGGAAATACCTCAATAAAGAAAGGCAGACCAGGGTCTGGATGTACTACCTGAAATGCAACTCGATCTGAATGGATCCCTGGGCTGTGCTGCTGTTCTTGGAGGGCTGGAAGATGCAGCTGAAGACGTTGGTCATGCCAGGACTGGCCTTCTGCCCAGCATAGCGGGTGTCAAAAGCCATCATGGAATGGGAAACCAAGTTAACGGATTTGGTTTGGTTGGAAAAGCTCTCAAAGAGCAGTTTACATTTCTTAAAGTCAAATCTAAAAGGAAGAAATCAAACAAGATGTTAAACTCTTACCTTTTCCAAAATTATGTAAGTTCAAGATAAAAGAACAAAATAATAAATATGCTTAAGTTCTATGAAGGAGGACAACATTCATTCTGAGATCTTTCATTGATCTTAACAGATTCCTCAAAATGGACTTAATATCACTATGCTCTGTATCTTACTTTCTATTTCTAAAGAGATGATCTTGTCCATAGTAATCTCATGAGGAACAGCAATACCACGTATGTATTATATTCTGGGTTCATTTTCCATCTCAAGTCTAAGAAGATTGAATACAGGGTTGGGCAAAAGTAGGTTTACAGGTTTTTGGATGGAAAATATAATAAGTAATAAATAATAACACAAGAATAAACTCTGTTTCCAGTACCCATAACTGTAAAGCTGTTTTGCCCCATGCTGTATATGCGATAATCCCCAAAGGATGTCAAGGATCCCTTTAGTCCTTCATCTGTCAACTTCTAGCCTGCCTAGAGGAGTCTCTCTCCAGAATTTGCCTAATTTTTACTCAGACCACTACAGTTTAATGGGAACTACCAGAAAAAATACCCTTCATTACAGAAAAATAACGCAACTCACCCACCAACAGGAAATGCATTTGGGACTGACTTATTTAATAACAGGGAAAGCTGCAATGGACAACTCATAATCACTCAGTGCCATCACAACAATCTGTACAAAATTGTACAATCTGTACAACTGGAGAAAACTAAGGGCATAGACAGTCATCAAAAAATTTGCAACAAAACAAGCAGCATGGAACTCGATCTGAGTTAGATACAGACCAGGATGGATTGTCAAGGGAAAACAAGGTAGAAGATAGAGTGCTCCTGTGAGGAAATCACTAGGCTGAAGTCCTGTTTTCAAACATCGAAACACTTATCCAGCCGTATAATCTGACATTAGTCAAAAAGTCTATCTAGAAACCAGAGAAAAGTAATGCCTGCGCAACCTTACATGGCTGTCAAGATATCTACATGAAAGGTGATCAAGTGCGAAAACGCAATGCGTTCTTGAAGGTTCCCACTGCTAATAAATTCCTGGTCCACAATGACCAAGCAGACAATATAAGTAAGTGAATCCCTGCGTAAATGCATGCCCTTTCAAAAGGATTCCCAAGTTGCCACTGGCTTCTAGGGCTTCCAGATGAAAACATGGGCCAGCCAAAGCTTCCGATTCTTCAAAAGAAACTAACTTTTTGTGTGAAAACCCCCAAACTGTAAATGTTGAGCAGTGAGGGCGACGTCAGTGCTGCTCACCAAACAGCCTGGGTCTCCCCTATGCAGACAGACACAGGAAGACTGCATGCTGACTCGGCCACGCGTGTGTGGGACCATGTTCTACCCCATGAGGTTTGCAGGGCATTTAACTGCTTGATAAAACCCTCTGGAGCTCTTATTTTTCTCGCTGGCATGTCTGCTCTGTCAGCCGCGGTGACTGTGGTGGGCAGAGACGCCCGAGACCCCTGTGGCAGAAGGCGAAACCCTCTCCCCTGTTCTAAGTCACTGGGATTTTCGAGTGCCTGCTACCAGAGCGCAGCCTACGCTACCTGGACGTAGACACAATGAATTTAAACTTTTGAAAAGCACTCTGCAGACCACATTCCGCTGTGAACCAGCACTCCGGAACCTCTGCTCTCTGCTAAAGCAAAACATGTGGGTCGCTGTATTAATGTTATGTATCACTGTTGTTATAAGACAATGTACTAATGAGAGCCATACCTCGCCAGGGAGCCGGCACCTTCCCTTCCTTTTGGATCCTTCAGCTCCAGACTCACGTTCACCATGTCCATGAGGAAGCACATGCATGTGTACACCTCTCCGCTCAGGACCGTCTGGAAGAGAAAACGCTGGTCAGCCCATGCCTGATGGTGCCAATGAGGAGTGGGAGGAGGATGGCAAGAAATCTAATTGGCTTATTGTTCCATCTTCTTTCGCTGGGTGATGTGAGGCACGTATGCACAGGGGGACCATCTGCGGAGTTACAGAAGAACATGAGGTGTCACTCACATGAATTCTTGGGTCTTGCAAATCATAAGGCCGCATAAACTCCTCTATGGGCTCTCCCAGGTTGTTCTCTAGCAAACCACGGATCAGCTTGTATTTGTACAAGTCCAGGGAGCAGTGGACTGAGGAGAGGTTGCCATGGATGGATATGTCTGGCACAGTATGACTTATCTCTCTGTGAAAAAAGAAAAGAGGCAAATTTTACAAACAAATCACTAACGTGACAGTGGCATAGTTCACAGCCAAATAAAAGCACTAAAAAGTGCCCACCTACATTACTGAACAGTTAATGTCTAACTTCCAGTGACAAAGATGTCACGTGCCTCCAAACGAAGCAAGTTAGTACGACTAAATGTCATGCTTCAACTTCAAAAAGCCCCTTTCTTCCAAAATACATATTTACAAAGACCCACATTTGATGAGTTGACTAAGGAATATGTTAATAAGGAAAAAAATCTCATGAGACTCAAATACTTTAAACATTATAGTTGGAAAAGCAATAAAGAAATAATGACAAGGTCTTCATTTAACTCTTCAGATGTAGTGATAACTGAAGGACGAAATCAGTGTTTTATCCCAAGCCCAGTGGGACAGGAGGACAGTCTGTCAGTGACGCGTCTCAGCTGAGACGGCAGGAGTAAAATGGAAGAAGCCAGGTTGAGGAGTAATACATCGCTTCCCCCCTCGGAAGACCTTTTTCTCTGCCCTCCTCAGGGCGAAGTGGGCCTAAGAGGTCCTGCAGACGCCACGCTCCGAGTACATAAAATAGAAGGTCAGGTTTTATGTGGAAGGGGAATATAAAAAGGTACACGGTATATAGAGAAAACCTCCATGCAGTAAAGAGAAAAAGGACCAGTGGTGCAACCAGCCAAGAGAAGCTGGAAGGGATTACCGAGTGCCCTCCCAGGTCCCTGTTTGTGTGGAGTGAGAAGCGGATAGGATGCCTTATGCTCAGTTATCACCTTTTATCTGGGCTATAACCATTTGCACATAAACACCGATGAAAGTGGGTAACGTTTAGATAAGGAGAGTAGCAAAGCACTTTTTTTTTTAAAGCATTACTTGAAAAGAAAACAAAGTGTTCAATTTCTAAATAATGAAGCTCCTCTTAAGTCTGCTAAGCCAGTAAAACCAAATATAGCCCATGCCAACCATAACTGAACACCAGCCAAGGCGCACTTGAATAACAAGTAAGAATGAAATGCAAAAATCCCAGTGAGAGCAGCTACACTCTTTCATTAATCCAGACAGAAACGAAAAAGTGACATAAAAGGACTTGCCCAAACCCAAGGACTGCAAAGGGTGTGGCCAAAGAGGGACTCAAATCACTCTCTGTACCAGCGAGGAGGCTGCTTTCCAAAGGGTTCCTTTAAGCCCCTGCTCCTCTCCCAGGGGCTGAGATGCAAATGTTGCTGCTTATCCAGAACCAGCGCCTCAAACTGAACGCCTCGTGCACTGAAGCCAGCAGCCTCCTGTCTGGCACCAACACCCCCGGACAACCTTGTTAATATACACCTGGGCTCTGCCCTGAGAGTCGGCTTCTGGCGGATTCAGGTAGGCTTTGAGAATGCCCATTCTCAAGACCTTTCCCAGCCGGACACGGAACTAATGACAATTCAAACAATGTTCCAAACTACAGAAAGAAGCATCCTGTGTTTTGCGAGACCAATGAAAAGGTAAAGTCAGTTCACTAGTGTTTATGGAGTACTTTCAGACTGCTTAAGAGAGTGAAATGGGCAAAACTGCATCGAAACAGTTATTCTGGTTAAATGGAGCTCCAGGGAAAATAGCAATACCAGGCCCAGAGCCCACTGTATTTGCAACATACAATCCAAATGGCACCTCTTCCAGTCTTTTCCCTGCTGTCACCACCTCCTACACCAAAGTCCATGCTAAGTGTATGTCCCTTCCTGTTTCTAAGGCGCCTGCTGCAATCCCAGCACAGTTTGTAACACTGACTCAAACACTAAATTAGAGCCATCTACTTGCCTTCCTATATCCCTCAGCAAAGCTCTGTGAAGGCAGATGTTTGTTCTTCCATCATAGCAGCCCTCATGTCTAGCACACAGAACTCAATGAACATTTATTATATGAAGAAGTGAATACCTATTATCTTTCACATCTACCTAACATCACTGATTTCCACCTTATGAACATTCTACTTGTGATAGTTATTCAGATATAAAACACTCACTTATCCAAATTCCTTTCCACTTGCAATTTCAGCCGGCAAGGCTCAGTTAAGAGGCTTCCTCCTGTCTGTCGCACAAAATAGGAGGGAAAGATCAGGTCTCCGCTGCTATCGTCTGAGGCCTTAGAATACTCCCGGGGACGTCTCTCGGCAGCAAAGATGTCCATGTCCTGCAGGTCCACGACAATGCAATCCAGCAGGCAGACATGGTCTTCTACGTGGACCCAAGAAAAGAGAGAGAATGAAGAAAGTGAGACCCCAAAAAGGCTGGTCCTGAGCAAAACTAAAAAGCCAAAGGAAGTTCGTTCTGTCTTTGGGAAAACGTGGAGAACTGCCTGCTTCAGGAAACGAGGGGCCCGGACGTCTCCACTCGGGCACCAGGACCGCCCTGCGCAATGCTCTACGTGCTGACACTTCCTGCCTGCCCACCTCCACTTCTGGTGTACACTGTGCCACATCCCCTCAGCATATCCCTACTGTCCAGAGACACGAGCTGAGATTAAAAGGTTTTGATTAAACTGACTTAACATGCATTCCTCCCAGAACATCCAGCAGGCACCTGCTGCTATAGAGATAACATTACCCAAAGGTTACAAAGTCTCCCAGCAACAAAATTCTCTAACATGCACCACGTTATATACCATTTCCACAATCACCTTCGTTCTTGCTTAGATCACCATAGACCCCCCTCCCATATACCAACCAATTCCCTCCTGGCCCTCACAAAACCATTCTGCCCACAAAACACCAGTGTAATCCCTTTAAAAAAAATAAACTAATGAGACATAACATACATTCTCTTCTTTCACACACTTTAATGGCTATGTTTATTCCAATTTTTTCTGTAAATCTCCCCTAAGCCCTGTAAGACCCTACATAAGCCCACTGCCTACTCTTCCAGCCTCACCGGAAGCCATTCCCCACTTTGCTCATGAAGACTCAGGCTCACTGGCCTTAATTTCCCCAAAGGCCAAGCTCTTTGCTATTTGAACAGCCTTACCTATGGGGCCGCCCTCCCTTCTCCATCTCACTTGTGTCCTCTCTGTTCCTCTGTCTTTCCTGTAACATTTATCTTAATCTTCCAATATTTAGAAGCTTATTTAATGTCATTCCCACATTATTCACATGGTGGCAGGAACCATGTCTAACAGCACACACCTGCCATTAAGCAGGCACTAAATAAATTAGTTCTTGATTTCTTAACTATACTGATAACTATGTGAAAAGGATAAAAGTAGAGCTGATTTAGAAGGAGGAGGAGGGGATAGGAACAAAGGGCTCCAGAGAGTCCATGGGCCATCATGGAATCCTAGGGATAAATAGAAGAAGTAGGAAAACCACTATCTTAATCCAATCTTATACACAAATAGAGGAATCCCAGAAATAAAAAGTAAGCCTGGAGAAATATTGGTGGAAAAGAGATCTTTCTCTATCCCAAATCCTTTCCTGTATGTAAGGCTGTCCCCCCTCCTCACCAGCATTGTCATCATAGTGACAGAAGACAACATTCGCTGAGGATGCTGGGAGTGCACCCACCCCTGTGCTCCACATGTGTCACATAACATAGATCGAAAAGCAACACCATGTGGGTTAAGAATTCAAGTTCTGGCCGGGGCCGGTTTGGCTCAATGGATAGAGCGTCGGCTTGGGGACTGAAAGGTACCGGGTTCGATTCCGGTCAAGGGCATGTGCCTTGGTTGCGGGCGTATCCCCAGTGGGGGGTGTGCAAGAGGCAGCCGATCGATGACTCTCTCTCATTGATGTTTCTGGCTCTCTATCTCTCTCCCTTCCTCTCTGTATAAAATCAATAAAATATATTAAAAAAAAAAAAAAAGAATTCAAATTCTGGAGTCAAAATGCCTAAGCTCATAGTCCAATGCTACCATTTACTATAACTGATCTGCAGGTTAAATTAATCTCTCTTAGCCTTTATCTCTTCATCTGTAAAATGGGGATAAAAATAGATCTCTGTAGGGGTTGAAATGTGTGTGATAATTTACCTAAATAGTAAGTGTTCAACACTTATGATAATCATATAATGCCACTAATCATCCGGGTAACCAACCTCCTGTCATCTCGAGGGCTGTGAGGCATTGTGGGGATTGGCTCTTCCTCACATCTACCGTGTTTCCCCGAAAATAAGCCATCCTCTGAAAATAAGACCTACTGAAAGGTTTCCTTCTGAGTGAAATATAAGGCATCCCCCGAAAATAACCCCCCCGCCCCCCGGGCTAAACATGAGAGATTTGGTCCACTGATTCTGAAAGAAATGGAGTCACAAGAAATTCACCAGGAAATTCAGGAATTGGATTGTTATGATGATGTTCCAGAAGATGATGACATGACTGTCATTGAATAAATGAGTAAATTCTTGATACTGTAGGATTCACAGTTTGTCTGGTTTGTGTTGACAACTACCGTACTACCGTACTGTATACAGGTAATAAATTTCCTTTATTTTCATTTAACAATAAATGTGTACCGTATTCTTCTTCATGGAAAAATAACACATCCCCTGAAAATAAGACCTAGAGCATCTTTGGGAGCAAAAATTAATATAAGACACTGTCTTATTTTCGGGGAAACAGGGTATCTAATAGAGGATGCTCAGCAGTCTCCCTCAGCTCGAGTCCTCTAGCTCCCGAAGACCAACCACGATGGACTGGTTTTTGTGGCTTCTCATACCCTGTTTCCCTCTCGAGCTCCTTGGAGTAGCATCTCACTTATCCACTCCATCGCCCAACCAGAACCCATCTGAAAACTAAAAGGCCAAAATCATGCTCTCATCTGGATGGTCCATTCTTAAATTCCAGAGCAGGAAATCAATGACTAGATGACCCATGTCTTTTAAAAAATTTTTCATTTAAAGTATTTCCGTTGTTACCTAATTCATTAACATTTTATAAAAGAGTTACGTTTTATTTTTTAGAATTAAATAGTGACTGGCAAGGATGGTGTCTGAATAGTAGGTGTGTCTAAAGATGCAGAAATATTCTAGTTATAAATATCACCATCTGGTGGCAACTCTCTTGACCTATAAGAAAAAAATCCTAATAAATGATCTAAATATCTTTCTTTACACTGCTAATTTAATCCACTTTAGAAGTCACCCAATGCTAAGTCTACATCCTAAATATCTTAGGCCTACTAAAGCAATGTCAAAATTCGATTAGCACAGAAGACATGCTATTGCTTTACCAGCATCTGCCCTTACAGGGGGCAGCCTTCTCTTCCATTCCCCGCCCCCCCAACACACACACACACACACACACACACACACGCACGACCACCTACAGCCATCTCAGGAATTCCCCACCTTCACCACACAGTTCCCTTCTCCTCTCTTACCGGGGCTACTGGAAACCTGGCCAGCGGAGGGTGTGGCTTGCTGCCCTGGCTGCCGGGCTGAGGCACCGGGCTTGAGCTCAGTCTTCAGGCCGCCCGCACTGCCTCCAGCAGGAGGCGTCATGAACAGCCCCTCCGCGCGGCCGTCCTTCGGGTCCTCCGCGCTTGTCGTTTTCCTCGTGCTGTGCCTGGGGATGCTCGCGGGGGAGGCTGACGGCACTGGCTCCTGGAAGAAACAGAATAAGCTAAAAGGCGAGGATGGGGTGGTCGCTTCACTCTCCGGGAAATCCCAGCCAGAGCCTGGGCTCTCCAGAGACCCTGCCACTTGGCGTTTCCCAAGACAACCTGATCCCGTGAGCAAAGGGTAACAGGATCGCGACGTTTACATCGCATGTAATTACCTGCAGAGATGGTACATATAATTCAATACCTGGTGAAAACTGGGCCGATTTTGCAGGAAAATATTATCTTTTGTCTAAAGAGTAAATGTTAAGATGCTAATTGCCAGTGGTTTAATCTACGTAAAATGAAGCAAAAGCTAATCTCTCAGCCAAATGATAGATTGTCACTGTATTGGAGGGAGGATGCTTATTGTTCTAAGAACTGTATCTAACAGCAAGTTCGGTTCCAAGGGAACGAATTATTTACGTAACGTGTTTGCACTTTCTGGAAGTCTCTCCTCATGGGTTTCCATTTCTTATATCTCTCAGTAACTGTAAGTCACGGGGGGGTGGGGGGGGTGTGTGGAAAGGAAACACAGGCGGTTGGCCATTCCTATTACGTTTCTGCTCAAAGGACATAAAGATTAAGGGCTAATCCAGAGTAAAATAAATTCTACAAATCTACTGAAAATACTACACCCTGCTCTTACATACTGGGTGCCTTCAGTTAATTGCTCATAGGGATAAATCTTTTCACCAAAATGATTCAATAACTGCCTTGAAAACCTCCCGTGACTGCTCTGCCCGAGCCTCAGAGCCCTGCACCCCTACGGTGTGGGCCTCACCAGTGTTCTCACCTATCCATTCTCAAGAGCGAAATGGAGGAGGGGAGAGCCGTTTTCCGCTAGCGCGGCCTTACATGTTATTCCTCTCCGCCTTCGAGAAGGGGATGATAACAGTGCTCTCCTTCACGGTTATCCTGGGTAGGAATTACATGTAACACTGAAAGAAACCGCTTCTTACTTTCCGAAAGGTATTTTGCAAGTCAAATTACTAGGTAAATGCTGTTATTTAAGTATTTCCACATTAAAAACCTTTCCTCTTGCTTCGTTTATTTAAACTCTAGAAAGTTGCTCTTTCATTTGACTCATCTCTACATCCTCGTTGCAGGTGGTCTAAGAAAATCAATGGCTTGAGGAGATTAACTCAAAGCTTTTGAAAGGCTGACTTAGAAATTATGGTTTAAGCAAAGGCTCTGATTGAGGACAATGAAAGGAAGAGCATATGTAAAATTAAACCTGCACTCATTAGGACATGGATTTATGTAAAACAATTCCAAACACACAGGAGTCATAAGCTCAAAGGCAAATAACCCCTCCGCAAGCTTTGGTTGCAGGATCACTTCCTGTTCTTCAACCACTGGAATGCATGCTAGACAAACCTCACACGTGCAAATGTATTCAAGGGCAAATGGAAATGCAAACTGGTTTTGGTGAGGAAAGTAACTATCCACTTTATATAGGCCAAGGTGCTTCACAGATATGTTTATCTGCTGGCAGATACTATCACAGGCAGCACACTCCTCACAGCCCTTATGGAATTCTACAGAACCACCACTAGTATGCAAAAGGATAAGGCTTTCCTAGGGCTTAAGGGGGGGAAAATGCACCACCAAGAACTCACTACCGAGAGCAAGGAAGAAAGAGAAGGAAAGGAAAGAAAAGAGAGAAAAAGAAAAGCAATTGCTTTTCATAGTCCTTGAGAACTTCTCTACACAGGAGGAAAGCCACACACACACACACACACACACACACAATAAGCAGACTTTCCCAATGAGATACTTTAAAGGGTTAATTTTTAAATTTTTCTTTTTTTAAGCATAAGAGTGTGAATTGACTGCTGAATCCCATAAGGTTTTTTCAGAATAACCAAGAGGTAAAAAAAGCATATTATACCTTGAAGAAAAAGCGATCCTTGTATGCACTGCGACTTAAAATCAAATCCTCAAAAACAAATATAGGGAAATTTTTTTCATTAAAATGCTGCAAACTATATACAGTTATCTGGCTTACTTAACAAAACTTTCTTGGGATAGTTTGGCAATTCTTTGTGAAGCTAACTTCAGTGTCAGCTTGTGAGCCCATATATAGATACTAGAGACCCGGTGCACAAAATGCATGCACAGGTAGGGTCCCTAGGTCTGGCTGGTGATCAGGGCTGATTGGGGCCTTCCTTCTCCCTGCTGTCAGCTGCTGGAGGCTGGGGCCTTCCTTTGTTCTATGCCGCCCCCTGGTGGTCAGCACACGTCATAGCAAGCAGTTGAACTCCCAGTTGGTAAAACTCCAAAGGGTACAATTTGCATATTAGTTTTTTATTATATAGAATATCTGAGGAAATCAGTCCTTTACTTTAGGAAAAGTAGAGACACAGAAATGGTACTTTTTTTTTAAAATATATATTTTTATTGATTTTGTACAGAGAGGAAGGGAGAGAGATAGAGAGTTAGAAACATCGATGAGAGAGAGTCATCGATCAGCTGCCTCTTGCACACCCCCTACTGGGGATATGCCCTTGACTGGAATCGAACCCGGGACCTTTCAGTCCCCAAGTCGATGCTCTATCCATTGAGCCAAACCGGTTTCGGCTGACATGGTACTTATTGAACTTAATTACCCATTCCAGCTCTAAATGATCTTTTCCTAAAAATATGTAGGTCTCAGAACAAATATGTTCCCAAAAACTTACTATAAACTCAAAATACAGTTCCCAAGGAGGACTCCCTGGGCAGAAATGGCAGCAGAGCTGGAACAAAGATGCAATATCTATATGCAAACACTGGTGCTGACAGGTTTGTTTAAATCTACTCATCCTATCCTATATAATAAAGTAATTTGCAAATTGACCATCACTCCAACAAACAAGATGGCTGCCCCCATGTGGTCAAAGATGACCACCCCCATGTGGACACAAGATGGCCACCATGAGATGGCCAGTAGGGGAGGGCAGTTGTGGGTGATCAGGCCTGCAGAGGAGGGCAGTTGGGGGCAATCAGGCCTGCAGGGAAGGACAGTTCTGGGGACCCTGGCCTGCAGGGGAGGGTAGACAGGGACAACCAAGCCAGCAGGGGAGGGCAGTTAGGAGTGACCAGGCCAGCAGGGGAGGGCAGTTAGGGGCAACCAGGCCTACACGGGAGAGCAATTGGGAGGGACAAGGCCTGAAAGGGAGGGCAATTGGGGGGTACTAGGCCTACAGGGGAGGGTAGTTGGGGGTGACCAGGCCTGCAAGGGAGGGCAGTTAGGGGTGACTGAGCCAGCAGGGGAGGGCAGGTAGTGATCAAGTCAGAAGGGGAGGGTAATTAGGGGCAATTGGGCCAGCAGGGGAGCAGTTAAATGTCAATCAAGCAGGCAGTGGAGTGGTTAGGAGCAATCAAGCAAGCAGACAGGGAAGCAGTTGGGAGCCAGTAGTCCAGGATTGTGAGAGGGATCCCAGATTGAGGGTGCAGGTTGGGCTGAGGGACACCTCCCCCCTTGCACGAATTTCGTGTACCAGGCCTCTAGTGTTAAATATAAACACTTCATACTAAGAAGTGAATAAGAAAGTTTAGAAGCAGTTACCAATTTTTCTTTTTATGAATGAACCTTTCTTTTATGTTCTTTAAATCAGCAAACAGCAAAATGCTTATATCTCAACTATGAAAAACCATTTGCTTCATTAAGGCCAAGGTTACTAGTTCCCTAGTAGGCCTACTATGAAAAGACCAATGGTGGTGGATTTCACTTTCACTGTTGCAAAAAATACACATAAGTGGCCCTGGCCCATGTAGCTTGGCAGTTAGTGTTGGCCTACTCACTGGACGGTCATGGGTTCAATTCCTGGTCAAAGGCAAGTACCTGGCTGAAACCGGTTTGGCTCAATGGTAGAGCATCGGTCTGCGGACTGAAAGGTCCCAGGTTCGATTCCGGTCAAGGGCATGTACATTGGTTGCGGGCACATTCCCAGTAGGGGGGTGCAAGAGGCAGCTGGTCGATGTTTCTCTCTCATCAACGTTTCTAGCTGTCTATCTCTCTCCTTTCCTCTCTGTAAAAAATCAATAAAAAATATTTTTAAAAAAAAAAAGTGGGGGGGGGAGTACCTGGCTTGCAGTTTCAATCCCTGGCCCCAGTTGGGACATGAGCAAGAGGCAACCAATAAATATATATTTTTCTCTCTCCTCTTCCCTTCCCTTCCTTCTCCTCTAAAAATCAATGGGAAAAAATATCCTCAGGTGAGGATTAACAAACTAACAAAAATACACGAGTGGGAGCCTGTTTCTCCCAGTAAACGCAGCCTCTGGCAGGAGGTGACCAGCAGGCTTCAGTCGTCAGCTCTGCCTGAAGGGAAGCCTTTAAACCCAGGTAAACCCGATGCTGCCCTTCCCTTGCATCGCTCAACACTGCAGCCCCTGCTCTGGTCACCAAATCTGGTTTATCTGAGCGAGTGGCTATATAACTAAGGTGATATATGGACAATATGACCTGCAGCACTTTGTCCAAACACCCCCACTCTGGGTTCAGAGCCCAAGGTTACAACACATGGACAGGGTTCCTATGATTGTCCCTGTTCCATCTTCACTCTTCTCCTTCCTCTACCCATTCCCACTCACTGAATCAAGTATCTTTGGTTCAAGGTGCTTACATAAATAACAGTGAGTAACTGAATGAGTGAAAAGTAAAAGAAATAAAAAATACAGAGACAGTAACTGAAAATCATAACAATACTTGAGTTTAAGCACTGCCAACAAATAAATATTTTCTTACTACTTTCTGAACGGAGTTGCAGTCCTTGGCAAGGTCCTGGTAAGGACTACCACCCTACTCATGCTCTTTCATCTGCTCTTCTTTCTTTACAGAGGCAAACAGTACTGCTCATTCATATCTTTTCTGTCTAAGTCTTCGGAGTTCTTCCATCTAAGTTATTTTAATGAACTCACTGCCGCACCCTTCAGAAAATTCAAAGAGTTATAGCTACGCAGTAAGGGCCACTCACAACACATAACAGGAACAGCGTTTGTCAGCTTATTTTCCCCACATTATCCTAATCCTAATCCCGGGAGGTAAGATCAAATCGCAGCATCTATGTATGAGGTCCACACGTCCTCCTTACTACCTGTACAGTCCAAAAGAAATGGCTCAATCTTTTTAAAAAATATATATATTTTTATTGATTTCAGAGAGGAAGGGAGAGAAAAAGAGAGAGAGGGAGAGAGAAATGTAAATACTGAGAGAGAATCATTGATCGGCGGCCTCCTGCACTGGGGATCGAGCCCAAAACCTAGGCATGTGCCCTTGACCGGAATCGAACCTGGAACCCTTCAGTCCATAGACTGATGCTCTATCCACGGAGCCAAACCAGGTAGAGTGGCTTAATCTTTTTAGGTCTCAATTTCTTTATCTGGAAAAATGGTGTTAATAATACTAGAGACTTCTTAGGTTACTAATTTACTAATGAGAACAGAGTGAACAAATATGTAAAGAGCAAGGCTGATGTATAATAAGCATTCAGTAAGTGTCTCACTGCTATTATTGTCAGTCATAAAATCTTACAATTTAATCAAATTTTATGTACACCCCCATTCAAAGGCCATCTCTCTCCCAGTGTCATTAGCTGTTAGACTAAAATGAGCATAACTAGCTGGGGTTTTCAGTAAGAGCTATTCTGACAAGCTAAAACGAGTTTATACTGAATAAGCAGACAGACTGAAAAGCTTCTGTGGAAACTAGCAAGGTGCCATCAAAACACACAGGGAAAAAAGAAGACACCTCGAATTCCAGCAATGTTACCAGTCTCCTCAGGGCAAATATGAGTGGGATTGGCTAATCAGACCACCTCCATGTCCTCTTGGCACTAAGTCTGTGATTACTAGGTTCTCTCCCTCTCTCTCTCTCTCTCTCTCTTTTTCCTTTTTTGTTTTGTTAATCCTCACCCAAGGATATTTTCCCATTGATTTTTAAGGAGAGTGAAAGGGAGGGAGGGAGAAAGAGAGAGAGAAACATCAATGTGAGACATTGAGAGACAACACATCAATTGGTTGCCTCCCGCATGCACCTGGACCAGCCCAGACTGGGGCTGGGGATCAAGGTATGTGTCCTTGAACCCGGGACCCTTCAGTCCACTGAGCCAACCAGCTAGGGGGGTGCTCCCATTTTTATCATTTATTCTCAATGAGTCCCCCTTTTTCCAAATGTAAAATGAAAACAACAGCAATCCTCATGCCAATTACCTCCAAACATTATTGTAAGAAATAAATAAGTTCTAATATAATTTTAAAGTATAGAGCAATATCTGTATAAGACTTTATTATAAAGGTATTTTTTAATGGCTTAAGATAAACCTTGAGCCAAATCAGGTCCCCTGAAAAAGCCAAATAGTGTAAAAAGTTGATTATTCTGAGGTCAAACAGTGAAGAAAACATTATAAAGATGGAAGATTAGTTCTGTTGGTTTGTTTATGAAATAACTTACTACACAGTTAGTAAAGTTATAATTTCTACTATGTCTATTAAAATGTTAATAAAATGTCAATAAAATGTCAAAAATAAGTCTTCAAGCCCTTGTCGGTTGCTCAGTGGTTAGAGCATCGGCCCGAGGACTGAAGGGTCACAGGTTCGATTCCCAGTCAAGGGCACATACACTTTGGTTGCAGGTTTGCTCCCTGCCCAGGCTTGGGAAGCGTATGGGAGGCAGCCAGTCGATGTTTCTTTCTCTCTCCCCTCCTCCACCCTCCCTTTTACACTCTCTAAAAATCAATGGAGAAAATATCCTTGGGTGAGGATTAAGTAATAATAATAATTCTTCAAAGTCACATACACTAACAGCAGTTAGGAACATCTCACAGCAACACATGAATTTTTTGATTGGTGTTCAAATGCTAGTTCAGCTGACAAGGGAGTGGGTACTGATTGCTCACCTTATCTTGTAAGGAAAAGGTCCCAGGAAAACCAGCAAAGAGAAACCTGTTCTTGACTTTCAACTTCCCCAAATTTGCTACAATCAGGTTGTTTGATCTGGAACTTTCTGGGATAAGGAGAACAGGAGCACCAGCCTCAATATCCAGGAGAACCCGTGAGCAGCGCTGAGCTTGATCTCTCACCTACAAGAGAAAAGAGAATGGACTCAGAGGATCAATTAATTCCCTAATTTTACAACCAAATGAGCTCAGGTCTACCAAAAGTTCCATTAATTTATAAAACTAAAACCCCTAAAATCATACAGAGTACTAGTATTATCCTATAACCACCATGCAGTTAAATTCAAAATTAGTAACAAGAAGATAATGAAAAATATTTAAAAATCAGACTACACACTTCTAAATAACCCATGGGTCAAAGAAGAAATCACAAGGGAAATGGAAAAATATTTTTACCTTACTGATAACTAAGTCATTGCATGCTAAAATTCATGGGATGTGTTTAAAACTAAAGAAAAATGTTCAGTAAATGCTTATTTTATATTTAAAAATAAAGATTTAAGACCAATGATCAAGGCTTTGACCTTAAGAAGCTTAAAAAAAAAAGAAAAGAAAAGAAAAAGGAAACTAAGTAGAGGAAAGAACATAATAAAGAACAGAAGTTACTTATTTTGAAAACAAATAATAGAAAAAATAAATAAAAACATTCATGGAACACTACATCAACAACCAGAGAATATACATTCTTTTTAAGTTTAATACCAGGCTTCAATAAATTGGTTCTTTGAAAAGACTTATCAAAAATGATAAACCTCTTCTTATAATAATAAAAAGAAAGAAATGAAAAAAACCACCACTATAAGGAAGGAGTGGGGGACATTGCTACAGAACTTGCAAATATTAAGAAGATAAGGGAACCTATGAAAAATTTCATGCCAGCGAACTGACAATTTAGATGAAGTGCACAGACTCCTTTAAAAAAAGCTATCTACAGTTAACATCATATTTAATGGTGAAAAACAATATTTTCCCGCTAAGACAGCAATTTTCAACAGGTATGCCGCAAGAATTTTTAAAACATGCAAAACCTGACTATTTAGTTAGGGGCCCTGACCTCTTTTCCCTTAGATTGTCAAATTAAAAAAAAAAAATGACAATAGCCAATACAATATTTGTCTGGTGTGAATGAATCAAAATTATACCTATTTTTTGGCCAGATCCTCAAAAATACAGATTTTTTTCATTTGCCACAGAATGTCAGTAATTAATTTATTTGTGCAGTGGAGATGATAAAGGTTGAAAATCACTGCCTAAAGTAAGGAACAAGGCAAGTATAGCCACTCTGACCACTTTTATTCAGTGTTGTAGTGGAAGTCCTTGTCTGGGCAAAAAGGCATTTAGGTTGGAAAGGAAAAAATAAAATTATCTTGTTCTCAGGCAACAGTCATCTACAGCTAAACAATTTAAAGAAACTAGAATAAGGAACTTCATTAAGATGACAGGATATGAGGTCAACATAACAATATGATTTTTAAAATTAATATAATTTACAATAGCAACCAAAATTGGAAATACTTAGAGACAAATATAACAAAATAATTATAAAACCAGTATACTCAAAACTATAAAATACTGCTGAAATGGAAGATCTAATTAAATGGAGAGATGTACCATACTCAAGGATCCAAAGACTCAAGACTGCTAAGGTGTCAATTCTCCTGATACACACAGATTCAATGTAATCTCAACCAAAATCCTCAGTGGCTTTATTGTAGAACTAGACAAGCTGATTCTAAAATGTATAAAGAAAAACAAAGGACCTAGAATAGCCAAAGCAACTTTGAAAAACAGAGAGAGAAAAAAAAGAACAAAGTTAGAGAGTCTAATCAAGACTAGGTAGTACTGGCATACGATTAAATAAAAATCAGTACAACAGAATAGAGAATAAAGAAATACACATAGACATATATAGTTAAGTGAATCTCAACAAAAGTGCCAAGATGTTTCAATGGGGAAAAAAACAGTCTGGGGATGTACATGGGGAGAAAAACTCTCAGCCCTTACTTCACAAAACACACACACACACACACACACACACACACACAAGTCAACTAAAAATGGAAGAGGTCTAAAATTATAAAACTTCTAAAAGAGGACAAAGGAGAAAATTTCTGCCACCTTGTGGTAGGCAATGGTTTCTTTGATAAAAAACAAATAGCACTAACCATAAAGTAAAGAAATTGGACTTCATCAAAATGAAAAACTGCTTTTCAAAAAATAGTGTTAATAAAATATTTTTATATATAAGATGAGCCACTGCCTAACCTAATAGAGCCTCATCAGTTATCATCATAACTAACTAGCTTTTTTTCATGTGTCTGTCTACCTTCCCACTAATATATAACCTCCATGGAGTCAATGAACATGTCTTTCTTGTTTTCCATTATATTCCCAGCACGTGCACAATGTATGACACATCATTCCACAATAAACATTCACTAAATAATTGAAGAAATGAACAAACAAGGTTGTCATAAGGATCAAATGAGAGAATATATATGAAAGTACTTTGAAAACTCCAAAGCATTGTTAATATAAATAATTATTACTCGAATGTAAAGCACACTTATTTTTTCTATCTCCATTTTCCTTCTACGACTGAGTCAACAGAAGAACAGCAAGAAAAATAACTCGCCACCGGTCACACAGCTTATAGTGGCAACACCCAGGCTCCAGATTCCTGTCCCAAGGTTCCTAAAGTAGAAATGTCTTAACTCCACCAAAAGTCTGTACTCCAGTTCCTCAGTGAATAAAGAAATTTAATATAAGAGACACCATGTAAAGTAGAAGACACAGGATACCTATATCATACTTCTGGGGTAAAAAACAAAGGAAACAGCTGTATTTTTGGCCGATTTTACTTAGTGGTTTCAGCGTTGGCCCTTGGACCAAAGGGTCGCAGGTTGGAATCCCAGTCAAGGACCTATAACTGGGTTGCATGCTCAATCCCCTGCCCGAGGTGGGCATGTGCGGGAGGCATGTGTCTCTCAAATACATGGATGTATTTGTCTCCCTTCCTCCCTACCCATCTCTTTTTCTCTCTCTTCCCCTTCCTCTTTCTCTTCTCTCTAAAAACCAATGGCAAAAATATCCTCAGGTGAGGATAAATAAAAATTTAAATTAAATTAAATTAAATTAAAATAAAGAGCACAGCTGGCATGGCTCAGAGGCTGAGTGTCAACCTATGAATCAGAAAGTCACGGTTAGGTTCCCAGTGAGGGCACATGACTGAGTTGTGGACTCCATTTCCAGTGTGGGGCATGCAGGTGGCAGCCAGTCAATGATTCTCTCATCATTGATGCTTCTATCTCTCTCTCCCTCTCCCTTTCTCTCTGAAATCAGTAAAAATATTTTTTTTAAATAAAAGAAGAAAACAATTTCTCTTTGCCCCAAATTAGGCAAATGATTTAGGTAAATATGTTCTTCTAATTTCAAGCATCAAGATTAATCTCTTTCTCCCTCCTTCACTCTCTCCCTCCCTCCCCTGCCCTTTCTTTTTCTCAAGTCAATAAAAAAAAATTGTAAAAAAAAAAGGTTAAAAACAAATGTAAAGTCCCACCAGATCAGTATTTGCAGACATTAGAAAATGTATGACTAGAAATCCAGGTACTAGTTAACGGTAGATAATACCACCTGTCAACAGTACAATAATAGGAAAAAGGAATTTAAATTTCAAACCAAATAATCTTATCTGCAAACAAAGTAGGTCTTTAGCTCTCTCTGTAAATCTAACTAATTCAAACAGCTAGATTAAAAAGCCTCGAGAAGATTGGCTTTTCTTCAAAGGCCACACATTTAGCACTATCCAAAACAGGAAAATATGCCTTTACCTTCTGCTTGTCCTATATAATTTAAAACTTAGCTATTTAATTTCTTCCTCCCCAGGAAGTTAAGCCCAATTACTCTGTAATGCAGTGTGTACTTTCCTAACCCAACTGGTTCTTCACAAATTACTTATTACAGTTTAAACACATATAAAAATAATTGTTTAAATATACATAATTCTAACAGACAACGTTTAACAAAGCTGGACTGAAAGTCACAAAAATGTTCATGGTTTTATAGGATTCAGTCCTATAAAATAATACCACTTAAGTATTTAATACCATGTACAGGATTCAAACCTATAATTCAGAAGTACTCAAAAATAAACTATGGGCACAAAGATACTCATGGAAGCATTACAAGAAAATGGTTAAGTAAACTAACTTGCCGGATTACATAGTTATTATTAAAAAGAATTGCTATGAGAAATGCAAACCAAGATGGAGAAAGATTATAAAAAAAGGGTTATTCCCAAAGTGTAGGCATGAAGGTAACACACTTTCTGTGCTTTCCTATATGAACTATATGCTTTCCCTCAATTTAAAGATTTTTGAAAAGTATATGTAGTCCACATACCATTTTACACTCAGTAACTGACCCAAAACATAAAGGTTGACAATACAAGAGTTGGAAAAGATATGAATGAAAGGAATTCTTTACACATTGTCCATGGGAGTATGTAATGGAGGGGCCATTTCTGAAAACAACCTGGCATTATCTTATAAAGAGAAGTATGTGTATCTCTCCGCCCAAACATTCCACTCCTAAGTATCTCAGAAAAACTCTAACACATACATGTACATTGGGAGACACTGTAAACAACCCAAGTGCCCAACGGGAAAGTGAATAAATCATGTGTGTTATTATACACAATGAATTATCACGGTGAAAATAAATTAAATGCAATCACATGTAATAAATCTGGATGAATCTTATTAGCACAGTGACCAAAGAAAGCAAGTCACAGCTCAGCCGGTGTGGCTCAGTGATTGAGTATCGACCTATAAATTAGAAGATCATGGTTCAATTTCATCAGGGTTCATGCCCGGTTTCAGGGTCAATGGGGGGAGGCAGGGGCCAGGAGGCAACCAATCAATGATTCTCTCTCATCATTGATGTTTCTAGCTCTCTCTCCCTCTCCCTTCCTATATGAAATCAATAAAAATATATTTTTAAAAATAGAGCTACATTATAATTGTTTTCTATGGTTCCCAAACTGCACCAGGACACTATAAGATGCTGCTGCCCACTCACAAGTGGGTGGCCAGGCCATGTTAAAGTTTTAGATAAACATGTCATCTGTCAGACACCGCATAATGCAAACAACTAGCTTGAGTTAGTTCATATTCAATACATGTAACATCCTTTCAAGGATGTCTCATCTTTGTGAAGCTATGTCTTAAGCAGCTGCTGTGACAAAAAGCAAGAGCCATGAGGAAGTAAATGTGCAACAGGAAATTTGGGTTGTCATGTTCAATCCAATTCCAAGTTTGAGAAGTTGTGATTATTCGAGAATGAAATAAAAATATTGTTCTTTCACTTATGTGCTATTATTTTTCAAGCAGCTACTAAGTTGTTAGGACATATGTGCTTATTTAGTCTTAATTACTTCGTAAGTGGGAAGCCACTGGGTGTTTCTTTTGGCCCAGGATGTGCCACAGAAAGACTCCCAAGACATTAAGGGAGAAGAAGCAGTTTGGGGAATTCTAATTCTATCTGAAAAAAGCCCTCTTTATATATATTCTTCAGGACCACTTTCCAACTGAAGAACCCTCACTCACGTCCTAGAAGGGCCAGAGTCTTAAGTATTATCCATAAATTTCATTAATCATTTTTAGAGAAGGTTAAAGCTAAACTTTAAAGGTAACTAGGTACTCACAATACAATGAATAAGAAATGTAAGTCTCAGATTACAGCAAGATTTCTATAGATGACCAGCTACATGGAGGCAGGGTTAGCTTTAGAGGCTCACACGTCCCACTGACCAGTCAGACGGAAAAGGCAGCTTGGAGAAAGGAGACTACCTACCGTCTGGCCCTCGATGGCGGCCCGCTGGCGCCCTAGGACGTCCTGCAGCTGCGTGAAGTGCTGGATGAAGGCCACCACCTCGGCCTGAAAGCGCTGCGTGTGCACGTACTGCACCGAGGCCATCTGCAGGCTCACGCGGACGTCATGCTCCCGCCGCAGCAGGGGGTCGGGCCGGCCGTACCTGCCAACGGCAGCATGTGACTCAGCGGCGGCAAGACGCAAGTCAGGATTGGAAGACAACTAGGACTGAGCTTGGGGCTTCCCTAGAGAGCACACTTAGAGATTAAAATGGAAATCCACATCAAGTTTTACAAAGTGAACTCCAATAACCACGCCCTTTCTGAGCTTCGGCAAGCGTTGAGGATGTGAAATAGGAGGCTGGTGAGAGACAGCAGGGCTGGACACAGGTGGGCGGCTCCAGGCACTAGCTCACTCCCAATTCCAGGACTCACTCACAAGCCCCCTGTGGTCAGACCTTGCACCTATCCTTTACGGAAAAGCAATTATTCCTGCTCACTCTGTCTAGCAATGACTGTGACAATATGGGTTTAAAAGATAATAAAAATAAGACCATGAAACAATGTCTAAGAAAACTGGGCAACCAAACCGATGTTCCTGGGGAAGACTCCTCTGGAGGCAGAAAGAAGTCTTAATTTAACTCCAGTGAAACGCAGGCTAAAGAGGCTTAGCATCAACATTCCAAGACAAATTAGAAAACCTTAGGAATGATTTTGAATTTAGTGGGGTATGGAACATGGTGTCATAATAATAAATTAATATACAGCATACAGTCACTGGGGAGAGGATCTCACACTAGCTAAGTACTTATTCTGTGACAGAGAATTAAGAGTTTTATATTAATTATCTCATTTATTACAGAACCACACCACTGTGGTAGGTAACAATAGAAACTAATCCATCTAAACGCTCAATACAGTATGGCATACTCCCCCTGAAAATGACAGAAAAGTTCCCAGATATCTTTAGAAACAGGTTTTCTCAGTTCTGGTTGAGTATGAGAATCACTGTGGCAAACTGGGGGGCAGGGAGGACTGAGCCTTACCTTACCCTACACCAAAATATTAGGGGGTAGAGTTGGATATTTGTATTTTCTAACAGCTCCCCCAAAGGTTGAAAAACCACCGTTTTAAACTTTCTGCCTTTTAATAACTATGCAGGCCTACAGATGCCTTCTAAATTCTAAAACTGAAAAAGATTCAATATAGATTGTTTCTACAGAAAAAAAAAATGCACGATGTCATTTAACACTATATCTTCAACAACTTTCTCAGGCTGCAATTATTCTAGAATGTTTACAGCCTGATGGAAACCAATCTCAGTCCCTCAACATTTCGGTAGGAAAGCAGATGCATGGAGATGAAATGAGCGGCCTACGATCACATAACCAGTTAGCGGGAGAGCGGCATGAGCCAGGGTTTTCGGTGATCAGAAGTACTGCGATCATGCCCATCTGTTTATGAAACCCGAGGAGCCCACTTCAGCTCAGATCCATTTCAACAGAAATCAGGATTCCTCCCAACTAGATCAAACCAGTGTTGTGCAAGAAGGTACATTTTTTAAGTCTTTTCTTCATTGATTGGTCAACACGAATTTGAAACAGTCAGCAATAATGATAACAGGTCAAGTGAGAAAAATGGAGGGGTTTTTACTTGAAAGCCTGGAAGATGAGAGCTTCATCCCCCCTGGTGGTGAACCGCTCCCGGTAGAATTCCCCGTGGGCTGTGAGGTCACTCAGCGACAGACTCCCGATGCTGCCTTGCAAGGCCAGGTCTCCTTCTAGGGGCGTTAGATTAGAACATGTTACATACCCTCTGTGTCACACACCGTAAAGGTGTCTGAAACAAAGCTGACATACCCGTGCCTCAGACTTCCCACCATCTGATCGAACTACAGGACAAAAACAAATTTTCCCATTCCACCACACCCGGAAAAAATGTCTTCTGCGATTTTTCAAGGAGGCTCAGTGCAAAAGTCCGCAGGGGACTGAAATGACACGGCAACATCACACTTGAACGTTTACAACAGGGGAGAAATTAAACTAAGTGCGTACACAATTTAAAGAGAAAAGCATTTACAACTACAGATAGGAGCATGATCCATTCTGAGAGTGGACCCCTAATCAGATTTAGTGAAATATCCTCATTTCTATTCATTGTACTATGGGTTAAAAAATGAAAAAGGAAGTATTAGACATATGTCAGGTATTCAAGCAACCTTAAGTGGTTTGGGTATGATTTAATAACAAATAAGTAAAAACAGTATTCATGGGAGAGACACTAAAGACTCTGACACTGCAGCGGGAGGCCCCTGGAAGGCGGACAGAAAGGATGCTGAAACTCGGGCATCTGAGCAGTGAACCTACAGAGTCATTCTCACCAGGGGGTGGGTAGTAAGAAGAAATATGCTGAACTATTGCTTCTATAAATTTTTATCATCATAATTAGCATTATAAAAACAATTACTAGTTCAGCTCTCAATGAGTCAAAAAGCACATACTAATTTTTTTATTCTTAATGTCCTCTAAGAAATACCCAAGCTTCTCCAGTTTTAAAGAACTATCTCTGCTAGGCAGCTTTTAGACACCGATTTATACCAGACAGAAACACCTCAAGTTCAGTTCATTCCTTCCCCAAAAGACATTCCTGTTTTTAACTACAGGGTCCATATTTCATTGCCTGGTCCTTAAGGAGGAATGGTGTTTGATTCACTTTAGAGATCCCTACTATTTAAAATTTGATGTAGATGATCACAGTTTTTCTACAAAAATTGCAACTTACAGAGTCCCACTGGAAGGAATGCCAGAGCCTTGGCCGGGTGGCTCAGGTGGTTGGAGCATCATCCTGTACTCCAAAAGGTTTCATACGGGAGGCAACCGATAGATGTCCCTCTCTCTCTCTCTCTCAAGTCAGTAAAAACATATCCTCAGGTGAGGATTAAAAAAAAAAAAAGAATCCCAGGTTTACAACAATATCTTCCTGCCCACTGAAACGAGTTTGGCTCAATGGATAGAGCGTCAGCCTGTGGACTGAAGGGTCCCGAGTTCGATTCCGGTCAAGGGCATGTACCATGGTTGCGGGCACATCCCCAATAGGGGGTGTGCAAGAGGCAGCTGGTCGATGTTTCTCTCTCATCGACGTTTCTAGCTCTCTATATCTCTCCCTTCCTCTCTGTAAAAAATCAATAAAAAATATTTAATATATATATATATATCTTCCTGCCTAAAATCATACACCCTATTGGTGACTCCCCGTCTTTACTGCAATAGATAGAACGAACATATGCCCTAGTTTCCCAGAAACAGCCTGTTACACACCAAGTGTAATTAGCAAATAATCGTCCCCAGATGTAATTATTAATAATGCCTCCTTTCACTCTCAAAAATGTTCCAGTGTAGACAAAAAAAAAAAAATTATATAATCACCAGATATACTTTGTTAAAACCACAGACACTAGGGCTCTATCCCACTAGGACTTCTGAACCAGAGTCCTGAGATGGCGGTGGGAGGGAGGGAACTGTGCCAGACACCTGCATTTCACCAAGATGACCAGATGATTCTCATCCGTAAGGCAGCGTCTGAGAATCACTGTCATAAACCATGGCCAGGCCAATAAGCACAATCAAGCCGTTGATTCCACACCTTACTCAGCATGTGAGGACAATTAGATTTGTGAGCAAGATGTTCAAATTCTTACCAGATTTTGCAAGTTTGATTTTCCCCCACTTACCAATCATTTCCAGGTGTGCCATTAATTTGGACACATTTGCTTTCGCAAGCTCACTGGTGGTCTTATTCAGCACGAGAGAGAGCGAATGAACCTGAACGCACAGAAGACAAAGTTAGACAAATGTTACTTGGAGGGATGACGGGGGAGGGTGTCCTTCCACAGAACAAGAGAACAAAGTTAAGGAAGAAGCAGAAAGGTGAAACTTCAAGTTGATGCCAATTTCATTTCAGCTTTCTTCAGCCAGTTCGAACCATAATCTGAGGACTAAGGAGAGAGCTGATAAAATAGAAACTCAACGGGGCAATCTACAACCCAGATTCTGCAGTGTCTTCTCTATGGCTGCTTGTCTATGCTGTCACCACCTGAACCCCCTATCTTAGCATGAATGGGACGTCACTAAAAGTGGGCAAACCAGATGTCTTATACATCCTGGCATAGTGTAACAGGATGCACTCAGCACCACTTAAAAAATGTTTTTACCAAAAACTCGAACCTGAATCTGATCAAGTCTCTAGAACTAACTTCCATTTCTAAAAGTAGAAGATAAAAGAATCAAATGGCAAATCCGAGATGTGGGACACCTTACAGCCAACTGCATGGGGGGTGAGGGGGAATAAAAGAGAAGGAAAACTGGCTTAATTAACAGATTTCAGAGACATGACACAACTGTCACATGTGAACCTTATTTGAATCTCCATTCAAAAAATTCTAATGTCCCATCATTTAATTCTCCTCATTTTGTAGATGAGAAAACTATGGCTCAGAAAAGCAAAGTATTCCACTAAATTGTAGACCTCAAAGGAAAGACATGAAGCTTTTTAAATCCTTCATTCGTCTACAATGCACAAGCATTTTTGAGACAATCAGGGAATACATAGTACCAAGGAATTCTTGCTAAGGTAGTTATATGTGACAATGCATTGTAGTTATATTTTAAAAGTCTGTATTTTTCAGGAATGAAGACTGAAGTTTGTACAGATGAAATGTTATCTAGAATCTGCTTTAAATACTTCAGCAAGGAGAAAAGTAAATGTGATGATTCCCACAGGATTTGGTACATGGACGTTCATTATACTATCAGAGGTCCGGTGCACAAAATTCATACACAGGTAGGGTCCCTAGGCCTGGCCAGTGATCAGGGCCAATCAGGGCCTTTCGGCTGCCAGCCACGGCCTTCCTTCCCTGGCTGTCAGCTGCCAGCCATTGCATTCTTTCCCCAGCTGCCAGCTGAGGCCTCCCTTCTTTCCGCACTGCCCCCTGGTGGTCAGCGCACATCATAGCAAGCAATCAAACTCCTGGTCTTCCAGTCCAACTCCTGAGGGGACACTCTGCATATTAGCCTTTTATATATATATATAGACTAGTGGCCCAGTGCACAAAATTCATGCACTCGGGAAAGGGAGGGGCCCCCCAGCCAGGCCTGTGCCCTCTCACAGTGCAGGAGCCCCACGATCAATTGCCCCAAAGAGGTAGGCCAGAGCCAGGGGTCCCGCCTCCGCAGCACATGCAGCCACAGGACCCCCAAGGGCAGTCACACGAGCAGCCTCTGAGGCCCACCCCTGAATCATGCACACAGAGTCAAGTCCTGCCCACCCTGGTGATGGACTGTGACAGCGTGATGGCATGGCAGCATCAGGACATGACGACCACCTAGGCTTTTATTAGTATAGATTCCCTCTGTTTGTGATTTATTTGAAAATCTTCACATTCAATTTTTTGTTAAAGTTCTTATTCTAAAAAAGTCAATTTTGGAGGGGCAGTAAGCCAGTCCTGTTGTTTTAACCAACTACATGTTATCTTAATTAGATGATGGCAGATGAGGAAACTGAGGCTCAGAGGAACTAAGTAATTCCACTGAATTATACAAACCAACGAAAGTTTTTTTAAACCGTTTCCTTTCCCTGCCTCCAGATGGGATTTACACTCAAACCTTTTCTAGGCCATTGTCTACCTTTTTGTAACAGATATATATAGCTCCTCTGCCAATGGATCTATTTTCTAGAGTAAATGCATGATGGTCCAATTTCAATAAACAAACTAAAATTCATTCTTAGAACTTCAAGGAGTGAAAGGGAGCTGATACCTTGAGATCCAGCCTGGTGTTAACTGGATCCTGAAGCTCAGGCTCCGGCAGAGCATTTCCTTCTGACTTCACGTTTTGTAGAATGTCCTCAGGCGCAGGGACCTTCATTGCATGGTTGTCTGCAGTGGAACCGATTCCAAAAAAATCTAGAATCACGACCCAAGTTTGCAGTGTGATGAGCACATCCAAGCAGTTAAAATCAACATCAATGCTCCGGTTAATTCGGTTGTAAATGGAAGAGAATTCTGGATGCTTCTTATCCACCAAGAATATATTGATGTGGACCAAGGAATCATCAAATTTACTCTTTCCAGCAAGTGTCTTGGGCTCATCTACTGAGGGAGAAGGAGGTGGGGTCAAGGGGCAGTCCTGGTCTTGGACTTCCTTTTGCTTCTTCTTGGATGCCGAGGTAGGTCTCTGATACAGCTGAAAGACGTTAGGAGCTTCTTCCATGTGGGAGGGGAGAGAGCGAGGCATGTCAGGATACTCCACATTGGAAATCGAAGGGCAAGACTGAGAAAGGTATTCCTTTTGTGCTAAACTCGACGGCTTAGGGGCTCCCCGAGACACCATCAGGTTCTTGTATTTAGAATCCGGGTTTTTCTCCAATAAGTCTTCCATCAGCAGAGAACGCAGGGCGATCTGAATGGATAAGGTCTGAGGATGGTCTTTATTGAATTCCACCTCAAAATCCTGAAACTTTAAGCTCACCAGCCCCTGGGCCCCCAAGGTCAGATCTCCACTTAGCTGAACTTGAAGCTCTGATATACAAAAGTTGGCTTGAATCTGGGTAAAGGATTTGACCTCCTTCACAGACAAGGACTTCTGAGAAGAGTTAGAAAGGCTGGAGTGGCTGAACAATCCGTTCTCCTTCCTTTCCAGGGAAGGCTCTCCGCAGGTACTGAGGGAAGGCAGAGGAGAATTAGGGCACGGTGAGGCGGCGGCACTGCCTGGAAACTTATTCAGGTCTTCACTGTACACGAGATTGTCCAGTGTTTGTAAAACCTGCTCATACACATGCTTTGCTAACACCACCTGTATGCAAAGAGAAAAAATTCCGTTATTCTGTCACCATGATTAATTGTACTCAGCTGCACTGCCCCAAAATTACCAAAGTTGCCTTTTATGGGTTTCCAAAGAAGTTATAAATTAGTTGATGGCAAGAACTTTCTCTTTTGTTTCTTTTCTGTCCTTACCTCTCTCTCTGACCCTGTCTATTCAAAGGCCCTCCCCCGGTACCTCATGGAATAACCTATACACAATAAATATTCAATAAGTGCAACTGGGTGTAGGCCTCAATCACTCTTTCTAACCACATAAGAACAACTGCAGAAACTGAAAGGGATGCTGCTAAAAGTCCAGCGTGGGCCGAAACCGGTTTGGCTCAGTGATAGAGCATCGGTCTGCGGACTGAAAGGTCCCAGGTTCGATTCCGGTCAAGGGCATGTACATTGGTTGAGGGCACATCCCCGGTAGGGGGTGTGCAAGAGGCAGCTGGTCAATGTTTCTCATCGACGTTTCTAGCTCTCTGTCTCTCTCCCTTCCTCCTCTCTATAAAATATCAATAAAATATATTAAAATAAATAAATAAAATAAAAGTCCAGCGTGGTTTGACACAAGATCCATGGTTCTAAAACCTCTGATCATCACCAAGCAGTGTAACCACCTATGTTTACAGCTAAACAAATAGATACTGCTCTTAATGGTAATATTAATGATCTATTATTACCTATGTTTCTTTCTCCCTTATTTTGTTGTGGGGTTTTTTTTGTTTGTTTTTTTTGTTTTGAAGGAAAGCTCTTTTTTTTCTTCTTTTTTTTAAAATATATTTTATTGATTTTTTACAGGGAGGAAGAGAGGGATAGAGAGTTAGAAACATCGATGAGAGAGAATCATCCATCAGCTGCCTCTTGCACACCCACTACTGGGGACATGCCCGCAACCAAGGTACATGCCCTTGACCAGAATCAAACCGGGACCTTTCAGTCCACAGGCCGATGCTCTATCCACTGAGCCAAACCGGTTTCGGCTTATTTTGTTTTTAATTACAACTTCTCATCTAAAATATTTTCAAGCAAGTTTTTTATTTACTTAAGAGCAATTTTTTAACAGAGGAATTCCAAACAGATATAGAAATGATGGAATTAGAAGGCGATCATTTTATAACCCCTAATTAAATAATTTATCCCATCACAGTTCATCCACGTAGAATAAGCTCTTTTATGAATGACTGACGGAGAATTTTGCAATGAAGGGATCAGGTTCCTGCCACCGGGACACAATCACCCATCTTAGCATTACTGAGAGAGACAACCAAACAGTACATGTCTCCCGACACAATGCAATATGAAGCCCACAGCACTACCTTTGAAGTGTCTAGCCTAAACAAAAAAACAAAAAATGAACCGGATCCAGTTAAATCTGTAGAGTTAAGTTACAGTTTACAGGAAATGTGGGGGGACAAGTTAAGTAACACCACAAACAAACAGCGAATCCAGAAAGTGGGACATTCTATAGGGCAAATGACCTGGTTTTCACAACAAAATAATAGCATGGAGGGAAATGAGAGGAAACCTAAATTAATAGAGAACCACAAATGTAGCGTGCAGACCTTGTCTGGACCCTGATTTGAACAAGCCTAACGTGAAAAGACATTTTTGAAAAATGGATTAAAATTTAATGATGCTAAGAAATCCTCATTTATTTCATCATACATGATAATATTATTGCAGGTGTGTCAAAATGTATGTAGTCTGTAGAGATACATTTCAAAAATATAGATAAAAATGGCATGAGGTCTGGGATTTGCCTTAAAATCCGAGTGATTGGAAAAAAAATCTGAGTGATGGGTGCATAAGGCTCATTAGATATTCTACTTTTGTGTATGTTTAAAGTTTTTCATAATAAAGTATTTTACATTACTTGAAATTATTTTTAATAACTTAAAATAATTTATAATAAAGAATATCATCAAAAACTATAGCAAATCAATGATAACCATAAGAATAAGACTATAGAACTCAATAGAATCTACATTATGTGCTAGATTTAAGATGAAAATGCATAGAAAAGCTTTGGGGACAGTTCTATCACCCAGAGTCTCATATCCAAGAACCACTGATACTAAGAAGTACACACATTCTGTTAGCACTCCTGACACACAGACTGATGACCAGCTAATGCCTGCCTGTCCTTGCTGTTTTATAATGTTATGCTCTTTTCTCTCATTCCTGTGAAAGCAGGAAAAATTACACTTTTAAAGGAAAAGGGATGACAAGTGTATGTACACACATACACACACACACACACACACACACACACACACACACCAAGAAATCCTATCCAGGCCCATTTCATTTCAAAGCTGGCAAGACGAATTCTAATTCTCCCTTGAAAGGATCTGTTAGCAGCTCAGATAATCAGATTATTTTATAGGTTGGGCCAAGTATGTCAAAGAGAGACAATAATTATGTCCTCCTGGGAAAGAGTCACTGACTTTTTAAGCAATAATTTTCCTAGTTTCTGAATGGCAATGGAACTCAGGATCTCCCATCTTCCTCTATAAAACACACCCCTCCTCCACAGGAAGATGGCTGATAAGACTGATTCCCCAGGGATAAAAAGACACAATAAAAAGACTCTATGTTGACTAGAACAAGTTATCAATAATAATATGCATTAATGATATCTCCTTGAGTTTATATATTTTCCTTCCAATAGTTTATATATGATATGAAAATACATAAATACATATATTCTAAATATAAAACAGGTGACTTTAACTGTCTGGACATGAAAATCCACAAGGTATTTATTTACCTGAACCGGATTGACAAATTTCCCTTCAATCTTCATGATGCTAGAAGTTCCCAGGTCATCTGGACTGAGGGAGAAAGTCAGTTCAGATTCTCTCTCTATAGGGATCTTCTCCAACTTAAACTGAATGGTGGTGTTGTTCAGGATGTGAAAGGCTGGCAGAAGAGAGAAGAAATGACAGTCTGAAAACACTACTATGTACTGGTTATCACCAATTAAGAGCAGGATACAGAAAATAGAGCAGGAGGTCCATGATTAAATACAAACTTTGATGACTATCCCAAGACCAAAACTCAGAGCAAGCAGGGGCACAAGATCAATTTATACAAGAAAGAAATAATATTTTCATGGCATGCTCCATTTGGTGGCTTCAAAACACGATGTGGTGAAGATGAATCCAGGCCAGGGTTTACAAGCTTCTCATAGCCCCAAGATGGCATTTTTCAAACCAAATTGCTCATCCTTACCCAGCTTTCAGGCATAGATGGGTTCCTCTTAATTGGCCCAAATCAGAATTTAAACAACACAAGGTTCTAAGTGAACAGCCTTTATACCAAGCAGAGAAAGTAATCATTGGCTAAGCATGTAAGTAATCAGTGAATTAACATCTGAGAAGCACAGAGGAAGAATTCCTCAAAGGCATTAATTTCCTCACCAATAAATAAAGCCATGCTCCAGGGCTTACCTGATTTCTGAGGATGCCAAGACCAACAGATTGATCTGTTGGGTTTTATTATATCAGATTGGGAACACAAATGCAGGCATCTTAGTTCTAGAACCCTGAACCAACCCATTATAAAAGGGTAGGACACTAAAAAGCGGACATAATATCCACAGACTAAATTTCAGATTCTTATTATGTCAATCCCTCCAGCTGCCTTGGACTATAATATTTAACTAGGAAATATTTAACTAGAAATTAAAAAATCAGATGTATTTCACCAAATTAAACACTGGTTTTAACAGAATCCACTCCTGAAACATCTCTATATATAACCAATTTCAAAGGGGGCCACTTTAAAAAATCCTAATTTCACCAAATATGGCATTAGATGGAAAAGCTGAAAACATATCAACCTAATATGAAGCATTCTATTAAAATTCCAGTGTGATTTCATAAATAGTAACTGGGGATAATACTAAAAGAAAAGGTTTTTGTTGTTGCTTTAAGCAAAGTATACATGAGCTGGGTTTGGAATCTATAATAATAAACACATAATATGCTAATTAGACCGGACAACCTTCCAAATGAAGCCGGGACTGCTAGGGAAGCCGGGATCCCAGGTGCCTGTCAGCGGCTGGAGGAAAGCCCAGGTCCCGGGTGCCAAAGGGAAGCCAGACAGGCAGCCAGGGGAAGGAAGGTCTACTCTTACACGATTTTTATGCATCGGTCCTCTAGTCCTATCTAATAAAAGAGTAATATGCAAATTAACCATACTCCAACACACAAGATGGCCACCACAAGATGGCCTGCAGGGGAGGACAGTTGGGGGCAACCAGACCAGTAGGAGAGGGCAGTTGGAGGTGACCAGGCCGGCAGGGGAGGGCAGTTAGGGGCGACCAGGCTGGCAGGGGAGGGCAGTTAGGGGCAACCAGGCTGGCAGGAGAGAGCAGTTGGGGGCAACCAGGACTGCAGGGAAGGGCAGTTAGGGGCAACCAGGCTAGCAGGGGGGCAGTTGGGGGCAACCAGGCCCGCGGGGGGAGGGGGGCCACTTAGGGCGACCAGGCAGACCAGGTGAGTGATTAGGAGCCAGCACTCCAGGATTATGAGAGGGATGTCCGACTGCCAGTCCCAGGGATTAGGCCTAAACCGGCAGTCCAACATCCCCCAAGGGGTCCCAGATTGGAGAGGGTGCAGGCTGGGCTGAGGGGACCCCACCACCACCACCATACATGAATTTTGTGCACTGGGCTTCTAGTCTTTAAATAAAATGAGACATGATTAATACTCCTCACCTTGACCTCTATGCAAAGATTCAAAGAAATCATGTCGGGTGAAATGAGCTTCCTCCTGGCTGTTGGTACTGGCAGACCCAGAGGGAGGGCAAGATGCCCGGCTTGCGTCAGATCCAGGACCCTCTCTGCCTGCCAACTGGGTGCAATTCAAAGAATACAATTTAATGTCTTTGATTTCCACCTGCAGACGGTCGCTTCTGGATTCATCATCTCCTGACACAAAATTCTGGATGAATATCTGTCCCAAGTGTCCTACCAACAACTCCGGGCTCCCGGGCTTCCGAGGGATAGAAACAACTGGCGATTCAATGTTTATGTTCAAGATTAGCTTTACAGTATCAGCATGAGAGGCAGCTAGGCTAAACCCATATATCTCATTCTCTTCCAAGCTAAAGGATTCCCGCATCTTCCTCGGAGTTTCAAAGAGTGATACCATCTCACTGTACTCGGCTGTCTTAGTAGCTAGCACTGTGGTGACTTTGGTGGCTGCGCTTTTCAGCATACTTCGAAAATTCTCCTCTAGTTCATCCATGGACAATGTCAACTCCTTCAAAAATTTAGGCGAGTGGTTATAATGCAGGGAAGCCATCTTGAGGTTGAGAAAACATTCCTGCTTCGATTTCTCAACAAACGTGAAACTCAATGCTTCATGGAGGGCTCCCTCTTCCATTCTGACAAATACAGATTCGAAGTAACTGATATCGCTGACGATATTTTCATAGCCCATGGAATTCCCGATACTGACAACATATTGGTTCTTAATATTATCTTGTGTCAAATCCATAAGCTGCAAACAACCGAGAGAACCATTCATGTCAAACGTGCTCCCCATTGAGACATTGACTTTGGTGCCCCCTATACTAGCAGTCGCAATTTTTCTGCCATGTTTCTCTCCGTTCGCCATCCCCACTGTCCGGAGGAGCAGTAAGTTAAGTCGGTGGATCTCCACTGCAACCTCAGTGTTTTGTTCATAGGTAGCTTGGTAAGTTTCTTCTTCCCTAAAGCTTCTCTCAAAGTCAGTCATTAAAGGCTGGGGACTCAAATCATCCTTTTCCTTGGGAAAAGATTTTTGAAGAAAACCAATCAGCTCCACAATTGTCTCTGGATTTAGAATAATATCCAAATTATTCACCTGCAATGAAATCACCTGGAGAGTGCTATCCAAATTCATTGAGGGGCACTCTGAACTCACAAACTGATACTCCAGTTTAATGAGGGACTCCTGTTCTTTGGTGAGAATCCTGTCAAGTGAGACACCAGCAGTTGACGGGTCGCTCACAGGGACAACATTAGTGAAGGGGGCCATGTTGGATCCAGAGACAGGAGACTGGGACCTGCTAGCCCGGAGGCTTCCTGTTGGGATATCAAAGCTCAAGTTCTTGTGTGACGCCATCAAAAGGTCAAAATCTGCACCATATGTCTGCATGGTGTCCACCAGGAGCAAACCATGAACAGTCAGGGAGACTTCGGCATCGTAAGGCCTCTTGACAAAGTGAGCGTTGGTGCCAAACACCTTGAGCACGGAAATGTACTGGCCATTGCTCTCTACACCGAGCTGCATGCAGTTCACTTTGAACTCGGCCAGGAGCAGCTGCGACTCCACCAGGACCTCCCGGGTGTGCTGCTCCAGCATCACGATGCTCTGGGTTAAGTTCATTACAGAGTCCTGCAGAGTTCCCCGCGGACCCTCTTGGGGGAAAATCTTCTCTTTAATCTGAGAGTCTGAAGTCTTCATTTCTGGCATGGTGAGGAGAGCGAAGCAATTCTTCAGGGCAGATATTTTATCTTCGTTGATGTGGATCTTTAAGTCAGGCAGGTTACCTGAGAGTACGGCTCCGGGGTACTTGGGATCGGAAGTATAAATCAATCGGCGTTCTAACTGCAGGTGAACATTGAATTTCTCGACCACGTGGGTGGGCCCCACATCAATGTCCTGGACATGCTTCCAATTGTCCTTCACCCGTCCCACCATGATCTGGAGGTCCATAAATGACAGGGAGTACCTCTCGTACATCTTCGTGCTCATTAAATGTGCTTGGAGCTGCTCTTCGCTGATGGAAAATGGAGGTGTTTTCTCCTCATTGCTGCTGCTCGTCTCGGGGGGTGGGGTGTTAGGAGGTGTGGCAAGAGGGGTCATATACTCGTCGTCACTAAACTGGTTCTCTTCAGAGGCTGACTCATCCACACTCTTCCTCTCAGAGTCATCTGCGGGTAAAAAAGAGAGGATTCAAAGTCTACGTCTGCTCTTGCCTTCTTTCCTTTAGAGAATCAACCAACCTCAAATTAATAAAAATAAATGAACAAAAACTCGAAGCTGATATCTGTATTTACCATTTTTCTCAGTGTGAACTTATCTATTATTTGGAAATCAAAATGCAAAGAGAAAGTATCTGAACACGAAAAAACACAGAGACCTGCTGGATACATAGGGACACATATAGGGGTGCACAAACCATCAAGTTGCTACCCCAAACTGCGTCCCCACCATGAGCTGCACTGCTGAGCTGCTATCACCAACCCTTTGTACATCACTCTCCACAAGTCTTTGCTTGCTTTTTCCTGTTTTTGTCTGTGTGTTCATTTTGTTCCTCCCGCTAGAATGTTCCAAAAGAACAGAGGCCTCATCCATCTTACTCAACATAATATCCTCAGCTCCTAGATCAGTGCTGGGCAAGCAGTGACTTCTCAATATGTCATGTTCTAGCCCCAGGGTTCACACTCTCTTGTACAGACGAACAGAGCTGGGACAGCTACAAAAACACGCCACTGGGGCCTTGGCTGGTTTATCTCAGTGATTAGAGTGTTGGCCTGAGGACCAAAGGGTTGGGGGTTTGATTCCCAGTCGAGGACACATATCTCAGTTGCAAGTTCCTCAGCCCTGATGAGACTGCATGCGGGAGGTATCCAATCGATGTGTCTCTCTCACATCAATGTTTCTCTCTCTTTCTCCCTCCTCCCGCTCTTCAACTGTCTCCAGAAATCAATGGAAAAAAGATCCTCAGGTGAGGATTTAAAAGGAAAAAACCACTGGGTTTGCTCATCTATGTCCCTGTTCCATGTTGATGTCTTATAAATTCAAGTGGGTGCTTTTTTGTGGTTGTGATCCTTTCCTTCAGATCTAATTCCCTTTTAACATTCCCTTCTGTACAAACTTTACCACTCCTGCTCAAATCATCTACCCTAGTCTGTTTTTTAGGGTTTTCTCAGTGAAGATAAGGTTAAAATTATTGGATAAAATTCCTTAATCTCTCTTATGCCAGTAATCCTCTCTTTCTTCCCTCCCACCTCAAGATAAAAATGACTACATTGGGGATTTTATAATAGCAATAAAATTACCTTCCAGGTAATCTCTCTTTACTTTTTATTTATTTAAGTTTCACCCAAGAACATGTTTTTACTGATTTTAGAGAGAGAGGGAGGAAAAAAGAGAGAGAGAAAGATTAATGAGAGAGAGAAACGTCGATTGGTTGCCTCCCTTAGCACCCTAACCAGGGATCAAACCCGTTATGTGCCCTAATTGGGAATCCAACCCTCAACTTTTCAGCGTATAGGACAATGTTCCAACCAACTGAACTACCGGCCATATATATGTCCCTAATATTTCTAAATAGATTAAATCTCTATTCCTGAAATTAAACGCTGAGAAATAATGTTTATTAAAATATAAAATGTTGCTGAAACCAGTTTGGCTCAATGGATAGAGCGTCGGCTTGGGGACTGAAGGGTCCTGGGTTCGATTACGCTTAAGGGCATGTACCTTGGTTGGGGGCATATCCCCAATAGGGGGTGTGCAAGAGGCAGCTGATCGATGACTCTCTCTCATAGATGTTTCTAACTATATCTTTCCCTTCCTCTCTGTACAAAATCAATAAAATATATTATATATATATATATATATATATATATATATATATAGTTACATAAAAATCACAATGAGAAAAATAAATTAAATAAATTCTTAAAAGGCCTGGCCAGCATGGCTGAGTGGTTGAGCATCGATCTATGAACTCGTGGTTGGATTCCCAGTCAGGGCACATGTCCAGGTTGTGGGCTCCACCCCCAGTGTGGGGTGTGCAGGAGGCAGCTGATCAATGATTTTCTCTCATCACTGATGTTTCTATCTCTCTCTCCCTCTCCCTTCCTCTCTGAAATCAAGTTTAAAAAATATTTTTAAAAAAGAAACCATAATGAGATACTATATTATTCATAAAAATGGGTATAATCCAAAAGACAGATAATAACAAGTGTTGGTGAGGATGTAGAGAAATTGAATGTAGAGAAATTCTCTTACATTGCTAGTAAGAGTCAATGGTGTAGTCATTTTAGGGAACAATCTGGTAGTTCCTCAAAATGTTTAACTAAAGTCACTATATGACCCAGCAATTCAACACTGAAGTATACCCAAGAGACTAAAAATACATGTCTACACAAAAGTCTACCCATAAATGTTCGTATCAGCATCATTCATAATAGACAAAAAAGTGGAAGCAACACAAACATCCATCACCTGATGAATGGAAAAGTAAAATGTGATATGTTCATACAAGGAACATTATTCAGCCATTAAGTGGAAATGAAGTACTTATACATGACACAACGTGGATAAACCCTGAAAACACTATGCTAAATGACAGAAGCCAGACATAAAAAGCCTATTGGTAATTTCGTTCTTATAAACTGTTCAGAACAGGCACTCTCTGTCTCTCAGAAGCATACCCATGTCCTCCCCTCCACTTCTTTCCCCAAAGACATGCATCTCCTAAACGCTAAGGGACCCCATAAGGCTTGCAACCAGGGCAGCAAAGGGCAGCAGCTTCATCCCCGGCAAATCCCAGGAGCCTGCCCTTTTCTCTGACTTCTTAGTGAGCCAAAGCAGACCAGACTAGGCTCATTTCCCCAGATCTTCCTGTCTCACTGACTCCAGCTTTAATAAACATCCTCTAAAATTCCCCGCTCTCCCCTCCCAAAAAAAAAAAATGTTCAGAACAGAGAAATCCAGAGATAGATTAGTAGCTGTCAGGGGCTGGGAGAGGGGGTGATGGAGAATGAGTGACTGCTAATGGGTTTAGAATTTCTTCTTGAGATGATGAAAATGTTCTGGAATTAGGTAACAGTGACAGACGCACGATTCTAGCAATATGTCAAAAACGAATGAATTACACATATTAAAATATATCCCAATAAAGCTGTTATTATTTTTAAAGTAACAAATGAACTTTGGAGTTTTAAAATGTTAATAAACCTTTTTTGAAGCTTTATTTGATTAAGCATAGACAGACTAACCTACCAAGTTATGTTTTCATTACACCCCATTCGCACTGTACCTTGGGTATTTGTTAGTAGCATTCTTCCTAGATCCACAACAACTAACACAGGATTCTTGAATTTGAAATCATCGGGAAATATCACTTGAGGGGCAGAAATATCTAGTCGTACAGTCCATCGTTTACTGTCCTCCTGTAAAAATAAAACAAACTACAATTAAATAACTTTTAACTACATTGCTGAAACTGAACAGCTTCATAAGTCAGGGCTCAAGCCTTCTGAAGGCCACCTCTAGTGATATCACATGACTTAATGGTCTTTGACATTAGACACAAAGTGTAAAACAAAAGCAGATCCAAAAGCTTAACGAATTATGACATTACCACAGTCAATGTCAAGTGGGGGGAAATTAGCAAATTACTGGTTTGGAGGTTTATCTGCTCTTTAATTGTGATGACCCATCGTTTAAGAAAGATCTTGTTTTTCGCCGAGACCGGTTTGGCTCAGTGGATGGAGCGTCGGCCTGGGGACTGAAAGGTCCTGGGTTCGATGCCTTGGTTGCGGGCACATCCCCGGTGGGGAGTGTGCAAGGGGCAGCTGATCGATGATTCTCTCTCATCAATGTTTCTAACTCTCTGGCCCTCTCTCTTTCTCTCTGTAAAAAATCAATAAAATATATATATTAAAAAAAAAAAGATCTTGTTTTTAAATCTACATAACTTAGTACTATAAAGTATTGCAGAAATAATGGAACTCAAATAAACATGAAAATCCAAACATTTTTATTTATTCATTAGAGCCCCGGTGCACGGATTTGTGCACCAGTGGGGTCCCTCAGCCTGGCATGTGGGGATTGGGCTAAAACTGGCTCTCCAACATCCCCTGAGGGGTCCAGGATTCACAAGAGGGCACGGGCCAGGCCTACGGACCCCACTAGTGCACGACCAGGGCCAGGGAGGGACTGTGTGAGGGCTCTAGGGAATGTCCAGCCCATCTCACCCATTCCCATCTGCTGGCCCCCAGCAGCAAGCTAACCTACCAGTCAGAGTGTCTGTCCCCTGGTGGTCAGTGCATATCATAGCAACTGGTTGAACAGTCAAATGGTTGGACACTTAGGTTATTAGGTTTTTATTATATAGGATAGAGTAGTAACTATGGACTTTCAAGCTAGAGTACCTTAGTGAAAAATATAAGCTTTCACATGTGAAATATATTTAAAAAAAAAAAAACAGAAGAATTCATGAATGTGTCACCTGTTCTTCCCTGCAACTAAAATGGCCTCAATTACATGTATGTAGTAAAAGCTAATGTGTATGTTATCAAAGAGAAATCTTTGTCTAATAGGACACTAATTGTAATATGTGTTGAAACGCACAACAAAAGCAAAAAACAGTACTGATTTTCCATCCCCTACTATGCACAGGCCCTGAAACATTTTATTAGAACATTCCTGCCATCCCTTACACCCCAACCGGCTCTGCACTGTCCAAAAGCTACACTCTAACTGCGCCATCTACTGCCGCGTCTTGGCAATGCACCTCCATGCTAGTGTTAGGAAACTGAGTTTGGCTGGACTGATGTTTTTTGGCTCTCCCTGTCTATGACATCCATGCATCAGCTGGTCACTTAGCATCACAAAGTGACCATCATATCCTGGAATGGAAACTGAGGGATAAATCTGGTTATTTTTCTTCAGTAACAGTAAGTGAAAAGGGGGTACTCTTAAGTGAAACATTTATAAAATATCAGGTCTAGAAAATGAAACAAAGATGAGTTTTGAGAATGTTCTAGATTTGGTACAAGGAAGAAACATGATTTGGTCACAGACATTCATCTTTATTTATTATCTTTTAATTCACTAAACTCACTGTAAAAGATTTTTTTTTTTTTTGCTAGCTGATAAGGATTTCATAGTTTCAATTTAATCAATTTAACTGATACAAGCACGCCCATCCAAAACAGGTAAAAAACTTGCCAGAACGCATACCTGCCCCTTCCCCAGCCCTGCAAGAGTGCTGACGTACACCCACTTACAATGAAGTCCCCCACTAGCAGACGATCGAGAGTTTGTCGGATTTCTGCCTTGGTCTGCATCTTCAGTTTGTTATACTGCCTTCGGGCAGCTTCAGCCACTCTCAACTCAAGTTCAGACTGATAACCAAAACCTGCAAGTTTGAAACAGACAGGAGAATCAGACCTTGCAAATGGTGTGGTGGTCGAAAGTGCTGAGACATTTGTTCTCACCAAGAATTTCCACCAAAACTAAAAAACAGTCTCTGACAACAGTTCCTTCCTCCGGCCTGGCCGGGCACTATAGAGGGTAACAGGGACGAGGTACAGGTGGGTGAGGGACAGTTCTGAGGAAAAAGGTAGGGAAGGTACATAAGGTACTAGGATTTCTTGAATTATTGTCTGAAAGAGTCCAAACTGTTTTATTGCAAAACCTTTAAAGCATGGCATTACATTGAAAGAGGAAATGGGCTCTAGCCAATTTGGATAGAACATCGGCCTGCAAACTGAGGGTCCTGGGTTCAATTCCAGTCACGGGCACATGTCCCGGTTTCAGGCTCAATTTCCAGTAGGGGGTGTGCAGGAAGTAGCCAATCATTGATATTTATCTCTCTCTCCCTCTCCCTTCCTCTCTGAAATCAGTAAAAAATATATATAAATATATGTATTGATATATGTGTGTATGTGTGTGTGTGTGTATTTTTTTTTATTTTATTTATTTATTTATTTATTTATTTTAAAGAAAGAAGACATGGAATTTAGAGGGAAATACCTTCTATATTCTATCAGTGAAGGAGCAATGAAGCCAAGACATGCATGGCTAGTATTTACATGAAAAGAATTCAAAAAGAGACCAAAAACTAAAGCAGCTTCATTAATTATTATTAAAAGGAGGGAGAATACATTTAGCCAAGTAATGTTGTTTTATCAATTTCCCTTCAACCAAAGTACCTTTTCTGCACCTACTGCAGAAAACAAAGGAAAACTAATGTCAGTGATGTGGGAGAGAGCAGTGATGAACTTGGCAGAATTTAATGCTGCACCAAGCACGAAAACCAGACATTGATTCTATCTGCCATCCAGAAGGGAATCCTTGGACATGCCTCCTAAATTCAAGTGATCAAAAATATCCTGGGTAGCCAAGGAAACCGCCATCCGAATGGAATGGGAAGATTAAAAAATGTTTGCTAAATGGAGGCAAAGAAAAAGACAATATTTTAAGGATACTGATTCCTCCTGGAAAAGTGACTTTCCGAAGACAACCCCACCCCCGCGCTCTGCAGGCCTTTTCCACCACTACCAGGCCACCTGAACGTGCAATAAGCCTCGTCCAGAGCGCCAGAAATGACAGGAAAGATGTCCTGAGAAAGGAACATTAGAGCAAACAAACAAAAAAGTTAACCTGAGGTATGAACCTTTCCCTTGTAGAAAAAGTCAGCTACTTTTTTGATAGCCTGGGGATTGTATATGATGTTCAAGGGCCTGGTGCTGACGTTCAGCCGCCTCTCGAAATGGCTGTGCACTGGGTTTCTTTCATACAGCATCTCAAACACCGGGGCATCCGGGTCCGCAGCTGGAGAGAGAACCAGAGTGAGAAAACGGAGCACGGCAAAATCAACCGCCCGATTCTTAACGGCCCAGGAGGCATTCAGAGAAAAGACATCTCCTAAATTATTTCCCAATGAGTTCACGTTCACACACATTTTATGACCCTTAATAAGGGCTGACCCTTAATTAGGACAGGACTCCTCGGGAAAGGTGGCTGCATCTGCTCCCATTATGAAAAGCAAGCACCCCGAAGCCCAGAGGCCGCCCCGGAGAGCACCAGCGGCCTCCAAGTCACACGGGCCCACACTGCAAAGCACCGGGCACACAACAGGGCACGCCCCCTCCTTTACTGCTGACCAAGACTACTGAGCTGTAATCATCATATTTTTCAGGATTCGTTCTAAGAACGTATTACAAATTACCAGGGTAGTGATCACTTCTGTCTGCAGATGTTGTTTGGAGACCAAAAGACTGTGAAACTCTGCCAACTTCTTTTTGCTATTAACACACAAAATGCATCAATGTCAGCGGGAGAGGGCACAAAACTTTGGCATCGCTCTCACTGAGCACAAGCAAATCAAAACTCATCTGACATCAGATCACAGACAACAATCTCGCTAGTCTGTGCCTTTTTCCCACCCTAATGAAAACACACATTTTCTCCTGCACTGACAGTGCCTCTTGGCATTCTGAGCATTTAATGAATGACTGCTAAATAAGGAACATTAACCGTGTACAGCTGTTCAAACTCTCCCTCTGCACTCCCACTATCTCCACAAGTCCACACACAGCCCAACAACAAAAATTACGGGCAGAGTAAGTGGCTAAGTTTGTTCAATTATTCTGACCATATCTGGGACAATTTGTCAAGACTGAAGATCTAACTAGTAAATAATATTCTATGTAAAAATTAGCATATATATAAATTGAGGTGTTTTTTCTTGGAACTTTAGAAAGAGAATAGGTCCTATCAAGTGACTAAGGGTCAGAATGCATACAAAGGTCTGTCAGACACAGAGGAGATTTAAACATTAACCTTGAAATGCAGAAAACAACAGTGTTAATGGCATTTTCTTCCAAATCAGAGCAAACTATTCCATGTTCGCTACAACACTGACTTATAAAGCTGTTCAGGGGAGGAAGAGGGCATTGCCATAAATTCCACAAACATTTGCTCTCTAACAAATGTTAAAACTTATCTAGCCCTAGCCAGAGTGCTCAATGGTTAAAGCTTCAGCCCACACACCAAAGGATCTCAGGTTCGATTCCTGGTCAAGAGCTTGTACCTGGGCTGCAGATTTGATGCCCAGCCCCAGTCAGGGTGCACGTGGGAAGCAGGCAATGTCTCTCACCTCGATGTTTCTCTCTCTCACATTGATGTTTCTTTCTCTCACATCAATGTTTCTCTCTCTCTCCCTCTCTCTCTCTCTCTCCCTCCCTTCCTCCCTCTCTCCCTATAAAAATCAATGGAAAAATATATCCTTGGGTGAGGATTAAAATAAATAAATAGACAAATAAATAAAAATAAAAAACTAACTCCATATTGTCTTTAATTGTCCATCTGTCTCAAGATGATCAAATGTCAAAGTGAATCAAGTTAATGTTAACTATTGCTTGCCTAAAACAGACCTGCATCACCATCACCCAGACGGACTCGCCACACACACCCCCACCCCACCCCAGCCCCCGCTGTACATACTGGGTTAGGGAAGACCAGAAGAGGAAACATGGTTCCTTCTGTGGCCAGGTCTCGAAGAAACAGTCCACCCAACCGGACTAGAAGCAAAGAAGAATTTCTTCGAGGAAGGGATTCTGCCAAAAGCTTTACGTCTATAAAAAAATAAATATACCAGTTGACACTATGCCATGACAGCCTAAAGTGTTTTATAAGCATTAGGTATAATATTTTACAGAGGACTAGTAGGAATCATGAACTATTTTGCCTTGAAATCGGAACAAAAAACCCCTATCTGTTTTTCTATAGGTCTATGTGTGTAAACCCACCTATACAAATATATAAGGATATCAGACACTTCATAACAGAATGAATTTTAAAGGGAACACTTTACAATTAAATTCCAGCAATCCGTTAGTCCATATTAAGTTTATGAAATCCTAACTGACTCTCAAGATTATAAAGTCAAACAAACTGGCTTTTTTTTTTTTTTTTTTTTTTGGCGGGGGGTGGGGGGTGTCATTTACCTCTAAGCTATATAGAAACTTCAGGTAAGTGACTATTTTATTAAATGAAATAAGATATTTGTGAGATGTAAAAACCAACATCTGTATTTATTTATACAATTTTAATGCAAAGTCACAAGATGAAGTCAAACACAGCTGATCTTCATCATTGGCCAATTCCGTATTTGCGAGTGTGCCTACTCACTAAAATTTATATGTCGCCCCCAAATCAATGCTCATGGTGCTCATGGGCAGGGCAACAAAAAATGTATGTTCTGCCGAAACCGGTTTGGCTCAATGGATAGAGCGTCGGCTTGGGGACTGAAAGGTCCTGGGTTCGATTCCGGTCAAGGGCATGTACCTTGGTTGCGGGCATATCCCCAGTAGGGGGTGTGCAAGAGGCAGCTGATCAATGACTCTCTCTCATCGATGTTTCTAACTATCTCTCTCCCTTCCTCTCTGTACAAAATCAATAAAACATATATTTTTTTTAAAAAATGTGCGTTCCCAGCTGAGGCTGAACAAAGCACGCTCCGCCTTCTTGTTCCAGCTCTTGCACTGTACACTGTGCCCTTTCACGGCCCATTAAGTGCCGAGGTTTTTGCCTTTTCCTGCTTTTTGTTGATTTCACTGCTCACAATGGCCCCACGCAGTGCTGCAGTGCTGTCTAGCGCCCCTGAGCACAGAAAGGCCCGGTGTGTCTTACAGAGAAATCTCTGTGTTAGATACGCTTCACTCAGGCAGGCGTTACATTACTGTTGGCCATGAGTTCAGCATTAATGAATCAACAGCATATATTAGATAAGGTATCTTTAAACGCATCACAGTTAAGACAAGGTTCTGTACTGATCGGTTAATGGGTGTTACAGCCAGAGGGTCCTAGGCACCTAACTGTGTGCTTCCCCCGGGGGACAACAATCTCGGCAACTTTCCAGCACGTAACTACTCAAATAACGAGGTTCGCGTGGACACGGGTCCTCTGAGAGATGGCCACCAGCAGGGGGTTCCTGGGGCGGTACCTGAGAACTCGAGCTGCATGAAAGCACTCTCCGGGGTCTGCGGGGTGCCCGGCTCCTGGTGCGACAGAGTCACGGTGCCGCGCTGCAGCTGCAGGTTCAGCTTGGCGAAGACGTGGTCCCGCCGGGTGTACGTGTTCATGCAGGAGGCGTCCGCGGCGGGGTCAAAGAAGTCCTCGGTGCCTGCCCAGGAGGAAGCGGCGGTAAGAAAGTGCGTGGGAAAGTGTCCGAAGCAAAACCAGGCACACCGATCAGTCAGGATGGCGTGTGTACCCATTTCCCTTGCTCTGAAAAGAGCTCCACAGTTGCGGGTGATTGTTTTATTCGATAATTTAAAACGACCCAACTGCTTCATCGGGGCTCTTATCAACTTATCCCAACCGGGAGGACGCTCAGCTTCACGGGCAAGTATGGGATAAAGATCCAACACAGTGCAACATTCTCACCTGCACTGTCCAGGGCAGGGGCACCCCTGGCACGTGTGGCTAAGGTGGCCAGCGTGACTGAGAAAGTAAATGTTTTATTTTATTTTATTTTATTTTATTTTAATTAGTTAGAGTTTAAACGGTCATGTGTGGCTATGGAAACCATACTGGGCAGGGTGGGTCTGAAGAGCGGCTCTGGACTAGGATTGGAGCGTCAGAGTTTAAAATTTCTGAACTCGCTCACATTTAGTTCTCTTACCATGCCTGTCGCTAAGATCTACCTGACAAGGTGCTCATGTTCAAATCTAGTAACAGAGCTGCAAATGAAGTGTCTCCCAAAACCTCCTCTCTAACTCTATGAACATGAGACAGACCGTTTTACCAATCTCCATTTCCTTTTGTTTGCTTGAAAATAGTATGGGTGGTTTCAAAAGTAACGGACACATTACTATGAACCCAGCATCTCCCTTCACCGCCACCCAGGGGGCTAACGGGAAGGAGCCCGCCTTACCCAGGATCTCCTCGGGAGTCCACTGCTCATGCTGCTCTGCTGACAGCCCCTCGACTGGCTTCCCGGACCAGCCGCCCCAGCCAGGAAACCAGGACTGGAGGTACTGCAGCATCCCGCTGCCCGCACCGCTGCCTGGCTCTCCTGGGCAGTCTCCTGGAGAATCAAACTGAGGCTCTCGCAGGCTCTGGCAATCAACAATGAGCAACATGAGGACCCACAGACAGAAACAGCTGTGGCTGCCCACCCTCCACTCCCCAAGCGTAAGTACGTCCAAGGGGAAGCGCTCAGAGTGCAGGGTCCAAGCACGTCCTCTCAGAGGGCTCCTTACCTCTGCCAGCTCCTCTTGCTTGTAAAATCGTTCATGCACCAGCTCACGCAAAATCTTCAGTTCCTCAAAGCTCTGTTCCTCTTCAATCCGACACATTTCCTCCTGTTTGGGTGGAAATGAAAACAAACAAACAGGACAGGTGTTATAGCTCCAGAGAACTGGACACTCCCGCAAACCACTCACTACAAGGACTGGTCCCCAACATCTCCACTGGAGGCCAAGAAACAGTGAAGACAAAGAGCGAGGTCCATGGCTGCTCTGCTTCCAGTTTAAACAGCTCGTCCACATAACCCAACCGTACTTGATCCCTGAGACCAACGGTAACTACAGGGAAGGTGACTAGTTATGATTCTTCCCACTTCAGATGAGGAAACTGAGGACCCAGTTTACACCGGAAGTGTGCAGGCCTCCAGCTCCTTTGTTTCACACGAGCATTTGCAAGAAGGTAGTGATTTTCATTTATTTCTTGCTAGTTAGGAAAGACCAATGGCCGCCAGCTACATACAAATGTGCAAAGGACAGAATTAGCTACCCTGACATTAGGAAAAGGAAATTACGTGTGTTTCACTCTATCCCATGAAATGAAATGCCTTAGCAAGGGACTTGATTCCTTCCCAGATTCCATTTTCTTAGCCTTTGAGAAAACAACATTCTTAACCTCTGATGACAAGATACTCAAGGAAGGGGCCGCTCACCTTGTCGTCTGCAGACAGCACGCCTCCTTTCAGTTTGCTGAAGTACTTGTCGGTATAGGACACATTGTCTCGGGCGCGGTGCAACAGGAAGTCCCAGGTACAGCGCTTCCTCTGCTCTCTGATCTCGTGCAGGTTAGCATCCAGGGCAAAATACCACCATTCTCGGCAGCTGAAATATTTCGTAACAACGTCATTACTGCTTACATTAAAAACAACTAAAATGCTATCAGCCCAGGGAAGCCCACAGAACACCACTCCTATGAGACAACTTTTCCCTTGTCAGCCATCATTTTTTGCCGCAAACTCATTTTAAAATAATGGGATAAACTCAACATGGGGGAAAACAAATTACATCATATAATATCATTTCCCTCAGTTGGTTTGAATGACCCATATCAGTCCCCTCCACCGACAGTCAAGTGGTGACTGGAAGGTAAATGCCATCTTAAAATAATTACCAAGGATTTGACCACTGAAGATTGTAAGTGGAATGCTTCAGAAAAGATATGGGAATGCACAGGATCTAAGAAAATTTAAATATACTGGTTTGGCCCGGTTTATCACTGCAGCATGAAAACATTTCTTTTCGCTACAGAAGTTAGAAAGTGCACTACGTAAGTGCCGACCAAAGAAGCTGGGAGAAAAGACACAGGAAAGCAGATTCAAAGAATCAGGTCCCATCCGAGCAACCCCGGTCTACCTGCCAACCAAGACCAAGAGGCCCTTCTCACTCCCACCGCGCCCAACCGAAGGCCAAACGCGTCACCAAATCAGCAGACGGTCAGAATATCAACGGTGATAAACAACAGCAATGGCATTTAAAGGCCAGAAAAATCGACTCTACTTTGATCTCTAGCCGTGACGTGCAAAGGACAGTGAGGGGATATTTCTGATCTATTTACAAAAAACAAACAAACTGTACTTCACATACAACAACTGGAGAGCCCTTACTTCCCAGAGATGGCCACTTTGGGTTTCCATTTTCGAAACTTCGCCTGCCTCTCCTTCCGTTCCAGCTCCTTCAGGAATCCCATGATTTGCCGGTACTGCAGCTTTTAATAGAGATTAAGAGATGCTAGGCTAGAACCAATTTGTTGCTTTTACCCAGTTAAGATATGCATCTCACAAGAACAATTCATAATAGTCAATCCGCTGAATTGACAACCAGTGCAAACCGGAAGACCAAATTTCAGCACCAAGTGGCACTTCTCCCGGGTCACAGACAGTTCAGTGTTGATATGACTGTGCTCTTGTGCTCTGCCCAGCACTTAAAAACCAACTCAGAACTAACCTGAGATCCGCCCAATCCGACCGCACTTCAGACCATGGATTCTACACCCACCACAACTGTGGACACAACGTTCTGTGCCCTTTCCTCCCTCCTGGGGTACCTTCTACCGACAAGCTCACTCACCCCAGTTCCCAGTCTGACAGTGAGAGCACAGACCACTGGGGGAGAGGGGGTACCTGAGAGAGCTTCAGGGGGATGGTCTCCAGCTGGATGTCACATTCAAAACGGGGAGTATGCCGAGACCTCAGAGGCTCTTTGGAGCAGTTTCTCCTCAGAAGGGCAGATGCGCACACAGGCTCCAGGATGTAGTGATGATCGCGGCTCTCCATGCTCTTGCCCATGGCCTCCTGAGCGGCACAAGAACCTCTATCAGTTTTCTGGTTTTGTAGCCATTCTTACACAAATGGTATATATCCTGTTTTGCCTTGGTTTTTTAAACGTAATACTGTATCTTAGAGACCATTATACATGGCCTTTGCCCTTATTTTATAGTTGCATGCTGCTGTACTGAATGGAAGCACGGTATTTATTTAATCAAACTAACAAAACAAAACCATTCCGTACAATAGCATGCAAGCTAAAAATCTTGGGTGGGACAAAAAGTGAATCCTTTTTCTCTACTTCACTTAAATCAACTACAATTACTTTAGAAAAAGATTAAACAGATTTTTTTGTAAGCCTTCACAAACAGTAATACTTTATATACAACTAGAGACCTGGTGCACGAATTCATGCACAAGTGGGATCCGGCTGACCCACCCACAATTGGGGTAGGGGGAGGGCGATCTGGGACCAGCCAGGGGGAGGGGCCAAGGGCGGTTGGCGGTTGAACTCCCGGTCAAACTCCTGGTAGAGAGGACAATTTGCATATTAGCCTTTTATTATATAGGATGATTTAAGTCAGTGGTTGCCAACCATTTGGACTCAATGACCACCAGTGGTCTGCAGACCACCGGTTGTTCTAAGAAGTTCTTAACGGAATTCCACCAAAGGTGAAGTGTCAACATAAACATAAGAAAGCTCTTCTTTAAGAATCCTTTCTGGTTCTTTGTTCAATGAAAATCTGAATGCCTACTATATGGTAGCTAGAAGAATGGATAACCATATATTTGATGTATACGGTGGATTATGCAGTAGTCAGAGCAATGAGCTAGAAGAATAAACAGCAACACTGATCCATCCTAAAAACATAGCCTTAAGTGAAAAAAAGAAAATAAGGAAATCTAAAATGCAATGTAAATGTAAAACATACACAAAAATACTACATATTGTTCAGTTACATACATAGCAAATACTTCAAGCAACACACATGGGAGTGGGTGACTAGAGGGGGATGGGCACAGGAATCAGAGACACGGAGAACAAAAACCTACACGACAGTGACCCTGCACCACTTTACTTCAGTGTAATGTTATGATAAAGCCCTCTGCCAGAATCATACCTGTAGCTCCAGCTGAGGCAAATCCCCCAATAAAGTGCAATCGACATCCCAATAGATGCTAAACTCTGCCACATCTAACTGCTTTTTCCGCATTAACTTCTGCACCTGAGGTAAGACAGGGAACAAAACAAGATGACTCCATATTCATGAATTCATTCATTCACTCATTCATTCAACAAGCCATTTTGCAAAGAATCATCTATCAGGCACTTTTGCAAGGTGCTGGGGATACAAAACTAGACTAAAGTGTGGTTTTACTTTCCCAGAGTTCAAATCCAGCTAAGTGGGAACACAAACATGCAAATAATTTTAATTAAGCAGGGGGAGAATATTTAAGATGCCATGAGCAAACAGAGAGAAAACAGCACTGGATGACAGAGATGTGTAAGTTTCAGGCATAAGGCTGGTAAAAGAAAAGGCCTGGGACGCATTGCAAAGAGTAGGGCCAACGATACAAAATGCCTGATAACCTCAGAGGACAGCGAGTTTGTGTAACGGGAGCACGGCTCATGTGCAGTAATCATACGTGGGTGTGAACGTATTTGGTAGTTAGGTGTTGAGAAAAGTAGATCGGATGTTACTAGGCGTTCTGGGTTGAATAGTTTCCTCCCCCAAAATAGTTATGTCCTCCCAGATCCTGTGGGTGGGACCTTATTTGGAAACAGGGTCTTTGCAGATGTAACCAAGTTAAAATTATGTCATACTGGATTAGGGTGGGCCCTATGGTGCCCTTAAAGAAAAGGGGGGGAAAAGACACAGCCGAGCCGAAACCGGTTTGGCTCAATGGATAGAGTGTCGGCTTGGGGACTGAAGGGACCCGGGTTCGATTCCGGTCAAGGGCATGTACCTTGGTTGCGGGCATATCCCCTGTGGGGGGTGTGCAAGAGGCAGCTGATCGATGACTCTCTCTCATCGATGTTTCTAACTCTCTATCCCTCTCCCTTCCTCTCTGCAAAAAATCAATAAAATATATTTAAAAAAAAAAAAAAAAAAAAGACACAGCAGAGAAGGCCATATGAAAAAAGAGGCAGAGATTGGAAAGATGCATCTGCAAGCTCAGGATGCCAAGGCTACCACTGAGGCAAAGAGAAAGGCCTGGAACGTTTTTCCCTCAGAGCCTCCAAAGAATCCACCCTGCCAGCCCTTTGATTTTGGATTTCCACCCTCCAGAACGAGAGAATACATTTCTGTTGTTTGAAGCCACCCACTTGAGGTCATTGGTTATGGTTTATTTTTATTTTATTTTATTTTATTTTTTTATTTTAGTTTTTTTATTTTATTTATTTATTTATTTATTTATTTATTATTTTATTTATTATTTTATTTTATTTTATTTTATTTTATTTTATTTATTTTATTTATTTTATGTATTTATTTTATTTTATTTTATTTTATTTTATTTTATTTTATTTTATTTTATTTTATTTTATTTTATTTTATTTTAGATCTACCTGACAAGGTGCTCAACAATCCCGAACCCTGACACACTAAGAAAGGACGTGTATACCACACCAGGGACTCTGGAGCTCAGACTTTATGTGACGGAGCTCTGAGGGTTCTGACGCACGTATGCACCAGGACCGGGTAGTGTTTTAGCAACAGAACTCTGGCAACAGTGCAAAGCAGAACTCCCCGTGGTGTGCCAGAGGAAAGGAGCCATGAGTCACGTCAAGATAAAGAGCAAACCCTAGCCAGTTTGGCTCAGTGGATAGAGTGTCGGCCTGCAGACTGAAGAGTCCCACGTTCAATTCTGGACAAGGGCACATGCCTGGGTTGTGAGCTCAATCCCAGTAGGGGGTGTGCAGGAGGCAGCCAATTCATGATTCTCTCTCATCATTGATGTTTCTATCTCTCTCCCTTTCCCTTCCTCTCTGAAATCAATAAAAATATATTTTTTTTTAAATGAGCAAGTTTATAGGATCAAGTTACTTTTTAGAAATACTTGGTTACTCTGAGCTAGCCACATCCTTTGCCCCCGTGTCCTGTACAAACTCTATCTTTGTTTTCTGTGTGCTGTGGCGTGGAAAAGGGTGGGAAGCGTTGGCACAGAATGAATCAAGAGCCCGGGATGGGAGCAAGGAGGTCACCGAACAGGATGCTTTATCAGCCCGCCCAGGCAGAAGTTGACAGGATCCTGATTTCAGACAGTTGCAGTGTGACTAAGAGAAGAGCCACATTTGAGACACTGTGCAGGAAAAATCGGCAGGACGCTGTGATCCAATGGACATGGATCTTTGTTGAGGAATGAGAAGTGGAAGGATGTTCTTACCCACTTCCCTAGATATTAGGGAAGTGGGTAAGAACACATGAGCTGGAGCAGGGATGGCAAATGTTTTCTGAAAAGGGCCAGCGTATGCATATTAAGGCTTTGTAGACCCTACAGTCTCTGTTGTAATGACTCAACTCTGCCACTGTGGCACAAAAGCAGCCTTAGACAATACACACGAAGGGCATGGCAGTAATCCAGTAAATCTTTGTTTACAAAAACAGGTAGGGGACCAATCTGCCAACCCCAGATGCAGAGCTGAGCCACCCTCCCTTCAGCGCTCTGCACCTTAGCATCCCCAGCCATACCAGGACAACAGAGGTGGCGAAAGTACAGAGAATTCAATGAGCAATCGTGTAAAGCGCAAAGAACAGTGTCTCACACATAAAAGCGTTCATAAGCTGAGACCGGTTTGGCTCAGTGGATAGAGCGTCAGCCTGCGGACTGAAAGGTCCCAGGTTCGATTCCGGCCAAAGGGCATGTACCTTGGTTGCGGGCACATCCCCAGTAGGGGGTGTGCAAGAGGCAGCTGATCGATGATTCTCTCTCATCGATGTTTCTAACTCTCTATCCCTCTCTGTAAAAAAAAAAAAAAAAAAAAAATCAATAAAAGCATTCATAAGATGCTGGTTTTCATTTGCTTGTTTGGACCTTCAGTAACGTTAGGAAAAAGTTGGTGTCAGGGGAACAAATTGGAAAGATGGGATATAATGGGATCATTTTGGTTATGACAAGCCTAAATGCCCGAGAGGAGTCTGTATCCACAGGTAGATGGATATGAACATAAAGGTCAGTCAGGAGGGGGAGAATGGAGTTCAAGTGGAATCCATCCGCAAACATTCCCAGGTGGAATTGAAACGATGAGACAGATGAGTTTTCCTGGGAATGCACATGGTATGAGAAGAAAACCAAAGCCTCTCCGTACCTGGATTCCTTTGTGGGTAAAATGAAAGGGGCTGCATCAGCATTTAAAGGAGGAGTGACATAACAAAAGGTCAGAGAAAATTAGCTGTTTCCCTATGTCAGCAAATGAGGTGTATTACAAACAGGCAGGAGACACGCATGCCAGGGGAAGACCACGGTGGAAAGAATGCAATCTCATTCACATGATGCAAAATGACAAGAGGCAGAGCCCAAACTCCCCACAACGACTGCTTTCTTCCTGGCTCAGTCAGGTTTCATACTCACAGGCTCATTCACAGCATTCTGCATGGACACATTCTTAATGCAGATGCCAAAGGCAAAAGGATGGGAAGGGTTGGTAATACCATCTTCGAAGCGCAAATGAACATCTTGAATTTTTAACTGCAAAGGGGAGAAAAATAAAAGCACATTTAGACAACTGCTACAGGTGTAATACTGGCGGTAGGAGTCACACTGCCCTGAGCCACACTGAGTAAATCAGAGCTGGCATTGTCTACACGCATCACAGAACCACTGCTCCTCAAGGTCCTCGCTATAGAATCACAAACTGGACACACACAGAAGAGAGCTACAATACTGTCACTAAGTCAACTCAGAAGACACATAAAGACACACTGGAAGGAACACCGCTGTGCCCAGGTAACTGGCCCTCCCTCTTCTATGACAGAGTTGCCTGTGTCTCCACACCTAGACATAGGAGATCAGCGGGACGTATACGCTTTGTACCTACTTATTTCTTAACTTCTCTCGCCCATGAAGGCAAGATAGCGAAAAGGCATGCTGCTTCAATGAATTAAAAACAATAACAAAAAGTGAAAACAAAATGGGAGAAAATATTTACAAATCATATGTCTCCTAATGGACTAGAATTAGATATTAAAAATACACTTACAACTTAATAATTTAAAAACAAAACAAAACAATAAACCAAGTTCTACATGGGCAAAGAATTTGGATAGACATTTCCCCAAACAGGGCATATAAATGGCCAATAAGCATTGAGCCCGGCCAGCGGCTCAGTGGTTGAACATTACTAACCTATGAGCCAGGAAATCACAGTCTGATTCCCAGTCAGGGATCATGCCTGGATTTTGGGATTGATCCCCAATGTGCCGCATAGAAGAGGCAGCCGATCAAAGATTCTCTCTCATCACTGATGTTTCTATCTCTCTCCTCCTCTCCTTTCCTAAAATCAATAAAAACATATATTAAAAAACAAACAAACAGTAAGAAACCACTTCATATCCACTAGTGTGGCTATAATCAAAAGAGATAATAACAAGTGCAGATGAGGAGAAGGAAAAATTGAAATGCTCATACATTATTGGTACAATTGTAAAACAGTGCAGCCACTTTGAAAAAACAGTTTGCTAGTTCCCTCAAAAAATTAAGCATATAGTTACCATATGACTCACCAACTCCACTCAGGTATATAATACTCAGGAGAACTGAAAACATATGTTCACACAAAACCTTATACACGAATGTTCGCAGCATCACTATTCACAGTAGCCAAAAACTGGAAACACCCAATGTCCATCCACTGATGAATGGATAAACACAGTGTGGTACATCCTGAGAACTGCAAAAACTCTCCAAGAACATTCTGTTCAAGCCCCTCCCCTAAGAACTTGACCCAATTTTGATGTGGCTTCCTGCGGCCTAAAGCTGTGTCCCTGGGACAATCCAGCCCCTCTCCAGAAAACTCAGGGCTATTTGTTCTAGCCAACAGCTGACAATCATTTCTTAGAACCTCCTTTTCTTAGAACATTTATAACTGCTCTAAGGGCTTAAAATTGTTAATCCTTTTTCCATCCCTTTTCCATCCCTTTTCCATCCCTTTTCCATCCCTTTGAAGTGTGTGTGTATAATCTCCTACAACTCAAGGACCTGAAAGCCATTCCTTTGAAATGCGATCATCATGCTCAGTTCAATTCTAGGTGAGAGCACATGCCTGGGTTATGGGCTCAATCCCCAGTAGGGGGCGTGCAGGAGGCAGCCAATCAATGATCCTCTCATCATTGATGTTTCTATCCCTCTCTCCCTCTCCCTTCCTCTCTGAAATCAATAAAAATATATTTTTTAAAAAATAATAAAATGATGATGAATTTTTAAAAATCAATGACAGCTTTAAAAAAAAAAAAAAAGAAGAAGTAACTTCCTGAAACAGAATTCAAAGCAGTCACCTCAAATGTAGCAGCCTTTTCATCAAAGTTATGAAACTATCGCTTCTCGGCCTTTTGGCTAAGATCAAGTGTATGAAACGAACAACCTCAGACTATTTTGGGGGTAAGTGATATACTCGGCATTGCATTGCAAGAAAACCCTGGAGATAGTAAGCATGGGCTGACGAAAATGGCCTCTGGTCTAGTTTTTTGAGGACAAAACAAATTTGTAATTAAAATGGAAAAGGTGGCCAATAGCCCTAACACTGATACTCATCAAATTGCCACCAGATACATCAGTGAGAGATTCAATATCTGAGTGAGCTGTTCACAATTCACTAGCTAATCAACTAGAAACGCTGCATCCGACCGCTCTCGTTTTCCAGTTGAAGAAACTGAGATCAGAGAGCGTATGTGATTTGCCCTGAAACAGAAGTCACGAAAGCTTACTAGCAGGTGACGTGGCTAAATCCTTCTGCAAGTGGGACTCCAACATTCAAACAGAAAGTGAAGTGCGATGTAAGTGAAACAAAAACTCCTCCTCACGCTCACCAAAGCGAGCAAGGCCTGGGCCCACAGCCTAGATATGGGACTTGCTTTTCAGGTTTTCCCTTGGCACCGCCTGGAAAAGGGCACACCTGCACAGTCACGCTACCTACCGGGTACACCCTGTATCCGCGAGATCCACGAGAAACCAACAGCTCAGAATTAAATACAGGGAAGCCTGAGAAATAAGCCCCTCTCCTGTTCCTACTTTATAAGTCAGTGGGACTTACTTCAATGTTCTCCACGATTCTCGTAACTACGGAGGCAGTGACAGAATACCAATAGGATTCCCCTTTCTGCTGGCGTTCGTTCTACAAAGAAAAGAGCCAGTGTTAGCCGGGGCTGGTGCTTTGCTCACATCACGTGTCTCACCGCGATGCTCTTCTTGGCGCAAAGGATTTCTGCCTTGCCTTCCATTTCTCCTCCAGGGCTTGAAGCAGAGCTTTCTTGCGGTCCCTTTCCAACAGATTCTCATTTTCATCGTTGAAATTTTGTATTTTTTCAGGGGCTCCGATTAAGTGAAGGCTGGAGATGGAGATCACCCAAGGGTCCACATGAGGGCGATAAAAGGGAATCTGAAGGGTTACTTTCCCAATTAAACCTAGGAGAAAGAAAATCTTGTTAAAGGTCTTTACATATTTTTAATTCCTCCTACTTTTCTGCATTCTTCTAGTTTTCTTGAGGGGGCATTATTATTTTTACCTTTTTTTAATTTAAGAAAACAGGCACCAGGTCCTCGTACTTGGGAAGCAAACGTTAGTAGGCTGAGATCGGTAATAATTAGGTACAATAAACTGGAAGCAGGGAAAAGTTCAGTGCGACTTGACCTTAGCAATTGCGAAAGCTCTCTCCTGCAACTACCTGTCCCCCCAGCTGCGGTATCTTTCTGCCCATGGCACCTGCACAAGCCCATGGGCACAAACCTCACTTCCTGTTTGTTATTAACCTGCTGGCTGGTAAGTGCTTATTGGGAGATATCAGATCTACAGTATGCCCAATCTTGCAATACCCCCTGACACGTCAGAGATGCTGCAGTGGCACTCCACTGAGGAAGAATTGATTCTTTATGAGAACTTGGCCTCCTGGGAGAGCTAAAAAGCCTGGAAGAATTGTGATACTTATTTCCCACGTTCTACCATTTGTAGCCAAGCCTCCTAGAACTCAAGCCTTCTTTAAATTCAATTAATTAGAGGTAAGTCACCACTGAGGAATAATGCACAAGAATATCTGGCCTGTCCTCATGGATCCACCTCTGAAAGCCCAACCTCTGAAAGCAGCACAGTTCTCAGGGAGCGATCATCATATATAATAAAAGGCTAATATGCAAATTGACATAATGGCGAAATGACCACTGCTATGACACACACCGATCACCAGAGGGCAGATGCTCAACACAGGAGCTGCCCCATGATGATCAGTGTGCCAGAGGCGGGGCTCACAGCTGAGGCAGTGGTGGGAGCCTCTCCTAACTCCGTGGCAGTGCTAAGGCTGTCCGGCTGGCTCCCCTGTGGAGAGTGGGCCTAAGCCCTCATTCAGACATCCTCCGAGGGCTCCCAGACTGCCAGAGGGAGCAGGCCGCGCTGAGGGCCACCCTGAGTGCATGAATTTCATGCACTGGGCCTCTAATTACCCTACAACCGAGGTCAACAAACTGCAGCTCGTGAGCCACATGTGGCTCTTTGCTCCTGGAGTGTGGCTCTTCCACAAAATACCATGGCCTGGACGAGGCTATTTTGAAGAAGTGGTGCTAGAAGAAGTTTAAGTTTAAAAAATTAGGCTCTCATCGCTTCTCGGCCTTTTGGCTAAGATCAAGTGTAGTATCTGTTCTTATCAGTTTAAAAAATTAGGCTCTCAAAAGAAATTTCAATCATATTACTGATATTTGGCTCTGTTGACTAATGAGTTTGCCAACCACTGCCCTATAAGATCTAAAATTCAAGTGAGACTGATCAGTTATACAGGGTGAGCAAAAGTAGGTTAATAATAAGCAATAACACAAGAATAAACTGTTTCACGTACTAACAGCCGTAAACCTACTTGTACCCACCCCCGTGTTTAACATAAAAGAATATCATTAACAATCGCATTTTTAATGATGACACCAAGTGATCAACTGTGCAATCCAGTACCAAATTCAGATATCTACAATAATGAAAAAGAAAACATATTTTAATTTGGATTTTATCTAAAACAATAAAAATAAGTTTCTTATATTTAATCAAATTTATATTAAAACTGAAACATATCACTTTTCACAGCAAAGAATTTTAACAATAATAACTAGTGCACAGTTGCAATTCTAACCAAAATTAATTGGGGAGAGAATACGTAATATTCTAATAACTATATGACTAAAATATAAATTCTGTGAGGTTTTAATTTTGCAGAACAAGCATAAAAATGATTTTTGCAAAAATATCAGAAATCATCAACCTTTCCCAAGAGCTTTCAATAACTCTCTGAAGTGTGGTCATCTTGAGAGTTTTCCTTCAAATTCTAATGAGTCGGTGCTTCTGCTTCTGACTGGCAGGTCACTCATCACTTGAATTGATTTCAAGAAAGCCTAAATCTTCTGTAAGGTTTTTTACGTGCATTGTACTTGCATTGTATTATAAGTTCTCCAAAATAAAAGAAAAACTGACTAATATTAACTGGCTACTATTGAATGATGAGGGATGCCTAAATAGAGACCAATTTTATAAGTGATCATTTAATGGAGAATATTTTATTCCAGAACAATTCTTGCTTCCTCGCCAAACCTCACAACTGTAGAGCTTCTATATAGTTGCAAACATCTATTGAGTGTGTCGGGCATCGTCCTGAGTAAGTTTAATGTACTAACTCAGGTATTCCCCTTTGATGTAGGTACTATTATCATCCCATCTTAAAGATGAGGAGGTACACACAGAGTTGTTAGGAAACTTACCCAAGATCACACAGACAGAAAATGGCAGATTTAGAATATAAAAAATTGTTTGCACCACACAAAGCAATTTCTGTTCCAGAGCCCACTTTCATGCAATAGAGTAAACTCTCTCAGTAATATTTATAATGAATTATCTGAAAATAAAACCCGCTGTACCTAGAACAGAAGGTCTCATACTCCAGTGATAAGAATCACTGGAGCTGAAACCGGTTTGGCTCAGTGGATAGAGCGTTGGCCTGCTAACTGAAAGGTCCTGGGTTCAATTCCGGTCAAGGGCATGTATCTTGGTTGCGGGCACATCCCCAGTAGGGGGTGTGTGGGAGGCAGCTGATCAATGATTCTCTCTCATCGATGTTTCTAATCCCTCTCTCTTCCTCTCTGTAAAAATAATCAATAAAGTATATTAAAAAAAAAAATCATGGAAATGTTTATTTAAAAATGCAAGCAGAGCCCTAGCTGGTGTTGCTCAGTGAAGTCAGCCTGAGGACTGAAGGGTCCCAGGTTCAATTTCAGTCAAGGGTACATACCAGGTTGTGGGCTCAATCTCCAATGAGGGGTGTACAGGAGGCAGCCAATCAATGCTTCTCTCTCATCGTTGATGTTTTTATCTCTCTCTCTCCCCCACTCCCTTCCTCTCTTAAAAAAACCAATAAATATATATATGTATATATATTTTTTTATTTTTTAAATACAAGTTGAATGACACATCCTTGGAGATTCTAATTCAATAAGTCGAAGGCCATGTGACTTCCTCCACCACCCCAAGGTCATCCTGATACTAGTGGCCTAGAGACCACATTTTAAGATGAGTCTAAACTCTATACTTCATACCTGCCTCTTCCTGGTCACGGAGAGCCCAAGTTAGGGGCTCTCAATTTCAGGTCCCAAACAATGAACACTCAACACTGCCTCCCTCTCCTTAGCTCCACGTACCAGCTTTCACTTCAAACGGTAATTCCAGTTCTTTCAAGGCATCCTTCTTTAACGGCAAGTTTTCTAATTCAACTGCACCTAAAAAATAAAAACAGCATCAGGTGGCTGCCAGAGGAGAGGAGGGTTGGGTGAAAAAGATGAAGAGATTAAGAACTATAAATTGGCAGCTATGGGGACATAAAGTCAAGCACAGAGAATACTGTCAATATCAGGGGATCAGTCTGTTCCCATTAAGTGTATGGCTGGCTAGCCACTATGCTGTACACCTGAAACTAATACAAAATAATATGGAATGCCAACTGTAATTGAAAAATAAAATAAAAATAATTACATAAATAAAATAATATCATGAAATGATATTGTTGTACATCCAACAAATGCGGCAGATGCCTGCCCTGTACAAATCATTGAAGGTTAAAGGGAAAATTTTACAACTAGACCAGAGCGACAAAAAGCCAAGGGAAGCACCAGCCTATGTGCCTAATCAATAATAATTTCTTGGCTCCCGCTCTGACGTGTAAATAACAGCTGAGGTTTACAGCACATGAAGTAATGTACCAGAGAGTGCATATTTCAGGCTTTTTGGTGTCTGATGTATATTTTCCTTTTGTTTTGTTTTTTTCACAAGCCTTTAAAAGTGTAGAAGCCATTTTCATTCATCTCACAGGTGGGAGCCTGGCCAGTTGGCCAGTTTGCAAGACCCTAGTTTAGGGTAATGTTCACCAGAGGACCATTAACATCCGAATCTCCTGGGAGGAAAGGCAGGCTCCTGGGCCCCCTGCCAGACATCTCTGGGATTGAAACACAGAAATTTGCAAAATTTTAACAAGCTCTCCTTACCAACACACACACACACACACACACACACACACAAAAAAAAAAAAAAAAAAAAAAAAGAAGGTGATTGCACACAACATCTGGGAGCCTGGGAGAGCTAGACGAAGTTGGTCATGAAAAGGAATCAGACTCTCTCTTCTGGAGGGACCAGCTCCGCAGGTTCTCCTCCGCACTTCCGCTTGCAGGTGCAATAACCAAGCAGAAGGCAAAGGAACGAACAGGACCCCCACTGAAGACCTTTTCAGACCTAGCTCTGACAATGACTTAAACCCCAAAGTACAAGACGCCTCCACGGAATAGTCTAGATCTCTCATCCCCCCCTCCTACCCTCAACTATGGAAGTCATTCATTCACACGCATATACCAATCCTTGTCCTTATTAGACACTATATCACTGGGATTACAAAAAGAGAAAGCAGTCCAAAACCGGTTTGGCCCAGTGGATAGAGCATCAGCCTGCGGACTGAAAGGTCCCAGGTTCGATTCCGGTCAAGGGTATGTACCTTAGTTGCGGGCACATCCGCAGTAGGGGGTGTGCAAGAGGCACCTGATCGATGATTCTCTCTTATCAATGTTTCTAACTCTCTATCCCTCTCTCTTCCTCTCAGTAAAAAAACAATTATATATATATATATATATATATATATATATATATATAATTATTATTATTTTTTTTTTTTTTTTTTTTTTTTTTTTAAAGAGAGAAGGCAGGATTCCCATCCTCAAAGAACTCGGGATACAGCCATCATTTTTACAAAATTGTTTGCACCATGCAAGGCAATTTCTGAGTCACTGAAATCTGTCTGAGATACATTATTTTCAAGAACAAGCAGTACAGACAGCAACCACCCAGCAACCCTTAACTGGTAAGGGAATCCAGAAAAAAAGACAAGCAAGAATTTTTCTCCAAAGACAACTAATGCAAGAAACTTGATTACTTTCCCTCTAAATGACTGTTCAAGACCAGTGCATACTTGGCTTCTAAGTAATCAAATCTAGCAATTTGGCAGACTCTGAGCAAATGTAGCCAATCAACATCTCAGACTTTTGCGGGAACATCTGTCCATACAGGGGAATCCACATACCTAAAGACTAACCAAAAGTTAATAACCCCAGAGAGCCCGGACAAACCGTATTTCCATATTTGGGGAGAAAATAATCTTAAAGGGAAAAAAATATCATCAAACATGTTCCTTATCAGTGGAAAGTGGCTTAAAGGGAGGAAAGTATGTCGTTTCTCTTTTTTGAGGAGCAACATTTGCAATCGGAATCATTTGCCCTATTTTTCAATCCCCAAACGAGGCTGACAGATATGCCCACAGCCCTACACCTCCTCGGCCGCTGTACAGCCTGGAGAAGTGGGACGAACGGTAGGCAATCCACACCATGAAAAATTAAAGAAGCTGTAGCCCAGAGAATGCAGGAGGTGACCTGGGAAGGAGCGGAAACAGAAGAAAGGATGAGAAGGACTGAAGACCAAGGCAAACCCGCGGCAGCCATGCGTGGTTCCAGACCAAAGGCCTCCTACTTCCCCACCCACTCAAACAGGCACCCACAACCGACCCTGCTGGGAGAGGTCCCTCCAAGTGTAGGCAAGTACTTTATAAACGATAATGATGTTTACTATTTACTTACAGGTAAATAATATGCAGGCATATTCATAGATGTCTCTCTCATCCAAAAATGTCTCATCTCAGATTAGCAGCAAATCTAGTCACTGGAACTGGGCTGAGTTTAGAGATGGATCATTTCTCAGTAATTGCTAATGACTATTGAACCCTCTTCCCTCGGCTCTAGGTAGTTAATAGGGACAATTTGACATTCAGAGCTTATAGAAAGAAAAGGAGGGGGTCTAAGTTTTGGGTTAGATACGCAGATATGCCCACAGCCCGAAGTTCAGACTCCTTGGCATGGTGCTGGCAGCCACTACCTTCTGGCTCCAAACATGTCCTGCAAGTTTTCACCCTGCAAGCTTTCAGCCTTCTGCCTCCACTCACACGCTTCACTCTCCCTGGAGCCTGGTGGCCCACCCACATTCCTATCAAAACCCTCTAAGCTCCACTCTGAAGCTACCTCCATACCAGCTTTCCGAGAGTCCCACAGACAGGAGGAACGGTTCCCCTGCTTTTACCCCATTGCATTATGCCTAGACGTCTACGTCTAGTAATTAATTACCATTAATTTCGGTCTCCCCAACAGATTATCAGCCAGCTCTCCAAGGACAAGGACTACAGAGATGGAGGTGATAAGTAGCCATCATTTTTGGAGTAGTATTAACAGCCATCATTTAGTGAGGACTCACTAGGCGCCAGGCCCTGCATAAGCATGATCTCATTTAATCCTCACAATGGTATGAGGAAATACTATTATCTGCTCCATTTTTTAAATGTGTTCATCAATTTCAGAGAGGAAGGGAGAGGGAGAGAGAGATAGAAACATCAGGGGATGATGAGAGAAAATCATTGACTGGCTGCCTCCTGCACATACTCCCCCCCCCCCCCACTGGGGACCAAGCCCACAACCCAGGCACATGCCCTTGACCAGAATTGAACCCAGGACCCGTCAGTCCACAGGCCGATGCTCCATTAACTGAGCCAAACCAGCTAGGGCTGCTCCATTTTTGAAACAAGAAGCTGAGAGGACAAGCAGTTCGCTTAAACTGTAGGTGGTAGTGCTGGAGTTCATACCAGATCTCCATAGGTGGTAGTGCTGGAGTTCATACCAGATCTGTTGATCTCAGGTGGCAAGAAGGAGAGGGAGTGAAGGGAAAGCTGAAGTAACTGAGTCACAAACAGCTTTCAAATGGTGAAACCAGGGTTAGTTCCTACGCCTGAGCTCTGAGTATCCCCTTTCTGTATCATTCCATAACAGAGCTGTACCCAAGGCAGGTGTTCATAGAGTGTTTGCTGAATGACTGAAGGAGTGAAATCTTACACAATGCTATCTCTGTCCTTTAACCACTCATACGCTAACTATGCATTTTCATTGCTTTTGACGTGGATGCACAACTTGTCTTTCAAGTCCAACCCACCAGCACATCCTGTATTAATGACCATGATGGGATGGTGGATGATGATAACCCCAGTTGAGGGGTTCACCACATGCCAAGAACCTTTGACTGAGGTCATTGTGTTTAGCCCTCAGAACCTTATGAGGTGGTTACTATTCTCTCCAGCTTACAGAAAGTGAAACTGAAACATGAAGAATTCGAGGAACTTGCCCCAGTTACTAGTAAATGGAGAAACTGGGACTCAAACCCAGCCTGGCTATGAAGTCCATGCTTTTGACCACTACGTCAGTCTCCATGCAGACAGTGAATATGGGCAGACAGATTAACATAATACCTGGTGTCCTCTACCCCTAAACACTGCAAAACTATAACTGTGTCTTCAAGATCAACAAAAACCCTCCACTTCTTTACAAAGCCCTTCTTCTCAGTGCTCTGTGACACCCCAACACTCTGGGATCCATAAGGATGGGCAGCATACCAACAGTGGTAATGAAAGAAAAAGCAACTTTCAATTTTTCAGGGAAATATCCCTCAGACTCCACAGGTTCGTTAAAAGCCATAGAGAATATTTTTTTAAAAGCAAATAAGTATAGAAAAGCAGTTGAAAGCATCAGGGAGATACACAGTTGTTGCAAGATATATTCTATCTACAACTGCTGATTAGAAATCTGTTATTAGGCCGAAACCGGTTTGGCTCAGTGGTAGAGCGTCGGTCTGTGGACTGAAAGGTCCCAAGGGCATGTACATTGGTTGTGGGCACATCCCTGGTAGGGGGTGTGCAAGAGGCAGCTGGTCGATGTTTCTCTCTCATCAATGTTTCTAGGTCTCTATCCCTCTCTTCTCCCTTCCTCTCTTTAAAAAAATCAATAAAATATATATATATTTTTTAAATCTGTTATTAGTATAGAGTCCACGATACATCATATGCCACAAAAATTTCTGTGTATTCATTTTTTGGGCAAACATCCTCTCCCCATTTCTGCTGACAGCCAGCTCTGTTCTCAGAGGCCACGGTGTGCCGGTTTCTTTCCAGGCCCTGCACCTGCCCTTACAGCTTGGTTAGCTTCACAGCGTGGATGGGAACTTCAGTAAGTGGCCAAAGGGGTGAACTTGGCACAACTACTGAACTTTGAACATGGCCTCTTCCCGGAAAAGCTGGTCACTTTCACTTTGCATTTCAGCAGCTCCCTTCCCAGGATGGGAGGACAAGCAGCAGGAGGGGTTGGGAAAGAACTCGTTTCTGATTCCAATGACAGGAAGGAATAGGAGGGATGACCGTGATAGCTCCCCACCATCCTTCTAGCGGGGTAGATGGGTCAGAAAGACCCGGGAAGCAGCACCTCTGGGGGAGGGTACCCACTGCCTGGCACCCTATGCTCAGCCTGCACCATCCTCTGCTTCACTGCTATCGCCACTGCCTGTCCCGAGCCACCTGCCAAGAGTCACGCTCCAGGAAGCTGAGGTCTGACCGCACTGGAGGCCTCCTGTCCACTCGCTAGGATCCCACATGCTTGCGGACTGACTTTGTCTCCTTTCTCGGGATTTAGTCAAGGGTTACGTTTTGAGATGAGCAAAGAGAACTTAAAACACGGAGAAAGAGAAAAAAAGCAGTTTTCCAATCCCCCCACCACACCCCAGGACTGCGTTTACCGAGTAGAGACCTATACAGCCTATAGTGAGCCTATAGGTACTCGACTACTAAGCCAGACAAGACCTCAGAAAGCTCTGGGACACCTCGCGCGGGTGTCTGTGACACGCCAGCGAAGGAGCTTCAGCTGTCTCCCCCTCTGATCTTCCCAGCAACCCTGGAGAAGTGTGTCTGCCAGCCTCGCTTTCTAAAGAAACTGAGGCTCCAAATGTCAATGGCTTGTTTCAACAGCTAAAAAGTAGCACAGCGGGATTTAAAGCCAAAGCCACTATCAGCATATCATGACCGCCCTCATAACCCTTCATAAGGCTAAAACGGGAACTGGGGTACAGCAGTCACCAGTACTATAGCTTTAAAAAAAAAAAAAATTAGTAACTCCCTAAAATCTACAGCAATACAGCTACATGTTTAAGTTACCCTATAATAATAATCAGTGTCATATGGGAGGGAAAATTTCCTTTTACACCCGAGCACCATGTGTTATCCTTCTCAACCCAGCAAAGAGGATACAGAAAGGAGAAGTGCCGTCTGCAAAGGCAATTTCTGTACCAAAAAGGCGCACACACACGCACTCACCTTTCAGAAGCGCAACAGAGAGCTGGTCAGTGTTCAGGTTGTTGACGTATTTTCCCAGGTAGGTATTGAGAACCCAGGCTACAAGCCCTTCCAACATGACTAGATCCCCAAGACAAGGTGTTTAAAAATCACGGATCATTCTTCGTTTCTCTCTCTCATGATCACGGAAGAATCTGAAAGAAAATTTTAAAAAAGGAAATCAACAGAAAAAAAACAGATGGTTTTCTAAGCTGATTTTTCCTACTCTACCTAAAGGCGGAGGAACGCAAAGCACAGGTTTCAGAAAACTTTGAGAAAGCCCCTGTAAGACACCCCATTAGTAAATGGAGGACCTAACCCTAACCCTAACCCTAACACATCCACGTTCTGATGCAACTGCAAGGAAATTTACCCAATATCACCCACAATGCAAAGGCGCATGTCTTTTCCAGGTAACCGATCACTGAACCGCTTGCTTTTAGTGACTCACCTTGGGACCAGACTGTCCTGACCAAAGGCTCTCCTCCAGGTATGGTTTGGCAATGTCTAGAGACATTTTTGATTGTGAGGAGTGGGAAGTACTACTGATATCTTGAGGGTAGAAACCATGGATGATGTTAAACATCCTATAATGCCTACGTAACACCCCACAGCAAAGAATTACCTAGCCAGCATGTCAACGGTGCTGAGACTGAAATCCTGTTTCAGATGAAAGCAAAACTGCACTAAGAGACTGTACCAATGAGCTTCCTATTCTGCAATGATCCTCTTTAAGGCTCCCCTAATTCAATTTTGCAGATTTGTTCATTGGGATCTTTTGTAAAATAATATAAAAGGGAAAAGGCAGTGGTTGTTCACAGTTCTTAAATGTCCTGGAGGTACATTACTGGGGCCTGATGCTGATACAATGAACTATCTTAGTAATTACACACCCCTAAGAACATCTGGTTCTGGCTACAGTACTTACATTCAACACTAAATCACTACTGCCTGTCGTTATTAATAACAACAGGTATTTATTAGCATTACAGAAGTACATAATAGATTTTTAGTATTACAAAATGTTAATATTCAAGCCAGACCAACGTGGCTCAGTGGTTGATCATTGACCTATGGAGCCAGGTCATGGTTCGATTGCCGGTCAGAGCACATGCCCGGGTGGCAGCCTCCCCCCCTAGCAGGGGGCATGCAGCCAATCAATGATTCTCATCATTGATGTTTCTATTTCTCTCCTCTCTGAAATCAGTTTTCTAAAGAAGCTAATATTTGGGAACTTGCGACACCGTTGAAATGGGTCCTCAGATCGCTCAACGAGCAGGTCCCAGCAAGAACTGTGAGCTCCAAATCGCGGGACAGCAGATTAGCTATGGCAGGCATCCCACTGGAGCCAGCCTTTTTGGGATCCTTTCCAAGCGCTCTGCCCCTCCTCCAGCGATTCATCTCAGCGCCAGAAGACACACTGATCCCAACGGAAGAGCTGCCACACCCCAACGGAGCCCCAAAACAAGGCCCTGGAAGAGCTAACCCCCAGGAAAGGTTTGTCAACATGGTCTCCCACTTCCACACAAGACTAACTTCCGTTTGTCAACAATGACCGTACAAATTACTAAGTAAGCAAATAGCATTTGGTGAAGTACTCGTTTCTCTCCAAAGATTTCTTCTTCAGGCTACATGTTGTGTCAACCTGGGACTGTGCTAAAGATTCCTGGAGGCATTCACTTCAAGAACAGGGTTTTTTCCGAGTGTTTTCTTTTTAATCCTCACCCGAGCACATGCTTTTCAAATAAGAAATGTGTAACGGTCCGAGTCAAAGAAACATTTCTTTATTTTAAACTTCAAAAAGCAAACCAGCAAAAACAAAAAAATGTGAACCTGACCAACCTGGTCCGATCTGTGCGGGCTCCCAGCACCCTTGGGCAAAGCGCCAGCGTCAGAGTAGTCTTTATTTTTGGAGTCCCTGCCACTGATTGCTGCCCTACCTGCCAACAAACTCTCTCTCTCAAGTGCCCACGACGAACGCTCTCTCTCTCTCTCCCGGTAAACGGACACCGCCGTGGGCTCGTACACAAGCTCGGGCCTGATGGTGGCAGAATGCAAAGCACGGATTATAAGATGGGGCAAGGGGCAGAGGCTGTCAAATGCCCCAGCAGTGGGTACACCGAGCCCCGAGCCAGGCAGCCTGACGCCGGGCACCCAGCCCCGGCGGGAGGCCGCCTCGCCATTCCCGGGAGGAGTCCGGTGTCAGGCAGGGCCGCCAGCCCGGCCAGAACCCCCGTGTTTACACTCGCGTGCAGCCCGGATTCCGGGCAGCGGCTGAGCGGGCGGGCGCTCCCCCCGGCGGCGGCGGCGGGCCTCCCGGATCGGCGGGGCCGGTGACCCCGGGGGGGATCAGCGCTGCGCCCACGGGCGGACCCAGGAGCCCGGCAGTGACCTTGAGCCAGGCCACTCCCTGGAGGGGCGGCCGGGACCCGGGGAGGAAGGACTGGCCCCTGGACCCCTGCGCCGCACCCAGGGGCGGCCGGGCCCGGTGCACCCCGCCCCCGGGAAGCTCGGGGATCCGGGGCGGCAGTGGGGGGGAGGAGGAGGGAATGGGGGGGCGGATGCCAGCCCTGGGGTCCCCAAGGTGAGGCTCCCACAAGCCCTCCGGCCGCCCCCGCGGCTCCACGGAGCAGGGACCCCACCTCCCAGGGAAAGCCTGGCGGGACCGGCGCCGGGGACCCCCATACCTGGGAGGAGGGAGGGGCTCAGCCAGGGCGTGACCCCGGGAGGCGAGGTGCGAGGGCAGAAGGGAGCCTGAGGTCCCCCTGCGGAGCGGGACCCCAGAAGGATGGGGGGTGGGGGGGGGACCCTCGGGAGAACTGACTGGCGCCCCATTCCTGGTATCAGATGGAGGGGTCGCACGCTGGGGTCCCGGCTCGGAGATCGAGGGTCAGGGGAGACGAGGCGGGCTGACACCGCGCCCCAATTCCGGGGCGGCAGGTGCCGGACCCTGGAGCGGGGGCCCGGACTCCCGGGGTCCCTCCCGGAGGCCCGGACGCCGGGGTCCCCGGAGGCTCAGGCAGCCCGAGCCCGAGGCGGCGGTGCCTGCGGGGACTCGGACGCCAGGCCCCGCTTCTCCCCCGGGAGGGCGGCAGCTCCCGCCGTCGGAGGCTCCGGGTCCCGGAGGATTTCCGATGGGTCTGAGGCCGGACGCCGGGTCCCGGGTCCGGGCGCCGCGCTCCCCGCGGGCCGGCGGACCCCGACCCCCAGGTGAAGCAGCGAAGCCCGAGCGGCCGGCCGCCAGCCCACGCCCGCCCCGGGCCCCCGCTCGGCCCGGCGCCCCCGCCCCGCCGCGGCCCGTACCTGTCGGGGTCCGGCGCCCGCCCCAGCCCGGCACTGCGCGCCGCTTCCTCCCCGCCGCTCCTCAATGGCGCTGAGGCGGCGCTCCGGCCCGCCCAGGCCCGACCAATCGAGCGGCCCGCGCGCCGGCGCCTGGCCAGCCGAGCGCCGAGTCATCGAGTTGGCGCCCCCTGGCGGGAGCGGCCGCTCCTGCAGCGCAGCGCGGTGCCGCAAGCGAATCTGGCAGCAGGCCCTACGGAAACCCAGGGTCCTTCCTTCTGCCATCGCACCCACCCAGTCAGATCTCTGCTTAACAGTCTCGGGGGGTCTGTGAAAACATAATTCAGACCACGCCGCTTCCCTGCCTGAAACGGCTTCCCCATTAGACTTAAAACCCACTTCTTGCCCTAGCCGGTTTGGCTCAGTGGATAGAGCGTCCGCCTAGGGACTCAAGGGTCCCAGATTCGATTCCGGTCAAGGGCATGTACCTTGGTTGCGGGCACATCTCTAGGGGGTATGCAGGAGGCAGCTGACTGATGTTTCTCTCTCATTGATGTTTCTAATTCTCTCTTCCTCTCTGTAAAAAAAAAAATCAATAAAATATATATTGATTTGATAAAGAAAATAAATATATATTGATTTTAAAAAGAAAATCAATAAAATATATATGTGTATATATACATATATATAATTTTTTTTTTAAGAAAAACCCCACTTCTTGCCCTAGCTGGTTTGGCTCAGTGGTTGGAGCGTCGACCTGTGGACTCAAGGTGTCCCGAGTTCAATTCCAGTCAAGGGCACATGCCCAGGTTTCAGGCTTGATCCCCAGTGGTGGGCATGCAGGAGGCAGCCAATCAATGATTCTCTTTCATCCTTGATGTTTCTATCTCTCCCTCTCCCTTCCTCTCTGAAATCAATAAAAATATATTAAAAAAAACAAACAAACAAAAAACTCACTTCTTCACTTGAGTTGACACCAAGATCCTATTGGCTTGAGCCCATTCCTGTTTCTGCCCCTCTCTCCCTGGCCCACTCTGCACAGCATCTCCAGCTGCCTCACCCCTCCTCTGCCGTTCTCACCACTCTGCCATGTTTTCCCCCTGCACCACTGCGGCCCAATAGAAAGATAACGGGAGCCACAGAGTCATTTTAAATGTACTGAGTTGGCACATTTTTAAAACAGAAAAGCGAAATGAATAATGCATTTTATTTAATCTAATATGTCCTGAATATTATTATCTCAACCTAACAAAAAATATTAATGAGATACTATAGGGGTTTTTATAGTAAGCTTTGAAATCTAGTGTGTAAGCCAAGACCGGTTTGGCTCAGTGGATAGAGCATCAGCCTGTACTGAAATCTAGTGTGTATTTTATTTATTTTTTTATTGATTTTTGTACAGAGTGGAAGGGGGAGAGATAGAGAGTTTGAAACATCAATGAGAGAGAGTTATCGATCAGCTGCCTCTTGCACACCCCCTACTGGGGATATGCCCACAACCAAGGTACATGCCCTTGACTGGAATCGAACCTGGGGCCCTTCAGTCCCCAAGCCGACGATCTATCCATTGAGCCAAACCGGTCCCGGCTAGTGTGTATTTTACACTTAAGTCACACCTGAGTTCTAACCAGCCACATTTCAAGTACTCGTTAAACTCATATGGTTGCAGAGCAGCTAGAAAGCTGAATCCTCTTGCTTCGAATGAAGCACTCCACCCTAGCCATTCAGCTCGGTGGATAGAGCTTTGAACTGAAGGGTCCCGGGTTCCATTCTGGTCAAGGGCACATGCCCCGTTGCGGGCTCAATCCCCAGACGCAGCCAATCAATGGTTCTCTCTCATCATTGATGTTTCTATCTTTCTCTCCCTCTCCCTTCCTCTCTGAAATCAATAAAAAATATATATTTTTTTTAAAAGTTTCCACTCCCAGAGGATTTCCCTGCTACCCTACCTCAAGTTCCCCTCATCTACTACCCTCACAGAATGCAATGCTACCTGAGATTCTCTTATTTATTTGCTTTCACATGGTATCCTTCCCCATCCTGAACGTTCCCTGAAGCAGGGATTTTCTTTTCTCAGAGGTTTCTGCACCTGGACATGGCCTAGCACGGACAAGACTCAATGGAGGCGCTAAGAATGAATGAATGAACAAATGGACACTTCATTCTGCATCGGCACCAGAACAACAGGAAGAACACTACAGGCTCATAAAAAGTCAGGAAATGCAGGACACAGGACAGCCAGGCGGCAATCGTATATCTACCAAGTAATTACCAGCCATCATAATGCTAAGCTCATGGGCTGAGGCATTCCTCTGAAGTGGCGTCCACCTATCAGAGCCTCAACACCGGGTCCCCTCAGGGCCAAGGTTTGGGTGTAAAATCCCTGGATTCCACAGATGAAAAGCAGAAGGAAAGGAGCCAACACCTGACTGTACCGGAGGAGTTTATTTAAAATGCAGGTGCTGGCCGGCCAGTGTGCTCAGTGGTTGGGCATTGACTGTGAACCAGGAGATCACAGTTCTACTCCAGTCAGGGTACATGCCTGGGTGTGCACTCGATCCCCAGTAGGAAGCATGCAGGATGCAGCCGATTCATGATTCTCTCTCATCACTGATGTTTCTATCTCTCTCTCCCTCTCCCTTCCTCTCTCTGAAATCAAGAAAAACATTTTTTAATTTTTTTAAGAGAATTATTTTTTTAATATATTTTATTGATTTTTCACAGAGAGGAAGAGAGAGGGACAGATAGTCAGAAACATCGATGAGAGAGAATCATCCATCAGCTGCCTCTTGCACACCCCCCACTGGGGATGTGCCCGCAACCCAGGTACATGCCCTTGACCGGAATCGAACCCGGGACCCTTCAGTCTGCAGGCTGACGCTCTATCCACTAAGCCAAATGGATTTCGGCAATAAAAACATTTTTTTAAATGCAAGTGCTGGGGCACCATTCATTCAACACAGTATTACTTAAAGTGTCTGTGCCATCGGTTTCTTATCAGTTTAAACATACTAGTACATTTACCACACAGCAATCCCACACCAGGCATTTAACCAAGAGAAATGAAAGCACGTGCATGCACAGACTTATACACAGGTGTTCATAACAGTTTTATTCATAACTAGTGGCCTGGTGCATGAAATTCATGCACATTGAAAGGGATTTAATAAGAGGAAACAATTTTTAAAATATATTTTATTGATTTTTTACAGAGAGGAAGGGAGAGGGATAGAGAGCTAGAAACACTGATGAGAGAGAAACATCGACCAGCTGCCTCCTGCACACCCCCTACTGGGGATGTGCCCACAACCAATGTACATGCCCTTGACCGGAATCGAACCTGGGACCTTTCAATCGCAGGCTGATGTTCTATCCACTAAGCCAAACCGGTTTCGGCTAGAGGAAATATTTTAATATTGCTATTTGCCCTTACCCTATAATAGAAGTGTCAGAGATGAAATAAAATTAGTAAAATATAAATGAAAATCTTCCTCCTGTCAGAGTCTGGGGTGGGCCATGGGACCCAGAGTCAGGTTCCAACCCACCCATGCATGCCTCAAAATCGCTCAAGACCCAGACCTGGCTGGCCACACCCCCTTTGGAGGAGATCCAGACCCGGCCAGCCCCACCCTCATCAAGCCCTGCTGGGTGTGGGGCACAGCCTCAGGTCCCCCGTCAAGCCCTGCTGGGCAGGGGGTGCAGCCTCAGGTTCCCCGCCCCGGCCCGGCTCTACGCAGCCTCAGGTCCCTGCTGGTCGCTCGTTATGGGAACCCTGCCTCCGCTGTGGGTGCAGCCATCTTGTGATGGTGTGATGGTTAATTTGCATGTTACCTCTTTATTATATAGGATAGCCCAAAACTGGAAGTAATCAAAAATGTCCATCAATAGGAGAAGGCATAAACAGATAACAATTTACCCACACCGTGGAATACTACTCAGCAATGAAAAGGAACAAAGTACTGATACAGGCACCAGCTTGGAGGAACCTCAAAAGTATTAGTTGTGTGTGTGTGTGTGTGTGTGTGTGTGTGTCTGTGTGTGTGTGTGTGTGTGTGTGTCTGTGTGTGTGTGTGTGTGTGTGTCTGTGTGTCTGTGTGTGTGTGTGTGTGTGTGTGTGTGTGTGTGGCGGAAGGGGGGGTGCAGAGGGGAGCCAGATCACAAAAAATGGCATACTGTAATGATTCCATTTCTATGACATTCTAGAGGAGACCAAACTAGAATGGCACCAGCACATCATGGTGGGAGGGGATTGCCGAGGCAAGGGCATGAGGGAACTTTTCGGAGTAACGGAACTGGTCCAGATCTAGATTGTTGTGGTCACAAGGCTGTCCACCGTTATCAAAATTCTTTGAAATGTTCAATTAAAATTGGTAAATTGTTTTGTGTTTTTGTTTTTCTGTAAATTTTTCCCCAAGCCAGGCTGGGGTGGCTCAGTGGTCGAACCACCTATGAACCACAGTTTGATTCCGGGGCAGGGAATATGCCAGGGTTGTGGCTCCGACACCAGTAGAGGGCGTGCAGGAGGCAACCAATCAATGATTCACTCTCATCATTGATGTTTCTATCTCTCTCTCTCCCTCTCCCTCTCCCTCTCTGAAGCCAATACAAATAATTGATTTAAAATGAAAGAGAAGTCCCGTTGACTTGCTTGTGAAATTCTGTGGAGCTGGTTATCAAGAATCTCCCACAGTAACCAGCCAAGTTCCAGCCCACCCATACGTGCCTCAAAATCGCTCAATCCTACCTGACTCCTTCTGGAAGTCCGAAGCCCAGCCAGCCCTCCCACATGATTCCTCCTCTGCAAAGCGGACTAATGGGCACTTCCCTGCCTTTCAGGGCAATCATGCAGATAAAACAACTGGAGTTCAGTTTCCCAACTCCGACTGGCAAAGCTGCAGGGCTTCCCACACTCCGGGCCCGGGGCCGTGATCCCTCCCATGGCGCTGAAAATGAAGCCGTCCCATCCCCTCCACCCTTCCCGTGGCCTCTGACGCCACCCTCCCCAACCTTGCCTTCTGTCCTACCCCCAGCCCCCAAGGGTGGCCAGCCCTCCCTTCCCTGAGGCCGCGCAGAGGCCAGCTCCTCAGCTCTTCATCAGCTCACCTTATGTTGTGATGTAACCCCCATCCTACAAAGGAGGCCTCAAAAAAGTCGGATTCTGGAGTCATTTATTAAAGGCCGGTGGCATATCAGGAAGCAAAAGCTCCAGATCTCACAGCCCCGAACAGCTCGCCCCGCCTGGCTTATACTGGCAGAAAATCACAAAAGGATCCATTACATCTCTGGGTCTGGAATGAGGAACCTGTTTCTCGATTTTACAGAAGTGAAACTGAGCAACTTAGCTATCTAAAGTATCTACAAGTCACTGAATGGACAGAAGCACATTATCTGGGATGGACCACCGGACAATTTAGAATAACTGTGCTGTCCGGATTCTGGGACCACTGAGTCCACAGGAGCGCACTATCTGTAGCCACTAAGACAATTTAGGGTAATTATTCTATCCTGGGACCCAGAAGAATGTGCTTCGATGACCAGTGAGATCACAATCAATGGGTCATTCAAACCATCATCCATGGGGTATTGGGATAGCATACGTAAGTCCAGAAAATCAATAACTTTCCATTGTTTTAGCAAACACATAAGTACAGAACCTAGAGAGCAGTTTCTACCTGAGGTGATCGCTACCACACTTCACTTGCAGACTTGCTCCACCCTTCTCTGTCCCCTCGTGATCAGTGGTCGGCAAACCGCGGCTCGCGAGCCACATGCGGCTCTTTGGCTCCTTGAGTGTGGCTCTTCCACAAATACCACGTACCCTAATGAAGTTAATAACTATTGTACCTACCTAAAAAAATTGGCTCTCAAAAGAAATTTCAATTGTTGCACTGTTGATATTTGGCTCTGCTGACCAATGAGTTTGCCGACCACCGCCTTATGTTACTTATTTTCCTTCTTAGCACTTACCACCCCCTGGCATAGCCTACAGGTATTTCTCTTCATAGTCCCTCCCAGTGTGTCAGCTCCAGCAGCCTCCTGGTCTGTCCTGATTTCTGTTGCAACCCCAGCACACACACACACACACACACACACACACTAGCAACTAATATGCATTGAGCACTTGCTATGTGCCAGGCACAGTTCCAAGCATTTTACATGTAGGAAATCACGTGGTCCCTTACTCTAAGGGGGGTGCCATTTTAACCCCATTTTCACTGATGAGGAGAGTGAGGCACAGAGAAGTTCAGTGACCTGCCTGAGGTCACACAGACCGGAAGTGGTAGAGCCGGGATTCACCCCTGGGAAGGTTGAGATGTGAGAGTCCAGGACTCTAATTCCGGTGCTGGTCCATCCACTACGGTGCTCCATCACAACAAGGATGAAGGAAAACTAGGTAAAGAGGAATAAACGCACTGCTCCCACCCCACCCCGCTGGCCCTGCCTCAGAGACACCACGCGCTCCTGCCTGGCTAAAGGAAAGAAGAGGCAGGAGGGGCTCACCGGGTCCTTTGGACTGGTCACCCCACAGACAAGTGGCCGTCTTCGGTTGCTTCAAATTGGCCCCTGTGGTATTGCGGTTTATGCAGGCACCCCTATTGCGCTCCTCCCCACGGTGCTTCTGGATGTTGCAATTTTTTTCTAAATATATTTTTTTATTTCAGAGAGGAAGGGAGAGGGAGAGATAGAAACATCAACGATGAGGGAGAATCATTGATTGGCTGCCTCCTGTATGTCGCGCGCACCCCCGTCCCCCCCACTGGGGATCAAACCCGCAACCTTGGCATGTGTCCTGACCGGGAATCAAACTGGTGAGATCTTGGTTCCTGGGTGGATGCTCAACCGCTGAGCTACACCTGGCTGGGCGAATGTTGCATTTCTTATACATTGAAATCAAGACCTTCCACCAGCAAAAACATGACGACTGGCTTTACTGCAGTGATCTGGAAGCAGCCCCACAGTAGCTCTGAGGTATGGTGTGTAAGTATGATCATGTCACTGGAAGTGTCTGCTCACTCCTATTTTGTTCTAATGTTTGTTCTTTCTTCCTCCTCCTCCTTCTCCTCTTCCTCCTCCTCTTCTTCTTCTTTTTTGTTTGTTTGTTTTTGTTAATCTTCGCCCAAGGAAGTTCTATATATATATATATATATATATATATTTGATTTATTACAGAGAGGAAGAGAGAGGGACAGAGAGTTAGAAACATCGATGAGAGAGAATCATCAATCAGCTGCCTCTTGCACACCCCCTACTGGGGATGTGCCCATAACCAAGGTGCATGCCCTTGACCAGAATCAAACCCGGGACCTTTCAGTCTGCAGGCTGACCCTCTATCCACTGAGGATATTCTTTTTTCCCATTGATTTTTAGAGAGAATAGGAGGGAGGGGGAAAGACAGAGGGATTGTTTGCCTCCCCGTACTCGCCCTGGGACGGAGCCTGCAACTAAGGTACATGCCCTTGATGTGAAATCAAACCTGGAACCCTTCAGTCCTCAGGCCGACACCCTAACCGGTCAGGGCCCCATATTTGTTCTGTGGCCTCATATTCTGGAATAGCTCCAGAGCCACAGCGGGAAGACCGGTGTCTGTTATTCCCATCCAAGCCCTTCCCATCACAGTGGAGTTTATGTTACTGGGTGACTTTCCGAAGCCCTGAAAGATGGATCGGACTGGTTGCCAAGGAAACCAGCCACATGATTCAAGGTTGGAACTTTCAGCCAACCGGCCCCCTACCGCTGGTTAGAGACAGCAGCTGGAGTTGGAACCCATCAGCAATGGCCAATGATGTAATCAATCGTGCCTGTGTAATGATGCCTCAAAAAAAACAAAAAACAAAAACAAACAAACAAAAAAAAACAACCTTAAAAGCATGAGGGCTCCCCAGTTACTGTCTCCATGGAGGTGCTGGGAGGGTGGTGCATCAGAGAGAAAATGGACATACCCCCCCCCAACCCCAAACCTACCTCCTCGGTCTCTTCCTACAGAAACCTTGCCCACCATCTCTTTTCTCTGGCTGTTCCTGAGTCTGGGTTGTATCCTTGGTCATAACTGGTAATCGAGTGAGTACCCTGTTTTCCTGAGTTCTGGGAGCCGCTCCGGCAAGTTGATCAAGCCCAAGAAGGGGGTCGTGGAGCCTGGGGGTCATAGGTGATGGGGCAGGAGCACAGGCGCACTGGGGACTGGTGCCTGGCCTCTGAGGTGCGGACAGCCCTGTGGGGCTATGTCCCCTGCCTGTGGGATCTGACGCCATCTCTGTTAGGGGCAAAGACAGAATAGTGGAGACGAGCCATCATTATAAGCAATATTAACCGTGCTCTATTAACCGTGACTGCCTTGTTCTGGTTAAAGAAAGGACATCCTAACCTGGCTGGGAGTTGTACTCCCCCGGGACCTGGGATTCAACCTTGGTCTGGCAGCCAACCTTGGAACAAAGTCCATTCTCATTCAAGAACTGCCTAGTATCGTGGAAAGATGAACAACCTTGTTGCCCAAACAATGGAGCCCCGCCCCAGCCCATGCCTGTAATCCCTGCTTCCCCACGTAATCCCTGTCCTGCCCTGTATACGCAGCGGGCTTATGGGGGGCTGCAGAGCGGATGTTTGTGGATGGCCTGCTGCTTCCCGTGCAGTCCTGGGATAAGCGCTCATATATGACTCAACCTGCTGGCTCTGCCTAACCGGCTCCGGTAGTGACAGGCAGCCCGGGCCCCTGGGTTGTCGGGGTTCATCTCCAGGCAGGTAGCGTGGGAACTGAACTGCTCGGTGTGTAGAGAGAGAAAACCACATTCGGTGATCAGAAGTGCCACAAGCAGAAGGCTGAGAGGAGACACAGGGATGGCTTTCCACCTGTGACTGCCCAGCATACAGATGGGGATACCGGACCAGGGAGGCGGAGGGAGTGGGGCAGCAGAGCACAGCAGAGGGTGGTCACAGGTAGAAACCACAGGAAGGGGTGTGGGGAGGAAATACACCGGCCTCCCTCCCCTCCCACCCGGGCTCCTGTTGGTGCCTTCCCAAGGCAAACCCTGCTGGAAGGCTGAGGCGGGGGTCAGGCATGTGGCCTGCAGGGGGCAGCCTCGGGCTACAGAGCTGGGCGGACAGAGGAACTAGAGGGGTGTGTGCAGAACCACCCGCACATGGCTGGTCTCTCACTGCACTCCCTCACCAGCGCTCAGTGTAGTCAAAGGGGCCACCCTCCGCCTGCCCACCCCCCCCTCCCCGGAGACAACTTTCCAAAACACAGATCTGGCGGCCTCTCCCCACTGGTTCCAGCTTTCAGAGAATCCCCTTCCCACTGCCCACCTAGCAGGAAGTCCTTAGGACCTGGCTGCTCCCCTTCCCGCTCGCTGCACCCGCACCCCTCCACCACCCTCCTCCCCTACTACAGGCCTCTCCTAGGAGCTGCTGCATCCCAGCACCTAGAGCTACCTACAAGTACAGGAAATACTCGTGAAGAGGCACAAGGACCGAGGAAAGACAGGAGAGGCAGTCAAGTGTAAAAACACAAACAGGTTTATTTATAAGCAGGAATGCTGTCCAGCAACAGTGCAAACTCTCATTGTCTTGGGATCAACACAAGCCGGGGAACTGAGGCTACATCCTGAAAGGGTCTCTCTTCAATTCATGGCTTCCCAGCTCTGCTGGGAGGCGGAGGTGGGGGGGGGGGGGGGAAGGAGGCTTGAGAGCCTCCCGGAACTGTCCACCAGGGGGCAGACCTGCTCCATAACCACGCAGGGTCCAACGTGGGCAGAGACCCAGGAGGTTCCAGGTAGTTCGTTGGTAAGCACATCTTGATTCCACGGTGGGAAGCCTCTTGTGTCTCCATGGCAATTCCTGGACTCTCCGGCTCTCTAAAAGTTCAGCTGCAAAGTTCAAGTCTTTTTCAACAAAGATCCAAGTACCACAGACTCGAATGGCTTCTCCAGGAGCCCCAGTCCCTTTCCTCCCCGCCTCTGCAGGGAGTGCAGGGTGTGTGTGTGTGGGGGGGGGGGGTGGGGAGGGGGAGTGGGCGGGCTCTTTAACAGGGAAGAACGCCCTGGCAAAACTACTGACATTAGCTGCTTCACGAAGGCCGTTCAGCCGACATCGGCTACACGGACCCACAGCACACAACACACACACTCAGACACACACACAGACTGGCTCTCGGCATCTCCCATCCACCTGGGATGGCGACAGGCACAGTACTAACGTGGTCCCGTGGCTCCCCGGGGGGCCTGGGACTCCGGGGCGGCGGGAGGAGGTGGAGGGAACAGGAGCACCCCTCGGGAGTCCAAAAAGGAAGGCCCAGGCTGAGGTAGAAGGAGAGACGTGGCCGCAGGAGCTGGGTCTCCGGGTCCTGAGATTCCCTGATAGGAGTGTGGCCGGGGAGCCCACACCAGACGGCGCAGGAGGGCGGGCGGGTGGCGGAGCGGGCGCTCGGGGGAAGCGGACGTGAAGGTCAAAGGCGGAGAAGGCACTCCTGAGACGTTGGCTTTTGTGGTGCTGCTGGCTTGTTTGCATGGCGCTTGAGGCTTTTTCTGGTGTGTTTTTAAACGGCCACGTATTGAAATGAGACTGCCTGTGAGAGGTTTGCCATCTTGCCCGGGGCAAGGCATCATCCAGACCTCGTGCTGGGCCGAGGGGGTCTGATTTCCACACCACGTACAGGAAGGCGGGACCAGCGGGAAAGGATTTGAGGTGGTGCTTCCCCAGGGTCCTTAGCTAACCAGGGTCCCACCCGGCACAGAGCCATCTGGCTGATGGCAGCCCCTCCCGCTCTGGGACCACCTGCAGGCTCAGCATCCAGGCTGACGGGCTGCCCCTTCTCCTTGGTGACCCCACAGCGCCTGCCCCCCCCCCATGGCCTCTCTGGATGCCAGAACCTCCGGGGGAGCCAGAGCCCAGGGATGAAACAAGGAGTTCAGAAGCCAGGGCCACAGCCCAGCGAGGGGGCAGCGCGGGGTGGCAGGGACCCCGCTGGGCTGCCCGGCCTGTCCAGGTATCCTTGGATATCCATGACCGGAGGGGTCCTCTGACTCCCCCTGCCTGCCAGGCTGCGGAGGCCACTAAAGGACTCGGCCCCGCCGGCCGGTTAGCTGGGCTTCGTGCCGGCCTCAGGCACGCCCAGGCTCAGGGGCTTCTCCTCCAGGCTCTGCCGCAGAGTCCCGGGGGCCGCGCGCGGGGACCGCACGGGGCACTCCTCCTTGGAGAAGGGGACGTGCTCGTCCTTCGGGGAGCCGGAGGGGCTGGGGCCCGCCGTCCCCGCCGTGGTGCTGGCCTGGGAAGAGCACCGCGAGCCGTGCTCAGAGCCGCTGCACACGTTCACGATGCAGGTGACGTTGACGTGAGTCCCGCGGCCGCCAGGGGAGGACTCTGCGGACAGAAGAGGAGATGGTGTCAGCCGGGGTCTCGCGGTGGGGAGGCCATCATGGCCTGGCCCCTGCCCGCAGGCCGGTTACATGTGGGAGAGAGCCCGGGGCCCATTGGTGGTCGTGTTTTTTAAGAGAACTGGCCAACATTTAAAATTCAGGAATCCTGCCGAAACCGGTTTGGCTCAATGGATAGAGCATCAGCTTGGGGACTGAAAGGTCCCGGATTCGATTCCGGTCAAGGGCATGTACCTTGGTTGCGGGCATATCCCCAGTAGGGGGTGTGCAAGAGGCAGCTGATCGATGACTCTCTGTCATTGATGTTTCTAACTCTTTAACTCTCTCCCTTCCTCTCTGTACAAAATCAATAAAATATATTTATAAATAAATAAATAAAATTCAGGAATCCTAACTAATAAAAGAGTAATATGCAGATTGACCATCACTCCAACAACAATATGGCTGCCCCCATGTGGTCAAAGATCCTGCCCCCACGTGGACACAAGATTGCCAGCAGGGGAGGGCAGTTGGGAGGGACAAGGCCGGCAAGAGAGGGCAGTTGTGGGTGATCAGGCAAGTAGGGGAGGGCGGGTGGGAAGCACAAGCCTGAAAGGGAGGGCAGTTGAAGGCGATCAACACTGCAGGGGAGGGCAGTTATGGGTGACCAGACCAGCAGAGGAGGGAAGTTGGGGGCAAATGGGCTGGCAGGGGAGCAGTTAGACATCAATCAGGCTGGCATGGGAGTGGTTAGGGGGTGATCATGCTGGCAGGCAGAAGTGGTTAGGGGCAATCAGGAAGGCAGGCAGGCGAGCAGTTGGGAGCCAGCAGTCCTGGATTGTGAGAGGGTCCCAGATTGGAGAGAGTGCAGGCTGGGCTGGGAGACAACCTCTACCCACACCCCCTTGCACAAATTTTGTGACGGGGCCTCTAGTTAAGAATAAAATAAAATTGCACCTTTTCCAGGATTGGCTTCTCCCAATAAACTTTGGTTCCATTAAAAACAAAATATGAATAAAATAAAATTCATGAATTTACGTGTTTAAAATCTGATTTATGGCTTCCCTCGGAGCCAGATGTGAGCGATCTGGCCGTGGAGGGTCCCCACACCTGAACACAGCTGGCAGGAAGGACTTCCGGCCACAGGCTCACCCCACTTCCGCCCACCCCGTGGGCATCTGAGTTTCCTAACCAGGCAGCGTGGGACAGAGTGATGGAGGAGCCAGGAGATGAATGTAAGGGATCGCAGGCACAAGAGCCTCTCACAAGGCTGCTGCTGGGACTGTGGGGACCTGCTGAGCATAGGCCGGTGTGGTGCCCAGGGCCGAGGGGGACTGGCTGGCTATTCTTCATCTCCCCCCAGCCCAGCCCAGACCCCCAACCCCAGGGGATCTGAGATGAGGTCAGAGCTGGTGCGCTCGCTCTCAGAACAACCCCAAAGAGGCCAGGGCAAGGCAGGGCTGAACTCGGGGCCAGAAGGAAATTTCCACCTGTGTCTGCACGGCACCCAAATGTCACCCAGGTCACCATGGCCTTTGCACACCGTGAGCGAGACACGCTGGGGGCGGATGGGGGACCACAAGGGGCGCAGTGCGGGGATCTGCCCTAACCCACAGAGGCGAGAGGTGCTGGTGGGTGGGAGGGACAGAGGGCATCGCAGAGGCCGGAGAGGCAGGAGGGGAACCGAGAAGGGGCAGAGGGTGGAAGGGAAGACAGACATGGTCAGAGGTCCACAAGGGGGCCCAGGAGGAACCCGCACCAGGCTGGCCGTGGAAGAGGCATTGCCAAGGATCACGAAGCCGGGGGATGAAGCCGGTGGGCCCCCGCCACTTACTTGAGCTCCCACCAGCCTGGGCCTCTCCTGACCCGCCGGGCTGGTCCCTGCCCGGGGCCTGCGGCTGGTTCCTGGGGGGCGGCCCCCCGTGCGGAGCGCTGGCCGCGCTCTCCAGGGAGCTGCTGCTGGAGCTGGGCGCCGTGGTCAGCAGGTGCTGCTGCTCGGAGCCGGGAGCGGCCGGGGCCTTCTCAGTGGGCAGGTGAGGCTGGAGGGAGGGAGGGAGGAGGGACAGCGGTCAGGCCTCCAGCCAGCTCCCCTCTCTCCCCCTTCCTCCTCCTCACCGCCATCTGCACCGTGTCACAGCCCTTCACCCTTTACGTGCTTCTGCCCACAGCGCGTGTTCTTTCCACACTAAGTGCCCTCGATGGTGTCTGTGACTAGCACCTGCCCGCCCTGCTGGAGTGCCAGCCCTCGTCGGGCCGGGCTCAGGGGCCCTGTTCTCACAGTGGTCCTCCCCTCAGAGGCGGGGCAGGACTGGCATCCTCACTTGGCATGCGGAAGTGGAGGCCCCGAGGAGAGTGACTCCCCTAAGGTCACCCCCTCAGCACAGGGTGGCCCGGCCCAGCAGCCAAGAGCATGGGTTCCGGAGCCAGACGCATGGGTGCAAATCATGACTTCATCGCGCACGAGCTGTGTGACCTTGAACAAGTGACTCAGCCTCTCTGGGCCCTTCTATAAAAGAGGAACAACAACCCATCCGCTAGGGTCACTGTGAAGACTAAATGGCTGAGTAAATGGTAAAGTGCTCAGAACAGTAGCTGTTCCACCGGAAGCTCCGTACAAGGGTTTGTGAAATCAGGGGCCACACCTTCCCCCACTGCCAAGGATGAGGGTGAGATGAGAACTGAGGCGAGGGAAGGGTTGGTGAGATGTATCTTAGCGCGGTGGAGAGAGGTGGGGGCCAGAGGGTGAGCGTTTGCTACGGGGTGGGGGACACAGGCACGTTAGACCCCCTCCCCAGGGAACAGAGACCCCAAGGGTGAGCTCTGAGCAGAGGCATAATGCTGATCCCTCCCGGGACTGGCCACTCCCACCTGAGCCCCAGGAGCCCTGATACCCTGAGGCCAGCTCGTCCCTCTGACAAGGAGGAGCCTTCTAAGGTAGCCATGGAGCCCAGAGAGGGCGTGTCCCTGCTCTGATCACACAGCTGGTCCATGGGAGGGGCAGGAGCAGCCCAGAACAGTGTCCCCACGCTGGTGACTGTGTCCTGCCTCCTTAGCTCCCCCCTCCCCCAGTGTTCAAGGGAAGGAGGGCATTCCTAGATTTCTAGTTCACGCTGAACTGCCCACTCCTAGCCCTGAGCTGGGATGGCGGGCGGGGGGGGGGGGGGGGAGGCGCATCCAAATGTCATTCCTCACATCCCCCAGCGAAGGGGTTTTCACAGCAGAACAGAAACCCCCAAAGGTCACGGCTGCCTCCCTCCCCCACGGCCACACGCTGCAAAGTTCAGACAGGCTCCGAGTGGGGCTGAAAAATCCTGAGTGCTGCTCCTTGGGCTGGGGCCCCAGAAACGGGGGGAGAGGGGGGTGCTGAGGGAGTTCATGCAAAAAAAAAAAATAGGATCCCCAGCCAGCCAGCTCTCCTCACCTCCCAGCCCCTCCCAGCCCAGTCCTGCCCTGGACACAGAGACCCTGTTAGGTCCTCCGGACGAGGGTCCATGTCTGTCTGCATGTGAGAGTGTGCATCCATGAAGTGCACACACCTGCATGTACAGGTGTATGTGAAGGTATGTGAAGTGTATACACACACACACACACACACACACACACACGTGTCTATGGGGGACATGTGTGCACGTCGGCTGGAAGTAGTGAAGAGAGGCACGCCTAGGGTTGTGTCCCAGGCCACACATTAGCTGTGTGGTCTCGGGAAAGTTACCTAACAGCTCTGAACCTGGGCCATAAAACTGGAGCAATCACCTTACCACCTGTGTCGCAGCACGGCTGTGGGAATCCATAATGCTCAGAATTATGCCCGGCATACATTCAGCGCCTCATCAGTGCTTGCTCTCGTTATTAAATGTGAGCGTGCACAAGTGTGTCTGTGGGGGTGACTGTGGGTGAGCGCACATGTGAGGGTATGCTGACCTTTCCTAAAAGAGGGGAAGCCACTGTCCCATCAGGCCTTGGGGTTCCTTCTGCAGTAGCCTAGACCTGGGGCGAGCAGGCAGCCTCATAACAGGGACCACAGCCAGCAGCCAGGGACAGAGTGGGCTAGGCGAGGGAGTGGGAGCCTGGGCACTGAAGGGCATCTGGGAAGGCAGCCAGCCTCTGAGGGCAGCCCTCGGGGGGAGGGGGGTGGCGCTTGAACAGCCCTGAATGCCTGCCCCGGCCAAACCTGCAGACTCAGACTGAGTTTCCAACCTGGGCTCAGTCAATTCCCTAGCAGCCTGGCCTCATACGGGGAACAGAACCTCCTTGAATCTCGGTTTCCTCATCTGTGAAAGAGGGTGACTGTCCTGGGCACCTCACTGCAGTCAGAGCCTGGCACAGGCACTGAGCCTGGCACAGCTCAGACCTGTGCGCCAGTCTTCTCAGGTCCACACGGGGCAGCTTGAAACTGGACAGCGAGAGTGTTTATGACACAGAACTGAGCTAACACCACAAATCAGGGGTTCGGGGGTTTTGCCCTGCTCGGAGGGCCCGCTGCCAGCGCACCGCTCTATACCCAACAGCACTCCAAAACAGTGAGAGCGGCGTGGCTCACACTCGGTGAGCACAGAGCTCTGAGGGGGAAGGGGAAGTGAGGCTGCGGGGACGCTAGCTGCAGGGGCTGTTGGGAAACACTTGGCCAGGAAGGGAAGGAGAGAGACGGCAGCTGGGCTGCTGGGAGGAGCCCGGAGGGTTAGGGTTAGGGTCACCGCCTGGAAGCCAGAAAGAGGAAGGAGTGGCGTTCGCACCCTGGGGGGCGGGGGGAGGTGAGAAAATGTCTCAACTCCCAAACCAGTGCTCCATCTGCGGGAATGCTGCAGAGCCGGAGCCCAGGGGCACGGTACTGTGTGACCTGGGGCAAGGCACTTTCTCTTGGCTCGTCCACAAAATCAGGACGTGAAATCAGTCGTGAAATCAGTCGCTGGTCCTGACCAAGTGCCAAGTCCTGTGTGAGCCTCGGGCACTGGGCTGCCCAGGGCTCAGCAGCTCCCCAGCAACTCCCCAGCACCGTGGCTCCCAGCTGGAGACACCTTCGGGCCTGCTGCCATCCACTGGGGAGAGGTCAGCGCTATTGCTGAGCAGCCTGCAAAGCACAGGATAGCCCCCAAGGCTGTGGAACCCTGCCAAGCAGGAATGGGGGCGGGGGGGCACCTGGAGGGAGCTCTTTCCTCGTCTGTAAAAGCAGGTATAAACCCTGCCCTGCCTACCAGATTCAGGAGTGCAGCAGCCACTGTGTATGGGCTCACCCACACCCATTTCCAACCTTCTCCCTTGTCTCCCTCCACCACAGAGGCTGGGAAAGCAAAGGGACTCCTTTGCAGCCAGGGATGGTCACGTGATACCTTTCAGGCCAATGAGACAAAAGGAGAAGTCTACCCAGGGCTTTTTGGAGAACACTGATTTCCTAATAAAAGGCACCAAAGCTGGCCACGGCCCCCTCTTGTCCCCACCTCAAACCTGAGGTCACAGGAAGTGGTGGTGATCACACTCTCAGGACATGAAGCCACAAGCAATAGGACAAAAGCCAACACACTAAAGATGGCGGAGCCCGGGGTCCTACTGCCTCTCAGAAGGCTGCAGGTGCACTATTCCAGCAGCCGTAACCCCTCGACCTCCTGGCATGGAAGAAACATAAGCCCTCTTGCTAAGTAACCCTTATGTTTTCAGTTACTTGTGGCCAAATGCCCTCCTGATGCAGAACTGGTCACAGACCCTTCTTTATATAAAAAAAGACCTAAGGTGAGCTGCTTTGGTTGAAGAGGGGGGGACCCAGAGCCCAGCACGCTAGCCACCGCCTCAACCCCAGAGATGACCCCCAGGCCCTTCCATGGAACACCGGGGTACCCTGGCACTCAGTTTGAAAACCACCGCTCTTTGAGGAAGTGCTTTATAAGCGCCTCAGAGATGCTGAGAATGGCTGCCAGCTGGGTGGATGGCACAGCCCCTGAGTAGCGCTGTCCCTGGTTAACGGTGAGGAAACAGGGCTACAGGCCATTTCACGTCTGCCCAAGGTCACGCCACAGGTCCATGACCATATGCTTGCCACGGACACCTCTAACCCCAGCTCCTTGCCGTGGCCTCTTGCACTCGGTCTCCTTGATCAGCCCTGGCTGGCCTTTCCTCCGCCTCCCAGGGCTCAGCACACCACGTGGCCCTGGACAGACCCACCCACAGAACCCACTGCTTCCTGTGGGAGCGCCGCCCCCAGGGAAGGAGAGCAGGGGAGGGCACTCACCTTGGCGTCTCCAGGCAGGCAGAAGGGTTTCTCTGCAAAGGGGAGAGGGGACAAGTCAGGGGCAGTGACTCGGCTGTTCTAACTAGGGCAGCGTGGGGCCCAAGCAGCACCGGTGGGAGTAGACCCAGCCGCGTGGAAATAATTATCTACCAGACAAGGCACGCAAAGGCCCACGCCCTGCCCTCCAGCTGGCTCAACACTGTTCCACTCCCTTCTGTCCCCCCGACCGCCTTCCAAACTCCCCACCTTGGCTCATGCCTGTCCTCTGCTGAGCATGCCTTCCCTTCCCACACTCAGCCCCCCCCGCCGCTGAATCTTACCCAGCTCAAACCCCCCTGCCCAGGGGCTCCTCCCCCCAGGATGCCCCACAGAATCCCGGACTTCTCCCCCTCATGGAGCCCTGCCTGTCGGTAGCTAAATTAGCAGAAGCGCCCTCTCCCAGGCTCTCAGCTCCTATAGCGTCTACGGTACCCAGGTCTGTCTGAGCCCTCGGGCCGTAACCAGGCCCTGACTCACAGCAGGCACCCGCTTCCTGAACGGATGGGTGAATGAACAAACGGAGAGGGGGAAAGGGAACGGAATCTTACTTTTCTTCTGGGCCAGGATGACGCAGTTCAGCAGCCCTATCATTAGCAGCCCCAAGGCTGTCACGCCCACAATGAGTCCTGGAAGGAAAGGAGACGCTCAAACCAGGTGCCGAAAGCACCCTGGCTTCTTCCAGGGGCCTGGCCCGTCAGTCGGTGACCAACGATGGCTAGGGCGGTCCCAGGCAAAGGGCAAGCCCTGTCCAGAGGTCTGGCATTCAATTACAAAACGAGCAACCCCAAAACTGTGTGCCAAACAAGCTCGAGGGCCCCCAGCCTGACAGTTCAAGCCAGGTGTGGTCCCTAACCCCAGGTGGATGAGGCCCCGCCCACTGTCTTCACAGCCTGATGGTTCATCAGAACCAACAACCAGGAGACCACCTCCTCTTTGAGATTAAAGCTGAGCCCAGCCTGGCCGGTGTGGCTCCGTGGTTGAGCGTTGACCTATGAACCAGGAAGTGATAGTTCAATTCCCAATAGTTCAATTCCCAGGCAAAGTTCAATTCACATGCCTGGGTTTCAGGCTTGATCCCCAGTGGGGGGCATGCAGGAGGCAGCCAATCATGTTTCTCTCTTATCATCGATGTTTCTCTCTCTCTCCCTCTCCCATCTTCTCTGAAATCAATAAAAACATATTTTTTTAAAAAAAGCTAAGCCTGCCTCTCTCGACTCGGGGTCTCTCGGTGACAGGACCAGGTACTGGAGGAGACAAGTCTCGCTGCCACCTGCCTCCCGGGACGCGCGCATCCAGCCCACAGCGGGCTCTCAGGGAGCCTGAGGGAGGAGGGGGAAGGATGAATGCGCCCTCCTGTGACTTACCAACTGGAAGAGAGATGTTCCCGGTGCTGAGCCCTTCGGCCGGGGCACTTGGGACCACAGGGAGCAGGACAGACATGCTGGCAGCTGTGCTGGGTCCTGGCGTGGGCTCCGTGGGCTGGGATTTTGTGGATGCCGCCTGGGGCTTGAGGGCTAAGCTTGTGGTCACACGCAGGGAGGGACGCACAGACTTGCAGACCGCGTCCCTGCTTGCGTTGCCGGGGATGGCCGTCGACTCACAGCTGCGAGAGGAGGCGGCTTGGTCAGGGGGCAGCAGAGGGCGGGGGGGGGCAGGCTCCCTTGTGGGAGACAGCTCAGAGGGCAAGGGTCCCAGCAGCGTGGATGGGGGAATGAGTACATGCCCTGTCATATCTTAGGACCACCCCTTCCTCTCCTCACCTGCCCCTTATCCCCATGCTCCCCACTCAGCCTTGACTTCCAGGGCAAGGCTGCTGTTCCCGGTGCTGTCCTGGGACCCGCCCGCCATGAGATGAGCCCGTGCTGGCACTGAACAGGCCTCGGCCACCCAAGGGTGCGAGTTGGGGGTAGGGGGGTTCAGGCACCATGACACCACCACTGTGTGTTCTAGACCCCCATCACCCGGGGCAGCCCCTCCCTGCTCCCCCAGAACCAAGGTGCTCAGCCACTCACAACCGATGGGGCCTGCAGGTGTCTGTGGAGGACGCCGTGTCCGAGAACGTCCCTGGGGCACAGGCAGCACACACCACATTTGACGTTTCAGTTCCTTCAAGGAAAAATTGGGACTTGTCACCAACTCAGATGCTCCGGGGAAGGGGGTAAGGGGGGGCCTTGGTACTGAAGCCCTAGGGGAAGTCAGAGGACCCGTGGAACCGTCTGCATCTCTACCTCCAAACACACACACACACACACACACACATGCACACACACAACTGGGAGTTTGTCCTTTAACCAATTCTAGTGACTTCCTGGTCTCGGGGTCACGTGGGTTCATCTTCCTGGGGCACCACCTGATTTCCCAGCAGCTGAGGGCTTAATCTGACAGTCTCTGGGTCCCCAGAGCCTCGCACATAGCAGGGGCCTAACCACGGATGATGCTCCCAGGCCGAGCTGAGGAGCTGAGGAGCGGATGCCCGTGAAGGAGAGACCCAGGGGGGACCCCGAGGCCAGCTGCCACCCCCGTACCTGGGGTGACCACGCCGAAGCCAGGCGGGCACTTGCGCAGCCGCGTGCACTGCCGGCACCGGTGCTGGATCTTGAGCACGCAGTACCAGCCCTGCCTGCAGGCGCACACGCGGTTCTGCTCCCGGGTGCAGGCCTGAGTTTCTACCTGCTCTGGAGGGCGAGAGGGCAGAGCGGGGTCATTCCTGCCTCCACCGGCCCTGCTCACTGCCAGGCCGCCCTGCCCTCCCAGCCAGCCCCCCACCCACAGACCCCTCTGCTCTCCCGCAGGCTCTGGGTCCCTGCCCTCCCCACGGGGTTCCGAGGCCCGCAGTCTCGTTCCGCCCCACGGCACGAGCGAGACACAGCTCCCTCATGGCTACTGCGGGCACAGGTCTCCCACCACTGCTCCGGGCCGGCCTGCCTGCCCCGTGGGGCGACAGAGGGGATTCGGTAAGACAGGCTGAGAATGCCCCGGACAGGTAGCAAACAACTGTGCCCACACAGCCTCACGCCCCCGGCCGTGGAAGCCGCGGGTCTGGGGTACCCCACATCAGCTTTCCGCCACAGGGGCTGGGGTGCGGGTGCCCAGGGGAGGATGCTGGGGACCACCCCTGGCCCTGGGCCTACTCACCAGAGCTGCAGTGGGAGTCACAGCTCAGGCAGTGGGACACCCAGTTCCAGAGCTGGGTGAACATGCCGTCCTCGCAGGGGGCACACACTGTGTCGGAGGTCTCGGTGCACTGGGACTGGACGTGATAGCCTGAGGAAGCAAGGGCCGGGGTCTCAGGGGAGGTGGCTGCTGCCGGACCCTGAGCTCATCCGCCGCCCCCCCGGAACCCCAGAGTTCGGTAGTGGAGCTGCGAAGGCTCTCGGATGGGGTCCCAACTCCTCCATCGACGCGTCTCACAGCTAGCAAGTACTAGCTGTCACGCCATCTCTGAGCCCCCAATGATCGTGACATATCCTCCCCTCTGCTCCTTCCAGGCGCCTGGAATCCCGCCATCAAAACTGCCTGCCATCCGTCAGTCACACTTTATTTATTTATTTATTTATTTAATATATTTTATTGATTTTTGTACAGAGAGGAAGGAAGAGAGATAGAGAGTTAAAAACATCAATGAGAGAGAGTCATCGATCAGCTGCCTCTTGCACACCCCCTACTGGGGATATGCCCGCAACCAAGGTACATGTCCTTGACCGGAATCGAACCCAGGGCCCTTCAGTCCCCAAGCCGACGCTCTATCCATTGAGCCAAACCGGTCCCGGCTGTCAGTCACACTTCAGTGAGAACTGGTTTGCCGGCTCCTTTCTTCTTTGCATTTGGCTAAAACTCTCCACCCGGGGCCGTCTAAGCTGAGGTCTAACAGAGAAGTAAGGGGTTTCCAGGGAAAAGGAGTTGGGAAGAGGGAACAGCATGTGCGAGGCCCCAGAAGCAAGACGGACCAGAGGGCTGATTCGCGGAACCAGAGGGAGTGCAGGAAGAATGGAGAGCTATGACCCTGCCCGCTCCGCCCTCATACACGCTCCCTCCCGGCACCGGCCCCAGGAGCCCGGCCAGCGTGAGGGCCAGGGCCAGGGCTGCCCCTCACCAGGAGGACACTTGCTGCAGCACATCTGGATCCTCTCGTCATAGTATTTTCTCTGCTGGCACAAGCTTCTGGGCTCCGGGACGTAGGGGGTGAGCACCACCTGGAGGGGGAAGGAGGACAGCCGTGAGCTTGGCCACGCCCGACACTCAGCCCCCCATCCTGTGTCCCCCAGGCCCCTTCTGGGGCTCCCCGATAGATGGACCAAGGACCTGAGGACTCCTTCCTTTGGGTGGGGGTGAGGGGAAGGTAGAAGGAAGCGCCCCTGCCTCCTTCCTCCTCCCCTCCTCCCCCCTCAGGGTGGCACACTGAGCCAGCTGGCCGGAGGGTGAGGCTGGCCCCCACCACGACACAGGGCACTGCCCCAAAGCGCTCAGCCCAGTGTGGCCTCTGCCCAGGACGCCTCCCTCTCCCTCCTTCCCGCACCTGGAATCGCCCCTTTGTCCTTCCAACCAGCTCCTGCCTCCTCTGGGGAGCCCGCCCTGCCGCCCCAGGCTGCTTCAGCCCCTCCAAACAGTCAGCTCACTGTGCTGAAATGGGGTACCTACTTCTCCCATCTTGCATGGGTGCGTGTGCATGTGCGTGCACACACACACCGCACACGCACACGCATGTTTGCAATGCACAGGGCAGGGATGACGGCCTTGCCGCCTCTGGACCCTCAGCTGCCAGCGTGCAGCCCCCGGCAGAGCTGGTGCTCAGCAGATGAGCGTTGGTTGATGACAGAAACAGCAGCGACCGTTTCCCGAGCACGGCTGCCGGGGCTGGTCTACGTGCGGCAAGTGCTCTAGGCGGACCCCCCAGAGCGCCACCCCCAGCTGCCACGGTGCTGCCTGGGAGACCCGGCCCCAGGGGCACGGCTGCTGTGGTGGAGTCCATGCTCTGTCCCTCGGCCATCCTGCCGCAGCTGGGCCCGCGGCTGGCCTCTGCATTGAGAACGGAAACCCAGCTCCCTCCCTGCTCGGCCCGACAGGCAGGCCCACAGCCGTCCTGGCTCCTGGACACCCCCACTCCCATCCCCACCCCGGGGCCGGGGTTTCCAGCTACCCCGCAACCTGCAGCTCCTCCCCCACCGCCCGGAACAGCCTCCTGCTTCCCTGACAAATCCCCACTGTCCCTCTGACAGCGGGCTCTGCCTCACGGCTTCCCTGCCCACAGCCTACCCCGAAGACTCACTAGCACCCCGAGTCCTGACCTTCCCCCTCAGGGTCCTGGCACACAGGGCTGTACCCACTGAACGGACGCCCTCTGAGGCTGATGCTGCCACCGCCCAGAGCCTGGCGCATCCTAGGTGCCCAGGGCTCACTAATCCATGCAGCCGGCGTCACCTCAATGCCATTTCCCAAAGGGATCGGGCCCTGCACCAGGACATGGAGCCCCGACATGGGAGCACCCAGCACGCTGCCAGCTGAAGGCCTTCCCCCGCTCAGCCCAGGCCCTCAGCCCCGGCAGTCAGCTCTGTGAGGGCGGGAGACGCGCAGGCGCTGGCAAGGGACGTGGGAACCATTCTGCACAACACGGAGTCTAAAAGATAACTCCCGTTCCCGTCTGGACTGTAGGCTCCCATGCCATGGCTGCACACGCATGCACGCATGCACACACACACACACACACACACACTCCATCCCCATCCTTCTGTCCGTCTGGTACCTGAATGAGAGGAAAGCAAGGCCGCACACGCTGGGGTGGGCTCACTGCCCGTGTCCAAAGCCCCTGGCCTCCCTCCCAACAAAGAGGGCATAAGAAGCTCAAGGGTGGACCCGGAAAGCTGTCAAAGGAGAAAAAGAAAACCTTCCAGGTGCTCCTGACGCTCCACTGCCCAACACACCTGGTCAGCGGACACTGCAGAGGCAGCAAGAGGACCTGGGGGAGGGGCACACGGGGGAGATCCAGTGATCAAAGATGGGGAGCCCCGCCACCAGAGAACATACCCCTGCAGCTCCCTTTGCACTGAAGCAGAGGGCCTGACTGTCCCTCCCTCCCTGCCCCAACACGGCTTTCCCTGCGGGCTGCTGCTGTGCGGAGCTCCCCCCAGGGAAGCGGCTGTGCCCCCCACTCAGAGCGTGCCCTAGGTGGGCGGGGGCCATGCAAGGTGGCCCCAAGGATCTCATGGACCTGCATCCCCACGAGCGCCCAGGGAGTAACTAGGGGAGCCCCTCATTCCTGTGCGGCCAGAGGACCACAGGACCACAGCCCTCCCCCCCCGCCCCCCCCCCCCCGCCCCGGCATGCAGCCCAGGGGAGCCTGGGGGAGGATTTCCTGTCAGGCCCAGAAAGCCTGATGGGAAAGGGCCTGCCTTGGCCACCTGTGGGCTCTCTCTCCACCCACAGGCTGAGGGTTCCCGGGCAAAGACCGGCAGCTGGACCCTGCGGCCCCCAGCCACTGCCCGGCAGCCTCCCATAGGGGACCAGGCCTGTCTGACTGCCCTTCCCCACACTCCCCCCTCCGCCCCCCACTGTTCCCTGTGAAGGGGGTGGGTCCTCTCTTGAGCAATTTCTAAGCCTGTTTATCCTCTGGGACAGAAAAAAAAAAGAAAAGAAAAAAAAAAAAAAACCACAGCCCTGTCATGGCTAAACAATGAGGAACAGAAAGCCCCTGGCGGAGCAGGACAAAAGGTCACTCCCTGCACTGCAGGCCCCAGGGCAGAGGCGGCAGGGCCCGGAGCCGGGTCACCGCAGGGGCCGCACGGGGCGGGGCGGGCGGGGGTCCCTGGAGGCCCCCAGAACGTGGCGAGCAGCCTCTGGGAAGTGGGGGGCTATGGAAGCTTCCAGTGTCTTTGGCTGGTGTTGGGGAGGCTTCGAGCCACGCGCCCCCCGCCCCCTCAGGGGAGTGCTGAGTGACATTTTAAAATGAGGAACTAAGTGGAGAGTAGTTGACTCGCTCAGCATGTTTGGCAGATCCGAGCTTTCAAAACACAGGGCCCAGGAGGAAGCTTGGAAACTATGGATGGGCGTTCACCACCATGTGACAGGTGGGCAATGGGTGCCCAGTGAGGGTGGGGGATTGGAGAAGAGAGATGACGATAGATGATAGATAGATAGATGACATAGATCGATAATAGGTACAGAGATCCCAGATAGATTGATTGACAGGGACTAACAAATAAAAGGAGGATAGGAAGGAAGGAGGAAAAGGATGAAAGGAAGGACCATCTAACATCCAAGGTGTGAGGCAGGTCAGACTGTGCCCATTTCACAGATGCGGAAATGGAGATAGAAAGAAGCAAAGCCACCTCCTGCTCTCCCAAAGGCTCGGGGCCATTCAGGGTTGGTGGCGGGCTGATGGAGGACGTGCACAATAGGCTGTCACCCACCACAGAGCTGCCTCCCGTCAGGGCCTGTGGCCCGTTTCCTCTCTAGCCTTGGCCTCTGTCCTCCTCGGGCGGGAGTCCCCTGCACTGAGCGCCGGCCCAGTGGGAGGAAGGAAAACGGGTATTTCTTAAGCACCTCCCAGTGTGCCAGGTGAGGTTGCAGGCACTACACAGAACCCCGCTTCCGCCCCCGAACGTCGGTGGGCGTGTGCCGATTTCACAGTCAGGGAGGCCAAGGCCAGACCGCTTGTCTGAGTTCATCCAGGAAGGAGGAGGAGGAGGAGGTGGGCCTGGGATGTGACTCTTGCCCCATCCCACTGGAGAAATCTTAGGTCCCCTCAGGACAGCTGAAGGAAGCGGCTCTGGGACCCACCCTCCGCCTCCGTCCCTGAGTCACTGCAGTGCCACCAGCCCCCGCCGTCTACGTCTGTGACAAGCGGACAGCGGGCGCTGGCTCCTGAGAGGGCCCGTCCTCGGCTGGCAGCCCCGCAGCGGGAGCAAAGGCAGGAGTCAGACCCGCAGCTGTGCCAAGTGCGAGAAAGATGCCCAGGAGCCAGGGAGGGGGCGGAGGCCCAGAAGGGGGTCGGGACTGAGGTGCAGCACTCTGGGACCTTAGAGACATCTCAGCAACTTCCCATTTAATCGCGGAGAAAGTCAGGGGCAAAGGTGGAAACCATTCATTCATTCATTCATTCATTCCTATGTACTGAGCACCTGTTATTCTAGGTGCTGGGCAGACAGCATCAAGCACGTCCATGTCCCTGCCCTGGGGAGCTGAGCTCTGGTGGAGAGACAGAGACACACATGGCAGAAACATGTGAGGTGACAGCGGGAGCCCAGGAAAAAGGAAAAGCAAGGTGGGGCCAGGAGCAACAGACAGAGGTGCTGGGTGCGCTGGGTGCAGCCAGGAAGCCAGGGCATCGGGGCCAGACCAGGCGAGGGTGAGGGTGCTGGGAGATGATCACGGAGGCACGCAGCACCTCCTCCCGAAGCTGCTCCACGCAGGCACCGTGCAGCGTTATTTACGCGCCGCCCTGTCTCTCCGACTCCCCGTCCCAGCTCTGGGCCATGGGTATTACCACTGTCTCCCAGTCACATGAGAAAACTGAGCCTCGGAGAGGCCCCTCACCTCCAGCCTGATTTCTTCCCCAGCATCAGGCTGACACCTGTGGGTGCCCCACCGCAGAAGACTGGATTTCAACCCCAGGCCCACCCCAAAGACCTCCCCTCCCCTCCACAGACACCCCCTCTATGGTGGGCACTGCCTGCCTCAGTGTTCTCATCTGTAAAATGGCAGCAGCAGCCTGGCTGGTGCTCTCAGCCCTCTCCAGCTTCCGCTTCTTAAACATGGGTGTCAACACGCTCAACCCCTCCCGAGACCACAGGCGTGCAGGGTGGGAGGGCGGCCCACCCACAGGAGGTGGAAAAACTGAATGAGCTGGGGGGAAGGGGGGGCTGGGGAAGGAGGCCAGGCTGAAAGTGGGTGTGGAGTTCGGCTTCCATGCCCCAGCCTCTGCCCCTCCTCCCCTCTCCCAGAGCGAGGGCACCCTGGGCAGGCAGCCTGGGAGGAGAGAGCAGCGAAGGCTGCCCGCCCAGGTACACAAACAGCTGGCATCGCAGGAGCAGCACCCAGGTCAGAGGCCCTGGCACACATGCTGGTGATGTGGCCTACTCCCTGAACCTCGACACTGTTAACCCACGAAACGGAGCCAGGCGCTCTGCCCTGCCTCCTCCTGGGGTCGCTGCAGCAGCAAAGGCAGTGGGTGCATCACCTTCTCCCAGACTCTCGGGGAGTGCACGGGGGAGCCGGAGGGTGTGCAGAGGCCCTGAGCTGTCCCCTGGGTCAGACGGGATATCAGAGCGGGGCTCCTTCCGCCTGGTATCTGCTGAGACCAGACCAACCCAGTGGGTAAGGACAAGACCGGGCAAGCCGCGCAGTTCTCTCGAGGTGTGAGGTGGCCCGGGGCGCCTTGCAGAGGAAGGGACAGTGTAGAGAAGTTAACCGGTGGCCCTCAGAGTGACGGGGTCACCACAGGCTGGCCCCAGGCCAGTTCCTGCAGAAGCCTAACATCAGGAGGTGATTCCAGCCCCTGACAGTGGGGCGGGGGCCTTATTGGGGCAGAGGGAGGGGGACAGTCCCACAGGCCAGAGGTGCGTTTCCTAGGATACGGGCCTCAGGTTGTCTCAAAGGGACTCTATCAAGAGGAACTCCTGGAGGAGTAATGGGACCCCAAAATATGAGTCTGGGTGAGGGTCTGGGGTCCTTTAAGGGGCCGAAGGACACAGTGTCCAGGATCAGGGACAGCAATGTCGCTGATCCTGGAAAGTGAGCCTCAGGGCCCGAGCTGCAGCCAGACAAGACCTACCTGGTGAGCCTGCTGCTCCCCCCCCCCCCCCCGCTTCCCGAACTCTCCCCACGCTCACCCCAGAGGGCAGGAGCCCGGCCAGCTGCTGGGCCTGGGCAAGGGGACTAGTTCGAGGCGGGCCCTGCACCAGGGCCCGTAGCCAGGGAGGGGCAGAGCAGGCAGCCACGCAGGTCTCTGGTCCCAGCGTCCGCACCAGCTCCCACTGGGCAATTGGGCAACCCTGCACCAGCTCACCGGCTTCCTCTCTGACCAAGACCCTGAGTGCACCCCACGGTGGGGGCCCTCAATCTCTTCCCCTATTTATAAATAGCCAGAGAGAGAGAGAGAGGAAGACAGGGGACAGGCCTGGGGAAGGAGGAAGAGGCCGCCACTAACTAAGACGCCATCATCCAGAAGCACGAAGCTACGGGCCTCTGCTTTTCCCGCCACCGCTACCCCAGCACCTTCGGGTCTTCAGCTTGTTAACTGTCTGGCGCTCCCCTTAGACGGCAGCACCCTGGGGAAGGGGTCACGCTCCGGGCCGCCCTGGAGCTCCCGGGGGGCGGGGGGGGTCCAGCTAAGAGAAGACCAGGATGAGGTAGGAAGAAGGCACAGGGAGTAGCGCGTCTCTCGGGTTTAGCCTTTTCACAGAGCCGGAAAGACTCGCGGAGACTGTTCAGACTCAGGAGAAGCGCCTACTGTGCGCAGACACGGTGCTGGGCACCCTCACGTGCATGGTGCCCCTCCTCCAACTCCACGAGCTTAGTGTACCCCACTCTGGAGACGTGGAGAGGGGCCCGGAGATTCGACCCCAACACCACGTCAGGGGCCACGTGGCCAGCAAGCGAATAGAGCGAGTCACAGCTACACCAGCCTCGGTCAATGTTTTCTCTGTGATTGATTGTTACTGTTAATCCTCACCCGAGGGTATTTTCCACTGATTTGTAGGGAGAGTGGAAGGGAGAGAGAGGAGAGAGAGACAAAGAGAAACATCGATGTGAGAGAAACACACAGATTGGTTGCCTCTTACATGAGTCCTGACTAGGGCCCAGGACAGGGAGGAGCCTGCAACCTGGGATGCTTTGATCTACGCTCTTACCACTGGGCTAAACCAGCTGGGACTCTTCGTGATAATTTTATAGACAAAGGCCCAGAGATGGGGAGCGGCTCCTCCGAGAACCTGCAGTGAGGGGTGCAGGCAGGTGCCCGCTCTCCCGGGCTGAAGAGTCTCCAGCCCCCCACCTCCCCCCGAGGCAGACCGTGAGGCTGGGGGAGGGGCACAGGTGTCTATCCAGAGCCCCGGGGCTCCCCACACAGATGGCAACTGTCTTCGAGCAATACAGAAACCACTTCCTTTGCATGGCGGGTCCCTGGGGCCCCTGGGGGTGGCGAGAAGCAGCAGAGCCGGCTGGGCCTCCGTCGTAGGGGGTCTGCGGGAGCCCCACGGACAGTGAGCGCAGCCGCATGGGGCCAGGCTGACACAGAGCCTACGCCGGGGCCGGGCTCGGAGGCTCAGCTGCCGTCACGGAGAGAAGCAGCGCCTGTGTCAGGAAGGACAACCACATCACAGGGGGTGGCTCGGGGTGACACATCCCACGGCCAGCCTGCCGCCTGTGATGTCCCTTCAGAAGTGAGCTGGGGGCAGACAGGAAGCCCGGGCTGGTATCCGGTTCCAGGGCGTGGTGCTTGCCCCCAAGGAACCCTCAGTCTAGCTGCAGAGAACACCCCAACCCTTTCCATCCTCCCGCCACTATCCCCACGCGCCCCGCCCCCGGCCCCGCACCAAGGCCTGTCAATATCGCCTCCTCAGCCTCCCCGTGGCTCCCCCTCCTCCCTCTTGCCGGCTCAGCCTCCTCACTCTTGGTCCCAGCCTTTCCCAATGGACCCCCAGCCTTTCCCTTCCTACATCCCAGTCCGGCCCTGATCAGAAACTCCCAGCAGCCCCCACTGCCCTCAGGCTCAGCTCACAGCCCGGAATGCCTGCCAGCCAGCATCTCCCATTGCGCCCTCACTCCCCTCCACACCGGTACTCCCCCTGCTCCCTGCTTTGCAGGGCTAACTCCAGCTTCTTTCAAAAGTTCTCTCCACCATCATCTCAAAGAAACCTCTGAACCCCAAGGTGGGCTCCTCGGTCCCTCCTCGGGACTCCAGCCTGGGTGTGTCTCGCTATCCAGTCCAGACCACTTTTTGGCTGACCATTTCCCTGCATCTCCTCCGAGGCAGGGCAGGGACCACAATGCCCTCTGCGCGCACTAGTGCGACTTCTACGCCAGACACCCAGGTTGTAATCCCAGTTCTGTCATTCACCAGCCTCGGTTTTGCCGTCTATAAAATGGGGACAAACGCAGTGCCCACCGCAGAGGGCTGTTAGGATTCACTGGGTCAGCTTCAGCCAAGCGCTCGGCACGGTGCCGGCTGGCAGGACGAGGTGACCGGTGCTCACGGGGGTTTTTATTACTCATCACCACGCCCAGCCCAGGGCCCAGCCCACAGCAGGTGCCCACAAGGTGTGGAATTGTTGAATAGGAGAGCTTTCATTTCCATCCGTTGAATGCGCGGGGCTCACGTGAGAACTGGGCAGGAAATGGCTATACAGGGAGGGGGAGGCGTCCCAGCGGGGGAGACGGGGTGGCACCCTTCAGAGGCGGCTGTGGCCGCCGTTACGTCCGGGTGGTGGTTTAGGAACGGAACTCTGGAGCCCGAACACCGTGGGTGGCCTCTGCCTCACGACCTCTCCCGCACATGGGGACAGTGATGGTCCCTCCCACCCCCTCCGGGCGGCTGTTAAAGCCACCGGGTGTGTGCAGTGCACTAGACCCTTGCCTGGCACCCCCAACGCATCCCTGATGTCAGTCTTACCCCCGGGTTCACTGTATCTCCCAGAGCCTCCCAACCTCCGTGGGCTATGACAGAGGGACGCTTTCATCCCCATCTTACCGCTGGGGGGACCAAAGTTCAGACAGGCGCCAGAGGTCCCCAGGCGCTGTGACTGGCAGTCAGACAGAGGCCCAGGGATCTCACTCCTCTGCCTGGGGGTGGGGGTTGTGGGGTGAGGGGGGTGCATCACAGCTGACTCCAAAGATGAGCGGGCTAGCCCTGCCCAGCCACGCACAGCCGGGTGACCGAGGCCAGGCTCCCCCAGGCCTGGCCCCAGGAGATCCGGGAACACGGGAGGCTGACCCAGAATCAGGGAGCCCGGCCTGGGCTGAGGCAGGGTGGAGGCCAGAAGAGGGACTTGTCCTCTACCTCCCCCGGTGCCTCTGCTCCCTCCTAGGTCTTTGGTCCAGGCAAAAGGCCTCCTCCTCCCTGAAGCCTGCCTTCCTTCTTTCCTTCCTTCCTTCTTTCCTTCCTTCCTTCCTTCCTAGTCTGCTGCTACTCCCTCAGTCCAGAGCTTTTGCCGAAACGATTGCAATGGTCTGTCCTTGCCCCTGAGGACAGAGTGATCTTCCTGATATATTCTCTGTTCTGGCCTCTCCCTTGCTCAAAAGCTATCGGTGGCTCCCCATGGCCTCAGCTCCCGAAAGGTGAGTGTGGGAGCCAGAAGCATGGACTCTGGAGTAAAAATGTCTGACTCCGCATCCAGACGCCCCTCTCCTTACGGGTGGGCAGCGTCGGAGGAGTTGTGTCTGTGTTTTTTTAAATAAAAGAGGTTAACGCACCTCCACCTTTTCATCCATTGAATGGAACTGGGAACCGTGCACACCTCCCTGTAGGGAGAATGGATCAAGGAGGTATCACAGGTAGTGTTTAGTTAAGTCTCCAAAAGTCAGCGTTGGTACAATTTTTAAAATATAATTGGTATTACTACTTCCATACGCTGGCCCCAAGCAGCTCAGAGCCTCCTGTGCTGGCACTGCCCCCACCAGCCTTTCCCTCCAAGCAGGACGGTTGAGCTCTTGTCCCCTGTTATTCCCGCCTCGGTCTTCCTCCCGGTACCTGCTCAGCCAGCCCTGCCCGTCCGCAGGACTCAGCTTTTAGGACGACCCTGTGTGGTCACTGTGGGAAGAGGGCCTGAAGGGGGACAGGTTGTGGGAGGAGAGTCAAAAAGGTGACCAGAGCCCGGCCAGTGTGGCTCAGTGGTTGAACATCAACTTATGAACCAGAAGGTCACAGTTTGATTCCCAGTCAGGGCATATGCCCCAGTTTCAGGCTCGATCCCCAGTAGGGGGCGTGCAAGAGGCAGCCAATCTGATTCTCTCTCATCATGGATGTTTCTCTCCTTCTTTCTCTCTCTCCCTCCCTTCCCCTCTGAAATCAATTATATATATATATGGCTGTGACCAAGGGACCAGGCCAGGAAGAGAGCGAAGCCATGGGGTATGGAGAGGGGTGGGTGGGAGGACACAGGGGATGATGCCAGGAGGTGAGGCGGGGTGGGGGGGGGGGGCATTGATGGGAGGACAGGACAGGAAGGAGCAGCGTTGGGGGCTTGTGGCTCCAGAGGACCAGAAGGCTGGAGCCTCAGGTGACAGGCTCACCAGGAACAAGCTGAACCTCTGTGAACGGCAGATGGAAGCCAGGCTGTGGGCCAGCAGCAGGAGGGACAGGCAGGGGTACCCAGGATTCTGGCAGGGGTCCCCGTAACTAAGGCAAGTGCTGGGAGCCCTTCCCTGGAGACTTACTGTCAAGTACAGGCCTGGCTTTCTGGGCGGGGCCCTGGGGAGGCCAGAGCTGTGCACCACGCCGCCCACAGCCACCAGCGCCCCTCACCACCTGCCCCGGTGGAACCTTGGGGGCCAGAGGCCTCTAAAGTGATGAGGATGAGGTCCTTGCTGGTCCGTTTCCAGCTGAGGCAGCTGAGGCTCGGAGATAAAGGAAGTGGCCAAGTCCTCCTGAGCCAGGCTGGGGCCTGGAACCCCAGACGCCCAGCCCTCAGGCACCTCTCCTGCCCGGCGTTTGGGAAGGCCGCCCACGAGGACCAGGAAGATGCGCTGCCTGCCCGCCTCCCAGCCCTTCCCGCTCATGCCTACCCGCAGGCCCACTCAATTCCCTGAACCCGTGGCCACATCTGCCACACGTGCTGCAGGCCGGGCTCAGTCTGAGACGGACGGTGGGCCACTGTCTGGATGGCAAAGCCAAACAGATAAAACCCCCTGGGGATTTCTGCCCCGACCCTGGTCGGAGCGGCCGGGTCAGCCCGGGACCCGGCTCCCAAGCAGGGGCAGAGCAAGGGGTCGGCAGGCTTCCCGAGGCCCGGCGCTCCCGAGAGGGACTCACACTGCAATGCCCCATGTGCCCACGGTGCCTCCTGCCAGCAGTCAGGGGCAGCTGGCCTGCCTGGGGCCGGGGAAGCGGCTCTGCCACCTCCCCCCTGCGCTTGGTGTGAATGAGCTGGAGCTGCTGAGGGGCTTCCTGTTTCAGCAATGAAGCCATAGTCTAGTCTCACACCGGTGACATTCCCTTCTCCTCTGCAGAGAGGCAGAGCCGTGTGGGTCACGGGCAACAGGAAACAGGGTAGGGACGAGAGGGAAGAAGGACGTTGGGGCCTTCTGAACAACTGCCCCCTTCGGTACACCCCCCTCCCCCCCCAACATAGCTCGCCCTCAGGGCAGAGGGAAAGCTAATCTCCCAGACCCGTCAGTACCAGACACTTCCTCCTCCTAGGCTCGAACCCCCAAACCACAGAGACGTCACCACCTCCTGTGACCTCACCACACACCTCGTGGAAAATGACTGTGGGCCCAAAGAGGTGAGCCCTGAGCTGCAGTCCCAGCCCCGCAGTCCACAATGTGGCAGAAGGGCACCAATGCCCAGCGCCCGGGGCTGAGGGAGGCCTGCTGGACTCCGGCGGGGGAGGGAGGCCGGTGTGCCCATCGCCAGGGACAAAGCGCCTCTTTGAGGGAACCGGCCCCCCCACGACTCAAGGCTTCCCTGAGCCAGTGGGCTCCACCCAGCCAGCCCCGCAGTGGGTGCCCGGAGCATGGACTTGCTCACAATCTTGGGCCCAAAGGGTCTGGCTGCTGAACTTCCAAAGGTGCTAACGGGGTTCTAAGCGGCAGGGAGGCAGGGGCCAGGATCCTGTTCTGCCCGGGGCGGGCAGGGCCCGAGTCCCAGAACTCATTCCAGCCCAAGCCCTGGGGCTGCGGGCAGCAGCGGGGAGAGCAGCCGGGAAGCACCCATATGAAGGTGAGGCGTGAGGGGCTCTTTCCCGGAAAAACGTCAGGCCCCTCACCCCTCCCCCCCCAGTCCATGGCCTGCCACGCATATGGGAGGCTGACAGTTCCCAGCATTCCAGCAGTGTGCTGGGCTCCGTGCTGTGGGGTTTTACCGACAGGGGTGCACGAGGTCACCAGCAAGCCAGGGACAGCGCCTGAGGGGACGCTGGCCCCTGACACCCAGGCCAGGCTCCTCCGCTGCGGCCCTGCCGCCTCGGAAGTGACGTGAAGGCTGGGGGTGGACGGCGCGACCCACGGGGCCTCCCAGGTTACACAGAAACAGGACCTTAGGCCCCAGGAGGTTAGAGATGGGAGAGGCGGGTTTTGCTTTTTAAATCCTCACCCGAGGACATTTTCCCATTGATTTTTAGAGAGAGTGGAAGAGAAAGGGAAAAACAGAGAGAAACCCTAATGGGAAATAAGCCCACCAATTCGGTGCCTCCGGCATGAGCCCCAACCGGGGCCTAGACCGGAAAGGAGCCCACAACCAAGGTACATGCCCGGGACTGGAATTGAACCCAGGACCCTTCAGTCCGCAGGCCGACGCTCTATCCACTGAGCCAAACCTGCCAGGGCGAGATGGAAGAGACTATTTAGAGACAGCAGCTGGAGCCAGCCATGCCCACCCTGCAGGTGGGAAAGCGGGGGCCTCCTGCAGCCCCTTCACACAGGGGTCACCCTGCTCAGGACCTGTCACTCACTGGAAGGAGTGGGGAGGGGCGGGATCCTGACAGGCTTTGCCACATTCCTCGGGGCCTACAGCCAGGCCGCTGGGCAGGGGGTGCGAGAGACCCAGCACGGGGGCGTCTGGGAAGGAAGCACAGCCCAGCAGCAGGGAGACTGACCTCAGGGATGCTGAGCAGGAGCTCTGGGCAGCTGGCGGTCTGCCGCCCACACCTTATGGCTCTGTGGCTCAGATAGAGAGCCGGAGTCCACAGTGGCCCTGCTCAGCCTGGCACTGCCCCAGGACCAGAGGCGGTCAGACCTGCAAAGCCACCAATGCTCCAATAGCTGTCCACGGGCTTTGCCACCCATAAAGTACTCTTAATCCTGACAACCAGCCAGGGAGGTGGGGATCAGTCCCATTTTACTGATGGGAACAGAGAGGCTCCCAGACATGCCACGGACACCACGTCTGTAGAGAGCAGAGGAAGGATTTGTGCTGAGGTCTGTCGGATTCTGAGGTCGGGCCCATTCCCTAAGTCATCAATACTGCTTCCCCTGGCCGGCAGAGTGGCCAGAGCCGGAATCCACAGCATCTTCACTATCTCCCCATCCTAAGCACCCCTCTCCCTACCCTGAGCCCCAGCTCCCCTCCCTGCCAGCTTCTGGACAAAGCACGTTCCTACCCGAGCCTCAGCCAGTGAGTGGGCCCTGTGAGCCAGGGTGGGAAGGAGGGGTGAGCACCCGTGGCCTCTGCAGACTCGATGGAGCAGAGACGAGCCCAGAAAAAAAAACAGTCCAGAGAGAGGGAGACCGACTGGAAGCCAGCCCTGTCACCACTGGCCTTTCAAACGACTCTGTCTCATCCGCAAAACGGGGTCACTCTACAGGTCAGGTGAGCATTTGGGGGCATTTATTCACACTTTCCGCGGGCCTCCTACACCCCAGGAACGGCTCTGGGCCAGGGCTTCCTCAAAGGCCATCGAGCAATATCTGGAGCCATTTCAATGATCAAAATGGAAGGGGCGGTGCTTCTGGCACCCGGCGGTGCAGAGGCCAGGAAAGCTGCCGAAGATCCTCTGACGCGCAGGACAGCCCACCCCGATGTCCAGGGAAACCCGCTCTATCGCGGTGGGCACGTCCCTGCCCTCGCCGTGCGTGCACTCTACGTGGAAGACCCACGTAAAAGTGAAAAAACGGGAGAGGCCAGGAGTGTTATTTAGGAAAACAACGCAGGGCAGCAAGGGAGAGCGCGTGACGGGAGCTTTCACAGGCAGGATGGCCGGAGAGGGCCTCTCGGAGGGTTCCTTCCTTGGCGCAGAGGAAGGGAGGGAAGGACACCAGGAGACACCAGCAGGAGGAAAGGTCAAGGCAGAGGGGACGGCAAGTGCGAAGGCCCGGCGGCGGGCATGGGCGGGGCCTGTTTGAGGAACAGAAAAAAGCCATCGGGGCACAGAGCTGAGAACTGAGCCGATGTGCTGAGCTGAACGTAGCACACGGGCGCATACAACACGGCACAGCGGGCATCGAACTCCTCCTCCCCTCCCTTCCTCCCCACAACCTCCACACGGCTCCTCGCCCACGAAGCCCTGGACAGGCAGGGCCGTAAAACGTCTCCAGCCCCGTGAGGGCCACCAGACACCGGCAGGTTCGCAGCCTGATCGGCTCCAGGCCTTCCATACTCTCTTGGCCCTGAGAGGAAGAGGAGGTGGACAGAACTCCCCACGCCCGCGGGAAAGCAGAGGCTGATGCCCCCCTGGCCTGGGTGCCAGGGGCAGTGAGGGGTAGAGCCCAGGTCAGTGAGCACTGGCAGCGTGGCTCCCGGAAGGCTGCAGCTGGGTCGTGGTCATCGTGGTCCCTGGAGCCCAGCACTGGGCTGAGCTCGGAGTAGGCGTCTGTGACTGCTGGGGGGGGCTGAACGGATGAATGGCACAGCCTCAAGGTGCCAGGCCACCCGACCACTGCCCTCGGAAGCAATGATGCCTGCGCCACATCCTCACGCAGCACACAGGTGCCCTGCGAGGCAGTCGGGGAGGGGGCAAAGGGACATCTGGGACAGCACACACCCGGACCACCCAGCGCCACGCCGATGGCCAACACCCCTAGGCCAGCCTGGAAGTCCCGGCCTCTCCCGTAACCTGAGCTGGGTACTGAGAAGGCAAACAGCAGCCCCCACACCCCAAGGTAGGTAGGTCAGACCCAGCCAGGTAGGGATCCCCTCAGCTCCTCCCCTAAAATAACAAAAGCCAGACTGATGGGGCCCCCGCTCACCCCCATTACAGGACACCAACCACCCCCACCTATCCTCCCAACTTCACTGGCATTTATTTGTCCAGTGAACGAAGGAACGTCCAATCCATTCCACCCCAGCCAACAAACACAGCTTTTAAAGGAGGCACACGCCCTGAGTACACAGCGAGTCTGCTGTCCCTGCAGCCGGCTCAGGTCGCCCTGGGCTCTCTGTGACTCAGTCTAGTGACAGCCCACATGACACAGGAGCCACCGTGTGCGAGGGACCCGGGCACGGGGAGGCGAGTGCAAAGGGCTCTGGAATCAGGCAGACCTGCATTCATATCCCTGCCTCCCCCCCCTCCTCGCCCTCAGCTCTGCAATCCTGGGAAACGCCACCACCGCTTGGCCAGTTCCCACATCTCTAAGTGGGAACAGCAGCGTCCACCTTTTAGGAGCTGCTAGAAGGAAAATTCCAGGGGGATTCTGCGGTAAATTCCTGGCACAGCACCAGACTCTCAGGAGACGTTCCAGAAACTGGAGCGATGGTGCTGGTGATAACGAGGAGGAGGAGGGGGGCCCCTCAATCCCTGCCCTCAAGGAACTTTCTATCTATCGAGGCGGATGAAAACTTGATTAAGAACGTGGCTCAGCGGTTGAGCGACCACCTGTGAACCAGGAGGTCAGGGTTCGATCCCCGGCCAGGCCACATTCCTGGGTTGCAGGCTTGACCCCCAGGGTGGGGCCTGCAGGAGGCAGCCAATCAATGATTCCCTCTCATCATGGATGTTTCTATCTCTCTCCTTCTCCTTTCCTCTCTCAAATCAATAAAAATAAAAAAAAAATAATTTTTAAAGCAGAATGTAGCCTGTCCTGGAGAGGGACAAGGGCTCTGAGAGGGAAAGGGAAAAGGATCAGAGCCAGCCGAAAGAAAGAAGGATGCAGGGGGTGGCATTTGCAAAGGCCCTGAGATCAGGGCAAGGGGTGCCCCCTGAATAGCACGAGGTACACTGTTTCACAGGGTGTCAAGTACAGGTGCAGAGAGGGGGCAGCAAGAACCTGGATACCTCTGCCCTGAGACACGAGGGTTTGGGGGGGCGGTGTTTCTGCCTCGGCCACTGGGGGCCACAGAGGCTTCTCAGGCAGGGAGAGAGATGCTCCAACTAGAGGGGCCCCCGCAATGCCACCAAGGAGGGTCCACGGGAGGGGGGCGCAGGGCCAAGAGATCAGCTCGGAGGCTCTGGAGACAGTACCAGGAGGAGGGAGCCTGCGGTGACCCCGAAGCCAGAGAGGGGAGGGATGCAAGGGAAACCCCTCATCTCCATCCAGGACTCGGTCGGGCCTGGTGTCCCGTAGGGCACAGACACCTGTGCCTCCACCCCAGGGGCTCACGGCACGGGAGGAGAGTGACACCGTGGTCAGGCTGAGGGCCACCGCCGTCTGCACCCACGCTCAGCTCTCACGCTGGGACCCTCCACCCAGGATCACCGTTGTTTCCAAGACAACCTCTGGGGCAGTCCCCCACAATCCACTGTGTGAGAATCCATTCTGGCCGGACAGCCCCTCCTCTGCCTTCAAGAACTGGACTCTGAAATTTCAGCCTCTGCCGGTGAGTCACCACACAGGGCCACATGAGCCAAGGCCACCTCCCCCACCTTCCTTCCTGGTCAAGACGTCCAAGATGGCTCCCTACAAACTCCATGTCCATGGGGGAAGGCCCACCCCCTCCCCAGCCATGGGGGGGAAGGAAGAGATGACCCTTTGGAGGAAGACTGCCCCCCACGCCCTTCCATGAAATACAAGGAGCTCTCTGAGCCTCAGTTTTCCTTCTCTGTAACATGGGTCCCTCTATTGGACCAGAGCATGGAGGCAGCCACAAAAAGCAGAGGACAAGTCATTCCACTGCCTTGCTGGTTGGTGGGTGCAGTGAGAATAAGGGCTCTGGGCTTCCTGCCCTCTCCATGTTCCTGGGGCCCCTTGAAAACACCCACAAGTCCTCCCTTTCTTCCTTGGTCCCCAGGGTGCGAGCACAGGACAGGCCCCGAGGGCAGGTGGGTCCAGGCGAAACCGAGGACACCATCTCCTCCTCATTACCCCGCAGCCCCCGGAGAAGAGACTCTCGAGTGGCCGCTGGACACGCCAGGCGGCTCCTGGAAAGGAAATGAGCCGACGGTTCCCCTGTGCCCTTATTAGGCGCCTGCTGTACACCTGGCCCTCTCCTTGCGGACACGCGGCCCTTGTATTTCTAAGAAAGAGGAAAGCCAGGACCCAGAGGAGGGGGAAGTCATCTGAAGAGGATGCCCCGCGTCGCAGGAGGCGCAGCACCCCAGAGCAGACACCTCCTGCCCCCGCGGGAAGCCTGGTCTCGGCAGTCACCAGGTAACGACGCAGGGATGTCCAAACGCCGCGGCCGGTCCTGGAGGAGGGACCTGGCTGCGCCCCGACCCCGGGAGCCAGAGTTCGGGACCCCCCACACCCCCTCCTCGGTGCCAAACGGGTCCCCCCAGCGGCGCGCAGTGTGCTCCCCTGTTTTCCCGAGCCCCGCGCCCCGGCCTCGGCGCCCCGGGACGGAGCTCGTGGCCGGCGCTCCCCGGGTGGGCGTGAGGGCAGGCGCACTCCGGGGCCCGGGAGGCACCCACCTGGGCGGGCACGGCGTGGCCCGCGGCCCAGAGCTGCAGTCCGAAGGCCAGCAGGGCCCCGAGGGCGGCGGGAGCCATGGGGCGCGTGGCGGCGGCCGCGGCAGGTCCGGCCGGCGGCCCAGGCTCCTCGGGGCTTCCTCCGCTCCGCTCCGCTGCGCCGCCGCGCCTCCACTGAAAGCGAAAGACCGCGCGCCCCGCTAGAGCCGTGGGGGCGGGGCTAGAGCCGTGGGGGCGGGGATAGGGAAAACAGGGGGCGGGGCGGGGCTAGAGGCGTGGGGCGGGGCTAGAGGAACGCGGCGGGGCTCTTCCCTCCCGCTGCTCCGCCTCCTTCCTCCCACGCCACCCCCTTCCCCACCCCAGCCTGCTGCCTGGCAGGCCTCCCACCAGGACCCTCACTCTCGCAGAGCCCATCCAGGCCATCTCTGCCAATTCGGTGCTTTATCCAGTTCTCGGGGACCCCTCAACTTCCCTCTAATGCCCCCTCCCCGGACACCCCCTCTCAGTGTGGGGGCAGGAGACCCACACTAGGGACAAGATCCCACCAGGTTTGTGGTTGCCCTGGGGCTGTGCCTGTCGCTCAACAGGTGGTCTGTTCTGGGGTGCTGCTCCTCCTGCGATGTGGGGCACACTGACTCCCCCCTCCTGCCCTATGACCACCTACCCTTCCCTCCCCCACAAGCCTCCCACTCCTGTTGAGGTGTGGTCCCAATTTGGGGGGGGGAAACCCTCCACATTAATAATTTGGGGGACCACTGCTGTTCTCAATCATTCACTCACTGGGACTCTGGGACCAGGCCACCTGGGTCTGAATCTCTGCATTAACTTCACAGAGTTATTATGATGATGATGAAAAGATACATAACACATAATACAGTATGGATTCTATATGTATCTATACTTGCAAAGTATATATGTAATTCAATACACTCTGTACACCTATTAGCTGTTATTGCTAGGATTCATTTGTTCTTCTGTCCTTAAACATTCTTCCCAGTGAGCCAGACTCTGTCCTACCTTGCTTTTTGAACCCCTTATCCAGGAGGCTGACAGGTGGCTGGGACAGAAGCCTTCCGGGAAGTTGTGGGGGCCCACAGGGGGGCTGGCCAGGCCAAGGGCCATCAGAGCGGGCCCCCCTGGAGTTTACATCATGACTGAGCACCCACACTAACTGCCATCTCCACCCTCTTCGCTTTGGATGTCAATCCTGATGCCAAGGCCAGCCCTGTGTGACCAAAACTTACTCCCCAGCCCTGGGTGTCCCTGTCCCCAGCACACAGGACATTTCTGAGGGGCTGGGTGGGCAGGGTGGCATCAGGGATTCTGTCCCCTTGTTCCTTCACTGCAGGCTGCCCCAAGAGGTACAGGGAACCCTGCTCTGGGCCACCAACCCCCCTCCCCCCCCCCGATGGAGACAGCAAGGACGATGCTTCTAGATGCTAAGTGAGGAACTGGGAAGTGACACTTAGGAGATGGAAAATCCCACCTCCTGATCAGGAGGCTGGGAAATCACCTGGTTCCCACACATTTGTGGGAATGGGCCTCGCTGAGCGTGCAGCCAGCCCACAACCTTAACTCCAGCATCAGCCTCTAAAACTCATGTGACAATTTCTCTGGCCTTTACAAGTCTCATCTGGGAGCAGTTTTGAGGACTCCCTGATTCATAAGAGAGAGCCAAAGGCCACAAGTGGGGTGTCACCTGGTGGGGGCAGGGGCAGCTGGTTCTCCATGGATGTCCCCTACCCATCTCAAACCCATTGAGTGCCTCTGACTCCACCTCTCCCACAGCTCAGCTCATACCTGTGCATCCTGTCTCCCTCCAGTCTGCAGCCTCAGACCCTTCCAGCCAAAGCTCTAACTCAGTCAGAAACCTCTGTGGAGCCGGGACTGGTTTGGCTCAGTGGATAGAGCGTCGGCCTGGGGACTGAAGGGTCCAGGGTTCGATTCCGGTCAAGGGCATGTACCTTGGTTGTGGGCACATCCCCAGTAGGGGGTGTGCAAGAGGCAGCTGATCGATGATTCTCTCTCATCGATGTTTCTAACTCTCTATCCCTCTCTCTTCCTCTCTGTGAAAAATCAATAAAATATATTTAAAAAAAAAAAAAGAAAGAAAGAAAGAAAGAAACCTCTGTGGAGCACCTGCTGTGTGCCAGGCCCGGGATATGTGCAAAGCAGACAAGAACCTCTCATCCGTCTTGTGGTCCCTAAACTCTGGTGATTATCAAGTTCCAGAGTGGTCCCTTGTAGCTCCTCTTGCCTGGCACCACCCCCACCCAGCTCCCCAAGAGGGCACTAACACAATGGTGACTCCTTCCCCCAAATCCTTTCTCTGGCTTCTCCAAACCCCACATCCTGTTTAGGCTGGAGGTGGACAATGGCAAAGTCTGGGTGAGCCATCCGACATGGAGTCTCTTAGCATCATCCGCACAGGTGGCCCAGGAATCTCTCTTCAAGGTGGAGTTTGATCTCAGCGCCCACCACATGGTACCCGCCTTTGGGGAATCTGGTCAAACTCAGTGGTAGCTCGGGGAGGCCCTTTAATCCACTGCCACAGTCCAGGTCACCTGGCCCCTCTCCTCCTAACCCCCATCCCAGCCCTGGCTTTGACCTTGACCATTCTCACTTGCGATCCTCCAGTGGCTTCCCGACTGGTCTTCTGGCCTCCGGGCTCTGCTGTTCTAATCTGTTCTTTATGATGTGCTCAGGGCCAGCTCTCAAAAGCATCAGTCCGTCATGTTATTCTCCCAAGTCTAGTAATTCTCAACCAAGGGGTGATTTTGACCCCTGCCCCAGAGGAACATTGGCAATATCTGGAGATGTTTTGGGTTGTCACACTTCCAGGGGGTTGGGCTAGGTGCTCCCTGCATCCGGGGCATAGAGACTAGGGGTGCTGCTAAATATTCCACAATGCACAGGACTTCCCCCAAAACAAATTACCCAGCCCCAAAGGCTGATAGATGCTGAGAAACCTTCATGCATGGCTCACCCAGCCTTCAGACTGAGCTCAGGCTCTTCCGTGAGATGCAGAAGCCTTTGCCCCCGGCCCAGCCTGCCCACCAGGCAGCTCTCCCCCCGCCACCCCCCACCCCCGACTCCACACTGCAATCCCAGGTTCCCACCTACATGCTTCGTCCACACAGGTTCATAAGCCTGGGATGTCCCTCCCTCCTGTTTGCTTGGTGATCACCTCTTTGTTATTCAAATTGAAGCCCAGTTCTCCAGCTGTGAAACTTGCCCATAACCATACCTCACCCACCCAGGCAGGGTTGGGACTTCAACAGATGATCAGTATACATTCCCCTCCGTCTGGTTAGTCGCTTCCCCTGTCCCTCTTCTCCCTTAGGAATTATACCAGCAGTCAGAGGACTGCAGACGGTGTGCTGGGACAGCAGGGCCAAGCTTTACAGTGAGTTTGCGTGGCTAGTAAAAGGCACAGCGATTCAAACCAAGTTTAGCTGCCTTAAACCTACAGCCGGGCTGCCTCTCATGAGGCTGGACTGTGCGGTCCTCCAGGGTGGGGGTTCGGTCACGACCCCCTCTATTTCCCTGGGGAGAGGGTGATACACAGAGGGAGGGGTTCAAGAAAGTTCAAGTGCATGAGGACTTCTTGTAAGACTAGTGTATGCAGGAGACAACGCAGGGAGAGTGAGTGAGTGAATGAATGAATGAATGCATGAACAATTGGGTGAGTGAATGAGTGGATGTCAGGGTGAAGGCCCAGGAATCCAGCCAAGTCCAATGGCTCCCAGGCCCCACCCACTCAACCTGGTCTCCCAGACCATGCGTGTCTTAGGCCCCAGCTCCCCGAGGCAGGAAAAGCCCACCTGCTCCTCAGTAATGGATAACGACTGGCTTCTAGAAGCTAGGACCATGGGCTGCATGCACAGTATCTGTAACCTTGGCCCGGGCTCCCTGGAGCCTCTCCTCACTTCCCAGGGTGCCCCCCAGCCCTCAGGGAGCCCCCATCACCCCACTAGCTGATGGCTGTGCTTCTCAAGCAGCTGTAGATGAAGGCTCAGCAGCAGCAGGTAACACAAATAGTAGCCAGTCTGTCCACCAGTATTTACTGAGCACCTCCTGTGTGCCAGGCATTCTGGTGAGCTCTCCAGCTTCAGCCAGCATTAGGATCATCTCAACGGCTTCATGCACATGCAGATTCCTGGGTTCCTTCCTCCCTTGTCTGACAATCTGGCATTTTCCTGAGCCCCCCGGGTGACCGCCAGGCACCTTCTGGGAAACCTGCCCAGAGGCGTGAGTTGCAGCAGGTGCCGTGGCTGAGGGCGGTGTGGGAGGCATAGCTGCGGTGGTGCTGGGATTGGCGGTTCACACGCTGAGAGAGGTCTCAGAACCGGCCATAAAGCCAGCGCCTTCTAACCTGGTCCCGGGGGTCCTGGAGCATCCTGTCTTGCAGGGGCTGCTTGGGAAGCAGAACCCCACCTTCTCCCCTTACGATCCCCTTCAGGGCCCTGACCCAGCCCCTCGATGACTCATGTCCTAAAATCATGAACAGGAAGAAGCCCTGGGTGTTAGCCGCAACCCTGCAGCTGCCTTTTCATCGGCCCCTCCCACCTGCCCTCCCACCTTCCCGGGGGCCACATCTGGGGCTGAGCTGGCCATACCAAGTGAGGGCTGGGGCACGCGGGTCTGAGACACATTCACTGGCTCCCGTCTGGATTTCCTTCCCAATAAGGGGAGGCCCAGGGAGCGTAGCTCTCCCACCCCTGGTCCGGTCCCCCCCCCCAGCAAAGAGGACCCCAGGCAACTTAGGGAAGGGAGCCTGCAGGCCTCCCCCTCTGCCCAGTCTCCCCAAACCTCCCTGTTCGGGGTTGCCTCTGCCCAGTAACCAGCCCCTGAGTCAGGCCCAAACCTTCTGTAGAAGACTCTTAGTTTCTAAACCCTGCAAGCGGGGTCTCGGGGGAGTCCCCATGCTAGCCGCTGCCTGTGTGACCTTGCGCCGGTGTCCTGATCTATAACAGGAGGGAGCTGATTAGATCCAGGAGACAGGCTGGTTTCATCCTAAATGCCAACTCCCCTTGGTGGTGGCTGCACGGGGCTCTGTGTGGAGAAGGATTCTGAGCCCGCATGTAGAGTCTGCACGAAAGGATGCGTGACACCTAGCTAGGTGTGTGTGTGTGTGTCGGCAGGAGGGGCAGGTCAGCCACAGAATGATTACCTGGCCTCTGCCATCTCTGGACTAGGACCGAATGCCCCTTGATGTTCAAGGATCCGATGGCTTTCATGAATACCAGGAGCGCTGCTCTGCCTCTTGCTGAGTCCCCGCCCCTCAGCCCGCTGTGTTTCTGAGAACTTTCCGTGTTGATGAGCTAGGTCCTGGCTTCTTCATGCCTGCTGGGCGGAGCTGCCCCCTGGCCTGCCCTGAGCTGTGTGCCCGCAGCCCCACCAGTGGCAGGGGCTAGGTCCAGGCTCTGCCACGCTGTCTTGCACCTGTGCCCTGAGCACAGGATGGAGAGTGCGTCTAGGACCGTAAACCTAGAAAGTAGACCTGCCAGGCGGTGGGGTTTGCACATTTTCATTTTCGCTGGGTCCTGCCAAACTCCTCTCCCACGGGGCCGTACCCACTTCCACTCCCACCAGCATGTGCGATGCCCACGTGCCCACATCAGTGGGTTTCATATTCTCAAAGAGCTTTCAATTCTTCTACCTCCTTCAGCCTCGCCACAACCCTGCCAATGTTCCTCCCGTTTAACGGGTGAGCACCCCCTCTTCCAACTCTCAAGTCCCAGTCCTAACCCTTCCACCACCACCTTCGTTCTCCACCTCTCACCCCTGCTAACACCACCCCCAACTACCACCCACCAGCCATCCCACTCTCCAAACACCCTTCTCCCCCACCTCACTGCCACTCCTTCAGGCCCTTGTCTATCCTAGGCCTCAGTTTCCCCACCTTCCTCTGAGGCCTCCACCCCATTCCACACTGGGCCACAGGTCTGGGCAGGAACCACGACTCCCCCAGCCCCTCCCTTTATTAGTAAGTTGTTCCTGAGCATTTTATAGCTTGGAGGCTGGCGGGAATGGAATCTTTTCACACGGCTTCTCTCTCGCTCTCAGCTCTTGAACCTGACCTACAGTGGTTTCAGTGAATCATACCCTTCGGCGCTTGCTGTGCTTTCCTTTTGCCCCAGCCCTGCTCCCCCTGATGCCCTGCCATGCGCTCAGGCCACTTGTCCTTGTAAAGCACGTGGTGCTGGCTGTGGGTGTCTCAATTCCTCTGGGGTGGGACTGTTGTGTCTTGGAGTTCCTGTGCACCTATTTCACTAACACTGCCAGGAGCTTCCGCAGGAGACCACGCCAGCCACAGCCCCTTCCAGGGGCCACTCCAGGATGACCACGCCAGCCACGCTCACCCCCCAGGGGCCACTCCAGGATGACCACGCCAGCCACGCTCCCCCCCAGGGGCCACTCCTGGATGACCACGCCAGCCACACTCCCCCCAGGGGCCACTCCAGGATAACCACGCCAACCACGCTTCCCCCAGGGGCCACTCCAGGATGACCACGCCAACCATGTTCCCTCCCAAGGGCCACTCCAGGATGACCACGCCAGCTATGTTCCCTCCCACCAGCAGGGTCAGAAGGGTCCCCATTTTTTTTCACACTCCCCCCCAAACTCATCATTAGCCAACTTTTTGATTTTGGCCAACTTGCTGGGTGTGAAGTAGAACCCGCTGTTGTTTCATTTGCATTTATTTCTCTGAACATTCGTGGGTTTGAGCACCTCTTTGCTGTTTGTTAGTCATTTGGGTTTTCCCTTCTCTGAACTGCCTATTCATATCCTTCGACCAAATTTCTATCATTTCCTGCCCTTTTCTTGTAGCTTTGCAATAATTCTTTATATATTCTAGATATTAATCCCTTGCCATTTTTAGATATCACAAATACTTGCCCCATTTTGTCATGTCTGATGTTCTTGTTTATGATGTTCTTTGCTTTTCAGAAAAAAATCATTGATTTTAATATAATCAAACCCATCTTTTTTTTTTTTTTTTTTTGCCACTTGGATCTTAGTCAAAAGTTCCTTCTCCACCCCACCCCCCATTGTGAAATAGACTTCTTTATTTTCTTTCATTAGCTTTATGATTTTTACCTCTCATATCTAGGTCTTTAGTACAACCAGATTATGTGTGGTGTGGAAGACCTAGGGGGAAAAAAACCTACCAACTTCATTTTTCTTCGTAGTATGAGCCATTCTTTCCCACGTCACTGGCCAAACAGTCCACCCTTTCATCATCGATCCTAATTGCATGGGTCGATCACTGAATGGTCCATGCTGTTCCCCTGGCCGTGTTCCTAGGCTGGTTCCACATGGCTTTCATTAGCAGAGTATGTAGAATGTTCAGTGTCTGGACGATGAATCTCCCTTGCTCTTCTCTGTCAACATCATTTTAATTCCATGTGGTTCTTCATTCTTCCGTGTTCATTTTAGAGTATATTGAGGTTCCAGCTATGATGCCAACATAAAGAACACTGAATTGATAGGTGATGTGGGAGAGAAGGGACATTACTGCAGCACCCATCCATGAACATGGAACACCCTTCATCTGTTCAGAGCTTCTACTAGGTCTTCTGATCCTTTGGATGTTTTCTTGGCTGGGTGCAGCCGGGGTACTCACCTCTTCTGCACATGGGCTCTCATTCATGTTTGTAGTGACTCCAGGTGAGCTGAAGGACAGGGCCCTGTAGTCCTATTTTATAGGTGATTTAAAAATATAAATATTTTTAAATATAAATATTCATTGATTTCATAGAGAAAGGGAGAGGGAGAAAGAGAGAAACATCAATGATGAAAGAGAATCATTGATTGATCGGCTGCCTCCAGCACGCCCCCGTGTCCCACACTGGGGATTGAGCCCAAAACCCAGGCATATGCCCTGATGGGAAATTAAACCATGAGCTCTTGGTTCATAGGTCAATGCTCAACCACTGAGCTACACCAGTCAGGCATATCCCCAGAACCCTTAAATCCCACAGTCTGGATCAGTGATCCTGGCTCTGTAGAATAATGTGAGTAATTTAAAACCTGAAGTAGGCAAAGTGATTCCCTAACACAGCACAGACTAAGCTGTGTTAAGAATAAGCTGGCTTTGTACGTAAAATGAATAAGAACTCAAAGCTGGCGTCCCCTAAAAATTCCCTCCAGGATCCATGCTGACAGCCCATGGCATGGATTTCCAACAATATGTCATTGTAGGGTGGAGAGGATTATAGGATGGAGAGGATTGTAACAGTGTGAGGTGACTTTGAACCAACACCCATAGCAATTACACCCATAAATGGAGAGATTTTGTTTTGTTAATAAATCACTGAAAAGAGTTTTTTAGAAGAAAGGCAAGAAACCAAAATGTTTGAGGGGTTAGAATGGGTGATGAGATCGTGCATAATTTCTATTATTTTCCCTATACTTTTCCTGTTTTTATTAGTGTTCTTTTTCAAAACTTTTGGTTAGCTCTCTCTTTATAAAGGTTGCCTTTTTTGTTTAAATTTTTACTTACTTTTTTTTTTGGTATATTTTCTATTGGTTTCAGAGAGGAAGAAAGAGCCAGAGAGAGACAGAAACATCAATGATGCAAGAGAATCATTGACTGGCTGCCTCCTGCACGCCTCACACTGGGGATGGAGCCCGCAACCCAGGCATGATCCCTGACCGGGAATCGAACCATGATCTCCTGGTTCATAGGTTCACATTCAACCACTGAGCCACGCTGCCAGCCCGGCTTTGTTTAAATTTTTAAAGCACCAGCACCTGAGTTCTAGTCCTGATAGCCACCGATTCTCTGTGCAACCTTGGGCACAGCTGTTACCTCTCTAAGCCTCAGTTTCCCCATCTGTGGGACTATGAGGTCATAGACTATGAGGTCATCTGTGGGAATATGAGGTCATAGAGTATGAGGACTATGAGGGCTATGAGATCGAGACTATGAGGAATCCCTCATGTTCGTCAGCCCATCTCCCAGGCATCCCACCAGCCAGACGGCCTGAAGCAACAGGAATCAGCAGTTTTCTCCTTAATGAGACCTCGAGACCTTGGCTCAGAGTGGAGCAACCAGGGGGCAGTGAGAAGGCCTGGGGCAATCCCCTACCAGCTGCATGTGGGTGGCTCTGACCAGTTTTCCTGACATGATACCAGCCTTTGGGGCACACAGGACAGGAGGCCCTAAGTCCCAGCTTACCAGCAAGGAGACGCACAGTCAAGTCACTGACCTCATTTCCCTGGCTGGCCATCCCTTCCCCAATTCAAAGCAGGAAAAAGTTAGTAATCTTTCCCCTGAACAGTTTCCCAATCTTCACTCATTCAAAATGTTATGAGGACACGTCTACCAGCCAGAACTGGGCAGGGCTGGATGGAATTGATTCAGACACAACCCCAGCAGGGGACGCAGAGGACATAGGAGACGGGAGGGATAGAGGGACCCAGCTCAGGCGCCAGGGGGCTTCGTGAGCAGGTGACATAGTTTGCTCACCTCTAGCTTCTCTCCCCGGTGAAGTCTGTCTCCCGGACCTCATTGCCAGAGAGTCAGAGCCGCTCACCTCACAGTCTTGTCGTGGCTGCCCTGCAGATCACTCACTACTTATTGAGCACCTACTGTGTGCTGGGCAGAACACTCCTGCCCCATCACCCACAGGTCATTGAAACCGTGCCCCAACCATGTGCCCAAATAAAGACTCCCGGGAACCTTTAATTCTAGGAAGGAAGGATGGAATTTCAAGCACCAGGAAGGCATCAGCTTTGCTACCCCCAAGACCCTTTACCAGCATGTGCCCTTGACCTTGACCTTGGAGAAATCACTTCATCTCCCTGAGCTTTCATTTCCTCATCTATAAAATGGGGAGAAATAAGTACCCTTTGCAAGGATGCTATAAGAACCAGAGTTTAGGAGTTCACAGAGCCTGGCCCATGGTAGGTGCAGCCAAATATTCCCCTCCTCCCCCCATACACACATACCCCGCCAGGGAGCCCGGCATCCCCCGAGGTCCAGGGAAGGTTTCCCTGTGTAGTTCCCCCAGTGCTCAGCCTCAGTCACACTAAGAGGAAACCCCCATGGGTCCCCAATTCCCCTGCAGTTCTCCAGCCCTCCTAAGGCGGGTGCAACTTCCCACCAACCGCCCAGCTCCTGCAGAACAATGCCCGCCTCCGAACCACCTCCACCATCTCCCCCAGAGACCTAGGGAATGCATCTCCCCAGACTCACCAACGCTCTCGTTTATTGCTTTAAATATATTTTTATTGACTTCAGAGAGGAAGGGAGAGGGAGAGGGAGAGAGAGAGAAACATCTATGATGACAATGATCAGCTGCCCCCTGCACGGGTCACACGGGGGATTGAGCCCAAAACTCCGGCATGATCCCTGACCTGGAAACCAAACCGTGAACTCCTGGTTCATAGGTCAATGCTCAAGCACTGAGCCATACCGATTGGGCAATGCTCTTGCTGTAGGCACACCCATCCTAACTGCCCACTGGCCCCCACGTATCCCAAATTTCTCCATCTCCTCAGACCTTTGTGGCATGGCCAAGTCCCCAAGCTCTGGCTGCCCCCCTGACCCACACTCAGGGCCCCACACACGCCTGCTGTGACCCCTGGGTGGGGTTACGGCCCATGCTTCTTCCTGCCCTCTGCGTGAATGGGTGGACCTCATCCTCGCACCCCCGCTCTGGAATAGGTGCTCCCATTCCATCCATGTTACAGGGGCGGGAGTGGGGACACACCATCTAGGCTAGATGGCACACAGTGGGCGCTACAGCCCTGTCCCCACCCACCCCCGCCGTGCTCCCCAGCACAGTGCCTGACACACAGTAGGTGCTTTATACAGATTTGTTGCTCAAATGACTGACAAAAAATAAACAAATTCACCTTTTCATAGAGATATTTTTTGCGAAGCTTTTGGGACAGTCAGCGCCGTGGGAACTCGGAGGACACAAAGGTCCTGGTCCCAGCTGATCCTGGAAGGCTTCCTGGAGGAGGAAGGGGAAGATGAGGATGGAGGTCTGAGCAGTGTTCGGCGATGCAATTGGGTTTCACTGGGGATTTGACTACAGGAGCTGTGGGAGGGAGCAGGACATGCCTGGCAGGGCTGGCTTGGCAAACTCTGGCCCGCAGGTTCTGGGGAACTACTACGGAAGGCTCCGTGAGGGAGTGGCAAGGGCAGACCCGACTTTGGGGAGAAAAGGTGGATGGGAGCCAGGACGCATTCCCTATCCATCCCCCGGGCTCCGGGGATGCCTGCAGTGCTCCGAAGGGCCCAGGACTCAGGGCTGGGGCCACAGCACCGCGATGACCTCAACAGCAGGCCGAATGGCAGGGAGCTCCGACCGCAGCCAGATGCCCAGGCTTGAATCCTGCCTACCCCTCTTAGCTGCTGTGTGACCTTGGGCAGGAACTTAACCAGCCAGTGCCTCGGTTTCCTGGCTGGTAACACGGGGGTAATAATAGCAACCACTGCCTGGGGCACTCACTGTGCGGTGTAACCGAGTTTGCACAAAAAGCCTCAACAGTGGAGGCTCCTATGCCATGCTACCTGACGTGTGACTTTGCGGATGGCCCCTCGGAGGCCTGCACGTCGCTGTGGGTAGAGCCTGGCTGAAGGAGGGAAACTTTCGATGAATGGCTGTGCCCAGGGGACGCTGGCCCCGCTCAGGAGTGCCCAGTGTTGGGGGAGGGGGGTCTTCAGCCCGAGGTGAGGTGCCCTTGCCCCCCCACTCCCTGAGGCTGTGGGTATTTCCTGAGTGAAGAGTAATCGTGTGAAAAACAACGTCTCTGGGACAGCTTACTCTTGCATAATCTGCCCACAGCGCTCTGCGGCTTCCTGACCAGGCTCCGGGGAGCCCGGGGATGTGGGGGGGCCCCTCCTGCCCTGGGAGGTGCCGAGCCCTGCCCTCCTGCTCAGAGGAGGCCCAGCAAGACCTGTTGGAGCCTCAGTTTCCCCAACTGGAAAATGAGCGCTTTGGAGCTGATTATTTTGAAAGCCTCAATGTTTTTGATCAGACGGGGGGTGCAGGTTTGAATCCTGGCCCCACCTGGTGCTGACTGCTGGGAGCCCCGGAGACACAGGTCCGCCCCAGGGTCCCGAGCTCACACTCCGGAGGAGACAGACGAAGTTGGATTCAAATTCCAGCCAGGCGACCTAGGGCAGGTCATCTCGCTTCCTTGAGGCACCTCTGGGAACACTGAGCATCAGATGATCAGGAGGATGAGATGAGGCAGCGGAAGTGCTCAGGGCAGTGCCTGACACAGATGCTCTCATCCCCTCCCCGTGAACCTGGGCGCGCTGACTGCTGGACCAATGGGATGTGACTTAAGTGGTACCGCGCCTGTCTCTGGGCCCAGATATTCAGAACCTGGCGGCTCCCACTTCCTACCCGGCCTGGGTCACTCGCTCTAGGAACCCGGCCACCGTGCTGCGGGGAGCCCACAGCGCACCCGGCTTGCCAGCCGCCTCAGCAGTGCGGTGCCCAGTGCCAGCTGGCGCCGTGAGCAGAGAGGAGCCTTCCCCACCCAGCCAGGCCCAACCGCAGATGCGTGAGCGAAATGAATGACTGGTGTTGCTTTAAGCCACTAAGTTTTGAGGTGACAAGAGACCACTGGGACAGTTATGGTCAGCTACCAGCCAGTCAACACTTGGAGACCTGAGAAGCCATGTGCTCACCTGTAACCATGGTTACTGGGAGGTCAAACGGGGATGCAAACGAAGGGCCCTGGCATTAAGTCCCTAACAGACAAGTCCCCTGTCCCTGGTGCAGGATCGGCCACATCAGTGGTCGGCAAACTCAGAGCCAAAGATCAACAGTACAACGATTGACATTTCTTTGGAGAGCCACATTGTTTAAACTTAAACTTCTCCTAATGCCACTTCTTCAACATAGACTCGCCCAGGCTGTGGTCTTTTGTGGGAGGGCCACACTCAAGGGGCCAAAGAGCCGCCTGTGGCTCGCGAGCCGCAGTTTTGCCGACCACTGGGCTGCATCATGTGTGGGAGCCGGGAAGATGAAAACCCAGAGCCCCTCGTTCAGTGGGTATCGATCATTTTCCAGAGGCGACGGCAGAGTGTGAGCCAGGCGCGGCCCTTCCAGCAGGGACCCTGCGGACAGCACGGGCTAGAGAGCCAGGAGGCGGCAGGCATCCCGCTTCCTGTCTGTGCGTGTCTGTCTGGCTATGGGGACCGCTTGGCTCTTGCAACGCCATCTGATGATAAATACGAACCCAAAGCTCTCACCACAGGTGCTTTTACTTTAACACCAAGTTGTGGGTTTGGTTGGTGTTTTTTTTAAGGAAGATTGAGAATCAGCAAATAATCTTTACTGTTCACTCGGGCTAGATGGCCATTTCCCTGCCCCAGTCCCAACTTACATAGCAAGGGACCAAACGTACCAAGTGGGCGCTTTGGGCATCTCCCGTCCCGTAAATGGGGAGGCTTGTTCTGGACCTTGGATCCTGGCGTGGGGCAGAGAGCGGGGTATGCATTCTGAAAATGTGAAAGGCGATCCCATGTCTGGCCAGTCCTCCAGCGGAGCTTCTCGGTCCACCTGTCCTCCCAGGCCTGGATCTCCAGAATCGGGCCACCTCCAAGGAAAGCCGCCTGGAGGAGTGACGCTCTGGCTGGCTTAGCTCTGCGGCAGAAGGATCAGAAATAAATCGCAGCTGGGCTGCCGCCTGATCTCAGGCAAGGTGCCTAGCCGCTTGCATAAAACAGGGAATCAAATCAACCTCCTCCCTACCTCCCAGCTGTGCTGACTCTGAGGCGAAAGGAAACCTGTCCAGAGGGGACAGTGTCTGCTGGTAGCTATGCCGGGCAGGACGGGAAAGGGGAGGGGGGCGCATGGGCAGAGGGGGACTTGGAACCACAGAGTCGGGGGATTGGACTCCAGCTCTGGCACTCCCTGGCTGTGTGACTGTGCGCTGGTTGCTTCACCTCTCTGAGCCTCAGGCTGTAAAAGCGAGTGCTGATACTCAGCCTACCCACTTCCAGCTGCGATTCTGAAGCCCAGGTGCATGAAGAACGCAGAAAGCCTTGCACAACCCTGAAAGCTCTTTCTGACGAGGGGCTGCTGCTGGTGACTCTCATTTTCTGAACAGGAAACATGCCAGCCCCAGGCCGAGTCCTCACCCACGGACCCTCCAGCCACCTAACGCACAGTCTCGATCATGCACGGGTTGCAGATCAGGAAACCAAAGTTGAAAGCGCTTCAGGGCTTCGCTTGAGGCCCTGCGTCTGGGAACTCCTTGAGCCGGAGGTTGAGACCCGAAGGCCCCTTCCTCCGTCCTCCCCCGACTCCAGGAGCCCGGGGAGGAGCGTGCAAACACAAACAAAGGCCCGTGGCCTCCCCAGGAATTCTTGGTTTGGTTTTGACTCTTCTGGAAGACACCCAAAGAAAGAGGAACCTAGGCTGCCAGCCTGCCTGCCTGCCTGCCTGCCTGCCGCCCTTGGCGACAGCGGCCTGGCCCCGGAGCTGCTACTCGTTAATCCGCCGGGAGCGGCCTTCCCGCCCGCCTTTCTGAGAAGCAGCCAACTGTTTCCCGGCCACGGGCAGCCTCAGCCTTTGTCTGCAATCGGCTGAAACCATCTCTGCTGGCCTTTCCCGCCCACTGCTGAGAGAATAGCAGGATGTTTGCTGCTCTAGCGGGAGGGAAATAGAAATAAGTGTAGTCTTTTCTTTTTCACTTTCCTGCTTTCAGGTTTATTCCCACCCACCCCCCCTTTTTTTATTTATTGAATTTATTAGGGTGACACCAGTTAACAAAATCACACAGGTTTCAGCTGCACCACTCTGTGTGTTCCCCACCCCGAGGCAGGTCTCCATCCGTTTGACGATCAAAGCTGAGCACCCTGCAACAACCCACGAGGCCCTCCAGCACCTTCTCTCCGCCTGGCCCCAATGCTCCCAGGAGTGCTCCCACCAGTGCTCCCCAGGTCCCAAACCCAGGAGCACCCCCACCTCGGGGCCTTCGCAGCCGTGGCCCATGACTTCCCAGATCGCTGGGCCCCAAGTCCGCCCCTCGCCCACGCATCACGTCACTCAAAGGGCACCTCCTGGGCCACCTGGTTAGAGCCGACCCTGCCCTCCAGGTGGGCATGGCCCCCTGACTGGGGCGCTCCTAGCACATCACCCCATCGTCTCCGGCAGTGGTCGGCAAACTGCAGCTCTAGAGCCACATGCGGCTCTTTGGCCCCTTGAGTGTGGCTCTTCCACAAAAGACCTCGGCCTGGGCGAGTCCATGTTGAAGAGCTGGCATTAGAAGAAGCTGAAGTTTTAAAAATGTGGCTCTCAGCCAAAACCGGTTTGGCTCAGCGGTAGAGCGTCGGTCTGCAGACTGAAAGGTCCCATGTTCGATTCCGGTCAGGGGCATGTACCTTGGTTGTGGGCACCTCCCCGGTAGGGGGTGTGCAGGAGGCAGCTGGTCGATGTTTCTCTCTCATCGACATTTCTAGCTCTCTCTCTCTCTCCCTTCCTCTCTGTAAAAAAAATCAATAAAATATATTTTTTTTAAAAATGTGACTCTCAGAAGAAATTTCAATCGTTGTGCTGTTGATCATTGGCTCTGTGGACTAATGAGTTTGCCGACCACTGGTCACTTGTGACTTGTTCGCAGGTTTGGTTCTGTGCCATCGTGGGTCTCAGCCACTAGACACAGGACCCACGAGACACGGTCTGAGCACAGCGTATCCTCTGCAGCTGGACTGGCCCTGGCTCATCTCGGGTGTGTTTGGAGGGAGCGGGGAGGGGAGGGGAGGAAAGGAGCTTTTGAACAGCAATGGTGTGCCGCCTGGAACGCCCTGGAACCACGAGCAGGTCATCTCTGCAGAGGGACCTGCAACGCTTCACAAACGCACAGAGTTACAGACGTCTAGCCAGCAGCTACTCCTGGGACTGTGGCAGGAGGGGCCCTCTGGGTCCCCCCCAGAGTATGAAGCAGTCTGTCCACTGTGGGGTTCCCACAGCATCACACCCCAAGGGAGGCCAGGCCCCAGGGAGCCTGGGAGCCCCGTCAGCCTCCCCGAAGCCGAGGCTGGCCTGGAACCAGCCCCCGGCGATCACGTTGATTTTCTGGGAGAAGAGTGTTCTCGGCCCAGTGCCCCTTGGAGGCTGCCTGCTGGTGAGTCAGAGGGGCTGAAGTCTGCAGGCCCAGGACAGGCTCACCCTTGGCAAGTGGTCGCTGGGCTGGACCAAGGACAGCGGCTGCCGCACAGCAAACACCAGCCCCGTGTCAGGTGGCGTTTAGGGGACCCCACAACCCCGGCCCATTTCACAGATTGGGAAACTGAGCTCTAGGGAGACCAAGGCACCTCACCTCGACAGCCCCACTAAGCAGCAGAGCTGGGTCTAGATCCCAGTCCCCGCCCACACTGTCTGGTCACTTCCGCTGCAGCCCTGCTCCTCTGGGGCGCCCCGCAGGGTCCTAGGTGTGCGCCCGGCATGGGTGCGGGCCAGGGCCAGGGGCCTGGGGAGGGTGCAGGAGCCCCAGGTGGGCTCGGCCAGCTTCTCCTTGGGCTGGAGTAGCCATCCTTAAAGTGTTTGATGTTCTCACCTTGGCTTCCAGTCAAGCAGGACTGAAGCAGTCAAAGGCCTATGAGTGAATCCGGTCCCTGCCCCACCCATCCGTCCCCAGCCCCTCCCTGCCCCCCACGAGGACAAGGAGGACCAAGGAAGGGGTGGAGGTGAGAAGGCGCCCAAGAAACTTCAGCTGGAGGGTAGGCCTCTCGCCTCTGCACAGTCATTTCTGTTCAGCCCAGCAGAGTGGTCACTGGGCTGTGGGACAGCAGTGACCGGACGGGAGGGGCGGGAGGATGGAGATAGGGGAGCCTGAGCCTCCCGCTCCATCTGAGGGACAGGCCTGGCTGCCCTGGGGGACAGCGGGGTTCCTCTGAATGCGACAGCCTCCGCAGGACACTTACCACTCCTTCCTGACTGTTCGGGAAGGGGGTGTGCGCGTGGGTGAGGCTCCCTGCTCCCTGAGAACTGCCACCCCGGGCAGCAGGGCCCTGGTCCATCTGCCCATCTGAACAGCAGAGGCTAAGAAGGCCCCGTCACTGGAGGGCAGGGATATTCGTCCCGGCCCCATCTGACCACCTGGGGGGGGGGGGCCTTACGGGTCCTGCATGAAGCCCTGGGCTCACTCGACCCCCAGTCCCCTCCCTGTGACCTCCAGGTGGGGCATGGGTGCTGCTTCTGTGATGCCTCTCCCCATAGCCCTTCTGGAAACACCCACCGGGAGCCTGGCGCAGAGCAGCTTTATTCGGAGTGTCCACAAGGCAGGCCCGGGCCCGGGCACGGGAGGGACAGAGAGGAGACCCTCCAGAGGCTGGGCAGAAGGGTGAGGGATCCCCGTCCTCAGAGCTTCTCCAGGACTCTCCGTCTCCACGAGAGATTCCTCAGCCTTGTGGTCACTGGTAAGGAACTTTGTGAATTTTTCAAGTCCATGTTTGAGGGAGTGCGTCATTTCACTAAGCAGATGTCCGCGTCCAGCCACGGGCAGCCTGAGCCCTGCCCGCGGGGTGCTGGGTGCGTGCCCGCCGACCTCGGGCACGGAGGCTTGGGTGCAGAGCTGCCCACACGGGCATTTGGGCAGAGATCTCCCATCCCGCGTGAACTTCTCCAGGGTCTGGTGTAACGGCCTCTCACGGCGTCCCCGCCTCTCCAACTTTCCCCAAAATATCAGAGCGGTTTCAGAACCTGCCCCTGCCGTTCCCGAGCCGGCCTGACTTCCTCCAGCCGAGCGGCTGGTGCGTAAACAGCAGCTCTCAGGCCCGGCTTCGGCGGGTAATTCCAGGAGCTGCAGCGACGCGGGGCTCCGTGCCTGGCCCGCCGCCCCTGTCATCTGCCCACGGGCCCCTTTCCGAGGCCACGCGCCTGCGTGCACGTGTCCGAAAGCCCCGGGAGGGCAGGCCAGCCGGCGGTTATTCCTTCGTGTGCGACGCAAACATCCTGGCCCTGGACTGAGCTGCACAGCACTGTCCCCCAAGCCCGGGATCAGGCAGGACCAGCTTTTGACATCCGTGTCCCAACACGGGTGAGGAACAGCCCCTACAAGAGGCAGGCCCAGGACCGTCAGGGTCCACGTGGGCATCTTCATTTCCCAGGACAGAGCGGCCCTCGGTCCCTGGGCCTGGGAGGGACATTCTGAGATGAGCTGGTTGACCCTAAGCCAGGGCCCACCGTGGGGCCACAGAACCGGGAAGGGGCAGCACCAGGAGGGTCCGCCTCGGCCCACACAGGGCTGGAGGCTGGCTGGGCACCGCCAGGCATAGGGCACAGGGCACAGCATGGCCGCGGTGGCTGCGATGGGCCAGCCGGCCGCCGGATCCCTGTTTCCCTTCGGACTGAGGAGACACCACAGACGCTGGCTCGGGGCCACCGAGGGGCCGAGTTTACAGTAACTGCGGGTTGTTGGCCTGGTAGCAAGGCCCAGTGGGGATCTCTCCAGGGGCCCGGGCGAGGGGAGAAGACACGGGTGTGGGCCTCACGGCCTCTGCCTCCGGTGGGCTCCACCCTGGAGGGCGGGGGGCCCATGCCAGGACTCTGGGGTGTCTTCTCAGTAGCAGCGGAGGCAAAGTGTCCAGTCTGTGCTGTCCGTCTTCCTGTTGCCCCAGCAAACACGGCCGTTCAGATCCAGCACCTTGGCAGTTTCTACTGCACAGCCCACTGCCCCAGGGTCAGGGTGGGGGGGGCAGCTGGGTGGGGATGCAGGCAGAGACCCCCAGGCCCCTCCTGCATGGAAACACTGGGCGCCGGAAACTCAGGTCAGCCGACGGGCCTCTGCACCAGCGTGGTCCACCGTGACGCCCGGGTCCCAGGGACACCCAGCTGCTCGCTCAGCCCCAGCCAGGCCTCACTTCCCAGACACCGTCTCGGGCAAGGGGTCCTCCTTCCCTTCCTCCTCCACGGAGAACATGACGTCCGAGCAGCTGCCCAGCGGCGGCTCCGTCTCCTGCTCCGGGTAGTGCGGGGCATGGTCCGCCTCCAGGTTCTCCTCGATCTCCGGCTCCACCGGCCCCGCCGGCCCCGCCGGCCCCGCCAGGCCCCGGCCCTCCGGCGCCTCCGTCTTCACGGTCCCCACGATCACGGTGTCGGCCTTCATGATGTAGATTTTCTCTGCGGGGCAGAAGGAGAGGCGCGGTGAGAGCCCAGAGCGCAGAGGGTGAGCGAGGAGGCGGAGGAGAGGCCCGGGCCAGCTCGGCCACCCCCGCTGCGTGGCCCAGCCCCTCTGGGGCGCAGTGAGCCCCACCAGCCTGACAGCTGGCAACCATGTGCCGAGGAGTGAGCCAAGGAGTGAGCCGCTGGCCCACTTGCTCCCTACGGGCAATGCCTGTGATTTTTCTCAGCACTTCTGCCTGGATGGGGTGGGGGAGGAGGGAACGGGGTTAGGAGAGGCAGCGAGGCATGGGGAGGAAGCAAGGAAAACCAATCACCTTGGCTCCTGCCAATGTCCCCTGGAGTGGAGAAATAAGACTAAAATAATAGCCGAAACCTGTTTGGCTCAGTGGATAGAGCATCAGCCTGTGGACTGAAAGGTCCTGGGTTCGATTCCGGTCAAGGGCATGTACTTTGGTTGCAGGCACATCCCCAGTAGGGGGTGTGCAGGAGGCAGCTGATCGATGATTCTCATTGATGTTTCTAACTCTCTATCCCTCTCTCTTCCTCTCTGTAAAAAATCAATATAATATATAATATATATATATTTAAAATACTAAGATAATAATAACAGCGCCAGGGAACACAAGGAGAGGTTTGCCTTCCACACCTGAGCTCCTGCGGCCTCACGTCCCTCCCGCCAGGCACAGCCTGTTCTGATCCCAGTCACAGGGAAAGGACTGGAACCCAGAGAGGTTCAGTGACCTACCCGAGGTCACCGGGTACTTAGCACAAACCCCAAAGCAACTCCTGCCCCACTGCCCTTTCCATGGGCCTAAAGCAGAAACCAGCGGGGCCCGGTTTGCCCCGGATGCTCTGGAGTTCACTGGGCAAGGTCAACCCAGCAAAGCAGGCAGCTGTCATCCCCCAGAACCCTCAGCGGCGAGTAACCCAGCAGCCTGAGGTTCGGGCAGCTCTGGGAGGGGCGGGATATTTCAGTGGGGAGCGCTCATCTTTCTCCCCCTCCCTCTTTCCAGGCCTCATGACTGTGTCTGCCTAGCACACAGTAGGACTGCATATGTATGCCAGTTGAATGAAAGAGCTGCCCAGCCATGAGAGGTGTGATTCCCCTGGACCCTCAACCCCATTTCCTTCCTTTGGGGGCTCCGGAGGCAGGCTTGGGGGAGTAAAGGAAGCTGCCAACGACACTGAGAAGTGTGGAGCCCAGCCCGCAGCCAGGTCAGCTGACTTCAAGCACCGGACCGGCTTCTTCCGGTGTCTCAGGCTCAGGACAAGCTCCCAGCTCCCAGCTGCTCGGCCCCGGGTTCTGGAGGCTGAATGGGGAAGCGCGGGAGGGAACTTAAGAGGTGGGGTGGGGTAGGGAGCTCGGGATCCCTGCTTCTTTGGGTAACCGGTTACACCCCTCTGACTCAGGAACCCCCAAAATATTCTTGGGGCCCCTGTGCCCTCAATTCCATTACATAATGCCGGAGCTTCTGTTTTGGTTATAACACCCCCAGGAAAGAGAGAAGTGTACAAAATAGCAGCAGGAACTAAAGAGAAGGAAGAGAGAGAGAGGGAAGCTGTGGGCTGGGACCCCCTACACCCCAAGAGAGAAGGAGCGCCACAGTGACCTTCACCAAGACCTGCAGTCCCCTTGCTCCGGGAGGGGAGGAAGAGGGCACAAAGGGGACCAGACAGGACTAGAGGAGGTGAGAGACAGGCAGACAGAGACAGAGACGGACAGAGAGGAGCAGGGGTGGGCTGTCCAGCCTGAAGAGACCAAAGTTGGGGGCCAGACTATCATTCCCCTCACATTCCTGGGTCCCGAGTCCTCTGGCTCGCACCCCATTACAGAGCTGCCCAGCCCCCAGTCTGCAGGGGGAGCATCTTCCAGAAGCTACTGGAATTCCTGACTCACCCAGGGCTCCAGAATCCAGGGAAGCTGTCTCAGTGGGGCAGGGTGGGGGGAAGGTGGAGGGAAGGGGCTGCCCGCCTGGTGCTATGGTCAGGGGGAGTGATGAGCTCAGGCAAGAGTTTGGTCCCTTGGGAATGGAATAAGGAGGTGCCCCTCGGAGGTAGCGTCAGAGGGACATGGGGCTCCCCGTCCCTTGGGTATCCCCAGAGAGCCTCCAAGGCTTTCCCTCCCACCACCCCACGCCCAGCTGGCCTGCAGGCTGGCTTGGCTCTGGGCAGGCTGCCCACACTGCTGCCCACGCCGCTGCCCACATCCCAGCTGCCCTGAGAGTCCAGTACCTGCCTCCGCCACCCCGTCCAACACTCAGCCCCACCCTCGCGGTTCCAGGCACTGCACTCAGCACAGGCTCTAACTCCAAATTAGGACTTCTTCGGAAATTGGAAGGAGATGCCTCTGGCGATATTTCCCAAAACTCGTTAAAAAAAAAAAAAAAAAAAAAAAAAAAGCCAAAAGCTGCAGCTTCCAAAGTTTCCATTTGATATAAAAGACTCTGCCCTAAAGGAGTTCTATCCAGCCCTGACCGGTGTGGCTCAATGGATAGAGCTTCGGCCTGCGGACTGAAAGGAACCAGGTTCCATTCCGGTCAAGGGCATGTACCTTGGTTGTGGGCACATCCCCAGTAGGGGGTGTGCAAGAGGCAGCTGATCGATGTTTCTCTCTCATCAATGTTTCTAACTCTCTATTCCTCTCCCTTCCTCTCTGTAAAAAATCAATAAAACGTATATTTAAAAAAATTATATCTACGACCCCCGCCATAGAAATGTGTGCTATAACTGCAAATGCCTCTTTGGTGTCATCCGAGCAGTGGTTAACCCTCCAGAGAGGACGGGGAGGGGGCCCACTGGGGCCCAGGCCCTGGGGGCTCCCGGGCAGGTGAGGGGCAGGAGAAGGCCACAGACACACGCCCACTGGCCAGGGCTGAGGACACTGGGTGCTGAGGACACTTGGTGGGAGGCCTGGAGCCTGGGGAAGCACAGCAGGGGCACATCTGGCCTAGACAGGAGAGCAGGAAGAGCAAGGAAGGCTTCCTGGAGGAGGAGGCAATAAACAGGATCTTCCAGTGGGGGGCGCTGGCTGTCCCAGGCGAGGAGGCAGCTCCCGCAGAGAAGCTTAGAAGTGAGCAAGGGCTCGGTAAGCTTAGGAAGCTGCCGTTGAGCCGGAGGGGGCGGTATTGGAGCCAGGGGGCACCTGTCATTGGGGAAGTGCCAGCCGCGGTGCCCGCACGGCCACGGGACTGGCAGTGCAGACAGACCGGCGGTTTTGGACAGGCCGCAGCCTGTCTCTCCCCAGCCGTGCGCCCGGGAAAACAGTGTCACCCCTGTCCTGGCCACAGTTCCCCCGATTGCGAAAGGGGAAGGCACCACCTCAGAGGCGAGTGACGGTGAGGTGGCATTGCCCGGTGCCCGGAATGCTCAGGCCGTGGCAGCTCTTACGTCACCGTGTGTCTCCCCGGTGCCCCTTTAGCAATAGAGGGAGCCAGGCAGGGGGCGCCCCTTCCCTCCACCCACCCCACAAGACAACGCCACGCCTTATTTCAGAAACCCTCCCACTGGCCCCAAGAAGTCAGGGCCACCACCGCTGTCTCCCAAGCACATCTAACACTCTCACCAAAAGCACCTCCCAGCCCTGACTGGTGTGGCTCAATGGTTAGAGCATCAGCCTGCGGACTGGAGGGTCCCAGGTTCGATTCCGGTCAAGGGCATGTACCTTGGTTGTGGGCACAACCCCAGTGAGAGGTGTGCAGGAGGCAGCTGATCAATGTTTTGCTCTCATCGATGTTTCTAACTCTATCCCTCTCTCTTCTTCTCTGTAAAAAAATCAATGAAATATATTTCAAAAAACAAAAGGACAAAAAACACCTCCCACTCATAAGGCCATGGGAGAGTCCACGCCTCTTCCTTGCAGGGCTTCCAGACCCTGGGTCACCCTGCTGCCCTCTTCGCCCTGACCACGCCAGGGGCCCCCACGCCAGCCGACTCACCGATCCTGTTGTTGGTATGCTCTGTGGTGACCCGGGGCTCGGGAAGGTCCCTGGGGGACGAGGGGCTCCCGGCTGGACTGGCCCCCACCAGCGGCAGGCTTTCCAGGCCGGCGGCCCCCACGTGGGTGCAGGACTCCACAGCCGGGGGGCTCATGAACCCCAACTTCTCTGTGCGGGGCTCCGTCACCAACAGGCTCTTCAGCTCCTGTGGGCACAGAGGCGGCAGCGCTGAGGCAGGGTGCCCGTCCCCTGCCGCCCGTCCCCGGACTGCAAAGCCCCGTTTCTTCATCTCTGTTCACCCCAGCCAGTCCCCCTTCCTGCTTTAGGGCCGCCACCCACCACTGGGCTTCCCAGCCCCGACAGCCTGGTGCACCTGCCCAGTGAGTTTCGGGAGAAGCGTGCTGCTTTTAGCGTGTACTACACAGTAAGGACCGTGGCCAACATCGCACGTGTGTACCCCGTGACACATGTTAATCCCCACAGCCAGCCTAGGAGGTGCCTGACATTAGCACTCTCTCCATTTTACAGATCAGGAGACTGAGGCACAGAGTCACGGGACTTGCTCAGGGCTAGTAAGTGTCCAGGCCAGTACTTGAACCCTGGCATCCGGCTCCGGGATCCATGCGGAAAGGCCGGTCTATACACCTTGGCTCCAGGCCTGTCCTCCTGCCCAGCCCTGACCCCCTGGGATAGCGGCCGGTTCTGATGACACTGATGTATTCTGAAAAGGGCTACGTCTTCAGGAAAGTGTTGGCTAGTGTTTGACTTTGATAGGTAAGTGCAAAGGAGAAGCGGTCTCGTGGAATGTTCTAGGCCAGTGGTCAGCAAACTCATTAGTCAACAGAGCCAAATATCAACAGGACAACGATTGAAATTTCTTTTGAGAGCCAAATTTTTTAAACTTCTTCTAATGCCACTTCGTCAAAATAGACTCGCCCAGGCCGTGGTATTTTGTGGAAGAGCCACACACAAGGGGCCAAAGAGCCAACCATAGTTCTAGGCCATAGCATTTACCTACTGCCTTCAGGGTGGAATGAGTTTGAGTAATTCAGAAAGTATAGCTACATAATCCTGAAAATTTCTTCATAACTATTAGAAATCCAAAAGACAGCATTTTAAAACAATTTACTATTAACGTTTTAGCAAAGATATTTGATTCTCTTACAAATCGCCAAATATCTTTTTCATAAATGACTCGGTGTTACAGCAGCGACTTGTCTGACCCAAGTATATTTGAATGTGATCTCCCATAATTTTAAATTGAACTCATATTGAAAACCATATTGTGGCTCTGCCTATTATGCTTAAAAATTAAAGGATGGAGCCCAGCTGGCATGGCTCAGTGGTTAAATGTCAACCTATGAACCAGGAGATCACAATTCAATTCCCGATCAGGGCTCCATCCCCGGTAGGGAGTGTGCGGAGGCAGCCAATCAATGATTCTCTCTTATTATTAATATTTCTCTCTCTCCCCTCCTTTCCTCTTTCTGAAATCAATAAGAATATATTTTAAAAAGCTAAAAGGTGAAAACCTTTCTCCATGTATAAATGGGTTTTATTGTGGATCATTTTTTTTTTGTTTTGCTTTTTAAGACTTTATTTCAACCTAACTGTGCTTAGAGAAATATACTCACATTGGTTAACAGAATGCAATTTAAGTTTAACTTATTCTACATGATTTGGACCAAAAACTTGGAGCATGAGAGAGAGAGAGAGAGAGAGAGAGAGAGAGAGAGAGAGATCTTCAACTATTACAAGTGTATGTAAAGGATCCTCCATCAAATGCCACTAAAGCAGGCAGCAAGAACCCTGAGAAATTAACCTTTGGTTGGTCTCTGAACAATAACACGTATTGCACAAGTTTATAAAACTGGTGCAACAAAACAGTGTTGTAACATGTCAAAGCCAGTTTGCAAAGCTCGGTAGCGAACGGGTACTGAGAGGGTGAGGGAGCCGTGTGCATGTGAAAGCCGTGCCATTGAGCTGGTGTTCCATGGAGACGGCAGACCCCCCGTGGATCAGTGTCTGAGTTAGAGGAAAGGCATGAAAGATGTGATAATGAGGGGAATGAAGTGGGTGAACGTACACGCTCTGAGACCCGGCCATATGGAGAGCTTGGCCCTGCCCCTCCCTCAGCTCCCACGATGGGAGCTGCCGACGGGGGGTGAGGGGGCTGGGCACAGAGCGGGACGCAAGGACAAGCCCAGTGAGGACCGGTGGCTGGGCCCTGTGCTGGGCGATCAGCAGTCACACCTGCAGGACCGTCCCCCCGCGCCTGCACACCGCCGGCACTCCCTCCCTAAGCGGGCAGATGAAGCTGGTCTCCGAGGAGGCAGCCAGGGCAGCGGCTCAGAGCTCTGGCGTTAGAGTCGCAAACAGGGGCTCAAACCCTAGCAGGTCTGCTCCCCGCTGTGGGGCCACCCTCCCTGCCGTGCCTCAGTGTCCCCTTTTTATACAGGGGGACCGCAGGCCGGCCTCCCTGTGCCATGAGGACCACCTGAGCGGATGCTGAGAGCGCACGGAGCGAGGAGCTGCTCCAGGTGACCGCTCGGTGGGTGCCAGCCACATTTTCTCTAAAATGCTGATCGGTCACCTGGGTGCAAACACAGGCGTGGTGCCGGAGAGAAGGAGAAAAGGGGAAGCAAGCCCAGGCTTCCTTGTGACCGGAACACACCTGGCACCCAAAGGATCCCAAGCCAAGCCTGCGGTCTGGCAGGCCTTTCTGGAAGTCCCCGGCGAGAGGAGCCAGGAGCCAGGCCACTGCGGGGGAAGGGGACAGATCCTGGGCCAGGGCGTGGCTCAGAGCTCTCTGCCCCCTCCATGTCCGCTCCTCCCGCCAGACCCAGCAGGAGCCGGCAGGGACCAGGCAGCTCTCGGCAGCAACAGGTCTGCCCAGGAGCCAGACTCAGGGGCACCACGCTGGGACACGGGGCGGCTACTTACTGGCTGGTTCCTCGGGGGCCCGGCATCTGTGAAGAGAAAAGGAGGGACAGCTTCACTAAGGAGGGCCTGGCAGCCCGGGCCCTGCCCGCCCCGCGGTGGACAGGGGCCTCCGCTGGCTCCCCAGGGGGAGCTGATGCTCCAGTGGGCCCTCTGTCTGGAGAGCAGAGGACAGGTTTCAGGGTCCGGGCCTAGTCCCAGGCCGGGCCACACGGGCTCACTCCCCAGTGCTGCTCACTTCTCCAGCACTGCCAGAGAGCAGGGGACTCCTCTCTCCTGGAACCCTCCCCAGTCCACCGCCCCCCCACCCCCCCCCCCCCCCCCCCCCACACACACACACACACACAGGGGAGGCGTGCGCTCGGCTGGAGCCAACGAGGCTCCCACTGACTCAGAAATCACCACCGCCTCACAGCCCCGGGGGCCTGGAGAGCCAGAGCTCCCCAGGACCTCAGGGCAGGTGACAGAGGGGATGGCGGCCAGAGGGCGCTCCTGAGTCCTGTGCCAGGCGAGCTGAAGCCAGCTGATCCTGGAGCCCTTCCATCTCGGGCCCTCTGGGTTGGATGTCCGATGGCCCGTGTTTTTAAAAGCCCACGTGACCGCCTTCGAGGAGGACAGCTCTCACCAGTCCTCCCCCTCCTGCAAGCACCCCCTCGGTGGGCTCAGGAGGTGCTGACGCCATGACTCTTAGGGCACGGCCTTTACCCTCTCCTCCCATCCCCTCTCCTCCACTCCAATTGTTTTCTCGCGTTGAGTCGGGTGCCAGGTCACGGCCAAGTGTAAGTGGGCATTTAACCGTGGCCCGGGCAGCTGGTCTACCCTACAGCAAACCAGCTCCCCGGCCCAGACCAGGGACGCACAGCCTCTTCGGAGTCCAGGGGCCGCCTGCGGAGACTCGGGATCCATTGCCGTTCGTGTGCACACCCAACCGGAGAAATCAGCTGAGTCACCTCCAGAACCTTCCCCGATGCCAGCCGTTCCGGGCCACCCCCGGCCCCGCATCCCAGCTGGAAACTCACTCCCTGGAAACAGGCTGCCCCCCGACCTCAGTAACAAGTAAGAGGGGCCGGCTGAGCCGTGTGGCCACACGATGCCCATCACCGGGCAGAAAGAGCCCGACGGGGAAACAGGCCGGAGCAGCCATGCAAAGCAGCACATGTGCACAGGGACCCGGTCCTCGGCCTTGGATTTAACACACGTGTCGCACTCACTGCCTCTGGTACCCGCTGCCCCCAGCAGAGCGGTCACTCCCGCCAGGCGGCCACTGCCCGCTGCTCGAGCCAGCCTGGGCGCCCTCTCTGGCCGGACGGACATTCTTTTAAATGACGTCAGTGGCGCTGAGCCTCCCTCCTTGGAGAGGGATTCTGAGTCTTGCAACCAGCCAACTGGGCTCGGTGACAAGTCACTGGGAGAGGGATAAAGGGAGGGTGTTGGCACAGTAACAAGACAAAATAAATAAAAACGATAAAAACTCAGTCTTGGAGGGGCCGTGGGTAAACACGTCCTGTGAACGTTTCCGGTGACTGTTTCTTGAGGGCCAGCTGGCCATGGGAGTCTCACACCCTTTGCCCCAGTAACCCCTCCCCGGGGCACACCCTCAGGAAATAACCGGGAAGATAACGAGGCTGTGCACAGCCTGGGGTTTGAAAGAACCGGCCGCTGGGAGCGGGCCAGATGCCAAGGCCCTGGCAGAGAGACCCAGCACAGGGGGCCACCTCACCCGGCCTCTGTCTCAGCCGCAAAGTGGGATGGCTCGTGCCCACTTTGGAGGGTTTTTATGAAGATTAAAGGAGATCTCAGAAGTGAAGGGGCCCGCGACCGATCAGGCTGAGAGGATGCCCCCCGGATCTGATGCCCCCGGTCCGTCCTCACCCCTAAGCCTATAACCCAAATCGAATCCGGACAGAAGCGCTTGGCAGGTTCCCATGGAAGGGCCTCCTACAACACAACTGAGCGGTCCCCCTCACACCTGCCAAGGTCATCGGAAACGACGAAGGTCAGAAACGCCACAGCCCGGAGGAGCCTGAGGACACCTGACGACTCAGCGTCACATGGTGTCCTGGGTGGGCTCCCGGATCTGCCCGGCCGGCGTGGCGCCGTGGCTGAGCGTCGACCTATGAACCAGGAGGTCACGGTTCAATTCCCAGCCAGGGCACATGCCTGGGTTTTGGGTGTAATATCCAGTGATCAGCAGGAGGCAGCTGATCAATGATTCTCTCTCATCATTGATGTTTCTATCTCTCTCTCCCTCTCCCTCCCTCTCTGAAATCAACAAAAATACATTTAAAAAATAAATGTTCAAAAATGAAGGTGATGTAAATAGAGGATGAGCTTTACTTAATAGCCCTGTTCCTTTTCTTTCTTTTTTAAAAAAATATATATTTTATTGCTTTTTTACAGAGAGGAAGGGAGAGGTATAGAGAGTTAAAAACATTGATGAGAGAGAAACATCCATCAGTTGCCTCCCCTGCACACCCCCTACTGGGGATGTGCCCGCAACCAAGGTACATGCCCTTGACCAGAATCGAACCTGGGACCTTTCAGTCTGCAGGCCGACGCTCTATCCACTGAGCCAAACCGGTCAGGGCAACAGCCCTGTTTCGATGTTGCTTGTTCACTGTGACGAACGAATCCCTCTGAGGTAAGATGTTAATAACGGGTGGAGGTTACATGGGGACTCTTTTTATCGTCTCAGACTCTCTGTAAATCTGCTCTAAAGGATAATGTCTTCTTAAAATGTGTTGGCGTTCAAAAGGGGAGGAGCCCAGGTCACCGCCTGGCACGCAGCGGCCCCGGACGCTGGCACTCTATCGCAGCAGAGAGAAAGTCAACATCTGACACCGAGTCTGAGAAGAAGCACAAAAGGCCGAACCCAGCAGGTGCCAGCGTCTGCCTCCCGCCTGGCACAGCCCACACGCATACTCTGATAAAGACTCAGAACAAACTGTGCCAAGCACGAGAGGTCGGATTTCATCAGAGCTTTTCCCCTAAAAACGTGGCTTCAGTCCAAGGTTTTCAATTATTGGTTTCACTGCTTTTGGAATGACTGTGGTCTTCCCGTAACCGCGTCCGGCACCCCAGGACGTGGGCCCAGGGACCCGGCATCGGTGGCTCCGCTGTGACAGTGCCCGGTGTCCGGGGCTGCCCCCTGGCCACCTCGCTGAGCCCTGCGTTCTGACTCCCAAGTCACCGTCCCTTCCCTCCTCCTTGCTCTCCCTTCCGGGCCCATCCCCTCTGGGCCTGAGGTCCCAGCTGCTGTGGGAGCAGAGCAGATCCAAGGAAAGCGTTTGGCCCAGAGGTTCGGCCGACTCCAACCCTGGGCTCCCTGGAGAGCTGGCGGAGTCCAGGGCAGGGAAGTACAAGCTACACTGGGAAACCCTTTAAGAAATGCTCCCGACATAAACTGTATGGTTCAGTGGATAGAGCATCGGCCTGTGGACTCAAGGGTCCCAGGTTCGATTCCAGTCAAGGGCATGTACCTTGGTTGCAAGCACATCTCCAGTGGGGGCCGTGCAGGAGGCAGCTGATGGATGTTTCTCTCTCATCGATGTTTCTAACTCTCTATCCCTCTCTCTTCCTCTCTGTAAAAAAATAAATAACATAATATATTTTGAAAAAAAAGAAGTGCTCCCCACACCAAAGGATGGGAACAAAAGGGAGCAGGAGCCAGCTGGAAGTGGCCCCTTTGGCCTAACCAGGGACCATTTGAACCTCAAACTGAATGCCAACGGCAGCAGAATAAACCAGGATTGCACACGCCGGACGTAAGCCCGTGAATGAAGCAGAGGAAGAGTCTGACAGAGGAGCAGGTCATTCACAGCCTCCAAGGAGCGCCCCTCAGAGCCTGAGCCGTTACCACGGAGAAGAGAGCAGCTTCCGGTGGGGGAGCCTGGCAGACACCACCCCGGTCCTCTGACCACGGCCTCAGTGTGACCCACCAGCCACGGGGCCAGAGGAGCCAGGAGGACGGGGCTGTCAAGAAGCGCTCGGCTCCGCTCCTGGGTTCTTCCCACCAAATCCGGTGGCTGGGAAACCTCAGGCCACGCCGAGGTCAGGGACGCCTGCACAACCACAGCGGGCCCCTCCCCAGCGGCCAGGCCAGGGCGGTGAAGGGCGAGACAGGCACTGACCAGAGTCACCGGGACAGACAGCCAAACGCAGCACTAGGTTCTGGACGGGATTCTTTGGCCACAGCGGGCAATGGGGCACCTGAATGGGGTCTGAGAACTCAAGGTAACATGTCAAGGCAGATCCCCTGGTGTAGACGGTTTTACTCCGGTTGTGTAAAAACACGCCTTATTCCTATGAAATACACAGACGCGCGCGCGCGCGCGCACACACACACACACACACACGTCAGAGATGACAGGCATTACGCCCGTGACTTAGACGGTCCAGGGAAAGGGAGTTCTGGGTACTGTTCTTGTGACTTTCCCGTGAGGTCGAAATTATTTCCGAACGACGGCGCGCAATTTTTTCCAAAGCACGCCTGCCCGCGTGAACCGAGAAAGCAATGACGTCCGGGGCCATCAAAACGAAGGGTTAAAAGGATTTTAACCGTGTTTCCCGGCCAGGAGAGATCTCCCCTTCTCCCTCCCCACCACCCTCCCCTCACCCCCCGCCAGCCCGGGGGACCCCTGGCAATGTCTGGTGACACGTTTGGTGGCCACACGGGGAGGTGGGTCTGGAGACCAAGGAGCTGGCCAGCACCCTGCGAAGCACAGGAGAGCCCAGTCCCCAATGCCACTAGCTGAGGGGTGAGACCCTTTTGGCAAAAGCCTTGCCACCAACAGAGACAACGAGACCCCACTCAGGCTGCTTTTAGCCACGCGGCCTCACACAAGTCCCCTCCTCTGTGAAACGGGGTAACAGCGGTGGCTGCCTCGCAGGGATGCTCAGAGGGGTCAAAAGAGATCATGTATGTCCTTCGCAAACGCCTGCCGCCAAGGACCCCCGGCACAAAGTCCAATCCATTCAAGAGCTGATGGGGGAGCCTTGACTGGGACCTGCCCGGATCCCCTATGTGCTCCGCCAGGCACCAGCCCCCCACCCCCAGCCCTGTGGATCCCAGAGCGGGCGGGCTGGGCGTACACTCCCTGCCTGCTAGCCTTTCGCCCGTCGGAGCAGCGGACACAGGCCTCAGAGCCCAGGAGAGCCAGGGCAGGCTCTGGGCCCCGCACAGAGCCACTCGAAACCCCACAATGACACGACTTGGGGTCGAAGAAATTGAATGGGCATCGCCAGGAAACGGGCATCGCCGGCTCCGTCCGTGCTCATCCTGTGACCTGCCCGCTGACCCTGGCCTCCTCTCCCTTCCTTCTCAGCCTGGGGACCCCCAGGCACCCACCGGAAGCCAGAGGGCCGGCCCCGGCCACCCCTGAGGCTCAGGGCTCGGGGTTCCTTGCAGGCCTGGCTTCTTAAGGGAAGGTGATTTTCTCTCTCTCTCTCTCTCTCTCTCTCTCTCTGAGACAAAACTGCTATCGCAAAGGTTCGAAGAAAAAAAAAATAGACTGACGGCAATGGAAAGTCTAATACTAGAAAAATGTCAAGAAAGCAAACCCGGTTTCAGTGAGACGCGGAGCCTGACAGCTCACGGAAAAAGGCTTGAAACCATCAAAACACGAAAACCCCTGCAGAGGGACTGCTAGCACCTGCTTGTGAAACTCTCAGATTCAAAACAACCTCCCGGACTGTTTTCGTGCCCAAGGGGCCACAGCAAGGCTCTGCGGGGTGGGGGGTGGGGTTCAAGGGAGCCGTGATTTGGCCTGGGGCCGACCACTGGACTCTGGGTGGGCAGGGTTTGGACAGGGCTTGGGGGGCGGAAGACAGAGGGACAGAGGGGACAGGATGGGGCCACGGGCAGTCTACAGCCCGAGCAGCAACCTCAAGTACCAGGGCCAGAGCGGAGGGGCACTTACTAGGAGGGTGGCCCTGGGCCAGGTACCCGCCGCCTTATAGTTCATCAGCCATCACCCCAGGGGCTCCTGGGAGACCTGCTAGGGGAGGGAGCCTGCCCTGAAACCAGAAGGGACACTCAGACCACTCATGTTCACTGCTTCCTCTGTGGGCAGCGCCCAGCGCAGAGCAGGCAGACCTGCCCTGCCTGAAAGAGCTGTCCAGGAGAGGGCCCTGGGCACAAGGCCCCCAGCAGGTGGGCGCTGGAAGAGCCTGCTGCTGGGTGGGTGGGAGGACGGGGCTCCGGAATGCTGCCTGCCCGGAGGAGGTGGCCTGGAGGCGGGGCAGGGGTCAGAGACAAGGACCAGGGCAGGGTTCCGAATAATCTAGCGCTGAGGGAGGCCTGAGATTCCTGGTGGGGAACACAGCCTGCGCACGGGCGGGTCAGCAGCCTGCAGTCACTGTTCACTGCACACAACGCCTGCCGGTGCTCTGCACAGGCCCAGCTCCATCCATCCCCCCACGCGCCCACCCTCGGACCAGGTCCCGCTGTCCCCATCTTACGGTGAGGGAAGTAAGACAGGCAGTAAGTAACCTCCCAAAATGTCGCTTGTCAGTGGCAGAACCAGGATTCCAGCCCTCTCTGCCGGCCCTACGGACCCCTACGGCCCTCTCGGCTGCCAGAGGAGGGGACAGGGGAGAGTGGGGAGAGAGGAAAGAATAGGGGGGCTGGGAAAGAGGGAAAGAAGAGGGAGGGCATTCAGGAATGCCTCTCCTGGGGGTGCAGGGGAGAAAGGAATGAAAAGCTCAGCAGGCCAACTGGCGTGGCCCAGGGGTTGAGCGTTGACCTAGGAACCAGGAGGTCACGGTTCAATTCCCGGTCAGGTCACAAGCCCAGGTTGTAGGCTCAGTCTCCAGTGTGGGGCGTGCAGGAGGCAACCAATCAATGAGTTGCTTTCTTCATTGATGTTTCTATCTCCCTCTCTCTCCCTCTCCCTTCCGCTCTGAAATCAATAAATATATATTTTAAAAGAAAGAAAGCCTTAGCTGCATATAAAGAAAGCTTCCTGCCGGCCTGCCGTTCAAGCGCCTGGCAGGATGGGGCACAGTTCCTGCCACATTGTGTTCCCATCGCAGATGAGGTCACAGGGAGAGAGGAGCAGCTTGTGTGAAGCCGTCGAGAGGGAGCCCCAGGCCCAGGCCCAGCCCCAGCCGGCCGTGTGTCCCTGCGGCTCAGGCAGCCCCTCCCGACCCCCGACCACTTACCCGCAGGCTCGGGCTTGGGCCGGAAGGTCTGGACCGGGTAGCACAGGTGCAGCTCTGGAATGACATCAGGAGGGTACTGGAGATGCCAGCCTCGGAGAGTGCTGCTGCCCCCCACCCCCACCCCCATCCCCAGCCCTACTGTGTCCACCGGGCTGCCAGCACTGAAGCCAAACACGGGCAGAGCAGGGCAGGGGCAGGGCAGGGGCAGAGCAGGGCAGGGGCAGGGCAGGGGCAGAGCAGGGCAGGGGCAGGGCAGGGGCAGAGCAGGGCAGGGGCAGGGCAGGAGCAGAGCAGGCAGGGGCAGGGCAGGGCAGGGCAGGGGCAGGGCAGGGGCAGAGCAGGGCAGGGGCAGGGCAGGGGCAGAGCAGGGCAGGGGCAGGGCAGGGGCAGGGCAGGGCAGGGGCAGAGCAGGGCAGGGGCAGAGCAGGGCAGGGGCAGAGCAGGGCAGGGGCAGGGCAGGGCAGGGCAGGGGCAGGGCAGGGCAGGGGCAGAGCAGGGCAGGGCAGGGGCAGGGCAGGGCAGGGCAGGGGCAGAGCAGGGCAGGGGCAGGGCAGGGACAGAGCAGGGCAGGGGCAGGGCAGGGCAGGGCAGGGCAGGGGCAGAGCAGGGCAGGGGCAGAGCAGGGCAGGGGCAGGGCGGGGGCAGAGCAGGGCAGGGGCAGGGCAGGGCAGGGCAGGGGCAGGGCAGGGCAGGGCAGGGGCAGGGCAGGGCAGGGGCAGGGCAGGGCAGGGGCAGAGCAGGGCAGGGGCAGGGCAGGGCAGGGCAGGGGCAGGGCAGGGCAGGGCAGGGCAGGGCAGGGCAGGGGCAGGGCAGGGGCAGGGCAGAGCAGGGCAGGGGCAGGGCAGGGGCAGAGCAGGGCAGGGGCAGGGCAGGGCAGGGCAGGGCAGGGGCAGGGCAGGGCAGGGGCAGGGCAGGGCAGGGCAGGGGCAGGGCAGGGCAGGGGCAGGGCAGGGCAGGGGCAGAGCAGGGCAGGGGCAGGGCAGGGCAGGGGCAGGGCAGGGGCAGGGCAGGGCAGGGGCAGAGCAGGGCAGGGGCAGGGCAGGGCAGGGCAGGGCAGGGGCAGGGCAGGGCAGGGGCAGGGCAGGGCAGGGGCAGGGCAGGGGCAGGGCAGAGCAGGGGCAGGGCAGGGCAGGGGCAGAGCAGGGCAGGGGCAGGGCAGGGGCAGAGCAGGGCAGGGGCAGGGCAGGGCAGGGGCAGGGCAGGGCAGGGGCAGGGCAGGGGCAGGGCAGGGCAGGGGCAGGGCAGGGGCCAGGCTAGCACAGCGCGCCCGCCTCCCCCGGACACATCACTCACTCTGCTGCATCCACTTCCAGCAGGCCCTGCGGTGGCACAGGAGGAAGGAGCCGGCGATGACCACCCCTGCCAGCAGCGCCAGCAGCCAGAGGAGCGTGGGCCCTGCAGCACAGAGGTGGACTGCACTGTCCGCCCGGAGCCCGCTTCCCGGTGCTGAGCCGGGGGCCCTGCTGCCCCCCACCCCCACCCCCCATCCCCAGCCCTACTGTGTCCACCGGGCTGCCAGCACTGAAGCCAAACACGGACCTGGTCCAGCCTCACCCACCTGCCCGCCCTCACCGCTCCGGGAAGCCGGTCAGGGTGGGTTGATAGTGGGGGAAAGGGCACACCATTTCTAGAGGGTGGGCAATCGAGAAGCCAGGGGTTTGGAAGGCAGAACAAGAGGACAAAGCGAGGGGCCTGCGGAGGAGGCCTGGGTGACGGCCGTCCCCTCTGGCCTGGAAGCTCCATGAAGCAGGCGTGGGGTCTGCTTCCCACAGAGGCACCCTCAGCCCGGGACGCAGGTGCCATTGCAAACAAGGGAAACTGAGGCTCTCAAAGGTCACCCTGAGGGTAAATGGCAGAATCTCGGCTCCAGACAGGCCGGGGGGACTCCAGTGCCCACGCGCTGATCCGCTATCTGGGTCTCTCTCTTTACATCTGAGTTTTTAACTGGTCTCCTTTCTCCTGTCACTTAATTTTGTAATTAGCTACTGCAAAAAAGTAGTTTGTGCCACACAAATGCTTCTCAGACTTTCATGTGCAGAGGAACCTCGGGGGGGTCGGGTTCTGTAGGGCTGGATGGGGCCATCATTTGTTTTTTCTAACACGCTGCTGCTGCTGTGAGTTCAGGACCACGTGGAGAACCGCTGGCCTGAGGACCACCGCCACCTGGTGTGCAATGCTGGGACTGCAAGTCCTAGAGTGAACTGCACTTAGAGCAAATGGGTGATGCGACCTGGAAGGTCTGGACCGGGTAGCCACCCACTCCCCTGCATGGTGCATGCTATTACAGCTTTAACATGGGAGGAAACTGGGGCTCAAGGGCCTTAAGCAACTAGTCAAGGTCATAAAACCATTCGCCAAATACTTCCCGAGTAGCAATTATGGGCCATGGGGAGGAAGCTATGAATGAATTGGTAGCAAGTGGCAGACTTACAGCCCAGGAAGCTGGAAACCCGGGGTCCACCTTGCGCCCCCCCCCAACCCAGTGGATACTGTAGATTGGGGAGAAGCCCTCCTTTGGCCCGCCTGGGAGGAGGGCCCTGCCTCCTGGGGGTGACCATTACCTGAGACCAGGATGGGTCTCTCCGCGGAGGAGAAAGAGACAGGGGCACTTGTGGAGAGGGGAGCGTCCTCCTGGACATGGGTGGCGCCTCCTCGGTGCCCCTTACCGGGCTGGGCGTTGGGGAAGGAGATCTGGGAGGCGCTGGTGCTGCAGGCAGAGAAGCCAGAGGTGAGGCTGAGGGCGCAGCGGGAAGAGGGGGAGGGGGGTCGCTCAGGAATGCTTCCGTTTCCCTGGAGGTCATCGGAAGGCAGGGGCTGCAGGTCCAGGCTGTCTGGCTTGGTGCCAGCACAGAGCTGGGCACATGTTCTCCCAAGTGGCTTTTGGGCACAGAGCTCCAGCCTGGACCACCCCCCCTCCTCCTCCCCCAGTCCAGCTCCCCAGAAGGAGCCATAGAGTCACCTGGCCAGCACCTCGCTGTCCTCCGGGTGGGTGCTGCGGTTAGGGTGGGTCCCCGGGTGAGGCGGCTCATGGGTGGTGTCTTTACCTGCAAAGAGTCAGTGCCAGGAGCTTAGCCAGCAGGGACTGGTGGCCTCCAGGAGACCGCACAGCGGGGCCCCGAGGACACTGCATCTGGGCAGGTTTGTGCCCCGGCTCTGCCTCCTCCCTCCGCCTACCCACCCTCCCTCCTCCTTTCCTCCCGAGCAACCATTCTTTATGGAGCATCTCCTGTGACTGGGAACTGTGCTGGGAGCCGGAATAGAGCAACGAGTAAAATACACAAGACCCCCTCCCCCCCGGGGGGGGACCCACAGGCGAGTGTGACTCAGGTGTGACACAGAGCATGACACCCAACGAGGGACTCAACCTCTCCGGAATGGGAAGGCTTCCCTGAGGAGCGGGGAGGGGTTGGGATGTGAGTCCGCCCGCCCGGGGGTATCAGCAGAGGAAGCAGAAGGTGGGAGGCCCAGGGCGGGAGGGAGGAGGGCACGGTGGAGAGGCTGGAGGGAGGCCAGGGAGGGCGGCTGTGGCCATAGCGATCCAGGCAGGTCTCCTGCACACGCTTGCTCACAGAGCATTCTTCACAGCAGCCAAAGAAGCGGGAACAGCCTAGATGTCCATCAACTGGTACATGGGTCAGCAAAATGGGGCATCTCTGTTCACCGGAATATTGTTTGGCAATAAAAGGAACAAAGCACCTTGGCCAGGGTGCTCAGTGGTTAGAGTGCTGGCCCGCACATCAGGGGGGTCTCGGGTTCAAGGCCTGGTCAAGGGCACGTACCTGGGTTGCGAGTTTGATCCCCAGCTCCGGTTTGAGGCGTGCGTGGGAGGCAACCAATCAGTGTGTCTCTCTCACATCGATGTTTCTCTATCCCCCTTCCTCCCTCCCTTCCACTCTCTCTAAAAATCTGTGGAGAAATAGCCCTGGGTGAGGATTAACAACAATAAAAATGAAAGGAACAAAGTATGAACGCATGCGACAGCATGGAGGAACCCCACGCGTGTCACGTCCAGGGAGAGAAGCGGACCCAGAAGAACACATCCAGAAAATGTCTCACAGGGTCTGGCCTAGAGGGACAGGAAGTAGATTAGCGGTCTCCGAGCTGGGGGTGGGGGGGAGGGTGGCTATGAGTGGACACGAGGTTTCTTAGATCCCGGTGTGAACCTAAGAGTGAGAGGCCAAAGTGAGAGGCAACGAGGGTTCATCTGAGGTCCAACGCAATAGCTGCTGGGAAAGCCCTGCTTCAGACAGAAACCCAAACGGGGTCCCGGTTAGGGTGCTTATGAGAAGGGGAAGGGGAGCAGTTACATCAGTAGAAGGAATATCACATCAGGAGAAGGTTAATCACTTCAGCAAAGGGGAGGCATTTCTACAGGCGCAGATAAAATGACTTCATGATGTCAGTCCTAAGGATGGTTTCCTTTTCAGTCCTGTAGTCACCTGGCTGTATTCCTCAGATCTGCTTTTATCTTTGCAAACAGTTCTTTGGAATGCAAGGTTGCTTAGGCCCCGTCCAAAGGTTCATTTGCCCAGTTCTAACATTCCGAAGGTTTGAGGCATAAGACGCGGCTCTGAGGCCATTTTAAAGTGGCTCTGTGTGCTGAAACCGGTTTGGCTCAGGGGATAGAGCATCAGCCTGAGGACTGAAAGGTCCCGGTTCGATTCCAGTTGAGGGCATGTACCTTGGTTGTGGGCTCATCCCCAGTGGGGGGTGTGCAGGAGGCAGCTGATTGATGATTCTCTCTCATCGATGTTTCTAACTCTCTATCCCTCTCTCTTCCTCTCGGTGAAAAATCAATAAAATATATTTTAAAAATAAAATAAAGTGGCTCTGTTTATAGTTACTAATTTTTTAAGTGGTGATAGTTTCATAACTTCGTAAGTTTCTTTTTAAAATATATATATATATATATTATTGATTTCAGAGAGGAAGGGAGAAGGAGAGAGAGATAGAAACATCAATGATGAGAGAGATTCATGGATCGGCTGCCTCCTGCACGCCCCCCACTGGGGATCGAGCCCACAACTCGGGCACGCGCCCTGACAGAATCAGCCTCCTGTTCGTAGGTCAACGCTCAACCACTGAGTCATGCTGACGGGGCTGTAAGTTTCTTAAAAATCATAGAATTGTACACTTACAGTGAATAGCTTTTATGGCATAGGAATTCTATCTCCATAAAGCTGTTTTTAAAAATCCAGTCCTAAGTGGAGACATCTGTAATAGCGTCAGCAATAAAAATAAAGTAAAAGATAAGTAAACGTAAAGTCTTTCTCCCCAAAGCAATGATTTTTTAAAAAAATAGTTTTTATTGATCTCAGAGAGGAAGGGAGATAGACACATTAATGTTGAGAGTCATTGATTAGCTGCCTCCTGCACGCCTCACACCGGGGATCGAGCCTGCCACCCAGGCATGTGCCCTGACCAGGAATCGAACCGTGACCTCCTGGTTCATTGGTTGACACTCAACCACCGAGCCACGCCTGCTGGGCCAAAGCAATGATTTTAATTAGTGATGGGCTAGGGTAGGTCCAACCCCCAGCCATCAGCACCCTTCTCCACATGACTGCACCCGCTGGGAAGCCGTATTTCTTAGCGATGTCTCCTTAGGTAAGGAAAACAAAAGAAAGAAATAAACAAGTAGGACTGCATCAAACTAAAAAGCTTCCGTGCAGAGTAGGAAGCCATCAACAACAACAAAACCCAACCTACTGAAGGAGAGAAGACATTCACCAGTGATGCATCCAATAAGGGGTTCATATCCATACCTGAACACCTAAGAGACAAACAGTCCGATGAAAAAATGGACAGAGGACCTGAATAGACATTTCTCCAAAGAGGACCTACAAACAGCCAACAGACGTGTGAAAAGACGCTCAGCATCATTAATCAGGGAAATGCAAATTAAATTTCAGTGAGGTGCCGCCTGCACCTGTCACATGGCTATCACCAATAAATCAAAGAACAACAAGTGTGGATCAAGAGGCAGAGAAGAGGGAGCTCTTATGCACTGCTGATGGGATTATGAATCGGTACAGACACTCTGGAAAACCATACGGAGGTTCTTCCAAAAATCAAAAATAGAACTACCAGATGATCCAGCAACACTACTGCTGGGTGTTGAACCAAAGAAACTTAAAACACTAATTAAAAAACACATGTGCACCCCTATGTTCATTGTAGCAGTATTTACACTAGCTAAGCCAGGGAAGCAACCTGTGTCCATCTGTGCTAATAACAGAGGAATATGCAAACTGTCCAGGATGCCGTCACAATAACAGTAAGGACCGAACAGCAGGCTGGGGGGGGAGGTTAGTGAGGGATGACCAAACAACTGAATGGCAGGCTGCATGGGGCAACCAGGCTGGCAGGAGGGGCAGTTGGGGGCAACCAGGCCAGCAGTTAAGGGCAATTAGACTGGCAGGAAGGTAAGCAGTTAGGAGCCAGCAGTCCTGGATTGTAAGAGGGATGTCCTGTATTGGAGAGGGTGCAGGCTGGGCTGAGGGGACCCCTCTCTCCCGTGCACAAATTTCGTGCACCGGACCTCTAGTCCATATGTAAATGGATAAAGATCCAGTGCCCTCTACTGGTGACGCTTAACATCATGCTCACAAGGAGAAATGCTTCAAGAGTCAAGAGTCCAATCCTTGACAGCAGAGCAGGCCTTGAGGGTGAACTGGGAGCTGAGAGGCAATGGATGGGTAACAAGCACACCTTCTAGAAGCCCCTCTTTCCCGCTGTTTTTTTGCTGTTCCTTTTCATCAGCATTCTGTCCTCACTGTGTGGGTGTAACAGCTTCCTGGATGTTTCTGTGTGCACGTTTAAATATTTATTTATATATATAAATCAACTTAAAAATATATATATATATATATATTTTAAATTGATTTCAGAGAGGAAGGGAGAGGGAGAGAGAAACATCACTGATGAGAGAGAACCATTGATCGGCTGCCTCCTGCGAGCCCCACACTGGGGATTAAGCCCACAAACCCGAGCATGTGCCTTTGACAAGAATCGAACCGGGGACCCTTCAGTCTGCAGGCCGACACTCTATCCACTGAGCCAAACCAGCTAGAGCCATTTGGTTTGAATCTTTTAAGTTCCCGGCGATTCCTGGGTTCATCGTGGCGTCAGCTGTAGGAAGCTCTCCCGTTCATGTGTGTTGTTATTCTCTGGTTTTCCCTGAGGCCGGGACGTCTGCACCTGTCCGCTCGCGTTACTTACAAAGGACGACCCGGCCTCCCAGGAGCTGGTGGGGTCCTTGTGCCGCGGTGTCAGTGTGTCCTTCCCCAATGGGTCTCTGCCCAGAGCAGGCCGTCTGTCTGGCCTGCGGTGGGCATGCGGGCTGGCGTCCTCCCTCAGAGACACAGCAGCGAGTGCCCGTACACAGGACGTGCTCCCAAACACAGGGCGAGGGCGGCATCCTGGAGCAGCAGCATCTCAGCCAGCCTGGCTCCCCATAGAGGCCCCTTCAGGGTTTTTAGCCAAAAAGCAGATCGTTTTCACCAGGAGATAAAACCTCAGGCTCCTCCTGCTCAGACTGCTCCGTGTCCATGGTCAGCATTGGTACAGACTATTTAATTTTATTTTATTTTATTTTATTTTAAAGATGGAGTTACACTTAGCAGTCCTCCGTGTCACTCCCATCATTCGATTTGTTTGTCTGCTCTGAGAGCCCAGGGCCTCCCTGGGGACTCTGGTAAGTAAGTCACCTCTCGCCGTCCCCCGGCCCTCCTGCGTGAATTCTGGGGTGTCCTTCCCTAACCCTGGGTTCCGCTCATCGCCCTCCTTTCCTCTCCTCTCTGCTTTCGAGGATGTGTTGGCACCTCTCCCTGCTGCTGAGCCAGCTTTGATTGCTCTTCGGTCCGAGTTCCGACTTCTTTGCAATCTGGCCGGCGGCCACTGGCTGGGCTGGGAGTAGTGTGTCTGCCTTGAGTCAGTACCACAGCCTTGCCAATAAGTCAAGATTTTACCCGCCCAACACTTTCAGGAAGAAGAATGAGTGAACGCACAGCAAGAATAAGTGACGTTGTTGATGAGGATGCACAGAAGAGGGAGCTCTAAGGCACGGCTGGTGGGGTTATACATCGGCGCAGACACCCTGGAAACCATACCAAGGCTCTTCCGAAAATCAAAAATAGAACTACCGCATGACCCAGCAACCCCACTTCTGGGTGTTGGCCCGAAGAAACACAAACCTCTACTTCGAAAACATATGTCATCATCAGGAATTCTTACCAAAATGACCCATGTGGATCTCACGCCGCTCAGGGGATCTAGTTATCTAAAGAAAAATCAGCCGAGACCGGTTTGGCTCAGTGGATAGAGAGTTGGCCTGCGGACTGAAAGGTCCCAGGTTCAATTCCGGTCAAGGGTATGTACCATGGCTGCGGGCACGTCCCCAGTAGGGGGTGTGCAGGAGGCAGCTGATCGATGATTCTCTCTCATCAATGTTTCTAACCCTCTATTCCTCTTTCTTCCTCTCTGTAAAAAAAAAAATCAATAAAATATATATTTAAAAAAGAAAAAGAAAAATCAAAGCCCAAACCTGGCCTCGTTCACAGCGGGGTAGAAGGCCCTTTGCCCCGTGGGGGTGGGAGAGATATGGCGGCCGCCGGCTGCTGGGCACAGACCTCAGCCCCCCGTCGGGGGGGCGCTGCTCACCCGGGCATGCGGTGACCTCCTTGGGCGGGACCACAGCGCAGTCGACGCAGCGGGCACAGGAGTTCCTGGCTGACGTGGCACAGAACATGCCAGGTCGGCATTCACAGACGCGGGAGGAGTTCCACGTGCAAGGTGTCTTCTCCACGAGGTGATCTAAGGGGCACAGAGAAAGGGAGGGTGGGGGACGGCCGGGGCAGCCAGCGGGGGCAGGGGACCCCGGAGGGCGGGGGTGCATTCGCCCAGGAGCAGGCATTCTCCTGACTTCCCCATCGAGCTGGTCTTCGGCCCGCTCAGAACAAGGACGCTGAGCAGAAGAAGACACACGAGGAAGGAGCGTATCCTACACGCTTCTGCTGACAGAAAGTGCTAGAAGGCGCCGCTTATTCCAAAGCGAGAGAAAGCAGGATGCCTGGGCGTGGATGGGGGTTGGGTGGGGGAGGGAAGGTGAGGGGCATGAGGAAGCTTGGGTGCAATAGGTGGTCTATTACCTTCACTGGTGGTGGTGGTTTCACAGGCGCATACATATGTCAGTGTGTACCAAACTGCACACTTTAAACACGTGTGTTTTATTAGACATCAACTATCCTCCATAATAAAGAGCTAATATGCTAATTAGACCAGACGGCAGAATGACTTTCCAGAACAACCTTCCAGAACGGCTCTGGGTCACTGTCTCTCCATCAGAACGACCTTTCCCTCTCCTCCTTTTCTGCCTTCTCCTTCTCCTTCTCCCTGTCCCCCTTTCCCCCTCCCCCTCCCCCCTCTCCCTCTCCTCTTCCTCTTTCCCCTCTTCCCCTTCCTCTCCCTCTCTCCCTCTCCCTCTCTCCCTCTCCCTCTCCCTCTCGGCCAGGGCTGCGAGGGCCAAGCCCCTCGCACGAATTCCGTGCATCAGGCCTCTAGTGCCCCAGTAAAGCTGCTGAAGGCACCCAGAGGGCAGGGTGACAGGGCAGGGGGATAGATGCACCAAGACTGACCCCGATGTTTGAACCTGGTGACCGCCCATCCCATTCCCGGTCCCTCTACTTCTGAACAGGTTCGAAATTGTCAATGGTAAGAAGGTTTTTCCCCCCCAAAAAACAAACAAATGAAAGGTTAGAGCTTTTCTAAAAGAAAAGGTGTAATCATGCACTTGCATGTGTTTGGAGATGTTTTGTGTGCTCCGTTTATGTGAAAACAGAGTCGCTGCCTCGGACGAGACCAAGGTGACTCGCTCCGTAAGAACCCTTCTTCTGGGCTGTCACTCAGAGGCCTCGCACGACAAAGGCGAGGGGCCGCACCTCCGGAGAGAGCGGGCACTGGCGGGCACTGGCGGGCACTGGGGGAGCTTGTGCAAAGGGCAGGAGTGGGCTGGGCCATGAACAAGATGACTTGGGATGATGGCAGCTCTGATCACCCCTATGGCTACTGACATAATCGTATGTGCGAGAGGCAGTGTTCTTCACACTCTACTGGGTTAGCTCAGTTTGATCTTCATCCCACCACTCTCTGAGACAGCACCATTAGTGTGTCCGTTTAAAACTGAAAAACGGGGGAGATGTGGAGGGCCCCCTGGGAAGGCACATGGGCATTCTTTTTTTAAATATATATATATATTATTGATTTTTTACAGAGAGGAAGGGAGAGAGATAGAGAGCTAGACACATCGATGAGAGAGAAACATCGGCCAGCTGCCTCTTGCACACCCCCCACCAGGGATGTGCCCACAACCCAGGTACATGCCCTTGACCGGAATTGAACCTGGGACCCTTCAGTCCGCAGACCGGCGCTCTATCCACTGAGCCAAACCGGTTTCGGCGGCACATGGGCATTCTTTAACTAATGTCAGCTGAACCCACTGGCATCGGCAAAGCCACACCTGGAAGCACATCTTGCCAAAAGGGCAGGGGTGTTGTCAGCTTGGCCTTTGTTTCAGCCCGTGGTGCGGGGATGTGGGTTTTGATACCTAAATCCAGCCTGGCACCAGGGATGCTCAGGGCCTACTCAGGAATGCACATAATCTCCTTTTGTCTAACCCCAGCCCCTGGTGGAAAGACGGGCCCCTACCTCCTGAGCAGGTCACGCAGGCTGTGCAGCGGCCGTCCTTGTCCAGGTAGTAGTCCCGGTCACACTGCTTCCTGCAGTCGGCGGACCCCAGAGGGCACAGGTGCTGCGGGGACAGTCCTGGGGACGGAAGCACAGACAGTCCGGGTCAGGCCTCACCTCCCCACCATCAATGAAGCTGCCCCCAGCTCCGTGGCCAGCTCCCAACCCCCACACATGTCAGACCCATCCCCAGAGCAGGTCATGAGGCTCAGAGAGGGAAGGACTGTGTCTAAGGCCACACAGGAGATGAGCTCTGAGCCCCTCTATACCTTTGGTGTCTACCCGCCCCCCCGCCCCTTTCCCCGACCCCACCCCACCCCACCCCCCCGCCAAACGATCCACCATTTCCACCATGCCAGGGCCTTCGCTCAGTGCTCACTCCTCAAGACTTTGATGGCCACTTTCCCTTTGAGATCAGCAATGAGGCAAGGTGCTCTACTCTCACAACCTCTACTCAAGCAGGGTACCGGGGTCCCAGGCAATGCACCCTCCAGCGCCTCTGGAGAAATTACCTGCATCCAGACGGGGCTTCTCCACGGAGGAGAGAACATTGGGACCCCTCAGCATTTTGGAATCCGCTTCGGGGGTGAGAGGAGTGTCCCCTTTAAGAAGCGGGGTCCTGGCTTCAGAGCTGGCTGAGGTCAGGGCGGGCTGGACCCGGGGGGTGGTGTCGCTGGGGGAAAAGCCAGAGATGGGACGGACGGTTCTGCGGATGGGGCAGGGGAGGCCGGGGCTCAGGGGGAACTGTTTCTATGGCGCACAGGGCCCCAGACCTCCTGCCCACAGTCTCTGCAGGCCCCCTCCGCCATCATTGAGCCAGGGCTGTGTTTTCTGGGCCTCCTGGGCCTCCTGTGCAATCGGGGCAGGCAGGGCACACAGTAGGGCCTCAAATGACTTCAGGGATGGCCTCTCTCCACGCTCACTGCTATGCGCTGGAGCCCAGGCACCCTGTGCTGAACCCCACCTGCCAACCGCCCTCCCCTCCCCCAGCCCAGCTATGGTCCAGGCATCCTGTGGGGGAGACTGAGGCAAGCTGGATGGGAAGGGCTGGAGTCACCTGGCAGGCGCCCTGCAGTCCTCCTGGCCTGCGCCGCAGGCAGGGCTGGCCCCCGGGGATGTGGACTCACAGACAGTGTCCTTCTGCGCGGTGCCTGCAGGGGACACAATGCCGTCAGACTGGGAAGGGAGGAGTCCAGGACTCCTGGAATAGCTTTTACCACCGCAAACCAGAGTCTGTCCGGATGGGCACTTGGCAAACGCAGTGGCCACCCGGTGTTTGCACCAGCCCAGCCTCCGTTCCTCCAGGGGGTGGGCGGCCTGGTTTCCCCGGGGAAACCACTCTTCCCAATCTCCGTGTCTGTTTTGAGGGCTGATTTCCTCCCCTCCCCCTTCCCTTCCCCATGGGGCCAGGATGGACCAATCAAATCCTTCCATTTCTTACACTCCCCTGGCCAAGATGGACTGGCTCAGGGACGGGCACGTGACCTCAGCCACGCGTGTCTGAGATGCCATGTCAGGGTTTTAGTTTTGGCTTTGGAAATGCAGGACGAAGACGCTGTCTCTCCACTGGGGCTGGGTAGGAAGCAAGCCCGGAGCTGCTGGGAGGCATCTTACAGACGCCTAAGCATAGAGGATAGAGCTGAGAGGTAGGAAGCATCAGGGCGCCTGGATCCAGCCATGCCTGAAGCTACCCAGAGCTGTCCCCCGACTTTTCAGTTACATGAGCCACAAACGTAAGATTTTTGCCACTTGCAACCCAAAGAATCCTCAAGACTAACTGGTGGGAGCGGAGTGGAGAGGAAAACTCACAGCGTTTGCCCTCAAGTGGGCCTGGGTGTGCCCGTCACCTCTCTCATGTTGTAGCCGCGACAGACAAGGCAAAGGATAATAATAATAACACGGTATAATAATAATAATTACCCAGGCTGCTGTGGGAACAGAGCGTTCACTCCGTGTGCCTCTCTCACGGTGGGACACACAGCAAGTGCCCAGTGAATGCCTGTCCCTTTCCTCCTCTGGACCCCGTCCCGTCGCAGAGAAAGGACCTGGGGATGACCTCCCAGCCCTCGTGCCATATTCTCTGCTCGGCGGGCCTGAACCATGTGCCCGCCACCTGGACCTCCATGTCCTCCCTGCGGGACGGAGCTCATGCAGTCCGCCTCGTGGGAGTTCATGAACTTCAGGAACGGGAAGCCTGTGGGAGCTCTTAGCTGGGGCTCAGCGGGGGCTGAACCTGACCCAGACTCTGCTTTCCGTTTTACAGCGGGAGAGGCGCTGCCCGCTGGGAGAGCCCACAGGGGGGTTGGCAGCCAAAGGCTGAGCCCTCCCAAAGCGCACTGTTCCATAGAAACAGGATGAGGTCACACAGGCCATTTAAATCTCCTAGTCACCACATCAAAGGACAGCCCTGCTCTAGCTGGTGTGGCTCAGTGGATAGAGCGTCGGCTTGGGGACTGAAGGGTCCCGGGTTCAATTCCGGTCAAGGGCATGTACCTTGGTTGCAGGCACATCCCCAATAGGGGTGTGCAGGAGGCAGCTGATCAATGCTTCTCTCTCATTGATGTTTCTATCTCTCTATCCCTCTCCCTTCCTCTCTGTAAAAAAATTAATAAAATATATATATATATATATATTTTTTAAAGAAAAAAGTACAGCCCTGGCCAGAGTGGCTCAGTTGCTTGGGCATTATCCTGTGCACCAAAAGGTTGCTGGTTCAATTCCCAGTCAGGGCACATGCCCAGGTTGCAGGCTCCATCCCTGGAAGGGGGCAAGCAATCAATGTTTCTCTCTCATCGATGTTTCTATCTCTCTCTCCCTCTCCCTTCCTCTCTCTCTCTCAAAATCAATTTTTAAAATATTTTAAAAATATATTTTTATTGACTTGATTTCAGAGTGGCAGGGAGAGGATAGAGAGATAGAAACATCAATGATGAGAAAGAATCATTGGTCAGCTGCCTCCTGCACGCCCCCTACTGGGGATTGAGCCCACAACCCGGGCATGTGCCCTTGGCTGGAATCGAACCTGGGACCCTTCAGTCCATAGGCTGACACTCTTATCCACTGAGCCAAACCAGCTGAGGCTAATTTTTAAAAAGCAAAAAGAGCCTTGACCAGTTTGGCTCAGTGAATAGAGCATTGGCCTGCGGACTGAAAGGTCCTGGATTTGATTCCAGGCAAGGGCATATGCCCGGGTTGCAGGCTCAGTTCCCACTGTGGGACATGCAAGAGGCAGCCAATCAATGATTTCCTCTCATCATGGATGTTTCTATCTCTTTCCCCCTCTCCCTTCCTCTCTGAAATCTCTCTCTCTCTCTCTCTCTCTCTCTCTCTATATATATATATATATATATATAGTAATGATGAGATGGTTTACATTCTGTTACACTGTTTGAAATCCGTGCATGTTCTTACTGACAGCACATCTCAGTGCCACTGGACACATTCTAGGTGCTCAATGACCACATGTGGCCAGCCTCAGGCAGGGTGGGTCTAAGGGCAGCAAAGAGAGGACTCTGGCGCCACCATGTGGCAATCACAGGGAAACCACTGGTCCACACCCCTAGTTGGAACAACTGAACTCCAGGCATTTGACAGACGGAGAGACTGAGGCCCAGAGAGAGTTAGGAACACACTGCACAGATGCAGAGCTACATGAAATCCCAAGCACCCGACGCTCAGTCCGGAGCGCTCTCCACCCCACCACGCTGCCCCTGCTCGCGGGTGGCGGGCTTTTGCGTGTCCCTTAGCAGAGAGTTTTGTGTGGCCCAGCTCACGGCTGAGTAGGAGTGAACTAAGGGAATGGGGTGGGAAGGGTGTCCTAGACTGAGGGAACAGCATATGCAAAGGCCTGGTAGCGGGGAATGTCCTGTCCATCCCCGGAACTGAGAGGAGACAGACCAGCTGGGGCCCGGGTAGAGGGGGCTGGTGCTGAGCGCTGGGCTGGAGGAAGGAGGGGCCACACCATGGGGGGAGGGGAGTCCTGGTGCAAACCGCATGCTGGAGGCTGGGGGGTGGGGGGGGGTGCGCTTTCCCTGCCTCCTCCCACGAGCCCTGAATGACTGAACGGGAAAGGGGAAGGCAGACAGGCCCGGGGCCGTGAGGCTGGAGGAGCGTGCCCTGGCCTTCTCTTTGCTTTATGTAGCTCAGACATGGAGCCCAACAAACCAGCTGCAGGAGTGCCCAGGTACACAGGCTCTCAGACAAGAGTCCCCTAGCCGGGCCCGTGGGGCTCAGTGGTCCGACGCCCACCTGCTCCCGGGGCCTCCCTTCCGAAAGGCCCTCTCCATGCACCCACCCAGGACCCGTGGCCCTTATTTCCTCCCTGGCCGCCTGGCCCTCCTTGTCAGAAAATCAGGAGCCCAGAGAAGACTAGGAAGCTGCCTAAGGTCACACAGCACGTTGGAAAAGAAAGCCGTTTCTCAGTCTTGAGCCTGGTGCCCAGTCTCTTCTCCTCTGACTCCCAGGACTCTCCCAGGACAGACACGAAAGGTTTCCTTCTTGCCTCAGAGGAACTGTGCCCTGAGCCTCAAGCCATTCCAGGGTCTCTTCCGGCCAGGCCTGTGCCTGGGGCCCCCAGGGTCTCTCTGAGCTGGGACACGGGGGAGGGCACGGGGGCCCTGGCGCCTGGCGCACTGGTGGCATCATTGCGAAAGGAGCTGTGATCTGCCCCACAGGGAGGCCGTGGGAGGTGCGGGGTCACCTGGAGGTCGGCGGGGCTGGTGCGGTGTGGGCACAGGTCTCAGGCCCGGGCTGGGGTGGGGTACTCACCGGGAGACTGGACCATCGTCCCTGGGGGGCAGGTGGAGTGGAGGACGCAGCGGGCACAGGAGTTGGAGGCTGGCGTGGCACAGTACATGCCGGCCCGGCACTCACAGACGCGGGGCGAGTTCTGCGAACATGGCTTCTTCTCCACCTGGTCGTCTACCGGACACAGAGGAGGGTCACGGAGGACAGAGGCAGGGCGAGGGGAGGGAACCCGAGGACCCGCCAGGGACAGTCTGCACGCGAGAGAGGGCTGCTGTGGCCTCCCCTGGGCAGGCAGGGTCCCGAGGCTGTCACCTCCCAGCCCACGACCCTGGAGACCACTAAGCTGGTATTAAAAACAAATGAATGGCCCAACTTTAAAATAGGGCGCCCGGCCGGCATGGGTCAGTGGTTGAGTGTCGGCCCATGAACCAGGAGGTCATGGTTTGACCTCCAGTCAAGGCACACGCCCAGGCTGTCGGCTCAATCCCTGCTGTGGGGTGTGCAGGAGGCAGCCGATCAATGATTCTCTCTCATCAGTGATGTTTCCATCTCCCTCTCCCTTTCCCTTCCTCTCTGAAATCAATAAAAATATTTTTTAAATAAAATGGGCAAAAAGGACATAGCAGGACACTAAACACCTATTTCTAAGTGAAAGAAACCAACCTAGACCAATCTGTAAAGGCTGACTCCAACTCTGACATTCTGGACAAGACGAAACCATGGAGACAGTAAGACCAGGTAAAGGGGGGGAGGACAGACAGGGGAGCACAGAGGACTTAGGGGCTGAGACGACCCCGTAAACACTGCAGCCGTGGATATAGGACATGGCACGTTTGTCAAGAGCCACAGAACTTGGAACACAAAGAGGGAACCTTCACGTGAACCATGAGCTTGAGTTAATCACGTGCAGGTACTGGCTCAACAGCTGTAACAACACACCACACCAGTGCAAGGTGTTTACAACAGGAGAGACTAAGGGGCTCATACGGGACTCTCAGTACTTTCTGTCCAATTTTTCTATAAATTGAAAACTGTTCTTTTAAAAGATCTATTAAGGCTCTACCTGGTTTGGCTCAGTGGATAGAGCATCGGCCTGTGGACTAAAGGGTCCCGGGTTTGATTCCCCTGTCAAGGGCACATGCCCCGGTTGCAGGCTCGATCCCCAGTACGGGGCATGCAGGAGGCAGCCAATCAATTATTCTCTCTCACCATTGATGTTTCTATCTCTCCCTCTCTGTTTCTCTCTGAAATCAATATATATATGATGGTTGTTCTACCTTTAAAAAAAAATCTATTAAGTATTTTTTTTAATGAGCTAAGGATTTAAGAAAATGTTTTTCCAGAGAAGATATACAAATCACAATATAAAAGATGCTCAATATCATTAGTCCTTAGGAAAATGCAAACCAAAAGCACAAAGAGATACCACTTCACACCCACCAGGACGGCTGTAGCCACAAAGACAGACAACAGCAAGTGTTGGCAATGGTGTGGAGAACCAGGAATATTCACACCATGCTAGTGGGACAGTCATCAGATTGTGCTGTAGAAACCAGTTTGACAGTTCTCAAAAATTACACATAGATTTATTGCTTTTAATTTTACTTATTGATTTGAGAGAGAGAAAGGAAGGGAGAGGAATACAGAGAGAGAGGGGAGGAAAAAGAGAGAGGAGGAGGAGAAGAGAGAGAGAGAGAGAGAGAGAGAGAGAGAGAGAGATTGTTCCACTAATTTACGCATTCACTGGTTGAGCCTCGTATATGCCATAACTAGGGATTGACCCACCACCTGGCATATCGGGACAACTCTAACCAACTGGGCTGCCCAGCCAGGGCCAGACATAGATTTACCTATGATCCAGCAAGTCCATGCCTACATATCTACGGAGAGAACTAAAAACAAATGTCTACACAGACACTCACACATGATCTGAGCAGCTCTATTCCTAACAGCCACAAAGTAGAGATACCCAAGTATCCGCTGACATCACAAACAAAACGTGGCCCATCCACGCAATGCAATCACGTTCAGCCCTGGAAAGGCGTGAAGTGTGACACCTGTTACGGCACAGATCAACTCTGAAAACACTTCAGTTGAGGAAGATACATAGCCTGGGATTCCACTTCCATGAAATGTCCTAGGTAGACACGTCCACGGAGACGGAAAGTGGGTGGGGTGGGGTGAGAGGAGGAAAGACTTGGGAGGTCATGGGTTTCTTTGGAGGGAGGTAGAATGTTCTGGAACTTGATGGTGGTGGTGGTGGTGGCACAGGGTGAGTCCAGTATAGTAAAATCACTGCACTGTACACTTTAAAATGATGAGTGTTAGCCCTGGCTGGATAGCTCTGTTGCTTAGAGCATCATACTGATACTCCAAGGTTAAAGGTTTGATCCCCAGTCAGGAAACATACAAGAATCAACCAGTGAATGCATAAATAAGTGGGACAACAAATTGATCTCTCTCTCTCTCAAAATCGATCAATAAAATATTTTAAAATAGTGAATTTTACAAACTAAATGAATTTTACAAACAATATCCCAATTATGTTAAAAATAAGGAGCTGCCCTAAGTCGGTTTGTCTCAGTGGATAGAGTCCTGGCTTTGATTCCGGTCAAGGCATGTACCTTGGTTGCGGGCACATCCCCAGTGTGGGGTGTGCAGAAGGCAGCTAATCGATGTTTCTCTCTCGTGGATGTTTCTAACTTTCTATCCCTCTCCCTTCCTCTCTGTAAAAAATAAATAAAAATATATTTTAAAAAATAATAATTATTATTATGTGCTAAACCTGCAGGGCACAAAGGATACACATAAAGAAGGTCTACTTTTTTTCATTAATAATTTCTGGTAGTTATTCATTATAGAATGCACAAAGCAAGCCACAGCAATGACTGACTTTTCTTCTCCTGCTTGCAGTCTGACCGTGTTTTGAAGCCTCATAGACTTTGGTTTTGTGGTGACCTGAGAATTTGCTGAGTTAAGCACATATACGCATTTAAAAATACCAAACAGGCCCAGCCAGCGTGGCTCAGTGGTTGGGTGTCGACCCATGAACCAGGTCGCAGTTCAATTCCCGGTCAGGGCACATGCCTGGGTTTCAGGCTCAATTCCCAGTGGGCCGTGTGCAGGAGGCAGCCAATCAGTTGATGTTTCTATCTCTATCTCCCTTCCCTTCCTCTCTGAAATCAATAAAAATATTTTTTAAAATATATTTTATTGATTTTTCACAGAGAGGAGGAGAGAGGGATAGAGAGTTAGAAACATCAATGAGAGAGAATCATCCATCAGCTGCCTCGTGCACACCCCCTACTGGGGATGTGCCCGCAACCAAGGTACATGCCCTTGACCAGAATCGAACCCGGGACCTTTCAGTCCGCAGGCTGATGCTCTATCCACTGAGCCAAACCGGTTTCAGCAATAAAAATATTTTTTAGCTGGGACCGGTTTGGCTCAGTGGATAGAGCGTCGGCCTGCAGACTGAAAGGTCCCGGGTTCGATTGTGGTCAAGGGTATGTACGTTGATTGCGGGCACATCCCCAGTAGGGGGTGTGCACGAGGCAGCTGATCGATGATTCTCTCACATCGATGTTTCTAACTCTCTATCCCTCTCTCTTTCTCTCTGTGAAAAATCAATAAAAATATTTTTTAAATATTTTTTAAAGAAATAAAGAAATAAAAATGCCAACCATACCTAATGCATTATGAAAAAAAAAAACGGTTAATGGTGAATTTCATCTCAAATAGAAAAGTCACTGGGAAGAGTAATGAATGAGTGAACGCAAACATCTCTGGAAAACAGTAAGGGGCTTCGTTGGCCAACCAGAAATTATAGACTCCCCCCAACATGGGAGGCAGATGGGATTGATGGAAGAAGGAGGCCACAGCCCAAAATATGGCCAAGAGGCTGTGCTGGGAGAGCCCCCGGGGCGCCCCAATCTCCGCGTGGGGGCCAGCAGGGCCGGGCCCCAGGGAAGAGGACAGGAGCATCCAGGCGGGTCAGTGTCCCCAGATTCCTCACCCGCTGATGCCACAGAGCTGGAGGCCAAGCATCTCCCCAAGGAGGCTCTGGAGGCTGGTCAGACTTGGGAGAAAAGGACCCTCAGACCCAGAAGACCAGCCACTGGCAGACCCTGTCCCTGCTACCTCCCCCACGGTCACTGGAGTGGGCTCCACAAGCCCCCGAAGTCCTGAGATCCATCATGCAAACTAAAACCAAACATGAGCCGAAACAGGTTTGGCTCAGTGGATAGAGCGTCAGCTTGCTGGACTGGAAGGTCCCGGGTTCGATACCAGTCAAGGGCATGTACCTTGGTTGAGGGCACATCCCCAGTAGGGGGTGTGCAAGAGGCAGCTGATCGATGATTCTCTCTCATCAATGTTTCTGACTCTCTATCCCTCTCTCTTCCTCTCTGTAAAAAATCAATAAAAATATATATTAAAAAAAAAAACATGAGAGGAAACCAGCACGGAGATGAAAGAGCCCCAAAGTAAAAAATACACTAAGCTTGAGGAAGCAGACACAGGAAAAACAGCCTTTAGAGTCAGTACAATTAATATTCTCAGAGGAAATAGAGCTATGAAAGGGAATCCCCTGCCCACCTTCACGCCCGGTTGGTGGGATTGTAAATTGGTGCAGCCACTATGGGAAACAGTATTTGAAAATAAAACTACCTTATAACCCAGAAATTCCACTTCTGGGTATTTGTTCAAAGAAAGCCAAGCACTAAATTGAAGATGCGTGGCCCCTATGTTCACAGCTGCAATAGTCACAGTAGTTAGAAGGTGGAACAACCCAGTGTCCATTGATATCTACACTAACAAAAGAGAAAGATGCAAATAGACTGTACCTTCTTGACACCCACCAGCCAATCAGGAGTGCATATGCAAATTAACCCAACAAAGATGGTGGGTTTATTTGCATACACAGGCACCCAGCAGCCGGGGGTGGGGAGGGACGCAGGCGTTCAGCCCTGCCCCAAGCACCTCTGGGCCTCTGGGCAGCATGGGAAGGCAGAAAGGTAGCTCTGGGCTGGAGCAAAGGTAGTGCCGGCAGCCAGGGGAAGGAAGGCCCATTCTTGCACAAATCTTCGTGCCTCTAGTGGATAAATAAACATACAATGGACTGTTGTTCAGCCTTAAGAAGGAAGGACATTCTGACACATGCTACTACCACGTCATGCACCATAAGGATATTATATTGAGTGAAGTAAACCAGCCACAAAAGGATAAAATTACATGATTCCACATACATGAACTTCCTAGAGTAGTCCATTCATAGAGAGTAGAATGGTAGTTGCCAAAGGGTGGGGGACAAGAGTAGGGGAAACTGAGGAGCGAATGTTTAATGGGACAGAGTTTCAGTTGGGTAAGATGAAAAAGTTCCGGTCCCGGCCAGATAGCTCAGTTGGTTAGAGCATCCTCCCAATACACCAAGGTTGCAGGTTCCATCCACAGTCAGGGCACATAAAAGAAGCAGCCAATGAATGCATAAATAAGCGGAACAACAAATCTCTCTCTCTCTCCAAAAAATTAATAAATATTAATAAATAAATAAATGTAATCATTTTAATGCCATAGATAGTATCATCTTCTCTTCTTAAAAATTCCTTCTTTCTATATATGTGTGGTCTAGCTACTAGCCTACCCATTCTTCTCCCTACAGAGAGAAGCCTCAATCATCCAGTGATGGGGGAGGGGCATAGCTGGCTTTCTTCCTTACACTTCTCTATTGGTTGAATTTGGGGTAGAGAACACATATAACTTTCACTTACCGTATTTTCCGACGTATAAGACGACCCCCTAATTTTACAGTTAAAACATAGGTTTAGGCCTATATTCGCTGTATAAGACTACCCCCCACTTCCGAGGCAACACCTGTTCTTTTTTTAATAGACCGCCTCTGACTCTGGCCAATCTGAGCAGGCTTTTTACTAGGCTTTTTTCGTAGTAAAAAAAAGTTGTCTTATACGCCAGAAAATTCAGTAATCAAATGCAGTCATTCATTTTAAAACTTGAAAGCTCTCCCGGAGAAATGCTCACATAAACAAAGATTGGCAATGCAAGTATCAAACAAAAATGGAATCCAGGCAAACACATTATAAGGGAACAAAGAAGTAGCCTTCCTGTTGACAAAAGGTCCAACTTGCCAAGAAAACATTATGTTCATGAACATTATACCTAATGACACAGCTTTGACCTTTATAAAGCAGAAATAGAACACAAGGAAAATCTGATGAAAAACAAGCATATTGGGAGATAGATTTTTTAAAATATATATTTTTCTTGATTTCAGAGAGGAAAGGAGAGGGAGAGAGAGATAGAAGCATCCAGGATGAGAATCATTGATCGGCTGCCTCGTGCATGACCCCCACTGGGGATCCAGCCTAAAATCAGGACTTGTACCCGGACTAAGATCAAATTGTGACCCCCTGGTTCACAGGTTGACGCTCAATCTCTGAGCCACACTGGTCAGGCAGAAGGTAGATTTTAACACCTCTACCTCAGAAATCAACCTTTGTGGAGGTGACAAAACTAAATAAGAATGTGTATTGTTTACATAACACAATGAATAAACTTGACCTAATAGGCATGGGTAGAATTCTGAATGGAACAAACAGCATATACATTTTTTTTTTTCAAATACACTAAGCATGCTAAGAAATAAGAATATCCATTAGGCCAAGAAATCGCAACACATTCCCCACCACTACCTTTCAAAAAACCCACACAAAAGCAAAACACACACCAGGTAGCACACAAACCACATTCACCATAAGAAACTCACAGCTTGCCCTAACTGGTTTGGCTCTGTGGACAGCGCATCAGCCTGCCTACTGAGGGGTCCCAGGTTCAATTCTGGTCAAGGGCATGTACTTTGGTTGCGGGCACATCCCCAGTAGGAGGTGTGCAGGAGGCACCTGATTGATGTTTCTCTCTCATTGATGTTTCTAACTCTCTATCCCTCTCCCTTACTCTCTGTAAAAAGTCAATTAAAAATATGTAAAATAAAATAAAATTAATTCACAACAAGGCGCTTATTGAGAAAGTTCCACTGGAAGCTCTCGTGTCAGACCTTCAGCTCACACTCCAGGAGGCCCTCACCAGAGCCGTGTGACTTAGGGAAGGCCCCACCTCCCTCAGCCTCCGTGTCCTCACTGGAAAGCAGGGAGAAGGAAAGAATCTTCCCCTACGGGTCCTGCAAACATTAAACTCAGTAAATGTGAGTCCCTCCCTTGAGGAAAGGTGAAGTAAGTCTCTCCAAAATGTATGGGCGCATAAGGTCATGGCTGCTATCAATTCACAAAGCCAGAGGGGTAACGGAGGCACCAGGAAGCCAGGCCAGAGTGCAGTCACCAAATCTCGATGCTCCCCACCTTCTAGGTTCTGTCTCTCCCCAGAACCCCAACCCCACCCCCCACCCCAGGCCGCTTCGCTGGAAGGCGCCATGGAGGGGAGGACGGCTCTTACCTCTGCAGGTCACACAGGCTGTGCACCGGTTGGCGCTGCCCAGGTAGTAGTCCTGCTGGCACTGCTTCCTGCAGTCGGATGGCCCCTGCGGGCACAGGTGCTGTGGGGACGACCCTGGAAAAGAAGCGGAGAAGCTCCAGGCCAGGCCGCCTTGGCAAACTCTCAGGGGCACCCCCTCCACTCTCATCCCTGAAGCCCGTCCCAGCAGCACGCCTAACCCCCCAACATGTCGGCGCAACTCATGGCAGAGGCTTTGATGCCCAGGAGGGCAGGCCTTGCCCTGGTGGCCCGGCAGGCAGGCAGGCAGCACGGGTGAGGGAGAAAAGCTGGGCCTGGCACTCCAGGGCTGCCGCCTGCTGAGTGGGTAGCCTTGGGCAAGTCACAGAGACCGCAGGGGCACTACGTTAGTAATAGGGTCATTGAGAGGACTGGAGGGATTGTGAAGACTAGCATGCGTCAAGTCCCACAGCAGGGCAGGCAGAGAGCAGGCACTGGACGAGCACTGTTTGGGATTTTGTTTTTATCTTGTTTTTTTTTTAACTATATTTTTATTGATTTCAGAGAGGGAGAGGGAGAGAGAGATAGAAACATCAATGATGAGAGAGAATCACTGATTGGCTGCGTCCTGCACTCCCACACTGGGGATCAAGCCCACAACCGGGGCACGTGTCCCGACTGGGAATCGAACCGTAACCTCCTGGTGCATAGGCTGACACTCAACCACTGAGCCACGCTGGCTGGGCAGGAGCACTGTTCTTATTATTCCCGGGGTCCCCTGCATTGTGGGAACTGGGGAGCCATAGTCCTCAGACCATGAGGAGCTTAACCCAGCCTGACTGAGAGGCTGGCAAAGCACCCAGAGTCTCTGATGGGAGAGGCATGATGCTGAGAACCAATGCACAGGGCAAACGAGCTGGGAAAGTCCTGGATGTCCACAGGGTGTTCTCCTGTCCTGCCCCACTTTATGTCTGCGAGTTCTAGCCCGGATGTCCCCTATGGCCCTTCCAATTGAGCACGTGACCCAGGCAGGCCAATCAGAATGCTTCATCCTTCAGGATGGACACATGGCCCAGGCAGGCCAATCAGAATACGTCATCCTTCAAAATTGGCAAGTGACCCAGGCAGACCAATCAGCATGCACCTTCTTCAACGCTGTGATTGGTTCATGGGACCAATGCCAGCCAATGAGCCCATCTCTGAGTTTCACAAAAGTTACCGGAAAAGAGCCCCCTCTTTACTGTTTCCTGGTTCAAAGGGCAACTTAGGTCCCGAGCTGCCCTGTCCTGGTGCTGCAGCTGGAGCTGGGTCCACCTGAGGAGGAGGTGACTCAGAGGCCATGGACACAGAGAAATGGACTCAGATGACATCATCAGGCCAGAATCCATGGCGCCATGATTTCTCTGTTAGTGAGCCCATTGTGTCTCTTCCGTCTTGTTTGGGCCTGAGTTAGGCTTCTGCTAGTTACAACCCAAAGGCCCTAGTCCAGGGGTTCTCCGCATCCCCTGCGCCCCGAAGCCATTCTGGGGGCGCCTGTGGACGCTGCTCAGAATGATGCTTTCAGTGCATAGACACCGAGGCCGAGTGACTCATTTCGGGGGAATTTCCCCGCTCCACGCCCACTGCGGGCACTGGTGGAGAGGCTGGCGACGAGGACCTGCCCCCAGGAGTGCACCCCCAGCCAGGGACAGAGGGCAGCACATCCCGTGGAAATCAGCACGTTCGCTTCCAACGGGGATGCAAACTGAAGAGAGTAAAGCAGGAGGTGGGGGGAGGAGGGAGCCCCGGCCTGGGGCCTCGCCCGGCCCGCAGGACAGAAGGGGCTGCGGAGAGGCGCGGGCAGAGGCCCCGAGGGAGGGCAGGTGGCCGGAGCAGAGAGCAGACAGGCCGCAGGGGCTGGAGCCACGGAGCCTAAGAAGCATGAGGCTGACTCACTTCTCTCCTTTCTTTCCCGGATCCCACAGAGGCCTCCCCGCTATCACTTTCGCAATCAGAAACAGCGGTGGCTCCAGGCGGCCGCCGCGGTGTTGCTCTCAGAATCGGTTCCCAAGTGGCCTCCGTCCCCGCCTGCCTCCGCCACACCTGCTCCGGCTCTGACCCCCAACGCGCCGTTTGTCCCAACGTTCCGTCCCTGCGCTGGCCGCGGCTCAGCCTCGGGGTGGTCAGGCAACCCCAGCTGCTTTGGCCCCACAAACTGCCCGCACTGAGTCTGGGCCCCGGGCCCCTGTCCTCTCCTCTCCCCTCCCCTCCAGGCCCCGTGCTTCTGCCACACGGACCCCCACCCCGTCCTTGAGCGCACCCCCCTTTGCTCACTCCAGGCCTTGGCACCCTCCGTGCCCTCTGATCAGAGCACCCCTCCTCCCACCCTGGCCTGGCACAGCCCTGCTCACCCTCGGGACTCCTTCAGATGCCGGCCCCTCAATATTCAGAAGCCCCCCTGAATATTCCAGCCAGGCCAGGTCCCCAGGAGCGTGTTCCCCAACTCCCAGCAGCGCCCCCTAGATGCTAACTGCCTGTTGGAAGGGCTTCCCAACCCACAGGCCATCCTTCTTAGGGACCCGCCCCGGCCCACCTCTGCCCCTGCAGTGGCCCCGGGCAGTCCTGGCTCGGGGACCAGAGTGGAGGGGACCATCTGGACTCCTCTGAGCCCTCAGATGCTCTGACCTTGGCTTTGGAATTGGGGGTGAAAGATGCTTGCCCGGTGTTTCTCCTGTTCCCCTGGAGAACGGGGAGGGGAGCTGTGGGCCAGCCAGGCCTCCCCTCCTCCCTGCTCACCGCCTGGGAGAAACCCTCAGCTCCTGGCACAGGTGGGACCGACTGCCTTGGCCCCAATCATACCCTGCTCTCCGGCTGGCACCAGGCCTGGCTTCACACAGTCCCCCCACCCCTGGGCAGCGGCTCTGGGCCCAAGCAGGGGGCTGATCCCGGAAGCGGGGTGCAGAGTGAGTGGGGGGTTGGGCTCTTCTCGGATATGCTCTGCCGCCTCCCGGATGCAATGCCATGGGGGTCAGCACCAAATAAGGTGGAAGGGCTTGGGGTTCCGAGTTAGATGGCCACAGGGGAGCCCCGCCTGAGCCATTTGCTGGCCCATGGCCATGGACACATCCCTGACAGCCCGCGTTTCTGATCCGTTCAGTGAGCAGATAAGGCAAAGGGGTTGGCACAGTGGCTGGCACAGAGCATGCTGAGGAGGATCCTGGTCCCACACGGGAGGACTGGGCCAGGAAAGCCCTGGAGCAGTGCCCCGAGCGGGGACCACACGGGGCAGAGGCAGGCACAGGGCCCCATCACCCTCTGACGTCAGTCACGGCCACGGTTAGGGGCAGTGTGTGAGCTCCCCGTCACCGGGGGTGTGTAAGTAGAGGGCTGGGGATCAGCTGTCAAGGATGCAGGAGCGGGCGTTAGGGGCCTGGGCCATGGGGCCGGCTTCGGTGACATCTGACGTCTCAATTTCAAAGGCCCCAGGCCCCCGTTTCCTTCCTCCACCAGCCCGCCCCCGCGCCCTGCCCCACAGCTGAGCACTGATGGCGGAGGGGAGGGCGGCAAAATGTCAGAAATTTCCCCACGACGCCGAGGAAGGGGTTTTTGCGGGTTTTTCATTTTTCCTCCCTTGTCTGCCCGGAAGCACAAGGTCAATAAAACTCCACCAAAATGCCCCTCCCACCGCAGCGGCAGGAGGTGCTCGGGGGGGCCCCCCCAGTCACTGAGGACGTGGGGGAAAGGGCCCCTCCCCCCAAGCCATAGCATCTATGAGGAGGGAGGCTGGGACCGGATGTCACTCCCTCCCCACCCCTCTGGCAAGGCCCCCTCAGGCTGGGGTCACGGGGGCCTGCGGATGTGGAAAGTGTCTGCCTTGCTCTCTGCAGCTGGATCGTGGGACAGACAGACAGCAGATAGGGGGTGGGTGGCCTGAAGAATGGACAGAGGGATGGCAGGGGAGGAGGATCTGAGAGACGGCAGGAGGGCCAGTGGGCCACGCTCCAGAACTCTGGCTGCAGTCGGCCTGGGAGAGGCAGGGTGCTACCAGCCACAAAGCGCAGAGCAGGCTGGTTAGGGCCGGATTCCTGAAGGGGTGCAGAGCTGAGGGGGAGGGGCAGTGGGGGAGGGCATCCCTGGTGCCCACAGGCTTGGACAGAGGCCCAGAGACGGGAAAGCTCACAGTAGGTCCAGAGGACACCAAGCACAGCAGCTCCTGCAGAAAGGTGCCCAGTGGCCTCGCTGTGAGAAGGAGCCATAAACAATGTCTGATGGCTGCATGGACAGGTGGATGGAAAGGGGGTGGGGAGGTGATGGGGATGAATGGAAGCGGGAGAGCTGTGTCCCCTCCAAATTCTTATGTTGAAGCCCTAACCACCAATGTGACTGTATTTGGAGACAGGACTTTTAGGAGGTCATTAAGGTTAAGTGGGGTCATAAGGATGGGGCCCTGACCCAACAGGATTGGTGGCCTTATTAAGAGAAAGAGATCTCTCTCCTCTCCTCTCCTTTCCTCCTCTTTCTCTCTTTCTCTCCCTCCTCCCCCTCTCTCAGCCATGAGAAAGCAGTTGTTTGAAAGCCAATAAGAGATTTCCCACCAGAAACCAAATCCTGCCAGCACCTTGATCTTGGACTTGTAGCCTCCAGAACTTTGAGAAAATAAATGTCTGTGACTTAAGCCCCCCAGCCACTTTGCTGTGGCAGCTTGAGCAAACTGAGACAGACAGCTAGATGGACAGGGGATGGGAAGAGGGATGGGATTGGGAGGAGGGGGTCTGAGGAGATGGCAGGAGAGCCAGGGGACGAGCTGTGAGTGGGTGAAAAGATGCATGAGGAGTGGACGGGCAGGAACATGGGTGGGTGGTGGCCAGCCAGTTAGGCAGTGAGGCCCTAAACACTAAAAACAGACAAACACGGGGACCCAGCTGACATCTCCTTCAAAACCAACACTAACCCCCAAAATAAAGGCAAGAAAGGCTATTTTTTTCTCCTGTCATGACAGCAATTTTTAGAAATAGAAAATACCAAATCCGCCGAAACCAGTTTGGCTCAGTGGATAGAGTGTCAGCCTGCGGACTGAAAGGTCCTGGGCTCGATTCCGGTCAAGGGCATGTACCTTGGTTTCGGGCACACCCCAGTAGGAGTGGTGCAGGAGGCAGCTGATCGATGATTCTCTCTCATCAATATTTCTAACTCTCTATCCCTCTCTCTTTCCTCTCTGTAAAAAATTAATAAAATATATTTTATAAAAATACCAAATCCTTTCCCTAAATGCTTCTTGGCCCTCTGTTGGCCTGAGCATGGGCTCCTCTGGCCCTCGGGGTCTGGGAACAGACAGACCAGGCTTCCTGCCCAGCTCAGGTCATTGGCCCCCAATGACCCAGTGTCCCCTGCCAGACGGCAATGCTTGGGGGCCTAGAGGATGCGCATCCAGGCCCAGAAATGGAGGGCGGTCAGGGGAGTATTGACAGCTTGACTCTGGGGGCACAGAGCCCGGGCCCCAGCCCAGCCAGTTCTCCATTTCCCAGTTTGTGACCTTGGGCAAGTCACTTAACCTTGCAGCACCCCCATAGCCTCATCTGCAAATGGGAATCCTAACGGATAATGGTGAGGATCTGATGAGACGAAGAAATGCATGTGACCATCTCAACCTAGTGCACATATAGCACATGTCCTATGAGGGGCAGCTGTCAATCAAAAACAAGAATTCACAGCCCGGCCAGCATCGACCTATGAACCATGAACATAGTTTGATTCCCTATCATGGCACATGCCCGGGCTGCAGACTCAATCCCCAGTGTGGGATGTGCAGGAGGCAGTCAATCAATGATTCTCTCTCATCATTGGTGTTTCTATCTCTTTCTCCCTCTCCCTTCTTCTCTGAAATCATGATATAGAAATAGAGATAGATAGAGATAGTGATAGAGATAGAGATAGAGATAGAGATAGAGATGAAAATACTAGAGGCCCAGGTGCACGAAATTCATGCATGGGTAGGGTACCTAGGCCTGACTTGCAATCAGAGCCAATCTTCCCCAGCAGCCGGCCCCACCCTCAGTTCCCCTTTCCCCGTTGGGCGATGGGGGCCTGTGGGCTGGAGGCAGCTCCCTGTGGTCAGTGCACGTCATAACAACCGGTTGTACTGCCTTCTGGTCGATTTGCATATTATGCTTTTATATAGAGAGATATACCGTGTATATATATTTAAAAACAAAAACAAGAACTCATGATGGGATGGCCTTCAGAATCGATAGCCAACATGACAATGACAGCATTGGCTCCCATCTTCCCCACTCCCCAATCCCCCCTTCCCCCAGCCCAGCACCCCACTCACCCACAGGGCAGCGGTAACAGCACCTCCCGGCAGTCTTGTCATAGTAGTGGTTGGGATCTCCAGCACAGGGGTCCGTGGGGGCTCGACCCTGAAAAGTAAGACAAACTGGTGAGGCCCAGTGGGTCCCAGACACCCATCTTCCCTCCAGACCCTCAAGTCCTAGGAGACCAGGTAGGTCTCCACTCTCTTTCAAGGCCAGGCTTACCACCAAGCCTCACGTTACCAAAGAGAAATCAGGACGGAAACACCTGATCTCACTTCTCCTCGAACTCCAGCCTCCATAGCTCAAGACTCCCCTGATTGAGCGTCAACTTATGAACCAGGAGATCCCAGTTCGATTCCCGGTCAGGACCCCTGCCAGGGTTACCAGATCCAATCCCCAACATGGGGCGAGCAGGAGGCAGCCGACCAATGATTCTCTCTTATTATTGATGTTTCTATCTCTCTCCCTCTCCCTCCATCTCTGAAATAAATAAAAATAGATCTTAAAAAAGAGAGAGAGGGGGAAGTCTTGCTGAGACTTTGGGGAAGGACTTTTGTCCTTCCTGGTAGAATGAAAGTGGGGCCTGAAGCAGGTTTCTGTCGACCCACAACCAGGAGCTCCAGGGAGGGAGGGGGGGAGGGGAGAAGACCAGGTGGGAGGGAGCCTGTCCCACCAGTGTACCTACAGCAGCCCGGATGGGGCCTGACAGACTGGAGGGGCCACCTATGGGATGCGTGGGGTGGGGCCCTCTTGGTCAGGAGGGGAGGGAAGCAGAAGCCATTTACCCCCACCCCAGACGCCTGACTGCCTCAGGGGCTTCCCTGCTCTTCTCTCCACTCAAGGGAAGAGTGAAAAGTGAATACATTTTCCTGTTAAGCTCAGAGAGCAGCCAGGAGGCCCGTGCAACAGGAGGTGGGTGGGTATGTGGAGTGTGTATTACATTCTTCTCTGTTTGCTCACCTGAAACATCACCAGATAAAACTGAAGTAATAGAGATAACCTGACGTTTGCACACGTCCAGGCACACAGCACCAGCTTTGCCCGCACACGCCCGGCCTCCTCCCTCCAGTAAACCAGGCTGCTGGGCCTCTCCAGGGGCAGGGACCTGCCGGGACCCCCTGGCCCAAAGCATCGACCAGATGAGAGTGGAAGCCTGTGGGAGGCCGGGCCGGGTGAGGGTTCAGCCCTGCCAGGCCTGCTGAGTGCGGGAAAATTTCTGGGTCCTGGGCCAGGGTTTTCCCCGCCCGGCCTGCCTGCTCAGCTCATCGACAGCTATGGGCTCCCCAGGGCCCCGGAGACAGAGGCGGGGAGCCTGGCTGCCCTCCACCTCCTGCCGCCACACCCCAGGCCATTGGAGGGGTGTCCGGGGGGAGAACGGGGAACTCGCTGTATCTGGCATCACTGCCCCAGGCACACATCTCCTTTATGCCACCCAGCCTTTCAGGTGAGGAAACTGCACCTGATGGGTGCAGTCACCCACCCAAAGTCACACAGCAACTGAGTGCAGAGAGGACACTGGGGCTTCCCTGTGTGCCCAGTTCCTCTCTGGGCCACAGGCTTCCCGCATCTATCCTGCATAATAAAAGCCTAATATGCAAATCGACTAAATGGCAGAACAACTGGCACTGACCACCAGGGGGCAGATGCTCAATGCAGGAGCTGCCCCCAGCCCACAGGCCCCAGGCCAGCCAAGGTGGATGCCAGCAGGGGGGGCCCCCTTGTCACCCCACCAGTAACCCCACAGATTATCCCTGATCGCCAGCCAGACCTGGGGACCCTACCCATTCATGAATTTCATGCACCGGGCCTCTAGTCTATAATAATAAAAGGGTAATATGCTAATTAGACTGGACAGCTGAACAACCTTCCGGACGTCCTTCTGGATGATCTTCCAGAGGAAGCCATGGCTGGAGGACCGAGCCCCCTTGCACGAATTTCATGCACTGGGCCTCTAGTGTTAAATAAAAATGTCCTGAGAAGGGCCTATCGTATCTGTGTCCATAATCTGAACCAAATCACAAGGAAATATCAGATAAAGCCAAAACCAAAGGCCTTTCTACAAAACAACTAGCCTGGGCTCTAAAAATGCCAACGATGAAACAAAGAACAGCTGTGGAATGTTTCCGGAATAAAGAAGACGAGAGGCGGGATGGCTGAATGGAATGTCTGGGGTGGACCTGGAGCAAAGGTGGAAGGCAGGTATCGCTGTAGAGGAGAATATGGAGGTGCTGATGAAATGTGAACGGGGACTTTATGTCTGATTACGTTCTACCCATGTCGAATGCCTGAATATGAATTTAAGTCAGAGATGCTGCTGATTTGATTAGAGTGAAGGATCAAAATGTCTGCCACACACTTGCAAATGGCTCAGCAAAACAGAACAACAACAATAACAAGATGATGATGTATAGACATAAAGAGAGAGGAATAAAACCATTGTATAAAACCACATAGGAAAAAAATAAAAAAATAAAACCACACAGGTAAAAATAGCAGCTCAACAATAAATCTGTGTAAGGCCATGGCTTGCCACCAGGGGGAGCTGCCTTCCTGCTAGCCAGAGAGGCAATTGTAGCCCATCAGAGCCACACCAAGGGAGTAGAGGACTATGGGCCTCTGTTTCATACGGGGCTTATGGGGAAAGGGGTTAGCCCCCTAAACCTACAGAGGTGCTGGACCCCAGTTCCCCCAGACATTCCCAGAGACGTAGGCGGGGTTGAGGTGGGGGCATCGCTCAGCCCCACCCCCCACCCACTCCTTCTCTGGCAGACACTGGGGATTTTTTGTTGATGTTGTCTATGATGTCATCGTTTTACAGGCACCCAGAAAACGGGGTCAGTGCGTGCACACATGTAGAAGTAGCAAAGGCGGTTATTGAACCCACAGCCCTGTTAGAAGCTAGTGTGTTACCGTAGAAGCTAGTCTGTGAGGTGAAAGACCTGCCCAAGCTCCACCTCATGGGGGGTCAGGCGCTGAGTCCCGGTCAGCTGACCCCTGACCAACACACAAGCACATGGAGCACCTACTGTGCGCAGAGCTGGGTGGGCCCCGAGCTCCTTCCAGGAGCTGTGGCTCCCGTGGGGAGGCCACCCCACCTTCCCAGAGGTGGCATCTGGGGACCTGAGCTTCACCCTTGCAGCTCCGTCTGTGGTCCCCAAAACCTGGTCCAGTCTCCTGTTCCAGGCACAGCGCTCCCCCCCAGCCCATTCATCACTCTCTCTGCCTTCTCTCCCATCTTCCCCCCTGCCCTGCCCCCATGGCCTCCCACTGCCCACCACAGGGGCCCCTCACCCACTCCAGCTCCTGGCAGAGAGGGCAGCAGCCTGGGCATCTGCGGCAGTGGCAGCCGGGAAGCCTGGCCTCCTGAGTGTCAAGGCCCCACCAGTTCCCACTGGCCATGGGCTCAGCCCCCGGACAGCCCGTCCGCTCCCACTGCCCCTGGGGAAGGGGAGACACAGCTGGGCTGGTCTCTAGCCACGACCGGGGAGGGAAGCGGGGACAGAGCAGGGAGTGGGAGGGGGGAGCCCGAGGCCTGGAGGGGGGGCTTTTGGTGGGGTTCCCCAGCAGGTTCGAGACAGAGCGAGGTGTCCGCCGAGTGATGAGCTGTGCAACCAGAGGCCTGTGGCTCAGCCTTAGCGGCGTCGAGAGAGCGAGAGTGGCCGGAACCTTCCCATTTCTAGGCCCGTCTGGTTTCGGGTGGTTTGGTTTTCCCTGTAAAACCTGGTGCAGATCACTTTCAGAAAGCCCCACCTGGCTCAGCGTGGAGGGGAAGGGAGGCCGGCCACACCTGTAGCAGCTGAGCGTCTACAGCAGGGAGGGGGCCGGGGTGGGAGAGGACAATCAGACACAACCTATCCAAAGGGGCCGGAGCTGGGCCGAGCTGGGAGGTGCACCCCAACTCCATCCGGAGGGGCCCTTCCCTCTATTACTCAAAGTGAGGAACCTGGGCCAGCAGGTGAACTTGTTCAAAATGCAGAATCCCGGGCCCCACCCTATACCTACTATCTATCCCATTTCACAGACGGGGAAACTGAGGCACGGGGAGGTCGAGAAACTTGCCTAAAGCCACACAGCCAGGCGGTGTGAGAGCCTGGGTCGTCTGGCACAGCCTCTCACCCACCAGGCTCTCCTGTCCAGTTCTGCCCTCAGATCCACCGGCTCTCCCTCACCTCCCTGCCGCCTAGTCTTGACAGCGGCCACCTAAGGGTCTCCTCACACCCACCCCCATCCCCCATAGCCCACTCACAGTGCGATGCCAGAGGGACCTTGTCTTTTTAAAAAATTATTATTTATTTTTATATGTTTTATTGTTTTTTTACAGAGAGGAAGGGAAAGGAATAGAGAGTTAAAAACATCAATGAGCTGAAACCAGTTTGGCTCAGTGGATAGAGCGTCTGTCTGCGGACTGAAAGGTCCCGGTGGGGGGTGTGCAGGAGGCAGCTGGTCGATGTTTCTCTCTCATTGATGTTTCTAGCTCTCTATCCCTCTCCCTCTCTGTAAAAAATCAATAAAATGTATATTTTCTTAAAAAGAAAGAAAAGAAACATCAATGAGAGAGAAACATCCATCAGCTGCCTCCTGCACACCCCCTACTGGGAATGTGCCCGCAACCAAGGTACATGCCCTTGACCGGAATCGAACCCGGGACCCTTCAGTCCACAGGCTGACGCTCTATCCACTGAGCCACACTGGTTAGGGCCAGAGGAACCTTTTCAAAACACACATCTGCTCCCCTCTCCTCCCCGCCCGCCATGGAAGACACTCAGATGGCTTCAACCCAACGAGGCATGAAGCCCACCGTCCTGACAATGGCCCAGGAGACCCGGCCCCTGGCCCGGGCTCACCCGGCTGTGCATCCTCGGGCACCCGGCCCCCCAGCCTTCCTCCCATCCCCACTTACACCCACTCCACCCTCCCTCCAGCAGCCCTGCACACACTGCTTCCCTGAACAGCCCCGTCCCCTCGTCCAGAACACCCCAACTCCTCCTTCAGGCCTCACTCACGCACGCCCCCTCCTCAGGACTACTCCCTGGTCACCCATCCGGGTGATATCACGCAGCAGGCTAATCAAGGTGTGGGCAGGGCTGGGTCCTTGCCTCTAGGGGAACCCATTTCCTCGTGGTTAACACTGAGGCCCTGTCTCTTTGTTGTTGATCAAGGTCCTTCCCAGCTCCTCGGGGCTGCCACGGGGTCTCCCTTCGCTTGGCTCAGGGCCCCTTCTTCCACCTGCAAAGCCCGAAACTGGGGGTCGGGCCCTGCCCATCTCTCTCTTCCATGTTATCCCGTGTAACTCAGCCAGCAAGGTCTCCACGTGTGAGGACTCCTGTGGGGACAGTGGGTCCACCTGGGTAATCCAAGCTAATCTCCCAGCTCAAGGACCATACTCATAGTCACTTCTTCAAAGTCCCCTTGTCCAGCCCAGCTGGTGTGGCTCAGCGGTTGGGTGTCAACCCAGGAACTAAGTGATCATCGGTTCGATTCCCGGTCAGGGCACATTGGGGTTTTGGGCTTGATCCCCAGTGGGGGATGTGCAGGAGGCAGCTGGTTGATGATTTCCTCTCTCATTGATGTTCCTTTCTCTCTGTCCCTCTCCTCTGCCTTCCTCTCTCTCTGAAAATAAAATTATATATATATATATATATATATATATATATATATATATATATATATATATTTAAAAGTCCCCTTTTCGATAAATAAATAAATAAATAAATATCCCCTTTCCAGACAAGGTGACATAGTCACAGGTTCCCAGGATTAGGCTGTGGCCATCTTAAAGGGCCATTATCCTCTAGATCACAGCCCGCTCATAAATAACCACTAGACTGGGGTTTGTCACCTTGTCCTGGGGTCCCTGAGCCCCACTCTCCACTCCAAGGTCCCACCTGAGCTCTAGACCAACAGACACCTGAAATGAAGTCATCTCCTCCCCAACTTCAAACACCCCCCATTACACCCCCACCCCTGTCAGACACACAACCTGTCCCTGCCACATGCAAGCTGCATCCCTCACGCTGTCACTCCTGTGTGCCGGGGCCAGGGAAGCTCTCCCAGGTCCCGCCTCTGGCCTCCAGGGAGCTGAGGGGCAGTAGGCGTGGCTCTGTGCTGCCCAGCCCCACGGCTGGGGGTAAAACCCAGGAAGGGTAGACACAGCCGTGGAGGATGGAATCCGGAGCCCTGGCAGGACCGAGCCCAGGCCCGTGAGCACCCTCTCTGGGACGGAGTTGACAACAGCAGTATCCTCACTGAGACTCTCCTGGGGGGAAGGAGGGGAGGAAATGAGGAGGGTCTGTGGTCAGCAGTGGCTCTCAAAGATGGCCACGTCCTTATCGCCAGAACCTCTGGCTAAATCACCTCCAAGCCAAAGGGGAGCTAAGGTTGCAGGTGAAATTAATGTTGCTAATCAGTGACCCTGAGATGGGTGGGTGATCCTGGATTATCTGGGTGGCCCAATGTCATCACAAGCATCCTTAAAAGTGTGTGTGTGTGTGTGTGTGTGTGTGTGTGAGAGAGAGAGAGAGAGAGAGAGAGAGAGAGAGAGAGAGAGAGAGAGAGGTGGGGAGAGAGAGAGTCAGAGTTGGAGAAAGACATGTGAGGATGGCAGAAGCGGGTCGGAGAGATGCTCTGCAGCTGGCGTGAAGACAGAGGAAGGAGCCTCAAGCCAAGGAGCGCAGGTGCCTCCAGCAGCTGGAAAGGCTGGGGACGGAACTTCCCCCAGAGTCTCCAGAGAGGAGGGCAGCCCCGCCCAGGCCTGGACTCTGGCCCAGTGACACCGGTTTCGGACTTATGAACCGAAAGAGCATCGTGTGTGTTGTTTGAAGTCACTGGGTTTATGGTAATGACACAGTCACAATAGGAAACTAAAACAGGGCCCCACCTGGGAAGACAGAGAATAAACCTAAGTCCCCTGCCATCATGCACTCATCAAAGGGTTCAGGCGCTGGGCTCGGTGCTTAGGGAGACACAAAAGCCGATTCTAGACTGTTCCACGTCATGAGTCAGCTCCCAGAACAGGCCCATGGGAGACAATAAATAGCAATTCCTGGAAAGAAGATAGGAGAGAAGAATAAAGGAAGAAAGGGAGGGAAGGAGGGAGAGAGGGAGGGAAAGAGGAAGGGAGGGAGGAAGGGAGGCAGTGCCTTGTATGTGCTCACTTGCTCTCTGACTCTCCAAGGAAAGGTTGAGGGCAGAGGGACAAGATGTTTCCCAAACTCAGTTGGCCACAGAACCCTTTTCTCATGGAACCACCGCTCCCTGGAAGTGACTTTGGGAAATGTAGCCTTCGGCCATGGGGAGCCACCCATGGTGGCAGAGCAACTAATAGGAGGGAAGAGGCCAGCTGGCATGGCTCAGTGGTCGAGCACGGACCTAGGAACCAGGAGGTCACGGTTCCATCCTCACCCAGGGCACGTGCCGGGGTTGTGGGCTCCATCCCCGTGTGGGGATGTGCAGGAGGCAGCTGATCAATGATTCTCTCTCATCATCGATGTTTCTCTCCCTCTCCCTCTCCCTTCCTCTCTGAAATCAATAAAAATATATTTATATTTTTTAAAGAGATGGTGGGATGGAGATGAGTAAGTCAAACACGACCAAGATCTGGCCCGAGTCCAAGTGCTGCAGCTGCTGACTCCTCACGTCCCACTTCCCACGGCCCTCCGGCCCCGAGAGCCCCCCGGTGGGTGGGCCAGCAGTCAAGTTACGGTCCCTGAAAAGTTCGAGTTACAGTCCCTGGGGTTGCAGCGGGGTCTGTACCCGGGGCCCGCTCCCCCACAGACCCGGGGAGGTGAGCGTGGCCCCTGCGGGCGCCCGCAGACCCGGGACGGATCTCCACACAGCGCTGTCACACTGTCCCCTGCGTCTCTCTTCCCAGCCGCCACCCTCGGGGCCAGCCCTGTCACTGGCTGGCCTGCAGCAGGGCCCGCAGTGCCTGGCCCCCAGGAGCCCATGGGATTCTTCCCACAGCCCTGCGAGGCCGCTGCTGCTGCTCTTACCCCCCTTCCGTGGGCGGGGAAACCGAGGCACAGAGAAGTGACTTAGCTTGCCAAGAGCACCCTATGGTGAGTGTCAGAAGCAGAGAGTACAAAGTTGGCAGGATGACCCAAAACTCACACTTTTTTTTTTTTGTTTTTTAATATTTCATCTCCTAATGTTTTGTTTTGTTTTAATATGTTTTCATTTATTTCAGAGAGGAAGGGAGAGAGTGGGAGAGAGAGAAACATCAGTGATAAGAGAGACTCATTGGTTGACTGCCTCCTGCCTGCCCGGCACTGGGGACTGAGCCCGCAACCCAGATAGATGCCCTGACCGGGAATCCAACCATAACTTCCTGGTTCACAGGTCAACACTCAACCACTGAGCCAGGTCAGCCGGGCAAAAGCCCATATACATACTCTTAACCGAAATGCTCTACACGCTCCCCAAAAAAGACAAGCCATGGGCCAGATTCAACAAGATGAGGCGTGGGATTTAGAATAAGGGCCCCCCAAAGATGTCCACATCCTAATCCCTGGAGCGTGTGGCTAGGAGTATGTTCCCTTAACTGGCAAGAAACTATGCCCACGTGATTCGGTTCAGGATCCTCAGAGGAGGAGACAGCCCCGGGTCCTCCCGGTGGGCCCCGTGTAATCACAAGGGGAAAGTCAGAGAAGGCGACAAGGCAGTGGAAGCAGAGGTCAGAGTGGCCAGGGCCACGGGCCAAGGAATGCAGGCAGCCCCCACCCGCTGGGAGAGCCCAGGAAGCACACTGCCCGCGAGGTCCAGAAGGAATGTGACCTCCCTGCACTCTGGCCTCGGCTCTGAGAGGGTAAACGTGTTCTAAACCAGTGGTCGGCAAACTGCGGCTCGCGAGCCACATGCGGCCCCTTGAGTTTGGCTCTTCCACAAAACACCATGGCCTGGGCGAGTCTATTTTGAAAAAGTGGCGTTAGAAGAAGTTGATGTTTAAAAAATGTGGCTCTCCAAAGAAATGTCGATCATTGTGCTGTTGATATTTGGCTCTGTCGACTAAGGAGTTTGCCGACCACTGTTCTAAACCACCGGGTTTGTGATCACTTGCTACAGCAACAAGAGAAAGCCAACAGAACACATCAGAGGGATGAACGGAAGACCCTACCTTTGGATTGGAACAAATCCACAACATAACGTGGTGGCCAAGAAAATGGGGAATCTTGGGCTACATCAACAGAAGTGAGGGGCGGCAGCAGGGGAGGTGCTGGTGCCTCTGGTACCTGAGATGGAGATGAGGGGCCCCAGCGCTGCAGAGCGCTCCGTACATCCACGCTCCCGCCCCATGGGATGCTGGGATGTGGGCAAAACAGACCTGGTGCTTTTCTCCAAAACTCGCTTCTGTTCCGGGCCCGGTTTTCCTGCCTCCAGAACCGACCACCATTCCCCCAGAGGCAGAGCCCCCATCGGACAGGACCCCGCACGCCCTCCTGCTCCCTGCACCTGCCCTCACCCATCAGCAGGTCCTGCGAATTCCCCTCTAAAGGACTGTCCTGGTTCTGCTGGCCCTTCGCCTGGACCACCGCACCAGCCCGGCTCCCTGCTCGCCCACCCGTCCCACCGCAGCAGATGGGAACGGGAACGCACAACAGGGCAGGGGCTTCCCTCCCCCTCCACACCACAGCCCACAGAGGCCTGGGCAATTCCTTACTTCCCTACGCCTTCTCCACCACATCCCTCCTGCCCACACTGGCTCCTTCCCGTTCCTCCCCTTGCTCTCTGGGCCGATGCTCCTGCTCAGGTCCCACGGCAGACCTCCTCCTTCATCCCTGTGCACGTCACCTCCTCCTGGAAGCCCTCCTGGTTATAGTCACCTCCACGGCAACGAGCTCCAGCCTGCCTGTCGGCAAGGGAATGTCAGTTCCATGAGGCAGAGGCTGGCTGGGCTGGGCATGGGGTTCCCCCCAGCATCCAGAACACTCCTGGCACACAGTAGGGCTCAATCAATGTTTGGGGAATGAATGGATTGGTAAGACAGGCCGGTGTTGCTCAGTGGTTGAGCATCACCCATGAACCAGGAGGTCACGGTTCCATTCCCAGTGAGGGCACATGCCAGGTTGCAAGCTCGGTCCCCAATGATGAACATGCAGGAGGCAGCCGATTTTTTTTTTTCCTCTCTCATCCTTTATGTTTCTGTCTCTCTCTCCCTCTCCCTTCCTCTCTCTCTCAAAATCACCTGTGAACAGGCATCGCGCTCATGCCACGGGAGGAAGGAATGCTGGGGCCCCGGGGGGAAGCCTGCATGTGGCTGGCAGGCAATTCCAAGGCGAAGCCCACTTACTCCTGCAGCCCAGCTCCCACCACGAATGGGCGGACGCTCTGAGGAGACAGATTTCAGCGCCCCATAAAGACCATCTAAAGGTGGGCGCTAACCCAGGGGAGCACGAGCTGCCTTGGGCGGGAGTGAGCGCCCCGTCCCCAGAGGCCTGCAAGCGGAGGCTGATGATCACCTGGAACAGAAGTACCTGCCTGGAGCCATGCCTGGCACAGGGCAGCTGCTCCTGTGAGGTTTCCTAAATGCATGAATAAATGCATGAATGAATGAATGTATGAATGCATGAATGAATGAATAAATGCATGCATGCATGAATGAATGTATGAATGCATGAATGAATAAATGCATGCATGCATGAATGAATGAATGAATACTTGAGTACTTGGATGAATGTCCTCCAAGATCCAGGCGCTCTGAGAAAGTGGACTGAGGGGCGTATAGAAAGTCCCTTCCCAGCAGCGAGGCCACTGAGAATGCCCCGTGGGTTTTGACCACGGGCAGCGAAGATTCTGGAAGAAGGGCTTGCTACCCAGAGCCCAAGAGCCCGAGGGTGGGAGGAGAGAGAGAGACGCCACAGGACTGGCCCTGACCTGGAGCTACCTCTGTGGAACATGCTCTCCTTCCGGTCTGGGACTCCGGTCCTGCTCTGCCCCTGACCAGTCCGGGAACAGCGAGCGAGACCCTCCCGCCTCTGGGCCTCATGTCCTCGTCTGGAAAATGGGGGTAACGATCACCTAACCTGTGCCCAGGCCCCCGGGCGCCCCCCAGGCCCAGACACAGCACCCCTCCTTTGGACGGCGTTCCTAGGCGAAGAGGGGAGAGGAGAGTGCACTCGAGCCTGAGGGTGAATCACATCGAACTCAAGAAGCGCGTGGGGTCATACAGGAGTGGGAGCGGCGGCGGGGACTTCCAGTAAGCGCTGCCCTTCGCCCAGCACTGGCTGCTCTCAAGCTGACTAATGGCCCCACACACACACACACACACACCCCATTCCGTGCACCTCGCTCCCCTGGCCTCTCTGAGGAGGGGAGGCCCTGATTCCCACCAGCCTGAACCCGCTTCCCCCTGCACGTCCGTCCGTCCATCCGTCCATCCGTCAGGTCCTCCCTCTCGGGGACAGGGTCATCTCATCCAGGCAGACCCGGCCTTCCTGCAGAAGGTGGGCGTCCTGGGGACACCTCCCTTTCCTAAGCAGACCCAGAGCATCTGTCCAGCCCTCCTGCCAGAGAATCCTACGTGAGCACTTCCCTCCAAGGGAGCGGTTCCCCAGCTCGTTATTTATCCCCAGCAAAGAGCCATCAGAGCACCTCCCTCAACCCGCTCCCCCCACTCCCCGAGGCTCACGTGGGGCCCAGGTCTACATCTGGCTGAGGGTAGGGGCGTGGAGGTGGGAGGGAGGCTTGCCTCAGCCTCAGCCTGGCCTGAACATGACTGGGGGGTGGGGGAGGGTCCTAAGTTGTCAGGGAAAGACCTTAGGCCTCCAGCCCCAGCCCCCCAGCCCCTCCCGGGTGCCTCTTGGAGAAGGTGGAGGCCAGGGAGGGGAGGGAGCCCAGGGTTCTTCTCTCCAGATCGGGGAGTAATCGGAGTCGCATTACAAAAACCACGCTTGGGGCAGAGGCCAAATCTCTTTCTCAGAATGTGACGCACAGCTAGAACGCATTCCTGCTGCCGCCAAACCGGGAAAAACAGGTTGAAATTTCAAGCCCTGATAGGTTTTGTGTGTGTGTGTGTGTGTGTGTGTGTTTTTTCCTAATAGTGAACTTTTCACACGTTTCCTGGAGCGACAGAAACGGAAGAGGCTGGAGGGGCCGGGCTGGGGCGAGCACCAAGCCCCCTCCCCCACGGCGCCCGCCCCGCCAAGAAGCGGCCCAGTGTCTCAGCCTCTCTGGCTCTCTCCGGTCGGAGGGAAATGCAAATGAAGACAACAAAGATAGGGCCTTATCGCTGGTTACATTGACAAAAATACAAACTGCAGATAAGATCGAGAGTCGGTTAGGATGTGGGGAACTTGCTACTCTCGGGCGGGCAGCCGTGGGAGGGCGAGCTGGCGGCTCCTGGAAGGCGGGTCCGCGGCATCTTTCAATGTGTACACGTTTCCCCAGCACCCGCGTCCCCTCCTCAGCCTCCACGTCCCCTCCCCTCCCCTCAGCCTCCTCCCCTCCCCTCAGCCTCCGCTCTGGAAGAGGCACACACAGCCCCACACATCCGCACGTCGCCCATCCATCAGGGAGGTCATTAAACTGCGGGCACTCGCCCCCCTCCCCCACCTCGGACAGAATCCTGCTTCTAACCCATGTGCTCCGTATGGTGCAGTCCGGGCCAAGCCCGGTGAGTTCTAGAAACCAAAGGAAGACCACGATTCGTCTGTGAAGGAGTCGGGATGAGACAGTGTCCAAACCCTTCACTGTGACTGTCAGGCTTCCACCGCTGGCGTTGAAGGATATAGCGCTATCTCCCGTGTGTAATAAAATGCGCGTTATTGTTTTGACTTAAGGACGTTCCATTCCATAGAAAGGAAGCACGTGGTCTCCCGCCGCCAAATACTAGCAAAGCTCCCCGAGAGTCCCGGGCACATCCCTCCCTCCCTCCCTCCCCTTGAGCTCCCCAAGACCTGGGCACCCCAGACTCCCCCTCCACCGGGCCATCAGCAACGGGCTCAGGGGGCTGGGCTGGTTCTCCGCTGAGTCTGTCCTGTCACCCTGTCAGCAGCCTCCTCTGCCCTCTGTTGCATGGGGGGGGGGGGGAGCGGGGAGGGATGGGGGACGCGGGGGTGACCTCTCAGAGTCCCATTGAAGAGGGAAGGGGGTGCCTGGGAAGAGCGGAAGGGGCACCTGCATTCTCCCTCCTCCTGCCTGAAGCCCGCCTGCCCGCCCTAAGATTCAAAAGCATGTCACCCACCCCTCCCTCCTGCCTAGACCTTCTTCTGCCAGTGGCCGCTTAGGGGCCGGGCTGTGTAGCGAGGAGAGCTCCAACAGCAGCCTCTCTGGCCCAGGGCGGCCCCCCTGGCCTGTCCGGCTCTGGGTCCTCACTTAACCCGCCCTGACCCCCACCCACAAGCAGCCGCTCTGCTGCCCACAGACCCGCAGCTCAGTGGCTGCGGAATAAGTGAATAATCTGCCAGGCGGGGGAGGGCACCCCACAGCTGTCAGCGCCCTCCCACCTCACCACACTGCGTATGCAGGTCCCCCTGCCTGCCCCCCGCAGCCCCTCACTCCGGCGGGCGGGGAGGGCGGCGAGGGGGCTCCTTCCTCCTGTGTCCTGCGTGCCCCACGCGATCCGCGGCTCCAGGCGGCGGCGGGGAGAGGGCGCTCTGGACCGCCAGCGCCTCCCCGGCTCCCTGCACCCCCTTACCTGCGGGAGGGCGTGGAGCACTCCCAGGAGCAGCAGCCCCAGCACGGTGGCGGCGGTGGCGCGAAGAGCGAGCATCCCGGAGGAGCTGGGCTCCGGAGGCGCCGGGCTCAACGGGACGGGACCAGCTGCCTGCCCGGTGCCCAGCCTCACGCTGCGAAGCCGCTGCCCCTCCCCAGGTCTGGGCCTTGGCTCTCCCCTCCTCTGCCTCCCGGAGGCGCCGGGTGGACCCTGAGCCGCTTCAAAGAACAGGCCACCTGGCAGCCGAAGAAAAGAAGAGGGACAGACACGTGCGGGGTGACTCAGAGCAGGGCACGCCCCCCTCGCTGTGCAGGGCTCCTCCTGGGCTCCAGAGGGCTGGCCCCTTCCAGGGGCCGAGGGGCGGAGAGGGCAGCTCCCGCCCTGCAGGGAGGGACTCCCGGGGGATGGGGCGTCTCCGGCGGGTCCCAGCGGTCCCGGGGCACGCCCAACCCACGGAAGAGCAGAACCTGAGTGGGTTCCTGCTCCTGCCACGGACCAGCTCACACGTCTCTCCTCCAGGGAGAGTGTTTGGAAGAGACTGGAGAGACCCCCACCTCCCCCCGCCACCACCTCCACCACTCACCCCATTCATGTGTGTTCACTGCAAAATGCAACAGCAGATGGACGCGAGAAGGATGGGGGGGATGGGTGGTGAGTGGGTGGGTAGGTGGATGAATGGGTGGATGGGTGGATGGGTGGATGGGTAGGTGGATGAATGGGTGGATGGGTGGGTGAGTAGGTGGATGAATGGGTGGATGGGTGGGTGGGTAGATGGATGAATGGGTGGATGGGTGGATGGGTGGATGGGTAGGTGGATGAATGGGTGGATGGGTGGGTGAGTAGGTGGATGAATGGGTGGATGGGTGGGTGGGTAGATGGATGAATGGGTGGATGGGTGGGTGAGTAGGTGGATGAATGGATGGATGGGTGGGTGGGTAGGTGAGTGAATGGTTGGATGGGTGGGTGGGTAGGTGGATGAATGGGTGGATGGGTGGGTGGGTAGGTGAGTGAATGGGTGGATGGGTGGGTTGGTGAGGGGATGGGTGGGCTGGGGAAGGATGGTGAGTGGGCAGGTGATGAATAGATGGGTGAGTGGGTGGGTGTATGGGTGGTGGGGGATGGGTTGGTAGGTGAGTGAATGGGTGATTGGGAGATGGCTGGGTGAGTGAGTGGGTGGTGGTTGGATGGATGAATAGATGGATGAGTGTGGGGGTAGGTGGGTGGATGGAAGGTGGGAGGGATAGGTGAGTGGGTGGGTGGGTTGGGGACAGATGGGTGGGTAGGTAAGTGAATAAATAGATGGGTGAGTGAGTAAATGGGTGGGTGGGATAGGTGAGTGGGTGAGTGGGTGGGTGGATGGGTGGGTAGGTGAGTGGATGGGTGGGTTGGGGACAGATAGTGAGTGGGTGGGTGGATGAACAGATGGGTGGATGGATAGGTGGTGGGGGATGGGTTGGTAGGTGAGTGAATGGGTGATTGGGAGACGGATGGGTAGGTGACTGGGTGGTGGGTGGATGAATGAATAGGTGGGTGGGATAGGTGAGTAGATGGATAGGCAAGTGGGGGATGGGCAGGCGGGAGAGTAGGCAGGTGGACTATCGGAGGGACTGATGGTGAGAAGAACAGAGCATTTGGTTATTGATTCACGGGTGTCCCCTGCCCCTGAGTTTTGTGCCCAGGAGAGGAGCCTAATGGTCTGACCTGGGAGAGGAGGCATGCCTACCCCATTCGAAGGAAGTCTCGTTGGCATGGATGCCTCTCCCTACACATGCCTCTCCCTCCCACGGGTTCTCTGTTCCTCGCACCCTGCACCCCCCACAGTTTGCTGAGCATCGGAGCAGGCTGCGGTCAAGGGCTCATTCGCTTGCCTTGCGTTTGCTTTTCTTCCGATGGGGAAACCGAGGCCCGACACAGGCAGCCAGTCCCTGGGCTCCGATGGCTCCCCCATGCCGGGCATGGCCCTCGGCCCCCTCAGAGGTCTGCACCTCGGCCTCCCTGCAAGGTGTCCTCAGCCCCATCCTGCCAACGTGGCCCCCTAGCCCTTGTCTCCCACCGGGACCCGCCCAGGAGAGGGGCCACCCCCTGCCAAGCCTCCTGGAGCTCCTGGCTTCTCCCTGGAGAACCTGCCGCACCGCGTGCTCTCCCTGGGCACCGGGCCTGGGGTGCGTGAGCTGGGACCCTGTTCAACAATCAAGGAAGTGGTTATGGAAGTGACCCAGAGGATGGCCACAGACCCAGGCAGCGGTGGGCACCCCAGCATGCTCCTTCCCCGTCCAGAGGTTTGCCCTGCAGACCCGCAGGCGCCCTGAATACATACATGTATGTTCACCACGCAAACGCGACCCAACAACATCAGGATGCTGACACCAGGGGAAACTCAAGTCGACACAATTACACGTTCCAAAAGTTCCATCTTTCTAGCAATTGAAGAGATGCAAATTACAACAACCTCTGATCTCTCTGAGCCATTAACTCGTTAGGGTTTTTTTTTTTTCCTTTATAACAACAACTTGGGTAAAATCCCACCCCAAAGTGGAGCATGCATTCAGACGCTGCTGGTAAATGTTGCAACCCTTTTCAGAAAGCCATCGGCAATTCTCAGCAAAGTCCCCCCACACACACGCGCACACACACACAAATTACGGCTCGTGGTTCGGTAATTTCACCCCAGCAAAGAAAAACTGAGGAAATGGTTCAACTGGGGAGAGAAAACAAAACAAAAACAAAACTATAAATAAGTAATGTTTCCTGAAATAGTATTTGTAAATTTTGGAAATATGCCAAGAGTCACAACTGAGAATGGTTAAGTAAATTGTGGTATGTTCTTTTAATGAAATACTACACACCGATTAAAAAATAATCATTATAGCCAAAACCGGTTTGGCTCAGTAGATAGAGCGTCGGCCTGCGGACTGAAAGGTTCCAGGTTTGATTCCGGTCAAGGGCATGTGTCTTGGTTACGGGCACATCCCCAGTAGGAAGTGTGCAGGAGGCAGCTGATCGATGTTTTTCTCTCATCGATGTTTCTAGCTCTCTGTCTCTTTCCTTTCCTCTCTATAAAAAATCAATAAAATATTTTTATTTTATTTTATTGATTATGGTATCACCTAATTGTCCTCATTCCCCCATTCCCATCCCAAACCTCTCCCCACATATGCTCCCACCCCCTTGTTGTCCATGGCCACTGGCTAGGCCCATATTCATGCACACAAGTCCTTTGGTTGATCTCTCCCCCTTACCCCAATAAAATATATCTAAAAAGATTTTTTAAAAAGTCATGGTTTTAAAAAGTAATACTAATCATTATATTAAAAAATGATCATGATAGCCCAGCCAGCGTGGCTCAGTGATTGGGCATTGACCTATGAACCAGGAGGTCACGGTTCAATTCCTGGTCAAGGTGCATGCCTGGCTTGCAGGTTCAAGGCCGAAGATCAATGATTCTTTCTCATCACTGGTATTTCCGTCTCTCTCTCCCTCCCTCTTCCTCTCTAAAATCCATTAAAAAAAATTTTAATCAAAATAATTTTTTAAGATCATCATAGCAATGGACACCTGTCTCTCTCTCCTGTCCTTCTCTTCCCTAGACTTTCTAAAGGGATCTTGCAGAGGTGCGGGAGGGGGTGGGGGAAGGAAGCTGGGTTTTCGTCACCTGAAAATTTATAACATTTACTTAACGGTAATAACAATAGATGGCTTTGAGTGCTTACTTTCTGCTAAGAGTTTTCAGGAACCGATGTTCCTTGAATCCTCAGGGGAACCCCATGGAGAAGATCCTATTGTGCCCATTCTGCAGGTGAGAAACTGAGGCACAGAGCCACGACTCCGCTAGGGTCCCAGAGCCAATGGTACCCAAGGCCAGTCTCATTTCTCTAGCTTCACTGGCAGCCTCTTCCCCTCACCCCTGCTCCAGTCACACACACCACGCTCCCCCCCTCCACGCCTTGGCCCACCCTGGCCCTCCCCATAGCACGCGCCTCAGACCCGCCTCTTTGCTGCTTTCCTGGCACTGCTCCTGCCCCTCCCCCAGCATCTTCCCAGCCAGAAAGGCGGTTTCTGTCGTTTTTTTGTGCCTCAATTCTAGAACTGATGTCGCTGTGTCAGGACTGTAATGACTGGCTGTGCCATCCATCTGGCCCAGGAAGAAGGGGGGGGGGAGGGGGACTCCCGGAGAGCCAGGGTGCTTGGGACGCGGCTGTGAGCCGGTGATGGGTGGCAGGGAACGCGCCCCATCCCGGGGGAGGCGGCCTGAGCAGGGACGTGCGGAGGCCTAGGAAACGGCAGCTGGGGCAGCTGGGGGGACTCTAGAGAGAAGGCCCGGGATGGAGGCGCCTGGGGTTTCGGCGCGTCTGCAGGTCTCAGGCGCCTTGAACTCTGAGCGCGTGTGAAAGTGCTTTGAAGAGCCCGGAGGGGAAGTCCCTGGCCCACAGCGCAGGCCCTGATGTGGGATGGTGGGGGTCAAGGCCCCTCCTCGCCGTGGGAGCCAGGCTGGGCCTGCAGGAGGCGGACAGGTGAGCAAGGGGGCGGGAGGCAGGTGCGGTGGCGAGCTCTCTGGAGGGAACGGAACCCGTGTCACCAAAGGGATGCTGAGCAAGACACCAGGCTCTGGCCCGGCTCAGGAAATTCAGGGGCTTCCCCAAGAGCTGGGAACCCCAGCCCCAAATGGCCCCAAAATACCCTCCGCAGAGAAAGGGATGCTTTCTGCCCCGGGCAGCCGCGGGCAGGTGGGAGGCCGCAAACCGGAGCGGGAAAGCCTGCCTCTTTCTGCTCTGATTGGCCCAGGCAGTTTTTGGGGTGCCTTTCCCAGGTGCCTCGAGGAGAGTAGGCCTCTTCATGGGGGGGCTTCTCCGGCAGGACCTGCCTCCAACTCAAACCCCAGAAGTCTCCCCTTCTGGAGGCCCAGGGCACCAGCTGCAACTTGGTCACTCGGCTCCGGTCCCTTGGACGGTGGTGAGAAGTGGCCACTGAAGGCCGGCGTCAGGGAGTTCACTCCTCAGAGCTGGGGCTCCCCGCTGCCCGAGCGAACCCCAGCAGCCGCCCCCCACCCCCGACTCCCACCCCACAACCCTATAACCAGGCCCTTGGCCGGACATGTAATCCTGGCAACAAGATTTCAAGTCAGTATAGCTGTCCCCATTTCACAGATGAGCAGACTAAGTAGCTTGCCTGGAGGTCACACACCTTGAGCGTGGCAAGGCTGGGTGTGGCTCCCAAACCCTCTGACTCTGAGGCGCCAGCTGCCTTCTCAGTCCCGCCGAGGCCCCTGCCGCCCTTGCTTTCCCAGGAGAAAGAGCACGAGGCAGGTGACTGGTCTGGCCACGTGACTGCAAGCTGGCGGCTTCTCTTCTCTGAGTGTGCTGGTTACCTAAACGTAGCAACTTAGAGCAACGAGAAGCATCATGTCACCTCATATCTGTAGGTCAGCCATTCAGGAGAGACTTGGTGGGGACTCTGGCTCAGGGGTCTCTCAGATGTCAGCTGGGCCCTGGCCAGTTGCTCAGTGGTTAGAGCTTCGGCCCTCAGACTGATGGGTTGTGGATTTCGATTCTGATCGAGGGCAGAGGCAGGCATGTACCTCAGTTGCAGGCCCGACCCCCAGTCCCAGTCAGGGCATATGCATCTCCTATTGACGTTTCTCCCTTTGTCTCCCCTTCCCTTCCGCTCTCTCTAAAAATCAATGGCCTTAGCAGGCTTGGCTCAGTGGATAGAGCATGGGCCTGCTGAGTGAAGGGTCACGGGTTTGATTCCCGCCAAGGGCATATGCCTGGCTTGCTGGTTTGCTGTCGTGCAGGAGGCAGCCAATCAATGATTCCCTCTCAGCATTGATGTTTCTCTCTCTCTCCCTCTCCCTTCCTCTCTGAAATCAACAAAAATATTTTATAAATAAATAAACATCCATGGAAAAAGATATCCTTGGGAGAGGATTAACATCAACACAAAGTGCCAGCTGGGACTGCAATCATCTGCTGGCTCAACTGGGGCTGAGCACCTGCTTTGGAAATGAGCCCCTCCGCCGTGGGCAGGAAGCTGCTGGTGTCCTCACAGGACGCGGCAGGTCTCCCCCAGAGCAAGGGACCCCAAGAGAGCCAGGTGCAAGCCACGCTGGGACCGAGCCTCAGAAGTCACATCTGGTCATGTCCACGATACATGTAACACAGCCTGGCTCTCCCCAGGGTGGGTGGGACTGCACAGGTGTGAGAATACCAGGAGACAGGTGGGGATCCTTGAGACACATGTCCGTCTCTGCCAGATGTGCCAGCTGTGGATGTTACCGCTCCCCGGCAGCCTTCAGGCTTGCACTGTGCCCTGAATAGAACAGGGGGCAGAGAAAGCTCTTTGGGGTGCAAGGGGAGGAATGGAAAGGGCTGCGCTGCCCTTTGCCCACTCCCCCTGGGCACCCGGGCTCCTGCTCTGGCCCCACACCTCTCCATTTAAGTCCACAGCTGGAGTGCCCCTAGCCTGGCGTTCCCCTCCTCAGGGGACGGACGGACCATGGCATTCACCGTTCCAGCCCAAAGCGAGTCACACAGCGGCTGCGGGCCAGGCAAGACCTCGGGGGTCGGAGGTCCTTCCCAGCCGTCGGGTGATGCAGGCAGGTGACCACGTCTCGCGCCTCAGCACAGGCCAGCTTGCTGCTGGCACAGCCACGGTGGGGGCACTTCCCCAACCCTCTGGCACCCAGTGGGGTTCCTCCGGGGTTCCAGCTGGGTAGGGGGCAGCTCTGGATGTGGGAAGACTCTATGGTGAGTCTGGTTTGAGCCCAGATCTGCAATCAGCACGTGCCCACCCTCTCCGGGCCGCAGCTCCTTTATTTGATTTGACGGCTTTACTGGTGACATCAGGGGCTGGGAACCGATGGCCTGCCTCAGAGGCCCCTCGTCTGAGGCGCGGGGACAGAGAGAGGAGGTCTGCTTCCCGTCGAGTCAGGGGGACACTTCCAGCTCCGCTCCTCAGGGTCAATTCCTGTCTCTGACACGTCCTAGCCGTGTGGCGTCAGGCAAGTCACTCACCCTCTCTGAGCCTCAATTTCTATTTTATTTTATTTTATTTTTTAAAGGATTTAAGCTTTATTTGTTTAGAAAGAGGGAGAGAGAGAGAGAGAGAGAGAGAGAGAGAGAGAGAGAGAGAGAACACGATGGGCTGCCTCCCTCATGCACCCGATCAGCGATCGAACCCAAAACCTGGATCAAACCCTGACCGGAAATCGAACCCGCAGCCTTCTGATGCACGGACAACGCTCCAACCCCCCAGACCTTCCGGCTCACAGGCCGTTGTGAATGGGGTGAGTCATTTAGATGCTCAGGAAACCAAACCGAGTCCAGTATTAATCACAGAACCAGAGGCGCTGGGCACAAGAAAGAACAGAAGCAAAGGGCAGCCACAGAACCAAACGGCAGCTCAGTCAAGGACAGCGTGTGTCCTGGGCGGTGCCTTGCAGGGATGTCCCTGATTCTGTGTCCGGACAGGAGGGCCTGGGGCAGCCCCCGAGAGGGAAAGGAGGGAGGGAGGGAGGAGGGAAGGAGGGAGGGAGGGAGGGAGGGAGGGAAGGAGGGAGGGAGGGAAGGAGGGAAGGAGGGAGGGAGGGAGGGAGAGGGAGAGAGCGCCATTCCTCACCAGGCTCTTCCTATGCAGTGAGTCCCCGGCCAGATGAGCAGCATCCCCACTGGCAGATGGAACATCAAGGCTGGGGGTGCTGGCTTCTCAGGGGGAAGAGAAGAGAGACCCGGGCAGGGATGTTGCCAGTCTGTTCAGTGCCTGCCACCAGGGTGGTGTCCAGCAAAGAAAAGCAGAATGAATAAGCCACAGGTGCTTGTAAGGCACCCTGCACCGCAGCCTGCAGTGTGTGTGTGTGTGTGTGTGTGTATGTGTGTGTGTGTGTATGTGTGTGTTTAAATCCTGGGAGAGAGGTAGTCAGAGGACTGGGTGCTTTTGCTTGAAATACTGGGCACTCAGCGATGATTCTACACAGGCAAGCCAGATCAGTAAGAGGCAGTTCGTGCGGTCAAGCCCATAGTGAGCATGGCATCCGTCTCTGCCACCGCTTACACACTGTGCAGGCTAAGAAAGGAAAATGACATCTGTGGGCCATCCTGTCTACCTAAGAGTCTCTTCCGCAGTGAAAGTCTTCTGAAAGGTGTGTCTGAGGTCCAATTTTTTTATCCTCTCAGCTCATTCTGAGAGACCCATCCGCAACAGCCCTCCCCTAGATCTTCTGGTCACTCATATTCCAACCTTGCTCTCCCCCAACCAGGGAGAGACAATGACTTTGCCTCCGAAATCAATATAGATGGTGATTGTAGGCCAATATTTCCTGTCGGGCAAAGCAAACACTGGATTGTTATGCTTGGTGTTCTGGCCAAAAAGAGGTAGAATTGTCTGCACTGTCTTTTGGGGCCACTCCTGTAGGATCCATAAGGCTGCAGACTATTTCCATTCAGCATTTCGTAGAGAACCAAGCACAGGTTCTCTTATTCTCTATTCAAATGGTCACAGAAAACTACCCAGGAAGCCATGCATGGTATGCACTGAGGAACTCATGATGTGAACAAGGGAGTGTCTGTGATCTGACTGTGCAAATTATTTATGCCTTCAGGATCTGGTTTGTTATGGAATGTGACTATTTAAAGCTGGGTATAGCTTGCCTGGCCCGGTGGCTCAATGGTTGAGTGTCAACCTATGAACTGGGAGGTCATGGTTTGATTCCAGTCAGGGGCATAGGCCCAATGGCAGGGTCCCCCGTCCACAGAGACTTGCTCCCAGTCCCGGGTCATTAAGCTGATGTCTTCTCAGGGCAAAGCTTGGGCAGGGTGTCTCATGGGGTTGGGGCTGGGGGGGTCTCCTAACCCCGAGGTCGGCAAACTGTGGCTCCCGAGCCACATGCGGCTCTTTGGCCCCTTGAGTGTGGCTCTTCCACAAAATACCACGGCCTGGACGAGCCTATTTTGAAGAAGTGGCATTAGAAGTTTAAAAAATTTTAATCGCGCCGAAACCGGTTTGGCTGAATGGATAGAGCGTCGACTTGGGGACTGAGGGACCCAGGTTCGATTCCGGTCAAGGGCATGTACCTTGGTTGCGGGCACATCCCCAGTAGGGGGTGTGCAAGAGGCAACTGATCGATGACTCTCTTTCATCGATGTTTCTAACTCTCTATCTCTCTCACTTCCTCTCTGTACAAAATCAATAAAATATATATTTAAAAAATTTTAATCGCTATACTGTTGATATTTGGCTCTGTTGACTAATGAGTTTGCCGACCCCTGTCCTAACCGGTGACACAGCTCACCTGCACCCATGCGGGTGTGGCAAGCCCAACTAGTTGCTCTACAATTATTAGCAACTCCGGATGCTATAATCATGAAATCAACAGGTATTTATTGTGCGGAGCCCCGGGAACAAAAAGCACCGAAGAAATCAACAAAAACTCCTTATCTACTCGTGTGGCTGGGCCCCAACGAGGTGGCCACAGGTTGAGAAGAGACCCCTGGTCCCGCCTTTGTGGGCGGTGGGCCATGAGTAGGTGATCCGGCTTGCCTGTGTAGGATTATTGCTGAGTGCCCAGTATTTCCTGTGTGCCCAGCTCAGAGCTGAGGCCCATCAGCGCTCATCTGTGCACACCTGTGTGAAGCGGGGGGCAGGAGGCCCAGGGAGGCTAACCAGGTGATCCGGGCGCTGCCTGGGGGTGACCCCGTGGGACTGGAACCCAGCTCTGCCTGACTTGGCCAAATGCTTTTGTTTTGAAAACACCTGGCTACTCTGATGACATTTTATTAGCTCGAGGCTTTTCTTTCCTTCCTCTTTTGAGCGGGAAGCACTGGTGCGCGAACCAGGTTTGCTGTGCGCTGCTGTGCATGTCCTTCTGAGTCCCGGGAGGGGAGGCGGGGCAGCTGGTCCGCCCCTGCGGTTCTGCAGGCCGAGCTCCCTGCACGAGGCTGAGGCCTGGGTGCCCTGACCCGGTCATTCTGAAATCAGGGGGGCCCCCCCGGGGAAGGGTGCAGGCCGCGGAGAGCGCGGGGCCGGCTCAGGCTCGGGGCTGGAGATGACTCACCTGTGGCTATTTGTGCCTCATCTGTTTCTCGATCTGATTGGGCTGCGAGAGAGCCGAGCCTCCTTACTCGGTGCTGAGTAAGCAGCCCGAGCCGCCCTCCCTGCCCACCTCGGGGCTCATCTGGAGCTCCCTCTCCTCGCCCTCAGCGGCAGCGGGCCCCTGGGGGCTGCGGGAAGTTCCCCCCAACTGCCCTGATCCAGGTCTTCCCAGCAGCCGCCGGTCCTGGCTCCCCGGCCCCTCTTCCCTCCGCTCTCAGTTCACACGTCGCTGTCTCAGGGAGCCCTCTCCAACGATACCCGCCTTCGCCATCTCGGGGGTGGCCCTCGCCATGTGCTGGGGCGGAGTCTGCCCTCCCTGACGGTCACCGGTGGGTAATTAACTAACTGCCCCATTGGTTCTCCCGTCTCAGCTGCAGGCAACTCCATCCTTCCCGTCTCCCAGGCCAAACCCCTTGAGCTGTTCTCCACCCCTCGGTCAGCAAATCCTGAACATTCTCTCTCCAAGTCCTCACAACGGGACCCCCCATCGTGGCCCCACTCACCCTCACCCGCCCGAGGCTCGGTTTCACCTCAGGGCCTTTGCACTGCTGCCCCCTGTCTGCGTGGCTCCCTCCCTCCCTCTCTCACTCTTCTTGTCTTTGCTCTGTGAGGTCTTTCCTGACCATTTTGTTTAATGTTGTGCCCTTCTACTCGGCACACCCCACTTTCATTCTCTTCCCCGATTCTCTGTGGCACCCCCTCCCTTCTAACATGCGGGTACTTTACCCACTGATTTTATTAGTTGTTGGTCTTCCCATCACTGGGATGGAAATTCTTCAAAGGCAGGGAGTTCTGAGTCTCCGGGTCACTGATGTAGCCCCATGACTCGCCCGGGGCCTGAATGAATGAACTAATAGCAGCCTGCCCTCACCCTGAACAAGTGCATTCCTCCAATGCAAACATTCCTGTTCCCCTGGCGGGTTAGACCAGGGAGCTCTGGAGGGTCCTGGGGGAGGCAGGCCTCGGGGGGCACCCAGCTCTCCTTGGCATGCCATCCCCGCCATCCTGGCCTCAGGACCACGCCACGGAAGGGCCTCGGGCTGGGGCCCCAGCGGCGGCCACCTGAACCTGTAGGTGCCCACAGTCTCTCTACTTGGCTGTGTTTCATGGCTCTCGCCGTGCTGGGAGGCCCTGGCCCAGAAGGGGCCCTGGTCCCGGGGCAGGGGCCCTCCAAGTAGGGGCAGTGGCCGCTCTAACTGCCACCAAGCACCAGGGGCCAGACTTCAGCCTCAAGGACAAGCTGCTTCCTTTGGGACATTGCAGCCAACCGGTGGGTGTTTGCAATGCCGGTGTCAGCCCACCATGCACAGACCCCAGGAGGCGGCTTCCTTGCCAACGCATTCATTTCCCCAGTGTCCCTGCCAGACCACAGGCCCTGGTGGTCAGGGCATGAGCTGTCCTGGGCATTTGCAAGGCAGGGGCCTAGCCGGGAAGTGCGTGCATGTGGCCATGGGTGTGTACGTGTGTGTGCATTTGTGCGTGCAGCGTTTCACAGGCCAACTGCCCCACCCCGACGATCGGTTGGTTGGTCTGGTCTGTCAGTCTCTGTAGTCACGACAGCCCTGCAGACCCTGCCTCCCATTTGCTCCCTGGGGAGGGCAGACAATCCAAAGCCATCCAATCAGCAGAGGAAGCCGGTGTGGCAGCGGAGGGGCCGGGCGGGGTCAGAGGCCGGGCCTGGGGCTGTCCGTGCACCACTGGCCTCGGGGTCCCTGTACACCAGTGGGGCAGGGGTGGTTGGGGTGGGGGGAGAGGGACTCATCATCTCTGGGTCCCTCTGGGCTCACACTCTGGGCCACCCACCTTCTTACACAAGCCAGAAGCTTGAACCTGTACTTGAACCTGCTCCTGGCCCACAGGGACACCCACAGGGACATCCAGGACAAAGGCTGACCTGCGACGTGCAGAAACACCAGGAGATTCTCTCCCAACAACAACACCGACCGTTCCCGTGCCCGTTCCCGTGCCTGGGCCAGGGAGGGGTGGCGATCCAAGCCTGGTGTGGTTACTTTGCTCTAACAGAATCCCACTGGCCCGATGACTTATCTTTTACGGGTCTGGAGACTGAAGTCCAAGTTCAGGTGCCCGCAGCTTCAGCTGCAGACGGCCTCTCCTGGCCTTCGCCCGGCCTTTCTCGGGGTGCCTCCGGGGGGTCCTTCCTTCTTCCTTTTAGGACCCCGTCCTATTGGATTAAATCCCCACCCTTCTGACCTCCTTTAACCTCAATTACCTTCTAAAAGGCCCACCTCCATCCCGACCAGGTGGCTTAGAGTTGCCCCAACAAGCCAAGTCTACAGGTTCGATCCCTGGTCTAGGACACACACAAGAATCCACCACTGAAACCGGTTTGGCTCAGTGGTTGGACTGCGGACTGAAAGGTCTCGGGTTCGATTCCAGTCAAGGGCATGTACTGTGGTTGCGGGCACATCCCCAGTAGGGGGTGTGCAAGAGGCAGCTGATCGATGATTCTCTCTCATTGATGATTCTAACTCTCTATCACTCTCTCTTCCTCTCTGTAAAATATCAATAAAATATTTTTTTTTAAAAAAGAATCCACCGATGGCCACAACCGGTTTGGCTCAGTGGATAGAGCGTCGGCCTGCGGACTGAAGGGTCCCAGGTTCGATTTCGGTCAAGGGCATGTACCTTGGTTGCGAGCACATCCCCAGTTACGGGTGTGCAGCAGGCAGCTGATCAATGTTTCTAACTCATGGATGTTTCTAACTCTCTATCCTTCTCCCTTCCTCTCTGTAAAAAATCAATAAAACATAAATAATAAATAAATAAATAAAAGAATCCACCAATGGATGCATACGTGAGTGGAACAACAAACCAATGTTTCTCTCTCTCTAAAAACCAATTTTTAAAAATCACTAAAATAATCACATAGAAGGCCCGCCTCCAAAGAGTCCAGTGGGGGTTGGGGCTCCAACATAAGGACTTTGGGAGACACAATTCAACCCGTAGCACGGGCTCCTGTGGTCATCCCCCATCCCAGCAGGTGGGCGTTACAGTAGCCAAGGCATCGACATGAACTTGAGTTGAGAGATGACCTGTCCAGGGTCCCATCAGAAAAGAGGAAAGAAGCCGGGGACTGACACTTCCCTTTGCTCCTCTCCCAACTCCAACTTCCTGCGAGACCCCAGGCCCCCTCCCCGCGGGCAGGGGCATGGAGCACATCTGGGGCAGGCGGGTGCGGGTGCCAGCCTCCCCGAGGAAGCTGTGTCAGCTGGTGGCTCAGCCCTATCAGCATCCTCTTTCCCCAGGCACTTCTCGAATGGCTCACAGGAACTCCCAGCCGAGGCGGCTGAGCACAGACTCAGGGCCCCGGGAATGTCCACGGCCTCGGCGGTGACATCACTTCTTGTCCCCACAGCCTTCCTCTCTACCTCCCGTTTGGAGAAGGGCTGGGCGGGGGCAGGGCTGACAGCAGGCAGTCCCGGGCCGGTCGCTGCAGAGTGGACACGTCGCAGAGGCAGGAGGCGTGGGTTTGAGCTGCAGCCTCTGGGGTTGTCAAAACCACAAGAGAGAGAACCCGAGAGAGACTTGGGGGGAGGGGGGCGGGGAGCCCGCACACGAGAAAAATCCGCCCCAGTCAGAGCGAAAAGTGAGACAGAGAAACTGAGCATTGGCTTCCATGAAAGAAACACAGCGCAGGGGGTTGTTAAATGACTAAGTGCTGGGGCCACAATGACAGTGACAATGACAGAGCCTCCTGCAGCACGTGTGTGTACGTGTGTGTACATGTGTGCACGCGTGTGAGGATGCATGAGGATGGATGAGCGTGAGGCTGTGTGCCCACAAGTGTGCAAAGCTATGTGTGAGCATGATTGGGCACACGCCCTCGTGATCACGTGTGTGTGTGTGTGTGTGTGTGTGTATACAAGGGTGTGTCTATGAGATTGTGTGTGTGCTTATTGGTGTGTAAGGGTGTGCACATGTGCATGTGTGTGAGGGCGGTGTGGCCAGCAGAGCATTCAGGATCTGCCCAGCGTCACAGCGGCCTGGGCCCAATGCCACCGCCAGGGGAAGAAGTAAGGCTCAGGCTGGGAGGTGACGGCCAGGGTTACTGGTGTGGGGACCACGGCCAGTCTCCGGAGAAAAGAAATACCAGGACATTTGTCACCGAGGGGCACGTGGTGCAGGTTAGAGGCCTGGACTCCGGAGTTCATGGTGGTCAGAGTTCAAATGCCAGCCTGGCCATATACCAGCTGTGTGGCCTTAGGCAAGTCACCCAACCTCTCTGTGCCTCAACTTCTCCTCCTGCAAAACGGGGATAATGACTTCCCTCACAGGACGGCTCTGGGGGTCCAGGAGATCAGAGACGTGGAGCTCTTAGGACAGCCCCTGGCTTCCCAGAGAGCCATTTCCTCAAGTCCTGGAGGCTGCAGGTCTGAGGTGGGCAGGCCAGGCCTTTGGAGGCCTCTGGCTTGCAGGTGGCCATCGTCAAGCTCGCTGTGTCCTCACATGGTCTTTCCGCTGTACCTGTGCTTCTCAGAGTCCAGCTGTCCCCTTTCTATAAGGGCACCAGTTATAAAGACCTCCCTTAAAAAAAAATACATTTTATTGATTTTTTTTTTACAAAGAGGAAGGGAAAGGAACAGAGAGCTAAAAACATTGATGAGAGAGAAACATCGACCAGCTGCCTCCTGCACACCCCCCACTGGGGATGTGCCCACAACCAATGTACATGCTCTTGACCGGAATCGAACCTGGGACCCTTCAGTCTGCAGGCCGACGCTCTACCCACTGAGCCAAACCGGTTTCAGCTAAAGACCTCATTTTAACTTAATCACCTGTTAAAAGCCCTTCTCTCTTAACACTTTCACATGCTGAGATTGCTCAGGTTACGGTTTCGACGTGGAAGTTGCATTCTCTCACCATTCTGGAAGCTAGAAGGCCGAAGTCAGGGTGTTGGCACAGCTGGTCCCTCCGGGAGGTGCTGAGGGAAAAACTGTCCCAACCTCTCTCCTGCCTCCCTGTGGTCACATCCATGCTCCCAGTCTGTGTGCCTGCCTCCCTGTCTCTGTGCGGACACCCACTGCCGGAGCGAAGGCCCCCCCTAGTCCAGGATGATCTCATCTTGGGATCCTCATCTTAATTACATCTGCCAAGACCCTTATTCCAAATGAGGTCACATCCCAAGATTCCGAGGGGACTTGTGTCTTAGGGCCCCAGGAGGGACGCTGGCCCCTCCCAGGGGAGGCCACTGCGGCCTTGGAGGGCCCTGGCCAGCGGGGTCTAAGGAGGAGCAGCGCCTGCCTTCAGAGGCCCCCACGCAAGGTGCGACTGATGAGCCCGCGTGGGCCTGGACGAGAGGAAGGGCAGAGGAAATGCGGGAACGGCGTCCAATGGTGGTGGGGACTCTGGTGGGGGAGGGAAGGGGCCTCAGGGGGGAGTGTGCCAGGCAGGGAGACTCAGGGAAGGTTTGGGCAAAAGTTCCTGAAGGCAGACAGAGTGGAGAACAGATGGGGACCTGGGCAGTACCCACGGCCCCGCCTGCTAGCTTCCCAGGCCGTGGCACCCAGCCCCAGAGTTTGAACCCAAGGATTCCTGGAAAGGCACAAGTGGTTTCCGGGCCTCAGCCCCTCCCAGCTCAGCCCAGCGGGGTTGTTCTCATTCCCTCTCCCCGCCCTCCGCCTCCCCCAGGCATGCAGGCCTACAAGGGCCATCTATAGGGGAGCAGAGGCCTTCACCAGTCATTTCTGGAGAAACTCCCTAGAACATGGTGGGCAAACTGCGGCTCTCAAGCCACATGCGGCTCTTTGGCATCTTGAGTGTGGCTCTTCCACAAAATACCCCGGCCTGGGCAAGTCTATTTTGAAGAAGTGGCATTAGAAGAAGTTTTAAGTTTAAAAAATGTGGCTCTCCAAAGGAATGTCAATCGTTGTCCTGTTGACATTTGGCTCTGTGGACTGATGAGCTTGCCGACCACTGCCCTAAAACTTCCCCCCTCGCTCTCGTTCCTCTGATTCAGGCCATGTGAGGGCGACCCCCAAAGCCAGGACCACAACTCAGTACACACATGGGCCCCATTTTCAAATAATAAATAGCATCTCACATGTATCACGCACATATTACTAAGCGACAATTACTGCATCAGCATTTCATTACCTGATCGTCTCGTTTAACCCCCAAAACACCCCTGTGAGGTAAATAGCGTTTTTGTTTGTTTGTTTGTTTGTTTTTAAATATATTTTATTGATTTTTTACAGAGAGGAAGGGAGAGAGATAGAGAGGTAGAAACGTCAATGAGAGAGAAACATCGACCAGCTGCCTCTTGCACACCCTCCACCGGGGATGTGCCCGCAACCAATGTACATGCCCTTGACTGGAATCGAACCCGGGACCTTTCAATCCGCAGACCGACGCTCTACCACTGAGCCAAACCGGCTTCGGTGGTAAATAGCGTTTTAGTCTCCATTTTACAGACGAGGAAGCCGAGTTCCGAGAGCTCGCGGCTCCAGGTCCAGTGCTCTGTCCACACAGCTGGCGCTGACCTCACGTGTCCAGGAGGGTGTTTCCCCCCCTCCTTTTTTTTTTTTTTAATGAAGAACCATTTTATTTTTAATATTTTTTATTTATTCATTTTAGAGAGGAAGGGAGAGGGAAAGAGAAACATCAATGATGAGAATCATTGATCGGCCACTTCCTGCATGCCCCCTACTGGGGACTGAGCCGGCAACCAGGCAAGTGCCCTTGACCAGAATCCAACCCAGAACCCTTCAGGCCGATGCTCTGTCCGCTGAGCCAAACCAACGAGGGCCAGGGGGGCTTCTTTAAGCGGCTTCTCCCTCTCCCACCTGCCTCTGCCGAGAAAAGCCAGGGGGAGTTTGCCGGACTTTGTGGGGAGTGGGAAGAAGATACAGACGGGTCTCCCTCTGAGCTGGGGTTTCTGACCCCCAAGCCCCACCCCCATCGGGTCTGAGGTCCAGGAATTCTCAAAGACCCCCTCCTTTTTCCTGCCTGGAGCGCCCGGTCCCCGGTGCCCTGTGGGGTCGGGGGGGGGGGGAGGCAGGCAGAGGGCCTCTGCTGTCCCAGAGGCTGTGCTGGGGCTGCTGGTGTGGACAGAGGAGCCCGGCCGCCCTCAGCCACAGACCGAGGACCTCAGAGTACTGTGGTCAGGCACTCACGACACGGGGATGTCCCCAAAGGCCCCCTACGCCACCATCCTGTGCCCAGCCACCGAGACCAGCCTCCTGCCACTCCCACCAGCCACAGAGGGTACAGCCAGATCGGGTTTCCCCTCCTGACTTCCTGCACAGCCTCAGCCCATCTACACACCACACACACACACACACACACACACACACACCCGTCACCAGGGGCTGATCACCATCACTCCACGCAGCCACCGCTCTTAGCAACAGCCCCGCCGCCCACCAGGAGCTGGGAGACAGCGCATCTTCATCTCCATTTATCTGATGCTGATGCTCTAGTTCCGGTTCCCTCCCACCTCCCCCGGGGCGGCGTGAGGGAGACGGAGTGGACCCAGCGGGCAGGTATGACGGGGAGGGGGGACAGGGACAGGAAGAGCCGACGACACCCATGTTATCACTGATCGCTGTCCGCAGGTGGCCCGTGTGGCTCTGCCCGCCTCCCTCACCTCTCCCCACACACGGCCCCTGCCCTGAGAACAGACCGGCCTCAGAGGTCAGACACGCGCCCGAGGGTGCAGTCAGGAGGCAGCCGAGTGGTGTGGGGTCAGTACCGGACCCCGATCCCTCTGAGGCCGCGCTCCATGCCCCTGTACCAGACCACCTTCTGGGGTGGCTCACCGTGGGCCGGCGACCTCGAGGATGAGCCCGGCACGAAGGCTGGCACCGAATAGGAACTTTCATCCTCAGACCATCAGGACACTGCATCCAGGGGCCGTGGGGAAGCGATTCCGAACATGCATTGGTCTTGTTTCTCCTGGCACCCCTCCCTGGGGCGGAGAAGTGAGAGGCCTGGCCACTCCCCACTCTCGCCCTCTGGGGTGGCTGGCAGGGGGTGTTTCCGTTCTGGGGGAAGCTGGGAGGGGCCCCTGAGAGGCCAGCCACGGCTGGCTGCCCCCCACACACACCCCCCCAGAGGTGGGGCTGGCAGTGATGACAGGAGCAGAGACTTCCAGGATGGAGCTGGCACAGCTGTCCTGTCACCCCCCACCTCCCACCCTGAGGCCAACCGCCAGGACCTCTCTGCCCGACACTCAGGACCTGAGGCGCGGGTAACAGTGATGTCAGAGCAGCTCGCCCCCGGGTCACGCTCACCTCAGGTGTGTGGCCTCCAACTTCCCGAGACCTAGGACTCATTCCCACAATCCTTCACCCAACACCTGCCACATGCTGCGTGCTGTGCCAGGGCAGAGCTGCGGGCAAGACCGGCTGGTTCCAGCCCCAAGGATCTTACCACCGAGCGCAGCAGAGGGCACCACAGGGAGGCAGAGGCAGGCCTCAGACTCCGCGTGTCCTGGCTCCCGGTCAGATCCTGAGGCTGCGGGTCAGCGAAGGCCTGTGAGGAGTGCACGCAGAGCTGCGGCCTCACCGGGAATTGGGTGGGAGGAGGAGAGGGCAGTGTGGATGGACCCGGAGGCCAGGGGGCCCCACGGGATCCCCAGGGAGGCACGCAGAATGGGAGTCGTGGGAGAGGGAAGCAGCACTCAGGCCCTGCTCTGGTCCCTTTCCAGCGCCTGGTGCCACCGGACACATCCATGTGTCAGCTGGTTTCATACGTGTCCCAGCACCAGCGAGAGGGCTCCACGGGGCAGGGCCTAGAACGGTGCCTGGCACAGGCAGGAGCTCGCTGCACACATGGTGAGTGAGTGAGTGACCCCTGTGAGTCCTATTTCTATGCTACCGGACAGACAACAGAGAGTCAGACCCTGTGTTCTTGTTTCTAAATGAGGAACGTGAGACGTCAGTTTTGGAAGAGGTAGGCGATCTTGCTTTCTTCCTTCGGGATTTATGCGTCACATTTATAGGGAACAAAGAGAAAGAACACTATTGACCTGGAGGAGGGGGAAGCATGTCAGGTGTACGAGGGTGTGTGCCCGACCACGTGGCCCCTGCGGCTCAGAGAAATTAAAGCATCCTTCCCATCGCTTTATGACACAGGTGGGAAGCCAGGCTGGGGAGAAAGCCAAATCCTGAAATAGTTTAGCCACCCCTTTAAAGGAAACAGGAAACAAAGAATCCAAAAAAAAATACCACCTCTGCTGTCATGGAACTTAAATTCTAGCAGGAGAGACACCAAGCGATGAGCTCGACTAACCTGAGGGGGAGATGGGGGGGGGGGGGGGGCAGGGGTGGAGTGTGCAATGGGTGGGATGGATCCGGGCTCCCGGGGTAGCCTGTGGAAGGAAGACACACTCTGGCTGAGATGCTGAGATGCCAAAGGCAAGCAGGAGCTGTAGGGGGTGAAGGTGGGGCACAGGAAGAGATCCTGCATCCCAAGTGAGAAGAGGGAAGGCCTGGAATAACCAGGGGTGGCTGGCAGGTACCTGAGAGCCGGGGTATGGGTTGAATGAGGCAATGCTGGGAGACATGCAGCTCTGTGCTGGGGTCACTCCGCCCGTGACCTTCATTCTTGGGGCCTTGAAAAAGCCTAGTTCCCGACCTGGAGCAGTCCTACTGGGGGAGCGGCTGGGAGGGGCGGCATGGGCCCCAACAGCGAGGCCCTCTCTCCCCAGTCCCTCCCTGCAGCACTGGCAGGCAGAGCGGCAGAGTGGGGGGCCGGCTGTCTCCCCACTCCAGCCATAGTTCCCCACGGCCCCAAGGAACTATGCATGAGCCCAGAATCAGAAACCAAAAGACCGGAGTTCTTAGGCTCAAGACCTCGTGCGTCCATTGATCCTGAGAGGCCAGTCTTTGCAGGTTTGAACATCTGCAACAGCGCTCTCTCCAGCCAGCGTGCCCAAGTTCACACTTCTGGTGCCACAGAGTCAGGCCGAGTCTCCAGCAGCATCACGGGTTTGGTGAAACAGTCTGGAGACCCCGGCTGTGGCCTCCTGCTTGGAGCTGACTAAAAGCAAGCGGACAGAAACTGCCTGCGCTCTCACAACTCCCTTCTGGAGAAGCCACTGCCCTGACGACTTCATGGACTCTGCGCTTTCCTGGGAAAAACATGTGTGTCTTGTTCTTGTCAGCAGAGCTCATAGACTAATCTCAGCCGTAAATCTTGCCGTCTTTGACAGAGGCTTTCAGACTCCAAAGAATTATCTGGCCAAAGAATTCCTAACAAGATCACTGGCTCACAGGCTCCTGGACTGAAAATTCCATGTAGGACAGGAACAACCATGAAGCCCTGTTCATACAGGGACACCTGGCAGGCATGGCTCAGTGGTAGAGCGTCAACCTATGAACTAGGAGGTCATGGTTCGATTCCCGGTCGGGACACATACCCGGGTTTGGGCTTAATCCCCAGTGTGGGGCTTGCAGGAGGCAGCCAATCAGTGAATCTCTCATCATTGATGTTTCTATCTCTCCCTCCCTCTCCCTTCCTCTCTGAAATCAATAAAGATATTTAAAAGGAGGCAGAGGACTTGAGATTTCTCCAAAGACCCGGGAATGGCCAAAAAGCACATGGGAAGATGCTCAGCATCACAATCACCAGGGACACGCAAACCGGAACTGTAATGAGACACTGCGCACCCACCGGGATGGCTGTCAGCCGAGGAGCCGAAGAGCGGAAGGTGAGTGCTGCTGAGCACGGCGGACATTGCAATCCCTCGGCATTGCTGGCCGGGATGGAAAAGGGGTGACTGCCACACACAGGACAGCAGGCCCCCCAGTAATGTCCTTTCATTCCTAACACTGATGCCACAGGAACTCATTCACATCAATTAGCCTGTGGCACAATGGGTCTCATTGTGCTTGCTTCATTTAAAGTCGCAGAACCTATTTACGCCATTAATTGAGGATCTACTGATCCTCAACAGATGACCCATAGGACCCAGCAATTCCACTTCCGGCGGTGCAACCAAGAACGGAAAGCAGCGGCTCAAACAGAGTTGTGTCCCCCACGTTCAGAGCAGCATTACTCACAACTGAGAGGTGGAAGCTACCCACGTGTCCATCGTGGCTGAATGGATAAACAGAATGCGGTCCACCCACACCGTGAAGTACTCAGCCTTAAAAGGAAGGAAATTCTGACACGTTACACCACAAATGAAGCTTGAGGGCATCATGCTACAGGAGTCACAGCAGACACACACTGTAAGATTCCCCTATCGGAGGCCCTAGGAGTCAGATTCATGGACAGAAAGTAGGATGGTGGCTGCCAGGGGCTGGGAGACAATGGACAGTTTTGCAAGATGAAAGTAATTCTGGGATGGCTGGCAGTGATGATTGCATAACAAGGTGCCGCCGACCTGTATGTTTTGAAATTTTTTAAAAATTACATGTGACTCAGTGGTTGAACGTCAACCCAGGAACCAGGTCGCTAGTTCGATTCCTGATCAGGACACGTTTCCATCTTCTCTATCCTTCTCCCTTCCCCTCTCTCTAAAAAAAATAAATAAAATTTTAAAAAATACAAAATTCCATGTGAAAGAGACTTTGTTTCTTCAGGTCCTGGAATCAAGCAGCAAACCAGGACCTGCTGAGGGACCTGCCACAGACACGCAGTTCCGATCACGTAGGCATTTGAACTTGACCACCTGCGGAAGGAACGGTGCTCTCCAGGCAGCCTGAGCCCCAGACACCATCCCCTCACCCGCCTGGCTGGCTGCTGGAGGCGCCTGAGGTCGGAACGGAGACTGAAGGAAGAGAATCTGCAATGCCTGTTACTTTGCTAGTGGCCGCTGCTGCCCCGGGCCTGGGGCTCTGCATGGGCGGAGCTGGTGGGAGTCAGGTAACAGGACACGGAGGACAGTGACGTGTACCACGAGTCCCCTCTGCTTCCCAAACCCATGTTGTCAGTAGGGGCCCAAGTGACCAGCTCTGGGCAATAAACCATAAGCAGAAGCGGCCTGTGTGCTGTGGGGTTACTGGGCTGAAGCAACAGGCACTGCCCCCCAGGGTGGAGCCTTCCCTTGCCTAGGTCCCCAGCAGACAATGCTAAAAGCACAGGCCCCAATGCCTCATGACGGAAAGGCAGTGAGAGCAGGTCAGCAAGAACTAAGCCTTTTTGAATCCCTGGGATCTGGGGATCATTTGTTACTGCAACAGAGCCTTGCTTATCCTCACACACACGGTGCATGATGGGAAGAGAGGGTTACCACGGAGACCGCAGCCCTAGATCCACACTCTATGCTGAGAAACCTCAGAGAAAGCACATGCTCCGTCTGGGCTTCGGTTCCCCATGTTAATCTTAGAAAAACAGGAACTTCGTTCCACCGAGGGAAGGAGACAGGTGCTGCGTGCTCACTGCCAGCCTCACCGCCTGGCCCTCCAGTTCCCCATCTGATCTCTCGGGGTCACCCATGGCTTCCAGGGCTGGACGCAGGAACCTCAGGGAGCCCCTCAATAAATGGATCCGGTGTCAGGAGCCAAGAAGGGGTGAGCCTGCTCACTCCCCTCACAACTTCAGCCTCCTCTTCAGGAACAGCCTGAGACCCAGCTCCTAGCTGAGATGGGGTTTTTAAACTGACCTTGACCTCAGCCTATCTTGGGAGCCCTCACCCACCTAGAAGGCCCCTCCCCAGAGCTGGGAGCTGCACCGGGCACTGGACCACCCACGCAGCACAGACTGCGGGAAGTGTCTGCCAGGTGAGGGGGCAGGCGGAGGCCAGGGCACCTCCCGGGCATGGAGGACATCACAGGACAGACCCGACACACGTGGGAACCTGGAGGTGCCAACAGCACCGGGCTTTATTTCCAATCACAGAACGCCCTGACCTCCCACTGTCACCCCTTCTGAGCCCAGGAGGGAGACAGGCCTGGGCCCACCCACCGGCCCCACCTGGGAGGGCGGGGCCTGAGTCCACCTCTGGCTGAGGCCGGGCAGGGCTCTCCCCTCACGGGCGCTCCTGGCCGAGGGAAGAGGCCGGAGGCTAAGTCCTCCAAGTGGCCGGCCCTCAGGTTGTCCTCCAGGGTGCGCGGGCGGGGCTGGGGCGCCTGGGGTTCGGACCAGATCGGGGTGGGGGACAGGACCCGCGCTGGCTGGGCCTGGGTGGTGGATGAGGTGGTGTCAGAGGGCCACTTTGGCAGCAGGTCACCCCAGTTCCAGCCTCATCCCCTTTAGGATCTCAGAGTCGGGGTCACCTTGGGAGGGATGGGGCAGCCCGCGGGAAGTGCTGGATCCCGGAGGGTGCCTTGGGTCAGGGCAGGGAGACCCCCAGTCCTGCCCCCAGGACCCCGCAGTCCCCAGGCCCCCTCCAGGCGCCCGCCCCTCCCAGGGGCCCCAAGCCATACCGGGTGGGAAGGGCCGGTGGGCCGCTGCTGGTGCTGGGCCTTGGCGGTGACACAGGACCAGAGGTCCAGGCTCTGGGGGCTGGAGCTTTTCTCGGACTTTGGAGGGAGAATATCCCAGCCCAGCAGACAGTGCTGTGGAGGAAAAGGGGTCAAGGCCTCAAATAGTCATGGTATCCCCTGGAGACGGAGGCTCCCCCAGGGCAGGGGCTGTGTCTACCCACTGGGCCTCCCTTTTCCTGACCCTGTTGGCCCAGGCCCTGACCCAGACCGCTGCGGACGGAGCACTTCCTGTGCGCTGGGCTCTGCCCCACGCATGGACTGGTACTGATTCACTCAACACCCCACCTCACCACACCAGCCTGGGGACAGTACACTGTGCCCATTTTACAGATGTGCAAACCGACTCTCCTTGGCATCCCTTATCTTCCCCCAGGCCCAGCTCCCCCAGGAGTGACGGGGGTCCCCGACACGGGAGACGCATTATGGGAGGCACTATGGAAGCACAAGGGCCCGGCTTCCAACCCCAGCTCTTCCACCTGCTGCCCTCGGCCAGCCTCCGCCCCCGGCCTCCGCGTGCTCCTCTATAGAGGGCGGCGGCAGAGCCTGTGCTCCCGGCTGCGTGGGGCTCCGTGAGACGACGCTCCTCAGCACTGCGCACCCACAGGAGAGCTCAGGGCACGGCCCATTCACACCAGCGTGCGGCAGACACTCCTGGATGCCAGGGTGTGGGTGGGTGCCCTGCGCCCCGGAATAAGCAGAGCAGTGATGGAAGTGGCCTGGTCCAGGTGCTCAGCCTCGCTGGGTGGCCTTGGCACAGTCCCTGGCCGGCCCTCCCTGGGCCTCAGGCTCCATCTGGGGCCCGGGGCCAGCCCCACCTCCCCCCCATCCAGGCTCCCCGTGGCCCTCACCCGGGGCAGGGCCAGCGTGTCGGAGGCGTCGAAGCTCTTCCGCCGGTGGATGCGGTAGCGATGGGGCGGGTCCAGGACGGACTGTGGGATGCTCACCCTGAGGGGGGTGGGTAACAGTGGGGGCACTGGCGCAGAGGTTTCCTGGCTGCTGTGGGGTCACAGCCCCAGGTCCATCTTTCCGTCCCTCACACCGGGGGCTCCAGGTCTGACTCCCTCCTCAGCTGCCGCTGCCCACAGGTGCCCTGCTCTGGTCACTCACCGGACCTGCGCTGGGTCCGCCAGCGTCCTAGGGCCCCGCTGGTCCCGGGGTGTCCTGCACAGGCGGCAGGGGGCGCCGGGGTCCGAGGGCACCAGGAACAGACGCCGGTTGACACGGTAACAGTACACGCCTGGAGGCCCGCAGAAGCAGGGGCCTCAGCCGGGAGCCCAACCCCGGGCCCCTTGCTGCCCCAACCTCACAGGCCCGCCAACCCTGCCAACCGCCCTCTCACTCTCACCGGCACACGTGCACACACGCAGAGCATGCACGCAGACCTACGCTCACACACAACACACGGAGCACCACTTCCTCAAGCTGGACACACATGTGCACACAAATGCACACTGGCCGGCACCTTTGCATGTGGAAATGTCACATGTGCACAACACAAAGCATGGCTTTAGTCACATTTGTGGACGCATGCACGTGCCTATAGTTGTGATCACACACACACACACACACACACACAGGGTGCACACAGAGTCCTGTTCACATGAACATCCCTTACGCACGTATGCACAGTGTGCACTACACATGCAACTCGCAGCAGACTTATGTGCTGTGACTGAGCCGGGACCCTCCCCCCACAGGCAACGCGTATGGAGAGAGGAGGGCGAGGGAGAGGGAGCACACAGGAAATGGGGCAGCTGAGGAGCAAACGAAGGCTGCGGGGGGAGCGGGAGGCAGAGTGACACAGGCTGACCCTGATCCCCAGGAGGCCGGGCCTCGGCTCCCTCCCCTCCCCGCTCCCCCCCCAGGGCCTGCTCTGCCCTGTCCGGACACCAGGCCTCCCCTCCCTGATCCCCAGCGCCCAGCCGCCTCCCCAGGCCCCCAGGACCCCGGCCGGGCTCCGGGGCGGCCCGCGGGGCTTACACTCACATTCGTGGTCCTCCGGGCCGCTGTCGCTCTCCCGCCGGCCCGGGAGCTGGGCTCTAGGAGAGCGAGAGGGTGAACAGGCCAGCGACAGGGAGGGTCCCTGCGCCGCCTGCCCACCGCTGGCCTGCCCCTACTCACTCGGGCTCCCTGTGGATACACTCCTCCTTGTTGGTCTCCCGGAACGCCTGCAGCTCCGAGAAGAAGGCCTCGGGCTTGCTGCTGATGGGCGAGCGGTTGTCCAGGGACCCTGAAGCGGGCGAAGCACGGGGGCTGCTGGGCGGCCGCTGGCCAAGGCTCAGAGGACACTCAGTGCCGGCTCCCAGTCCGCCTGCTCTGTCCCCACCAGGCCTCACAGACCTGAAGGGACCCTCCACCCACGGTTTTGTGGGTGTCCACCCACCCTGATGCATACCCAACCGTCTAAGCAAACAGTGCTACAGAGCCCCTGCCATGGGCCGGACGCTGATTAAGTGCTGGGGAGAGAGCAGTGACCTAGACAAGCTCCCGCCCTCCCTCACTAATATGGCGGCAACAAACCGGCCACCTAAGAAGCATGCGGTACTACACTGGGGGGGGGGGGAGGCGTGTGCCGGGAAGAAGAGAGCAGAACCAGGGAGCCCAGCTGGTTAGGGCAGGGGTGCCAGGGGAGGCCTCTCTGAGGAGGTGACAGCTGGGAGGTGGGAGGGAGCCGTGTGGCCATCTCAGGCAGAAGAGCAAGCGCAAAGGCCCTGGGGCAGAGGTGTAAGTGAGGAACAGCCAGGAGGTGCAGGTGGCTAGAGGGCAGTACGGGATGAGAGTGGAGGAGATGAGGCTGGGAAGCCCGCAGAGGGCTTGGGGACCAGGAGTGGCATATTTAGATCGGCATGTGTTTTCACCCTCTGGCTGCTGTGAGGTGGGAGACAGGGTCACCGGTCTGAAGTGACTACGGGCATCCTGGCGGAGAGAAGTGGTCAGATGCTAGCAATACGCTGAAGGCAGGGCTACCAGGATGTGCCGGTGGGCTGGGAGAGGAGGAGTATGTGAAAAGGAGGCACGGGAATCAAGGTCGATCCCAAGGTTAGGACCTGACCGATAATTAGGCGCTTAGAGCTGCCATTTGCAAAGACAGGAAAGACTGCAAGTGGGAAGAAAGCCATCACCTTGATTCTGGACATGGAAAGCAATCTAAGACACTGCATGTGCCATACAGAGAAGACAGCCAGATACAGAAGTCTAGAACTCAGAGGAGTGGGTGGGCCAGACATAAAGACAGGGGAGTCCAGGCAAGCACTCAAGCACCGCCTCTGTGCCTGTCCCTGTACCAGGAGCTGATAGAAGGTGCTCACCACCAAGGGTGGGACATTCAGACACGCTAGGCAGCACGGGGTGGGGGCTCAGGCAGGGATGCAGGCAAGCTGGGGCCTCCTCCCCCAGCCCCCTCCCAGGCAAGGTGTGTGCATGGGGCGGGCCACACCTGCAATCCAGTCATAGCCCAGGTAGGGTCTGAGGCGCCAGCTCCTCTCGGGCACTGGAGACTCCTTGTTGAAGGTCACACTCAGCTGACAAGGCAAAGACTCAGGGTTAGACCAGCAGGACAGGCCCGAAGGAGGCCCCAGCTTAGGGGAAGCAAAGGGGTTGTGTCTTAACTTCCATGCTGATGTGGGCCCCAAGGCTTAGCTGAGGGCTCTTTTTATTGACAGATAACCTGTTTGGTCCCCGCCCCTTTCTACGTGTGACTCTGAGTACGTAAGTGTGGCCTCAGCCTCGGTCTTGCCATCTGTAGAATGGGGTTCCTCGCCTCCTTCCCAAAGTGCCGTCTGAGGAACTAACCACCACCACTTACCCAGCACTGAGGCTGAGCTGGATACAACTTGTGGCATCTCCTGGGCAGCCTCTCACCTCGCACAGGAGGCTGCCCATGACTGCAGTTGTCAGACAGGGAAACTGAGGCTCAAAGGACCGCCCACCGGTGGATGCCCCTCTCTCCCACGTTACCTTGGGCAGCTTTCTCTGTTGACCCTGGAGGGACCTCGGGGCCCATGCCCCCGGCTCTGTGGATCGCTCCGAGTCATCCGAGTCTGGGGTGGCCAGCAGCGGGGCCCCGCAGGGCCTCAGGGGCTCCTTGGCAGGTGGGAGGGATGTCACCCCCGAGCTGGTCCCTCCAAGAGAGGACATGTCGCAGGAGTCACCTTCACTGGCATCCCGTGGGGAGGAGGTTCTCTGGGCCGCTGAAGGCGTCTTTTGGGACAATGACATCTCTGAGTCACAGCTGCTGCTGGCGTCCGCGTTTGACTAGAAGAGAGAGGCCAGGTCACCCAGCCACCTCCCTGGCTGGCATGCACTAGGCATAAAGGCCTGAGCTCCTGCTCCAGCCTCCGCTGCCCAGTCCAGTCCCTCCCCTTGCTGGGCCTCAGTTTTCTCATCAGCAATGGGCACGCTGCACAGGACAACCCTGGAGGCCTGGGTTCTGGCCTAGGGTCAGTAGCACGCCCCCCACCTCCCACCCCCATCCTCTGGGAGTTCCCAAGGTGAGCACCCACCTCTGAGGCCGCCTTGGCCACCGAGCGCCGCATGGTATCCTGCCTGGCCCACAGCTGCCTCAGCAGCTCCAGGTTGAGCTGCCGCAGCTGCGCCAGGTCCTTGATCTCCACCGTCCCGGGCATGGCGTCTGGCTTCCCGCAGCGACGTCGGATGTCGCCGACTCCCGGCTGCAGAGCCCTCAGGGCCGAGTTCCAGACCCAGCTCTGCCACCTGCAGCCAAGACAGCAGGACACAGGGCTGAGGAGGCTGCCCGGTGGAGTCAGAGGCCTGGGTCCCAATTCCTCCACGCTTGATACTCCCCAACCGTGCAGCCTCAGACAAATAAGCTAACCTTCCTTTTGCCTCCGTTTCTTCTCATCTGCCAAATGAGATCCTAACAGTATCTACCTCATGAGGATTAAATGAGGTAATGCATGTTACATGTCTGTTTGTTTTTAATATATTTTATTGGTTTTTTACAGAGAGGAAGAGAGAGGGATAGAGAGTTAGAAACATCGGTCAAGTGAAACATCGACCAGCTGCCTCCTGCACACCCCCTACTGGGGACGTGCCCGCAACCAAGGTACATGCCCCTGACCACAGTAGAACCGGGGACCCTTCAGTCCGCAGGCCGACGCTCTTTCCACTGAGCCAAACCGGTTAGGGCTACATGTTACATCTTGATACAGGTCCTGGCACACAGCACGTATGCAATAAATGTCTGTTATTATTCCTCTGGTCAGTGTGCTTTCTAAAAGCCCAAAGAGAACAATCGCTCTTGAACGGCTTGAACTAAGACAGTAGACCGGTTTGACTTACAGAAAACAATGAGGGCAATTCCACAAATGTAAGGCATTTTAACTTGTGAATCCAACACATCCCAGGCTCCTGCAGGGACTCTCCTCTCTCCTGCCCATTCCTCCTGCTTCCCTTTCTTTTTACAAATGAAGAAGCTAACGTTCAGAGAAGTTAAGCAACTTGCCCCAAATCACACAGCCAGTAAATGGCAAAATCAGTATTTGAACCTAAATCTAGCTCCAGGATCCACAGTCACCTTTCCCCAGGAGTGTGGATAGGGGCCTGAAAAGCTGCCTCCTATTCCCCATCTTTGCCCGCCCCCCCCCCCTTCCCCAGGGACCAGGCTCAGGGATACACAGATGCCTCTGGAAGGAGTTTCTGCAGGCTAGGGGAAGGGGCTCCCCACTTCCCTCAGGTCCCCAAGGCCGGACTCCCCGGAACAGAAAGTCTCTCTCAACACACACTATCCCAGTTCAACCCTGGGTCGGCTGACAGGCACCTCAGAAACTCTGCCCCACCCACACTCTTCGCCTGTGGACCGCCCACACCGGGGTGGGGATGGGGCCTCCTCAGTGCCCTAAAGCAGGGAGAAGCCAGACTTACACTGGACACCCTACCCCTCACACGCCCCGCAGGGAAGGGGGTACAGAGGAGATGCGAGGACTCTCCTATGCAAGCGCAGCGAACAGCCAGATCCGTGGGACCGGAAGTCCCGGCGCCCGCCCTCATCTGGTCAGATTTCCCTAGGGCCTAGCCGGTTTGGCTCAATGGATAGAAAGAACATCGGCCTGCGGGCTGAAGGGTCCGGGTTTGATTCCGGTCAAGGGCACATACCTCCATTGCAGGCTCGATCCCCAGGCCTGGGTGGGGTGCGTGGGAGAGGAAAGCAATTGATATGTCACTCTCACATTGATGTTTCTCTGTCTCTCCCCCTCCCTTCCACTCTTTAAAAAATAATAATAACAAAAGAGAACAGCCTGCAACGCCCTCCTTCCGGCTTCAGGCCCGATTTGAAAAGCTAAAAGCTAACAATAAAGAATTTTTTTAAAAAAAAATAAGGAACATTTTTTAAAATTGGTGGGAAGAAAAGAAAAGCTAAAAGCTGCGCAAATGCAACAGGAAGGCAAAGTTCAAAAGAGAGATGGGTAGCAAAAGCGGAGGGGGGGACGTCGGGGCGGGACCCCGGGAAAGGGAGACTCAGCCTACCTACCTTAGCACTTACAGGGAAACTCATCTTTCCCATCGCGCCCCGAACCCCGCGAGGGCACACGCGGGGCCTCCAACCGAGCCCTCTCCCCCGCCCCCACCCCATCCCCGGCCTAGCCGCTCTGCACTCACGGCCCGGAAGCCACGGATCCGCGCCGCCGGACGCCGCCTGTGCCGGAAGAAGTCCCGCCCCGTGCACCCTACGTGACGTCACGTGGGCGGGACCCAAAAGGCCGCCCTGATTGGTCAGGTGAGTGGCAGGGCCCAGACGCGCCTGGGAACGTAACTCCGCGTTCAGAAGCGACAGTTTCAATATTTGGGCGGGACTAACCGCGTTTCTCAACAGCTGATTGGTCAATTCCCGAGGTCGGGGTGTTCGGAATGGGGCGGGCTCCTGGGAGGCTGGAGGATCCCAGGCCGCGAGCTGTGTCACGTTTGGCGCCGGCAGGTTCAGAGGCCGCCTGGAAGCTGCTCCTAAGCTGTGGGATGCAGCTGTGGGGCTTTAACCTGGGCGAGTGTGATTGGCGGCTGGCGAATCATTCTTTCATACTTTTCCTTTTTTTTAAATATGTTTTTATTTATTTCACAGAGGAAGGGGGAGGGAGAGAGAGAAACATCAATGATAATAATCAATCATTGATCGGCTGCCTCTTGCACGTCCCCTACTGGGGATCCATCCCTGAACCGGGCATGTGCCCTGACCAGGAATCAAACCGTGACCTCCTGCCCTAGCTGGTTTGGCTCAGTGGATTGCACATAGTCCTGTGGACTGTAGGGTCCCAGGTCAAGGGCATGTACTTTGGTTGTGGGCACATCCCCAGTGGGGGGGGTGCAGGAGGCAGATGATTGATGTTTTTAAATCTCTGTAAAAAAAAAAATAAAAAAAAATCAGCCGGGACCGGTTTGGCTCAGTGGATAGAGCTTCGGCCTGCGGACTGAAGGGTCCTGGGTTCGATTCCGGGCAAGGGCATGTACCTTGGTTGCGGGCACATCCCAGTAGGGGGTGTGCAAGAGGCAGCTGATCGATGATTCTCTCTTATCGATGTTTCTAACTCTCTATCTCTCTCCCTTTCTCTCTGTGAAAAATCAATAAAATATATTTTTTTAAAAATCAATAATATATATATATTTTTTTTTTTTTTTAAACCGTGACCTCCTGGTGGATAAATCAAAGCTCAACCACTGCGCCACACTGGCCAGGCCTTTCATCTGTTCTTTAAAGCATTTATTGTTCCTATGCAGTGGGAGGCAGGTTAGAATTAAGAGGGGGCCCTACTTGGAGGAGCAGGTTAAGAAGTGGATACAGTCTGTAAAATATAAGTAAATTTAAATAGAGTGCCTACTATTCACCAGGTATTTTCCCAGCCTCATAAATACGCTTTAAGGTGTATGGGTGTTGTTGTTTTTTTAATTTATTAAGAGAGAGAAAGAGAAAGGGGAGGGGGAAGAGAGAGAGAGAGGAGCATTGATTTGTTGGTCCACTTACTAATGCAATCATTGATTGCTTCTTGTATGTGCCCCAACGGGAGACGGAACCTGAAACCTCAGCGGGCTCAGGGACTCCTGGTATTGGCACTTTCCAGGTGGGATTGAGATCACTACCCCGACCTGGCCCCATCACGAGAGGACTTATCGCAGGGGTTACCTTGATCGGCATTCCGTGAGGAGAAGGTTCTCTGGGCAGTAAGGACATCCACACAGAGACTTGTGCATGAGTGCTCCTGGCAGCATTATTCATAATACCCACACATAAAAAAGGAAATAATTCAAATGTCCATGAACTCACAAATGGGTAAACTAAATTTGGTATATCCATACCAATGGGAACTATCACTAAAAAAGGAAGAAAGTACTGGCACATGCTACAACATAGATCAACCTCGTAAGCAACTCGTAGGCATTTAAGCAAGGGGGAAAAATTGTCCATATAAAGACTTGCATATGAATGCTCACAGCAGCTATATCGTAAATGCAAATATCTGTCAAGAGGTGAGTGAATAAACAAATTGTGGGATAAAAGTGACACTTGCCCGGCTGGTGTGGCTCAATGGTTGAGTGCTGACCTATAAACCAAGAGATCAAGGTTGAATTCCTGGTCAGGGCACATGCCCAGGTTGCAGGCTCAGTCCCCAGGAGGCAGCCAATCAATGATTCTCTTCCATCATTGATGTTTTTCTCTCTCTCCCTCTCCTTTCTGCTCTCTCTAAAACAACAAAAACAAAAACAACAAAAATTTTTAGTGAACTATTTTTTTAAAAATATATTTTATTGATTTTATACAGAGAGGAAGGGAGAGAGATAGAGAGTTAGAAACATCGATGAGAGAGAGTCATCGATCAGCTGCCTCTTGCACACCCCCTACTGGGGATATGCCCGCAACCAAGGTACATGCCCTTGACCGGAATCGAACCCGGGACCCTTCAGTCCCCAAGCCGACGCTCCATCCATTGAGCCAAACCGGTCCCGGCTATAGTGAACTATTTTTTTTAAAGTGCCCAGTGCAAGGCACCATTCTTTCCTCCCTGGAAAGTTGTAGCCACCTCCTATCCAGTTTCTCTGCTTCTATCCTCATCTCTCTCATCCACTCTCTAGCAGCCTGGAACTTAGGATGTCAGTCAGCTCATGTCACTCCTCTGCTCAAGATTCCAATGGCCTCTCCCTCACAACAAGAGTCAAAGTCCTTACAGTGGCCTGCCAGACCCCAGTCCACCCTGATTCCTTTTCACACCTTATCTGCTACACAAACTACTCCCCACCTCCCTCTCTCTGCTCCAGAGTCTCATTTTGTTCCTTGAAGATATTGGACATGCTCCCACCTCAGGGCCTTTGCACATGCTGGTCCCGCTGCCTGGAATGCCCTGTCCAGACATCTACAGGGTTTTTCATTCAGATGTCTTCCCAGTGACACTCACCCCATTCCCACACTACCGTTACACCCTCCCCCCCTTCCCTGCCTCATAATAGCCCTCACCTCCTGATATTGTGTCTTTCACTGGGGGGTTTTGCCTGTTGTCTGCCTCCCCCCACTATCACACAAGCTCCATAGAGGCAGGGATTTTTGTCCACCTCACCCCCTGCTGTACCTCCAGTGCTCAGAACCGTTCTTGCTGGCACATCATGTTCTCTTAAACGCTTTGCTGAACTAACGGGCTTTCTCATTTCTAGAGGCAAACGGACCGCTTGGGGTTTTGCAGCACATACAAACGTGACGCATGGTGAGCTCTCAGCAGAAGATGCCGTTGGTCCCAACCTTACTCAGAGTCTGACTCAGAGGCAGAAGGCAGCTCTGGAGGACAGAGTGAATGTAGCTGGCATCTGTGAGGAGGGCCCAGCCTCGAAACCTGGGTGAAACCTCTCTGTGATTAAATGGGGACTCTGGTTTTGGGGGGCCAGCACTTCCCAGTCCCTCAGACTTCCCAGAACTCACGGTGGACAGATGAGTAGGTTTCGAGACCACAGACATGAGCCTGGCCTTGCTGGGAAGGACGAAGGAGATGGTGGTGAATGAGGCAACAGAGTGTAGACGCTCTTCTCAAATGCAGGTGGTCACCCAGGAGTAGCTAGTGAACAGGGAGCAGGGTTGCAAACAGCGGCTTCAGGAGAAAATGCCTGTGGGTTGCAGGCAGAGAAATGACTGGTTTAAAATGTTTGGTTTCACCTACACGTACGTGTGTCCAGGATAATGCTGTGTGCCTACCTGTGGGTCAGGATGAGCAGTTTGAAAGCCCCCAGCTTCGGGGAAACTAGGTCTTGGACTCCATCACCCCAGCTGCTGAGATTGGAACCCTTGGAAGCCCCTAGCATTACCTATAGAAGTTTCCAGTAGCCTTTGCTGCGTCCCCCACACGAGAGAGCTGATAAATGGGTGGACTGTGCCCAGGACAGGATTCGTTAGCTCAGCAAGTGTGCACCGAGTTCTGGTTCTGAGCCAGGCACTGGTTTAGATGCGTGGCACACATCAGTCAAAAAAAAAAAACCTTTACGCTTCAGAACGTGCGTTCTAGCAGGGAGAGGCACGTACATTACATGTTAGAGGATAACTACTTAGAAAAACATGTTGCGCGTGTTGTGGGGTGAGAGTACCCCGGAGTGCTGGGGAACGGGGAAGGAGAGAAGGCTCTGAGGAAGGTGTTCTGGGTAAACCCCATGAGGTAACACTTCAGCAGCCTTGGACATAGAGGAGTTAGTAAGCTCTGGTGAGATCCGGGAGAACAGGCGAGGGTCAGGGAGGGCAGAGGCCCTGAAGGAGAAGCGTGCTGAGCAATTTCAAGAAACAGCAAGGAGCCGGTGTGGCTGAAGCGGAGGCAGCCGAGAAGGGAGGGGGGTGGGAGGCAGCGCAGACCCCACAAGGCCACTTGCAGGGTCTCGGGCGTCCTTCTGGGTGGAACAGGGAACCAGAGCAGTGTTTCCGGCAGAGAAGCAGCACGGTCTGAGCTCTATTTCAAATCTCTATCAAGGTCCCCCTGGCTGCTGCCGGGACACAAACACAAGAGGGCCAGGGTGGGAGGAGGGGCTGAGTCAGGGGGCAGTAACCTGGGTCCCAGGAGTGGTATTTTTGTGTGGAGGGAAGTGCTATGTGTATTTTGAAGACAGAAACTGGCACGTTATAGACAAAGACAACAGCATGGCCATCAGCAGAGGGGCAGGGGGTGGGAAGACTTGGAGTGATGAACACACACTGTACAGGTGATATGTTTTATAGCACTGAATCCCTGAAACCTGTATAATTTTATGCACCAATGTCACCCCCAATAAATTCATTTCAAAAAGGAAGAAAAAGAAAAACTGCCGGGTTTAGATGCCGCATGTGACAGTGGAGTCCGGGATGATGCCCGGTTTGTGGCCTGGAGCCTGGCAGTGGAGGAGGCTGCCACCCCCCAGGCCGTGTGGTTTGTGGCCTGGAGCCCCCCAGTGGAGGAGGCTGCCCCCCCCCATGTCGGAGGGACCAGCAGAGCAGGCAGTGGGGGCACTGCCCAGGGGCCGGGTGGCGGCCCAGGAAACTGACTCGTCATGCCCAGCCACTGCGGAGGGCCCTTCACAGAAAGAGAAAAGGTCACAACCAAGTTCTCAGAAAGCAAGCTAGGGCAGGCCAGTCTGAGTCATGACTTAAGTGAAAAATGAGCGGCTCAGAGTTAGAGTGAAATCTGTAAAGAAATCACTCGATTTCCTGGTCCTTAGAGATAAGCTACACCTTTGCTCTTCTGAGAGGACCAGATTCCTTCGAAGAGTGAGGAGGGACCACAGGCCAATTACAGAGGGAACTTCCCAGGTGAAGGTCACTTTATTTTTTATTATCCCTAGTGGCCCTGCGCACGAATCTGTGTTCCAGTAGCTCTCTGCGGGGCCTGGCTGCTCTGCGCCCGCGGCCTAGAGGCTCTCCGAGGCCCGTCTGTGGCCAGGCGAGGAACACTTGCCTCATCACCGCGGCGACAAAGCAAGCATTCTACCAGGCCGCTCCCGTTGCCTGCTCTCAGCAGCCCCCTTCTCCTCCCGCCACCGCCTCCCCTGGGGCTGGGGATTCCCGCAGCGCTGAGAGGACTGGGCGCCACCATCTTGTGGCTATGGGTGCTGCCATCTTTGTGACAGAATGGCGGTTAATTTGCATATTACTCTTTTATTAGATAGGATTATTTTTTTTTAATTTTAAAGTAATCTGGTGAGGATGATTTTTTAAAAAATATATGTATTTTATTGATTTTTTACAGAGAGGGAGAGGGATAGAGAGTTAGAAACATCAATGAGAGAGAATCACTGATCAGCTGCTCTTGCACACCCCCCCGACCGGGGATGTGCCCGCAACCAAGGTACATGCCCTTGACCAGAATCGAACCTGGGACCCCTCAGTCCACAGGCTGACGCTCTATCCACTGAGCAAAACCGGTCTCGGCTAGATAAGATTATTATTGTTAATCCTCACTCGAGGGAATTTTTTTTCATTGATTTTTAGAGAGTATAGAAGGGAGGAAGGGGGAGAGGGAGAGAAATACATCAATTGGTCGCCTCCTCATCTCATGGGGATCGAACCTGCAACCCTGGTATGTGCCCTTGACCCTTTGCTGCTCGGGCCGATGCTCTAATCACTGTGCACACTGGCCAGGGCGAGGTCATTTTAAATACTCAGCTGCAGCCCTAACCAGTTTGGCTCAGTGGATAGAGTGTCGGCCTGTGGACTGAAGGGTCCCAGGTTCTATTCCAGTCAAGGGCATGCACCTTGGTTTCAGGCACATCCCCAGCAGGGCTTGTGCAGGAGGCAGCTGATCAATGGTTTCTCTCTCATCGATGTTTCTAACTCTCTCTCCCTCTCCCTTCCTCTCTGTGAAAAAATCAGTAACATATATTTTTTTTTAAATATTAACATACAGACTCAGTTATGTCAGAGGGAGTTTGCAGAAGAATAGTAAACAGAGAAGATCCCACAAAGGGTTCCCAACTAGCTTTATTTTCATTTCCAATATGATCAGCAATGATACAGGAGCAATTCAGGCAAATATATCATCACCTTAAATACATCAGAGAGAAAACTCACTGCCAAGCACGTCTCACTCCAGCAAATGAACATAAACACAGAGAACAGTCAGCAGCATTACATTGGGAGTCTCTGCCATGCTTCCTTCAGAAAGTCCCCCTCGGTGGTTCGTATTCCATCTTTACTTCTGGTACAGGTTCAAAATTTCACTCACTGTCCAGGGGCTCCGTTAAAAAAAAAATCCATGTGTAGTTATATTAAATAATTCCCCCCCAAAGCACAGGACTCGTCGGGATTGTGGGACACTGGTTCCCTGGCACGCTGCGAGTGACACCGTGCAGCCTGCGGGACACGCAGCAGCCCTCCCACCGCTTTGTTCCACTCGACGGTGCAGGCTGCGGACTGGGACCAGTGGGACCTGGAGGGGACGCCCCTGCGTGGCCGCCCACGTGTGCAGAGACCATCAACTCACATCCTGACACCAGAGAGCACGTAGACTCAAAGGGGCGGGACAAGCCCTGCCTCTGCTGGAAGAGGGGCTGCTTCTTTCTAGCACGTTCTTTGACCTGCGCCGCAAAGGCTGTCCCCGAAGGCGGCCTGCCCAGACAGTTAACACTCTGGAGACAGGAACCTGCCCCCACTTCGACCGCTAGCAGTGGAAAGCACGTCTCGAAGTTAACAGGAGGCGGCCACGTGTGTGGTGGGAGTGCAGAGCGGGCCCGGGGGTCCCACTGTCCTTGGCCAGCTGCAGCGTCACCGCAGACTCAGCCCTGAGGATGCCCAGCTGGGGCAGGTGGGCCAAGCTGGGGGTGGGACATGTCTCTTTAAGGGGCACAATGGGGATGCAATCAAGCTAGCGGGGTGACTCTCAGACCCCATGGGCCCTCAGAGTGAGGTCTAACGGAGGGCCTTGCTCTGCCCCCACTCCGCCTTCTCCAGCTGTCCTGAAAGGGGCCCACGCCCTCAGCCTGCCGCCAAGGCCCCCTTCCTGCCACGTCTTTCCTTCTGCCACATCCTTTAACAACCTGGACCGAACCCCCTCTCACTAACAATAAAACCAGACCACGCAGGCCAAGGACCGGAACTAGAACAAGGTTGACGACGAAGAGCAGGGAGGGACGTCCCTCCTCATCACGGTAACAGCCGCCCTCCGCACACAAGCTCCCCTAAACTATTCTCACCACTGCAATCAAACCGCCTGTGCAGCATCCTCTTCCCCCTTATGGCACAGGCCACCTCACCCAAAACCCAGGGCGTGGTGCGTCCTGAGCCCCGCCATCAGCGTGTGCCGGAGAGCTCTGCGCGGACAAAGCACGGAAGCTGAAGGACCGACCGACACAAGCCAAGTGCTTCCGGGACAGAACCATGCCGGTGCGATCCGGGAGAAAGTCCAGGCATCCCTTAGAGTGGCCCTTCTCTGCAGGCGTGCTGGGCCGGCGTCAGTGTTGGCGGGAGAGGGTGTGCAGGCTCCGAGCAGGCATGCGGTGAGGCTGGGAGCCAGGGCCTGACCAAGCACCCGATGATGCTCAGACAAGTGACTCTGACAAAGCAGAGACTCGACTTGATTCCTCGGTGTCACGCTGTCGTCGTTGAAAAAGTCTCCTCTAGGGTGTGAGCCGGGAAATCTCCCTGCAGCAGGCGAAGGAGGGGGAAAAGCGACTAGTGTTTAAGGGCTCAAAACGGCGAGACACTGGTGCTTCCGTTCTCACGGCGGCGGCGGCCGCCGGCCAGGAGCAGCCCTGGGGCGCCCCCGCGGCTGGCACTGCCTTCTCCACGCCGGCTCCGCTCCGGCTGCACTATCTGCTGGGCTGCAGGTACTGGTGCATGAACATGTTGAGTTCACTGTCCATCCAGCCACCTTTATTCCTGCAGAGAAAGGAGTTGGCAGTGGTAATAGCTGGTAATAATAGGTAATGTTAGCATTATATGCCAGGCCCTGATCTTGGCACAAACCCCTCCAAAAACCCCCTTCTTACACACGAGGAAAATGAGACTTCCCAAGCTGCAAGCTGTTATCTGCTTCACCCTGGGACCACAGGCCAGGCCCTGAACTGGTGGGAACTCTGCCTCCCTGCCTGTCCGTTTCCGTTCATCCTACCCCCAGTGGCCGACAAGCAGCAGACGCTCCCCACATGCGCCTGCTAGCTCCCAGGGGATGAGTGTGTCCCTGGAAAATGGCTGCCTCAGGGGTGGGCAGGAGGGCACATGGACACAGTCAGGGGAAGGGAAGTCTACTTCCCTGGGTTGGAGCCTGTGACCAAAGACAAAGCTCCCGGGGTGCTGCCCCCCAGGGGCGAAGGCAGGAAGTACAAGGTCCCCCGTGAACTGATGCTCTATCAGGCTGAGCACACACATTCAGCTCTGTAACTGTGTCATGAAACCTGACTCTTTACAGATGGAAACGGTGAGGCGCACGAAACTCAGTGAATGGCCAGAGCACGAGTGCCTGGACCAGAACCCCGGACCCCTGGCTCCTCAGGTCAATATTCTCTTCAGCAAACTCTGTTTCGACTTACCCTGCGCAGATGTGGGCTCCCAACTGACTCCTGCCAATTACCTGTGACCTAACAGCTTGCCTGTGGGTAAAATACCGGCTTCCCCGCTTCGTGAGCTCAGAGAGAAACAGGCTAAAATGCGGGCGGGGGCCTAGCCCAGTGTCCGCAGCACACAGTGGACAGAAGAGCATGCTGAACACTGAGCAGAGCAGCTCATGTCAAGCGCCCAAGATGCTGTAGCTGAGAAGGTGCCAGTGAGCTGTAACCCCACGGCCCCACCCCACACCGCCTGGCTCCTCTGCTGCCACCACGGCCATCGCTGCCAGTGCCTGGTGGACAGAGCTGGCACCACACCTGGCATCCCAGGTGCCGGGCAAAGGTCCTACAGGGAACAAGCTAAATCCCCGCCAGGAGATGAGCGTTCACGCCACACACCACAGCCCACGCCACAACCCAGCCTCCTCACCTGAGCAGCTTGGCTTTGCTCTGAAGCGCAACCAAAACCTCGATTTTCTGGTTCATGGCAGCAATCTCCTGCTCCAGGTTCTCCCGGGTGACATCCACTTGCTGGCACAAATGAGCAAACGTCCCAGACAGTTCCCTAGGAGGAGAGTCGGGATCAACGGGGCAAAGTGGCTGTTTTATGGAACGAAGCTGGTGACTAAGTCCAACCCACCCAGAGGAGGGCAGCCGCCAGGCCTGTCACCCGCTGGCAGCTCCGCCCGGCGCCAGGCCTGGTTCGGTAGAATCCTCCCTACCCCGTGCTGAGTCCTGCACCTCACCACCAGCACGCACACTCACTACCACCACCGTGAGGAACCAGCAGCGCAGGGCACCCAGAGCTTGAGACCAGGATTCAGATCTTGGCTCTGCTGCTATGTGACCAGGGTCAAGTGAGGACTTCAAGTCTCCGTTTCTCCATTTTGAAAAAGCAAACGCCCAGAAAAATGCCTGCCTCTAAAGGGTTGGAGGAGCCAATGCCTAGCAAAGGGCCTGCCACACGGCAGCTGGCATTCACTCACCACCAGACGCAGCGATCCCCTCGCCCCTGACCAGAGTTGTGCCTTGAAGAATGAGCATATGCCTTAGAACTGCAAGGCTGCATCCAGAATGCAAGCCTCTAAGGCAACCTTTAAAGTAATGTCCCTCATCTTACTTGGACACAGGTACCCCTGGAGAGATGCTATCCCCATCCCCGGCTGCAAAGTAGCACCGCACAGCGCAAGGTCAGGGTCAGATGGTGCTCAGGACCCAATGGTTTCCAGGTTGGAAGGGGACCCAGAGGGAATCCTGAGCCGCGGGAGCTGGCGCTGGCGCAGGGCTGCCGGCCACTCACTGCTGGACTTGGTGGCTGCAGTTGGAGCCGGTGTAGCTGATGATGAGCTGCAGCTTCTCGCTGGCATACTCCACGAACTGGCGCTTGAAGGCCCTCTCCTTGGCCTTGGTGGTCCAGGTCAGACGCTCGTAGACATAGAGGAGGCCGTAGAGTCCGAAGGACAGGGCGATGAGCCGCCAGCCCACCGCCTTCCACACCTGCAGAGGCGCAACTGTCAGCAGAGGCCCCTGCCGCCCATCCTCTCAGCCCGACCCTGCCAGGACTGTCCCGAGAGCCCAGGCAAGGAGCCTTTGTGCCCCGACTCAAATCACCTCTTTCTTTTTCTTTTTTTTTTTTTAAATATATTTTTATTGATTTTGTACAGAGAGGAAGAGAGTTAGAAACATCGATGAGAGAGTGTCATCGATCAGCTGCCTCTTGCACACCCCCTACTGGGGATATGCCCGCAACCAAGGTACATGCCCTTGACCGGAATCGAACCCGGGACCCTTCAGTCCCCAAGCCGACGCTCTATCCATTGAGCCAAACCGGTCTCGGCTCAAATCACCTCTTTCAACGGGTCCTTTAATCCCACGGAGGCCCAAAGAGCAGGGGCCGGCTAAAGTTTAAAATAAAGGTCCGAGGCGGTAAGAGTCCCGGGTTGGATGCTGGTTAAGGGCATGTACCGAGGTTGCAGGCTTGATCCCCAGCCCTGGTCAGGGCGTGCGTGGAAGGCAACCAATCCATGTTTCTTTCTCACATCAACGTTTCATTCTATCTCTCCTCCTTCCCACTCTCTAAAAATCAATGGAAAAATATCCTCAAGTGAGGATTATCCAAAAATAAAAAATTAAATTAAATAAGGGAAACTTGGTGTTTGCATATATGATTTATGCAAAACAGTGGGTTGGGGTACAGATCCAGGCACACGGAATTTTTTTTTTTAAATCCTCACCTGAGAACTTGCTTACAGAGAGGAAAGGAGAAAGAGAAATGTCAACATGAGAGAGAAACTCGTTGCCTTCCATACGTGCCCTGGCCCGGACTGAACCCACAACCTCGGTATGTGCCCTGACTAGGAGCAGAACTGGCAACCTTTGGGTCCACAGGACCAGCTAAACCAGCTGAGCCATCCAGCCGGGCGGCACACAGAATTCTTGAAGATAGACGCTCTGCTGACACCGGCAAGTCCCATTCCACACCTTGTGCCTCGGCAGATGGCTCCTTTTTGTCCTGTCTACAAGGCAGTGTGGCTACACTCAAAGAGCGCTGGGCTTGGAGCCGGAAATCAGCTCCAGTGCTGCCTGCCATCCTGGCTGTTTCCGTACACCTGTTCCCCCAAAACCAGCATAACGGTCTTCACCAATTCACAGGTTTTTTTTGGGTAAAACGAGATGTTATAAAAGGGTTACATAGCCATCAAGGGCCGGCGTCTAAGCCAATGACCCTCGGCCAGGTCACTCTGTGAAAAAAACGGAACAGGTGCCTCTGCAGGCGGAGGGAGAGGGGCCTCGGCTGTCTCACCTGGTCTTACAGGTTAGAAGGCAATTATGTTTGTTACATTCAGCCACCGTTTCTACAAAATCAAATGTCCATAGAGAGCAACTCGCCCACATCATCAAGAAAATTCAAGGTAGCCCTGACTGGGTAGCTCAGTGGGTTGCAGCGTCATTTCCATACACCAAGGTTGTGGTTTGATCCCTAATCGGGGCACATACAAGAATCAACCAATACATAAAAAAGTGGAACAAATCAATGTTTCTCTCATGTACATGCTCTTAAAATCAATAAATAAATAAAAAAGGAAGAAAAGAAAGAGCCATGGCCAGTGTGGCTCATTTGGTTGAGCGTTGTCCTGAAAGGTTGCTGGTTAGATTCCCAGTCTGGGCACATGGCCAGTTGTGGGCTCGATCCTCAAGCAGGGGACGTGCAGGAGACAGCTGATCCAAGTTTCCCTATCATATCAATGTTCTTTTTCTCTCTCTCTCTCCATCCCTCTTCCTTCCTGTGTCTTAAAAAAAAAAAAAAAAAAATCAAAAAAAATTATTTTTGATATATTTTATTGATTTTTTTACAGAGAGGAGGAAGAGAGAGGGATAGAGAGTTAGAACATCGATGAGAGAGAATCATCGATCAGCTGCCTCTTGTACACCCCCACCCCTACTGGGGATGTGCCCGCAACCAAGGTACATGCCCTTGACCGGAATTGAACCCAAGACCTTTCAGTCCACAGGCCGACACTCTATCCATTGAGCCAAACCGGTTTCGGCAATAAAAAAATGTTTTTTTAAAAACGTAAGTTTGCCGAAGCCAGTTTGGCTCGGTGGTAGAGCGTCGGTCTGTGGACCGAAGGGTCCCAGGTTCAATTCCAGTCAAGGGCATGTACATTGGTTGCGGGCACATCCCCGGTGGGGGGTGTGCAGGAGGCAGTTGGTCAATGTTTCTCTCTCATGGACGTTTCTGGCTCTCTATCTCTCTCCCTTCCTCTCAGTAAAAAATGAATAAAATATATTTTCTAAAAAACAAAACAAAAAAAACGTAAGTTTAAAAAAAGAAAAAAATTCAAGGCATAAGTTATCCTTGCTGCAGTGTCTCCTGGGAAAGGAAGTAAGGAAGTACAGGAGACCCCAGTTACCAAGAAGGCAGCCTGCAGCCCTAGCTGGTTTGGCTCAGTGGACAGAGTATTGGCCTTTGGATTGAAGGGTCCCAGGTTCGATTCCGGTCAAAGGCACAATCCTGAGTTGCAAGCTCGATCCCCAGATTGATGTTTCTACCTCTCTCTCCCTCTCCCCTCCTCCCTGAAATCAATAAAAATATATATTTTTTTAAAGAAGGCAGGCTTGGCCTCTTTTGTATTAAACCCTTTCAAGTTTTGCTCTTGGTTTTCTTGCCTACAAATGAGAAAGTCCTGGCCATACCCACCTCTCCAGAACCCAGGCCTGTCCATCTCATGGGTCACTTCTCTACCCACCACACAACCAGGCCCCACAGGGGAAAAAGCACAGCCTTAGAGTCAGACGGGGCCAGAGCTCACAGCCTGGCAAGGTAGTCACAGACTTTCCTGTCTGTCAAATGGGAATGAGCTACCCTAAATGTCAGTGGAGTGAGACATATAGGTCACTAAGTATATATGTTAAGGGACTGAGACTCATACTCAACACCGAGCAGTGAAGAGAGCTCTCAGTCTCTGATGGAGGTGAACAAGCCGTGCCACGCAGGGACCACAGGACTGTGCCCCCAGTCAGCCCCTGTCCCCCACCTCCCACCCGTCCACCAGGGCTTGTCACTGACCACTCCTCCAACAACCAGGATGCCCATGGAGGTCCTGGACGTCAGGGAGGCCAGGCCGGTGACCATGGAAACCATGAGTTCTTCTTGTGCGAGGGAGCCCTGAGGCAGCGGGGGCATGCTGGGGTTGGCTGGCGTCAGAGGGATGGGACGCTGAACCTGAAGAAAGAAACGAGGAGGGGGGAGAGAAATGAGGCTCATTCAATGAACCTTCAGTGACCCTCAAAGCGAGGGGCCCTGAAACAATTCCCAAAAGGCCAAAAGGGGGAAATGAGCTTCATAACAGACCTGCTAGCCCCAAGGTGAGCGCTGTGGGATACCCCAAAACGTGAGCAGTGGCCACCTGGGAAGGCTTCAGCGGATGCTGAAGTGTGAGATATATACCAAGAGCAGCACGTGCAACAACTGAAGTGCAATGCAGAGGGATGGTGTGAAATCTAAATTCCACAGCGGAACACGGAGCCCCGGCCGGGTGGCTCAGTGGTTGGAGCATCATCCCTCCCATCAAAAGGCTGCAGGTTTGTTCCCGGTCAGGGCGCACACAGGAGGCAAGCCATTGGTGCTTCCTTCTCACATTGATGCTTCTCTCTCTCTTCCTTTCCCTATCTCTAAAATCAATAAACATGTCCTTAAGTGAGGAAAAATACTTTTAATGGCATATGGAGAGATATTTTATGTCATTTAGATTTAAGTTATATATTATTATAATGGTTACTTAGAAATATTTACTTTAACTTAATAGTAATAATGGTTACTTTAATATGCATTAGAGGGGGGAAAAAAATACATGCCGAAACCGGTTTGGCTCAGTGGATAAAGTGTCGGCCTGCAGACTGAAAGGTCCTAGGTTCGATTCCGGTCAAGGGTATGTACCGTGGTTGCGGGCACATCCCCAGTAGGGGTTGTGCAAGAGGCAGCTGATTGATGATTCTCTCTCATCAGTGTTTCTAACTCTATCCCTCTCTCTTCCTCTCTGTAAAAAATCAATAAAATATATATATTTTTTAAAAAAAATACAGCCCTAGACAGAGCATCAGCCTGTGGACTGAAGTGCACCAGGTTGGATTCTGGTCAAGGGCACACATGCCTGGGTTGCGGGTGCGATCCCCAGTAGCGGGCAAGCAGAAGGCAGCTGATCAATGATTCTCTCTCATCACTGATGTTTCCACCTCTCCCTCTCCCTTCCTCTCTGAAATCAATACAAATATATTAAAATAAATAACGAACGAAAAGGAAAAAAATAACAGCTAGCATTTGCAACTTCACAAGCATCAGTGCTCAGGAAACGGCCGGCGTGGACGTGGGGCCGCCGGGACCGTGGGCCTCCCGCACGCCCGGGGCGAGGGGCTGCGCGTGCCTGGTCATTGTAGCCCATCAAGGCCCGGCGGCTGTTCTTGGGGCCCAGGAACCGGTTCACCAGCATGGTCCACCCGAGAGAGAAGTGGAACTCGATGTCCTCCTGAAAGTCAGCACACAGCTTGTCACAGTTGAGGTCGTAGCTGAGGGAGAAGCACTGCCGAGGGACCAGCATGTCCATCTGACTCCGCACGGATGCAGGGAGGAGGGGCTTCAGGCCGTCTGTCAGGAAGAGAGGGGAGAGCACCTCAGCTCCGCGCGCCGCGCCAGGGCTGAGGCGTGGAACACGAGCCCGCAGCTGTGGCCGAGGACGCTGATGGTTCTGCCCGGAAACCAGGCCCGGAGGAGGGCTGAGGGACCGGAGTGCCACACGCGGGTGGACAGGCCAGCTCTCCTAGGGGTGCAGGTCTGGGCTCTCCCCGCTGCTGACATGATGCCTCACGTGGGTTAAGGAGCAGGCCGCCACTCCGCGGGGACGGTCCCGTGTGGTAACACAAGACGGCTCCGGGGCTACATGTGGAACGAACTCATGACATCACCCAGAACCCGAAGGCATTGAGGTGACTCGTCACCAAGGCGGCAGACGGGAAGTGGTTCCTTCTCCTCCCTTCCACACTCTCCCTCTCCCTTGAGCCGCCTTCCCGCACTCACCGACCATCTCCTGCTGCATGGTCTGCAGGGAGCCCGTGATGGCCGTGGAGCAGCGGTCTGACATGTTTCGGCCCAGGCCCTCCTCTATGTGGCGGTGCAGCTCCTGCAACCAGACGAGAGGGTGAGGGAAGAGGCACCCAGTCAGGACTTGCTCTGGGAGCCGAAGGACACGGAGGCTGGGCAGCCCGCGCGCTGGGAGCTGTCATGGGAGAGCCGGATGAGGCCTGGTCCCGTCTGGCCGGCTGAGGGGTCCTGACAGACCAGCAGGGGCTGAGCCACGGCTGCTAGAGATGCCACCCAGTAGCTAAAAGGATAGAGGGGTACGTATGGGAGCACGGCTGCTAACGACTCACATTCTTATAAACCTTGAGGACGACGGGAGAAGGGTGGAAATCCATCTGGTACTCGTCCACCAGCACGGAGAGGCGCCTGATCTCCTCGGCCATCGCCGTCGACACCTGTAGAAGGAAACGTTGGGGATGGAGAAAGAACGTGTCCATATCTGCACTAGGAGAGCATCTAGAGTCTCAGACTCCAATATCCTTCTATTCACCTCCCACCCCCACCCCCCAAGCCAGCCATTTCCTCTGCTCGGGGTGGCCTTAAAGCTTCTGAGGTAGAAGGGACGTGAGAGGTTGGCTGACCAAATGCTCATCTAAGACCTGGAGAAGGTGATGTGCCGGTGACCTGCCCGGGCCACACAATGGACCGGTGAGCCCGACGAAGGCTCTGCATGCTGGGATCAGGCCACTGGCTCCTTCCGGAGGCTGAGAAGGCCCCGGATGAGGCTTTTCCACGTTTCCACCCCGGACTCCGCTCTGGTCTGAACCCATTTCTCACCTGCCTTTCGACTTCCTCCGTGATCTGCTTGATCCGCAGTTTGTAGTCTTGTGCCAAGAGCTCCAACTGTTTGTCAATAAAGGTCAGCCGCTCCTGCCTCTCCTCACGCATTTCCAGGCAGTAAACCCTGGGAGAGATGGCTGGTTACAGGACCCAGGCCCCTCCACCAGGAAGGGAGCCAGAGGGGCTGCCGGGAAGCCTGTGTGAGCCCAGCTGAGGGCCTTATTTCGATTCAGTCAAAGGCATGTACCTCAGTTACAGGCTCGATCCCTGGCCCTGGTCGGGGCCCCTTTCAGGAGGCAACCAATCATGCGTCTCTCTCACATCCATGTCTCTCTCTTTCCTTCTCCTCCCTTCCACACTCTCTCTCAAAAAAAAAAAAAAAAAAAAAGGAAAAATATCCTCTGGTGAGGACTGACAAAAAAAAAAAAGCAGTCAATGGGAAAACGAGGTATTCTCAATTCATATGGCATACTCTCCAGCAGTTAACAGTCACAGCTCCTCACACATGTACCCACAGATGAAGGCAAAGAAGAGGTGAGTGAGAGAAAGACTGCACAGTAACCAGAATGACGCTGTGGCTGTATGTTCTGCATGTTCTTCAGGGTTTACGCAAAAAGTTCTTCTTACATGGATCATAGGACTACACACCAGATTCATGATCATGGTCACCTTTTGGGGGGGGAGGGTTTGAGCAGAATGACACTGGGTCAAGGGGCTGAGGAATCAGAGGTACTTCCATTTTTTCTGAGTTTTAACGCAAAAATAATATGAAGCATAACTGACTATAAATTCTGTGTGGTGGTAGCAAGGTGCTTTAATCTTTGTGCCTTCCTGTATTTCAACACCTCTCCAAAAAAAGGTTGTTTTTAAAATGTGTTCCGCTTCGGGCTCTGAGCATGGCTGTAGTGCCCAGGGCAGCTCTGGGCCAGGCCTCCAGCATGAGCCGTGAGGTGGCATTTCAGAGCCCCATGCTGCACAGGCCCAGTGGGACAGACCCCCAGTGGTCCCCTCCCCAGGCTGCTCCAGGTACCTCTAGGGAGGCCTGGTGGCTGGGAAGGGCACCTGCAGGGGACACAGAGACTCCACTCTGCTGGCAGGGCTCTGCCCCTGGGCCCATCGTCCCAGGCAGGGGAGCGGCGGTCACTTCCCAGCATCCCCTCTCCCCAGGCCTGCCCGAGCTGCCGCTCCTTACCGCTGCTCCTGAGCCGCGATGTGCAGAGAGTCCATGATGAGGCGAACTGCCTCCGCAATCTGCTTGGCCCGGACCGTGTGCTGCTCGAATTTGGTCTTCACTGCGGACTGGGAGATGCACTCCTGAAACAGACAACAGGTGCTGAGGAGGCCACATGGCCACCAGCAGGGCCAGGCTCTGGTGTCACTGCCCGGGACAGGGCCGGTGACCGCTGGGAAGCCAGAATCACCAGGAACCAGAATCAAAGGAACTCACCTCAAACCTCCTCTCAAAATTCTGAAACTCAAGCATCCTCACTTGAAAGCCTTCTGCAAGAGCGCCCCCTAGGAGAACTGCATGTTAGTCTGGAAATAGCTGCAGGGGAGGAAAGTGAAAACCCACAAAGCCATGCCAATGTGACACTTGGCTAAACACTGGGGGGAGCAAAGAGCTCCCCGCTCAGGCTGTTCTCACCACATCCTTCTCAGACCTATTTTCTCTCGGCTCACAGCATGAAACCAAACGCCTCAAACATTAGCGAAAAGGAGGAAGTGGGTCTCACTGTCACCTCCTTCGGGCATGCCCTGGGCCTTCTGGATCCTGGCGTTGAGCGCCTCCTTGGCAGACACGAAGAAGATGCGGTCTCCGGCCTGGCCCCGATCCACCACGCCCAGCTCATCCACCAGGAAGCTGGTGCAGCGTTCCATGTGCTGCCGCCGCACCTGGAGCCCAAGCAGAGGGGTGCGTGTGACCAGGTGGGCAGGTGAACCGTCTCCCGCCATTTCTGCTCTCTAGTCACCACGCTCCTCAGAAGCAATATGGCCACGGGAGTTCCTTAGGGGATGGCCTGCCAAAGGTGTTTATTGGATAAACTAGAGGTCCAATGCACGGAGATTCGTTTAAGAATGGGCCTTCCTTCCCCTGGCTACCAGCACAGCCTTCATTCAGGATGGAGCAGCCTTTCCACCTTCCCATGCTGCCCAGAGGCCTGAAGCAGTTGGGGCGGTGTGGAACGCCCCACCCCCGCTGCTTTGCGCCTGCATATACAAATTAACCTGCCATTTTTGGTGCATTGATTTGCATACTCACTCCTGATTGGCTGGTGGGTGTCACAAAGGTACGATCATTTTGCATCTTACTCTTTTATTTGTGTAGATAAACAGAAATGCTAACACATGCCTCAAGGTGCCTCTTGTGAGGGCCTAACCAGTGTCTCACTTTCGTGCCCCAGAATGAAAGGAACCCGGAGTTGAGAAACCTCCACCTGGGTTCTATGCTGACAAGCCAAGTCCTCCAAGGCCTTATCTATGAAATGTCCCCCACACAATCCTGTCTGGCTCTGAAGTCTAGGGTTCTACTACTAGAACTTTAGGGTTCTACATGCCAACAGCCTCTTGGGGCCATCTGCCACATGCCCATCTCAATGTTGAGAGATTTCATCCCTGCTGCAATTCTATTACATCCACCTCACAAGTCACACTGCCCAATGTCAGCCTGCTGACTGCACGCTTTTTCCCCCCTTAGTACCAATCTGGGACTCCTGTTCCTTTCGTCTCACACACATGAGCCAATTATCTTTGTCCCTCTTTTAAGGATCCTTCCTGGGTATCTTCCTAGAGCCGAGCTGGTCCTACGATGATTAATCCTGTATGAACCAAAGTGAGCACAGGCCCCAAACAAGGCGCAGCTAACGTGCTGGGGACGCTCTGCAGACCCGGATGAAAAACCTCTGAAGGGTGGAGAGGTCCGGGAAAGTGACTGGGAGGTGAAGAGAGTGTTTAAAGGCGGCAGAAGACCCCACAGTGAGCGAGGGAACACTTGGGAAATCTGTGGTGATGAAACTCCTTTAGGAAAGGCTGAACCTGGTGCAGCCTGGGAGTGCACGAAGGAGCCCCGGGTACATACACGTGTGGGGTGCAGTCCCCAGACTGCTGAATAGAGAGGCACCAACCTCCTCCATGTACTCGGGCTCCGAGGCGGACGCATCCCAGCGGTTGTTCAGAATGAAGATGTTGGGGCGGGACAGGCGCTCGCTCACCTTGTGGAAGAACTGCTTTTCCTGCACGAGAGGGAAAGGCCTCAGTGGAGGGGCCCCGCCAGCCAAGGCCCTGGGAGCGTGGGGAAGGCGGAGGAGGGGTTACCGTCTGCATCAGGGTAGACTCTGAGTTGGCCACCAGCACAAACACATCAGCGTCCAGGCAAAACTTGTCGATCCAGCTGTCCAGCTCTGTGGTGACATCGATGCCAGGGCTAGAGGTGACAGGGTTAAACCAATATCAGGCACACAGGCCGTGGGTCCTGTTCTTCCTGCTGTGGCAGACCTGAGGCAGCCAAGCAAGGCAGAGACAGCTACAGAGGGGGTAAAATGGCATCCCTTCCTGAGGGGATTTTTCCTTTTCGTTTCATAACACTCCAGGTGATCCGAGTGTGTTTCCTGCCACGTGCGTCTATCACTTTTACAAAAACATGATGATTTATAATTTTACTCTGGAGATAAACAATTAAGGTGGCGAGCTGCCCTGGCCTGTAGCTCCGCTGGTTAGAGCGTCACCACAATACACCAGGGTTTCAGGTTCAAACGCCGATCAGGGCACATATAAGAACAAACCAGAGAATGTATAAATAAGTGGAGACAATTGATGTTTCTCTTACTCTAAAATTAATAATTTTTTTAAAAAATATATTTTATTGATTTTGTACAGAGAGGAAGGGAGAGAGATAGAGAGTTAGAAACATCGATGAGAGAGAGTCATCGATCAGCTGCCTCTTGCACACCCCCTACTGGGGATATGCCCGCAACCAAGGTACATGCCCTTGACCGGAATCGAACCCGGGTCCCTTCAGTCCCCAAGCTGACGCTCTATCCATTGAGCCAAACTGGTTTTGGCTAAAATTAATAATTTTTAAAAAGGTGAAGTGTTATATTCATGAGAGTCCAATAAGCACTCCAGTATCGTATTTCTTGGTATAGTTGCAACCTGCCCACAAAGCAGGAACAAAGTAAAGTGCTCCTTCCCCAAAAATAAAGTACAACACGGACGCCACCTCCCGACACACATACTAGCACTGGGTTGAGGCTTTGGTCACCCCTCCCATTCCTCCTCACAGGCCATCACTGGCACATCTTCAGGGCACTGATGCCAATGATACCATAACCAGACCCCGGAGGGAATCCAAGAGGCAGGGGGAGGTGGTAGAGCCAATGCATAAGCAGAACAAGGACAGGGTCCAGGGGACACTGGCTTGGATGATCCAGAAATGGGACTCCTGGCCCTCTAGGTTTGGACTTCCTACGCAGGCACCTTCCCTCTTACCTGTCCATCAGCACGAGGTCATCCTTCAGCAGCGGGCACTTGGAGTTGGGCCACATCACACTCACCAGGCTGCCGGCATGCAGCTGCTCATCCTGGTGGAGGGCATGCGCCAGCTGGTTCACGGTCTGATGGGGGGAGGGGAGGGACGTTCAGGGCTCAGGCCCAGCTGGTAGCTGCTGCCACAGGGCAGACTGCCTGTGCTGCCTGGCGTGGCACAGTGGCCTGAGACTGCTTTGCTTCCCCTTTCCTTTCACTGCACACATAAAAGTCAAAGCTGGGAGTTGCCAGGAGAACCAACTATTCTTCACTCCCCCTCCAGCTTCTCCCTCAGACACTGCGCTGAAGCTGGCGGTGCTCTGTACTAAGTCTTTATGAACCGAAATGAGCATCTGGCCCCACACAAGAATGCAGCTGGCTCTCAGGAAAATTAAATGTACAAGCTCCTAGCTGGTATGTCAGAACCCGCAAGCAAATGCAGGAATCGCTCTCTGGAAACTTCCCCAAGGAGAACAAGGCATGTACTCTCTTCAGGTCAAGAGAAAAGCCGGATAGCCTGCTGGGTAATATGCAAGGACCTGCAGGCTCCCATTCCTGGTGTTCCCGGCTCCAGCCCTTCCTGGAACAGCTCTCCTCCTAAACAGCCAGGGAGCAGGGCCGCCACACCCACCACCAGGCACCACCCTCTGCTAGGAGCCGTTACCCCTGCCCTGCTAGTTGGTCTAAGCCCAGACTCACCCTCCAGGATGCCCAGGGCCGCGGCCCTGCCCCCAGTCCCACCAGCACCGCACCTTGATGCTCCTCTTCTCCTCCGAGCCCTCCGTGAGGAGGAAGGCCTCGTGGCCATCTGTGCCCTCCACCCGCAGGAAGCAGTTGGTGGTGTGGCCGATCCCGGAGGGCAGAACTTTGTCCCAGAGCATGGCATTGATCACGGTGCTCTTCCCGTTGCTCGTCCTGTGGGAAGGGAACGCTGGCTGTCAGCGAGGCACCGACACCTGCCCTTGGGGCTTTCGCAATGAGGTAAGCAGCCTGGAGGCCCGAGGCCTTGTTGCCTGCAGTGACAGCAGTGCCTGGACAGGCAGAGCGGGCGCTGAGTTTATGGAAATGCACGGTCAGATGCCTGTCCTATCCTGTGAGGTGCTTCTGGCTCATCACTGCAAACCAACACGCAAGGCACTCACGCGGTGGGGAGTCAGCACGATGTGGCTTATGTCCGTCAACAGGCCTGCCCTGACCGCAAGCCTCTCAGCGTCACTGATGGGACCACTGAAGGAGACCCACCCTTCCACTGACACCACTGACCCTCAGCGCAGTGACCCCAGCTGAATGGCCCCGATGTCCCTGGCTTCCTCAGAAGGCCGAGCGTGCTGCTCCTCTCCCCGTGCTCCTCCTCACAGGAGGCCCCACCACGTCCGCCCAGCGGGTAACTGCTGCTTCAGGGCAGCCTCCCGTGCCCCCAGGACTGTGAGGTGCTCGGGCTGTGGTCCTGCCCAAAGTGTCTCTCTCACCCGCCCTCCCGCCCAGCCCAGGAGGAAAAGGTGTGAGGACGAAAACTCACCGGCCAAAGAAAGCCACTTTCATGTGCCGCCGGGCCAGCACCTCGCTGATGCCCCGCACTTTGGACAGGTAGCCTTTGACGTCCAGGACCTGCTCTTCTGTCGTAACGGGGTCCAGCTCTGCATTCCTGTGGGTGTCTGGGGGCGGGGAGGGGAAATGGGTCAGCACCTGCTCCCAGGAGTTCCACTGTCACGTCTGGGAGGAACAGAGGCCACCGAGGCGGCTCCCTGCTGCCGGGCTGAGGTCCTGATCCCCTGCTGTGGCCGCAGCGCGCAGTGACCAACACGGCTCCCGGGGCCGGACTACCTGGTTCCGTGCAGGAAGGACGCGCTGGTCTCGCCTCTTCCGAGCTTTGTGGCCTCAAGCAAATGGACCTTCCTGTGTCTTAGTTTCCTCACCCTTAAAATGCAGGTAACAGTCCCTACCTCCTATGACTACTGCAAGTATCCATCATGCACTAGCCACCATTTCTAGCGCTTTTAAAAGCACAAAAAGCGCTAACAATGGTGGCTAGTGCATGACGGATACTCAAATATTTTTTTTTTTTTATTTTATTGATTTTATACAGAGAGGAAGGGAGAGAGATAGAGAGTTAGAAACATCGATGAGAGAGAGTCATCGATCAGCTGCCTCTTGCACACCCCCTACTGGGGATATGCCCGCAACCAAGGTACATGCCCTTGACCAGAATCGAACCCGGGACCCTTCAGTCCCCAAGCCGATGCTCTATCCATTGAGCCAAACCGGTCCCGGCCGGATACTCAAATATTACCTGTCATCATTTACGTTCATGTTTAGTACTTAATAAATACCAAGTTCTCACTACCTGCCAGGCACAATTTTGACCACTTTTCAAAGTTACATTTAAAAGAGACAGCCGGTAGCCCAATCTGGTTTGGCTCAGTGGATAGAGCGTTGGCCTTCGGACTCAAGAGTCCCGGGTTCGATTGTACCTTGGACGCGGGCAAATCCCCAGTAAGGGGTGTGCAGGAGGCAGCTGATCAATATTTCTCTTTCATCGATGTTTTTAACTCTCTATATTTCTTCCTTCCTCTCTGTAAAAAAATCAATAAAATATATTTAAAAGAGACAGCCAATAGGCCAACAAACTCTCAGTCCTAAAGCAGTAACTCTTCCCTCCCCAGCTAGGGCAATCCCAACACAGAATCCCAGAATTCTCCAGCTCTTTCCCTTCCAGTTCACCAACAGAAAAGGCCTCATATTTTCACCAAAAAAAAAGAAAGACATGGAAACACCCCTCCTGATGCCATCTCAAAAAAACCTTCACTAAGCACGTGTCTGCCCACAGCCCACCTGAGTAAGTGACTCAGAGGGTTATAGTCTGGGCTCTGGGAGGACAGAGGCCTGGTGTGCTCATCCCTGCATGGCACTGCCAGGCGCACCAGAGACCACTGCTAAATAAGCAGGTCACCAACAGGAATAATGTCAACAACCAACCTTATCACGTTAAAACTCAGATTTTGGCCGAGACCGGTTTGGCTCAATGGATAGAGTGTCGGCTTGGGGACCGAAGGGTCCCGGGTTCGATTCCGGTCAAGGGCATGTACCTTGGTTGCGGGCATATCCCCAGTGGGGGGTGTGCAAGAGGCAGCTGATCGATGACTCTCTCTCATCGATGTTTCTAACTCTCTATCTCTCTCCCTTCCTCTCTGTACAAAATCAATAAAATATATTTTAAAAAACAAAAACAAAACTCAGATTTTGAAGTTTAACAAATATTTAGGAAATACTTTCTCTTGCCTCAGACCACTCTCAATCTCAGACGCTCAGGCTGTAACACAGTACCGACTGGGCGCCTCACACACAACGGAAATGTATTGATCGGGATGCCAGCTGGTGGGTGAGGGCCCTCTTCGGGTTCCAACTTCTCGTATCCTTAACTGGTGAAAGGGGCTAGAGCTTCGTGGGGGTCTCTTTTATAAGAGCACAAATCTCATTCATGAGGCCTCCTCCCTCCTCATGACCTCATCACCTCCCACAGGCCCCACCTCCTAACACCATCACATGGGCCTTAGGAGTCCAACACGGGAATCTAGGGGGACACAAACATTCAGACCGTAGTACTAGACATGTTTCCTTTCCTTTAAATAACGATCCTCAGAACAGAGGTGGCCTAGAAATAGTTCTGAGAAATAGCAGCCTGACATGTAAACCAAGCATGAGCCAAGCGTGTCCCTGGAGCTTTTCCACTGAACCTCTAGGGTTCCACAGACTAGAATCGGAAAACCCCTGGTCTCGCCCGAGCCCTGCTTTCCTAAGTGAAGAGACCAAGGGCAGATAAGACTCAGCTCCTGCATCTTTCCTGACCATCCCAGGACCCGGAGCCAGGATATGCCTTCCTGAGAGGGAGCCTGAGAAGTCAGTGGCTGGAGGGGCACTCAGCCTGAGCAGGACCCTGGGAGCCAGCCCGCCTGTGCTGAGCCTCCAGGCCGGGCTCCAATCAGTAGCTAATGAAAAAGGTGCCGGTGAGGCAAGTTTCCTATTCATAGTCCTGTCGTCTAAAAATATCAGAGAACACCCTGGTCAGAAATAAACACCCAGAAAGAGCCCGAATGAATGGCAGCAGAGCTGGGCCAAGGAAAACACCGGGGTAAAGCCCCGTGTGCCACTTACACGCTATCATGCACCTCACCCTCCACTCGCTTGTGTTTCAGATGGGGATTAGATCCGCCCACCCCTCGTGATTAAATGAAGTCGTACAGGGAATCCTTAAATGACAGATCCCTTGTTTTCCTGGCCGATCTCCCTGGCACCCAACTCCACACCATTCCGAGCAGAGCGTGGCTGGAGGTGACAACGCATCTGGGCAGGAGCCCCCAGGCGCAGGGCTGTTCTGCCCACCCCCAAACCCTGCCCCTAAATATCAAAACTGACAGGAGTGGGCCCAGCGCAGCAGGCCCGTCTCACCTTCCAGGAAGGTGGCGCTCTCTTGGATGTAGGCCCCCAGCTGCTCAAAGATGCCATTGATCTTCTTCTTGGCGGTGACAAAGTGCTTGAGGGGAGAAGCATTCACCTCCGCCATGTGTCTCTTATCCTTCTTGACGGTGACAACGGAGTTGCATCGAGGGAAGAACAGGGACATCGCGCTGGAAGAGAGGAGACCGTCAGCGAGCCCGGGACACCGGCTGGCGTCACGCTGGTGTGTGGCAGGGGCTGCAGGGGGCGGGACCAGCCAGGGGTCCATCGGGAACACGGGCTCCAGGACCAAGGCAGGGCCAGGAAGTAGGAGCCACATCTCACGAGTAAGCAGGACTTCTCAGGACAGTAGGGCCAGGCTCCCTGTCACGGAGCCTGGGCACTTAGACGCGAAGTCAGCGCCCGAATTCAGGCCTAGCACTGGCCATGCCTCGCCTGCTGGACAGTGACAGCCCTGCCTTCCCCACCTCAGAGAGACGAGGAGGAATCGAGAGGCAAAAAAGCATGACAGAAACCTACTTCTCTCCTACACATCGCCACCTGAGACCCAGCGCTGAACACTGAAAGCAGGAAAGCAAAGTGACGCTCAGTCAGCGACTCTCACCCCTCGCCCCTGCTGTCTGGGTCCCGATGACCCTGATTTTTTTCTTTAATTTTTTTTAACATTTTATTGATTTTTTACAGAGAGCAAGAGAGAGGGATAGAGAGTTAGAAACATCGAGAGAGAATCATCGATCAGCTGCCTCTTGCACACCCCCTGCTGGGGATGTGCCCGCAACCAAGGTACATGCCCTTGACTGGAATCGAACCTGGGACCTTTCAGTCCGCAGGCCAACGTTCTATCCACTGAGCCAAACCGGTGTTGGCGCAATGACCCTAATTTTAACATATTATGGTTTTGGGGTTGGGGGCACAGAGGCAGAATGATCCTCAAGGGAGAGGTCTATACTTTACTTAAAAACATGTACTGATCTCCCTCATCATCAATGTGTGCACAGTAGGAAGTGTGGAAACTAAAGGTAAAAAGAATCCCGAGGAGCTATGTAGTAACTGACAAGCTCAGAGGCTGAAAGTCACAGCACAGAATGACTTGATGATAAATTCCTAACTGGGTAGGTCATGGTGGGCAGTCACACCTCAGGCCTAGAATCTCCTCAGCAAAAAGTTAATCTTTGCCTGAACCTTCTGTTCTTGGGTATCTGGGGACTTCTGAATATCAGAGTCACACTCTTTTCCCTCAGACACATACCCACCCTCATGGGAACTCATATCATCTCTAGGCCACCTCTGTTCACTGTAAACGTCAAAGGTTAACTATTCTTACACACCAGTACAAAAGTAGTATGCGTCTGTCCATTTTACTTCTCATCCCATCAGAGGTTCCCAAGCTCTGCTCTCCCGGCCTCCTAGTCTGCCACCAATGGATTCATGTAATCACCCTCAGTTTCCTCCTTTCATTCCCCATGCATGAAAGGAGCTGCAGATCGGCCATGCCCACAGCATGTTCTCAGCCAGCATTTCCTCGGTCCTGCTCCCAGGCATATCCTTAGTCTGACTCTAACAAAGTCCTGTACATATTTCTGCGGGGCTGGGGGGTTCTGTAAATATTTCTATTTACAGGGCTGGCAGTTCTGCTCGGACACCACCTCCCTGTGATAAACACTGATAACGTCCATCAGCACGGCCTGTTTCTGGGCGGGAGGCTCTCTTGCTCTCCTGCACTCACACATCTTCCCAGCCTGGTTTTTCCAGCAAGCTATAATATGTTAGGGGTCTCCAGACCTCACTCCCAAGCCCTAGAGACATTTGGCTCGAGTCAAAAAGGACAGACAAACGGAAACGAAGAAGGTAGCACCCTCCTGTGGTTGGGAATCTCTGGCCCCAAAGGCAGGCTGTTGCTCAGAGACCCCCACTACACACACAGCTACTCCACCAGCAGAGCCTGGCATCCTGCGAAGTGAAAGAGAAAAAGTCCTCCGTGGGTGAGTCAGTGTGTGCCACAGCCATGTGGGTGTGCCTGGCTCTGCCCTCCGCAACACCCGGCAAATTCCTGTCCGCCACTCCCTCTCCAGCAGGCCTAATCAGAGCCATCAGCCCTCTCATGGCCAAGGCCAAGCAATCATTCTCTCTCCCTGGGAAAGAAGGCGTTGCTCATGACAAACTTCCAAAGGGTGTCAAAGTTCCCGAGAAACAGCTGAGACCGGTTTGGCTCAGTGGATAGAGCGTCGGCCTGCAGACTGAAGGGTCCCAGGTTTGATTCCGGTCAAGGGCATGTACATTGGTTGCAGGCACATCCCCAGTAGGGGGTGTGCAGGAGGCAGCTGGCCGACGTTTCTCTCTCATCGACGTTTCTAGCTCTCTATCCCTTTCCCTTCCTCTCTGTAAGAAATCAATTAAAAAAAAAATATATATATATATACACACACACACACACACACACACACACACATATATATATATATATATATATATATATATATATATATATAAAGTTCCTAAGAAACAAAATATCCAGTTTTCGCATACCTGAAAACTGGATCCTAGGAACTAGCCATCCCAAAGAATGGGCAGAAAGACAGACAGACCCACAGGGAAATTGCAACCAGCATGTTCTGCCCACAGCCACAGATTACTCTGTATTGTTAATGACTTCGGGGGAGATAGGAGTGACTTGTATGTCCATTTCTACCTTCCTCCTCAGTAAAACACCACAACTGCGGGAGAGTTTCTTAGCTTGGAGGCCACGTGTCAAGGGCTTACTAAGAGACAGAAGCCTGGCCAGTGTTGCTCAATGGTTGAGCATCAACCCATAAACCAGGAGGTCATGGTCAATTCCTGGTCAGGGCACATGCTGGGGTTGTGGGCTCCATCCCAAGTGGGGGGCATGCAGGGGGACAGCCGGTCAATGGTTCTCTTTCATCATTGCTGTTTCTTTCTCTCTCTCTCTCCCTTTTTCTCTGGAATCAATTACACACACACACACACACACACACACACACTTTTTTTTTTTTTTTTAAGCTTCTAGTCCAGCACCCTTGGAGAAAAATAAGAGAGACAGCAGTGCTCTGAGAAGGGACACTGGGCCCTCGCTGGTTTGGTTCAGTGGATAGTGTTAGCCTGCGGGCTGAAGGGTCCCAGGTTCGGTTCTGGTCAAAGGCACATTCCCAGGTTTCAGGCTTGATCCCCAATGGGGGAGCATGCAGGAGGCAGCTGGTCAGTGATTCTCTCTCATCAGTGATCTCTCTCTTTCTCTCCGTGTCCCTTTAAAAAAAAAATTCTTTTTTAAAGGGACACTGGGAAGGAAACATCACTCTCCTCCAAAGCAGAAGAGGAGAGAGCATGCGATCAGGCAGACTGAGGCCCAGCAGGTAAGGCTGTTAGAGAAACAGGAATGCAAGAAGTGAGAGAGGAAAACCACTGACGGGAGAACAGGGATACCTGACACGGGCGTGAAGTAGCGTGCAGATGACAGATTCTGGAATGTACACAGCTGGGTACAAATCGTGCTCAGTCTATTTCTGCGCTATATAAACTTGAGCAATTTATTTATCCTCAAAGCCTTGGATTCATCACATGTGCAAGCGTGATGCCCACAGACTAAGAAGACTGGAGATGGCAGTACGAGCTCAAAGGTAACTTTATATGTTACATAGCAACCACAGACTCTGCCAGCAAGATCACAACACCTCCACAACACACCCACAGCTCCCCACCTGCTGCCAGGAGGATGGAGTAAGCAGGTCTGCTCAGACCCAAGGCTGACTTGCTTCCAGGCAGCAAGTTCCCTGAGAACCACAAGGCTTTTATTTGTTTGTTTGTTTGTTTTACGTATTTTTATTGATTTCAAAGAGGAAGAGAGAAGGAGAGAGATAGAAACATCAATGATGAGAGATCATTGATCGGCTGCCTCCTGCACACCTCCTACTGGGGATCAAGCCCGCAACCTGGGCATGTGCCCTTGACCGGAATCGAACCGGGGACCACTCAGTATGCAGGCTGATGCTCTATCCACCGACCCAAACTGGCCAGGGTCGAATGGCTTTTAGAAGCAAGTGCTTTAAAGTTCTGGTCATTGCTTACAAGCCCAAAGGACATGAAATGAAAGGTGTTAGTGTCCAGTAAGTGCAAGATTCAAAGGCACGCATGCTAGTAGAAGTTCAGTGTTTCTTTGACATTACAAGGTCTACTGGGACTTCAGCTTGTCCGGGAGCTGACTGCTTTCCCCATTCCCCAACTTGCAGCTGCATGCCACGCCCACATGGCTCACGTGGAACTGCTCACGTGGAACCTCCAACCCCTCCAAACTCTGATGGCTCTGGCTCTGCTAACTCCCGAGCTGAGATGCTGCTTTCAGCCTGGAATCCTCTCTCCTTTTTCACCCATTTGACTCCTACTGACCTTCTAGGCCCAACTCTGGTGGCATCCCTCCACGAAGCTCCCCTGATGTCTCCAGGGAGGACGGACCACCTTACCTGACGTTGGTTTTCTGCCCTACTCCAGTGGTCAGCAAACTCATTAGTCAACAGAGCCACATATCAACAGTACAGCGATTGAAATTTCTTTTTTGAGAGCTGAAAACCGACTTCTGCGCATGGGCCACGAAGTTTCAATCGCACTGTACATGGGTGCCCGCACGTGGCATTTTGTGGAAGAGCCACACTCAAGGGGCCAAAAAGCCACATGTGGCTCGCGAGCCGCAGTTTGCCGACCACTGCCTTACTGTCTCCCTGTCTAGTCTATGAGCTTCTAGAAAGCCAATCTCTGGCCCAGAGCAGTGGCCTATTTCCACTTCTACTTCCTCCTCCACAGCTGTGAGAACCAAGGTTTGAGTGAGAGACTTCCTTCAGGGGCAGCATCTTCTTACCCTTCCATCCCTGGAGCACCCACATCTACTTTTTTCTTAAAAAGCAGCTTTTGACTAAGCATGTGTTTCTTAATATTTGGAACAAGCCTTTCAGATGCCAGGGCTGAAGCCTCCCAAAGAGCCAGCTAAACATGCATAGGCACACCAACGGACCAAAGTTGCAAAATACATGCACACAAGACAAGATAGGGCCCCTTGGGCTTCGCCTGCTGGCTTCCCAGCCTTCCAGGAAGTGGGAGGCGCTGGGTTCCTGTCCCTCTGGAAAGCCCTGATAGCCCCTACTTCCCCGCAGGGCTCTCCGCAGGCAGGGGGCCACCCCAGGCACAGCTGTCCCCTGTGCTTGCAGATGTGACTGCTGCAAAGCATCCTGAGGTCGTGGTTTCAGAGAGTTCACGAAAGCACTTCCCATGCTAGTGCACCCCCTGTTCCACTCTGTGCTTCAGACCCCTCCCCTGGAGCACATGCGCGCAGTAGAGACTTTGGGCAGCAAGGCCTGTTGTAAAGACACTAGTTTAACTGGATATCATGCAGCCTTTCACAGATTTGTCTGAAGAAACCCTCCTTCTATGTAAGAGTTTTTTAAATCCTGATCACACGTTGGGAAAAATGTCCCACCCCAAAGAACTGCTGGGGGAACAACAATAAGGGACTGTTACTGCCTTGGCCAGGTAGTTCAGTGGTTGGAGCGTCACCCCATACACGGAAAGGTCTAGGGTTCGGGGACACACTCAGCGGACATAACCAGGTTGCAGGTTCGACCCCCCCCAGCAGGTGCGTACAGAAGGCAACCAATTGATGTTTCTCTCTCTTCTCTCTCAAATACACACACGCGCGCGCACACACATGCACACACAAACATACATACATGTTGTTATTAATATTAACCTAAGACCAGAACCAAACCAAATTCCAAACTGAAACTATCAACCTATTAGCACTCCATGCTAATAGAAAGCTTTGCCTCAACTCAGGCCATTAGGAGAGAAGCATTAGGTGTCTTGGGTGTAGGGAGAGCAGTAGCAAAATTCACCGCGGGCTACGTCTGGATGCCAAGCACAGTCCCTGGATCCACACCACCTCCTTACCCAGATTTACGTAGAGCAACTCCTAGCAGGGAAAAGAAAACGGATCCACGGGCCGTCTGCTGGCACAACTGAAAACAGAGGAGAGGCTGAGAGACTGAAACAGAAGAGCGTACGCGGACAAAGCGGGCAGAGCTGACCCTTGGAAGCGTGTGATAAGGAGCCAATCTCTGCTGGGCAGAGAGCGGGAGGGTGGAGCCAGCACAGCAGAGCACAAGCCAGGAGGACTAATTCCTCGGAGAGCCTAGAGATCCCAGCTGCTTCCTGAACTGTCAACCACTAAGCAAGGGCTCGCTGCAACCAGCAAAATCCTCCACGGAAACAGAAAGGAGATAGTGTTTCAGCCCGGGCTTGGGAACTCCAGCTCCGAGCAAAGATGGCCCACTCCAGAGGCTTGCCTAACAGAGCCGTCCCTTTCCCTCCACCCAGACCAGAGCACCACGAGTCCCAGCCACCACTTACTTTTTAGATGGTGAAGGACCTTCACAGGGTGGGCATCATGGGCATGGCCGGGCCAAAAAGACCAAAGGTATTGCGGTTCTCGTGGGTCAAGTCTCAGATTGAAGTTGGCTACTGGTTGTGTTAACTCCACCAATTCCAACTTTGGAAAGAAAAGGGGACATGTCAACAGACAGGGGGAAAAAACAACAACAACTGGTACGCAAAGCATGTCTAATCGGGTATAAAGCTCAACAAACTCATCCCTGAAGGAAGCTGACTCACTGAGGGAAGCTTGCTTATTCACCGGGGTGCGGGGTGACATGTGAAGTGCCCGCAGGCGTGGGGCCAATCCTGGGTGTGTACAAACATACATGCAGTCCCGTGTGTTGGCCTGAGGGTCAGCCATGTGCTGGGGAGAAGGAGGGGCGCCGGCAGGGGCGAATCCAGAGTGGGGAGAGGAGCGGAGGGGGAAGCAGAAGGAGGACAGGGCTTAAGGGCGCGGAACTGAGAACTAGAGATAGGCGGGCCATCATCTGAGCCCTTTCTGGGAGGAGGGAACAAGAAAAGATAAGAGAAATTAAAGAAATGGGGCAGTGAAGGATGACAAGGGGGAGGGGGGGAATGGGCAGGTTTTGGCTTCGTACACCCAAACAGCTTATCATTCGGCATTTTCTGCGTGCCTTCTTTGTGTGTGCCAGGCCTACCATTAGGGATGGCTTAAAAAAAAAAAAAAACACAGACCCTGCCCTCCAGGGGCTTGCCATCGTCTCTGAAGTCAAACCAGTAAAGAGACAACCGTAGGAGAGAGTAGGAAGCGCCCAAAGCAGGGCAGGGCGGGCTGCGCAGGGCGCTGCGCTGAAGATCGCGGGCGCTGCCCACGTGCGGAGTAAATGCTGGCTGGGAATGAGGAGACCGGGCAGGGGGGTGACATGTGGCCGGGAAGCCTGGGGCGACGAGGAGTGTCAGGGGACCCCACCCCAAGACCCGCCCCTCTCCGCAGGGCCGAGGCGGACCGGGCGGCGAGACCGGGGCATGGGGACGCCGGCCCGCCCGCCCGCCCGGATCAAGACCCCCCCGGGTCCCCAGCATCCCGCCTCGGGGCTCCAAACGTTCCCCCCCGGGCTGCTCGAGACTCGCCGCCGAGCGGGGCCGGACCCACCCGTCCCCACCACCCGGCGCGCTCGCCCTCTCACCTTCACCTTCCCGGCCTCACGGCGGCCATCATGGCCCCCAACGTCACCAGCAAGCGCCAGCCCGAGGGGAGGCGGGAAGAGGAGGAAGGACGCGTGTGTCACCGATCGCCGCAGGCTGGCCGCTCTGGCCCGGGGGAGTCGTTGGACTCGAAGCTCCACTGATTGGACCCCACCACTCTTTAGGGGGCAGGGGTGCGTCTGCTCAGCGCCCAGAGGGGCATGTCAGCGCGCCCCTTCACCGCCCGGGCGTCCCACGCCGATGACGCAAGCTTCGGGGCTCCCGCGGCATCATGGGGGTTGTAGTTCCGCCGGAAGCTTGCCTGAGCCCGGGTGGGTGGGGCCTCCAGCTGTCAAGGGGCAAAGAAAACAAGGGCGTGGACGGAGGTTCCCGCTCTTTTGTTGGGCGGCCCCCGCGGGCCTGATCCCGAGGGCTCCGCTAATTCGGGAATCTAACCTTTGGTTTGTAATGTTAGAGAAGCGCTCTCAAGAGGAAAACAGGAAGCAGGCTGGGGCCGGATGCCCTTCGATTGACTTTGAGAAGTAAGAACAGTAACGACAGTCCCTGAGCTGGTGCTTAACATACCTCATTCCATTGTGCCTTCGCCACAGTTCCAGGAGTCTCCGGGAGATCGCCCCAGCTCACAGGCTCAGATCACTGGGCCTCATTATGTGCCAGGCACTAGGATACAGCAGTGAACAGGTCTCCGGATGGCCACCGTCACAGAAGGGAAAGCCCCAAATCTGGGCTCCCCCCTATGGCAGCCACCAGTCACATGTGTCCTCGGAGATCCTTGTGTAAATTGAGATGTACTGTAAGACTAAGGACCAAAAAAGTATGTAAATGACCTCAATGATATCTTTGCATTGGCTGTGTTTTCAAGTTGTGAACTTAAAAAAAGGAGGAGGAGGGGGAGTAATGAAAAGTAACCTCAACAGGTCATCTGAGCATAAATTCCTAACTGGTAGGTGATGGTGGGTAGTCACACCCCAGGCATACAGCTTCTTTATTAAAAGGCTTATCTTTGCCTTAGGCAAGCCCTCTCCATTGTTTCTGTCCTTCTAGGTTAACACATGTTTGAAATGCTCCCTTTCAGACCCCTCCAGACAGCACATGATCTTAACTATTCTGTAACCCCATTCCCAAATTGCTTCCTCCCACCTTCACGTAACCTTCCTCGTGCTCCCTGGCATAAGTCATCAGTTTGGCTCAAATACTCATATAAAAATTCTCTATGATTTTTTTTTGGGGGGAAAGGGGATATATGCCATACTTTCAACAATAACGTTTTTGGTTTTTTTTTTAAGAAAAAATTCTCTACAGGTTTGGACATTTCTCATGTAGACAAAGTGATAACATTTTTAATAAATTGAATTAAATACTATAAAAATTATTAAATTCATCTGTTTCTTTTTACTATTTAAAATATGGATAGCAAGACCATTTGGCTCAATGGATAGAGCGTCGGCTTGGGGACTGAAGGGACCCGGGTTCGATTCCGGTCAAGGGCATGTACCTTAGTTTCGGGCATATCCCCGGTAGGGGGTGTGCAAGAGGCAGCTGGTCAATGACACTCTCTCATCGATGTTTCTAACTCTCTATCTCTCTCACTTCCTCTCTGTACAAAATCAATAAAATATATTTTTTAAAAATAAATAAAAAATAAAAATAAATAAAATATGGATAGAGCATTGACCTGTAGACTGCAGGGTCCTAGGTTTGATTCTGGTCAAGGGCACATGCCTGTTACTCAGACTCAGTTCCCAGTAGGGGGGCGTCCAGGAGGCAACCAATGATTCTCTCTCATCGTTGATGTTTTTATCTCTCCCTCTCCCTTCCTCTTTGAAATCAATAAAGAAATATAATTTTAAAATAAATTAAAGAATAGCTTTATTATAAATAGAAAAAAAAACACAGCTTTAAAGTATGGCTACTAAAAAATCTAAAACTACATTAAATGTCTCCTGGTGATACTGTGGTTTATACTAAGAAATCTATATAGCTGGTCTTTGTCCACCGTTCCTGACCCACAGCTCCTGAAATCCTTATAGTTCTCTGTTTAAGAACCGTAGGGACATCTTTTGTTGTAATTTTTACTTTTGACCTTAGTTCCTGGAATAGCTCCCTGGCTATTCAGCTAAAAATGAAAGTGGTGTATCTTTTGTTACGGGTCACAGCCCCTTTCAACTAGGTCTGCATTGATGTTAAGGAATGACTTTTGGAAAGCCTCTAAGGATGGGAACTGGTTGCCAGGGAAACCAGTGATGTGATTAGAGGGCTGGAACTTTCAGCCCTACCAATTCTACCTCCTGGGAGCGGAGATGGGCCGCGCGCATTGGCTTGATCACTAAGGGCCAATCATTTAGCCAATCACGCCTCAGTAATGAGGCCTCCATACACATCCTTCAGTTACGGGGTTCAGAGGGCTTCCGGGTTGGGGAACACTTGCAGGCGCTGGGAGGGTGGTACCCTGGAGAGAGCCTGGATACTCCTCGCCCCCTCCCACATACCGTGGCCTATGCATCAGTTCCGCTTGGCCATTCCGGGATTGTGTTCTGTTGATGATAAACTGGTAACCTAGTAAGTAAACTGCTGTCCTGAGCTCTCTGAGCCACTCTAGAAAATTCATCTAACCAGAGCCAGGGGGCTGTGGAAATCTCTGACTATAACGGGTCACTGTGGACAAATACAGTTTTTCCTCCTACCCTTTTCAGTTTTTCTGGATGGACTACCGATCAAATGAACAGGAGACAGATTTACGGGAGAAAATGACCAACTTTGCTTCGTATGTGTATACATTGGTTCTTTAAGAATATGAGACACCCTCCCCTCCCCCCGCCAGGAAACCCTTTCGGTGTCTGCTGAGAGCGGGAGAATTCTTAGGTGTGGCGAAAAGCCCACCCATTGGGTGACCAGAGGTTTCAGACGTGGAGTCTTGTAAGGAGCATAAAGGAAAACAATAGAGTTTTCCCTTTCTACTGGACATCACTGGTCAGTAACCATGGAAGAATCTTGCCACAAACGCCGCTGGAGGCAACTGGTACCCGCTGGACCTACCCGCTTATCAGTTCCCCGGGAGGTTGGTCAGAGGAAGCTGACCTAACCTATTGCCCAGTGAGCCAGTGGCCTTGAGTCAGACTCTGGACTAGGGAGCTGCAACCAGACAGTGTCTGGGGTGTGGCCAGGCCTCCGGGACGTGATTCACGGCACCTCTGGCCGGCGGCACTGCCTGTAGTGTCGCTGACAGCTTCCTCCTCCCAGCTCCTGGCCGCCCTAAGGTCACTCACTTCTTTCTGCGAGGGTGGGGACGGGATTCACCAAATTCCGTGTCCTTTCCCTTCTTTGGCATCTTGCCTGGAGGCCCTCCTTCGTAAACATTATTCTGTGCATCCCCTCCCGTGAGCTCTGGCCTAGGCCCTGGTCACCTGCCTGGACTGCGGGACCCTCAGAATCGGCCCCCAGCCTTCTAGTCCGTCTCCCTCCCTCTACATTTCCTATTTCTGTGTTGATGGACTTGTTCACTGCGGACGGGAATTGCATTTGCAATCAGAAAAAAGATAGCAGCTAAAAATACCCCTAACGCACGCACCGTACGTATGTGAGATCCATCCAGAAAGGGCACCCAAGAAACCAGTTGGGCATGGGTGCTCCTGGGGAGAACTGGGCAGTCAGGGGTGAGAGATAAGAAAGCGATTTAGATTTGTGCTGTTTGCCCTAACCCGTTTGGCTCAGTGGAGGGTCCCAGGTTCAATTCTGGTCAAGGGCATATGCCTTGATTTAGGGCACATCTCCAGTAGGGGGTGCTCAGGTGGCAGCTGATTGATGTTTCTCTCTCATTAATGTTTCTACCTCTATCCCTCTCTCTTCCTTTTCATAAAAAATAATAATAATAATTAATAAAATACTTTTAAAAAGATTTGTGCTGTTTGAATTTACCCTGGGCCAAATGACCCCAATTAAATAGTAAAGTCCAACTCTTCTTACATAAAGTCCATCTCTCCTTCACCTGGGGAAATGGGCTTTGACCGTCTGACCCCCTTCTCAGCCGTACCTGCCCTACTCTGAGCCTCTCCGGTCTGTGCCCAGCTGGCTCCTGACCTGGAGTCTCTCTGCCTAAGGGAAACCTCCCCCGCTCCAGGGCGGCCGAGAGCACCTCTGTGATCAGGCTCCTCACAGCACGTCTCAGACTCGGCCTGGGTAGTTCTTGGTTGGCGGGAGGAGCTGCCCTGTGCATGTAGGATGTTTAGAGGCATCGCTGGCCTCTGCCCACTGGTGCAGTGGTTCTCCTCGCCCCTTCCCCGTGGTGATAACCAAAAATGCCTTCAGTCGTTGCCCAATGTCTGTCCAAGGTTCCCGGGGGGGGGGGGGAGCAAAATCGCTCTCAGCTGGGCAGCATGGAGTTAACACAGGCCACCAGTCCTGCCTTCCCCACAGCAGCCCGCCGGCCATGTGGCCCTTCTCACACTGGTCCACAGTGGATGCACGTGCTCCTCTCTGCCCTGGCTGCTAAGGGATAGGCGGAGGAGGGGGGAAGGCAGGTTGAAATATTCAAATCCCTGTCCCTGGGGGTGAGAGTGGTTGGTGAGAGTCAATGGGGAGGACAGGAGACTTGTGTCATACTTCAAACAATAAGTAATTTAAATTTTAAAATATAAGAAATAGCCGAAACCAGTCTGGCTCAGTGGATAAGAGCGTCAGTCTGCAGAGTGAATGGTCCCAGGTTCGATTCCGGTCAAGGGTATGTACATTGGTTGCCGGCACATCCCCGGTGGGAGGTGTGCAGGAGGCAGCTGGTCCATGTTTCTCTCTCATTGATGTTTCTAGCTCTCTATCTCTCTCCCTTTTTCTTTTTAAAAATAAAATCAATAAAATATATTTTAAAAGAATAAAAATAAAAAATAAGAAATAAATCCCTGTCCCTACCACTTACCTGTGTGACCTTTGGCCAATTCCTTGGCCTCTATGAGCTGACATTTCCTCATCTATAAAAAGGGATAATAGCTCCACCCAGAGGGCTGTGTGCCGAGTGCCCGGCAGACACAATGCCCAGCCTGAATGGATGGATGCTCACTTTTGTTATGAATAAACGCCCCGAGTTGTTAGAGCCATGGGAAGAGTCTCCCGGGGCAGGGCGGGCTGACAGGCGTTTGGGAGTTCTCGGATGCTCATGTTTGCAGGAAGGGCAGTCATCGAAGGCTTCAGGGAGGAGGTGACACCTGCTGCAGATCCTGACGGGTGAAGAAGCCTGCCCCAGGCCGCCGGTGCCTGGCTCACACATAAGGGTTTGCAGAATATATACCCAATACCAAGGTCATGTGCTTGTTTGGGAAACACGGGCCCTGAGTCTCCTGAGACAGCGGTGGGCAAACTCATTAGTCAACAGAGCCAAATATCAACAGTGCGACTGAAATTGGAGAGCCAATTTTTTAAAACTTAAACTATACAGGTAGGTACATTGTTATTAACTAGAGGCCTGGTGCATGAAATTCGTGCACTCGGGGGTCCCTCAGCCTGGCCTGCACCCCTCTCACAGCCCGAGAGCCCTTGGGGAATCAGCTGACAGCTTAGGCCGGTGCTGGGAGTGGGCCTAAGCCGTCAGTCGGACATCCTTGGCGCTGCCACGGAGGTGGAACAGACTCCCACCACCGCTGCCCTTACCAGCTGTGAGCCCGGCTTCTGGCTGAGTGGCATTCCCCCTGTGGGAGCGCACTGACCACCAGGGGGCAGCTCCTGTGCTGAGTGTCTGCCCTCAAGTAGTCAGTGTGCATCATAGGGATTGTTCTGCAGTTTGGTAGATTTGCATATTATATTAGCTTTTTATTACCGTGTTTCCCCGAAAATAAGACATCCTCCGAAAATAAACCTACTTACAGGTTTCCTTCTGAGTGAAATATAAGGCATCCACCCGGAAATAAGGCTCCCCCTAGGCTCTGTCTCAGAATGCTATTGCTAAACATGAGAGATTTGGTCCACTGATTCTGAAAGAAATGGAGTCACAAGAAATTCACCAGGAAATTCAGGAATTGGATTGTTATGATGATGTTCCAGAAGATGATGACATGATTGTCATTGAATAAATGAGTAAATTCTTGATACTGTAGGATTCACAGTTTGTCTGGTTTGTGTTGACAACTACCGTACTACCGTACTGTATACAGGTAATATATTTCCTTTATTTTCATTTAACAATAAATGTGTACCGTATTCTTCTTTGTGGAAAAATAAGACATCCCCTGAAAATAATACCTAGCGCATCTTTGGGAGCAAAAATTAATATAAGACACTGTCTTATTTTCGGGGAAACAGGGTATATAGGATTAGGATACTCCTAAGCTGGCCTTTGCGGAAAAACTCAAGGGGCCAAAGAGCCACAGGTGGCTTGTGAGCCAGTGGTTGCCAACCACTGTCCTGAGAGATCTTTTCTTGCCAATCACGGGCTCTTAAAACCCCTCCCTGCAGACACTCCCCCGACACGGGCACTCACCCACGCAGGCAGCTCCCCCTTGGTGGTTTGAATGACTTTTAATAGAAACTCTCCTGCTTTTGTCTGTCCCTCTCTTCAGAGGCACGGGGACAGGCAGGACAGGGTGACGCAGTACAGTGTGTGGACATGTCACTCCCCCGCCACCCCCAAAAAAGAATCAGGTAGGGATGGTGCTGTGGCATCCATGCCTTTCCCGCCTTCCAGGAGGTCTGCCGAGTCACCTTCCGCAGGGACAGCATCTGTGACAGGAGCCAGGGAGAAGGGGCTCCCGCAGTCCGGTGAGGACTTGAGTCTGATCCAGGTCTCGGTGTGGGCCCTGAAGCTGGAGGCAGAAGATCCCGGGGCTGCCGCTCCGCTGGGAGAAGCTCGGGGGTGTGGCTCCGCGCCCCGAGAGCCCCGGGGGCAGCTGGGGAAACCCCTTCTGCTCAAGTGTCACTCATGGAAGGAAGGAGGAAGGGCTGGGTTTTTGAGGAAGACAGTGGGAAAGGATGAGCTGCTCCACGCAGTGAGAGTGAGCACACAGCCTCCCGGGGCTGGGAGCAGAGCACCAGGAAAGTCCCAGACCAGGAGGCGGCCTGGCCTCCGGCCTGCGGCCCAGTCTCCCCAGTGGCAGCTCCAAGGGCAACGGGAGGCCGAGGACCGGGAGACCGGGCGGGTTCCCCGGGGCCCCGGGCAATGGCTGTTGGCAGAGAGGAAAATGTCCGAGGTGGCTGGGCCTGGCCGATTAGGGATCGACGAAGGAGACGGCGATGTAGCGGGTGCCCTTGGTGGTGGGGAGCCCCTCGTGGTAGTGCGTGAGTCTCCCGGGGTGCATGAGGGCCCAGCCCTTCCGGGGAGCTCGGATGGAGCAGTTGTAGCGCAGGAACCGACAGCCACCGCCCTAGGAGACGTCACATGTCGGTTTCCCAACAGGAAGTGTCAGTTCCCCAACAGGAAGCTGGCTCCCATCCCCCCCCAACCCCCCTCCCCGTGTTCCCCTCTTCTTCCATCTGAGCCACCACAATCAAGAGCCCTCAGCACAGCCTGCCTGGGATGCCTGTGGGGTGACAGCCATGTGCTGCCTAAGGAGGTCACTCAGCAAAGACCGAGTGATCAAGAGTCAGGCAGCCCTGGCCGGTTTGGCTCAATGGATAAAGCGTCAGCCTGTGGACCAAAGGGTCCTGGGTTTGACTTCGGTCAAGGACACGTACCCAGGGTTTCGGGCCTAATCCCCAGTGGGGGGCATGCAGGAGGCAGCCAGTCAATGATTCTCAAGATTGATTTCTCTCTCTCTCTCTCTCTCTCTCTCTCTCCTTTCTTTTTCTTTCTTAAAAAATATATTTTATTGACTTTTTACATAGAGGAAGAGAGAGGGATAGAGAGTTAGAAACATTGATGAGCTGCCTCCTGCACACCTCCTACTGGGGATGTGCCCGCAACCAAGGTACATGCCCTTGACCGGAATCGAACCTGGGACCTTTCAGTCCCCAAGCTGACACTCTATCCACTGAACCAAACTGGTTTTGGCTCTCTTTCTTTCTTTTTCTTTTTTTTTTTTTTTTCCTCTCTCTCTCTCTGAAATAAATAATATATATATATTTTAAGTCAGGCAGCACTGGGCAAATATCAGCCACGCCCTTTATTAACTGTGACCAGCCTGCACCTCATTTTCCCCTTCTGTAAAACAGGCATTAAAATTGCACAGAGTTGTGAGCATTCAATAAGATGATACAAGTAAGAGCTTAGGGCCAGGTTTCTCAGCCTCAGCACGATGGCCATTTTGAGCCAGAGAATTCCTTTTTTTAAACTTGTGGTAAAATACATGTAACACAAACTTTACTACGGTAACCATTTTAAGTGAACAGTTCAACGGTATCAAGTACATTCATACGGTTACACAGCATCACCACGACGGGCCAGATCATTCTTTCCGGTGGGGGCTTTACCCACTAGATGCCAGGAGCACCGAGCATGTCTTCAGATATGTCCTTTGGGGAGGGGGGCAACATCGTCCCCTATGAGAGCCCCTGGCACATTGTCGACTCTCAGAAAAACAGGTGTTTTTAGGGGTGTCCTTCAGTGTGTAACGGGGGGGGGGGGAGGGGGGGACTGACGGATGGACGGACCTGAGTCACAAAAAACTCCTTAAAAACGGTCGCTGATGGAGGGAGTGAGTGAATGGATGAATGACGCTATAGCTGGTCACCCCCACAGGCCTCCTCTGGGTCCGAAGGCCCAGAACTGCTCCTCCTCACCCTCATGTCGTCCTGGTTTCCCCAGATTCCCCTCCAGCCACAAGCCCGGGGTTTGTCACCCCCAAAGCAGCCCTCTCCCGAGGATGATGTGGGCCCTGAACTGGTTACGACTAGCTACTGCTCCGTGGGTCGTGACTGTGGGTCCCCGTACGCCTTCCCTGGGTGAGCTCAGGCCATCCTCACAGCTGTGGGGAGGGCACTTTAAGTTTTCCCAAGAGATAGCCTGAGGCCCCCGAGCAAGGGGGGGGCGGGGGAAGAGGACCCAGGTGAGGTCACCTGACTGGCTCCAGCCTCCTGGGTCCTTGCTGTCTTGGGTCCAAAGCCCTCTCCCTCCTGCCAAACTGCGCTCTGAGCCTTCACCATGGGCCTAGCGCCCTTTCTCTCTGGCTCCCAGTTCCCTGGTGATGTGCTACCCCGGGCCCCTCTGCTTCAAACACCCTGCACGCTGCTCCCCAGCCAGCCCCCTGCCCCAGCCAGCTCCTCCTGCCTGCTCCCTGGGCCAGAGCGGCCCGCCCCTGCTCACCTCGTAATCCACCCCCACCCTGTTCAGGGCGATGTTGATGGTGAAGGTGGAGGCGTCGTGGTGTGGCATTAGCGAGGGCTGCTCGTCGGGCTTGTAGCGGACGACGAAGGCCAGGTCGAACTGGGCCTGTGCGGGGAGAGACAGAGCGGGCATGAGAGGCTGCGCAGGCCGGGAGGGCAGCCGTCCAGGGGCCCCTCATCCTCTGCTAGACGGTCAGCTCCCGGAGGGCAGTTTATCTAATGCCGTGTTCTCCAGGGCCTGGTGCCGTGCCTGGCACAGAAAGGGCTCTCCCTAAAAAAGTGGGAGCCGAAACCGGTTTGGCTCAGTGGATAGAGCGTCGGCCTGCGGACTGGGGGGGATCCCAGGTTCGAATCCGGTCAAGGGCATGTACCTTGCTTGCGGGCACATCCCCAGTAGGGGGTGTGCAAGAGGCAGCTGGTCGATGTTTCTCTCTCATTGATGTTTCTAACTCTCTATTTCTCTCCCTTCCTGTCTGTAAAAAAAAAATCAATAAAATATATATTTTTTAAATGTGGGGAGGAAGGGAAGGACAGGAGGCAAGGAAGGAAGGAGAGAAGAGAGGGAAGGAAGGAGAGGAGGGAAGGGAGGGAGGGATAGAGGGAAGAGAAGGGAAGGAAGGGGGAATGCATGAATCCAATCCTCACACCCTCCCAGCTATCTAGCCGGGTGGTCCCTTGAGGGCAGGGCCCAGGCACACCCAGAGCAGCTGTTTGGAGGAAACCCTGTGAACGTGAACGAGGAAGTGACGAGTACAGAAGCCAGAAAGGCATCCACAGACACGCGAGGGAGGGCTAACGGGGACCGGAGGGAGGAAGGGCAGGCTGGCCCCTGACCGGGGGCTTGTCTGGTGAGCTGGTCTGGCAGCCACGGGTGCAGGGGTCAAGGACACCGAGGGAGGACTCAAATGGTCGGATGATGCCAGAGGAGAGAGGCAGAGGGGCCCCACCTTCCCCGGCCCCAGCACCTGACAGAGGCGGCTTCCCTCCTGCCTAGAGGCCAAATATGCAGGCCTCCGCCCGCTGGGAACGCTTCTCCCCCCCTCCGCCTCTCCCCCTCCCCAGCGCCTCCCCCCCTGCCCGGTCCCGGGCACCCCGCCTGCCCACCCTGGTGTAGTAGCCGGGGTACAGCTTCTCCGTCACGGGCGCGATGTACTCCACCAGGAACTTGTGCCACTCCCGCTCGAAGCTGATCTGGTTCATGTGGATGTCAATGGTCGGCACGTTCTCGTAGCCGCCCTGGATGCGGTTGTCCTGGGAGAGACCCAGAGGGAGGTGAGCAGACCTCTAAGACGGCCCGATTCCCGCCACCTGCCCAACCCCCTCCCCTCGACCTTGAACCTGATGGGATAAGGGCAAAGGTGAAGGGGTTTTGCAGGAGTAATTTAGGGAACTAGTCTGTCGACTTTGGTTGGATCAAAAGGGAGATGATGCTGGTGAGTCTTTTTTTTTTTAATTTTTTTTATTGATTTCAGAGAGGAAAGGAGAGGGAGGGAGAGAGAAACATCAATGAGAGAGAATCAATGATTCTCTGCCTCCTGCACACCCCCTACTGGGGATTGAGCCTGCAACCTGGGCATGTGCCCTTGATCAGAATCAAACCTGGGACCTTTCAGTCTGCAGGCCAACACTCTATCCACTGAGTCGAACCGACTAGGGCACTGGGTGAGTCTTTAAAGGAGGATCTTGGAGGCTGGCTGGTGTGGCTCCGTGGCTGAGCATTGACCAGGAGGTCACAGTTCCAATCCCAGTCAGGGCACATGCCTGGGTTGCAGGCTCAGTCCCCAGTGGGGGACGTGCAGGAGGCAGGCAATCAATGATTCTCTCTCATCATTGATGTTTCTATCTCTCTCTCTCCTTCTCCCTTCCTCTCTGAAATCAATAAAAATATATTTTTAAAAAATAAACAAATAAAGGAGGCTCTTGGAGGGAGAATCTCCCTGCCGGCCCGGAAGAGGCCAGTCACCTTGAGCTCTGCAGCTGCAAGGAAACGCATTCTGCCAGCGAGCTTAGAATAGGACCCTGAGCCTCAGCTGAGCACCGGCCCCGGCTGACTCCCTGGTGGGGGCCCTGGGACACCCTGAGCAGAGCACCAGCTAGGCCACACCCAGACCCCAACCCACAGAACCTGGAGGGAATAAGTGGATGTTTTAAGCCGTTCAGCTTGGTGGTCCCTGGCTCCATAGCAGAGAAAACCCAGGCAGAGGGCACAGGTTAGCTCGGGCACGAGCATTCCAGGAAGCCGGGGCACTGGAGCGTGAGGACCAGCCAGACCCAGAGCGCACAGGCTGTGAAGGTTACTGGTTCTGGAGCTAAGCTCCTGGAACAGAGGTGAGTCAGCTGCCAGGCTGAGGTTAGCCACGCTCTGAGGCACAGGCCCCGGGCGCTTGTGCCTTTAACCAGGGGTCCTGGGCTCTGCAGAGGAGGGCAGGAATGGGGCTCCTCCTTCAGCAAGGTGCCCGGTGGTCAGTGGTCATGGTCATGGTCGGGTGATGTTGCCTCCTAATTGCTCCTCACCCACACCTGCTCGCTCCTCCCCCTTTCCACGCCCAGTCGGGGAAGGAAGCCCAAGGGCTGGAAAAACAGGAACTGGAAGCCTAGCACCTTAAGGTGAAGGCAGCTTAGAGACCAGCATTCCAGCCCATCCCGCAGTCCCTCTGCTCCTCAATGCCAGCCCCCCACCCGAGGAGTCCCAGGCAGAGAGCCTGGAGGGCGGGCCCGGGGGGAGGGGCGGCCACCCACCAGCCCCCGTCCAGGCGCCTGGAGCTCCCACCTTGTTGTCTCCCATAGACCACTGGCCGTAATGCTCCATCTCCTCCACCAGCTCGTCGCAGGCCGTCTCCGTGAAGATGGGGAACCAGTAGACATCCGGGCAAGGCTGGGGAGGGTGGGGAGGCGGTCACCGGCGTCCAGAGTGGCCACCCCTCATCCTCCCCCTGACCCCATGGCCCCCGGCAGAACCCGCCACGGGCAAGACCCCTTGTGTGGTCCGTGCCCTGCCCCGCCCTGGTCTGAGGGCCTCTGAGTGTCCCCCCGAGATTCTCCCCCAGGGAGCCCGGACTCAGCGAGATGCTGAAGGGAGAAAGCACTGAGCTCAGAGCTGGCCAAGGTCACGGAACTGCCAGTGCCAAGGCCAAAGCCTCCGGTGTGTGGGCACGGAGGGAGCAGAGGCCTGCTGGCTCTGGGGTAAACATGGCGTGGTCTGCCGTCGAGGCCACATTCGGGGATGCTTTCCCCCTCTTTCCTGCCCGGGCCGGAAAAGAAGCCGGAGGCCCCGCAGGCCCCGCAGGTTCCAGCTGGAAAGTGCCCGCAGGAGGAAGGGGCCGCGCCTCCTCCCGGGTCAGCCAGCTTCGCCCCTCCGCCCTCTGGGTGTCGGGTCTAAAGCCAGGAGCTTCATTCCCAGGGGCGCCCCGTCCTCACCATCTCCACCAGCTTCCCCGCCAGAGCCTTGGTGTAGTTCTCGTGGATGTACTTCTCCTTCCAGTCCTGCGGGGCGGGGGAAGCGGGGTGGGGTCCTGGGAGCTGGCCTGGGCCAGCTGGACTCACCCCTGGCTCCACTCCACGGGATGCTCCACGAGGGCCCCCCCCCCCGCCCCACCAGCCCACAGGCCACAGCCCACAGCCCACGCACAGTGTGAGTGAACATCTCCATGCCTCTGTGCCTACGGGGTGCACTGTGTTGTTTGAGCGTAAAAGTGTGCCCACGGGAGCTGGTGTTTGCATGTGTATGTACCCGTGTGCGCACGTGTACAGGTCTATGTGAAGATACAGGCACGGGCCCGCATCAAGACACAAGCTCGCAGTGTGCAAGAACACTGTCACCATTTCCTCCTCTTCTGATCACAACCTTCTCAGGGGCAAGGCAGGCTGGGACAGCGTGCCCATTTTAGAGCTAAGATCACCGAGGCCCCAAAGGTTGAGGCTCAACTAAGTCACAGCTAAGGGGCCTCTGACTCCGAGTCCTTCCTCCACTAGATGGCGCTGCCCCTCAAAACGCCCTCCTCTTCCTATTCAAACCTGCAGAGAGGCCACCTGGGGTGAAGGAAGGCCGGTGGCCCACAGGGACCCAGTGTCCAGCTCTGAGAGGGAGGCAACTCTGGCTACAGGGTGACCGGGGCCCCTTCCACTCCCACCACACCCTCCGCCCACCCAGGCCTCACCTCAGGGTTGCTGAACACCTCCCAGAGGTCATTGTGGAGGTGGCTGGTCTGGTAATTGTCCAGGGAGAGCAGGTGGCCGAAGGTGTGCCGGTTGGTGAGGAACATGAACACCTCCTGGGGAGACCGGGCCGATGAGAGAGCACCTCCCCTCACCTCCCCTGCACGCCCTGAGAGGGGCCGGACAGCAGCCTCCTCTGCCCCCCAGCTCCCCCGGACCTGACACTCCGATGCGGTCAGGGAAGGCTTCCTGGGGACTGAATGAAAATAAAAGAATGAATGTGCCCAAGAAGAGGGTGGCGTTCCGATCCTGAAGTTGGGACACAGGAGGAAACATCAACATGCCGTCACATTTTTTAAAAGCCACAAAAAAGCCCTGACCGGTTTGGCTCAGTGGATAGAGCATCGGCCTGTGGAGTGAAGGGTCCCAGGTTCGATTTCAGTCAAGGGCATGTGCCTTAGTTGCGGACACATCCCAGTAGGGGGTGTGCAGGAGGCAGCTAGTCGATGTTTCTCTCATTGATGTTTCTAGCTCTCTATCCCTCTCCCTTCCTCTTTGTAAAAAAAAAAAAATCAATAAAATATATTTTTTAAATAAATAAATAAATAAATGCCACAAAAAAATATATATTGTGTGGGGCACAGGAACAGGGTAAGGGTGTTTTGGGGCACATTACTTGGAGGGCATTTAGATGGAAAGCTTCGTGTTTTTTTAGGTGCTGCCAACAACATAAATAAAATAGCCCGGCCGGTGTGGCTCAGTGGTTGAGCATCGACCTATGAACCAGGTCTCGGTTGGATTCCTGGTCATGGCCCATGCCTGGTTGTGGGCTCCATCCCCAATAGGAGACGTGCAGGAGGCAGCTGATCTAATGATTCTTTTTCATCATGGATGTTTCTCTCTCTCTCTCTCTCCCTCTTCCTTCTGCTCTGAAATCAGTAACAGTGGGCTTTAAAAAATAAAATAGACGGTGTAAAACCTGGGTCTGCTGAAATGATCCCCACAGACCCCGAGGACCAGCCCGCATGCCAGTGACACCACCCCCCTGCCCCCCCGCCATGTCCCAGCCGGGCCTGGCAGCCTCTGAGCGGCCCTGCTGGGACCTCAGAAGCTCCAGGCCGTACGGTGACCAGGCAGCCTACCTCCCGCGCCCACGGGGCCTCCTCCGCCCCCCGCCCCCCGCGCTGACCTGCTGGCGGACGTTGGCGCAGAAGGCCATGTCGGGGTCCAGCTTGCGGTGGCGGAACAGGTCCGTCTGCTGCAGCTCCGCCCGCAGCGCACTGCCCTTCACCAGGTAGACGTTGGAGATGTAGGGCACGTTCCAGACGCCCCTGGGGAGGGAGAGGAAGATGGGAGGGCTTGTGCTGAGGTCATAGACTAAAGGCCGGGGCCAGGGGAAGGGCATGACGGTGCTGAGTTGAGCCATTGCCCAGGGTAATTGCCAGGAAGTCCTTCTGTGTATCTGACCGCAGTCTCCCTTGCTTCGAGTTCGGTGGGAATGTCAGGGCAGTAAGGACAAGCATGCTGGGGAAGGGGGTGTTGCAAGGCCAGGAGGAAGGCAAGGGAGGGTGCCCCGTCCTGCCGGCACTCACACACGCCGCCCCTGCACGATGTCCACGTAGTCCTCGGAGCGGGCGTAGTAGCCGTCGGCACTCAGCGCGCCCCAGAAGTTGGACCACAGCCTCCCGGGGCGGGTCATCAGCGGGGCGAGGACGTTCCTGAGGAAGGGGGCGCCTCAGAGGGGTCCCTCTGCCCGCCGGGGGTCTGGGGCGGGTCTAACTGAGGGTGGGGAGGGGTGGGGGGTCCCTTTCAACCTGCAAGCACCTCCCTGGGGCGGGCCTGGAGGTGGCCCTGGCCCATCGGATAGCTTTTCCCTCCCTCAGGGCAGCCAAGAAGCGTGAGAGGGGGGTGGCTTAGGGCTTATGGCAGAGGAGAGGGGAGGAGGGACATCCTAGACCAGTGGTCGGCAAACTCATGAGCCAGCAGAGCCAACTATCAGCAGCACAACAATTGGGATTGCTTCTGAGAGCCACATGTGTTAAACTTAAACTTCTTCTAACGCCACTTCTTCAATATAGACTCGCCCAGGCCGTGGTATTTTGTGGAAGAGCCACACTCAAAGGGCCAAAAAGCCACATGTGGCTCAAGAGCCGCAGTTTGCCGACCACAGTCCTAGACCAAGCCTAGGTTGCCAGGCGGGGGCAAGCTCGGGGTAGTAGGTGGGGCCAAGGCAGGGGAGGCGGACAAAGGCAGGGAGGGCTCCCAGCTGGGGCCCGGGCCTAAGGGGGCAATGCCAGCCCGGAGCCCCGCTCTCAGGGCCCATCTGCCTGCCAGCCGCAGTCCACCCACAGCCTCACTTGTTCTGCTCGATCAGCAGCCGCAGGATTTGGGGCTCGGTCAAGGCCACGTCGGCATCCACGCTGAAGTAGTAGGTACAGCTGAGGTCCTGCCGGCACAAGTCCCTGCAGGCAGGGGGGACGCAGGCTCCGTGGGGGTGGGGCTCCAGTGCTGACCTCCCCACCCAGGGTCACGGGGCTCCCAGCAGCTGCACTCGCCACCCCAGGCCGCCCTACGATCACCAGGGACCGACCACGGGTCTTCAAAGAGGCTGGCCGCCTGGTACAGGCTGGGACCAGCAGCCTCGCAGGCCCCTCCCAATTCCAAGGCCCAAACCCTGAGGCAGATCCCAAACTTGCAAGATGAAGGCCCGGAGCTTGACAGCTGGTACCCAGCGCCCCGAAAACCCTGGTACCGGGGAAGCACCGCCCGCAGACAGGCTCCCACCGTGCTCAGGGCCAGGGGCCAACTGGTTGTGCCTTCTTCCTCTAGGGTGTCTGGGTACTTGTATCAAAGCCTTCACTAATGCCAAAACCGGTGTGGCTCAGTGGATAGAGCGTCAGCCTGCAGACTGAAAGGTCCCAGGTTTGATTCCGGTCGAGGGCATGTACCTCGGTTACGGGCACATCCTCCGTAGGGGGTGTACAGGAGGCAGCTGATCGATGTTTCTCTCTCATCGATGTTTCTAACTCTCTATCTCTCTCCCTTCCTCTCTGTAAAAAAATCAATAAAATATATATACATATATATATTTTTTAAAGCCTTCACTAAGACTCACGATCCAGATCCAGCCCCCTGCCTGGTTTCGCGTGGCTCCTGAGCTAAGAACGGTTCTACATTTTTAACTGGTTGGGGGAAAGAATCTACGTTGCTGAGAGTCACAGAAATTCAGACGTCAGTGTCCATAAATAAAGTCTGGTTGGAGCCCAGCCACGCTCACGCACGCTACACCAGCAGAGCAGCGTGGCTGCGGCTGAGCCCACTAAGCTGGTCTGCACAGAGTCACAATCTAGTCCTTCATGGGAAGGCGGCCAACCACGGATCTGGGCAGTCCGATTCTTCCACTGTCAGTGTGCATTACGAGGGAACCGGAGGTTATCTCTCACGCTGTCAGCATTTATTGACTTCCGGTCCTCCTGTCCTTCCTCTCTCAGATTTGCCTCCGAAACGCTGACACTGCCCAGCCCCAGCCAATCGCAGGACGGAGGCTCTTTCCCCATCTGACAGACGGGAACACGGAGGCCCGGAGCGGGGCAGGGCCCTGCCGGAGACCACCCACCCAGCCTTCCGAACTCCCGGCTCCCGGTCTGGGGCTCCGGACACGGTGGCCCCTCTGCCCACCACCGTCAGCAGAGATGACCACGCCTCCCTGACCCCCCACTCACGCGCCCATGTTCCTGGCATCGGCATTCGCCACCTGCATCTCGGGGCCCAGCAGCTTCACAGACTGGTATTCGCCGCCATGCTCCGCCAGGAACCGCTCCACCTGAGCCTTATGGTGCTGCTCCTGGGGAGGGTGTTGATGAGGATGAGGATGAGGGGCCACCGCACCTTCTGCCACTACAGGCTGCCCACTCCCCCCATTCCTGGCACCTCCCTGGCCACCTGCTTCCCTAAACTGCACGCCTTTGCCAGGCCAGACCTTCTGCCTGGAATGCCCTCCCTGCCCACCCTCTGGCCATCCTCCCCTGACCAGGTCAAGTCCACAGGCCTCTTCAGAGCCTCTGACACCAGGACAGCACCCCCAGCACACAGGCCTCACACCCAGATCATAGATTCCGCTGGGCCCGTGGTCGGCAAACCGCGGCTCCCAAAGCCACACGCGGCTCTTTGGCCCCTTGAGTGTGGCTCTTCCACAAACTACCACGGCCTGGGTGAGTTCATGTTGAAGAAGTGGCGTTAGAAGAAGTTTAAAAAATTTTGCTCTCGTCGAAACTGGTTTGGCTCAGTGGATAGAGCGTCGGTCTGCGGACTGAAAGGTCCCAGGTTTGATTCCGGTCAAGGGCATGTACCTTGATTGAGGGCACATCCCTGGTGGGGGGTGTGCAGGAGGCAGCTGGTCGATGATTCTCTCTCATCAATGTTTCTAGCTCTCTGTCCCTCTCCCTTCCTGTCTGTGAAAAATCAATAAAATATAACTTTTAAAAATAAATAAATAAATAATTTTGCTCTCCCTCTCACCCTGACCGGTTTGCCTCAGTGGATAGAGCGTCAGCCTGTGGACTGAACAGTCCCAGGTTCGATTCCAGTCAAGGGCATGTACCTTGGTTGCGGGCACATCCCCAGTAGGGGGTGTGCAGGAGGCAGCTGATCGATGTTTCTCTCTCATTGATGTTTCTAACTCTCTATCCCTCTCCCTTCCTCTCTGTAAAAAAAAAAAAAAAATCAATAACATATATATATATATTTTAAAAATTGGCTCTCAGAAGAAATGTCAATCATTGCACTGTTGATATCTGGCTCTGCTGACTCATGAGTTTGCCGACCACTGCGCTGGGCCGCCCGGCAACCCCGCCCAGCCCCTCTGCTCACGTGGTTGTGGATGAAAAGCCGCAGCCGTTTCTGGGGATAGTGGAGGCGCAGGAGCCGCTTGAAGAACAGGGACAGGAACGGCGTGGGCTGCTCGATGAACACGCCCACCAGGACCGAGGGGAGAGCTTCGTCCTGCGTGGAGAGGGGGCAGCAGAGTCCAGCCACGGCCAGCCACCGAGCCACCTCCGAGCCAGAGGCCTGTGGCCCTAGCAGGCGAGGGGCCTGGGCAGGGAGCTCTGAGAAGGATGGGCAGGTGGACAGAGGCAGGGACAGGCAAGGAGGCAGGAGGCGGCCCCTGCTGGGGACCAGGAGGAGCGTGAGCCCTGACCCGGTGGGTGCGAGGACGTGTTGATGGCAGACTGTTGGGGAGCTCGGGGTTTGACGTGGGGCCACAGGTGGGGAAGAAGGTGTGTGGGATGGGGACGGGGCTGCAGGAGAGCCTGAACGACCAGGCAGAAAAACTGGAGCACGGGCATCGGGGGAAACGCGGAGCCATGTGCAGTCTGAGAAGGCTTCCGGGAGGAGGTGCCCGGTGCGGAGCAGGACGGAACCCCAGACAGGGAGGTGATCCCTCTGCCTCCCGCCAAAGACACGCGTCTCTTCCAGAATCACCCATCTCCCCCTCCCTGGCTTCCGGCGGCCTTACCGCAATGCCCTTGAGGCTCCGTAGGCCCTCGTCACACACAACGCAGCCCGTCTCGAAGGTCCAGAAACGCGGGATGTAGTTGCCCAGGTAGTTCAGCTGCAGCTGTGGGGGACGGGGGGGAGGGGGGGGTCTGAGCGGTGCCAGAATCCCCCCACATCCCCCACCCCCGCCTGCAACCACGGAGGCCTCTCTTCCTGGGCCTGAGCAGGCTGCCACCCGGGAGGGAGCAGGGACGGGACCTTATTTTGGGTGGGCCCAAAGAGAGCGTGCTCATGCCCTGGGGGTCACCACCGCTGAGGGAGGGCTTGGCGCCCTGGTGCTTTTTCATCTCTGGATGGGCCGAGAGCTTGTAGAATGCAGGTTCCCAGGCCCCGCCCCTTCGAGATTCCCATTGGCCAGCTTGTGGGCGGGGGCGGGAATTCTGCGTTTTAACACACCCCTCTTCCTCTAGCTTCCACTGATTCTGATTGGGGTGGTTGAGGACCTGTCACTCAGAGAACTTTGGTGTGAATGGGGGAGGGAGAGATGGGGAGGCCCAGTTCCCCAGGGGCCGGTCCCGTAGCTCCAGGAGCATGGGGACCCGTCTGTCCTGTCCATGGCAGACCAGGCCTCAGGCCCTGGTGCAAACGTTCAATAAATATTTCTTAAAGGAACAAGCAAGCCAGCCCTGGGGCGACAGAGTGTGGGTGACTTGGGGCCGCCGAGCCTGGGCCTGGGTGGGGGCAGTGGCTTCCTTTGTGTCCTGCGGTCCAGCAGGAGAGACAGGGCATCAGCGACCATCGCCGCAGGAAGGAGACTCCACGCTGAACTCAGATTTGAGGGCCAGGCCTACAAGCTCTCGGGCACGAGGTGGGTGGCCCCGGCCCCAAGGAGAAGCTGACCCCTGCCCGCCGCCCCCACTCCCGCTCCCCAGGACCTGGGGGGCCCCCCTACCTTGGTGGGTCCGTTGCCATGAATCAGGACTGGGAGGGTGTCGTAGGCCAGGTTCCGAGCTCGAACGTGGCCCATTTCAAACTTCAGCACGACCTCATCTGGGGACGAGAAACCACAGCGCCACCCAGCGTCAGGCCCAGAGGCCAAACTCCGGGGCTGGCAGGCGGGGCTCAAGCCCCAGCTCTCCCCCAGGGAGCAGGGGATGCCGGTACGTTAGCATTTCACCTCTCCGCGCCTCAGTTTCCTCATCTGTAAAATGGGGGTAGGAGTGGGAGGACTGCCTGTCCAGTGAACCCTTAGCGCCATGCTGGGCACAGGGTGAGCACAGAATCCACAGAGTCCCACGTTCGTTACTGTGATTACTGAGGAGAGCTGGGAGCCGGGGATGGGAGGAGGTGAAGACTGAAAGATCGAGGCTCCACACACAGCTCAGAGGCCCCACAGGCAGGTGCCCGCTCTAACAGGCATGCAGGGCAGCCCCGCGTACATGCCAGCGACACAGGGAGGCCTGGGAGGGACAGGGGACAGATGCTGCCTGGTAGAGAGAGCCCTAATCCCCACGCGAGGACCCTCTTCGGCTGCACGTATGACAGGAAGCTGCCTTGATGGACAGCTATAAAACCCAGAGCAGCCTTTTCCAAGGCTGAGAAATGCTGGGGAGGGAGGGCTTTGTGGGGGTGACCGTGGGAGGGGAGCCCCTCTGTGTGAGCTCCCGGCCCCCCACGGGATGACCTGGGCCAGTTTGTTAACCTGGGCTCATGAACTCCCAGAAGCCACAGCAAAAGGGTGTGATGTTCCCGCACCTTCCTGGCGGAGGGCCATGGCTTGGCTTGGATTCTCCAAGGGGCCCTTTTATACCATGAATTCACCCATCAGTGACCTGGCCCAGCTTCTCTTTTTTAAAGATAGGGAAACCGCCGAAACCGGTTTAGCTCAATGGATAGTGTCGGCTTGGGGACTGAAAGGTCCCGGGTTCGATTCCGGTCAAGGGCATGTACCTTGGTTGTGGGCACATCCCAAGTGGGGGGGGTGTGTGTGTGCAGGAGGTGGCTGATCAATGTTTCTCTCTCATCGATGTTTCTAACTTTCTATCCCCCTCTCTTCCTCTCTGTGAAAAATCAATAAAATATATATTTTTAAAAATAAAATAAATAAAGATGGGGAAACAGACCTGAGGTGTGTGACTATGTGTCTGGCCTGAAGTCACCCAGCAAGCTAGTGGCAAAGCAATGCCGTCCCCAGCCAGGGGTTTGGGGTCAGCCCAAGGGCGTTTGTAGTTTCAAGAACCAACTGGCCTTCACTTTCCAAACTCCCTGCCAGGTCAGTCCCTGCCCCCGGGCCAGGAAGCCTTCGGCTGGGAGGTGGAGGGCAGGGGAAGGAGGGGGATGCCCTCTGTGCAAGCTCCTGGCCCCCGGGGGGGTCAGGGGCAGGTGGGCACCTGCTGTGTGCATTACCAGGCTGCCGGCTGCTTCCCTACCCCGGTGGTGGGTGAATTCGGTAAGCTGATCTCGGGATCCTCCTCTCGCCACCCGCGGCGATAGGCCAGCGACCTCCCAGCACAACCCCCAGAGAGGAACCCTCTCTCTCTCCCCCGTGGGCTCAGGCCCTGCCTGGATCCTCCTCTCCTTCCCTCCACCCCCTCCCTCCCTGTGGGGCTGCTCACCCAGGGCTCCGTCCAGGTTCTGGAAGATGCGGCAGCGGTGGTCCAGGGTGATGTTGATCCGCTCCTGCAGGAGGCAGGGCGCCAGGCTGCATCAGGGACCGGCCCCGGCAAGGACAGGGCTCCATGGCACCCACTGCGGGCAGCCTGCCTCCCACCTCTGCCTCTTCCTCCCCACGTCCGCTTTGCCCAGCCGCACCAGGCCAGCTGGGAGCCCTGGGAAGGCCGGCCAGTGGCCACGCCCCTGGGATCCCCCCTGGCTGAGTGGCCCCCTTTCCAGAGAACCAGGGCTCTCAGCACTGGAAGGAATCTAAGGAAACAGCGGGTCCCACTGCGACAAGCACCCTAATAATAACATTGTCTAGCTCAAACCGGCTTGGCTCAATGGTAGAGCGTCGGTCTGCGGACTGAAGGGTCCCAGGTTCAATTCCGGTCAAGGGCATGTACATTGGTTGCGGGCACATCCCCGGTAGGGGGTGTGCAGGAGGCAGTTGGTCGATGTTGCTCTCTCATCGACATTTCTAGCTCTCTATCTCTCTCCCTTCCTCTCTGTAAAAAAAAATCAATAAAATATATTATTTTTTTTATAAAAGTTTATAGTTTCCATCGTACAGACCTTGCTGCTCCATTTCATCATTCTGTTGGATGATTAAAAACTTGCCCAGAGAGGGGAAGTGAATGACCCTAGGTCACACAGCACAACATGGATGGAGGATGGGGAAGTAAGCAGAGCAGAATCCAGGAATCCTGACACTTAAGAGCACCCTGAGTTTCCTATCTACCCAGAGGCTCCTGGCTGGGTCTGGGGCTGCACTGGCCTGGTTCTGGTATCTCCACTCCCCTCCGTGACCCCTGCCCCTTTAAGACAGGCTCAGCAGTGGCCCGTCAGGCTCCCATCAGCCCCCCAGGGACGCCCCAGCACAGTGGGCAGCTCAGCCTGTCATCTTTTCATCCCCATCACCATCAACTGACATGGGGTGTAAATCCCTGTCTCCCCACTTGGGGCCGGGGGGGCACAGACCCCAACCTTCTTATCTGTTGCCATCTCCCAGCCCTGCCCCGTCGGTGTCTCCCACACGGTGGGCGCCCCATCAAGATCTGCTGAGTAAACGAGTGAACTGATGCATGGAGAAATGGGGGTGTCAAGGCCAAGCCAGGGATTTAAGACCTGCAGGGGATCAGGTCTCCCCAGCCCCACCTGCTGGCTCTTACCCTCTTCTCCTTGTCCAAGAAGACCTTGGTGTAGAAGAGCTGGTCGCTGTCACCGTCCTGGCCCTCCCATTCTGCCACCAGCTTGCTGAGGCTGGGGGCATAACCCACGAAGCCTGGATGAGGGCACACAGAGACAGACGCTTCGCTTCCAGCCTCCACGCGAGGGGCCTCTTCCCAGCCTCCGCTCTCCTCCGTTTCCTACTCCTTTATCCACAAGCCCTGCCTCCTCTCAGAAGCCCTCCTAGACTGAGAGGAGGTGATGTCTATAGGCTGGGCACAGCCTGCCAGTTCGTGTCATTGAATGCCAGTTCCCACCGAGCCCAGAGCGGAAGAGCAATGGTGCCCACTGGATTGTACCGGCTTAGGTGCTGGGCACCACCCAGATGGTGAATGAATGGACTGCACCAGGAGCTCCTAGAGAGCAGAGCTGGCGGGCACAAGCTGGAGCCCCTTTCCCATAGTTACCTGGGAAACGTGGCCCATAGAAGGGCAGAGGCAGGGCCAAGGTCACACAGCACATGGGGGCTTAAAGGGAAAAACCCACACAGATCCCTGGCCATGGGGAAGGCCGGTGAGAGGAGGCGGGAAATGGAAGAAGGTGGGCAGCCAGGGAGGGCCCTGCCCCAGGGGACACTGAACCCCAGGGCCAGGGCCAGGCCATCTGGACTGTGCCAACTCTCTCGGGCGGTGGGAAGAAGTGGCTTCTGTGGCTGGACAGAGAAATACAGAATAAAATAGGGATCTCATGCTCTGCAGTGGGAAGCCACTGAGCGATGAGCGTGGATTTGCCTCGGGCTGCTGGGCGGAGAATGGACTGGAAGTGGGAGGGCGGAGCTGGCAGAACAGTGTGGAGACTTATAGGTGCCAGGAGCCCAGTGAGGCAGTGGCAATGGGTGTGGACCTCAGAGGGCAGATTCGGGAGGTATTTTTTTTTTATCCTCACCAGAGGATATGTTTATTGATTTTAGAGAAAGAGGATGGAGGGCGGGGTGGAGAGGAAAAGAGAGAGAAAAAAACAACAACATTGATCGCTTGCCTCTCATATGCTCCCCAACTAGGAATCCAACCTACAACCTTTTGGTATATGGGACCACGCCTCAACCAACTGAGCCACCTAGCCAGGGCAAGAGATCTTTAGAAATGGGAGTCATGTGACCCACCAAAGGACTGAGGTTGGGGAGGACAGGTTTCGCCCTATGCTGATGGGTGGCTGTCAATGAGACTAAAAAGGTGGGGGGGAGGGCCAAAACCGGTTTGGCTCAGTGGATAGAGCGTCGGCCTGTGGACTGAAAGGTCCCAGATTGGATTCTGGACAAGAGCATGTGCCTTGGTTGTGGGCACATCCCCAGTACAGGGTGTGCAGGAGACAGCTGATTGATTATTCTCTCATCAATGTTTCTAGCTCTCTGTCCCTCTCTCTTCCTCTCCGTAAAAAATCAAATTAAAAAAAAAAAAAGATGGGGGAAGGGAGGGCGGAGTTTAAAGATTAAAGAATCAGGAATTCCCTCTAGCTGATTTGGCTCAGTGAATAGAGCATGGGCCTGCAGACTGAAGGGTCCCAGGTTCGATTCTGACCAGGGGCACATGCCTGGGTTGCAGGCTCCATCCCCAGTAGGGGGCGTGCAGGAGGCAGGCGGTTAATGATTCTCTCTCATCACTGATGTTTCTCTTTCTCCCTCTCCCTTCCTCCCTAAAATCCATAAAAAATATTTTTTAAATAATAAAAATAGCCGAAACTGATTTGGCTCAGTGGATAGAGCGTCGGCCTGCAGACTGAAAGGTCCCAGGTTCGATTCCGGTCAAGGGCATGTACCTTGGTTGCAGGCACATCCCCAGTAGGGGGAATGCAAGAGGCAGCTAATCAATGATTCTCTCTCTCATCAATGTTTCTAACTCTCTATCCCTCTCTCTTCCTCTCTGTAAAAAATCAATAAAAAATATTTTTAAAAATAATAATAATAAAAATAAAGAAAGAATCAGGAATTCTACTCAGGAGAGCCTGTGCTTGGGACATGAGGGACATCCTGTGGACACGGAGCAAGCGAGGGACCTTGCAGAGGCCGCGGAGGATTCCTCTGAGCCTGCCCAGCCCCGCTACAGCCGCTCACCTCCGGAGCCCAGGAACCTCTTGCCGTCGGCCACCGCAGGGTACTTGGCCTCCAGCCTGCGGTCGGGGTAGATGAGCTCCTCGGCCGAGAAGACCACCTGGCTCCGGGCCTGGCGGAACTTCTTCAGGAGCTCCCGGGGCCCCGAGGCGAACACCACGTCGTAGCTGCAGCCGGAGCCAGGAGAAGATGGGCAGAGGTGAGCGGGCGTGAGGAGAGGGCCCAGGACCTGCATCGAGGCTTCTACAACCCCCTGCTCCCAGGCTAGGGACCGGATCTGCTCTACCGGCCCTGGCCCTGCCCGCCATGTTTCCACCCCGCCCAGGACAGAGAGATGGTCCCCATAACCCATGCCCTTCTTCCACTCAGAGTGCGGCTCGTCCCCCCCTCCCCCCGGGGCAGGTCCCCACCCATCTTTTCACCAAGATCGGGAGTCTCTCCTGGGATACACAGACCCCCCGAGACTTAGACAAGCTTAGCTAGAGCAATCTCCCATTTCAGATGTCCTGGGAGAACCTCAATTTAAAATATTCCTCTAGCCTATGCCGGTTTGGCTCAGTGGATAGACTGAAGACTGAAAGGTCCCAGGTTCAATTCTGGTCAAGGGCATGTATATGGGTTGCGGGCACATCCCTGGTGGGGGGTGTGCAGGAGGCAGCTGGTCGATGTTTCTCTCTCATTGATGTTTCTAACTCTCTATCCCTCTCCCTCTCTGTAAAAAATAAATTTAAAAATATATATATTCCGCTGAAACCAGTTTGGCTCAGTGGTAGAGCGTAGGTCTGCAGACTGAAAGGTCCCAGGTTCGATTTAGGTCAAGGGAATGTAACCTTGGTTGCGGGCACATCCCCAATAGGGGGTGTGCAAGAGGCAGCTGGTCAGTGTTTCTCTCTCATCAACATTTCTAGCTATCTCTCTCCCTTCCTCCTCTCTGTAAAATATCAATAAAATATATATTTTAAAAATAAAAATATATATATTCCTCTAGCCCGGCTGATGTGGCTCAGAGACTGACCATTGACCTAAGAACCAGGAGGTCACGGGTTTGATTCCTGGTCAGGGCATGTGCCCGAGTTGCAGGATCGATCCCCAGTGTGGGGCGTGCAAGAGGCAACTGAGGGAGGAGGTGGGCAATGATATATGTACAAAGATAATAATTTAATTTTAAAAATTTTTAAAAAGAAAAAAAAAGAGGCAACTGAGCCTCTCTCGTCTTTGATGTTTCTATCTCTCTCCCTCTCCCTTCCTCTCTGAAATCAATAAATATATATATTTCTTTAAATTTTTAATAAAAAAATCTTCCTCTATCTCCCTGCCGAGGGACCCGTTCAGGTAGCCCCTGGCCACTGACCTGTCTGTGAAGAGAATGACCAGGTTCTCCTTGTCCGCATGCTTCTCCAGAGCTTTCTTCAGCAGTCGGACCTTCAGCCCTCCGCCCGCCGACGTTGCCTTCTCTCCAGGCCAGTCCTCCCCCAGGCCTAGTGCCTGCGGAGAAAGGCCCATTAAAGACGGCCAAGCGACCATGTGTGACCAGTCTACGTCCCATCCCTCCTTCTCCCATAGCCACGGTGTGAGCATGTGACCAAGAAGAGCCTATCAGAATCTTCCCTGGGTCTGTAATATTAAAATTAAGGAAAGACTGCCTTTTCCACTGAGGTTGAGAAGCCGGTGGCCATCTTGCCACCACGTAGGGAGAGTATGTCTGCAAATGAAAACAAGCAGGGCCTGAAGACAAAGACTTTACCGTGCTTGAACCCCGGATCCAGCTGTGCCTGAAGCAATAACCCTGCTTCACATCTCACTCCTGTGAGCGGACACGCTTCCTTTCTGGCTTAATGCCGCTTGATTGCCAGTGGGATAGGCAGAGACGTGGCTTGTGTTATCCATCATCCCTGGTGCCTACCATTGTGCCTGATACCAGGAGGCACTCAGCATGTTCAGCTAAATAGCGACATGCCTCCCTGTGGGCTCAGCCCCAGGGGCCAGACACAGAGGACACACAGCCATGACTCTGTGGGCTGGCCACAGCCCGTATTTCTTCAGAGGCGTGTTTGCACAGTAAGGTCTCCAGACTGTGGGCCTCCCCAAACCACCCGAGGGAGCTGTGAAATGCCAATGCTAATGCCCACTAACCTAGCCACTCCCCCGCACCCCTCCCACCCCGAGAGCCCAGCCGCACTACACTGAGCACCCCCATACACCTCTCCGTCTCACTCTCCCCAAACTCTCCACCTCCAGCCCCTCGTGGGTTTTGCTCATGTCTTTCTCCCTCTTGCTTTTCCTAACTCACTTCCAACGTTCAGGCTTCCAGAAGTTCCCCCTGTGGCTCCACGTCGGTTGGGGAAGGTGGACACCCAGCTCCTGGACTCCCCCCTCCCCTCCTCGGGTGTCTGCCCCACCCGGGGAGCCCCCGTACCTGGATCTTGTAATTGAAGAACTGGGCGGAGCGCTTGAAGCGTCGGAACCCCTCGGTCTCCTTCGTCGCCACCGTGAGAACTAAGAGGTTGTCTGGGGACAGAGAAGGGCGGGGTGGACGGGATGGAGGATGAGGGCCGGGGACAGGTAGGAGCAGGTCATGGTTCTTGTCAAATCCCACAGGCCGGGTCCCCATTTCCATTAGAGACAAGAGCCCAAGGTCCAGGTAGGAAGGGGGTGTGCTGTGCCCAAGGTCACCCAGCTGGTTAGTGGCAGAGCTGGGATGTCACCTGGGTCTCCGGCCTCTCCTGCAGGGCTCCCTTCACCCGTTACTGGCCAGCACGACAGGAAGTGTCCCGAGCAGAGGTTCTGCATTGCACTGTGGGACTGGGCTTTTCTGGCTTTATTTATTTATTTATTTACTTATTTTTAATTGATTTTTTACAGAGAGGAAGGGAGAGGGATAGAGAGCTAGAAACATTGATGAGAGAGAGACATCGACCAGCTGCCTCCTGCACACCCCCCACTGGGGATGTGCCTGCAGCCAAGGTACATGCCCTTGACCGGAATCGAACCTGGGACCCTTCGGTTCACAGGCCGATGCATTATCCACCGAGCCAAACCGGTTTCGGCCTCGCTGGCGTTAGTGGCTCTGGGCCAGCCACAGGGCGGAGGAAGGATTCACTCCAGATGCTGAATTCTGGGAGGACCTCTCCAGCCCACCTGGGACATCAGCCCAGAGGCAGCACCACTATCCACACGGCACCCAGAGCAGACATTGCTAATCAACCCCTACAGACTTTCTAGCCGAGTCTCACTCCTCCTTGGATTCTCCCAACAGCATAACCAATGAGAGTCAGCGAGGCATGGGGGAAACCAACTTGAAATCCTGGCCGTTGACCAGAGCAGCTGTGTCACCTTTTTGTGTTTGTTGGTTAAAATCCTCACCTGAGGATATTTTCCCCATGGATGTTCAGAGGGACTGGAAGGGAGGGAGAGAGACAGAAACATCGATGTGCGAGAGACACATGGATTGGTGGCCTCCCCCGTGAGCTCACCTGGAGCTGAGATTGAACCTGCAACCCAGGTATGTGCCCTTCACCGGGAACTTTTGGTGTTTGGGTGGCGGGTGCTCTAACCACTGAACACACTGGCCAGGGCTGTATTACCTCTTCAGCAATGGGCCTCTCCCAGGCTCAGTAGTGCAGCTTCCCCTCTACAATGGAGCCCACGGGAAAGGACTCCCCGGAAAGCATCTCTGGGAGCCCTGGGGAAGCCCCTCCAGGACCCACACTTGGAGGCTGAATCCTCTGAGGAGTAGTGAGGGCTCTGGTCCAGAATCCCAGCTCTACTCCTTCCCAGCTACGTGACCTTGGGCGAGTCCCTGACCTTTCTGCCTTCAGGTTCTCTCTTGTAGAATAGGGATTAATAGCTGAGACCGGTTTGGCTCAGTGGATAGAGAATCGGCCTGCGGACTGAGGGGTCCCAGGTTCAATTCCGCTCAAGGGTATGTGCCTTGGTTGCGGGCCCATCTCTGGTGGGGGGGGCGTGCAGCAGGCAGCTGATCGATGACTCTCTCTCAACAATGTTTCTAACTCTCTATCCCTCTCCCTTCCTCTCTGTGAAAAATCAGTAAAATATATTTTTAAAATAAAAATGAATAAATAAAAATGATTTGCAACAACAACAATAATAATAATAATAATAATAAAAAGAAGAGGGATGAATAACAATGCCTTCTTCTCAGGGCCTCTGCACTGACTCCAGGGGATCGGGCCTGTGCAGTCCTGTTGGGAGGCTGGCACAGGCTAAGAGCTATCACGGGTGACGATGAAGGAGAAGCAAACGCCTCGCTCTGGCACTCAGGGCCCTTGCTGATCGGCCCGATGACACACATCCCGCCGGCAGCCAGTGGGCCCTCCCCCACCCAGAAGTCACACCTGGCTGGGCACGTCCTTCCTGCCAGGGCCCCCTCTCCGCCCTTTCGCCCACCTTCCTCCCGGTCCTAGGGCCAGGGACAGCGAGGCCTCTTCCCTGCCACCTCCACGAAGCCTTCCCAGATTTCCCCTGGCCTCTCTCCTCCCTCCGAGGCAGGGCCTCGCTCTGCAGCACTCACCCTGGTTCCACTGGGCCGCCCTTTCTCCCCTGGGATCGGGGACTTGACACTGTTCTGGGTGAACAGACACCCTAAGCGGTGTGACCAGGCCAGCAAAGGCGGGTGAGGCACCCCAATCCCATCCTAGGAAGTCAGGAGGAGCCCGGGCTCAAAGATTTACGGGGTGTGTCTCATGTGGCTGAGCATCCCCCCATTCACCGAAAGGTCTCAGGCTCTGTTCCCCAACAGGCACAGACCTAGGTTATAGTTCAATCCCCAGATGAGAGACAACCTATTGGTGTCTCTCTCTCTCTCTCTGAACCAGGAGGTCACCGTTCAATTCCCAGTCGGGGCACATGCCCAGATTGCAGGCTTAATCCCAGTTGGGGGCGTGCAGGAGGCAACCAATCAATGATTCTCTCTCATCGGTGATGTTTTTATCTCTCCCTCCCTTCCTCTCTGAAATCAATAAAAATATATTTTAAAATAAATCAATAAGGAAGGACTTGTATGCATGCATATAAGCATAACCAATGGACGAAAAGCTCTGGGGAGGGAGGGCATGTATGGGAGGGAGGGGCACTGGTAAGATATGTACACAGATAATACCTTAATGAAAAAAAATATGCAAAAATAAATTAATTTTAAAAAATAAATCAACAAAATAAATTTAAAAAACACGTCCTCAGGTGAGGATTACAAAAATAGAAGAACAAAGGGGCCCGCCCAGGCTGGCCGAGCTGGCAGAGCCGCTGAGCGGAGGGGCAGGGGGCTGGCGCCAGGCAGCCGGGCAGGGATTGGCAGGGATCCACCGGTGGGCCCAGGGACCTGGGCAGGAGGGGCGGGTGGATGCAATAGGCAGGTGTGGAGGGGGAGGCCTCTCTGCCTGACCCTGGGGTCCAGGGCAGGGGGGCGCCTCTCACCCTTGGGGAAGGGGTCCCCCTAACTCCCGCCAGGGCTGAGCCCCTGCCCCGGTGAGTCCAGGCAGCGGGGCCAGCTCTGAGGCCTCCTGTCTGAGGCCCTCTTGTTGTCCACCGGGGCTCCTGGGGACGGGAAGTGTCACATTTCACGATGGAAAAAGCCAGCGTGTGTGAGACTCTGGATTCTCCATTAGATCCCGGCTCCTGAAGCCAGGCAGCGAGGGGGGCTGGGGTGCTAGGTTTCAGGCTCCTTTTGGGGGTTTCTGCTTCCAAATCACCATAGCAATGACCTCTAACCTCTACAGCACACTTTCGGCTCCCAGACTCTGCGCTGAGCCTTTGCACAATCTAAATCCCCTCCCCCTACAGCGGGGAGCCCAGACCGAAAGCAGGTGGGCGGGGCCGGTGCTGGGAAACTGGAAGCCCCAGGGTGACCCAGCCGGTGCCCAGAGCTCTGACCCCGCCTGCGGGGAGCTGGGAAAAGACTCAACACGCACCCTGGCCGGTGTGGCTCAGTGGATAGAGTGTCGGCATGTGGACCCAAGGGTCCTGGGCTTGATTCCGGTCAAGGGCATGTACCTTGGTTGTGGGCATGTACCTTGGTTGTGGGCACAACCCCAGTGGGAGATGTGCAGGGGGCAGCTGATCAATGTTTCTGACTCTATCCCTCTCCCTTCCCTTCTGTAAAAAAATCAATAAAAAATATTTTTAAAATAAATAAATAAAAATCAATGGAAAAAATATCCTCGGGTGCGGATTTAAAAAGTAATAATAAAATGAATTAACTAAAAATAAATAAATAAAAAGGCTCACCACGTGACAGGAGCTGGGGCCAGGGCCCACGTGAGGCCTGACACCCAGCTCTGGGTCCTGTTGACCTGCTGCCCGAAGTCCAACCTGGTTTCCCCAGAAGAATGGCCCAGGATCCAGGCCGGCGAGATAAGCAGAACAGAGGAGAGGAGTGGCAGGCAGATAGCGGCGAGCTGCCTCAGCCTCTACGTGCCCGTGTCCCCATCGGCAAAATGAGAGTAATCACCGCCAACGTGCTCCCTCCTCCGGACACTCCCACGGGGGTTAAATGAGAGTAATAACCACAGACACGCACCCTCCTCCAGACACTCCCACGCGGGTTAAAGGAGCTGATGGCCGCCTGGCCACGGGGCTCCCTGCATCCTTGTCTCAGAGAAGCTCCCTGGGAGGGGTGAGGGCAGGTCCCGGGGGGGCCCGGGGCGGAGCGGAGCCCCTCCTGAGGGGCTGAGCCGGGGCTGGGCATGCAGACCCCTCTCTGTGCCCTCAGAGAAGCTGAGAGCTCGGGCTGGATTCCCTGGGCCTTGGCTTATGTCCCCAGTCCCATGCAGTGCCAGCCCAGGCTTGTCAGGACACCCCGTCATCTGCTCTCAGGGAAGGCGGGAACGCGTGAAGCTTCTCCCCCTCTCCCCCAGCTCACGCCGGGCTGATGTGACAGGGTCAGGCAGAGGGGCAGCAGATGGAGAGTCTAGCAGCCTCAGGGCTGCTACTGACCGTACACATCCAGACAGGCCTGCCTGACCCGGGGACTGTTTCTGGCCCCTGCACAGTGCAGGCAGGACCCCCGCCCAAACCCAGGGTCTCCTGAGCCCTTCCCTCTCATGTCACGGCCTGCAGGGACAGGCAGGAGCTTGGGAGGAAGCCAGAAGCTCTGCAAAGGGGAGAAAGGGCCATGGGGGGGAGTGAGGGGGTCTGCACTCTCCTCAACTCTACGAAAATTTGCTTCTTTAGGTGCTTTTAAAAAAAAGCAAAACAAAACAAAACATTTTATTGATTTCAGAGAGGAAGGGAGAGGAATAGAGAGATAGAAACATCAATGATGAGAGAGAATCATTGATCGGCTGCCTTCTGCACGCCCCCTACTGGGGATCGAGCCCACAACCCGGGCATGTGCCCTTGGCCGGAATCGAACCTGAGACCCTTCAGTCTGCAGGCCGATGCTTTATCCACTGAGCCAAACAAACCAGCAAGGGCAAAGGAGCTGTTTTGGATGTTTCTTTGTGGAAGGTCTTTTTCTGCCCCCAACGCTGGTCTTGGCGCTCGCCTGGGACAGGGTTATGTTTCCTCCCTCAGGCTCTCCACTCAGTGACCTTACTTTCAGCCAGCTCCGGCAACCTCAGACCAGGAGTTTATAAACCTCCCAGAGCCTCAGTCTTCCCATCTGCAAAATGGGGCTGATAATTCCTTAGTTCCCAAAAGGATCTGAATGGAGCAAGGGATGCACAGAGCCTCAACTTGAGAGCAGTTTGACAACAGCCCCATGCCCGGGCCCGGCTGCCCCTTCTCCATCAGTGAACGGCTATGACCTATGAGGTCGCTGGGTTATCTCAGCGACACCCTGCTGTGGGGGCCGGCCGCCTTGTGTCTGCTCTGCCTCTCCCATCCCCTGCTGGAGGTCAGGGCACCGGAAGCCTTGCCACTGATTTGGTCCCTCCCTGACTCCCCTCCCTGGGCTTCCTCGGAGGGGGCTACGTTTCTCTCATGAGATGGTCTCAGGTGGAGGAAGTTACAAAAACAGAAGCAGAGACCCTGGCCGGTTTGGCTCAGTGGATAGAGCATCGGCCGGAGTACTGAAGGGTCCTAGGTTCGATTCTGGTCAAGGGGACCAACCTAGGTTTTGCAGGCTCAATCCCTGGCCAGCATACAGGAGGCAACCAATTGATGTGTCTCTCTCACATCGATGTTTCTCTCTGCCTCTCCCCCTCCCTTCCACTCTAAAAATCAATGGAAAAATATCCTCAGCTGAGGATTAACAACAACAACGACAAAAAAAACACACCAAAAACAACAGAAAAACAGAAGCAGAGGAACTGCCAGCAGAGGCCCAGAGTTTGTAGCTTCCAGTGCTCGCTTCGGCAGCACATATACTAAAATTGTAGCTTCCAGCCAGTGAGAGGACCCTGGCCACAGGCCCTTTGCACACACCACCAGCCCAGCCCTGTGCTCAGCACCTCCCTCGCTGGATTTTTTCCCCCATTCACTGGATTTTTTGACCTGTCTTACTGCCCGGCTGGTATACTCCAGGAAAGATGGCAGCATGGGCCAGAGAAGGCTTTATGGGCCAGGCATCGAGCTGAACGCTCAGTCGGCCTCATCCATGGGATCCCTGGAAGAGCTCGGGAGGGAGGTAGTGTAGCCCAGTTTTACAGGCCAGGACACCAGGCCTCATGGCGATCAGACTTCACCGGAGACAGGTGGCCCATGCACAGCGGGGCTCAAAGGAACACTCCAGAACCGGCCCACAAGTCTGCTAACCTACCACCCCGCCCCCTCCAGCTCCCAGGTTCCCCAGGAGGGTGGGCCCCGGGGAACAGAGGATCATGGGAGGGGTGGCCAGTTCAGATCTGCCTCCGTGGGACTGCCACGATCTCCCTATGCCCTCCTGGCGGCTCTCCGATGCCCAGCAGGCAGCCCCGGAGGCGGCCCAGGGAAGGCAGGGGAGAGGGGCACCCACTTTGGATAGCGGGGCCCACGCCAACATCCCCTCGCCTTGGGGATGTGGAAGGAACACTAGACGCGGAGTCCAGGGGACCTGGGAGCAGCCACTCCAGGGCTGGCGGCGCCTGGGCAGTCATGGGACGTATGGAGCCTGTGCCCCCATGTGCACACCGGGGAGAGGAAGACACACCCTCCCCTCCCCGCGCAGGCGCAGGGCATATCGCGGAGAATGCAGCTGGAAGTGCCAGCAGCTCTGCAGCGGAACCCACCCCTCCACACCCCCCTACCCACACCCCCATCCCCCCACCCCCACCCCAGCCACCTCACCAGGTGGCCGCTCATCCCCCTGATCTCCTGGCCAGCTGGGCTCTGGAACAGGACTCAAGTGGGTGCTCATCTTGGTTCCCAAGCCCCCAAGCTGCCTAACCTCGGACAAGTGAATCCATTCTGGAGCCTCAGTTTGCCCAGCTGGAAAATGGGGATAGGGGAAGGATGCGCACCTGAGGGCTGCCATCAGGCTTAACGGACGCGGGGCCTGTAGTAAGTGCCCCATCAATAGGAGCCGCTGTCATTAGGAAGGCCGTTATTTGTCTCTCCGGTGCCGGACGGACCGGACTTCCCTCCCAGATGTGGGGACCAACCAGCCCGAGATGGGAAGTGATTTTCCCAAGTCGCCCGCGAACCAGCGGACAAGCAGCCAGAACCCGGACACCCCCTCCCCACCCCGCCAGCCCAGGCCTCCTGTGGGTACCGGTCCTCACCGAAGCAGCTCCCCCAGATCAGCCCCCAGCCTCCCAGATCAGCCCCCAGCCCCCCAGATCAGCCCTCAGCCCCCCAGATCAGTCTCCAGCCTCCCTCCGGCCCCGGCTCCCCTGCCCGCCCCCGGCCGGGCGCTCACCCTCCGGCTTGGCGTCCGCCTTCGCTCTGGCCAGGAGCAGCCAGCCCAGCGGGGCCAGGAGCAGCAGCGGCCGCATCGCCGGGGTCGGGGTCCGGGGGGGATGTCGGTCCGTGAGCCCCGGAGCGAGCGGCTGGAAACTTCGGGACGCGGCGGGCGGCGGGGCGCTGCCACGCACCGGGCCCGCCCAGGGGGGCGGAGCGCGCCGCCCCCTCCGCTCCGGCGCCCTCCGGGGTTGGGCAGGCGGGGAGGAGGGCTGGGGAGGAGGTTTCCCTGCAGACCAGCCAGAACTGAAGCCTCTCGGCTGGGGAGGCTCCCTGGGGCCTGTCTGCGCGGCTCCTGTGTCCTCCCGCCGCCTGCCCTCCTCCCTCCCGTCTCAAGGGGCCCTGTCCGGCCTGGGAGAGAGGGGGAGCGGGTGATGCAATGATTTCTGTGCCCCCGACGCGGCGCCCAGGCTGGAGGGCATGGGGACTGTGAGCCCGGGGTGGGGGTTCTGCTGGGTCTGGCAGGGTTAACGGCACCGGGACCTGCCGCGCCCCGAAACAGGCCCTGATAAGCCCTCAGCGGGACTCAGCTCCTGGGATCTCAGGAGTCCTTCCCCGAAGCCTGGGGCGTGGGGTGGGGCCGGGGCCGGGGAGGACCGTGTTCAAAGGCGTCCACGCCCCGGCCCAGACCCTCCCGGCAGCTTATCACCAGCCCCCAAAGCAGGAAACCCTTTGAGTTCCCTCTCTGTCCCTGGAGGCGGCGGGAGACGGGCCAGTGAGCCAGGCCACAGGGAACTGGGCAGCAGACAGACAGGGAGCGGGACACAGCGGCCGAGAAAAGTACGACAGTTTGTGTTTCAGCCTCCTGGTTCACAGGTTGGCACTCAACCGCTGAGCCACTCCGGCCGGGCAGCACGTGTGATTTGATTTGATTTTGATTTTTTAATATATATTTTATTGATTTTAAAATATATATATTTTATTGATTTTTTTACAGAGAGGAAGGGAAGAGGGATAGAGAGTTAGAAACATCGATGAGAGAGAAACAACGGATCAGCTGCCTCCTGCACACCCCCCACTGGGGATGTGCCCGCAACCAAGGTACATGCCCTTGACAGGAATGGAACCTGGGACCCTTGAGTTCGCAGGCCGACGCTCTATCCATTGAGCCAACCGGCCAGGCAGCACATGTGATTTTAGAGGTTAAGTACAATCTCTGGGAACCCACTCGGTCACCTCACAGTAAGGAGATTTGCTCATTGCACAGATGGTAGGAGTGCGGCCTGAGAGACCCAGCAGCAAGCCCAGGGCACCAGGCAAGGGAAGGGCAGAGGCATGGGTGCCGTCCAGGGCTTCTCTTGCCCGCCCAGCGGGGACCAGGGCAGGGAGCTTCTGCAGCTGGGATAGGACCTGGCGCCAGAATGCACCGGATGTTTTTGAATTCAGGAGAAGCAGACTGGAATTCCAGAGCCTCGGAGGAGAAAATGGAAGGATGAGCAGAGAGGAAGAGAATGAGCTTATGTCAGCTGGGTTCATTTTCAAAGCTCCGTTTCATTCCATGTGCATAGCAGCCCTTCACGTCAGGCAGCATTGCCCCCATTGGGGAAAGGAGGAACCCATTTAAAGTGACATGATCTGCTGAAACCGGTTTGGTTCAGTGGATAGAGCGTCGGCCTGCGGACTGAAAGGTCCCGGGTTCGATTCCGGTCAAGGGCATGTACCTTGGTTGCGGGCGCATCCCCAGTAGGGGGTGTGCAAGAGGCAGCTGATCGATGATTCTCTCTCATCGATGTTTCTAACTCTCTATCCCTCTCTCTTCCTCTCTGTAAAATATCAATAAAATATATTTAAAATAAATAAATAAATTAATTAATTAATTAAATAAAATAAAAATTAAAAAATAAAAATAAAGTGACGTGATGTGCTTGAAGTCACACTGCTGGTATGGAACCATAGGAAGGGTGGCAGCCTCAAAACCCGGCTCTAACTTCCCGTTGGCTGGGGCCCTAGAAGAACCTCAATGGTGATGTTCTGTGGACAGAAAAACAAAACAAAACAAAAAACCCTTGGGCAGTGGGTTCCCATGGCCCAAGACCCCAGAATCGTTGCACATCAGGAGGAGGGGGGACCATTTGAAGGCTGCTGGCCTCCCCGGGAGAAAGGATTCACCCTGGACAAGCCTGCCCTCCATACACTGGGCTCCATTTCTTTGCTCCCTTCATCAAATTGCTAGAACTTGAACCCAGTCCAAGCTTCACCCGAAAAGAGGTCCTGTCTCTTTAACCAGGGGTGGCTGCTGCCCAGATGTTACTCCCGCTACGTGCAGCACATGTTGTACACAGTTAAAGGCGCAGGACCCTGCTTCCCTGGGAAAGTACAGAAAGGAGAGCTGGCCTGGAGGGCAGCTGTCTGCGGCCATGGGGCTTTGCTCACATTCCTTCTCTCCTTTCACCCACGTCCTTTCTTGTTCTTTCTTGTCCCGAGGACAGTCATACTTTGTGCTGCCAGACAGGGTAGGCAGACCCCTGTCTCCTTTACAGCCATCAGCTAATCCCACTCCACTCACCCTTAGCCCCTTTAATAATCCTGCAAAATAAAAGTCTAGCCCTAACCGGTTTGGCTCAGTGGGTAGAGTGTCGGTCTGTGGACTAAAAGGTCCCAGGTTCGATTCTGGTCAATGGCATGACCAGAATCGAACACATCCTCAGTGGAGAGTGTGCAGGAGGCAGCTGATCGATGTTTCTCTCTCATTGATGTTTCTAGCTCTCTATCCCTCTCTCTTCCTCTCTGTAAAAAATCAATAAAATATATTTTTAAAAATAAAATAAAAGGCTAATATGCAAGTCAACCTACCTGCTGAACGACCCATCGCTATGATGCACACTGACCATCAGGGGGCAGACGCTCAATGCAGGAGCTGCCCCCTGGTGGTCATTGCCCTCCCACAGGGGGAGTGCTGCTCAGCCAGAAGCCGGGCTCATGTCTGGCCAGTGCAGTGGTGATGGCGGGAGCCTCTCCCACCTCCGCAGCAGGGCTAAGGATGTTTAACTGACAGCTTAGGCCCACTTCTCCCACCTCCAGCGGACCTAAGCCATCAGTTGGACATCCCCTGAGGGCTCCTGGACTGTAAGAGGGCCCCCTCCCTAAGTGCATAAATGTCATGATAATAATAAAAGAAATAGAATTTCAAGCTGTTCCCTAAGTAAAAAAAAAAAAAAAAAAAAAGGAAAAGATACAAGTGAAAATCATATGCTACCATTTCTGCGAAAGAAAAACTTGGTATTATATGTCTAGATGCCTATGTATCTGTCAGCAAATGGAAAATCTGGACGAGTACCCAAGGAACCCGTGGCAGTGGTTGCATCTGCGGAGAGGAACAGATGGCTGGGTGGGGCCCCAGGAGGGAGGGAGACTTAATAGTCGCTCTTCACCCTTTTGCACATGTTGGATCGTGTATCATATATCCTGCTTCCTAGGAACAGTGAGTAATGAATGGTTATTTTGAACCAGGCACCATGCCAAATGTTTCCCGTGTGTGTCCATTTAAGCCTCGGAGCAGTCCTGTCTCTCATGCTCCCCATTTTATGGACGGAGAAACTGAGGGTTAGGGACGTTAGTTGACTTGCTAGCGAGGGGGAAAGCCAAGGATGAAAACCCAGGCAGCCTGAGGCCGCGGTCCTCACTCTCGGCTCCCTGGCTTTGTTGTGGCTGCGGTGCCGACCCTTCCCTGTGAGTCTCCTTCCCTTGGGGTGTTGGAGAGTGGCAGGGGAGTTCCTGGATACGGGGCCTTTCATTTGACTAGGAATCTGCTTCCAGAAATTGCTCCCCCCCACCAAAAAAAAAAAAAATCATGCAAATGGGCCAAGATAATAAACCTATTTCATGGATGTTTGTAATTGTAAAAAAATAATGACTTTTTAAAAATATATATATTTTATTGATTTTTCTTACAGAGAGGAAGGGAGAGAGGTAGAGAGCCAGAAACGTCGATGAGAGAGAAACATCAACCAGCTGCCTCTTGCACACCCCCTACTGGGGATGTGCCCGCAACCAATGTACATGCCCTTGACCGGAATCGAACCTGGGACCTTTCAGTCTGCAGACTGACGCTCTACCGCTGAGCCAAACCGGTTTCGGCAATAATGACATTTTTTAATTGGGTTTCCAATTAAAAATTACTTAGTGTGTGCCATGCACCTTGTTTGCTTTGTCTGTATTAACTTATTAATTTCTCCAAAACGCGAGAGGCAGGGTCTCTGGTCCTTCCCATTCCACAGGTGGGATGCACCTGGTCTGCTATGCTTCCACGTCACTGTGCCTCCCAAGTCCTTCTGCCTCGTCAGGAGGTTGGAAGGACCCTATCTCTCTAGCTACCTGCTAGATTCCTGCTCGGCCACCGGCCTATTTCCTGGGTTTGTGAACTCCCAGTGGTAATTAAGAATTTTGTTTTTGGCCCTGCGGGCATGGCTCAGTGGTTCAGTGGAGACCTATGAATCCCACAGGAGGTCACAGTTCGATTCCTAGTCAGGACACATGCCCCATTGTGGGCTCGGTCCTGTGGGGGATGTGCAGGAGGCAGCTAATCAATGATTCTCTCTCATCATTGATGTCTCTCTCTCTCCCTCTTCCTTCCTCTCTGAAATCAATAAAAATGTGTTTAAAAAACAGACATTAAAAACAAAAGAGCCGAAACTGATTTGGCTCAATGGATAGAGCGTCAGCCTACGGACTGAAAGGTCCCAGGTTCGATTCTGGTCAAGGGCATGTACCTTGGTTGCGGGCACATCCCCAGTAGGAGGTGTGCAAGAGGCAGCTGATCAATGATTCTCTCTCATCGATGTTTCTAACTCTCTATCCCTCTCTCTTTCTCTCTGTAAAAAAATCAATAAAAATATATTTAAAAAAAAGAATTTTGTGTTTGTGTTTTGATAATAACCTTGGAGGGATAAAGGGGCTACTGTACCATCACCCAGACTTGCAACTTGGCAAACGCATCTTTGTCTCCCCACAGCCCACAAGAAGCCACCTCAAATGCCCAGTTAATTTCCAACGACTGGGAAGCACTGTCTGGCTTCGGAATATCCGGACAGCGAAGTGGGAACAATGGCCCCACTGTCTGCCCTTGCTCGTACGAATGTTTTCCTCCAGTATCAAAGCTAAATGCCTCTTTTTGCATTGATGGTTCACAATTTAAAGGCATTTTCAAAGCATGGGACTTTAGTGTCTCATGTTATGTAATAAGTTAAAACTCAGGGTACACATGAAGACGGCTTGGTGTGGTGGAGACATGGACAGTCCGGGGCTGGATTTCCGTCCCTTAGATTCTACGTGCTGCCGGGCGGTCTGGACGAGCTGTCAGCAACGTGTTTCCCAGAAAGTCTAGTTTAGAGGGGCTACTTCCTTTTCCTTTTCTTTTCTTTTCTTTTTTTAAAAAATATATTTTATTGATTTTTTTACATAGAGGAAGAGAGAGGGATAGAGAGTTAGAAACATCGATGAGAGAGAAACATCCATCAGCTGCCTCTTGCACACCCCCTTTTGGGGAGGTGCCCACAACCAAGATACATGCCCCTGACCAGAATCGAACCTGGGACCTTTCAGTCCACAGGCTCTATCCACTGAGCCATACCGGTTTCGGCTTTTTTCTTTTCTTTTCTTTTTCCTTTTCTCTTCTTTTCTTTTCTTCCTCTTCTTTTCTTCTCTCTCTCTCTCTCCTTCCCTTTCTTTCTTTCTTTCTTTTTGCTTTGTTTTATTGCGGTGAGGATCGTCATTTTTACATAAAAAAGTTTTATTATTACATTTTTTTTAGCTTTTTTATTAAATTATTTGTGTACATATTACTATTACATTTAAATCTTAGGTCTGGCCGAAACTGGTTTAGCTCAATGGATAGAGCATCGGCTTGGGGACTGAAAGATCCCGGGTTCGATTTCGGTCAAGGGCATGTACCATGGTTGCGGGCATATCCCCAGTAGGGGGTGTGCAAGAGGCGGCTAATCGATGACTCTCTCATCGATGTTTCTAACTCTATCTCTCTCCCTTCCTCTCTGTACAAAATCAATAAAATATATTTAAAAAATAATAAATAAATAAATAAATAAATCTTAGGTCTGTTGACTCCATCAGTAGTAAACGGGGCCCAGCATGTGCTGGGTTTGGCCGACTCCGTGTTTTTTACAAGTTGGTCTGATGCTTCCAGTACTACCCGCCCAACCCCGCCCCCTCCACCCACCCACACCGGGATCCGAGGCTCCCGCCTTCCAGCCGGGGCCCCGCCCCTTCCCAAGCCCCGCCCTATCCCCGCCCCCTCGTTTCCATGTGTCGCAAAAGACGCGGTGGCGCTTGACGGCAGCGTCGTTTGACGTTCGGGGGCGTCAGAGGAGGAAGAAGAAGGGACGGTGGCGGCTGCCGCAGCAGCTGCGACGCGGTCCGTGGCGGGCCCCGCGGTCCCGGCTGCAGAGTGAGGCGCGCGGGCGGCGGGGCCGGCGGGCGGGGCGGCGGGCCCAGCGGCCCCTCCCGCGCCGCGCCCGCGCCCGGCGGCCCGATGTGGCTGCAGCAGCGGCTCAAGGGGCTGCCGGGGCTGCTGTCGAGCAGCTGGGCCCGCCGCCTGCTCTGCCTGCTCGGCCTCCTGCTGCTGCTCCTGTGGTTCGGCGGCTCCGGGGCGCGGCGCGCGGCGGGCGGCCTGCACCTGCTGCCCTGGGCCCGCGGGCCCGCCGGGCGCCGCCGCGCCGTCCGCCTGCCTGGAGGCGGCCACCCGCGCCTGGCGCGGCCTGCGGGAGCGCGGCGAGGCGGTGCCGCCGGGCCGCGGGGTGCCGGCCCTGGTGGCCAACGGCTTCCTGGCCCTGGACGTGGCCGCCAACCGGCTGTGGGTGACGCCCGGCGAGCGGGAGCCCGCCGTGGCGCCGGACTTCGTGCCCCTGGTGCAGCTGCGCCCGCTGAACGCGCTCTCCGAAGCCGGGGAGTCGGTGCTGCTGCTGCGGGAGGGGCTGCTGCGCCGGGTGCGCTGCCTGCAGCTGGGGGCCCCGGGTACCGGCGCCGCCGCCGCCGCCCCCGGACCGGCCTCCGCCTCCGGCCTCGTCACGGGAGCCGCCCGCGACTGCGTGCTGCTGCAGGAGGACTTCCTGGCGCACCGGGGCCGGCCCCACGTCTACCTGCAGCGCATCCAGCTCAGCAACCCCACGGAGCGCGTGGCCACGCTGCAGACGGTGGGGCCCACCGCCAGGCCGCTCCCCAGGGCCTACACCAGCACCCTGGAGAAGGCCGGAGACCATCAGTTCCTTCTCTATTCGGGCCTGTCCCCGCCCCTTCCCAAGGGGCAGGTGCACCTCGTGGTGGTGGCCGCCAAGAAGCTAGTGGACCGGCTCCAGGTGGCTCCCAAGACGCAGCTGGATGAGACGGTGCTGTGGGTGGTGCACATCTCAGGGCCGCTGAACCCGCAGGCGCTCAAAAGCAAAGCCGCCAAGGAGCTCAAGGTGCTCCAGGACTTGGCCCGGAAGGAGATGCTGGAGCTCCTGGAGATGCCCGCCGCCGAGCTGCTCCAGGACCACCAGCGCCTCTGGGCCCAGCTCTTCAGCCCAGGTGAGGCGTGGCAGGTGCTTGGTTCATAGTCCAGACCTCACACCAGAGTGAACATGGTCCCACCCTGCAGGTGCCCCTCCGACGTCCGCAGAGGTTAAACTGTGGGCATGGCCTTTGACCTGGGGCTGACCCTGTTCCATCCCTTAGTGTCCGTGTGACCTGGGCCGGTAGCCTAGTCTTTCTGGACTTGTATTCAGTAGTAACAGTAGCACCTGCCTCAGAGGCTTTAATGAGATTCTAACGTAAGAATGAGTGTAATGGGTAAGTCTTCTTTCTGTCCTTGTGGGTGAGGCCTGATTTGAGCAAATGGCTTAGAGCAGTGATTCTCAATCTTTCTAATGTTGCAACCCTTTAATACAGCTCCTCATGTTGTGGTGATCCCCAACCATAAAATTATTTTCGTGGCTATTTCATAATGATTTTGCAGTTTTCAGGTTGAGAACCGCTAGCAGGGTCGCCTAAGACCATCGGAAAACACAGATATGTACCTTATGATTCACAACAGTAGCAAAATTACAGTTATGAAGTAGCAAGGAAAATAATTTTATGGTTGGGGGTCACCACAACATGAGGAGCTGTATTAAAGGGTCCGGCATTAGAAAGGTTGGGAATCACGGGCTTAGAGGGTCAATTTGTAAAGGATAAAAATGGCAGGCAAGGGGAGGCCTGGTCAGTCCCCACCCAGATTCTTTCTTCAGATCCCTGGAGTCCGGCTGCTGACCAGCACGGTTTCCTGGTGACCAGCTCCCGCTGAGGTGCCCGAGCTGAGGGGGCTGCTGGAGATAGCGGGACCTCTAAGCAGGTGGGATGCTCTGTCAAAGAAAAGCTTCTTTCCCCTGACTGCTGAAGAAGATAAATCCTGCTCTAGATGAGAGAGATTTTGGTTTGCAGGGTTCTTGTTGTCTGGATCCTTCTGTTTAGTTGCCCAAGGAGTCTTTAATTCATTCAAGAAGTGTGTGCCTGCCGCTGCCAGGTCTGTCCTCCCGGGAGAAGACAGAATGGACAGAGCACAGGCCCTGCTCACACTGGATGGGAGGAAGACAAATACTAGAAAATGGAAAATTTGAATAGATGAGAAAGATAGCGTTCTAGAATCAGAAGTGCTACCGAGAAAGGTTAAAAGTAGTGGTTGAAGGTGACTGGAGGGGGAGGTAAAAGCAGGGGGCAGACTCTGTTTAGCCCCAGGTGTCAGGGAGGCCTCTGAGGAGGGAACACTGAAGCTGAGACCTGCATGGCCAGGAAGCCAGCCGGCAGGCCATTGCCCCTGAAGCAGCGGCCAGTTTGGCTGAATGGCCAGTGTGGCCCACAGGGAGTGAGCCTGAGGGGGCCCCTGGGGGTGGGGACGGTAGTGGAGGGAGGGTCAGACAGGGGAAGCTGGCAGTGGCCAGATCCTAAAGGGTCTTGCAGGCCTTAGTGAGGAGGGTGAATTGTATTGTAAATGGGATGGAAAGCAGGGCAAAGCCACCACCCGGTGCAGGCTTTTAAAGGTCCCTGTGGCTGCTGGGTGCAGAGAATAGACTGTATGGGCGCAAATGTGGAGCGTGGAGACCAGAGAAGGGGTGCTGCAGGAGCCCAGGAGAGCAAGGAGGGTGGCTGGGCCAGAGCTGTGCCTGTGGAGGTGGAAGGGGACAGATGCTGACACCTTTGGAGGCAGAGCTGCCAGCACTTTCCAGGGACTGGCTGCGGGGAGGAAGAATGCCAAGGTGACCCCTGAGTTTGCAGGGAGGGCTTGAGCAGGTGTCTGGGGACAACTCCGGGAAGCATCGGTTTGGGGCTGGAAGAATTCAGCCTCGTCAGGTTCAATGCCTGTCGTCCAGGTGGAGATACCGAGCGGGCTGTTCGCTGGTTGGGTCTAGAGGTCATTCAGAATTTGGAGGTCTTGGTTTCCAGCTCCATCCTCAATAGGGAGTGTGCAGGGGGGAGCTGATCAATGTTTCTATCTCTCTGTTCTTCTCCCTTCCTCTCTCTCTAAAAGCGATAAAAACATCAACAATGTTAACAGCTACAGGACTGGAGAGAGGGAGAGAGGATAGAGTGGAGAAGCCCAGGGCTGGCCAGGGCCTGAGTGACAGTGTCCTGCAGTGGACTTTCTCCTTGACTCCATGTGGCTGGGGCCAAGGTCTGGCTCTGTCTGTTCTTTGGGGCTTTGGCAGGAGGCACCGCTGCCTTTTATTTTTATTTTTTAAAATTTCTTTATTGATTAAAGTATCACATATTTATCTTCAACCCCCTATCCCAATCCCCCTCCCCCTGATTTTTTTTACAGAAAAGAAGGGAGAGGGATAGAGAGGTAGAAACATTGATGAGAGAGAAACATCTATCAGCTGCCCCCTGCACACTCCCTACTGGGGATGTGCCCGCAACCAAGGTACATGCCCTTGACCAGAATCAAATCTGGGACCCTTGAGTCCACAGGCCGACGCTCTTATCCACTGAGCCAAACCAGTCAGGGCGGTGTCTTTTAATAAGATTTTAGGTTTCGGGTCCACAGGGCTCAAGCTAGCCATGTGAGGAAGGCAGGCAGGAACACCCTCAGGACAGAAACTTTGTGTCTCTGCTGCCCGCGCTCTCCCTTTCATACCGTGCCATCCTCCATAACGTGCAGTCTTGGTGGCGTTACAGGTGTGGAAATGAAGAAGATCACGGACGCCCACACCCCGTCTGGCCTGACCGTGAACCTGACCCTGTACTACATGCTGTCCTGCTCAACAGCGCCCCTGCTCAGCCCCAGCCTGAGCCACAGGGAGCGGGACCAGATGGAGTCGACGCTCAACTATGAAGATCACTGCTTCAGCGGCCACGCCACCATGCACGCCGAGAACCTCTGGCCCAGCTGGCTGTCCTCCGTCCAGCAGATCCTGCAGCTCTCCGACCTGTGGAAGCTGACGCTGCAGAAGCGCGGCTGCAAGGGGCTGGTGAAGGCGGGCGCCCCCGGCATCCTGCAGGGCATGGTGCTCAGCTTCGGCGGCCTGCAGTTCACCGAGAACCACCTGCAGTTCCAGGCCGACCCGGACGTGCTGCACAACAGCTACGCCCTGCACGGCATCCGCTACAAGAACAACCACATCAGCCTGGCCGTGCTCGAGGACCCCAGGGGCGAGCCGTACCTGCACGTGTCCGTGGACACCCACGGCCAGCCCGTCAAGATCTACGCCTGCGAGGCGGGCTGCCTGGCGGATCCCATGGAGCTGACCTCGGATCCCGAGGGCCTCACCTTCCCGGTCATGGTGACGCAGCCCATCACGCCTCTGCTCTACGTCTCCACCGACCTCACGCACCTGCAGGACCTGCGGCACACGCTGCACCTCAAGGCCATCCTGGCCCACGACGAGCACATGGCCCAGCAGGACCCCGGCCTGCCCTTCCTCTTCTGGTTCAGCGTGGCCTCCCTCATCACCCTCTTCCACCTCTTCCTCTTCAAGCTCATCTACAACGAGTACTGCGGGCCTGGGGCCAAGCCGCTCTTCAGGAGCAAGGTATAGAGCCTGGCGTCGGCGGAGCCAAGGCCCGGCCTTGCACTCCGTCCCGCTCTAGGGCGGGGTGGGGCCCGGGCCGTCACGGGGTGCCCTCTCAGCCACGTCCTCAGCCCTTCACTCATAGACGGGAGCGAGTGTGTTTGAAAGGACGATGAGAAGTGACTTGTGAAAGGAGACCGCAGGAAGGGACAGCTGCGAATGGGGGAGCCCGCCGGCCGCCCAGGGACCTGGGCAGCTGTCCCCCACCCCACCCCACATGAATCTCAGCATCTGAAAATAACTGCAGCAAAGCCCTAGATTAACCCGAGGTCTCTGACTAAGCTGCTGGGGGGGGACCCCCATCTGAACCCGGGCAGCATGCACTGGGGGCCAGAGGGCGGCATCTGTCAGCTCAGACAAGGCCATGCCCCTCAGTTCCTCACGTGGCGGTGCCCCGGGAAGCCTTGGTTTTGACCCCAGTCGCTGCGGGCTTGTGTCTGGACCATATCTCAGGACATCAGGATTGATGTCTCGGGGGAGGCCACCTGCTGCCCTGTCACCTGGTCAGTCTGTGCTTTCTCACCACCAGGATGTCCTGGGGGAAAGACCGGAGGGAATCCGCTGTTGGCAGTCGCAGGAGGAAGTGCTAGGGGGACCTTGTTGCCTCTGCCCTCCGACTGAGAGTAGAGAGGAAGATGAAGGTCTAGGTCTGGTTCTCAAGTAGCTAAAGAAATGCCCCATCACCTCCCCCGCGGGCTTTGTGGCCGGGACTGGGAGGAGGAAGGAGCATTGGGCTCCTTGTAGGAGGAAGGAGTGGGAAAAGGGTGGGAGGCAGGTCTGAGCTCCTCAAGTTTGAAGAACAAAGTCAGATCAAAAAGAAATGTGCAGACACCATCTGGGGAGCCTTCTGGGTTTGCATTGTGTGGGTGGCAGCCTCTGTTTTGCCCCAGGCTGCTTTTCCTTGCTCTTAAAGTGGCACACACCTATTCACCGTGGTTTCCCACACAGTCCGGGGGACAAGCCAAACTGCCTTCATGCAGCACTGCCCCACGTCCCTCAGTTACTTGTGCTAGAGCTGGCCACACCGCAGCAGAGCCCAGTGCTCGCTCTGCACCGGCGCCGGAGTCCCCAGACAGCAAATCCATAGCAGTTCCAGCCTGTCCCTGGGCCGGGAGCGGCCAGCCACGCCAGATCAGAACCCCGGTGGGCGCCACCAGGGCGGTCTCCATGGCCGCTCCCCGTAGCATTTCTGTAGTTGCCCACAGGGTCAGCAGCGGCGAGCAGTAACACTTGTTTTGTTAATTGAACAGGAAGATCCCAGTGTCTGAATGAACCACCAGCCCTGCTTTCAGCCACCCACGGCACAAGACACCCAGCACTGACACTCCTGCTGCTGCGAACAAGGGGTCCTTTGAAAGCACCCGCCCTTTGTGCCTTGTTGGGGACAGCAGTGATGCAGAAGCGCGTGTGGATGTTCAGGAGTTCGCACTGGGGAGCGGGGGAGCGGCCAGTGGGCTTTTGTAAGCTTTCCACTCAATAAAATGAACCCACGTGGGAAATACTTGAAATCGAACTCACTCCTTCCACTTTCCCCCTTTCCTCTGCCCAGGAACGAGACCTCTTTGGAAAAGACTCATCTAGGAGAAATTGTGGGCTTTTTCCTAATTTAATGTGTTCCTTCTTAACTGGATTTTTAATTTATTGCTGAGATTTTGCTGATGGCTTTTCCTTCCGCTGTCGACAGTGATTCTTGGTGGCGGTCTCTGAGCTTGCCGCGGGGCTGGTATCCGGGGCCGTGGCCTGCGTGGAGGGCTCGGGCGGGGCCCCCTCGGGTTTGCACATTGTCCCTTCGGCTCTCTGTGTTTTGTATTTCTGGGCTTCAGGGGAAGTGTTTAACTTTCTAGTGATTGCTAATTGTTGTTTTTGAAATACCAAAGCTTTCTTTTGTTCCGTTTTTAAATAAATCTCTTTCAAACTCCTGTGGTCCGTGGTCCGTCTGTGTGTGGTTGAAACCTCTGGAGACATCCCATCTTTCTCGGTCACCAGACTGGGGTGATGTCTGAAGCAGAAGGGCCAGACACCTCGCCCCTGTTTGACGATAGGAATTCTTTTCCCATGTCTCCTCTTCCTCCTCTCCTCCTCCTCCTCCTCCTCCTCTAAGAGGCATCCACTCAGGTGGGGAAGCGGCCACTTCGCTGCTCCCCAGGGGGGTGGGGTCCCTGGGTGGTCCCGCCCCATGGGCTGGTCGAAGCATCACTGGTCCTTTTGCTGCCATAGTCCCTGTCCCCCTACCTGCCTTAAGGAGCCTAGACTTGCCTGCCCCGGCTTCTGCCGGCTGTGTGCTAAAGCTAAGGCCTGACCCTGCCTCTGGGGAGGAGAATGGAGCTGCTGCTGGTCCACCAAGGACAGAGCTGGGCGTGGCGGCCACCTGGGGAGGGTGTGGCCTCCGTGCTGTTTCCAGCAGCCCCTCACCCGGAAGCCTGGTTTGCTGGCCCAGGAGTGGAGGGCCCACAGGAGACGGAGTAAACAAGCCTCAGCTTTACTACCAGCTGCCCTGGCGGCCCCGGGCCGGGCACCGTCCACTCCCGCTGTGGGCAGCACAGCGCTGAGACACGCCTCCCGCTCCCCAGCCTGGGTCAAGCAGCTTCCGGTGTAATGCGATGGCTAGAGGGCATGTCATACCAACTGCACCCCGGGAGGTTTCTGCTCCCCGAAATGGGCGAGCCAATGACCAGAAATGCATTCCTGTCACTTACAAGCCCCCTGGCCTGTGGTATTACGGGAGCCCACACAGCCTAGACAAGCATATTCTTCCAGTGAAGGCACAGAACTTCCCAGGGATGATAACAAACCAAGAATCCAGAGAGTCACAGGACCTTAGATGAGGAGGGAGCCTTCGCGCTGTCTTGCTCAAGTTCATAACTAGCTTCAAGGGGCCCGTAACCCCTGGAATTGCAACATGTGTGTGCATTTTTATTTATTTTTACGAGAGGTCCTATAGATTCTCAAAGGATGCCCGACTTTAAAAACCTTCAGAACAACATAACCTGCCCTGTGGGGTCTTGTTTTTGACCCCCTTCTCTAGAAGCAGCGGTGGCCTGAGCTTCTGGTCTGCTTAGGGGCTCGTCCCCCCAGGTTGTGGGGCAGTTCCCCTCCCTGCAGACAGGATTTCAGGGAGGGTGGGAGCCTCTCGGCGACTGGGTGTTGCCAGTCAAACAGCCCCAACCTGAACAAGCTACCGACAGCCTGACCCTCCCTGCTTCCTGCGGCTTTGGCCAGTGGGGCCTTCAGACAGCTACTTGCTTCAGTAAATGTTCATTGAGAAGCTCCTAGCAGGCCATGCATGTGGCCTTTGGGTGACAAAGGAAGAGGGGGGGAGGTTACATTTGACGAATCTCTACTCTGTGTTGAAGTCCTGGAAAGGCAGTGGCTATACCATCTCTGGAAAGCCAGAAACTAGCACAAGGCCTGGCACAGGGCAGATGTTCAAAGAACACTTGCTGAATTGCATGTGTATGCACTCTGCCATTTAATCCCTGTGTTTCAAATAAGACTTCAGGGGTTGCAAGGGACAGAAAGCTTAACTATAACTGCCTTAAACAAAAGGTAAAGTACTGATTCACGCAACAATGTAGTGTGGGAGGAGCTTCAGGAATGGCTTGATCCAGATTCAAGTGACTTCGATAGGATGCATGTCTTGCTCCTGGTAGATGGGCTTCCGTCCTGACATCGACTGCCCTTGTGGTAACAAAATGGCCAGTTATCTCTCACAAGGCTGATGCCCTCCCAGCAAGGCCCGAGGAGTCTGAGTCCCAGCATTCCTATTCAAAGTGCTCAGGTTGCCCTGACCGGTTTGGTTCAGTGGATAGAGTATCGGCCTGTGGACTCAAGGGTCCCAGGTTCGATTCTGGTCAAGGGCATGTACCTTGGTTGCAGGCACATCCCCAGAAGGAGGTGTGCAGGAGGTAACTGATCGATGTCTCTCTCTCATTGATGTTTCTAACTTTCTATCCCTCTCCCTTCCTCTCTGTAAAAAATCAATAAAAATATATTTAAAATAAACAAACAAAAAAACAAACTGCTCAGGTTCGCCTCTCATTGGACGGCCCAGCCATGAGCCAATCACTGCCAGGTGGCCAGGGGCATGGTAATTAGGCCACTCAAGTCACCTCCTCAGGGCTGGGCAGGTGAACCTCAAACCACTGAAAAATGAATAATAGGAGAGGAGTGGTTCCCAGAGGAAATTAGGGGTACTCTTATCTTAATCTTCCCGATGGTCCAATGACACCATCTTGGGCTCTTGGGAGCCTTTCCTGGCCCGTGTCTGGAATCAGCCATCTCTCTAAGAAACCTGCTTCCTTTGTGTATATATATATATATAATTCATTTCAGAGAGGAAGGGAGAGAGAGAGAGAGAGAAACATCAATGACAAGAGAGTCATTGATCGGCTGCTTCTTCCACACCCCCTACTGGGGATCGAGCCCACAACCCAGGCATGTGCCCTTGACCAGAATAGAACCCAGGACCCTTCAGTCCCCAAACCAGCTAGGGCAGTGGTCGGCAAACTCATTAGTCAACAGAGCCAAATATCAATAGTACAACGATTGAAATTTCTTTGGAGAGCCGAAAACAGACCTCTGTGCATGGGCCACGAAGTTTCAATGGCACTGTAGGTGCGCGCCTGCATGTGGTATTTTGTGGGAGAGCCACACTCAAGGGGCCCAAGAGCCACATGTGGCTCTCGAGCCACAGTTTGCCCGCCACTGAGCTAGGGCAAACAAACCTGGCTTCATTTGAATTGTTGACTGTAATCTGGGGGCGTGGAGTGCTCCTTACACTGGGTTCTGTTTTTGCCAAAGGTGAACAGCAAACAAGATAAAAACACCTGCTTTGGAGACACACCCAGCCTTCAGAGCCCAAAGAAAGCACTGGCTACGGGCACCTGATTCTGACTGACCAGAGCCGGTCATGTGAGGAGCAGCTTGTCGGGGAGGAGGGGGGAGAGGGGGAGTATAATACCATCTTATCACTTGAATAGTGTTTTGGACCAAGGAGCCGGCTGGACCGTGGGTACCTGTCCCCGGCTCCCTGATTCTCTACACAAGAGCTGGCCACAGAGAGCAGCGTGCGAGGCTGAGAAATGGAGGCAAAGGAAGGAACTTTGGGATAGATTCCCTCCGTTCTTTATTGGGGCAGATAGGACTAGTTTTCTTCCTGGGTATTCTCACACCAAGGCAGGCTTCATGGCTGCCCAGAAGAAAGACTACATTTCCCAGCCTGCCTTGCAGCTAAGTGTGGCCAAGAAACTAAGTTCTGTAGCAGTCAGTTTGGTTCAGTGGGCAGAGCATCCGCCTTCGGACTGAAAAGTCCTGGGTTTAATTCGGCTCAAGGGCACATGCCCAGGTTTGGGGCTCAATCCCCAATAGGGGGCGTGCAGAAGGCAGCCAGTCAATGATTATTTCTCATTATTGATATTTCTATCTCTCCTTCCTTTCTCTCTGAAATCAATTAATATATATATATATATATATTTTTTTTTCTTTTTCTTTTTTTAAAGAAAGAAACTAAGCCGAAACAGGTTTGGCTCAATGGCTAGAGCGTCAGCCTGGCCTCGGACTGAAAGGTCCCGGGTTCGATTCTGGTCAAGGGCATGTACCTTGGTTGCGGGCACATCCCCAGTAGGGGGTGTGCAAGAGGCAGCTGATGGATGATTCTCTCTCCTCGATGTTTTTAACTCTCTATTCCTCTCTCTTCATCTCTGTAAAAATTCAATAAAATATATTTAAAAAAGAAAGAAAGAAAGAAAAAAAGAAACTAACTTCTGGCCAATAGGATGGGGGGGGGGGGAATTGACTTCCCGCTCTGAGTTTTATCTCATATATTATAAACATCACATGTCTTTCTCATTCCTGTTTTTAACAAATGATAAAAAAAAAAGATCCAGTTCTAGTTTTAAGGCTGAATCACATGATCAGAAAAACAACAATACCAGTTATCATTATAACATGTTATAGAAAAACCTAAAAAATTATTTAAAAAGCGGTCGAAACTGAAAATACGTGCAACACTTAACAGAGTTGGAAAGGTGCTGGGACTCGCCTGGTATTTCCCTCCGTGAAAAATGCTGCATGTGCCCACGAATCATCTTCAGATAAATGTAATAAGTTTTGTCTAAGGCGCAACTGGTTCTGTATTTAACAAATGTCGGAGCCGGGCCCCACCCACGCGATTCCCCGGGGGTGGGGGGGTGGGGGGGAGCATGTTTGCCGGCTGGTGAGCTCTAGCCTGTGAACCGTTTGCGGACAAGACTCTGGGCTTCGTGAGGAAGTTCCGTTTCTTGCTGCACCAGGCGTGTGGGTAAATGACAATTCCGACTACAAACACGCTAAGCTCTGAGAGTAAGTTAGTTTACGGGACTGCCCGTGGCATCATCAGCCTGTAAGCTCTGCCCGGTCTCACTAAGCCTTTGCACTCAATCAGTTAAGCTCTTACACTCTAACTTGCAGGTGAGCCACATAACTAACTACAAAAATAAGATCTACTTTTTAACACCATTGGGTAGCCTTGCAAACACAAGGCCTCAAAAAATTGGCACAAAACTCAGAATTGTTCCTCTCCACGGAAATCTTTAGTAAAAGGCGAAAGATTTATGCGATCTGAAGAGAAACCAGAGTATGTCCAGCAACTGCAGCCCACATTCCTCGGGTATCTGTTACCCCTAAATCTCTAATGGTGGTTATTTACCGGGAAGAGCTAACGACTTCTCTCCCTCCCCAGACAATTCCGTGAGGGAAGTCTCATTTTGTGGGAAGAATAGCTCAAAGAAAATAAGAGAATCTAGTCTTTTTTCTAGGTTGGAAATTGTTCCGTTTCACGTGCAATGCATTGTGGATATGCAAATGAACCGCCGCCGGTTTCCGGAAATACCTTAAATAGTTCTTTCGTCTTGGTGCTGCAACGGGGACTACCACCAGGGGGCAGAGCGGAAGCCAGATTTAAGAAATACTTTATAAACCCGGAGCCTTGTCCAAACCAGAAAAAGCCTGACTCTTTTATAACTGGCTCTCCAAGTAAAATTTCTTTGGGACTTAAATAAATAAAGTAATTACAATTGTAAAATAACATAAAACATGCACAGAATTTTCTTCATTAAACAAAATCGCATTGGGCACCGTTCTAAACCCTGTGCGGAGCAGATCCCTAACATGTCATCTCCAAGGAGCATGCTGTGTGCTGGGGGTGGGGGGAAGGGGGGACACAAGTGTGTGTGGTCAGCAATGATCACAGAATGCTCTCTGACAGCGGGGCAGAGCAGGAAAGGATCCACAGCAGTGGGGTGGTGAGGGCATCCCAGCAGGGACGCACAGTGCTGAAGGGGCCATTCTTTTTTTTAAATTTTTTAAAATTAATTAATTAATTTATTTATTTATTTATTTTATCTTATTTTATTTTTTTAAATCAATCTTTATTGTTCATATTATTACAAAGGTTCCTCATTTCTTCCCCCCTCCACCAGGTTCTCACCCCACCCTGCGCCCCCTCCCCACCACCCATTGTCCACATCCATAGGTGCACAGTTTATGTTCAGTCTCTTCCCGCATCCACCACTCCCCCTTTACCCGAGAACTGTCAGTCCACTCCCCTCCCATATCGCCTACTCTATTACAATCAACAGCTAATATTGTTCATCAGGTTTTTCAATCTCCTTTTTTTGTTGTTGTTTATTTTATTTTATTTTTTAAAATATATATATTTTATTGATTTTGTACAGAGAGGAAGAGAGAGGGATAGAGAGTTAGAAACATCGATGAGAGAGAGTCATCGATTGGCTGCCTCTTGCACACCCCCTACTGGGGATATGCCCGCAACCAAGGTACATGCCCTTGACCGGAATCGAACCCCGGATCTTTCAGTCCCCAAGCCGACGCTCTATCCATTGAGCCAAACCGGTTTCGGCTGGTTTTTTTAAATTAATAAACTTTTACATTTCTAAGAATAAATTTTAACATCTAATAATTTTAAACCTTGTTTTTTTCTGCTCTGGGAATTGAGAAGCAAACTTGTTTACATGTAAACTTGCCCTTAAGCTATCAAAAGGTGTAGCCATTCAAATGTAAATGAACACGTTGGTTAAAGATAGTTGCTGGTTGGAATTGGATTACCTGTTCTGGTGGGAAAGGCTTGTCCTCTGAAGTGGCCATTCTTAGTACTAATGGTCTCAGGGACCAAGCTAAGAGCTTGGGTTTACCTAGAAGGAAAAGGGAGGCCTAGCAGAGCTTTAAAAGAGAATAGCGTGCCCTAGCCGGTTTGGCTCAGTGGATAGAGCGTCGGACTGCGAACTGACAGGTCCCAGGTTTGATTCTGGTCAAGGGCTCATGCCCAGGTTGTGGGCTCCATCCCCAGTGGGGGACTTGCAGGAGGCAGCTGGCCCATGATTCTCACTCATCTTGGATGTTTCTATTCCTCTCTCCCTCTTCCTTCCTCTCAAAAATCAATAAGAATATATATTTAAAAATCCTTTAAAAGAGAGTAGTGTAACCAGATCAGTGTTTAAAACAGTGCGTGGTCCCTGGATTAACCAAAGCACTCCTGGGTACCCCTTAGGGATGCTCCACCCACTCCAGAGCTATGATCACTAAGACTACCGGAACAGGACCTCAGGAATATCCCCTCTCTTCAGACAAGAGAGGAGGGGAGAGGCAGGGAAAGCCTGGACCAGGAGTTCCAACCCCACGTGTCCTGCAGAGGGCGCACCTGCCATCCACTCCCGCAGAGGGGGGCCATGCAGAGAGGGACACGGGGTTGCCAAAGGAGCCAGAAATCTGGGGTTTTACTTAAAATGTCCAGCTTTTTACTTGTTGAAAATTAATTCAAAACTAAAAAACAAGACCAAGCACATCTGTAGTCCAGATTCACCCTGCAGGCTGCCTGGTTCAGGGCCACAGCTGGAATTCATGTGCACCTGCTGTAAGCCAAGCCCCTTGATGAGCCTTACACCCCCGGACAACCCCGTGAAACGTTGGAAAAGCTGTTGTTCAATATATGTAATGTCAGACAATATAAGATACAACGATGACAAACGTGAATTTAATGAGGCCTGCAGAGCTGATGGCTGGTAGTTTAGAGGTCAGGGGAACACGTGACATTTGGAGGAAGAAATATCTACTATGAGGGGGAAATGTCAGGACGAGGGACATTCCTTAGGGCCCTGCTGCCCCCTTCTCCCAGGTTCCCGGGGCCAGCATCACCCCAGGCCCCCTCGGTGGAGGCTGTGGGCAGTTTGGTTGGGAGAGGGGAACGAGGGGAGGTTTATAGTGACAGTGAGCACAGTCCCACCCATGGTCCTGATTGATATGAAAACGTTGGGCTGATCAGAAAGAGGAATGCCAGGAGGTCCTAGCTGGCCCCTCTGGGGCTCAAACAGCCAGGCCAGTGTTCAGAAAATTATAGAAATCTAGAGGCCCAGTGCACAAACTCATGCACTGGTGTGGTCCCTCAGCCTGGCCTACGGGATCAGGCCGAAACTGGCTCTCCAATGTCCCTTGAGGGGTTCCAGATTGCAAGAGGGCGCAGGCCAGGCTGAGGGACCCCACTGGTGCCCGATCAGGGCTGGGGAGGGACTGCAGGAGGGCTCCAGGATTTGTCTGGCCTGTATCACCCAGTCCTGATCAGCTGCACCCCAGAAGCAAGCTAACCCAACGGTCAGAGAGTCTGCCCCCTGGTGGTCAGTGCTTGTCATAGCGACTAGTCAAACAGAATGAACTGTCGGACACCTAGCATATTAGACTTTTATTATGTAGGATTGTTTTGCTTTTATGCTATAGCAATTAGCTAATCTTCCTCCTAACCTGGCCCTCAGCAATAGACATGCCTCTACCTACCATCTATCCATTTATTCACCCATCCACCCATCCATCCAGTCATCCACCTATCCATCTATCCATCCTTTCAATCCATCCACCCATCCATCTACAGCCACCTATCCACTTGTCTACCCATCCATCCAGTCACTCACCTATCCATCTTTTCATCCATCCAATCCAACCACCCATCCATCTATCTATTCATCCATCAAACCATCCATCTACTCTTCCATCCATCCATCCATCCATCCATCCATCCACCACTTCTCAGCCTTTGGCTAAGAGGAAGTATAGCATCCATCCATTCATCCATCCATCCACCCATTTATCCATCCGCCCATCCATTCATCCATTACTTTTCAGTCTTTTGGTTAAGATCAAGTGTAGCATCCATCTGTCCATCCATCCATCCATCCTTGTGAGGTCTGGCTCCTGCTTTGAGCCTTCCAGCTGCACATTTCTAAGGTTCTGGCAGGAGTGACACCCACACCTGTTTATAGGCTCAAGTGTAGGAGCTAAACTTCTGGCCCCTCTTCCTGCCCTTAGTCATGTCTCACCCCAGTCTCCTCAGTGGGCAGGGACAATACATTCCGGGAGATGCGCGGCCACTGGAGATGCTGTTACTGTATCTCCAGCAGGTGACGCTAGAGGCCCGCTCTTCAACTGGGTGACATTGTCTGCTGGGTCCTCGCTTTGAGGAGGAGCAGGTGGGCCAGACTGGGCAGTGGCTCGGCCTGAGGCCAGCAGGTGAGGCAGGGGAACTCCCAGAAGAGATCTGGGTCCTGGTGTGGCATTTCTAGCCTGTGAAGGAGGGCCTGTCCCCCTTCTGCCTGGGATCGGCTGCATGGTGGTCAAAGCCAACCTCCCTTTGTCTCCCCAGAATGGTTCCCGGGGCATTGGAAAGGTAGACCTTGCAGTTACACAGTCCTCAGTTCCAATCCAAGCCCTGCCTGTTGAGGCCTGTGTGACTGCAGGCGAGTTGCCACATCTCTCTGAGCCTCAGTTCACTCACCAGTGAAATGGGGGTACTGATGCCTAACACCAGGTCAGCATCAGGATTAAAGGAGCCATCCGGTAAAAGTCATACAGGGGTCTGTGAGTTGGTTCCCTCCCCCACGTGCTCTGTAGCAGTTTGCGGCCCGGTAGGCAGTTTGAGCCCAGCAAGTTTTTACTCCCTGAGCAAAGATAGACTCAGGCTCCTGGTAAGAGGGAACTAGGGTGGGGCGAGCAAAGTCTCACTAACAGCCACCTTAGTCCCTCCTCCCGCCCACTTGGGCACATCACCCCGATTTTTCAAATACCCCTTGCTTCTTTCACAACGGGGCTAGAGGAAACATTCTATTTTATTTACAAACTAGACAGGTGCTCCCACAGTGTGTGGGCTGGGTGCTCAGAGGTGGAGCCTCCTCTGTGGGTGACCTATGCGGTGGGCAGGGCTGTCTTTGGTCCCAGGTGGCTTCTCTCGGGCCTCCTTTAGGGAACCAGCACTGCCGGCTGGCCTCAGAGGCAGGATCCACAGCAGGCCGGTTCGCCTCCCCACACTGGGCATCTCGGGACGCGGGGCTGCGGGACCCCGAGAGGCAGACAGGGAGTGAGGACCCTGTCGAGGGTGAGGAGCCAGAGGGGGTGAGACACAGGCGGCTAGGGATGGGGAGGAGGCCTGGGGAGGGCGCAGGACTCAGCCCGGAGCTCCCGGGATTGACACTGGAATCTGTCCGTCACCGACACCCTGTCCATCACCTGACCCTGCTTTTCTGCATTCCGCCCGGGCCAGACCCCGGGGCGGACGGCGCGGTCCGTGGAGCTGCAAACATCTCGGCGTCACATGGCCCATCAGCACCTCGGCCCCCTTATCGCCGCCCTCCGCGTTTCTCAGGGGGCTGAGAGCCGGGAGCCGGGGGCTCAGGTAACGGAACGGGGACGTGGTCCCCGCGTCTGAGGCAGCCGGCCCTGCCCCTCCCCATGCAGCCCTGGCAGAGCTGAGGGGAACGAACACCCCTCTTTGGGGTCAGAGAGACCCAGTTGAAATTGTGCCCTCCCACGGCTGTGAGACACGTCACAGTGCTTCCCTCCTCCGGGCCTCAGTCTTCCTCATCTGTCAGATGGGCACAGCAGACCCGCCCCCGTCTGCTCACAGGGTCAGGGTGACAATTATACAAGACGATGCTCTTGTGTTTTTTGTTTGTTTTTTTTTAAACTTTTTTTTAATTGATTTTTTACAGAGAGGGAGAGAGAGGGATAGAGAGAAACATCGATGAGAGAGAAACATCAATCAGCTGCCTCTTGCACGCTCCCTACTAGGGATGTGCCTGCAACTAAGGTACATGCCCTTGACAGGAATCGAACCTGGGACCCTTCAGTCTGCAGGCCAATCCACTGCAGGCCAATCTATCCACTGAGCCAAACCACTTTCAGTGACAATGCACTTTGTAAATAAGAAAAGCATCATTTCATACAGTTGCTGTCTCCCCAGCCCTCTCCATAGATGGGTACCACCTGCAGACACATTTTAAAAAATATTTTTAAAAATATATTTTATTGATTTTTTTTACAGGGAGGAAGAGAGAGGGATAGAGAGTTAGAAACATCGATCAGCTGCCTCTTGCACACTCCCTACTGGGGATGTGCCTGCAACCAAGGCACATGCCCTTGACAGGAATCGAACCCTTCAGTCCGCAGGCCGACGCTCTATCCACTGAGCCAAACCGGTCTCGGCTGCAGACACATTTTGTTAGAAACTCTTGGTGGCAGTAAAAAAAAAAAAAAAAAAGGTTTTTGATCCAGAATTGAAAATCAGATTTTTTTAAAAAAAATATATTTTATTGATTTTGTACAGAGAGGAAGGGAGCGAGACAGAGAGTTAGAAACATCGATGAGAGAGAGTCATCAATCAGCTGCCTCTTGCACACCCCCTACTGGGGATATGCCCGCAACCAAGGTACATGCCTTTGACCGGAATCGAACCCGGGACCCTTCAGTCCCCAAGCCGACGCTCTATCCATTGAGCCAAACCGGTCTCGGCTGAAAATCAGATTTTGAACTTACTTCTGCATCTGACAATACAAGTGCCTTCCCCCCAGACAGCAGGCAGGCAGGCTGGGCTCCCCTCAGACAAGGTTCTCCACGTCCCCCGGCCTCTGTATGGCCTGTGTCCCCACACGTAGGGCAAAGGGATGTGGTGGCTCCACTCCTTACACCAGCCGTCCAGCCCCTGCGTGTCTGGGTTTGTAACGTGAGTGTCATGTGCACGGGAAGCACAGTATTGTCCTCCTCCCTCTGGTCATCTCAAGGCTTAGCACTCCTCTGGGGGGGTGACAGCCCACCCCCCCTTTACCGCTGCTCCCCCAGCCCTGGGTGTGCCCACACGCCTGGCACCCAGCACTGACTCTGGAGGTTGGCGACATTTAAAAAAGCTGCTGGTGTGCGGCTGGTGTGGCTCAGTGGTTGAGCGTTGACCCATGAACCAGGAGGTCAGGGTTCAAGTCCCGGTCGGGGCACATGCCCAGGTTGCGGGCTTGAGCCCCAGTAGCAGACGTGCAGGAAGCAGCCAATCCATGATTCTTTCTCACCAGTGATGTTTCCAGCGCTCTCTCCCTCTCCCTCTCTCTGAGGTCAATAAAAATAAATTTAAAAAATAAAAGAAAGCTGCCAGCTCTGGCTCTGGGGGAAGGGAGGCTCTCTGTTCACTCAGAGAATACGTGGCTCTTTCCTGCCCTGACAGTCAGGGGCTGCTTAGATGAATGGAGACAATTTGAGACATTTTGGGGTTTGGAGGAGCTTCCTGAGTTCCTGACTCAGTGCTGGGCTCTGGCTGACCTAGTGCGACCACACCCTGCCCCATAGAGGCACCTCTGCCTTTCTCTGACCCACCTGCTCTCTGGAGAGCCTGGTCACATGATCAGACCCCACCTGGCCTCTGAAGAGCCTGGTCACATGATCAGACCCCACCTGGTCTCTGGAGAGCCTGGTCACATGATCAGACTCCCAGGTGGCAGGGCAGGGGCCTCAGGCAGTCCCTTCTGGGAGCCTCTGGGTGTGGGGTTTGGGGTTTGGGGTTTGGGCTGTGACTGCTGCAGGAGGAGGCCTCACAGGCCCTGTCTGGCTTTTCTCCTCTGTGACCAGTCCATTTCCCAGCAGGACAACGGGGCTCAGTGGGCAGTGTCCTGGGGGAGGGGGCACCGCCTCACCACTCCTAGACTCAGATGGCAGCCCCTTACCACAGCTTCCCTGCCTCTCAGGGAAGGGAGGGCTGATGGCTGAGCCTCCCATCCCAGAGGCACACGCCGGGCTGTGTCCCCGGGCCTCCCTCTCTGACTAGGTGTGGCCCCACATGGCTCTCTGGGACCCCTCAGTCTCGGGGGCTGCAGCCTCCTTCCGGGGAAGCCGCCGGATCTCAGAGCTCCAGAGCTGGTGTGTCCTCCCGCCACCAGTGCTCCGAGCCTCAGGCCGGCAGGCTGCCCGGCCTGCTCCGGGGAAGCCAGGGGCCCTGGGTGGAGTGCTCTGGAGGGGGTAGGGGGTGGGTAAGTAAGTGGAATGCTCAGGGGTGGGGAGAAGGGGGAGAGAGGCTGCCGTGAGGATGGGGCACCCGGTGAGCAATGAGGCTGAGGCTGGAGGTCCGTTCACTGAGGTCAAACCCCGGGTCTGGTGCCTTCACAACCTTGGGGACAGTCACAGAAGGTTTAATGAAAGCATGCCCCGGAAGCACTCAATGACGCAGTGAGTGCTCAGAAAAGGCTTAGCAATTATTATTATTGTCCTTCCTTCCTTCCTTCCTTCCTTCCTTCCTTCCTTCCTTCCTTCCTTTCTTTTTAAATATATTTTATTGATTTTATACAGAGAGGAAGGGAGAGAGATAGAGAGTTAGAAACATCGATGAGAGAGTCATCGATCAGCTGCCTCTTGCATACCCCCTACTGGGGATATGCCCGCAACCAAGGTACATGCCCTTGATCGGAATCGAACCCGGGACCCTTCAGTCCCCAAGCTGATGCTTTATCCATTGAGCCAAACCGGTCCCGGCTGTTCTTTCTTTTTTAAATATATTTTTAGCACCGAGACCGGTTTGGCTCAGTGGATAGAGCATCGGCCTGCGGACTGAAAGGTCCCAGGTTCAATTCCGGTCAAGGGCATGTACCTTGGTTGCGGGCACATCCCCAGTAGGGGGTGTGCAGGAGGCAGCTGATCGATGTTTCTCTCTCATCAATGTTTCTGACTCTCTCCCTTCCTCTCTGTAAAAAATCTCCCTTCCTCTCTGTAAAAAAATTTATATATATATATTTAGCGATCTCAGAGAGGAAGGGAGAGGGAGAGAGATAGAAACATCAATGATGAGAATTATTGATCAGCTGCCTCCTGCACATGCCCTACATGTGCCCTTGACTGGAGTCGAACCGTGACCTCCTGGTTCACAGGTCAACGCTCAACCACAGAGCCACACAGGCCAGGCAGCAATTGTTATTACTGACACAAAAGTGGCACAGAATCGGCGACACAGGACATAGAGGCTCCCTGGGTCTATGATTCCCCCAGGTTAGACGTGGTTTCGGAGGGTGGGGACCTGACGTTAGGCCACAGGAGCCGGGCCACAGCTGAGCGCGGCTGACTGACAGGGAGGAGGCAGGAGGATCCGCCCGCTCCCAGGTGAGTCTGGTCTTCTACGGCAGGGACACAAGCCTTCCGCCCAGACCCGTACAAGGCCTGGGCCTGTGCTCTCCGCCTCGGATCACGGGGACGCAGGGGGTTCGCCTTCTCCGAGGAGGGGCAGGACGAGAGGGAAAACAGGGAGCTATTTCGAGAAGGTGTCGCAGGCCGGGGCACTAAAATTAGCCCCTCGGTTCCTAAAAAGACACGGCGCCATCGGAGGCCGTGGAGAGGGGCTCTTCAGCGGGGAATGTGGCCCCCGGAAGGGCTCCGCGGGCCTGGGCAGTGAGGTCAGCCTGCGGGCCGGAGAGGCCGCCAGGGCCGGGGTCCGGGCACGGTCCCCGCCGCCCGCCTGCAGGATCTGGAGCTGGTGCCCGCCGCCTCCTGCGCCAGGCGGGCAGGAAGGGAAGGGCCCATGCCGGGCGCTGTCTGACCTCCTGTCTGCCGAGCTTCCCTTTAAAAAATATTTTTTATTGATTTTTTACAAAGAGGAAGAGAGAGGGATAGAGAGTTAGAAACATCATGAGAGAGAAACATCAATCAGCTGCCTCCTGCACCCCCCCCACTGGGGATTTGCCCGCAACCAAGGTACATGCCCTTGGCCGGAATTGAACCCGGGACCTTTCAGTCCGCAGGCCGATGCTCTATCCACTGAGCCAAACCAGTCATGGCCGCTTCCCTTTTTTGACCACACCTTTGCCTTTGCCTCTCATGCTTTTTGCTCCACTGTGTGTGTGTGTGTGTGTGTGTGTATGAGAGTGTGTGTGTGTGAGTGTGTGTGTGTGAGTGTGTGTGTGAGTGTGTGTGTGTGTATGTGTATGTGTGAGAGAGTGTGTGTGAGTGTATGTGTATGTGTGTGTGAGTGTGTGTATGTGTGTGTGTGTGTGAGTGTGTATGTGTGTGTGTGTGAGTGTGTATGTGTATGTGTGAGAGAGTGTGTGTATGTGTATATGTATGTGTGTGTATGTGTATGTGTGTGAGTGTGTGTATGTGTATGGGTATGCATGTGTGAGTGTGTGTGTGAGTGTGTGTGTGTGAGTGTGTGTGTATGTGTATGTGTGAGAGAGTGTGTGTGAGTGTATGTGTATGTGTGTGTGAGTGTGTGTATGTGTATGTGTGTGTGAGTGTGTATGTGTGAGTGTGTGTGTGTGTATGTGTATGTGTGAGAGAGTGTGTGTATGTGTATATGTATGTGTGTGTATGTGTGTGTGTGTGAGTGTGTGTGAGTATGTGTATGGGTATGCATGTGTGAGTGTGTGTGTATGTGTACGTGTGTGTGTGAGTGGGTATGTGTGTGTGAATGTGTGTGTGTGTGTGTGTGTGTGTTGGGGGGCAGGGGGCTCAGAAGAATGGACCACCTTTATATGCATAAACCTATGGACACAGACAATAGGGCGGTGAAGGCCTGGGGGTGGGGAGGGCTAGAAGGGGCCAATGAGGGGGGGAAGGGGACATATGTAATACTTTTAACAATAAAGATTAAAACACAAAACAGAAAAACAAGCATCAGCCACCACGAAGCCTGGTCTGCCAGGGTGGGGCCTGGGTGTGAGCCTGTGAGGGGCCGGGTGTCCCAGCGCATGGGGCCTTGCCCCCCAGGGCCACGGAAGCCCCTACCACTGGACTTCCCTGTCTCCTCCGCTGTCCATAGACCTTACTCCCACCTCAGGGGTGTGGCCCCAGGGAGCCGGGAAGTCCTATGACAGCCACTTCCTGGGTGAGGGCGGGAGGTCTCAGCCCCATGCTCGTCTCAGAGCTGGCTCCTCTCCCCGTCCCAGGCCCTGGGTGGGGGTGGGGTGGCCACCAAGGCAGGTGGGAGGGGGGTCGGGAGGAGGGGGCATGCAGGACAGGCCTGGGGCAGTGTCCACGTGGTCACACGCAGGGGTGTCTCCCCCTTCCAGGCCAACGCGGTCCCCTGGCCTGGCCGTGCGGCCCGGGGCCCGGGGCCTTGCAGAGCTGGCGTGGACCGCAGGAGGCTGGAACCAGCTCCCCGGGCACCTGCAGGGCTCCGGAGGCAAACACGGGAGAGAGCCACCGGGAAGAAGATGTATGGTCTTCCCCCACATGGCCCCCCGAGCCCCACAGGGTCTCCCGGGAGTCCCCTGGTTGTGGGACCGATGATGCAGAGGGCTCAAGCCTGGCCTGAGGTGCTCCACCGCCCGGAGCCTCCATCGCATGCTTAGAAAACACGCGAACCCCTCAGAGAAGACGCGAGCAGCTCTGTCCCCTCGGCGTCGGCTGGCTCTCTCCCGTCACCCCTGCCTGGCAGTCCCGGCTGCTGTCCGTCTCCTGCCTCCTAACATGCCTGTCTCACGCTCAGAAGCATCCTGGTCTGGACTCCATGTGACAGACTATGCTGCTAGGTCAATATCTGCTCACATAGGATAATTATCCCTAAGATTATTTAGGAATCTAGCAACTGAACGGCTTAATTTTAAAAAAATATATATTTTTTTTATTGATTTTTTACAGAGAGGAAGAGAGAGGGATAGAGAGCCAGAAAGGTCGATGAGAGAGAAACATCGACCAGCTGCCTCCTGCACACCTCCCACTGGGGATGTGCCTGCAATCAAGGTACATGCCCTGGGACACTTCAGTCCGCAGGCCGGCGCTCTATCCACTGAGCAAAACTGGCCAGGGCTTCATAATTTAATAAAAGAGTAGAAATATGCAAATTACTGACATGCAATCAGGCAGACTGCGCCCTGGGTGTGGGTATGGGCCGGCCATGGAGGGCTGTGAGGACGGGGCCAGTGGCCGGCGCCGAGGGGAGCAGGACCGAGGGTGGGGCTCCGGGTGGGTGCACCTGGTTCAAAAGTTTGATTTACTTTGTTGTTGTTTAAAAATATATTTTTATTGATTTCAGACAGGAAGGGAGAGGGAGAGAGAGATAGAAACAGCAACAATGAGAGAGAATCATTGAACCGGCTGCCTCCTGCACAGCCCCTCCTGGAAATCAAGCTCGCAACCCGGGCATGTGCCCTGACGAGGACTCGAACTGTGACCTTCTGGTTCACAGGTCCACGCCCAACCACTGAGCCACGCTGGGCTTCATTTTCTTTTTATTTGCTATGAACATATGTTACATTTTTTATTTGGGGGTGGGAAAAAAGAGAGAAAATTCCAGAAAACAGAAGGCCAGTCGTCTCCCACCCCTTCCCTAGCCGGCACTCCAGGGTTTTATCATGCGGCTCAGGGCTTTCTCCTTTGCTCTTCTTCTCTCGCTTATTTCTCAGTTTTGGTGGGAAATGTGGTGGGATCTGGCCTTGGTAATGAGCAGACAACAAGGCAAAATACAACAACAACAGCCTGGACCGGCCTTTCCCCCCTTCATGATGGCAGATTCCCCCGGGGCAGGGGCATTTGGGTCCCCTTTGCCCCGAAGAGCCGGCTCCTGGTCGGGGGCGGCAGACGCTTGCCGAGCCCCGGACGGAGGAAGGCCGGCTTGCCTCTCCGAAGCAGGACGCCTGCGGGATCGCTCAGGGCACCGTCTGGGCTGCCCTCTGTCTGCTCTGAGAGCTTGTCTGGGTCTCCCGCCCGGAGGGAAGCAGGCTCCGTCTGGGGACGGATGCTGGTGCGATGGTGGCAGTAGCTCTGGGTGTGGTTAGCGGTGCCTGCCAGGATTGGGGTAAAGGTTACCCTGCGCCATGGCAGCGGGTGGGCGCACGTTAGCTGAGTGATGGCAGCCGAGGCTCACGCACGAGCAGCTGAAGCATTCCAGGAATGTGGCGGGGCTGCTGACAGCACTTCACACGGTCTGAGAGTGGCCACCCGTGTGACTTCCTCAGGGGTGGTGACGACGAGTGTGTGTGTGTGTGTGTGTGTGTGTGTGAGGGGGGATGGGGGAGCCGCATCCCTGCGCGGACTCTCCAAGGTCCCCGGAGCCCCAGCTCTGAGGGACGGGGCAGGTGCTGAAAGCGTCAGAGAGGACCGGAGCCGACATGTAGCGGGACTGAACAGAGTCATCATAGTAGTAACAGTCACGGCAGCAGCTCGTCCTGAGGGACAATGTGCCGAGCAGGTTGGAGCCATCATCTCACTTCACCTTCACGAGAACCCCACGGGGGCGCACAGTCGTTACAACCGTTTCACAGACGGGCAGACCTGAGGCTGGAACCCTCAGTGGCTCTCTAAAACCACCAGCTGGCGGGGGCAGGAGGGTCTGTGCTGGAGAGCTCGGAGCCCAGCTTCTAGTGCCAATCGCTCCTCTACTGTCCCCACCCAACATGTGGCCCACACTAAGGGTCCCTCCTTAAAAAAAAACACAACTTTTATTGATTTCAGAGCGGAAGGGAGAGGGAAAGAGAGATAGAGCCGGAACCGGTTTGGCTCAGTGGATAGAGCATCGGCCTGCAGACTGGAAGGTCCCGGGTTCGATTCCGGTCAGGGGCATGTACCTTGGTTGCGGGCACATCCCCAGTGGAGGCTGTGCAGGAGGTGGCTGGTCCATGTTTCTCTCTCATCGATGTTTCTAGCTCTCTATCCCTCTCCTTTCCTCTCTGTAAAAAATCAATAAAATAAAATAATAAAATAAAAAAGAAAGGAAGAAAGGCAAAACTTGTTTTAAAAAAAAAAAAAAGGAAAGAGAGAAACATCAAGGATGAGAGAATTATTGATTGGCTGCTTCTGCACACCCACATTGGGGATCGAGCCCGCAACCTGGGCATGTGCCTGGACTGGGAATCGAACTGTGGCCTCCTGGTGCATAGGTTGATGCTCAAGCGCCAGGCCGACTAAGGCAGACTAATTGTCCCTTAAGTAAAAATCATCCCACAAACTCTAGCTGGTTTGGCTCAGTGGATAGAGCATCAGCCTGCAGACTGAAAGGCCCCGGGTTTGATTCCAGTCAAGGGCATATGCCCAGGTTGCAGGCTCAATCTCCAGTAGGGGGCGCGCAGGAGGCAGCCAATCCATGGTTCTCTCTCATCGTGGATATTTTTACCTCTCCCTCCCTCTCCCTTCCTCTCTGAAATCAATAAAAAAATATATTTTAAAAATATCCCATCACACAGCCCGGGGTGGTGCGTGCTTATACTGACTCATGGTGGTGGTGAGAGCAGTATTGAGGTGTCCTGGGCAGCTACCAAATAAAGCTTCTGGAAGCAGAAGTCCTACCCTCGGGGACCTTCACCTGCAGGGCGGCTGCCCCAGAGGGAGTATTTGGAACGTGATCCGAAGCTGGAGCTGGACAGGCCGGCGTGCCCCCAGAGCCCACCACTCCCCTCCCAGGCAGCGATTTGTCTGTAGGGCTGGTGTACGAACGGCCACACACCGGGCACTTTAATGGCTGAGATGTCTGGCCTCACAGTCCTGGGGCTAGAATTCCAAGCGCATGGTGTCCAGGGTCTGTCCTTCGGGCTGAGAGGGAGACCGTGCTCCTCTCCCAGCCTCTGGTGGTTCAGAGGCACTCTCGGAGCCCTTGGCTTGTAGGTACACCGCCCTGGGCTCTGCCATCCTGTTAGGACATGTGTCCAAATTCCCCTTCCTATAAGGACACCAGTCCTAGTGGATTAGGGTCCACCCGAATGACCTCCTTAAATCTGATGATCTCTGTAGAGGCCCTGTCTCCATGTTAGCTCGTTCTGAGGTTCTGGGGTTTAGGGCTTCAACACGACCCTAACAGAGCCCTTGGGTAAGTCAGGTAACAGCGCTCGGCCTCGGTTTTCTTTAAATTTTTTTTAAATATATTTTTTAAATTGATTTCAGAGAGGAAGAAAGAGGGAGAAAGAGATAGAAACATCCATGATGAGAGAGAACCATGGATTGGCTGCCTCCTGCCAGTCCCCCACTGGAGATCGAGCCCGCACCCCGGGCATGTGCCCTGTGAATACCCCACGTCCCAGGTGGTTCAGGGTTCGGGCTCTGGAAGAGGGGCCACATGCAAATGAGAGAGACGAGACAAGAAATAATAATTTGGAAATATGGGGGGACCAGGCGGGAGCCCAGCTCAAGAGGAAGGACTCTGCTTGGGCTCAGGCCTTGCCATCCTTGTATTCAGTTTGGGACACACCTACAGCCCCCTGGCGGGCGATTCCCAGGAGCAGGCAGACTATCTTTTTTTAAATATATTTTTATTGATTTTTTATAGAGAGAAAGGGAGAGAGATAGAGAGCTAGAAACGTTGATGAGAGAGAAACATTGACCAGCTGCCTCTTGCACGCCCCCCACTGGGGATGTGCCCGCAACCAATGTACATGCCCCTGACCGGAATCGAATCTGGGACCTTTCAGTCCGCAGACTGATGCTCTCTACCACTGAGCCAAACCGGTTTCGGCAAACTATCTTATCTTTAAGAATTTACATGACTGTCAGGTGGGGAAATTGCTTCAGCTACCATTGTCTGGTCTAAACAGTGGGTGTGCAGCCCTGACCTTTGCCAGAGCTCAAGGGTCACCAGCCTTCCGGGTTTCTTGTCCACACCTCTCTGCTGGTGAAGACAAGAGGCGGCTTCCCGCAGTGCCCTTGACCAGAATCGAACCTGGGACCTTTCAGTTTGCAGGTCGACGCTCTATCCACCGAGCCAAACCGGCTAGGGATCCTTCTATCTTTTAAAATATATTTTTATTGCTTTCAGAGAGGAAGGGAGAGGGAAAGAGCGAAATGTCAATGATGAGAGAGAAACATTGATCAGCTGCCTCCTGCACACATACCCCTGGGGATCTAGCTCATAACCTGGGCTTGTGCTCTTGACCAGGATCAAACCCGGGACCCTTCAGTCCACAGGCTGATGCTCTATCCACTGAGCCAAACCGGCGAGGGCAGGCCTCGGTTTTCTTATCTGTAACATGGGCTTGGCGATAATCCCTTCGTCGGAGTTGCTGTGTAGAAACACTACAAGGACTAAGCCCGCGTGGCACAGTGCCAGCTCGTGTAACTGGCGCTCAGGAAAGCAGCCGCTGTTTCCTATGACGTTCCCGGGATGAGAGGCCGCAGGGCAGGAGGCACGGGGCCCGGTGGGTGTCTGCAGGCCGGGCCGGGCAGCGCAGGCCTGGCCTTCGGTCCCCAAGGGTGCGCTGTGCCTGCCCCGGTCCAGGCCCAGGCTCCCGGGCTTAGACTTGGCTTCTGCCTCCCTGGGCGAGGCATCCGGGGGCCCCTTCCCGGGCTAGCTCCCGCGCCTTCCAACTCAGAGTTCCCTCCGTCGGCAACGTGGACATAGGGGGCCGATCATCCTCTGTCCTGGGGTGTCCTGTGCACGTAGCATGTTTAACGGTACCCCTGGCTCTACCTACCAGCGGCAGGCAGCTGTCCTCCCTAATCATGATGCCACGCCCCAGACAGTGCCAGGTATCTCCCAGGGTCAAGGTCTCCCCGGCCCAGCTGGCTGCCCTAGGAAGGGCCGGATGCTGTGAGTCTCGTGGGCGATCAGAAGCCCACACAGATGGATCTGGAAGCAGCAGCCTGAACAGCTCTGGGCCCCACTCCGCCTCCTGCGTGAACTGGCCTCGGTCCTGCTGCTTCGGGCCTGGCCCCCAGAGGGCCTCCCAAGGTGACTGTGGCCCGGCCTAGGCACGGCGGCCCGGGCTTGGCTGTGAACCGTCGGCAGGAAGCACAGGCCCAGCCGGGGCGGGCTCTGCGGCTGGCCAGGAGCAGGTGTGGACACGGCGCTGACAGGCCGGACTTATCAGGCCCAGAGCCCCAGGCTCCAGACGGACAGGTCGTGGGCTTTATCAGCCGTCAGAGTTCGCGTCAGTCCTGCTGGGCGACGTGCTGACAGCCAGGAGCTGGGCGGGCAGGCTTCTGCCCGGTGCCCAGTGCCCGGTGCCCAGTGCCTCGCTGGCTGGGCGAAACTGTAAACACATTTTAAAATCTTTGCAAAAGCCCGGCCGGCGTGGCTCAGGGGTTGAGCGTTGACCTACGAACCAGGGGGTCAAAGTTCAATTCCCAGTCAGGGCACATGCCCGGGGTTCAGGCTCGGTCCCCAGCGTGGGGGGTGCAAGAGGCAACAATCAATGATTCTCTCCCATCATTGTTGTTTTTGTCTCTCTCGCCCTCTCCCTTCTTCTCTGAAATCAATTAAAAAAAAAAAAAAATATATATATATATATATATATATATATATATATATATATATATATATAAAAATGTGTTTACAGTTTCAAGGCTGATGACTGCTGACAACAACAAGTTGAATGATTTGAAAAGGGGGTGCAGAGCCGAAAGCAGTTTGGCTCTGGATAGAGCGTCAGCTTGTGGACTGAATGGTCCCAGGTTCATTCTGGTCAAGGGCATGTACCTTGGTTGCAGGCACATCCCCGGGGAGGGGAGGGGGGGGTGTGTGTGCAGGAGGCAGCTGGTCGATGTTTCTCTCTCGTCCCCGGCGCCCTGACCTGGCTCTGCAGCCCCTCCCAGCCTCACCCATGCTGTCCTGTGGTGGCTGCTGCCGGAACAAATTGCCCAAAACTTGCTGCCTTCAGACAACGGAGCTCTCCCAGGTCTGGAGGCTGGAAGTCCACACTCGTACCACAGGGCTAACCTCAGGTGTGTGAGAGGGGGTGGGGTGGGGGTGGGGGAGTTTGGGGCACAGTCCCTGGGAGGTTCTGGGAGAGGCCTGTGCCTTCAGCCCCTGGTGGCTGCATCACTCCATTCCCGGTGGCCTGCGTGGCCGGGCGCCCGCTCAGCTCGCCGTGCCTCAGGCCTTCCTCTACCTCCCTCCCTCCAGGAGGGCCCCTGTGGTGGCATCGAGGGCCGCCCGGTGATCCAGGATAACCTCCCACCTCAGGCTCCTTCCCGTCACCTCTGCCAAGTCCTTTTGTTGCTACAGGGGGCCGGGATTAGAATGTGGGCATTTTGGGGGGCTGTTAATTAGCCTTTTTTCTCCTCCCTGCTCCAGCCCACTGGTCCCAGCTCCTCTGTCTGTCTTATGCCCTGACCGGGAATCGAACCATGACCTCCTGGTTCATAGGTTGACGCTCAGCCACGGAACCTGGCCAGTCAGACTGCCTCCTGCTGACTCTTCCCTGGAATCTTGGCTCCTCCTCATTCTTCAAGTCTGAAATGTCAGGTCCCCGGAGAGAACTTTCCCAGTCTGTGCCTGGCACATAGTAGGTGCTCAAGACAAAAGAGAAACCCCATTCTCAGCCCCTAACAGCCTTGAGCGGGGAGCTGGGCCTCTTGGGCCTGGGACGTTCCCCGAGTCCTCCCTGCCTTTGTTCTGAGCAGAGGCTGGGGTGACAGCCCCCAGCCCCAGCCCCTCCAAACCCCAGTAATGCCGGTCCGTGTTGAGCAGATCCTGAGGCTTATGCCTGCGCTGGCCTCGGCCTCAGGGGGCAGGGCCTAGGCCTTTCCCCGGCCAAAGCCCCTGGAATGAGTCTCCAGACAGAGCAGGGGAGGAGGGACTATACACATGCCCACCCTAGGCCCTGAACTGCAAAGCTCATTTTATTTATTTATTTATTTATTTAAATATATTTTATTGATTTTTTATAGAGAGGAAGGGAGAGAGATAGAGAGTCAGAAACATCAATGGGAGAGAAACATCGATCAGCTGCCTCCTGTATACCTCCCCACTGGGGATGTGCCTGCAACCAAGGTACATCTCCTTGACCAGAGTCAAACCCGGAACCCTTCAGTCCACAGGCTGACGCTCTATCCACAGAGCCAAACCAGTTAGGGCTGTTTTTTTTTTTTATTTAAAAAATATGTTTTTATTGATTTCTGAGAGAGGAAGGGAAAGAGAGAGAAAAACATTGATCGGCTGCCTCCTTCACACCCCTAACGGGATTGAGCCTTCAACTGGGGTGTGTTCCCTGTCTGGGAATTGAACCACAACCTCTCGGTCATGGGAGGATACGCAGACAACTGAGTCACACTGGCCAGGCTGCTCCTGTTTGTGTGTGTGTTGTTTTTTGCTTTGGTTTTGGTGTGTGTGTTTTTTGATCCTGACCACGAATGTTTTCCCATTGATTTTAAAAAATATACATTTTATTGATTTTTTACAGAGAGGAAGAGAGAGGGATAGAGAGTTAGTCTGATTTTTTAGAGAGTGGGATAGAAAGGGAAAGACAGAAAAAAATAGCGATGTGAGAGAAACACATTGATTGGTTGCCTCCTGCACATGCCCTTGACTGGAATCAAACCCGGGACCCTTTGGTCCGCAGGCCGACGCCCTGTCCACTGAGCCACACCAGGTGGGGCCAGGCTGCTTCTGATTTTACCTGGCTTTCTCTCTGTCTGTGTCTGTGTCTCTCCTCTTCTTAGAAGAACCCCAGTCACACTGGATTTAGGGCCCACCCTAATTCAGTAGGACTCATCCTAACTGATTGTTAGGTCTGATCAAATAATTGAATCAATACCCCTTTCCCTGGGAACTGACCTTTAGACCATTTCATAACTGATAATGCCTTTCGCTTAGACCCGTGGTCTGCAAACTGCGGCTCGAGAGCCACATGCGGCTCTTTGGCCCCTTGAGTGTGGTGGTTCTTCCACAAAATACCACGGCCTGGGCGAGTCTGTTTTTGAAGAAGTGGCGTTAGAAGAAGTTTGTTTAAAAAATTTGGCTCTCCAAAGAAATTTCAATCATTGTGCTGTTGATATTTGGCTCTGTTGACTAATGAGTTTGCCGATCCCTGGCTTAGCCCACATCCCACTTGCTAAAACCATTAACCTTCCCCTCCAGGCTTCCCCAGGATCTGGACCCACCCAGAGAAACCCTGCTGAGAAAGCCCGCCGCCTGGAGTCCTTTCAGACTCTGCCTCCCAGTCCCTGGGTCCTGGCGCCATTTGGGGGCTCAGCCCATCTGGCCTGCAGATGGTCTAATGCATTTAGAATCCGGACCCCTTTGGGCTTCCTGTGATCCTCTTTGGCGACCCTAACACTAAAAATGTCTGTAAAGATCCCGTTTCCTGGTAGGGTCACGTTCTGAGGGGCTGGGTGGCCATGCATTTTGGGGAACATCGTTCCGCCCAGTATAATGCCCCTTTAGGATTCTCCTGTCACGCCTGTCTACGGTCTCTGCCCCTCACACTGCTCAACACAGCATTTTAGGGGGGGACACAGCGCCAGGCTCCCCCCCATGTCCAGGAGGCCGGAGCTCGCGTGGGAGGGCCTGGGGCTCCGAGCCTGCGTGGGGAAGGTGGACGTCACTGGACACTCATGCCAGGGAACAGAGCCAGCCGGAGGGCATCGGTGCCTTGCCAACGCCGCCTGCATTTCCGGTGGTGGAGCTGTCAGAGGGCCTGGCCCTGCCCAGGCCTGAGCCTCCCTGGGCACGGAGTGTCCCCTTGGGCGACAGCTCTATTAATAGCCTTCGTGTGGGTGTTCTGGGACAGCCATTCATGATCCCGTCCTCACATGAGCCCCCCAATCCACGCCATTCATGAATGTGACCCCCCAGGCTTGGCAGGCTCCCCACTCCGTCCTGTGCCCTCTCTCTGTTCCTTCCCTCCTTCCTCCCCTCCTCCATTCCCAGAGTGTCCGCAGGATCGAGGCCAGTACGTGCTTGTTCTTCTCAATGACTCCCCAGGCACATGTACCGTTACCTTCCTCACATGACCCGTGCCTTCAGCAGTACTCCGAGACAGAGAACACAACCACCAACAAACGCCGATCCCAGCAGATTTACTCTGCCATGGCCAGCCTGTAGGAGGGAGCAGCTGGGGAGGGAGGCTTAAAGGATTCAGTAACAAGAAGAAGAAGGAGCCAAAACTGGTTTGGCTCAGTGGATAGAGAGTTGGCCTGCAGACTGAAAGGTCCCAGGTTTGATTCCGGTTGGGGGCATGTATCTTGGTTGTGGGCACATCTCCAGTAGGGGGTGTGCAAGAGGCAGCTGATTGATGTTTCTCTCTCATCGATGTTTCTGAATTCTATCCCTCTCTCTTCTTCTCTGTAAAAAATCCATAAAATATATTTTTTAAAAAAAGAAGAAGGGAGGAGGAGGAGGAGGGAGAGGAAGGAAGCAGAGGTCATCGATAAATCAGTCCCAGAAAGCTGACGTCCACCTACGTGTCCAGCTGTGGCATGGCAGGAACGGCACGAGGTGTTAGACCCATGGGGTCCGACTGGACCTGGGTTCAGCAACCTTGGCTCTTGGGTTCTGGCCAGGAAAGAATGCAGAGCCAAGACCCAAACTGTGAGAAGGTTCATTGGGTAAAGCACAGAAGCAGAAGCAATTCACCGAAGAGCTGGCTTAGGAAAACAACTTATGGAGGCAAAGGAAGGGCTCTTGGAGCTTGGGGGCCAGGAAGGCTATGGTAACACCCCTGGAGGAAGGGGAGGCCGAGGGGGATGGAGGGGAAGGGCCCGCTGGTGGGCTCCTGGGAGGAGGAGCTGCGGCTAGGAGAGGGCGTGCTGGGTCCTCCGTCCTAAGGGTTTTAAGGGGGATCCTAGGGGAGGTCGCAGGGGGTCTCAATAGGATACCCAGCAGCTTCCCAGGTGTCCTGTCAGGGCTGGGTCTGCACTGTTGGTCGGCGGGCCCCAGGGCAGGGGCGTTTCTCAGGGCAGCGGCTCTGAGGTCAGCCGTGGGCTCTCTGGTCTGGATTGGCTGCTTCTCTGGGCCTGGAGCTGACACACAACTGAGGCCTGGATATCCTCTCCCGGGAGGAGAGGTCAGGGGTCCAAACCTCAGGACCAGCCATCTGCTAGGGAGGAAAGGCCACCCTGGGGGTGAAGTCCCCCCATAATTGTTCTTTGTTTGGCACCTCAGGCTTCCCACCCTGGTGACCTCCTGTACCTTGTCCATCGTCCTGTTCTGCTGGGCCTGTCTGACAGCCCACCGCACAAATACCGAGCCCAGATCTGGGGTTTGGCACTTCCCCGCATCAGCCACAGGGGAGGGGGTTTGAAGGTGAGTAGGTTAGAGCTGGTGGCCTCGGCACAGCAGCGCTTCTGGAAGGATGCGGCCAGCAGGTGGAGCGGCCATTACTCCTGCCCTTCCCTTCCTTCCTTCCTTTCTTTCTTTCTTTCTTTCTTTCTTTCTTTCAAATATTTTTTAATTGGTTTTTTTACAGAGAGGAAGGGAGAGGGATAGAGTGTTAGAAACATCGATGAGAGAGAATCATCAATCAGCTGCCTCTTGCACACCCCCCACTGGGGATGTGCCCGCAACCAAGGTACATGCCCTTGACCGGAATCAAACCTGGGACCTTTCAGTCCGCAGGCCGACGCTCTATCGACTGAGCCACACCGGTTTCGGCACTCCTGCCCTTCTCATAGAGGCAGGCCATTCTCCTCTCTCCATCCTCGGCGGCCCCCGTGCCTCGGACCCCGCTTCCCACGTGGCTGGATTTTGCCGTCTCTCTCGCTGCCACTTCATCTGTGTACAGTGCGTGCGTGCGTGCGTGTGTGTGTGTGTAAATGAACTCCTATGAGCTCAGTGTCCTGATCTGAAAACGGAGGGACAATAACAGTAGTTTTGTCACTCTGTATCTGGCAGGTGCTTTTTTTTAAAAAAATAAAAAAAGTCAAGATTTGCTTAGAAACCATAGCTTCTGCCCCGTGATGTCCTTTCTCCACTCTGTCATAAGCCATCTTCCTTCCTGGCGACCTGCCCCCTCAGCCTGCTGCCCATTAACACAGGTTGCCGGGAGGGGTGGTGACCCTGGTCACGCATAGTCTCGGGGGGTTAATCTGCTGTGTCTCTTCCCAGGGCCGCCTTTCTTTGCAGCCTCGTTTGTAATCACAAACAAGCAGTCCTGACCATCTGCTAACGGGAAGTAGACCAGAGACGAGCAGCAGGAGGAGGCATGAGGGAAGGCACTCCTCACCCCACCCCCTCCCCAGGACCCTACCAGACAGATAACCACCCCCCGCTTCCCCCTGCCTTTTCCGTTATATGCTGCGTGGTGACGGAGAAGAGGTGTTGGCACCTGGAGGTCTTTCTGGATGACTTCACCTCTAGGCCTTGCCTCTCAAAATTCCAGCCAAATCAGCTCTACCCTGTAAGGGTTGGAAGCAGGGTCAGCATTCCAGAAGTTCCTCGTCACACCCAGGCTTTGGCGGAGGTGACACTGGAGAACTGGCATCCAAGTGCAGGGGGCTGTGGGAGGGTCAGGGGAGGGAGTCTTGTCCCTGCCCCACGCTTGTCCCTCTGGCTAGCCCCGCGATGCTGGAGGAAGACCTCTTGTGTTGAATTTGCTCAGGGAGATCAGGACCATGGACAGCGATCAGGACACAGGGAGGACCAGCAGGCTGGAGGTCAGAGCAAAGGAGCTGGTGGGAGGTAAGGGAAGATGTGCTGTAGGGGTGCAGGGTTGGGGTGTTGCTGGTGCAGTCACCCCTGCACCATGCACTTGTGTAAGGCCTTCATAAGCTGGAGTTCTCCCTGCCCTTCCCGGGAATGGTTGGGGTGGGGAGGGAAGGGGAAGGAGTCACACTTAGGTCTCGGGATTTTTGCAGGGAAATGGAAGGGGAGGTGAAGATACCCCCTAACTCTCCTCCCCCCGAGCCCCACACTCCTGCCTGCAGCCAGTCCCATTTCTATACAAGGCCTGCTCTCCTCCGCCTCCACCCCTGGCGAGAAGGTCCCAGGCACGGAGGGGTGCATTCCCCGGCCCTGAGCTCAGCGGGTGGGAATGTGACTGATAAATCAGAGATAACCCCAGAGGGCAGGGCCTGTGGGCACCCAGGCTCCGGATAAAAGGCCCTGGATACCGGAGGACCCAGGAGCGTGCCCACCCGCGGAACGGGAGGTGAGCCGGAAAACCAGGACAGAGCAGCAGCAGCAGCAGCTTCTCCAGCGACATGGACCTGCAGACGGGGCTGTCCAGGGCTCTCCTGCTCCTTCTGTTCCTGCACCTGATGCCGCTAGGTCGTTCGCACCCGCTGGGTGGCCCTAGCCCAGCCCCCCATTCGGAACTGTCCGGAGCCCAGGTGAGCAGTGCAGGGCTGCACAGAGGCATCAGGATTGGGTACTGGGCAGCTGAAACGACCAGGTCTCTGCCTGCCCTCACAGAGGTCACCCTGAGAGCCAGAGAGTGGCCAGACTGGGAGCCAGGACCCTGTGCCCAAGGGGTCGGTTCACTTGGGCATCATCGAGGGTGGCTGGGCTCAAGTGAGGGTTCCTGAGGCTCTTCCCATCTGTTGCAGGAGCCACCGGACCGTCTTCCGGGCACAGGTGGGAAACCGCAGGAGGAGCAGGCCGCCCCGGAGCCCCCCCAGCAGGAACGCGGGTCTAAGGCGGCCGGGGAGACCAGACGTGCAGCTTCCGCTGCCGGCCTCGGGCCCCGGGACAACGTCCTCCACGGCCCCAAGAGGATGCGTGACTCGGGCTGCTTCGGCGGGAGGATGGATCGCATCGGCTCCTTCACGGGTCTGGGCTGCAATGGTGAGCTCCCACGCAGCCACCCTGGGCATCCCCCTACCCTATTCCCGCGGGTCCCACCAGTACAGGCACGCCTGCATGGTACGTTGTCTCTTGGGACCACACTCTGAGAAAGGGCCACCCGGACATCACTCCCTCTCGCTGATGGGCCTCAGGGCCAAGGGGTGGCTTTCTGAGGCCATCTCCCTGTGGACACCATTCATGACCACACCCACCAGCCTCCCCCACCTGCACCCACCACCTGCAGCTGTTACCACAAGGCAGTCCTGCCTGGCAGCCCCTCCTTGTAGCAAAGAGAGCCCTAAATATTTCCCCCTGGTTTCCCCTCCCGTTTGTAGCTGCAAAGACTGAGGGCGGACACAATCCCATTCACGGGAAACTGAGAATCCGAGATGGGTTATTCCAAAGCATCAAATACCCAGATCAACTGAGGACGGGGCAGGGCACGGCGACGGGGATGGCGCTGGGGGAGAAGCTAGGATCTGCCCCTCTCCCTCTCCCTCACCATCATCACCACCTCTCTCTCCCGCAGTGCTGAAGAGGCATTAGGAGGAAGTCCTGGCCGCAGAGATCCACGCCTGACTCGCCATCACCTCTGGTCCCCTTTGAAGCAACTCCTATTTATTTATTATTTCTTAATTTATTGGATTGTTTTATATGAGACGGTTCTTACCTCTGGGCCCTAATTTTCCATGATGAGGTAAAGTCAACATTAAAGCTTTTTCTTTGGAAACTGATTTGTCTCAGTGTATTCAAAATAGTTCATCGTCAAACAACAAAAACACCACACAACAACCCCAAACTACGTGTTCTCTTGGAGGCCCCGAAGGTGTCTTCATGGTGGGAACACAGCCTCAAGCGCTGGTCAAGCAAGGGGGTGGGGGAAGCTTTTTATCTTTTCTTTTCTATTTATTTTTAAAATATATTTTTTATTGATTTCAGAGAGGAAGGGAGAGGGAGGGAGAAACATCAATGATCAGAATCATTGATTGGCTGCCTCCTGGTCGCCCCCTGCTGGGGATTGAGGCTGCAATCCCCAGGCATCAAACCGTGACCTCCTGGTTCATAAGTCTATGCTCAACCACTGAGCCACCCCAGCCAGCCCGCGGGCAGGCTCTTTTTTCCTATAAGAGTCTTTATGCTCTGAAACATCTAGAAATACCTCAGGCAACTGAGACACTTCCCAGAGACTGTTTTCCAAAGAGCAGCGCGGGGCCGATGTTTATGTGCAGCGAGAGCCTGTGTCTTTCGATTCCATCAGAGGCCCTCTCCCTGGTGCCTGCCGATTCCAGAAGTTCTAAACTGATACCTCCAAGCCTGGGGGCAAAGTGTGTGTGTGTGTGTGTGTGTGTGTGTGTGCGCGCACACGCAAGCACACAAGTGTCAAGACACATCTCATTTGCATGCCTGAATGGGGGTGAGCCCTCCTTCCTCCCCCAAACCCTAGCTTCACTTCACGCCTTAATTCATGAGTCATCTGAAAGGTGCCTCAAAACCCCAAGTTTTAAAGTATTTTCATTTTCCAAACCCACCAGCTTCAGAGAGTTGAACAAGAGGCCCAGCGTTTCAAGGCGTCCCCCCACTGGGCCCTGCAGCCTCACTTTCTCTCTGCCCCAGAGAGAGAAGCCCCTCATTTAAGGCAGAAGAGGAGACAAGCACCAGAACCCTACCGTGTTGCCTCAGTCAGCAGGGGGTCCCGGTAGGGGTCCCCGCCCTGTCTCCCTCCCCGTCCCCTTGCATCCTGCATTCTAGGCATCCCAGGCCGCGCTGCTGAACCTGCACCTGCTCTTCAGGTCCCGGGGCTATTCCTTTTATGATCCAACGCAGCCAAAGAGGCAGATTATTATAACCCCATTTTACAGATGAGAAAACTGAGACCCGGAAAAGGAAGCTGTCCTACCGTCAGCATGCAGCCGCTCAGCGCCAGTGCTGAGATGTGGGCGCAGATCCTGGGGACTCTTCCGCCTTGCTCCTCCTTGGAGCTCTGGCCTCGAACTGCACTCACACAGTCATTCTGTTCATCCCACCGATGTTTCTTTGAGAGAAAGGGAAGCAGTGAGTCTCTGTGCTGTTTCTCACTGTAACCCACTGTGCATCAGAGATCATGGCTGCCTAATGAGATCTACTGAGATTTACACTGAGTGCCAGACTATTATGATCTCTGAATGCAGTGTATATCCTATATAATAAAAGGCTAATATGCAAATTGTCCTCTACATCAGGAGTTCAACCAGCAGGCAGGCCAGCCAACTGCTCATGTCCCCTCCTTCCTGGCCAGGCTGGCCAGACCCCACCCGTGCAGGAATTCATGCACCAGACCTCTAATATATATATATTGAGTGGCCAGATTATTATTCATTCAGAGATCATAATAATCTGGCTACTCAGTGTATAAAATGAGGCTTTAGGAGCAACTTTTTAATCCATAAAACAATTAGCCAACTTCGCCTATGTTCCTGACAACAGCTCTGCGAAGAATTCTTATTATCTCCCACTTCACAGATGGGGAAACCAAGGCACAGAGAGGCGATGGAATTTGCTCAGGGGTCGAGTGAGTGAGTGAGTAAGGGGCTGAGTCAGGGTTCCAGCCCTCCCAGCCGGGCCCCGGCACCCAGGCCCCTGACCACTGCACCACCCGGCCTCCCCCAGGCCAGTGAGTCAGGCTTGCTGGTGGGATGGGAGTTTCATTCCAGATGGGAGAGCAGGCCCACCTGGAAGGATTGTGAAGGCCTGGCTGGGTGTTCTGGGAGGGGCTCATCTTCGTCACCTGACCCAAGAGGAAAGGTAGCAGAACCGCTTTACCCATCAATCTGATTCCACCGAGTGGCCTGTTTCTCCCGTGGGGTCAGGAGCCAGCCCCAGGCAGCGGCCTGGATGTCCTGAAGCATTTCTGAACCCAGACTAGTGCCTGTCCTGGGCTCCCAGTGCTGTGCCCAAGGGCTCTCCTCTCTGCTGGGCACCGTCCCTGCCCTCAGCCTCAGAGCACCGGCCGCAATTCCATTCAGCAGTTCGCACTTTCTTCCCCCCACTAACCCCTCAGCCCCTATTTTATTTTATTATTTTTTTGTTAATCCTCACCCATTGACATTTTCCTCATTGATTGTTAGAAAGAGTGGAAGGAGGAGGAGAGAGACACAGGGATTGGTTACCTTCCGGTGTGCCCCAACCAGGGCTGGATCGAGCCTGAAACTGAGGCACGTGCTCTTGACCGGAATCGAACCCGGGACCCTTCAGTCCTTGGGCTGACGCTCTATCCACTGAGCCAGACCAGCCAGGGCCAGCAGTCCCCACTTTCCTCTGGCTGCCAGAGCCCACTGGGCTCCCTGGGGCGGGCAGGAGGTGCACTCACCCAGCATCGGGCAGGCGTTGGCACTTAAAGAGGCCAGCCCCCTGGATTCCCAGGTGGGACCCATCTGACCTGGCTCCCAGAGTTCTCTGCGGGGAGGGAGGATTAAGCTCCAGTTGCCCAAGGTGGTCACTGACTTCCTGCGTAGCCTCGTCACTTCCCCTCTCTCCTGGTGTTCCTGGCTTCCGCTCCAAAGTAAACGACTTTGACTTGACTCCTTGTCTCAGGTTCCGGAGACACACCGGAATGACTCCGCCTTCTGCCCCGGCTCCACCCTCGGTGGTGAGAGCCCCGGGAAACTTCCTGGGTTCCCTTCTGGGCTAAACCACCCAGGCAGGCACCTGTCCACCCCTCCCTTCTGGGCACCTCCTGCGCCTTGTCCTTCGCTGTCATCCTGGCTCAGACCCTCACCACTTGTGCAGACGTTGGCGCACCAGCTTCCTAACTGGCCTCTTGGTCCCGGTTCCTGACCGGGCTCTTCCCTCACCAGGGAGAGAGCAGACCCTTCATGCTTCAGCCCGAGGGTGACTCCCCCTCCCTGTGAGGCCCCCAGGGAGGGCAAGGAGCCTGCATGTACCTGGGACAGGGCGTGTCTAAGAGGCCCGGAAGGCAAACTCACTGATGCAGTCATTCAGAGAACGATCGGATGCTTTGCTAACGCAGCAGCAGGTGCTGGCTCTGTGCGAGGTGCTGGGATGCAGCAGTGACATCCTGCAGCTGATCCATGCACAGCCTCAGAGGTGCCCAGTCTCTTTCCGTGCTCAGGGTGACACCCAACCCACTGAGCCACACCAGCCGGGGCGTGCTGTTTGACGCTGGTGAGGTTCGGGGTGCTTTGTTACGCAGCAATAGCCGACGAATACACCACCTCACTTCCCTTTCCCCCTCCCGCTTGCTTCCCTTGGACCGGAACCCCAGAATGCTTTATGAAAATGAATGTCGCCTTGGGGGCTTTGTTTCCTAGGGGATCTGTTCCCGCTTCCCATCCCGGGAACCTCCATATTGTACCGAAGACACAGAACATCGTGTTCAGAGTCAGAAACAACCATCCCTACGTAGGCAACAGTGCCCTTACCCATTTCTCCCAACCGGGCCTTCTGCGTTAGACCCACTCGGGTCTGACAGGCTCGTGCCACGAATAGGGTGGGCTTCTCATGCCAGGTATGCACGTGTGACACCCCTGGACCTTAGGGCTCCCCAGAGCTGCCCACAGCATCCCCATGGGGTTACCCCAGTTCTGGACTCTCCCAGCCATTTGCAATGTTCATTGGGTCAATGACCAGCGTGGCTTCTTCCGAGTGGGGAGGAACTGAGGGTCTTTGGTTTGGCAGCCAGTGGGAGGGGTTGGGGTGGAGGTGGTTTTCTGTGCCTTTTGCTCTTCTCTCTCTTACAGGCTGGTTCCTAAATACCCCATTACATACTTGCTCCTCCATACACTAAATCCCGCCCCCCCTTCCCCCCCAAATGAGCAGGAGCATGGAAAGAAAGAGAAGCTTCATGTCAAGTCCGTTTCAGGCTCAAGCCCCTGGGTTTCCTGGCGTTTGGGGGAGTGGGTGTATTTTGGAACTGCCTGTGTTTTTTCGGGGTCCCATGAGCGCAGGAGGCAGTACTGGTTCCATACAAAGTCCTCAGGGCAGCAAAAACGTTCTTTTTTTCTCCCAGCGCCTCCTGTGAACCAACAGACCAAGCCTGGCTAACTGACACTCAGCGGCTGGTGCTGACGCCCATCCCAGCTTCACTCTGGGAGAGGGACCCTGACTGGAGTCAGGGGGGGCGGGGGGTGGATTCTGAGTTCTCTTTCTGGAACTTTGGACAGGACTTCCTCTTCTCCCCGGGCCTCCCGCTGACTCTGGAAGTGGCTGAGGGCGCAGGGCAGGGTGGGCCCTCAGCAGCCACCCACCACGATGGGGATCGATTGGTGCCCTCCCGGAGGGAGGTCCTCACCAGCATCAAAGGCCTGTGCTAAAGGGCATCTCCGGGTGAGGGCCGTGTGACGCACGCAGCCGGAGCCGGTTCCCCCCGCATGGCTGCTCACTGAGCCCTCCTCGCTAATAATAACCTGCCAACCGGGCAATTAAGCCTGGGCACATTCCGGGGGCTCACCAGGGAGCCACGGTTCCTTGCCCCCAGAGCGTCTGCTCAGGGCGACGCCCCCTTTTGATTTCAGGCTGAGGCTGGCCGACCCAAACCGGTGGCTGACGAGGGATCCTTTCTCCGTCTCAGAATGAAACCACCGCCACGTTCGGCTCTCGCTGCCCGTGGGCCAAGGCGTGGGCACAGCGGGGGAGGGTCCGGCTGGGAGGAAGCCGGTCACCAACACGCACTTCCTGAGCTCCTGGGCAGACGTGTCAGCTGTGTCAGTGAGGTCGAGGAGGCTGGATGTGGCGCTGTCCTGGAGACAATCCACACACACACACACACACACATGCACACATGCACACACGCACACACGCACACACGTGCACACCTGCCGCAAACGCAAAGCCGCAGCCCCTGGGAGACAAGGTGCCGCTCAGAGGCAGCCGGAGAGAGGGGAACAGGGTGCGTTTCACCAGGGACTGCACCCAAGGGCCTGCCAGGAGCCACCTTGCTAAGGAGCCACGGTCTCCATGGAGATGGCTGAAGGACATGGGCGTGGCTGTCAGGCCTGCGGTTCAAGTCCTGGTTCTGCTGCTTATGACCTTGAGCAAGTGACCTGAGTTCCTAGTCTCCGTTCTGTCCTTCAGTCAGCGGTACAATACCACCCGCCTCCTGGGAGTGTGACTGAGCTTCAGACTCAAAGAACCTGAGCTGCTCCAGGCAGCGACAGGAAAGGAGGCATTCGCTCCGGGCCTGTCTCCCTTGGAGGGACCTCGGGGCGAAGGGGGCGGAGCTCGGCAGAGGAATGCCTGGGCTCCCCAAACTCTTCTTGGTGCTCATATTTGGGAGCCGCATCCTTGGGGCGTTCATCGCCTTTGGTCCCCAGTTGAGTTAGTGCTCAGGAAAACCACTCCCTCTCCCCCTGGCCGCTGCCAGCAGCAAGGGCAGCCCCGTGGACCGCGGGGCTCTGCTCTGGCCGCGGATGAGTCAGGTGCGAGCATCGGGACTAATTTGTCCCTCGGGCCGGCCGCCCCCTCTTCCTCCTCTCCCACCCTTATATGGCGCCCGGGCAGCTGAGCCGCAGACCCACTGGGCGGCTTCCCGGCATGGGTCCGGTTGCCCCGGAGAAAGCAGCGAGGCGGAGGCGGCCGCGCATTGCTGCGAGATAACCAAGGACTCTTTTTTGCTCTCCTCACACCTTTGAAGTGGGGGCCTCTTGAGGCAAATCAACAAGAATGTGGCTCCTGCCGCCGAGGCTCCCGGAGGCGGTTGGGGCTGCTCAAGGCGAGGGGCTGCCGGGCCCATAACTTTAAAAGGGCATCTTCTGCTGGCTCCTCACGCCGCTGCCGCTTTATCGCGGCAAGTGACAGAATGGGGAGGGTTCTGTCCCTCCTGCGCTCTCCGAGAGCCGGGGGGGCTATAAAAAGAGGAGGCGCAGGGCAGCCGGGAGCCGGAGCCGAGCGAAGGTCAGCGGAGAGGAGCCCGAGAGGAGAGAGAGAGAGAGAGAGAGAGAGAGAGAGAGAGAGAGAGAGAGAGAGAGAAGGCAGCCAGCAGCAGACCACTCCCCGACCGAACAACGCCAGCATGGGCTCCTGCTCCACCATCACCGCCAGCCTCCTCCTCCTCCTGGTGGTCCAGCTCCCAGGGCAGACCAGAGCCAACCCCGTGTACGGCTCTGTGGCCAACGCTGACCTGATGGATTTCAAGGTAGGGGGCTTGGTCTGAGGCCCTGGGGGAGAGGGGTGGTGGGGAGACTCCGCCGGTCAGTGAGACCTCTCTCTTTCCCTGTGTGCTCCCTTCGTCAAGAACCTGCTGGACCGTTTGGAGGACAAGATGCCTCTGGAAGACGAGATGATGCCCCCGCAGGGACTGAGCGAGCAGAACGAGGAAGCCGGGGCCGCGCTCAGCCCCCTCCCCGAGCTGCCGCCCTGGACGGGGGAGGTCAGCCCAGCCCTGAGGGAGGAGGGGGTCCTGGGGCGGGGCCCCTGGGACGCCCCCGACAGGTCTGCCCTCCTGAAGAGCAAGCTGAGGGCGCTGCTCGCCGCCCCCCGCAGCCTGCGGAGGTCCAGCTGCTTCGGGGGCCGGATGGACAGGATCGGAGCCCAGAGCGGCCTGGGCTGCAACAGCTTTCGGGTGAGAGGGCCTGGATGGGGGTGGAAACGGGGCGGGGAGGCAGGAAGGTGTGGTTTCACCGAGTCTCATGCCTCGTCATAGAAGACCATAGCCTTCCGTGGGAGAGGGACTGGCACAGATGCTACCCCCTTAGAAGTGTCTGCCCCAACGGGGGGCCTGGCCCATGAACCTAGGGGCTGTGGCCTCCTCCTTAGCTACCGCTTGCTGAGAAAATAAAAAGTCACTGCCTTGAGCATCGGGCACTTAACGTGTCCATGGGACCAAGTCACCGTCACCCTGCTGGTTGGCAGGTGACGTTCCCTCCCCGGAACTGTCAGATCCTAAAGGTCGACTGAAATGGACCAGGATTGACCTTATGACTAAGTGTCTAGAGAGCGACCTGTTTACCGGTTCACGCAACTCAGAGGGTCGCCGGGCTGAAGCGGGGGCTGGTGGGATGTGAGCACTGCCCTGGGAGAGCCAGGCCGCCACGCTGACCGTGCCCGTGTTTCCTCTGTAGTACCGGAGATAGTGGCCGGGCCCCGTGGACGCCGACAGACCCCGGCCCCCCGGGTCTGCCGCTCCTCTTTGTCCCGTCTCATCGCCGGCCCCCGGAGCTGTGACGAGCACCCTCTTCCTGCTGCCTGTCGCCATGTCTCACATTTTATGCTAAATGTAGATGAAATGGCTTCCCCGTGGCTGCCCCTCCTCGCCCTCCCCGTGCGTTAAGTTTTACGGTACCTCCTCACCTGTGATGGAAAGAAGTTTGAAAATGAATAAACTTCAGCACCTCGGACAGAAGCCGAGAGCGCAGTGTGGGTGTGATTTCTTTCTCCTTCCGGGTAAGGGGGTGGGGGTAAAAGAAGGCAGCCTGGTATTCCTTATCGTTTCACCTTTTTGCCGGAAAGAAGAATGCTCAGTGCCTTTCTTCCTCCTCTTAAAGGTAATTAATAAACTTCGTTTCTAGAGCAATTTTAGGGTCACAGCGAAATTGAGCAGAAAGGACACACTTCCCAGGGACCCCTAGCTCTCACATGCTCCGCCTTCCCCGCCACCAACACCCCCCACTGGGGGTGATCAGCGCATTCGTCAGCTGATGAACCTGCGTGGACACGTCATGTCATCCAAGTTCCATAGTTTACACAGAGTTCATTCTTGGTGTTCATTCGGTGGATTTGGACAATTTATGTCTTCCTTCCTTCCTTCCTTCCTTCCTTCCTTCCTTCCTTCCTTCCTTCCAACTTCCTTCCTTACTTTCTTCCTGCCTCCCTCACTTCCTTCCTTCCCTCTGTTATTTTTTGGGGTTTGAATTTAAATGCAGGTCTGGCCGGAACCAGTTTGGCTCAATGGACAGAGCGTCGGCTTGGGGACTGAAGGGCCCCGGGTTCGATTCCGGTCAAGGGCATGTACCTTAGTTGCAGGCATATCCCCAGTAGGGGGTGTGCAAGAGGCAGCTGATCGATGACTCTCTCTCATCGATGTTTCTAACTATCTCTCTCCCTTCCTCTCTGTACAAAATCAATAAAATATATTTTAAATAAATAAATAAATAAATAAATAAATAAATAAATAAATGCAGGTCTGAACCTGCTCTCTCACTCCAGCCTCATCACAGATTCTGAAAAAGCCCCTGAAAAAGAGACTGACAGGGCCTTTATTTTTCAGATTTGTTCTTATTCAGGACTCTTTTCTATGAAAAAGAAAACTTAAGCATCTACGCTTTCCTTTCTCCGGTTACACCCAACATAGTTTGCATGCAATAGGGGATTTTTGCACACCTGGTACGTTTTGGTTACAGCATTTTAACAAGGGCACATTATCAAGCGGGCACTACATTTTCTGATCCATTTGAGACAGCTGCTGCAATGAGTGAGTGGCACTCAGTGTTTTAAGAAGCGGAGGCAAAGGACTGGGTTTGAAAGCTGAGCAAGGGCGGAGGGGAGGCCGGGGTGGGTAGGAGGTCAATGGGGCGGGGGGTGGGGGGAGACATATGTACTACCATTTGTAATACTTCAAACAATAATAAAAATAATAATAAAAGCTGAGCAAAGCGAAGGAAGAAATGTTTGCTCTGCCGACACACTTCAAGTTCATGCACCATTTAGGCGCTAACTCATGTTTCAACAGTAGCCATTGCCTTTCACTAACTCAGGCCCCAGGTGCTGGACTTGCAGGCCTTACTGAGGTGGGAGCCCCTGGAGAAGACAGTTCCGTTGTATCTGCTTCTGAAAAGGTGTCCTACGTAGAAACAACCAGCCACTAAGCTCACCGGCAACAGGGAGCAGCCCTCACCCGTTTCCCGCCACTGCCTCCCCAAGCCTCCCTCTCTGGGTCAGCTTCTGGGACACTCCTCCCAACACCCACACGACAGCTCCTCTGTGCCCTTGTGTATGCTGTTCCTGCACCCAGATTGCCCTTTCTCCAGGGAACATCCACTCAGTCTTCCTCAAGGCTCATTGCAAATGCCACTTCCTCCCTGAAGCCTTTCCTGATACCACATGCCAGTATAAATTAAACTTCACTGGCAGTGTTTTGTGTATGACTATTGTGTGTGTGTGTGTGTGTGAGTGTGTGTGTATTCTATATAATAAAAGGCTAATATGCAAATCGACCAAAAGGCAGAAGCACCAGTCGCTATGATGCACACTGACCACGAGGGGCCAGGCGCTCAATGCAGGAGCTGCCCCCTGGTGGTCAGTGCGTTCCTATAGGGGAGCGCCGCTCAGCCAGAAGCCGGGAGCACAGCTGGCAAGTGCAGTGGTGGTGGGAGTCTCTCTCGCTTCAGCGGCAGCGCTAAGGACCCTTTGGTGGATGTCCGCCTGCCGGCCTAGGAGCGGGCCTAAACGGGAAAGCAAACATCCCCAGAGGGGTCCCAAACTGTGAGAGGGTGCAGGCCGGGCTGAGGGACCCCTCCTTCAGTGCACAAATGTCGTGCCCTGGGTCTCTAATATATATATATATATATATATATATATATATATATATGTGTGTGTGTGTGTGTGTGTGTGTTTGTATTGATTTCAGAGAGGAAGGGAGAGGGAGAGATAGAAACATCAATGATGAGAGAGAATCATTGATCAGCTGCCTCCTGCACGCTCCACACTGGGGATCGAGCCCGCAAAAGCCCGGCCTGTGCCCTAACCGGGAATTGGGGCGTGACCTCCTGGTTCACAGGCTGATGCTCAGCCACTGAGCCACGTCGGCCGGGCTGCGTAGCTAGTATAATAGGACAGTTTGTCTTGGTACAATTGTGTCTGATCCCTGGGTTGCAGGCTCTGTGAGGGTGAACGCCCCCTTCGGCACCCTCGCACACAGGGCAGTCAATGCTCAGTAAAGATCAGTGCGATTGTCCTGGTCTGCGTGGGAACTGGGAAAGGGGTAATAAGGTAGCAACTGGCTCCCTGTCGAGGGCGGGATGGGGAAGACAGAAGTGAATGATCATTAGGGAGCAGAGAGGAGGGAAGACCTCTGACCTACCCCCTTCCACTGAGAACGGCCCTGTGTGGAATGCACACACCAGAGGGAGGAAGCCGAGCAGCAGACTGGCAAGGACAGGGGAGAGACGGGAGAGACACGGGAGAGACGTCTGTCCACCCCAGATCCTGGGAGGGCGGGAGGGGAGCAGCCATACTCCACCGTGTCACTGTGTCACCATGACTCAGTGGCAGCCTCAGAGCGCCAAATGCACAGAAAATGCTCTGGAAACAGAGGTGCGGGGATCATTAGAGAAAAAGGCACGTCTCTGGCAAGACCCGAAGCCGGCTACGGCCAAACTTCTACAGGCTCAGCATCAGCCTCGTTTCCTGTTGGCTCTCAGGGAATCTGTGGAGCAAATTCCTAAACACAGGCCTATAAACGGGCTCTCCGATCCCGCTGGTGCTCTCCGCTGCCTCTGGGGGCTCTCCGCGATCACCGGGGGCTCTCCGATCACCGGGGGCTCTCCGCGATCACCGGGGGCTCTCCGCGATCCCTGGGGGCTCTCCGCGACCACAGGGGGCTCTCCGCGATCCCTGGAGGCTCTCCGCGACCACAGGGGGCTCTCCGCGATCACTGGGGGCTCTCCGCCATCACTGGGGGCGCTCCGCGATCACCGGGGCTCTCCGCGATCCCTGGGGGCTCTCCACGATCACCGGGGGCTCTCCGCGATCCCTGGGGGCTCTCCGCCATCACCGGGGCTCTCCGCGATCCCTGGGGGCTCTCCGCGATCCCTGGGGGCTCTCCACGATCACCGGGGGCTCTCCGCGATCCCTGGGGGCTCTCCGCCATCACCGGGGCTCTCCGCGATCCCTGGGGGCTCTCCGCGATCACCGGGGGCTCTCCGCGATCACGGGGGGCTCTCCGCGATCACCGGGGGCTCTCCGCCATCACTGGGGGCTCTCCGCGATCGCAGGGGGCTCTCCGCCATCACCGGGGGCGCTCTCCGATCGCTGGGGCTCTCCGCGACCCTTGGGGGCTCTCCGCGATCACCGGGGGCTCTCCGCGATCACTGGGGCTCTCCGCGACCCTTGGGGGCTCTCCGCGATCACCGGAGGCTCTCCGATCGCTGGGGCTCTCCGCGATCACCGGGGGCTCTCCGCAATCACTGGGCGCTCCGCGATCACTGGGCGCTCTCCGATCCCGCTGGGGCTCTCCGCGATCACCAGGGGCTCTCCGCGATCACCGGGGGCTCTCCGCGATCACAGGGGGCTCTCCGCCATCACTGGGGGCTCTCCACGATCGCAGGGGGCTCTCCGCCATCACCGGGGGCGCTCTCTGATCGCTGGGGCTCTCCGCGATCACCGGGGGCTCTCCGCGATCACTGGGGCTCTCCGCGACCCTTGGGGGCTCTCCGCGATCACCGGAGGCTCTCCGATCGCTGGGGCTCTCCGCGATCACCGGGGGCTCTCCGCGATCACTGGGCGCTCCGCGATCACTGGGCGCTCTCCGATCCCGCTGGGGCTCTCCGCGATCACCAGGGGCTCTCCGCGATCACCGGGGGCTCTCCGATCCCAGGGGCTCTCCGCGATCACTGGGGGCTCTCCGCGATCACCGGGGCTCTCCGCGATCACCGGGGGCTCTCTGATCCCGGGAGGCTACCGCGGTGGGAAGCAGTGAAGGAACAGGCAGTGTTTACAAGACCAGCATCAGTCATTAGGTCCGAGTGAGAAGAGACTGGAGGAGGGGCGACGTGGTGGTGTCTGCCAGGACCCACAGGACGCCCTGGTCTCCAAGGCAGCGAGAGGACCCGTGAGGGGAGAGCCTTGCGGGGAAACTGAGACTATGAAGCCACTTCCTGGCTTGCCACTCTCACAGATAGTGAGGGGGGTAAGATAAAAACCCCCTCTAAAGAACGCCATGGAGACTGGCTAAGGAGACCGATGGAGACGTTTTATTCCGACGTGGTAAGGTTATGACGAGAGCTTCCAAGTTCTAAAAGTTCAAATAAAAATAAGATTTTACAAATTAAAAAAATACAATTTATATACACATGGAATTAGCGAAGGTTACGTATAAACAAACAGTGCAAACACACACAAAGGAAGCTGCTGCTGTCCACACGCCAAGGCCCGCAGCTGGCGTGCAATTCCGCACACAGATGTCACTGCTGCCAGCCACTCCGACACCCAGGGCGGGATCGGTGTGCAGCCTCACTCCGGACACGCCCTGTGGCCGGCTGGGTCAGGCCATGTCCATTTCAGCCCGGAGCCACTCGTTAAACAAGGTCACGGGCAAATCACCTCAGAGTGCAAGTCCTGCAGCCGCGGGGCCTTTACCCCACCTTCCTTGACGGCAGTCGGGGACCACGAAACAACAGACCAAACACAGCCACCCCTAGCCACGCCTGGAGCCCGTGCTGCTGTCTATGGAGGACCAGATCCCGGAGCTCCCGGGGCTGGTGGCACCGGGTGAGGCTGGAAACGCAGGTTTCTGAGGCTTCTGAGGAGCAGGCTTACAGGAGTGGGCATGGCTCTTTGGGCACCAGGAGAGGATGTCTGGCACAGGGGACAGGAAGCGGTCTGGCCCTCCCTGGCAGCTGTCCAGCCGACTTAGGGGTGGGGAGGGGAGGGAGAGAGGAGAGGTTTTTGCGTTCTGTCGTCTATCTCTGGGCTCCACCGAAGGGAACAAGTGCCTTAAAAGCAATGCGATGTGCATGAGAGCCATTTCCTGGTGACCCAGCCCAGGACGAGAGATCCTGCTGACCCCCTAAGAACGTGGCCCGGCCCCCCTCAGGGCGGGCTGGGAAGAGGGTCAAGTTCTCGTGAGGGGGTCATGCCATTCTCCTGACGTGCGCCTGGCTTCCTTCGTCTCGAAAGGAAGAAGATTGCAGGCAAGCTCTGTACACTTAGAAGCAAAGTGGCGGGTGCTCACACCACGCTGAGAAGGGCTGGCCTCTTTGGTCCTTGTGATTTCCCCAACAATGCCCTGGGGCTTCATCATGTTTCACACACCAAGTGCCTCCAGGGAGCCGACACGCTCAGACCGCAGGCAGAGTACTTTTGGTGGAGGAGAGAAGACGGGGCGGACGCCCCTCACTGAGCGTGGTGAGCCCAGACCTGGGCGGGCAGAGCAGATGGACACCCACCCATGGAAAGGGTCTTTCCACCGGAATCACCTCGAGGTGGAGGGCGACAAGAGTGGCCACGGCCAGGCAGGGCACACTCAGGCAACTCCCAGATCAAAGCACGAGAAAACGAAACGCCAACGGATGCCACCTCAAGCGCCAAGCCCACCTGCCCAGGTTCCTGATGGCCCGGAGGCTGCTCATCGTGGAGAGCAGAGGCCAGTGAGAGCAAACGCTGACGCCCAGAGGCCCACCTCGGGGGCCTGAGCAGAGGCCCGGCCGCCCGGAGAAGCTGAGCCACTGACAGCGGGAGGCTGCCCGCCCGGGTTTGATGCCAAAGCCCCGGGCACGTCCTGGCAGGAAGCATCCTGTTTGACTGCTGAGCCCCTCAGCAGGCCGGGGTGGCAGTGGGGAGTGACAGGGGCCTGTGGGTGCGGGCACCTGCATCCTCACACACGCATCTACTTCATCGTAGCATCTCGTACCTCGTGGCGGTCACTGGCTCAGACTCCCTCCTTCCCATTTGGAAGTAACCGTACCGTTCTCCAGAGACCAGCGGTTTACCTGGGGGCCCTGCTCTTAAACTGTGGGGGGCCGGGGGGCTGCTCTTAGTTAACTTGGAAGGCCTGCTTTTATTTAGTTAACATGGGGGGAGGTGCCTCAAGACCCTCTGGGCTTTACAGGAAGACGCAGGCAAATGTGGGGAGTTTAGGGATTCCGTGGAGGAGAACGGAGCAGGGACGAATCGGGGTAAAAATGCGTCACCCGGGGACCATGCGTCACTTGGGAAGTGGAGAGAAAGCTGAAATGTTAAAAACCAGGGCAGATGTAAAGCTGGCCCCACTGTCAGATCCACTGCTCAGGGATGATTAGTGGGGTTAATGCTTCGTGCTTCTTGGGGGAAGGGTGTGTGTGTGTGTGTGTGTGTGTGTTTCTAAGGAGACTGAAACGACAGGGCCGAGCTGAGCTCACGCCCGGAAGCAGCACACACCCACTCCGGGAACCTGCAGACGGTGGGAGTGGGGAGGAAGGCCGCCCTGAACTCAGGGGCCATCTTCTCAGTGCCCAGCCCGGAGCCAGTCATTCACATCATTTTCCACCTGGCGTCTCCCAGGCCTGCCGTGTCCACATCCCTCCCTCTGGCTTAAGGCAGAGCGGGGTCCCTCGGGAAAGCGGCGGCGGGGCAGGAACACTGCTCCGTTTCACTCCCCAGCGGTGAGCCTGACCCCTCTCGGGCCCTGGCATTCGTGGGGCGGGGGCTGGGGCCTGTGCCGCCCTGGATGGCCGGAGCTCGGGGAGCGGGGACCGGGAAGATACTCGCTGAGGACGTCAGACGAACCCAAACTCCGGCGGTCAGACCATCCCCAGGATCTAGACCAGCAAGCGTCCGATGACTGCAGGTTTCCGCGCAAGGGGTGACGGGGCTCTGCCGTGCCCTGGGGCAGCCCCCCAGGCGTGGGGGAGCAGAGCTGCTCCCCGGAGTCCAGGAGGCGCTGGCCCGTGGGTGAGGCCGGGCCTCAGATGGTCTGGTAGTGCTGCCGCAGCCGGGCCTGCAGGAATTCGTACGTGAGGTTGTGGCGGGTAATGATCCCAACGATCTAGGGCGAGGAGAGAAAGACCAGTCACCTGCCGAGTCCAATGAGGGGGCAAGCCCAGGAGGACGGCGCTGGCCCAGCCTGTCAGGAGGTGGGGGACAGACGGGGTTCTGTACGCAGACATCATGACACTCACTGCAAAGGTCACCTGACCTCTGTGGAACAGGATGCGCAGATAACAAGGGTTCCTAACAGGGAGGCCAATGGGCTGTGGTCCGGCCGGTGACCATCTGAATTTGTCATCTGTGCAGCCAGGGCCCACGCTCCCTGCTTTCTCAGTCCCATCTCCTCCCGCCCCCAGTACTTGGCTTGAAAGCCTCTCATTTAACGTTACAATGCCCGAACAGCAGGGGAACCGACACCTCACCCAGCCCCCCAGGTGCTGCCAGGCCTTGGGTGAAAAAGAGATGTGGCTCTAAACTTTCCTAGCCCACAGAGCCTCTGGCGACACCTGCTGGCCGCGCTGGAGACGGCGAATCAGAAACGGAAGGCAAAGGGGGAAGGTGTGGCTATCCCAGGCTCCAGGCGCCCACTCCCTCCTCACTCCTGGTGGGGCTCAGAGGAGGTTTTGGTCTAGGGCCCTCCCTGCTGGGTTCTGTGGTTGGAGGGTCCTTTCCCGAAGGTGGGGAGGGGGCGGGGGCGAGGCTGGGCTGCCACAGCCTGCGGGTGCTCCTCCCGCCCCCCCCCAACTCACTCACCTCTCCCACCGCGTTCACCACGGGCAGGTGCCGCAGCCCCATGGTCCTGAACAGGTTGAAAACCTGGGAGACGCTGCTGTTAGGGGACACGGTGAAGGGTGACGGGTTCATGTACGGGGTGACATCCTGCAGAGGAAAGACAACTGGAGTTTCCTGCGGCCAGCTCTGCCCTAACCCGGATGGGACGCCAACCAGCACCGACCAGAGCGGTCCTTCCCGGCCGACGGGGGGACAGCCCTCTCACCACTATCATCCGCGGGTTCAGCAGCGTCAGGTCCAGGTCGTGGATGTCAGGGAACCGTGGGTAATCCTCCGCCATCTCCGCGTAGGAAAGGCGCGGCTGGCTGGCGCTCTGCAAACCCAACCAAGACACTGTCCTTGCAGCGAGCACAGCAACAGGCAGGGTCACGTGGAGAGCCCCTCCCTCGTCCGGTCTGTATCCGCCCAGCCACGGTCCCCAGAGCGAGGGGGACGGGGCAGTGGCCGGAACACGTGCCTTTGAGTCAGACACCGATCCAGAGCCAGTTCCCAGCCTGCTCCCAGCTGTGTCCCCCAGCCAGGCCTCCCAAACTCTCCTTCACCGGTGAAATGGACGTGGGCAGGGAAGTGTAAAGGAGAAAAGGGCCTACAGTAGCTGTGTGGGTTGTCTTGTGTGCCCCCAAAAGAGATGCCCGAGCCCAACCCCTGGTGCCTGTGAATGTGGCCTTGTTGGAAACCAGGGCTCCGCAGATGTGATCAAGGTCAGACGAGGTCCAATTGGGGTAGCAGTCATTATTCAAAGAGCAGACACAGGGAGAAGACCAGGTGATGAAGACAGGGGTGTGGGGGGAAGTGACTGGTCTGCAGTCAGGAATGTCAAGGACCGCTGGCACCACCATAAGAGGACGAGGAAGGATCTCCCTGGAGCCGCCAGAGAGAGCATGGCCCCGCCGGCACCTGGACTCTGTGCTCTGGCCTTGAAAGCGATGAAAAGCAAACTGGTTTGAAGCCACGTTAGTGGCAACTGGACACAGCGGCACAGCAAACAGACAACAGTTGCTGCTTTCCTCCATGCTGAGTCTCTGCTGTTGTCACTGGGCACCTGGGCCAGGACAAGTGACCACACGTACCGGTCACTGCTGTCCCATCTTCCTCCCCTAACTGCACCTGACACAGCTTTCTCCGTTCACCACTGCCTCCCAGCGTGGCACCAGCCGGCTCTGACTGGTTCCTGCCTGCAGGCGAGGCCTCTGTCATCTGGCTTCATGCCTCCACTTCCTTGTCCCCAACTCCCAGCCAGGCGGGTCCTCCCCACAGACCACACGCCCCGGGGCCAGCTCTGCACCGCGGCCCTCCCTGCCCTGCCCTGGCAGCTGCTCTTCTGCAGGCCATGGGGCCACGAGGGACCTGAGGCTGACCCCTAGGACAAGGAGAGCCAGCGTGGACACCAGGCAGCGTTTTCAGGCTCCTTTCTCAGGCTCCACCTGAAGGGGTGAGTGTGTGAGTGAGCGGGACCCCTCTGAACAACACCCGCCCCCAGCTTATCTCTACAAAAACCAAGCAAAAGAGGAAAAGAAACTACAAGGGAACTCACGGGAAGAATGGGACTTCTGGAAACACAGGTAGGAAGGTTCACGCACACCAGAAACTAAAATGTAGAGACCGCGGAAAGCCTGCAGGCTGGCAGACACCTGACACAGGTGCAGAGGCTGCGTGGAGAAGGGGGGAGACTCACACCCCCTGCTGGTGACCCCGGGAGGACACCGACTGCAGTACAGGGAAGCGGGGGCAGCAGGCGCCCCCTAAGCAGCTGCTGGCACATGACTCTGTGTCTCCCCTTCTCCCTGAGGCGGAGGTGTGCGCCTACCCTCCTGCCTTCCGGAATGCCGGTGCGGGCAAGAGACACTCACCGACTGGCTTTCGGAATAGCAAACTCCTCGGACGAGCAGGGTGACCAGCTGCGACCGCAGGATCAGGCCGTGGAAGGTCAGAGGGCGGAAGCGTTCCTCCATGGTCCAGTCTTCACTCGGGGACTGGTCAGGGTATAGGTTGGGGTAGGGAGTGTATCTGTTATATAAAAACCAGACGCTGCCTAGTATACCCTCAGCAGGATCGCGTTTCACCCACGTCCCGACCCACCCCCCAAATCCCAAAACATTCGGGGCTACCTAACAGCCCGAGCAGAGGCTGCTGGGCCTGCGCGGTGGGAGGACTGCGTGCTCACCTTCGCTCGAGCATCTGCTGCAGGAGGTCCTCCTTCTCGGCCGGCTCCTCTGAGGTCACGTGCTCATCACACATGTTCCGCAGCTCACTCGACGGGTAGGACTTCATGGACTGGCTGCGCCTGCGCTGCTCGCCGGCTCGGGTGAGGATGCTGGATTTCTGTGGATGGGGAGGGGTGACAATGGCACGCAGGCACACCAACATAGCCCTGACTTAGCATAAGGACTGGGGGGCAGTGAGGACAGAAGCACATGCCGACAGGAACTGCCAGAAACGCTGGCAGTGGCCAGGGGCCGGTGCACAGGAGCCTCTGGGCACCACAGGGCTTGTTGCAGACCCAGTGTTTCCTCCGGCCCAATGTCCTTGCTCTTTGAACTGGAAAAGCATCTCAGTTCTCCAGTGGGGAACAAACCCTCTCTCCAGCAAGCCCAGGGGTGGGCACAGGACCAGGTGAGGCAATGGGACTCTCCCTCTGCTTGGATTTCAATCCACGAGCATCCCAAGGACAGTGAACAGCAGCTCCCAGGCCCGGTCTCTGAGGTCCCCTCACCACCTGCATGCCCAAGCACACCGCTCTGGCTCCTTCACTTTCCTGTCGGTCCTGCAGCTTCCAATGGATTTCTTTTCCTCTCTTAAGCAGGGCCAAGTCCACTTCTGTGACTGGCAACTCTAGAACCCTCGCTGATCCAACGTGCAGGAATCCCGAAGACTGCCAGTTAAAAACAAATCTGTCCCACCCAGCTGGTGTGGCTCAGCGTTTGAGCACTGACCTATGAACCAGGAGGTCACAGTTCGATTCCTGGGTGGCAGGCTCCCATCCCCAGTGTGGGGCATGCAGGAGACAGCTGATCAATGATTCTCTCTCATCACTGATGTTTCTATTTCTCTCTCCCTTCTTCTCTGAAGTCAATAAAAATACACTTAAAAACAGAACAAACTTATCCCCGTGCTTACTAGGAGAATGGACATGCCCTGATGATCTAATGGAGTCCACACTTGCTGTCACATCTACACTCACTGTTGTACCTAAAGGGGTGCTGATTCTCCTTAGAGCCACCCCACCTGTGGGGCGTGACGAGCACCAGTCAGCGTGAGCACCACGGAACCACCTGTCACCCGCCTCTCCCCTCGGCTGTGTTCTCACCTTGAACTTGATGTTGTTGCTGATGAGCTGGTTGCCCTTCATGAACTCCTTCTCGTTGCCCCGGTTCTCGGTGACCACGGGGAAGGCATGGTGGACAGTGGTGCGCAGGATGCTGACCAGCGACTGGATGCGGGTGTGCGGGTAGACGTAGGTCAGGTTGGGCTCCATGATGTCACTGGCTCTCAGTCTGGGGAGGAGGGAAGTCATCAGCCTCACGCTGGAGCCCATGGCACCCAGGAGCCGGTGCGATGGGCTGCCCTGGCTCTCCTGAGCCACCTCGTCCGCACATGCCCTTCCCCAGGCCGGAAACGCCCTTCCCCGCTTTGTCCAATGGGTGGGCCTGGACTCATCCCTCGGCTCAACACGAGAAGTCCCCTTACCACAAACCCCGCCCCTCCTCAGCACTCCATGGCACATTCCCCGTATCACACTGAATTGGTAATTACACTATTAGAATTAAAAAAAAAAAAGCCGAAACCGGTTTGGCTCAATGGATAGAGCGTCGGCTTGGGGACTGAAAGGTCCCGGGTTCGATTCCGGTCAAGGGCATGTACCTTGGTTGCAGGCATATCCCCAGGAGGGGGTGTGCAAGAGGCAGCTGATCGATGACTCTCTCTCATCGATGTTTCTAACTCTCTATCTCTCTCCCTTCATCTCTGTACAAAATCAATAAAATATATTAAAAAAACAAAACAAAACAAAAAACATTTGGTGCCCCTTAGACCACAGGTCAAGTCCCTGCCTGTCTTGTCTAGATACTGTCTATGCCTGCCCCTGCATCGCCAAGGCAGAGCTGGTGACTGGCAGAGCCCACACGCCTGCAGAGCTGGCAACATCGACTATCGGGCCCTTTACAGAGGCTTGATGACCCTACGTTCGACCACAGGGGACTTGTGTGGTACCCAGAAGTAGGAGGCCCAAATCATTTGTGGGCTGCTGGGTAATTGGGTGATTATAACACGCGACTTCGTTAGGCACACGTGAGGCAGGCTAGGAGAACCTGAGTTTAATCCTCACCTGAAAATGTTTTTCCATTGATTTTTAGAGTGAAAAGGAAGGAGGAGGAGGAGGAGGGGAGATAGAAACACTGATGTGAGGGAGACACATCGACTGTTGCCTCCTACACATGTCCTGAACGGGGTGGGGATGACCAGGAATTGAACACATAACCCTTTGGTCCTCAGGCACTCTAACCACTGAGGAAAACCAGCCAGGACTAGCAAGCCCTTCGTTTAGACATTCAAGCCTAACACAGACGTTATGCACAGCCCTCACTTCCCACTGAACCAGAACATAGGATCCAAAGCCATGCATCGGCCCTGCCCTCCCTGCCCTGCCCTGCCCCAGCTCCCAGCCACACAGAACTGCTCACTGTCCCCACACATACTTGCTCTTTCAATGACCCGTTTCACTTCATTCTAACCCAAGATTCTAAGTGACCATTCCCACCCTCATTCCTTGGGCCCTCGGATGTGAAGAGACCCCCTGGCCTCACCTGTCCATCTCCACCTCTGTCTCCCACTCCAGAAGCGGCACTCCTCGCAGGCTCACGTGGATGTCGTAAATGCCCTTATTGAAAAGGTCCCCTGTCCACTTGGCCACCTGAAACACAGAGTGAAGACCTGAAAAGAGGCTGCAGTGGGGTGAGCTTGGCGCTGACCCCGAAAGTGGCCTAGAAGGCAGTGCTCACCATCAGAGTGATCATAATGGGAAGCCCGTAAGTGATCTCGTTGGTGGATTCGATCAGGATGACCGTGAGGCTGATGGTCATACGGACAACCCCGCCCAGGAAAGCCGCGGCACCAATCAGGGCAAAGGTCCCCGAATAGACATGGCCCAGTCCAATGTAGCTGGTGAAGAGAGACAAGAACGTGGCTTGCCATCGTGCTGGGTGGATGGGCAGGGCTACGCTTAGAGCACTTGCACATGTATGTACACACGTGCACACTCATGCACACTCACACACATACTGTACCTTTTGAGGACATTGGCAACTAAGCGTCCAAAAGCAGCTCCACACAGCAGAGAAGGTACAAAGAGGCCGCTCGGAACAGAAATGCCGTAAGTCCAACACGCAAGCAAGAAGTAGAGGGTGAAGAACAGAGCCAGAGTGATGGGGCTGAAGGTACCTGCAAGGCAAGGACAGACCTGAGTCCCGCTGCCAGGTGCCAGACGCCCACCAGGCCACCTTGGCTGCCACAGGTCCTCTGCACACCACCCAGGTCACCTCCGACACCGGCGGCAGAAAGGCTAATCTTGTCTGGGTTGGAATTACAAAGGCAGGTCCTGTGTTTTGCTCAGAATGAAAAGGAAGCCTGGCTCTAGCTGAGGCCAGCAGAGGAGCACAGGAATAATTATTAGTATTTGTTCTCTGTGGGAAAAACCCAACCACACAGGGATGGGTTGGTGCCTTGGAGCTCACCATCCTGGTGGAAGAGCTGGAGGATGGCAGACTCCTGGGGATTGAAGAAGAGGGTGGCCATGTCATTGTAGGTCTCATTGGGACAGAAAAAGGTCTTGATACTTGAATTCACATCTTCTGATATGGCCTAAGAAACGGAAATCAGTACAAGGTCAGCACTTGACCAGGGCACTTGAATCTTCAAGTGGGAGGTCCCCACCTAGGCCAAAAAAGTCTGGCATCCATGCTTTTCCTGTACGTTAAACAGGTAGCAAAAATAGATCTGTACCCAAGAGCGGCCAACTTGCATTTTGAGAATGGATTCCTTGCATTCTGAGAATGAATGAATGAAGGTGTGGGCCCGCGCTCTTCCATTCATAATGAAACTGTAACTACAATGATGACTCACCAGGGACTTCGCCCTGTCTCTTCTCCCGGTGCTAATTTTGTGTGTGACACTCCTGGAAGCCTGGCCGGGAACCACAGGGACTGGGGGAAGATGAGGCAGGTGACAGCCTAATGGTTGGGAGCGGACAGCTTTTCAGGAGCTTCCAGGGCACGGCCTGATCTAATGCCCCGGCTTTGGTTCCAAATGGAAAAAGCCTCCATCCTGAGTTTGCTGCAGAAGCAGAACCACTTGCACGTGAGGACTGGTGCAGACACCGTGCTCCTGGCTGCCTCCCCCAGCCTCCACCTGGCTGCACAAAACCCCGCCTGGGAAGAGATTACTTCTCCACATTTCAGACCTCCCATTCTCTCCACATTCTCTCTTGTAGGAAGATGCAATTCCGGTACTGCCTCGCTCATTACGGGTAAGGGAATCTAAATTATGAAAGTTCATGTTTTCTATTTGATGGTGTCTGATAGTGTAGGGGGTGTATTTCACACCTATTGCTGTGCATACAAGTAAATGTTGTTACAGACAGAGCACAGTAAGGAATGGACTTCTCCTGGACTCCATTCTATGGCTAACACCACAGAGATGCCCCCATGTGAACACTATAACAGTACTAGGTAGCCTGGGTGCTGTATAAGTCTAGCAGGTGAACCGGGCTAGCCAACATGATTAGATGCAGGCTGCCGAAGGAAATAGGACAGTACCCCCTAGTGGTGAAACATAGCAGGAAGAGCTGGCAAAGGAGAATCGTGCTTAGAACAGCAACCGAGCTGAGAAGACACACATGCAGTGGTTCCCAAACTACACCAGGAGGAACACCAGTCCTGAAGGCTCTCTGGAAAGTCCTGCAGTCAATGCACTGAGAAGCTCCAGAGCACCCGCTGGAAATCAGTTTCCACGAAAAGCAGAGCGCAGGTTCCATGCTCAGAGGAACGGGGTTACCTGGAGCAGGAGCGAGTCATTCCCGATTTGACCTGAAGACATCGGTCGGCATTCTCCTAACACCATGGAGGCCACAAACACCACCACGGTGGTTACCAGAGACACCAGGAGGCTCTCTAAGACTCTAGGAAACAAAGGACAGCTGTTACAGGTGGTAAGACACCCCGTCTTGGGAACTCAATGCACAACCCCGCCGACCTCTCGCCCCTTTCTCCCCAAAGAGCATGTGCAGGAGCCTCCAACAGGCAGCATGAGCTGTGTCCAGCAATTCCTACGGGAAGAGTGGGCGGCAGGGACATGGCTGCTGCGTCCACATCATCTCTCTCCGGGGAACAAAATGCCTTTCACACTGACTTTCTGACTGTCACACGTCCTACAGGAAGTTGGCGGGGGGTGGGGGGGGTGGGGGGGGGGGCAACCAGCAGCTCTCATATGAATGAAGGTCAGACTCAGCCTTTAGGCCTGACGAATACAGTGGACCCGACCCCTCTACCTTCCGTCCCGGGTGTGAAATCAGAGCTGGTGTGGGAGCAGGGTGTCACCATCGCCTCCCTCAGGGAGGTGGCCCATGCACACGGAGGTCGGGGAGCCCCGCGGGCTGGGGAGGTGGCTGCGCAGGTACCTGACGAGCTTGGGCTTCGGGTGCACGTTTCGCATTCGGTACTTTGCGAGCCTCTTGTTCAGACAGTTGAATGTGGCTCCCAGGAGACCCCCAAAGACCCCCATCATGATGAAGACACCCAAGTCCACAGCTGTCCAGAGGTGACATTTTTTGTCAGAGTCAGAGCACTGAGAGAAAGGGGGAGAAAACCAGGCCAATGAGGACGGGAAGGGACAGAAGCGGAGAGTCAGACACAGGAGGGGAGGCCGTCTTCTCTCTTCAAGGGCCTGCCCCCACCGGCAGCGGCACCCACAGGAGGCTGCAGGGGCCGAGAGCCCGCCAGGAGCTGCCCCTGCCCTGCTGATTGCTTCTATCTGGTACATTACTTAGATCAACTGTCACTGAGCAAGCAAGAAATTCTGGGGGGCCCTCGCTGGTTTGGCTCAATGGATAGAGCATCAGCCTGTGGACTGAAGGGTCTCATGTTCGATTCTAGTCAAGGGCACATGCCCTGGTTGCAGGCTCAATTCCCTATAGAGGGCATACAGGAGGCAGACAATGATTTCCTTTATCACTGATCTCTCCCTCTCCCTTCCTCTCTGAAATCAATAAAAATATATATAAAAAATTTTTAATTGCATCTTATTAAAAATAAAAGAAGAAGAAATTCTGGAGGAAAAGGACAAAGCATACCTTGAACTCGCCGAAGTTCAGCAATCCAGGGAGCTGGAAGGAGCCCCAACTCCCAAACTGAATCCCAGAACGGAAGAAGTTGAGGGTGAAGGTGGCCGACATGGAGCAGAAGAGCTAGGGACGGGTGACACAGACAGGACATTCAATAGTGCAAGTCCTGCTTCCTCCCTGCCCTCCTCCTAAAACCTGCTGCTCTACAGAGAAACCTGCCAGCCCCGGCCTGGCACAGGCGTCCAGTAACCACTACGAGGAAGGCTCCCGTGTGGACAACTGTACACAGGCCACAGCCTGCCATGAGAACTGTTTACGGAGAGCCAGGCTCACACTGAATCCTGTGCCCAAAGGAAGAGCGAACACGGGAGGAAGAATGCGCTGCTCTGAGGTAGGAGTTGGGGTTCAAGTCTGGGCTCTGCCGCTGCTGCCTGATGACCAGTTCCACGTTTACACGCCAGGTGCCTCATCATCAAGAGGCGACACTGGCATCTGACGGGGGGGATGGGAGCGTGTGCACATGAAAAGCATGGGAAAGGCCCTCGTTGGCAGTGAGGGTGTCTAACGCCAAGGCCTGGGTGCGTCAGAACGACGTTTAAATGGGGGTTATGCTTCGAAGAGGGTTTTCCTTCAAAGGCCTCCTCACCACTTTCCACGTGAGCGCCTGGTTCCAAAAGGACGAGCCCTCCTCCAGACTGAACAGGGTCCCCCCAATGGGAGCCCCGAAGGCTGCAGCGACGCCAGCAGCTGCCCCAGCTGATACAAAGTCCCGCTTGTCTCTGGGGAGAGAAGAGGCAGACGCTTTATTGGACAGAGGGCCCTCAGGCCACAAAAGGCAGTTTTTCCTGCCTTCTTTGCCCATGTGTGTTTTTTGTTGTTTTTGTTGTTTTTTTTAAATTGATTGAGAGAGAGAGAGAGAAAGAAACATTGATGTGAGAGTGAAACATCAATCAGCTACCTCCTGCACACCCCAAGTGGGCATTGAGCCTACAACCTGGGCATGTGCACTGACAGGGAATCAAACTAGCAGCTTCTTGGTGCATGAATGACACCCAACTGAGCCACACTGGCCAGGGCCTTATCCGCCAACATTTTATCTCAGGAGCCATGAAGTCAGGGTCTGAGGCAGACCAACTGGGCAACAAATAAATTCACCTGAGAGCCAGACCCAGTCCGCGGCCCGAGCTCCTCGGGGAGAGGTCTCCTCACACCCGGCCCTCCGAAGATGGAATCTGAGCCCCAGCTCAGTCCCTGCTGAGCTATACCCCCCCCAGGTCTTCCTTCCAAAGTCACAGCACCATGAAAACGCCAAAGCGCTGGTGACGTGCAGAGGAGCAGGTAACAAGGACACGCAGGGATACCAAGGCGGGAGGTAGACCACAGCTCTGACCGGGCCTGATTCCAAGGGCCTTGTGGGCAGGGCAGTTTCACACACACAAATGCCACAGGCGGTGACCCAGGACACGGCTTTGGAATATGAAAGATGCTCTAGAGAGGACGCCTGTGGACTGTCTCGGCCGTGTTTTTCATCTCCACTGCCTGAGATACTTCTAGGCCTTAGGTCATGACAAAATGGAAGCCAGGAGACCAGCTGGGCCCTGGTTGCTTATCTTTAGGACAGTAGCTCAGCCCACTTTCTTTCTGACACTGGGTTTTGCATGCAGCCTGCCCAGCAGGGGAGGCAATAAGCTGGCTAGAGCGAGTATGGGGTCTCAGAGGCAGTAAATGAAGAGTTTATTTTTCTCAAGAGAATCCAATTCTGCCCTGGCCAGTGTGGCTCAATGGTTGGGTGTTGTCCACGCACCAAAAGGTTGCCTGTTTGATTCCGGGTCAGGGCACATGCCCAGGTTGTGGTCAGGAAGCAGCCAATGATGTTTGTCTCCCCTTCTCCCTTCCCCCCTCTCTAAAAATCAATTTTAAAAAACCTTTAAGAAAAGAAAAGAAAAAAAAAAGAAACTCCAATTTCTATTATCAATAAGACAAGTAATAATAAGTGTTGGAGAGGTTGTGGAGAAAAAGGAATCCTCATCACTGCTGGAGGGAATGTAAACTGGTACAGCCTCTATGGAAAACAGTATGGAGGTTCCTCAAAACATTAAGAGTCACTATATTACACAGCAATCCTTCTTCTCAGCATTTTGAAACCAAAAAACTTGGAAACATTTATTGGTAAAGATTTATGCACCCCTATGTTCTCTGCAGCATTATTCACAGTGGCTGAAGACATGAAAACAACCAAATGTCCTTCAATAGACAATTGGATAAAGAAGATGTGGTATTCTATGTAATAAAAGGGTAATATGCGAATTGAAATATGCAAATTGACCCTAAGGGTGGAATGACCGGTCACTATGATAATACTGACCACTAGGGGGCAGATGCTCAAAGCAGGAGCTGCCCCCTGGTGGTCAGTGTGCTCCCACAGGGGGAGCTCTGCTCAGCCACAAGCTGGGCTGACGGCTGCAAGCACATCCCCCGAGGACTGCAGGGCTGCGGGCCTAAGCAGGCAGGTGGATATCCCCTGAGGAGTCCTGGACTGTAAGAGGGCACAGGTCGGGCTGAGGGACCACCTCGAGTGCACAAATTTTCGTGCACCTGGCTTCTAGTATATACATAATACAGTACTACTCAGCCATAAGAAATGAAATATTGCCATTTGTGACATGGATGGACTTTCAGATTATGCCAAGCAAAATAAGTCAATCAGAAAAAGCTAAGAACTGTATGATTTCACTCATCCGTAGAATATAAAACCGAAACTCAGACACAGACAACAATATGGTGGTTACCAGACAGAAGGGGGTGGGAGGTAGTAAAGGGAAAGGGAGCCAAATGTATGGTGCCGGAAGGTGATTTCACTTAGGGGGATGGTAAAACAATGCCATATACAGATCATGTAGCGTAGAAATCTACACTTGAAACCTATATAATCTTATTAACCAATGTCACCCTAATAGACTTAACTTAAAGAAAAGAAAATCCAATTCCTAACCTGTCCATACCTGTCACTTCGGAAATAGGGGAAGTTAATCTGGATCTTCCGGAAGGAGATGCTCTGAAACTGAAACGAGAGAAAACAAGGTCAGAGGGGGGCCCACCTGCAGGAACCCTGAGGGGGTCCCCGCCTTGACCCCCCCACGGCTGGCAGATGTACTGCCACAAGGGAGAGTCCAGAAGAGCAGCCTGGGAAAAACTGTCTCTGGGAAGAACTTCCTTTCCTGCCCCTAAATTGCTATGCTCTTCAGAAATTGCATTTTGTACACGATCAGTCAGAGAGAAAACGGGAAGGAAACAGCTGAGCGAAGGGCGGGGAGGAAGTGAAAGCTGCCGCGGAGGTAAAGAGAGCCCTGCTCAGGGTGGCGGAAGGAAGGGCACAAGTGTCACCTTCAACTTGTCCACCAAAGGCTCACGCTGAGGCCGGGGGCTGGCTGGGAGGGTGAGGCAGCAGAGAGAGAGAGCAGAAGACGGGCTATGGGCGAGCCTCATCTCCTTGGCTTTCACTGCTCACTGGCATCATCCCCTCCTCTCAGGACGAGAGAGGAACATGCCCAAAGTGACGGATCACAAGGAACCGAGGTGTCTCCAACCTGCAGCCGGATTCCAGAATAGCCCGTAGGATGGAGCTTTGGGGTCCTGGGCTAGCTCCTCACCCCGTGTGTTATTAGTCCTGTGCTGCCTCAGGGCACTCAGCACAGCCCTGTGCCCGGAACCACCTCAGACGTGTTTCTAGCATCTCGGGATAGGGCAGCGCCGAGCTGACCCACTGAGCCACCTTACAGGGAGGCGCGGGCAATGGCTGTGGAAGCACTAGGTGACTTGCATTTGAACAGACGTTCTCTATGTCCTATTTCTGTTCCTAGGACCTAGTTAAAACTCTGGGGTACCAGTTACCCCCTCTCGCAGGAGACAGGCCACATAGTTTTTACATCAACCCAAACTGACGCCAGACACCAAAGCCGTGTTAGGGTGCTGCCGATGGATTTTCTTCCAGACTGCCTCCCAGAAGCCCCTGCCCGGGAGACCCCTGTAAGGGACTCACCTTCCCAACCCATCACCCTTACCTGAGGGAGGCCAGCGCCCACCACGGCTCCGCTGTGGATCATGGGGCCTTCCTTCCCCACGAAGAGCCCTGGGAGCAGGTGGAGAAGGGAGACCGTCAGTCAGCACAGACCCACGCTAGCTCGGAGGCCTCTGCTGAGTAAACCTTCCTCTCGAGAAAACAGAGATGCTCCTGTGACTGTCTAACAGGGAGAGTCAAGTTCCCATCGAAAAAGAGGAAATACTCTTTAAACTCTCAACTGGGCATCAGCGAACTACAGCTGTGGGCCCAACGGCTGGCTGTTTTTTACAGCTGGTGAGCTAAGAATAATTCTTCCATTCTCACCTGGGTATGTTTTAAATGGCTATGTAAGTTTAAGCACCTAAATAATATTTTCAATGTTGCCTCTTTGGCCCACAAAGCCTAAAACATTGACTATCTAGCTGGTTACACAAAAAGCTCACTGACTCGGCTAAAAGCCAACTCCATAAACCAAGTGGATGGAGGGTCTACTGCAAAACCTAATGAGTTATTCAGAGATTGCTGAATGGTAACTAGCAGGTCTGCACTTAAACAACTCAGCCCTGGTCAGAAAGTACAGAGATCTGCTAAGGGCAAGCCCTCCCATCCAAATCTACTTCATTTACATGCAAAATGCTTCTGGTCCTCTTCACCCTTTGAAGGAAAGAAGTCAGAAAGACCCCCCCTTACCTCCAGCCACGCTGAACAGCACCCCGAAGACTTTGCAGACCAGGGTCCGGAGACGGACGATTCCGGGCACCTTCACCCCATTCAGGTAGCATTTGATCTCGGGGATCCCGGAACCCGCTGCCACAGGCTGGAAGAGGAGGCACAGCCACACACTCAGACCCATCGCCTCACCAGAGGGACAACCTGCTGGCCTGGGTTTCTGACTCGGCAGGTCTGAGGGGGATGGGAGGACATGCATTTCTAAAAAGTGACTCAGCATCACCTGTGGAGCCTTCAATATTCCATGCAGGCACCCCCTTCCAGAGATCCTGACCTCACTCACGTGAGCTAGGGCCCGGGTGCCAATCATTCTTAAGTTCTCCAGGGCATCCTATCCTAATGTGCTCCCCAAGGTGGAGAACCACCCTCCTCCTCCAGATGTTTGCTCTCTAACCTCACCGCAGGCTAAAACCTGACTTTCAGAAACATTTCTAAGTGAACGAGAGGCCACTGTCTGCAAGAATCTATATTCCAAGTGTAATTCAGTTCTCTGGCCTCCCAGCCATGGCGATGGAGATGAGTGTAGGACCCAAAGTCTCGACAACAAAAAAGCCTCTTACCTCAATCAGGACAAGAAGACTCCCTAAGAAGACAAAGGTCAAGTTGAAACCCAGGAGCTCAAGGAGGGACAAGGCGAGGCACCCTTTGTGGCTGCATTCCTCCACCGCTAGCGAGTGAGTTAAGGAGCCGTGTTCCCCAGCGAAGCCAAGGCCTTTCCTGCACACACTGACTGGCAGCTCCTCCTCTGCTGAAAGGCTTACTGCGCCGCCTCCTGTTCTCCACGCCTCCGTGTGTGAACAAGGAAACTGCCTGAGATGTCGCCTACAGCAGGCACCATTTCTCCTTATGAAATGCTTCCAACATTGCGAAAAGGAACCATCACCCATCCCTTCCCAGCCTGACCTTTAATAAGGATCAGGGTGGCTGAAACCGGTTTGGCTCAGTGGATAGAGCGTTAACCTGCGGATTGCGGGGTCACAGGTTCGATTCTGGTCAAGGGCATGTACCTTGGTTGCAGGCATATGCCTGGTAGGGGATGTGCAGGAGACAGCTGATTGATGTTTCTCTCTCATGGATGTTTCTAACTCTCTTTCTCCCTTTTCTCTGTAAAAAAAAAAATCAATAAAATATATTTAAAATAATAATAATAAGGATCAGGGTGATAGCATATTTGCTCCAGGTCCTTTTAAAAATCAAAACGGCCCTAACTGGTTTGGCTCAGTGGATAGAGTGTTAGCCTGTGGACTCAAGAGTCCCAGGTTCGATTCCAGTCAAGGGCATGTACCTTGGTTGCAGGCACATCCCCAGTACGGGGTGTGCAGGAGGCAGCTGATTGATGTTTCCTTCTCATAGATGTTCCTACCTCTCTATCCTTCTCCCTTCCTCTGTAAAAAATCAATATATTTTTTTAAAAAATCAAAACAGTGAGAGAGCAGATGTTTGTGGATGACCTGCTGCTCTCCCATACTGCTGGTGGCACTGAATGAACGCTCACGTATGATTCAACCCTGTCTCTGCCTAACTGACAGGCAGCCCGGACCCACCGATTGTCCGGTTGCGTATTCTGGCGACCAGGAAGGGACGTAAGCGAGACTCCTCTGGAGTCCGCTTGCTGCCTGGACTGCGGGTTCCTGGGGCTGAGGCCCGCTACAGCGCTGCCAGGGCTGTTCATTTTGAGTTTCAGGCTCAGTAATCCCCGTCGTCTCACCTGAGACCTAAGTTGAACCAAGCATTCTGGGAAGCGGAATCAAGCATGTTTCACAAGAAGCAGTGGCTGCCTCTGGTCTGGGCTTCCTCGTGAGGATGCATGCACTGCGTAAGGCAGCACTGTGTATGGCACAGGAGGCATTTACTGCTTCTCCCCTGGGTGAGCCTGATCAGCTCCTGATGGCAATGGGCCTCCAGCGGTCCTTGCCAGGTCTCCGAGCCCTCAGTCTGATCCACTCTGGGATGAGACATTGCTCTGCCTTGGCCAGGTTTAAACGCAGGGCATTCCGAGGTTTCTGTGGCTGGACAGACAAGGAGCACGGTGTATCTGTGGGCTGGGCACACCTGTAAACATTGTACATAGTGTGTCTCTGCTGTTGTTTTGTGTCTTTGTTTGGTTTAATTTGTTTCAGGATGGGACATGTCCTATTTTGCTAGGGACTCCAGCTGCCCATGGCAGCTGACCTGTGGCAAGGATTGCAGGAACTTTCTAGCAGCTGCCAAGAATTCTTAGCCTTGGGGACCCTTCCTGCTCTCCCTCTCAAGGCATCAGCCACCTGGAACTCCTAAAGTTCTAATCTGCAATGTAACTGGGTTACTGATGTTCTTTGCTCGCTTTCTTCCCTGGGGGACTTAGTTTGCTCTTCACTGTTTTATGAACATAAGGAATCCTCTGTCTCTGCTGTTTGGGCTTTGTGCCACTCAGAGCCCATTGGCTGTGCTGGGTTAGTGTGAGAGAAGATTCTAAGGCTCATGTCCCAGTCCACCCTTTTCAGAGTACTCATTTATTCACTGCAGGGGTTTTTGTTTGCTTGTTTCTGTGGGTATTTTTTTTTTTAAAGCTATCTTCTTATATGCAAGATTTCATGTTGTTACAGTCTACTCAGAAATAAAGATATGGAAAATCAGACCTTCTGAACTCTCTTGATGGGAGAGACACACTGATTAGTTGCTTCCTGCCTGAGCCCCTACCAGGGCCAGAGATGGAACCTGAAACCCAGGCAACATGCCCTTGATTGGGAATCGAACCCGAGACCCTTCAGTGCTAGGGCCAACATTCTAACCACTGAGCACACCAGCCAGAGTCGATTCCCTACTCTTTACGTCATACAGTCTCTTAACGTTTCACTTTGCCTATTTACCTCTTAAAACCATCTAGAATTGATTTCTAGTACAAAGTAGGAATCTAATTATATGTTTTTCCAGATGGTTAACCAATGTTCCAGCATCTTTTAGTAAATGACCCATTTTTATCCTCACTGATTATCACGCGGGCTCCGCCATTCACGGCACTTCTATGCCCCTACAGGCCATTTTCTGCTTCTTCACTATTTCCCACTGTCTAACTGGGTGTTTCTGGACCAATGTGACACTGTTCCAAAGACTATATCTTAAATTATATAAGTCCCCTGCTTATTCAAAACTACCTCAACTACTTTTGGCTCTTGACTCTTCCAAACAAACTTAGGAAGAGAATGTTCAAGTTCTATGAACGATTCTATTGCATTTTCACTGGAACTACACTGAATTTACTAGTATCGATTGACTGGGGAAAGCAGGCATCTTGCTGGTTTGTGTCTTACCAACCATGAAAGTATCTCTTGACTTATTCCTGTGTTCCTTTTGTGTCCTTCAATGGCTAATAATAGCTCTCCGCAGATCATGTGTACTGTTAAACTCATTTCTAGATAAGAAAGCAAAATCAGCAACCGTGGAAAGGATACAGGTCTGCACCACTCCGAACTTGAGCTGCGTGAAGAGGCGCACAAAGAAGTCCACAAAGAGACCCACCTGGGAAGAGCAAAGAGCCGTCAGTCACACAGCTTCCTGGCGGGGCTACAGGCACTGCCCTCAGAAGCAGACCTCCCCCACTGCAGTCACGCTACTGGGCACGCACACCAGCTGGGCACGCACACCAGCTGGGCACGCACACCTGCATTATCAACCAGCAGTGGGTGAAGGGGCTTTCGTTAGTCACTCTGGCTCTCCAGAAGGTCCTGCTCCAGCCGTGCCCCACCGCCCACTAGAGAACCAAAGAATGGAGACAGCTATAACGAGAGAAGCAAAGTAGAACAACGAGAGAAGGTTATGCAGAAAAAGATGTGAGGCCAAGGAAGACCCCTGTGTCTCAGTGATGCTTAGCTAGATGAGCACAGAGCTTAGATGACTTTGAAAAACAGCTAACTTTTAAGTTGACTTTACAGAGAGAGAGAAACACTGATGTGAGAAACATCTATCAGCTGCCTCCCCGATGGGCCCTGACTGGGACTGAACCCACAACCTGGGTAAGCACCCTGACTGGGAATCGAGCCCATCTTCAGGTGTATGGGATGATGCTCCAACCCACTGAGCCGATCTGCTCTGGGCTAGCTTAAACTACTTCGTACGACAACATTCACTTAGCTGTATGTGGGTTTTGCAAGTTGGTTATTTCTATTTTACGTAAGCTACTACTTTGACTTATGACTGTCTTATATAGTTAGTGATTACCCTGGTAAACCACTCTTCCACTCTTTTTTTTTTTTAAAATATATTTTATTGATTTTTATACAGAGAGGAAGGGAGAGAAATAGAGAGTTAGAAACATCGATGAGAGAGTGTCATCGATCAGCTGCCTCTTGCACACCCCCCACCGGGGATATGCCCGCAGCCAAGGTACATGCCCTTGACCGGAATTGAACCCGGGACCTCTCAGTCCCCAAGCCGACGCTCTATCCATTGAGCTAAACCAGTCCCGGCCACTCTTCCACTCTTATAAGTCCCTGCTCTGGGCTTAAAGGAGAACTGGGAAGACTTCTGGTTTTGTAGATTCAGGATCAAAGGATTCATGCCTTTAACTCCAGACTTCCTTCAAGCCAATGCCGAGGCTTTTAAACATTAAAGCAGTAAGTGGTGATAGATCAAAGGACAAGAGAGCCAGTAGCAAGGGGAACAGGTAGTACGTTATAAAGGCAGGTCTGCCCTCCTTTAACACGAGGGTGGGAGGTAAAGCTATTAGTACTGATAAGTGGCAGTTCAAAGGAGTTTGATATGAAAGTGGCAAAAAGACTAACAACTAGATAGCTAATGACTGTGCCTATTACAGGGAACTTTGCAATCAGAACCATACATAGCAAAATTCATACTCTAAAATTTCCACAAAACAATTAAATCCACCCAAGTTGCCCCACACTGGTATCCATCAGAATGAAACCAAACAGGCCTCTAAGTGCCATTAGTCTTAACTATTAAGATGTTCCCTGACCTCCAATTTACTACAGTAAAAACTGGACAAGTGCCATGAAAACAAAAACTGTGGTCGGCCCTTGTGGCTATATTATATTAAAAACAGGTTTACGTTTTATGGGTATATCATGTAGACTTAAGTATGAGACGTGTGGTCAATTCTAGAGAAAGATGATCAACAGGCTGCTGCTTGGGAATTTATATATCCCTTATTATGGACTGAATGAATATTTGTGTTTGCCCCCCACCCCAAATTCATGTTGAAAGCCTAACCCCCAATACGATGGCATTTGGAGGTAGGGGCCTTTGGGAGGTGAGAAGGCCATGAGGGAGGAGCCCTCATGAACAGGATTAGTATCCTTATAAAGAGACCCCAAGAGGGAAAAGGAACTGGGGGAGTGCAGAATAGGTGAAGGGGATCAACTGTGAGTACGGTATCAACTATATGGTGAGAGGGTTACTAGACTTACAGTAATAAACACTATGTAGTATATACATTATCCTATAAAAGCCTAATATGCTAAGTGTCCAGCCATCCGGCCATTCAATCCAAGTATAATATGCAAATGATATGCTAAGGGAAATTAACTGCTCGCTATGACGTGCACTGATCACCAGAGGGCAGACAATCGACTGGTTGACCAGTCGTTATGACATGCATTGACCACCTGGGGGCAGACACTCAGACCAGTAGGTTAGCTTGCTGCTGGAGCTAAGCCAATAGGGACTGAGCAAGATGAACAGACATGCCCTGGAGTCCTCCTGTGTCCCTCCCCGGCCCCACTCGTGCACCAGTGGGGTCCCTCAGCCTGGCCCGCGGCCTCTTGCAATCCAGGACCCTTCAGATGTTGGAAGGCTGGCTATAGCCCAACAGCAGAATGACTGGTTACCAAGACCCCCTGGTGGTCAGTGCACTCCACAGGGAGAGCACCACTCAGCCATAAGTCAGGCCAGCCTCTCCGCCTCTGTGGCAGCACTAAGGATGTCCGACTGCCAGCTGAAGCCTGATGGGGAAAGGGCTGAAGGAACCTCCCCCCAAAGTGCATGAATTTCAGGCACTGGGCCTCTAGTTGAACTATAATATAATATACTTAAAATATTATCTTATATACCATGTTTATCATGATTAAAGAGAGAGAGACCCCAGCCAGAGAGCTCTCTTGCTCCCTTCTGCCATGTGAGGACAGAGCAAAAAGATGGTCAACTCTGAACTGGAAAACAGATCCTCACCAGACACCAATCTGTTGGCCCTAGATCTTGAACTTCTAGTCCCCAGAATTGTGAGAAATAAATGTCTGTTTCAAGCCATCTAGTCTATGGTATTTTTGTGATAGCAGCCCAAATGGGCCAAGACAACGCCTACTCAACACTGCAATGATGGAGAATCAGATTGGACATGTCTCATTTGGACTGGCTGCTACCTTCCCCAGCTTTTCTTTGCCAGGTTTTACCACAGACCTTGTGCTACTATCATCTTTGGCAATGTTTCATAATCTTTTCTTGTCCGTGATTCGTGTGTGAATGTGCTGACCTCAGAACCCTGTGCATTCAGGTGTATTCCTCTGCCCACAACAGCCAGCTCCACCTTCTAGAAAAAAATGAGCAATGTACAGGGAAGAGGCCCAGGACAGCACATCCTGGTGGCTGTGCTAAAAGAACAGTTTTGTTCCCAGTACTTTGCTTTTCCCCTACAGAGTGACTCAACTGAGTGCTCTCCCCTCCATGTTGTCTACCTGACAGGACCACAGCTTATCTAAGAGAACTGGACCAAATCTTTGAGTGTGCTAAAGAACACCGAAGTTGTATGATTTGCTTTTGTTTTATAAAGTATAAGAGAGTGTCAGATTATTAAGAAATGAAAGGGGGAAAAAGACAAGGCGGTCCCTGTTATGACAAACAACTTATTTGTCTTATTTGTCAGGCTGGAGCTTGACCTCTGACTCACTCCAGCCCTCGGGCCCGCCACCCCCTCATGCCCCGCCTGCTCACCAAACCCGTGCAGACTCCAATGGCAAACACCATCAACCACTTCACCGCCTCATACCTGCGGCCTTTCTGTTCACAAAGGAAAAAATGACTCAGTTTGTTTCAGGATTATGTTGGCATCAGGGAAGGAACACATCTTGGCCAACCAGTTTCAGAGTGGATTTCACAAGGACAGCAAAAATGTCAAAGATGATGTCTGATATGGAGGGTGCTTTATAATGCAAGAATGATGGACTCTAAGAGGTTGGGCCGGGGGTACTCAGGTTGGCAGGAGGAAGTAATCTAAGGGATAAATGATGCTTTTCATGAGGGTTAAAAGGGCAAGGAGCAAAGGTAAAGGAGCTGTCGTAAAACCTCCTCAGTCCCAAGAGATCAATACGGGACTCACCTTATTATCCATGGTCTCCAAAACTTCCAGGTAAGGGTCATTGATACAGCGATCGTAATCCAAACTCTGCAAGAGGGACAGATGAGTGAAAAGTTATAATGTGGTATATGATCCCATTTTGAGTAAATAAAATTAATATTTTTTGTGTCAGCATACATAAAGCAAAAACATCTGGGAAAACTGTTAACAATGGCTATTTCTGAGGTGATAGGATAGGAGGTGTTCTTCACATCTGGATATTGTTTGAAAATTTCACAGCAAATGTGGCACTTTTTATATCTGGGGGAAAAAAATTCTCTGATTACAAAAAAAACACACATTTTCTGATTACAAAAAAACACACATCAGAGCCCTATCTGGTTTGACTCAGTGGAAAGGTCCGGGTTCAAGGTGCCTGGGTTGTGGGCTTGATCCCTAGTAGGGGGTGTGCAGGAGGCAGCCGATCAATGATTTGCTTTCATCATTGATGTTTCATCTCTCTCGCTCTCCTTTCCTCTCTGAAATCAATAAAAAGATATCTATAATAAAAGGGTAATATGCTAATTGGACTGGATAGACCAGATGTCTTCCAGATGTCCTTCCTGACAAAGCCAGGGGCATGGCTGGCCTGCAAACCAACCACAGCCCGTCGCCCAGGCTAGTCCCACCTCCCAGCAGGAACCCCTGCCCTGATGGGGGTGTGGATGGCCTGCAAACTGCCCGAGGCCCCTTGCTCAGGCTGGTCATGCCGCAGCTGGGACCCCCACCCCAATCTGGGGACCCCTTCAGTGCAGGATCCGGTCCCCACCTGGGCACCAGGCCTCTATCCTATATAATAAAAGGGTAATATGCAAATTGACCCTAATGGCAGAATGACCAGAATGACCACTAGACCAGTCACTATGAGGTGCACCGACCAGCACTTGGTCCCTTTCCCTGGCCGTCAGGCACCAATTACCGGCTGTGGGCAGCTGGGAAAGATGGCCCTGATCACATGCGAATTTTGTGCGCTGGGTCTCTAGTATGTATATATAAAAAAACCACAGTGAAAAATTCTGCTGAGAAACTAGACCCACCCATGAGTGATTAAGTATATATTTATATATGTGTATATATATTTTAATCAAGTTAGTGACATCACATTTTAGAAACAAACAGGGAAAAAGTTAAAATATTGAAAAATATGAATTTCTTCATACCAAATATTTATAGAAATGACTGGCCAATTAATTATTTGCTTGATGGTTTTACCTAATAATGTTATGACTCCACAAACAATGAGAAGGTTTTCAGAGGCCCAGAAGAGGCAACAGGAAGTAGATTAGTGGTTGCCTAGGGTCTGGGACAAGGACAAGGGGCAGTGACACGGCTAATGGGTCCGGGGTTTCTCTCCAAGGTGACAAAAATGTTCTGAAATTGATTTGGTGAGGGCTGCACAACTCTGAATATACTAAACACACCACTGAATTGTATACATTAAATAGGTAAATTTTATATCATGTGAATTATATACTAGCCCTAACCCTGACTAAAGCTATTTAAAGGGGCATTTAGAAACAAATGCAATGCCAGAATATTAATCTTTTCTTTTTTCTTTTTTTTTAATAAGTCAGCTGAGAGTCTAACACTGTAAATATACATCAATAAACTATAGAGGATCTGTTAAAATCAGATACTGTCACCTCTCTCTCTCTCTTTCTCTCTCTCTCTCTTTGGCTAATCCTCACCCGAGGATATTTCTTCCATTGATTTCCAGATAATGGAAGGGAGGAGAAGGCGGGGTGAAGAGAGAAAGTTATGTGAGAGAGACTCATTGATTGGCTACCTCCTACACATGCCTGACCACGCCCTGGGATCAAACCTGCAACCAGATTTGTGCCCTTGACTGGAATTAAACCCCAAACCCTCTGTGCTCCAGCTGACACTCTAACCACAGAATTACATCAGCCAGAGCTGTCACTTCTCTACCATAACTAACTTCCTTTTATTTTTGCTGTGTATGCTGCTCTTTGATTTGGGGGAATAACACTTTAAAATTTTTCTTTGAGCCGAAACCGGTTTGGCTCAGTGGCAGAGCGTCGGTCTGTGGACTGAAAGGTCCTGGGTTTGAATCCGGTCAAGGGCATGTACCTTGGTTGCGGGCACATCCCCGGTAGTGGGTGTGCAAGAGGCAGCTGGTCAACATTTCTCACTCATCGACGTTTCTAGCTCTCTACCTCTCTCCCTTCCTCTCTGTAAAAAATCAATAAAATATATTTTAAAAAATAAAAATAAAAATTTCTTTGAAGAATAGTTTATTAATTTTGGGAGAGGGGGAGGGGCAGAGGGAAGGAAGGGAGAGGGAGTGTAAAGGGAAGAGGAGCGGGGAGGAAGACACATGTATGTGAGAGTGGAACATCGATAAGCTTGCCTCCTACATGCCCTACCGGGAATTGAACCTGAGGACTTAAAAGTTTTGAACTTTGCAGCTGTGCATCAGTGCCTGGAGAAATATGTAAGTCCTGTAGCTCAGCCTTTGCAGAACTCTGGAAAGAATGTATCGACTGCCTGACATCTGGAAGATCACCATCTCAGACCAATCCAGAAACCAAGAACACAGGACTGATTTTTCTTAAGAGTCCTGGCGAAGCCTCCTGCTGTAGTTACTCTCCGTGGACAGGGCAGTGGGTGGGAGCTATATATCATTCGCATGATACACAGAAGCCGAACGACTGCTGAAGACAAGGGGTTTCAATACACTGTTCTGTCCCTTTTGGTGGATGCTTGAGGCTGTCTGTAACAAAAGCCTTTAAAATTTTTCATGCTGCATGACCAGTCATGATAGTTACACCACATTCTGCAGCAAAAGTAAGATGAAATACTAAGAAAATTAGTCTGAGTATATTATTGCCCTAGATTATGAATTTTTAAAGTCTACATGAAATTTTAAAAATATTTTTTAAAAATATATATTTTATTGATTTTTTTAGAGATGGGAAGAGAGAGGGATAGAGAGTTAGAAACATCGACGAGAGAGAATCATCGATCAGCTGCCTCTTGCACACCCCACTGGGAATGTGCCCTCAACCAAGGTACATGCCCTTGACCGGAATTGAACCTGGGACCTTTCAGTCCGCAGGCTGACGCTCTATCCACTGAGCCAAACTGGTTTCGGCTACATGACATTTTTTTTTAAAAAGCATTACACATGATTAATTCTACTTCTTGGAATTAATCCTAAGGAAGCATTTAATGTTGAACAAGAAGGGATGTCACCATGCAGTTCATCAAACAGGAAAGTCGGTTACCCTGGCCAGGAGGCTCAGTTGGTCAAAGTGTCGTCCCAATACGACAAGGTGCAGGTTCAATTCCAGTCAGGGCACATACAAGAATCAACCAATAAATGCATGAATAAGTGGAACAACAAATTGATGTTTCTTTCTCTATCGCTTCCTTTCTCTCTCCTTCTTTAAAAAAAAAAAATTAAAGACTATGGCACAATAAAATGGTATTTCCCTAATCAAAAATATAATGTAGAAAAGTATCTAGTGATTCAAAAATTGTTACTAAGAGGGGAGAAATCTATAAGAATATATCTAAGAAGGGGAGGGGGCTTGTTAAACAGTTAAACAGGCACCTCTCACTCCCTTGGTTGGCATCCTAATGCTTCTGTCTTAGGGGCCCAGGTCAGTCCCTGCTTTTGTTACCAAGAGAGCAGCCGAGAAGCTCACCTCATAGTCTTTCCTTGGCAGGATCTCATCCTCCTCCTCCTGTGTCTCTCCAAGGATGGTCTAGAAAAACAGATCCACAGAAGGGAGAGCCTTTTAGTGGTTACAAGGAAAAGGAGGCAGAAATGTTTACAGACATCTGCTGCTAGTTTCTAAATTGTCTAGAACCATTGTCACCAATGGGAACAAGATCTCAAAAAAAAACCCAAAAAACACCCACAAAAACACAAAACCCTTTTGGGACAGGAGGTGATGTGGGTGGGGACTCAGCTGAGCTTTTCATCTCTATTGACACATTCTCCAAATAATCACTCTTGTCTTCAGGACACGTCCAAGATGCCCACTGCCAGCTTAAGGGGGGGCGGGGGCGAGGGGTTAGTGTGGGGGTCCATGAAATCAGAAGAGACCTGTCAACTTTGGGGACACAGCAACTCCAGTTTTCCCAGGATGCTTTGCAGGGGAAAGCTGGCTTGTCCATGACCCCGAAAGGCTTAGGGATGGAGAGAGAAAAGGGCCAGCGGCATGAAAGGCTCATTCCGAAAATGCCCGTTTCAAACGCTCAACTCATTTCTGATGGAAATTAAAAAAACACACAAAACCTATGGGATTAACTGAAGCTGGCCTGGATTCTCTTGGATTCCTGGGAGGAGTTATGAGAATAAGACTCCAGACTTGGGCACGGGAAGCAGGGCAGATGGTGCGAGAGCCCGGGATGCGGTGCCCGCACGCACACGCTGCCACCTGCGGGCCCGGCTCGCCCGGCCCCACCTCCGGCGACGCCTCTCCCGGTCCCTTAGCAACAGCCCGGCCCGGCCCGGCCCCCAGCGCCCCCGCCTCACCAGCTCCTCGGGCGTTCGGCTTTCCCGCTCCCCGCAGCAGCAGCACCACCGGCAGCAGCAGCACCAGGACCCCCTGCACCCCGCCATCTTCCTCTTTTTTTTGTTTTTTTTTGCAGCCGCTCCGGACCCCCAGGGCCAACCCCCTCCCACCCGGCCTGCGCCTCACGTGACTGGCCCCCGCAGGGTCACGTGTCCCTCTCGAGTTCGGCGACCGAGACAGGGAGTGGCTGCCGACGGGTGGGGCGACGGACCGCGTCACCGGTCTTGGCGGTGGTGCGGCTCCAAATTACTAGAGCGCTGGGTGCGGCCATGTTGGGGGCGGGGCTTCCTGTCGCCCGCTGGACTGGCTTCCGCCCTCTGGCCCCGCCCCCTTAGCAACAGACTCCGCTGGCCCCGCCCCCTTAGCAACAGACTCCGGCGCCGCCGTCCCGCCCCCTTCGCCTGGGCTCCGCGGCGGCCTGGCAGCTGTGGTTGGCGCGCGTGCTGTGCGGCGCCCGCATCGGGAGGGTGAGTGACGGCGTGGCGTGGGGTACACACACCTGGCATCGGGGGAGGGGGCCCCCCCCACCAGCTGGGGGTCTATGGAGGGCGGTCCGCCCCTCTGGGTGGGGGCTCCCGCCACCTCTGTGAGCTTCTTTCTGGGGACTAGTGTGACCCCCAAAGGCTGTCACCCCCAGCAAACCCCAGTCCTGAAGCAAAAACTCTCTTTTAGTCCCGGCCTGGGCAGATGCCAGACATGAGGCGGCTCTGGAGCCACCTGCGCGCGGGAGGTGTTTTTCCGGCTCCAGACATTTAAACCTGCCCCTCCCACCCCACCCTGGCCTGGGCCGCCGGCACCCATACCTCCCCCACCCCGCACCCCCCGCACCCCCCCGGGCCCATCGCGTCGGGCTGTGCTCAGTTGTGGGCTCCACTGGCCCCCATTGCCCGCCGATTAAGTGCTCAGTGAATGGCAGAAGGCCATTTTTGAGATCAGAGGGACACAGTCCGGCGCTGGCTGTCACGTTACCTTGTGCCGGTCCCAGGAATATCAGGATACCAGTGAAAGGCAGAATCCCACTCTGGTCTTGGGACTGGGACGATGGGATGGGTGGGGCAGAAGGGAAAACAAACCTGTGAACCCACGATTGCAATCCAGGGGTCCAGCTTGGAATGGGTAAGTAGGGGCACAAGGAAGAAGGTTGAAAGGGCTGTGCCCGGCACATATTAGGGATGCAGTAAGTTTTTGTGGAACAAATGAAAGGGCTGATCATTTGTAGGTGGTCCTGTCCCCTCCCCGTCTCTTGATTTTTCCCCCAGCAGTTAATAGGCACTCTCTTAAATTTGTGAGAAATGCCAGCTAGGGGTAGGCCCATCTTGACACTTACCTGTTTCTCTCTCCCACTGGCCACCCTCACTGAGAAGCAGGAGTTTTATGTCAGAACCAAAAAGGGCATCCTTGGGGAGAGCACACATTGGCACAAGCGTTCTTGGTCTGGACTTGACTTCTTTTTTTTTATATATATATATATTTATTTTTTTTATTGATTTTGTACAGAGAGGAAGGGAGAGAGATAGAGAGTTAGAAACATCAATCAGAGAGAGTCACCGATCAGCTGCCTCCCGCACACACCCCCACCGGGGACATACCCGCAACCAAGGCACATGCCCCTGACCGGAATCGAACCCGGGACCCCTCAGTCCCCAAGCCGAAGCTCTATCCACTGAGCCAAACCGGTCCCAGCTGGACTTGACTTCTTAACTTTCGGTGTGTCGCTGTGTGTGATGGCACCTCTGTGTTTTAGGAGAGAGGAGCTTTGGATTTCATTAGTTTCTCCTGACTCTAGGATCCCAGAGTGGTTAAGAACACCATTTTTGCCCGGCTGGTGTGGCTTAGTGGTTGAGCGAGGACCTATGAACCAGGAGGTCACAGTTCGATTCTCAGTCAGGGCACATGCCCCGGTCACAGGCTCGATCCCCAGTGTGGGGCAGGGAAGAAGCAGCCGATCAATTATTCTCATCGTTGATGTTTCTCTCTCCTCTCTTCCTCTCTGAAATCCATTAAAAAGTATCTATAATATATTGTTTGTCTCATTGTTTATTCTTATAAATATATTTCCAGTAGGACATGATCTTAGTCATCTAGGGGAAATGGTGAACAACATAGACTGATGAATAAGAACAGACCCAGAGATAAGGAGCCATGGGTCAGACTGTTGGACCTCAAAGGGAGGGTGGGGATAAAAGGGAGAGACCAAAGGACTTATGTGCATAAATATGAGCCTAACCAGTGGTCGAGGACAATAGGGCGGTGGGGGCATGAGTGTGTGTGGGGGGAGGTTGGAATGGGGAGTTGAGGACAAATATGTGATACTTTAATCAATAAAATTAAATAAAAATATATATATAGCCGGGATCAGTTTGGCTCAGCGGATAGAGTGTTGGCCTGCGGACTGAAGGGTCCCAGGTTCGATTCCGGTCAAGGGCATGTACCTTGGTTGGGCGCATCCCCAGCAGGGGGTGTGCAAGAGGCAGCTGATCGATGATTCTCTCTCATCGATGTTTCTAACTCTGTGTAAAATCAATAAAATATATGTTTTTAAAAAAGAGTGATCCTCAACCCATTACTATATATATATATATATATATATATATATATATATATAATAAAAGCATAATATGCTGTGATCCCTTAACACGACCCGCGTGGTTCAGGGCCCACTCAGGGTCCGGTTTCTGGAGAAGGCCGCACACTGAAATGAAGAGAGAGACTGGAAAAAAGTTAATTTGGGAAAATGGGGGCCAGACGGGAAATCCACCTCTAGTGGGAAGACTAACCGCTCTCTGGCCTTTTACCATTCCTTCTATTGAGATTCTGAAACAAAGACATCTCTTAAGCAGGAAGTTCCAACAACAGAAAATCAACTTACATTTACATATGATTAACAAATTAAAGTTGCCTCAAGCATCACTATCTCAACTAGACAATGAGTTAATAGCTCTGACCATTAGAGCCATCAAGGTCGGCTAGCTCTTTTTACATTTTATCTCCAGTGACTTAGAGTCAATGAGTTAATTGCTCTGACCCTTCAGAGCCATCAAGGTTGGCTAGCTCTTTTTACATTTTATCTCCAGTGATAATGTTAGGTTTTGGTTCCCAGCCTTTCCCCCCAATTCCTTCCTTTAAAAAATCTTGCATTTCCTTACCAGGAATAAACATATAAGAACAAAAAATGTTTGAGTCCCAATTTCAAAGTTCAAGAGTTCTAAGTCTAAGTTTCAATGTCTAAAAGTTTTGAGTCCAAGTTTCAATGTCCAAAAGTTCTTCATGTGTACATGTCACCAATGATATCTGGATGGTGGACAAATGGTGGCGATACAGGTCTGACCGGCTCTGGTTTGGTCCTGGACAACCTGCAGTGACACACAGCTGCTGACTGCTGGCAGGGCAAGGTGTCGTCAGCGTCCTCCGTGTCTGGACTGTTTCTCCTCCTGTCTTCATGGCTGGAGCATTCCTGCTAATTCCTCTGTTGCAGGAATCCACATGGTCTTGGAGTTTTCTGAAAATATACAAACATATCTCGACCAAAATTAATAAAGGAATCTTTTCTATAAATTTTACTTGGGATACTTTTAATTTTTTGCCCAAACAATTTTTCTTTCACTTATTTTGATACTATGTGTGTTTTTCGTGGCTGTCTTACTGTTATCATTACAAATGAGAATTGGTTTTCAAAAGAAGAAAACTTTTTCTAGATGTAATTTACTTACAGGATATTTTTTTCCCTCATGGTATTTTTCCACTATCCCCCTTTTTTCTATTTAATTATTAGGAGGCTTTTGGGAAAAAAAATCTATGACTGCTTTAGGGTTTATTGTATGTTAAACCATTTTACCATGAAATAGACTACCAATAGAAATTTTGGTTAATACTTTAGGAACAGCCTGTTGTACAATTAATTTTCTTGAATATTAACTCATTTCATTTAGCCAATTTAAATTAATCTGAAAACTTGACTATTATACTGTCAAATTTAATACTTTAACAACAATTTTAGTAATTACTCTGTAAAAATTAATGGAAAAGATTATATGCATCCTTGAGAAAGCCCTGAGCACTCGTAGATTTAGGCTGGATTTAGATATAGGACAGTCGCCATCAGCCACTTCTCTGTTGCTTGGGTCTCAATATGAGCTATGCCAAGTCTCTTGTTTGTAGCTGAGTCTCAATCTGAGCTGGGTATGGGAAGCGTGAAGCAGCCATGGGGCAGGAGACATCCCTCAAAAGGGCGAGTGTTCAAGCCCCTACAGCGTTGGGGGGGGTGAGGATCTGTGCCCCACCTCTGTTGGCCCCCAAGTCCTCTCCTGATGGCCCTTTGCAGCTGTGCCTGTCTTAGGTTGTCCCTCCCTTGAGGAATCTTACTTGTCATTGGCTAACCAGCCATCCTCCGGGGCCAAGCAGGGTGATGTGAGGTTCAGTTGTCTCCTTGGTAGCCTATGCCCCTATGGCCTCCATGCCCATGTGAAAGAAAAAGCCACATGCTAATCTGACAAGCTCAGGGAAGGCCTGCGTGGCAGTCTTGCAAACCCAGAGACCTAAGATAACCACAAAAGATGGTTTGAAAATTAAATATCTAACAGGTTATAGTAGGTAGTCATGTCCCAGATATTTTCCCAGACAAAGATCAACTTTGATCTTTTTACTGAGCCCATTTGCCTTTTTGCCTCTAAGATAACATATCTGTGAGATGTCTGGGTAACTTGTAACTTCCCTTTTTCCGGAACCCCTGGGGAACAACCAAATGTGGTGGGCGCCAGGATAGATGCCTCAAATTCCTTCTTTATCATGTTAATTGTTCTGCACTCACCTGAGTACACGTCCATCATTTTACTTTTTATCCAATCCCAGGAGTTTCCCACCACTTTGCTTTCTCCCGCCTCCTTACTCCATCACCAATGAATTTCATGTAACCCATCTATGTCCCTCCTTTGATTTCGGTGCGTTAACGAAAAAACCATTGAAACCTGTAAAGAATTTTTAAAAGAGTTTATTTGAGCCAAAATTGTCGACAATTGCCGGGAAGCAAAACCTCAACGGATTGAGATAATGCTCCAAAGAATGGTGGGTTACATTTCTCTATTTATACACCGAAATCAAAGGAGGGACATAGGTGGGTTACATGAAATTCATTGGTGATGGAGTAAGGAGGCGGGAGAAAGCAAAGCGGTGGGAAACTCCTGGGATTGGATAAAAAGTAAAATGATGGACGTGTACTCAGGTGAGTGCAGGAACAATTTACAAGATAAAGAAGGAATTTGAAGCATCTGTCCTGGCGCCCACTACATTTGGTTGTTCCCCAGGGGCTCCGGAAAAAGGGAAGTAACAAGTTACCCAGACATCTCACAGATATGTTATCTTAGAGGCAAAAAGGCAAACGGGCTCAGTAAAAAGATCAAAGTTGATCTTTGTCTGGGAAAATATCTGGGACATGACTACCTACTATAACCTGTTAGATATTTAATTTTCAAACCATCTTTTGTGGTTATCTTAGGTCTCTGGGTTTGCAAGACTGCCACGCAGGCCTTCCCTGAGCTTGTCAGGTTAGCATGTGGCTTTTTCTTTCACAGGTGTATAAATAGAGAAATGTAATCCACCATTCTTTGGAGCATTATCTCAATCCGTTGAGGTTTTGCTTCCCGGCAATTGTCAACAGTTTTGGCTCAAATAAACTCATTAAAAATTCTTTACAGGTTTCAATGGTTTTTTCGTTAACACCCAGTACCTGCCTTGGGATCCCCTCGCCTGCTGGCAGGGCCCCGGCATTGATCACATATCTTGGGGAACCCAGGTTTCTTCTCCAGGGAGGTCCCAGTTCATGCCATTGTGCGAGAGATGGATCCATGGTACCAGCCACTGTGAGGCTTTAACCTCAGCATGAATTGAAAACTGAAGCAACAGCTGTGGGCAACTGGATTGTGACAAGAGGGTCCCTCTTTGCAAATAAGGCAAGAAAGGCCAATATAGAATGCTCAAGTACCTTCCCAGTGAGGCCTTCCACACAGTGGAAGGGATTAAATCCTTTCATGTCCTTTTAAATTGCTGCCAAACATTCAAAAATTAGATTTTTAATTTTGTTTGGAATAATTGTATAATATGCTGTTGTAAAATATCGAAAATTATAATGACATTGTAGAATAATACCATGCAAGGATATTCTTTGTTCTAAGCCAATGGCAATTCAAATTCAACCTGGCTGTCAATTTCTTTTTGTATAGACAAGGTCTTAGTTACATTCTCTGCACCTCTCCCAGGAGCAAGTAGTGATATTCCTCTACTTTGGTGCAAGCCAGAAACCTCTCTTTAATTTTTTATACACAAAGGAGCATTGGTTTGATTTTGTGTCATACAAAAAGGGAAGCTGGGTGGCAACACCTGTGTAATTATACTTCCTTGCCCCACCCATTTTCCTCCTGGATGACCAAGGTGTTCAGTATTATTGGTGACTACATTAGGCAAGGGATCAGCCCACATAAGGGCTTTTACCCATGAACGGTCAGGAACATAAGTCCTAAACACTTCCACATTTCTCCCAGCTAATATTACCGTACAGATGAATACCGCTTAACATGGCAAGAAAGACATTCTCAGGTGTCAGGCATCTGTACCGTCTTCTTCATCATGCCCCAGGTGTTCTCCGGGCTGTTTGGTGTCCGGCTCGTCGTCCTGCTCATCTTCAGTGGACTGCTTGGAGTCACTGCCCTCTGTAGCTGGAGTAGTTGATTGTCTGCAGCTGCATGGCTCCAGATGCAAGGTCCTCCTTAGTCTGGCTAGTTTCTCTCCTGGATCCCTGTTGCAGTTTAATATTTCTAGCAGGAATCCACACTGGTTTGGAAAAATTTTCTGGAAATATACAAGCATACCCTCTGCCAAAGGTTAATAATGGATCAGGTCCCTTCCATAAACCAGATTCGGGATCCTTCCATTTAACTAGACCATTTTCTTTTGTTTTACTCTGATGCCGATGTATTTCCATAGGCGTCCTTCCTTCATCATCACAAGTGAAAAAGTTTAAAGTAATTAAGGCTTGGTGCAGACTACCCGCGGGTGATTTCTCCATCATCCCACCTTTTTGTTTTTCAAGTTGGGATTTTAGCCGCTGATGCTGTCGTTCAATAATGGCCTGTCCTTGGGAATTATATGGTATTCCTGTAATATGCTGGATTTTCCACCTTTTACAAAATTCCTGGAATTGACAGCTTGTGTAAGCAGGCCCATTATCAGTTTTAATAATTTTTGGAATTCCCATGACGGCAAAAGCAGCTAGGCAATGATTAATGACCTGTTTTGCCGTTTCTCCTGTAGATGCAGTAGCCCATAGGACTTTTGAAAAGGTATCTACGGAGACATGTAATGCCCCAAGGCGTCCAAAGGAATTATAATGCGTTACATCCATTTGACAGATATGGTCTTTTAGCAAACCTCTGGAGTTGACTCCTGTGTTAGGCCCTTGAGGTAGATGTAACATGCAAGTTGGACACTCCTTAATAATCTGTTTTGCCTATTGTCGAGTGATTGAGAATTGTTTAGACAACATTTTGGCAGGCTGATGTAAAAGCTGATGAGATTCTAAGGCTTCTTTCAATAAAGCAACCAGTTGATCAGCCTGTGCATTTCCTTTTGTTAAAGGACCAGGTAAGACCCTATGAGCCCTGATATGAGTGATATAAAAAGGATATTGTCTCTGTTGTACAATCTGCTGAACTTGTTTGAATAGTAAAAATAAACTTTAGTCACTAAGCCATTTCAACCTGGCAGTTTCAATTCTATTCACTAAGTTTGCAGCTTAAAGGAATCAGAGACAATTTTAAGAGGCTCTTGGAAATCCTGCAATGCAGCCTTAATAGCTTCTAGTTCAATTCTTTGTACAGAATTGACTGGTCAGTATGACTCGGTCTGAATCTATTGTATGATAGGCAGCTTTCCCATTTGATGATCCATCAGTAAAAACAGTTAAAGCTCCAGGAATAGGTTCCTGCCTAGTATTTTTTGGTATAATGATGGATGTATTACATAAAAATTGTAATAATTTATCTTTTAATAGATGACAGCTAAGTTCCCCTGAATATCCACTTAACCAACATTTCTAATTGCTTCCCAGTGAGTGGGAGGTAGATACACTGGGGCTCTTCCCCTCTAAGCTGTTTACAACGTTTCCTAATTTGAAATAATAATTGGGCCAATAATTCTACATATGTAACTGCAGTTTTAGAGGATTGATGTCCTAGGTGGACCCATTCAATAATGGCAGGAGAATTTTTATTTTGAAAGATGATTCCAGTGGGACTATTTGCAGTAGGGTTAATTTGTCCCAATAAAGGCAATTCGGGCTGTACCCGTGCTACTTGGGCTGAGGAAATTGCCTGCTCAACCCTTAGCAACTCATTCCTAGCTTCATCAGTTAAAGTTCGGGGAAAAGAAAGATTAGAGTCACCTCTAAGTAAACTAAATAAATTTGTCATTTCTCCTGTAGATATCTTCAGATAAGGTCTTAACCAGTTAATGTCTCCTAATAATTTCTGAAAGTCATTTAAAGTTTTAAGACAATCTTTTCTTATCTCCACCTTCTGAGGCCTAATGCTTTGGTTTTCAATTGTGATTCCCAGATATTGGAAAGGTATTTCTTTTTATACCTTCTCTGGAGCAATTCTTAAGCCCCACTTAGGGAGCTCCTCTTCTAATTGGGAGAACATGGCCAAGGTCTGTTCCTCCCGTGGGCTTGCTAAGAGCAAGTCATCCATGTAATGAATAATGTAACATTGGGAATATTTGTCCCTTAAAGGCTGAACAGCTTGAGCCACATATTTTTGACACAAAGTAGGGCTATTGGCCATTCCTTGAGGTAAAACCTTCCATTGATATCTTTTCATAGGCTCTATATTATTAATAGATGGCACTGAAAATGCAAATCTCTTTTTATCTTGAGGTGCCAAGGGAATTGTGAAAAAACAACCCTTAAGATCTACTGCTATGAGGGACCAATTTAAAGGGATTTGTGAAGGCGCTGGAAGTCCAGGTTGTAAAGCTCCCATAGTATGCATAGTAGCATTAACAGCTCTAAGATCATGTAACAATCGCCATTTCCTGTTGCCTTTTTAGGGATTGTAAATATAGGCGTATTCCAGGGACTATTGGAAGGTTCTATGTGGCCAGCCTCTATTTGTTCTTGTATTAATTCATGAATTTTACTTAATTTCTCTTTGGTTAATGGCCACTGATCCACCCATACAGGTCTATCATCTTTCCATTGTATAGGATCAGCATGAGGGTGAGGAGACTGAGCAGTGACCGCTCCTAAAAAGGTTGATATCCTATTTGAGTTATGAACTTCTTTCCTTTGCCAGTAACAATACATGCCTGTAAACCTTCTAAAATATCCCGGCCCCATAAGTTGACTGCAATTCCAGAGGTGACGTAGGGCTGAAACCATCCTGTCTGTCCTTCCTCATCTTGTCACCTTAACACTGCAACACTACGTTGTGTGTCATTAGGAATTCCTACCCCCTTAACTGAGCCCATAGCTTCTACCATGGACCAACTTGGAGGCCAGAACTCTTTGCTGATAAGACTTCCATCAGCTCCAGTGTCCACTAGACCCCTAAATTGTTTTCCTCTCTCCTTAAATTAATCATAGGACGGTTTTTGCTAATTTCATGTATCCAATAGATGTCTGAGCTTGCCAATCCTTGCATTCCTCTTTTCCTATTTAAAGCCTCACCTTGCTGAATGTAAGGTAGAAGAAATATCTGAGCAATTCTTTGTCCTACAGTAATTTGCATAACATGATTACATTCTAGTATAACTTTAACTTCTCCTTCATAGTCTGAATCAATGACTCCAGGCAGGACAGTTAGTCCTTTTAGAGTGTTTCCACTCCTCCCTAAAATTAATCCTAAAGTTCCCATTGGTACAGGTCCCCAAATTCCTGTAGGAATAGCTTGCCGAGCCATATCGGGGGTCAAAGTGACCGCTATAGTGCTGTTAAGATCCAGGCTTGGGCTTCCTGGGGTTGCTCGGATGAGGGAATCCACTATGGGCCTTGGAGGGCAGATTTCCCCTATTGATGATGGGGCTGGGGGTCGCCCCTCTGGCCATTTTCCGGTAATTGACCATGCCCTCTATCTTGATCTAGAGGCTGCCCATTTCTATGAAATTTTGATCTACACTGACTGGCCCAGTGGTTCCCTTTCTGACATCTAGGACACCGAGAGACTGAATCTGGAGGCTGAGTGTTTATGCCTCTCCCTAGCCTTCTCGGTTGCCTGCATTCCTTCTGAAAATGTCCTCCTTTTCCACATTTATAACACCTCTTATTTCCACTTGTTACTGCAGCAGCAAGTAAATTCGCTTGAAAAGTGCTTGATCCTACATTCTGACATGCTTGGATCATTTCTGTAATGGTACTATTTTTTCTCAAAGGCATCAGGCATTTCTTACAATAAGCATTGGCATTTTCATAAGCTAATTGTTGGATTAAAATATCTCCTGCTGCCTCATGTTGAATCTGTCGTCTTGTGGCTCGAGTGAGACGAGCCACAAAATCAGACGATCCACAAAATCAGAAAATGCCTCTAAAGGTCTTTGCATACATTTACTAAAAGATCCCTGTGGATCTCCTTTTGTTGGTAAAGCATACCAGGCTTTCCTACCACAAAGTCTAATTTGCTCATACGCCTGTTGCACATAACGTAGCTGATTTTGTATATCCATATACTGTCCCAGTCCTGCCGGCATTTCATAAGTTATTTGAGCATTTGGCCCTCCGTTTGCGCGGGCTTGCTCTTGACATTTTTCCAAAAATTCTCCTTTCCATAGTAAATAATCTCCTCCATCCAGAGTTGCACGAGCCAGAGAATACCAATCATAAGGAGCTTAGAATGCTTCAGAAATACTCTTCACAATTTCTCTTGTAAAAGGAGCCGGTGGACCATTTTGAACAACGCTTTCTCGCAAAGCCTTTATCATTTTAAAGTCAATTTTTTCATGGTGTCTTATTATCCGATTTTGGACCTGTGGGTCAGCTACTTGTACAACAGGAAAAGCAAGCCTTTCTTCCACAGACATGTCCTTCATTCCTTTTCTGATGGCTCTCCGTATAGATGACTCTATTGGTGGTGAATTAAATGTTCCAGGATTAGGACAGGTAAGTGGAGGGGGCCGTAAAGGCCATTCCTCCAAGTTTTCTTCCTCCTCCTCTCTGGGAGGAGCAGAGGGAAGCAGACGAGGAGCGTCCTCCTCAGCCTCTCTAAAAGGCTCTAATGAGCTAGATACCGCGTTCCCCACGGAAAGACAATTTTTCTGAGGTATCTTTTTTTCCTGCTGCTAAGCCCCTTTTCTTCAAATTTTTTACCGCCTTTTGCCAAACACTCAAGATCTAATGTGCCTTCTTCAGGAAACAAAGGGTTATATCCTATAACATCAAACAAAACTATAAAAGAATACCTTCTGAAACTTTTAATTCTTTAAGCATACAAATCAAAATTCTATAATAAAATTTACTTTATTTTTAATAACCTAATTCTTCCTCATTAGCCTGGTTAAAAAGGATGTTCCCACCCTACTTACAGTTCACGACTCTGCAGCTGGCTGTGGCCTTTTGAGTGCGGTGAATTTCCCTCACCTTTTCAAGGTGAATTTTCCACACCTTTTCTTGGTGTATTTTTCCTCCTTCTCTCTAGGCGAAAAATACCTTCTCCTCCAGAAGTCCCGAGTTGAAGGCACCAGATGTGGGATCCCTTAACACGACCCGCGTGGTTCAGGGCCCACTCAGGGTCCGGTTTCTGGAGAAGGCTGCACATTGAAATGAAGAGAGAGACTGGAAAAAAGTTAATTTGGGAGAATGGGGGTCAGGCGGGAAGTCCACCTCTAGTGGGAAGACTAACCACCGTTCTAGAACGGCCTTTTACCATTCCTTTTACTGAGATTCTGAGACAAAGACATCTCTTAAGCAGGAAGTTCCAACAAGAGAAAATCAACTTACATTTACATATGATTAACAAATTGAAGTTGCCTCAAGCACCACTATCTCAACTAGACAATGAGTTAATAGATCTGACCCTTCAGAGCCATCAAGGTCGGCTAGCTCTTTTTACATTTTATCTCCAGTGACAATGTTAGGTTTCGGTTTGGCAATATGCTAATTAGACCAGATGACCAAATGACCTTTTGGATGACCTTACAGATGAAGCTGAGGCTGCAAGGGCTAAGCCCTGTGCACGAATTTTGTGCACTGGGTGTGGGGGGAGGGGGTCCCCTCAGCTCAGCCTGCACCCTCTTGCAGTCCTGGAACCCCTTGGGGGATATGGCCTGTGGGGAGTGGGTTTAAGCTGGTAGTCGGACATCCCCCAAGGGGTCCTTAGCACCACCATCACTGTGCTTGCCAGCCGTGAGCCTGGCTTCTGGCTGAGCAGCACTCTCCTTATGGGAGCGCACTGACCACCAGGGGGCAGCTCCTGCATCGAGCACCTGCCCCCCTGGTGGTCAGTGCACATCATAGTGACCGGTTGTTCACCATTCAGTCAATTTGCATATTAGGGTTTTTTTTTAATATATATATATATATTTTTTAAAAATATATATTTTATTTACTTTTTTTTTTTTTAACAGAGAGGAAGGGAGAGAGGGATAGAGATCTAGAAATATCGATGAGAGAGAAACATCGACCAGCTGCCTCCTGCATACCCCCCCACTGGGGATGTGCCTGCAACCAATGTACATGCCCTTGACCAGAATCGAACCTGGGACCTTTTGGTCTGCAGACCAATGCTCTATCCACTAAGCCAAACCGGTTTCGGCAGGGTTTTATTATATAGGACTATTTATTATACGAAATTTGTGCACGGGGTGGGGGGTGGGTGTCCCTCAGCCCAGCCTGCACCCTCTCCAATCTAGGACCCCTCAAAGGATGTCTGACTGCCTGTCGGACATCCCTCTCACAATCCAGGACTGCTGGCTCCCAACTGCTCGCCTGCCTGCCTTCCTGATTGCCCCTAACCGCTTCTGCCTACCAGCATGATCACCCCCTAACCACTCCCATGCCAGCCTGATTGGTGTCTAACTGCTCCCCTGCCAACCTGTTTGCTACCAACTTCCCTCCTCTGCCTGCCTAGTCACCGCTAACTGCCCTCCCCTGCCTCCAACTGCCCTTCCTTACAGGCCTGGTCCCTCTCAACTGCCCTCCCTTGTAGGCCTGCTACCTCCCAAATACCCTCCCCTGCTGTCCATCTGTGGTGGCCATCTTGTCACATGGGGGCAGCCATCTTTGACCACAATTATTGTGTGTTGGAGTGATGGTCAATCTGCATATTACTCTTTTATTAGATAGGATAGAGGCCTTGTACATGGGTGGGGGCTAGCTGGTTTGGCCTGAAGGGTGTCCCAGATCAGGGTGGGGGTTCCCTTGGGGCGTGGGGTGGCCTGGGTGAGGGTACTGTGGTGGTTTGCAGGCCAGCCACGCCCCTTAGTGACCCAAACAGAGGCCTTGGTATCTGGAATTTATTTACCTTCCACAATTGAAGCTTTGTAGCCTGGAGTGGAGCCAAGCCTCCTGCTCACTCCATTGCTGCCAGCCATTTCTGTTTGGATTTGTTAACCTTCTATAATTGAAACGTTGTAACCTTAAATGGAGGCCTAGGCCAGCAAGGGCAGGCGGAAAGCTTGGCTTCCTTCATTGCCTGGGAAACCCAAGCCTCCCTCCTACTCTCTGTGGCTCTAGCCATCTTTGTTTGGTTTATTTGCATACTCGCTCTGATTGGCTGGTAGGTGTAGCAGAGTGGTGGTTAATTTGCATATTACTTTTTTATTAGGTAGGACTAGAAAAAAAAAAGAACACCAGCTTAACAGTGGATGCGGCCTAAAAAGAATGAACTTGGCCGGATTGTTCCTCTGATTTCCTATCACCACACACTCATCTGTTTGCACATAGTTGTGCAAGAGTAATGTTCTGTTTTTAAGTATTTGACTTATTTTCCCCACTAAACTGCCCAGTGGCACCGTGCCCTCTGTTGGCCTGCCTGTGGTTGCCATGGCGCAGAGCTTGGGAAGTGTGTCTGAGCAGTCACTACAACTAGTTTCACTGACCTCAGTGGTGTGTGTTAGTGGTGGTGTACCTGGAAGGCAGCCTTTGCTCTTAAATTTTTTTTTTTAATTTATTGGGGTTAATGAATTGGTTAATGAAGTTATATAGATTTCATCTGTACATTGTACTGGGTTTTCATCACCCCAAGTTAAGTCTCCTTCATCGGGTAGCCTTTATTCTGACTCGGGTCTGGCTACTTTTGGGACCCAACCAATTACCAAGTTCTAAGGCACGACCTAGTCTTTTCGGAGTAGCAGGAATTCAGGGGGAATCTGGCTGCTTTGTCAAGCCCTCGCCTCTTCCCTCCCTCACACAAACTGTCCCAGGCGGCAGGTGACGGCCCGGGCAGGACAGGATCAGCTCCTTCTTCTGTGGGGAGTGATCCAGTGACCCCGAACGTCTGCTGGCCTCCTCTCCACGCCCACAGCCTCTGGCCTGAGGCGTCCTCCTTTTATCTGCCTCCTACAGCGGGAGCCTCAGCCCTCCCTCCGCCCGGAGGCCTCGCCCCCGCCTCCCTCTCTCCCTCTCGCAGGCCCCAGCTCTAACTCGGAGCTCTTCCTCTGTGGCCGCTCCGCCCATGAGGGAAACACCCGCGGGGAAGTTTTCTGTTGCCAGCCCAGCCTGGGTCTCTCAGCTGGCCGACATGGACCTTCCAAACCCCGAGGTGCTCCCAGCCGGGCACTGCTGCCCGTCCCTGGGAACGCGGGCCCGGGAGGCTGGCATCGTGAGGTTCTCAGTGCCTCCCTCCATCAGGTAGCTGCCGCTGGAGGGACGTGTTTCTGTACGGGAGGGGCTGTCATGCTCGGAGGAGTCGGGTAGCAGCAGGGGGAGAAGCTTTGAGTGAGTCTGCGGTGTGCGTCTTAGCAGTGGCGTGTGAGCCAGCCGGTAGGGGCCTTCTCACCCCCACCCTGCGGGGGAAATGCAGTCGCTGTCGTTTGACCCTGTCCCTCGGGGGCTTGGCTGCCTGTCTGCCGGCCTCTGACGCCCCCTGCCCCCACCCTGTGTAGCAGGCACTCGGCCATGGTGAACGAACCCAGAGGGAACGGCGGCCCCAACCCCCGCTCGGAGGGCGGCGGCGGCGGCGTGGAGAGCTCCAAGGACGGCTCGAGATGCTCCTCGCCGGGGCTGGACCCCGAGCGGCACGAGAGACTCCGGGAGAAAATGAGGCGGAGGATGGAGTCCGGGGACAAGTGGTTCTCTCTGGAATTCTTCCCTCCGCGGACCGCACAGGCCGCTGTCAATCTCATCTCGAGGTGAGTGGGCGTGAGGCTCAGGAGCAGGGCCAGGTGAGGAGGGGCGGGTGGCGGGAAGAGGCCCCCGAGGGGGCGCAGGAGCACACGCGGGGGCGCAGGAGCACACGCGGGCTCCGTGGTTGGACCTACAGCTTCGCAGTTGTCGGTAAGCGTCCCCCCCCAAACCTCGAGGGTGGTAGACACACTCCACACTGGGATAAAAATGTTGAGGACGTAAGCTGGATCGTGAGTGTCGTTTTAGGAAGTGGCAAAGCGGCATCTCGTAGAGCTTTTGGATCGTGCCTCTTGAAATCTAGAAATGCCAACTGAGTTACGTTAGCACTTTCTGAATCGCAGTTCCTTTTATTTTTTTTAAGTTTACCTATGCTTTTTCCCACTTTCGCTTCTCGTGTGTAGTTCCCCAGGCTTGACGTTGAAGGCAGGAGGATGTTTAAATACCTCGTTAAATAGCTTGTAACACGGCTCGTACACACACACACCCACACACCCACACACACACACACCCGCCTCTTGAGTCTGGTTCCTGGTTCTGTGGCCTCGCTCTGCAGCGCTGCCTGCTGTACCAGGATGGGGGGAGGGGCAGCATGATTCACACTGGTGTCTGCTGACCCTCTTCGCTCGTGTTCCTGGAATGAGGCCCTGCTTGCCACCCTTGAGGGTTCTCCAGGCCTCGCCCAGTGCCCTGAACTCACCCATGTAACAAATATGCCAGCCCTGGGAAGTCTACAGTACTGCTTTTACACGGTTATATTGTTGTATATTACCTCCACAACAGTGATCCTAACGCTAGCAGCTCACCGTGTACCAGGCCCTGTTCTAAGAGCGGTCGCAGAGGGTTATTATCAAGTGGGTACTGTTTTCTGTCACGTTGTAGAAACGAGGGAAAGGAGATTAATTTCCCCAAGGTCGCACGGCTAATAAGTAGCAAAGTCAGGCTGTGAATGCCCGTCAGTCTGATGCCAACCTCCTGTGCTGTTTCTCTAAGTCCGGGACCCCATGAAAGGTGGGGAAGGGTGGTGTGCCCCCAGGGACCCCCCCCCTCTTCAGAGAGAAACTCCCAACAGGTTTGACCAGATGGGGGCAGGTGGCCCCCTCTTCATAGATGTGACCTGGCACCCGGCAGGGGACCCCGGCTCGGACAAGGAGACCTCCTCCATGACGATCGCCAGCACTGCCGTCAACTACTGCGGCCTGGAGACCATGCTGCACATGACCTGCTGCCGGCAGAGCCAGGAGCAGGTCACGGGCCACCTGCACAAGGCCAGGCGGCTGGGCCTCAAGAACATCCTGGCCCTGAGAGGAGGTGAGGCGCCCTGCCCGGCGGGAGCCCAGTCAGGAGAGCCTCCGGTGCCTGGTAACCCCCTGCCCCGGCTTCATGGCTTCATCCATCCCTGGTTGCACCCAGCTCTTGGCACCATCAAGACGGCGGCGCTGGCACTTGTCCCGGGAGTGGAACTAGCTGCCTGCGCCTCTGGCCGCAGCCTGACGGGAGGGGTCGTGTGGCTTGTGCTCCCACGACAAGCCCACTCCTCACTAAGATGAGTGGGGGGAATTCTCCCAGGAGAGAAGAGCTCCAATAGGGTGGGACGGCGAGCAGTGGGGCTGGTTGGGTGAGGGCAGGCACCCAGGTTTGAGTGGGGGTGGGGGGGGTGTGTCTCAGATGCTCCAAGCTAAGCTGAGAACAGCATCTGTCCGCTGCTCAACAGTGCCAGCCCAGAGCCCACAGTCAGTGCTTGGCACATGTCTGACAGGCTGGGCCCTGTCTCCCCTGCCGCTGTTTACCAGGAGCGAGGCTAGCAAGCGGAGACCCCAGTTTGAATAGCACGAGGGCTCTGCCTTTGAGGAGCTCGGTCCTGGGTGTAGGGGGAGGGAGGAGGAACAGAAAAGCTAGCTGCAGCCGAAACCGGTTTGGCTCAGTGGTAGAGTGTCGGTCTGCAGACTGAAAGGTCCCAGGTTCGATTCCGATCAAGGGCATGTACGTTGGTTGCGGGCACATCCCCGGTAGGGGGTGTGCAAGAGGCAGCTGGTTGATGTTTCTCCGACATTTCTAGCTCTCTATCCCTCTCTCCCTTCCTCTCTGTAAAAAAATCAATAAAATATATTAAAAAAAGAAAAAAAAAGAAAAGCTAACGGCAGACCCGTGAGCCTCGGTGACCATGACCTTCACCAACCCTGCAGACCCCGTCGGCGAGCAGTGGGAGGAGGAGGAAGGCTGTTTCCGCTATGCCACAGACCTGGTGAAGCTGATCCGCAGCGAGTTTGGCGACTACTTCGACATCTGTGTAGCCGGTGAGTGGCGGCCCGGCGGGTGGGGCAGGCACGGAGTTCACCTGCATTCAGTCCAGGGTGCGGTAACCCCGTGATTGCGGGCCTGAGCCTGTGGCGGAGGAGAGCAGGGCAGAGCTGGATTAGTGCCCTGACTCAGCCTTCTATCATCCGCTCTCTGCCCAGGCTGCCACCACCCTGAAGGTTCTGTTTCTCTGCCCTTTCATGTTCTTAGCCTGCTCTTCTTTAAAACAAAAGAGGAGCCGAAACCGGTTTGGCTCAGTGGATAGAGCATCGGCCTGAGGACTGAAGGGTTCCGGGTTCGGTTCTGGTCAAGGGCATGTACCTTGGTTTTGGGCACATCCCCAGTGGGAGGTGTGCAAGAGGCAGCTGATCGATGCTTCTCTCTTATCGATGTTTCTAACTTTCTATCCCTCTCCCTTCCTCTATGTAAAAAAATCAATAAATATATATATATATATTTTTTTTTTAAAAAAGAGTATTTATTAGGAGGCAGAGAATTGCAGAACCCAAGGCCAGAAAACCGCACCAGACCTCACTGGGTGCTGGAGCCAGGAGGCCGGCAGAAACCAAGCTCTCCCTGGCCGGTATGGCTCAGTTGGTTGAGCGTCATCCTGGTCCCATTCCTGGTCAGGGCACATGCTTGGTTGGGGGTCGATCCCGCTCGGGGTGCATACGGAGGCATACAGGTGGATGGTTCTTTCTCATACCTTTCCCTTCCTCTAAAAAGCAGCAAAAACTTATTTTAAAAAAATTTCTTTTAAAGAAACCAAGGCCCTCAATCTCTTTAGGGTCATGGACCCCCATCTCTGCCTCCGGCTGCACAACTGCTCTTGAGGGCACCTGGTCAGTTCCACTTCCACTAATGGCCCAGACTGATTGCAGGCCTCAATGTCAATGCCATATTCTAGGAGAATCGGATCAGCTGAATTTAGTTCCACTGGCTCCAGCCAGGAGGCAAGGTTTCCCTGCTGGAAACGGTTTGGGGGGCCTTCCCTCCTACCCCACTAGCGGGGATGGCCTCCAGCTTCTCAGATAGGGGCTTGGGTATGGGGAGGCACGTGCCCGGGACACAGGAGGTCTGGGGATTCATTGGTGCATCATCTTGGCATGACATTTTTTCCTTTCAAATATTTTGGGGAAAATCATTTTTTATATTAAACAAAGCCACATGATGGAGTAGTATATCGAAAGTGACCCGAACTTTAAAAAATAAGCCATGTGGTGTCAGTGAAACTACTCTTTGTAACTTTGGGTTTCACCCCAGCCCTACCTACAGAGCAGCTTGGCTTCCCACCAGCGTAGGTCTTAGGCCTGCCCGGGGCCCTGACCTCGGGCTGAGCAAGCCAGCGTTCTGCCTGAAGCTTCATCGAGGCCTGCAGTCTTCCTGTGCGGGCCGGGCTAAGGGAGCGCAGACATTTACCAGTGGTCGACAAACTGCCTTAGGGGAAAAATACTTAAAAAAACATTTTACTAACGCACTAATGTCTTTAACATGAAGTCAAAACTTCTGGGTAAGGGTAATGCCTTACGCAGTGGTCGGCAAACTCATTAGTCAACAGAGTGGCAAACCGCGGCTCGTGAGCCGCATGTGACTCTGATTTAGGCAAAGTGGTCAGAGAGTTCCCTGAGCCAGTGAGGAGGAGCCCAGGAACACACTCCCGCACCCAGGCATTTCCGGGTTCCGTCGTGTGTCCCTGGCATGTGGGGATCCCAGCTGTGCCAGTGTTCTGCTCCCTGCTTAGTGGGGCTGCTTGGTCCCTTGTCAGGCAGCCTCTGGCTAACCCTGGTTCTGCCGTGAGAAGCATCAGAGAATATGAACTTGACCAGGATGGCCCTTTGGCCACTTAGAAATAGTTACTATTAAAAAATAAATAAAAATAGTTACTATAGTCTCGTCATTCTTCAAGCAGAACGCCGAGCTTTCTGACTTTCCACTATCTTGGACCTCTGAGTAATTTTGATGTTTTATTTTTTGTGTGTATCCTGTTTTTTTTTTTGGTGTGTGTGTTTTTTAGTAAATTTAATGTTAAAAGCGCTGCCCAACTGCTGAGCGGGCGTTCTCTCCCTCAGGGCCTACCAAGCACGGGCTGGCTTGCCTGGCTGCTTGCAAGGGACATGAGGCAGGACAGTGTGGGGTTCGCAGCAATCTGCTCCCACGTGGGGGGTGGCTCTGAGCCACCGCTCACCAAGCGTCATCTCCTGGGGGAGGGGGACGTCAGCCGTGAGCCCAGCTCCTCACCGTTTCTACCCGTCCACGCTCTGGTGGTGCGAGGTCCGAGCCCGGGACCGTGGCGGCAGAGAGCAGAGCGTGCTGCCAGCTCGCTGGTGTCTCCCTCAGTCACCTTGGAGCCGGCCTCTCTCACCGCCGTCCTGTTGACAGGTTACCCCAAGGGCCACCCGGACGCGGAGAGCTTGGAGGACGACCTGAAGCACTTGAAGGAGAAGGTGGATGCGGGGGCCGACTTCATCATCACCCAGCTTTTCTTCGAGGCGGACACGTTCTTCCACTTCCTCAAGGCTTGTTCCAGGATGGGCATCAGCTGCCCCATCCTCCCCGGCATCTTCCCTATTCAGGTGAGGGGCCCGGGCGGGCCGGGGCCCGGGGCCAGGCGCTCAGTTCGTGGTCAGGTTCTGGGCGCTCCATGGATTTCCTGGCAGATGTCCTCTCACCACCCCATTTTGGTTACCTCCAGTTCCCCCCTTCCCCAAAACCAGCAACAACACCTGGCTTGCACATGGCTTACTGACAAGTGTCACTGCAAGGAATCATCATAACTCTCACCCTAAATTTTTATTATGTCACTGTTTCTGAAACTCGGCTGTCATCACCATCATTGGATAAGCTTTTTCTTTTTTTAAAAAAAAAAAATATATATATATATATATATATATATATTTTATTGAATTTTTACAGAGAGGTAGGGAGAGAGATAGAGAGCTAGAAACATCGATGAGAGATAAACATCGACCAGCTGCCTCTTGCACACCCCCCGCTGGGGATGTGCCCACAACCAATGTATATGCCCTTGACCGGAATCGAACCTGGGACCTTTCAGTCCGCAGACCGATGCTCTACCACTGAGCCAAACCGGCTTCAGCGGATAAGCTTTTTCAAAAGATGGACTTCCAGATCCCGTGTCTAGAAGTGCTGAGTTAGCAGATCTGAGGTGGGGCCTGGGCCTGGGAATGTGCACCTTACTTCTCAGGCCTCCCAGGTGATCCCCATGACCCGGGAGGCATGGGAACCACTGGGGCTGAAGGGCTGGCTCCGACCGACGGCAGGGATGCTCTGGGCAGCTGAGTCCCTGCAGACTGGAAAAAGCAGGACCAGGCGAGGGTCCTTGCACGGCGCGGTCTGACCTGCCTGGGTCTCTGTCACACTGCGCTTGGCCCCGAGGCCTGGAAGGGAGCCGAAGTGGGGGAGCAGGGTGAGAGGCGGGCTGGGACGTGGCTCCACGGCCCCCGTGTCTCGGCAGGGCTACCACTCCCTGCGGCAGCTCGTGAAGCTGTCCAAGCTGGAGGTGCCGCAGAAGATCAGGGACGTGATCGAGCCCATCAAGGACAACGACGATGCCATCTGCAACTACGGCATCGACCATGCCGTGAGCCTGTGCCAGGAGCTGCTGGCCAGCGGCCTGGTGCCCGGCCTGCACTTCTACACCCTCAACCGCAGGATGGCCACCACCGAGGTGCTGAAGCGCCTGGGCATGTGGGCCGAGGACCCCAGGTGAGGTCAGGGGCCCCCGATGCAGGCTCGGGAGCCACAGAGGGGAGTCAGTGGGCAGGGAGGCCGGGTGGGAGTCGCAGGAAGAGTGCCCCCTCGCAGGGCTGGACGCCACGGGTGTAGGGCTTGTCCGTGCTGTGGCTGGAGGCACACAGGGTTACAGCCTCAGTGGGAGGTCCGTGCACACTTACATTTCAGATTGAAAGCCCCAGCCCGGTGTGTCCTCCCCCCGAGGACCTGAGCCAGCCCCTTTCTGTCCCCAACCTCCCCCAGGCGCCCCCTGCCCTGGGCTGTCAGCGCCCACCCCAAGCGCCGGGAGGAAGACGTGCGTCCCATCTTCTGGGCCTCCAGACCCAAGAGCTACATCTACCGCACCCAGGACTGGGATGAGTTCCCCAACGGCCGCTGGTGAGGCCGCACTGTCCTTGGCAAGCGGGGGCTGTGTCCTGGGAGGCAGGGGGCAGGCGTTGGCGTGTTCATCCGTCCTGGAGGGACTGGCGGCACAGAAGGACCTCCAGTGTGGGGAGCAGCTGGCCTCCTGGAAGGAGCCCGAGGTGAGGCTGCGCCTGACCGCTGGCACGTCCTCTGCAGGGGCCACTCCTCCTCGCCAGCCTTCGGCGAGCTGAAGGACTACTACCTCTTCTACCTGACCAGCAAGGCCCCGCGGGAGGAGCTGCTGAAGATGTGGGGGGAGGAGCTGACCAGCGAAGAGAGCGTCTTTGAAGTCTTTGTCCACTACCTCTCGGGGGAGCCGAACCAGAGCGGCTGTCCAGTGAGTGGTGCTCGGTGGGGTCCCTGGTTACCCCACCCCCACACCACCTCTCAGCGGCCCACCCACCCTCACCTCCTCCTTCCGCCCTGAGCGTGGGACCTGAGCCCCGGGAGAGGGTGAAGTTGGGAAGTCGCCAGCTGGGGGCCTGGGAGGGGCTCACAGAGGCAGAGACAGGCCGGGTGTCTCATGGGGACTGTCAGCCCAGCCCGGCCCTCCCTCCAGGTCACCTGCCTGCCCTGGAATGACGAGCCCCTGGCGGCCGAGACCAGCCTGATGAAGGAGGAGCTGCTGCGCGTGAACCGGCAGGGCATCCTCACCATCAACTCCCAGCCCAACATCAACGGGAAGCCGTCCTCCGACCCGGTCGTGGGCTGGGGCCCCGGCGGGGGCTATGTCTTCCAGAAGGTGCGCAGGCGCCCCTCGCTGGGACAGGGGCCTCCCTCTCTGGGCCCTTCGCTGAGCAGCAGGGGCCAGGGTGGACGGGAGCTTTAGGGCAGGCCTGGCTGGGGTCCCCTGTCTGCTCTGAGCCGAGCCGCCGCCTTCTCAGTGGGGAGGAGACGTGACAAGGCAGGCAAAGCTCAGCACCGGGAGGAACAGGGAGCGCTTGCTACGCTTCCCAGCTGACACCTCTCTCCGGGGCTGCCGGAGTGAAGGTTACACTCACCGAATCCCTGGCCCTGATAAAACGACCCCGGTGTGAAGAGGCCGGCTCTGCTGTCTATCACCAGCGAGCCCACTTTACCTCAACTTGCCCCATCTGTGAAATGGGGCTGAGAGGCCCCCCCTGCAGTGCTATGGGCATTGCGGCAAAGGACGGAGCAAACCCAGCTTAATCTCTGGTCCAGCTGGTGCCAGAGAAGCCACGAGAGCCACTGTGGCTTCCTCGCCAGCTTTCCAGCGGCTTCTCCAGGGGCCTCCCTGCCTAGCAGGAGGCGGGCGGGCAGAGGCCCCTCACGCTGGCCAGCTGGGAAGTCTCCCCACCTGCTCCGTGACTCCATCCAGTGGCCACCACTAGTGCCCCTGTCTTAAGTGTCCCACACGCCTGTGTGCGTGGGCCCTCCCTGGGGCGGGCGGGCGTGTGCAGGCAATGGGCGGGGATCGCCGAGCGCCGAGAAGGCGGCCAGCAGGCACCAGGGGTGACAGGTGCCTGCTCCGCAGGCCTACTTGGAGTTCTTCACTTCCCGAGACACGGTGGGGGCACTGCTGCAGGTGCTGAAGAAGTACGAGCAGCGCGTTAACTACCACATCGTGGACGTGAAGGTAGGCCAGCTCCACGCTGAGGTGCTCGGGGGCAGCAGCCAGCCGAGGACACCCACCACGGCCACTCCCGCACTCAGCGGGCACTGGCCCTGGGCAGACGGAGCCAGGTCCCGCCTCGGAGCTCCCAGCCTAGCGAGGGAGGCCCGTCAGCGGGTAATGGGACAGTTCACTGGGACCCAGCGGAGGGACACTTAACCTGGGAGGCCACAGGGCTTCTTGGCGGGTCCTCTGTGGCCCGAACCCTTAAGGACCGGAGGGAAGGGCAGGTGTGCAAAGGCAGCATCTACAGCGAGTGGGTCACCGCTGACTGTGAGCGCGAGGCTAGTGTGGAGCAGGGGCTCGGGCTCCATGGTCCTGCTTGGAGCGGGATTTTCCCCGAAGGCAGGAGGGAGCCTTCCAAGCGGTGAGCCACTGGCTCCGGGAGTTGTTTAGGCCGGTCCCAGTGCACTGCTGATGGCGAATGGGCCCGGGAACACTGGAGTCAGGGGCCCTTGTCTCAGTAGCAAAGAGGCCCAGCTGGGCTAGACCCAAAGGAGCAGAGTGGACAGGAAGCAGGCAGAACCGCTGGGTGCAGAGCTGATTGAAGCGAGCCAGGAGGAAGCCTCAGCGTGGCCTCTAGGTCTCAGGCTCACAGAGCTGGGGGGAGGGGGGAGTGTGTGGAGCAGAGGGCTGCCCGGGCAACAAGGGGGCTCTGGTTGGCTTTGTCCCATCTGCTCCTCCCTCCCTCCCTCCCCAGGGTGAAAACATCACTAATGCCCCCGAGCTGCAGCCCAACGCCGTCACCTGGGGCATCTTCCCCGGGCGAGAGATCATCCAGCCCACGGTGGTGGACCCGGTCAGCTTCATGTTCTGGAAGGTAAGGGGCTGGGGGCGGGCCTGCCCTGCCCACTGGGAACACACTGGGTCTCCAGTGTGGCTGGAAGCCGCGCCCCCGGGGAGGCCGGCTGGGTCCTCCTGGCTGCACCTGGACTCTGAGCCGCAGCTTGTTTCTGGGCTGGGGAGTGGGAGGTGGCCCCCAGCGGGCATGTTCTATTCCCGGGAAGGTCCTCCTGGGCCGTGGCGGAGGCTCTTGTGGCCCCGAGCACGAGCCCTGACCCAAGGGCAGCCCCGTGAACCGTGCCTGTGCGGCTGCATGCCTGTCTGTGCTTGTGCGTCTGTGTGTGACTGCGCTTGTGTGACTGCGCCCGCGCCTACGCCTGTCCCTGTGCACGTACAGGACGAAGCCTTCGCCCTGTGGGTGGAGAAGTGGGGCAAGCTGTATGCCGAGGAGTCCCCGTCCCGCATGATCATCCAGTACATCCATGACAACTACTTCCTCGTCAACCTGGTGGACAACGAGTTTCCGCTGGACAACTGCCTGTGGCAGGTGGTGGAGGACACGTTCGAACTGCTCCGCAGACCCGGAACGAGCGGGGACAGGCTCCGGGACCCCGTGCCCTGACACCCTCAGGCTCCCAGACTCCCTCACCTACAACGGCAGCCGCGCGGTGCGAGGTGCCGGGCTCCGGCTGGACCTGAGTCAGCCCCGCGCGGGACCTGGTGTTCCCTGCTCGGCCGGGAGATTTGGCTCTTTTGTGGGGAGCACTTCCATCCCGCCCAGGACAATCCTCTCTGAGATGGGGAGGAGACGTTACTGCTGACGGTACCTCGAACCAGGTGGCCTCTCAGAGCAGCCTGAGGCAAAGACGGGCAAAGCACCTGGCACTGCCGGAGAGCTGGGGCAGAGTGAAGATGCTGCCCCCTCTGCCTCCAAGACCTTGGCAGATGGGCACTTTCCTACTTGTAACTGAAGGGCAGACACTACCCTTGGCACCAGGCCCCTGGATGGGTCTGGGGCTGAAACCTAATAACACGGGCCACCTTCTCCCCGGAGCCCGCTGGGCTCCACCTCCCGCCATGCTGCTTTTCTCTATTCTGGTGGCGCAAGAGATAAACTCCCCGTGGAGGGCTCAGGGTGTCTGATCTCTGTGCCTGCTGGAGCCTCCGCCATCCCTTTTCTCCGCTGCCCGTTACCATGGAGGGCAAAGGCGAGGTCACGTAAGCAAGGGCTTCTGTTTTCCTGGCTTAGTTGTCAGGCAGGACCTTTTGCCAGCTGCTCTGCCCTCTGCGCAGCTGGCATCTGTCTGCCTGGCACTGCTTCCAGGAATCAGCCCTCAAGCTGCGCTGCCCAGGGTGGTGACTGGCAGGTGCATGTGGTTCTTTTTTGTCCCTGTCTCTGCCTGCCAGCTTAGTGGGGGGGTGGGGGGGGTGCGTCCAAAGAGCAGCCCGTGGGCACATCCCCTCCACGTCCGTCCATCTGTCCGTCCAGCCTCCTGGGAGCCAGAGAAGCAGCTGAGACCAAGGAGGGCAGTTTATTGTCATTCAAAGCTCCCGGGACCCTTCGCTGGGCCGAGCGCCCTGTGGCCCGCCAGTCTGCACTCCCGGGAAGGGGGAGGGGCGCGGGTCTTCCCCAGGAAGGCTGGGCTCTGTTCTGATCTTTTTTCCACGGCAACAAGTCCCAGCGCAGCGGCCCCTGCTCCACCTCGAGTCCGCCACACACGGGGTGCGCCGTGGGCTCTGTGCCCACCTTACTCCGGGCTCTCGAGCTGCTGGAGGCCCCTCCGCAGGCCCCTGGCTGCCAGACTCCGGTGCCACTTCTCAAAGGCCTGGCACGGGGGGGAGGAAGGAGATGTTCCCCAGCTCCCTCCGGCCTGGGCTGTCTGTGCCCAGCTCCTTCGGTCGCTTGGGAAATAGAGGTCCCTCCCTCTGCCCTAGGCGGGCAGCAGCCAACCCTGCCCCGGCCAAATGCAGAGGCTCAGAACAGAGCTGCCCTGTGACCTGGGAGCTGTGCTCAGAGCACACACGGGCGGGAAGGGACGGGAAGGGACGGCGCCTTGGCAGCCATGTGAGGGCAGCTGTGCCGCAGGCCAAGCTTGTTCCCAGTCTGCGTGCCAGGCAGGACTGGGCCGAGCACAGGGCTGCCAGCTAGGTCAAGGGCTCCGGATCCAAACAGTTTCTCTACCCAAACCGACCCTCCCCCGCAAGTGAAGGCGCAGGGAGGTGGCCCGCAGGGAGGCCCTGCAGCTCAGAGGCGCTGGTCTGGAAGGGCCTGCGGGGGCCGGGCCGCCCCACCCGTACCTGAGGAAGGACCCAGCCCTCAGCGCGTCGCCGTAACTGCCGAGCCACCCGCAGCTGCACGACCCGCCGCCTCCACGTGCGCCAGACCCACCTCAGCTGCCACTGCCTGAGCTGTGGGGACAGGGGAGCCCCGAACTGGCCGGCTGCCGCCTCGGGCCTGCGCTCGCCTGGCCCCCAGCCCCTCTGTGGCACAGGAGGAGGGTGCCATAGGAGGGGTGCGAACAATGCAGATTCCCGGGCCCGTCCCAGGTTTCAGACTGAGTAGGTCCAGAGGCCATACTTTGAAAGACTTCATCCAGGCATTAGGGTTGAGAATAGCATGAGAAACTGGTGTGAGGCTGGGAGCAGGGGAGGGAGGAGGGAGGGGGGAGGAGGGCCCTCCCCACTCACCAGCGACCGCGCCAGCTCCTCTGCCCCCTGAGCATCCACCCAACATTGCCATGTCCCTGCCAGGCGCCTGGCCCGCTGGGAGCCCTGAAGCCGGCCGAGCAGCGCCTCAAGGTGCCAGCGCTGCAGGTATTTCCTCCTGGGGAGAGAGGCCAACGGTCGAGAGCATCATGACCCTTTGACGGCCGGAGAAAGGGCTGAGCCAGAGGGCCAAGGGCCAGCTCCTCCAGGAGCCTGTGGGGGTGAGCGCTGGCCAGAGTCCCAGCCCTGGCCACAGCTCAGGCACGCCCTTCCGCCCCCTCCCCACCCCACTTCTCCATGCAGTTGCTTACCCCAGCCAACTCCTGTCTCCCTGGCCTTCAGAGCTGCAGTCCCCTCCTGGTCCTGGAGGGGGCGGGCCCTGGGCCCTGGGTCCGGGCCACTGCATCCCGAGCTGGGCGGCACTGTCGCCTGGAAAGGGCAATTGAGGCAGGAAAGGCTACCTACCGTTCAGGAGGGCAGACTCCCCCTTAGCCCACCCCCAGAGGTTGAGCGGCAAAAGGGACTGAGTGAAGCGTGTGCCCATGTCTACCCAAGCCTCGAAATGACAGGTAGGGCTGGCAGGGCAGATGTACTGTTTTCTGAAAATGGCTGAGATGTCCCTGAAGGGGAAATGGATGGCAGGCACACACAGGTAAATGTATACAATGGATCTGCCAAGGAGCTCGGAGCTCATTTCTGGGCCCTTAAGGGCCGGTGACCGGTCACCCCTGCGCTTCGTACATCGTCCTTCCACAGGGGCAGGTCTCCTTACTCTGAGCCCCGGGCGTTTCTGTCCGCGTCCTCTGCCCACCGAGGCTGCGGGGCTGGGCTGGGCTGGGCAGCTGGGGTCCCTGTGGCCTGCAGCTGCGGGCCTATGAGAGCAGCCAGAGGAAAACCTGAGCCCAGTGGGCGTGGCCCTGCTGGGCCCAGCTGGCCTGATGGGATGCCCCTCTGCCCCTGACCCAGTCCTGGGCCTCCTACCTGTGCGGGCACACGTGAGGTAGTGCATGGGACTGCACATTCTCCCTCGAACCCTGGGGCCCCCAGAGGAGGTGCCCAAGGGCTTCATGTGGCTGGAGTTGCAGGCAGCGGGTGGAGCAATCACAGCTACCACAGGTGAGAGCTTCCCTGCCGGAGCAGGTGTTCCTCTCCCATTTAAAGTGACAGAAGTGACATCGCTTGCCTGAGGCCACCCCTCTCTCGGGAGTGGGCTGACAGCCTCGGCCCCCAGCTGCTGTTCCTGACCCCAGGCTCGCTCAGGGGCCCAGTGCCACCAGGAGGTGGGTAATACCCGCTCCTCTTGTTAGGTGAGAGTTGCCTGGGTGTGTGTGTGTGTGCGCGTATGTGGTAGAAAGAAGGGGCTGGAATTCAGCACCCCGTTACCATTCCCAGCTCTGACTTCTAGCTTCTGCCAGCTTCCGTTTCTCCCCCAGTAAGGGGGTGCCTGCCTGCCTGCCTTCGCTGTCAGGAATGGGTGTGCGTGTTTATAAACATACTCCGAAAATAGAATTGTCTGGAGCACAGAACTAGAAATAAAATACCCTGAGCCCCCACACTCTGCTGTGGCCACAGTCCCACATAGAGAATGTGGATTCTGCAAATAGCCAATGCCAGTTCCTTTCCATCCCATTAAAAAACCATTTGGCCTCTCCTCTCCGACTCAAGTCTGTTAGCCACTTCCTGGCATTCTGACCCAGAATTCCTGGTGATGCCAGTTCATCTGCAGGACACTGGCCTTGCTGGTAACTCTGGGTTGTGCATCCCACAATGACAGCCCTGGATGCCACACGGCGCCACTTCTGTGCCCAGCTGTCAGGGCAGCCTCTTCCCGCCTGCAGGCCCTCAAGCTTTTGCCACCATTTGCTCGTCTCAGAACTATCTGCTTCTGATTGGAGGACATCTGGCCGTTGTCTTTGGGCAGAGAACATCATGAAAAGAAAACTTTCTCATTTACATCTTCTGATTTTTCTATAATGAGCATGTCTCATTTTTTCAATCAGAAAAAGAACAACAAAGAAGTGCCACTGTCCCCATACTTCTGTCTTGATGCTACGCTGCACCACGACATATATTGACTGTGGGTGCCTGAGGCTGTGACCCAGCCCTCATCTTCGCAGCAGGCCTGAGCTGGGCTGGCACTCGGCACGTGCCCAGGAGATGTTTGCTGATGGACCGGGGTTGGCTTCCAGAGCCAGGAGGCTGGCTAAGGGCTGGGAGGGCGGTGTCCACAAAGCTGCTGGCCCTGGGGAAGCATCCAGCCAGGCGTGCCTCCAGGGGCTGAAACAAGCCGATTCTGAAGCCACTGGCCTTCCGGTCGTTTTGAACTCTACCTGGGCCCCACCTCACCTGCTCCCACGGAGCTGCAGTGTCCATAAGCGCCAGGCGGCGCCCTCTGCCGGCCAGCCCATGCCAGTGCGCGAGGTGGGCCCTGGGCCTGGGAAGGGCTGTGCTAGTCTCCTGGGCCTCCATCCGAGGTTCCAGCCACACACTGAGCAGCTCTGTCCGCAGCTCTGTCCGCCACCGGGTCCGCAGGAGCTGCCTGTGTCCAACCAGCTGGAACTGGGTGACGGCGACCCGCTGGACACGACCCCGGGCGGCAGATTGGGCCCAGGCCTCTAGGACCCTGGGGGGTAGAGGCAGGAGTCCATACCGAGGGCAGCTCCGGACTGGCTTTATGGCAGCTCAGGGGGCCTCCCCTCCCAGCCCTGGCCAGTGTCTGTGATAGGGGACCTCTAGGCCTGCTCCTGCCCCCCTCCTCCCCTTCCCCGCTCTGCTGGAGCAAACGGGTTTAATGGGCACCGAGAGCAGCAGAATATCACACAACAGGGGCAAGCGTCCTGCTCAGAGGAAGGACAGCCCTGCCGGTCACACTGCCTCCCCTGTCCTCACAAGAACCGGGTTCACGGAGCACCTGCTATGCTGTGTCTGGCCCTGCGCTGAATGTTTGCATTCGCGCTCTCTAATCTCTTGGCCTCCCCGCAGAGCAGTTGTTATCTGTCTCTGACCTTTAAAGGGTCACACAGCCGGGGAGTGCAGGGCTGGGCTCTGACCGGGACCAGCTGCAATGACCAGGATCGCCTCTCCCTGGCAGCCCCAGCCTCCCGGGCCCTGGCACCAGCCGCCAAACACCCTCTCCCCTGCCCCCCAACCAACTCCAGGCCCCGCATCCAGGAAGGCCCTGGGCATCCACCTGGCGCTCAGCTTCCGGGCAGCGTGGGCTCGGCTGAGCTGGTGTAGGCGGGACTCCTGCACCCACAGAGCCCAGCACAGGGCCAGCTGGGTCTGGGCCCGAGCTCTGTCTTCTGCCTGCTGGCGGGCCTCACGGCGCTGGTCCTGGGCCACTCGCCACGCCGTAAAGGCCTGCCGGGCCCGGGCCCTCCTCAGCTGCCCGTCTGCCCAGACCCCCTGCACGTGGCTCCTCCAGAGAGCGACGCAGGCCTGGGCCATGCGATGCTCCCGCACCCGGGCTGCGGCCACTCGAGCTTCCTGCCACGTGGCAAACGCGGTTCCCAGTGCCCGTCTGCTCAGGCCAGCCTGGAAGGCTCGACCCCGGGCCCGGACCATGCCTGCGTCTCTCGCAGACCCACGCCAGGCCTGGAAATGGCTGCAAAACAGGGGTAGATGGCCCAGCTGCTGTCAGTGACAAGTCCCATTTATTCAAAATGCATCTGCACCCCCCCCACCCCCACCCCTAAGTCTTAGCAAAGTCTTACAGGTTCCACACCGTTTCCTACACAGCCCTGCGCCTTAAAAATGTAGGGATAGATGTGTAACGGGGAAAGTGCTTTCATTCAGGGCCTTGGGACGCACCCACTCGGGACGAGGGGGGAAATGGGGGAGGCGGGGTAGATGCTGCAGAGGGAGCCCAGCAGCTGTGGTTCAAGTCCCAGCTCCCCTGAGACAGTCTCCCCTGCCTCCTCTCACAAGCCTGCTCCAGGGCAGGAGTCAGTGAGGGGAGCACGGCCCCCCACTCTGAGGGCCTGAAACACGGGCACGGCCTTCAGATGGGAAAGGGGGGGCAGCGCCTGCAGCCTGTGTTACCGGCCGTGGGGACACTGAGCAACAGTGAGCTTGTCACCACCCCGCGGGCATCGCCTGTGCCCTCTGCTCTTCAACGGCATTCATGAATCACGTGTATGTTTTACTAGAGCCGTGGTCGGCAAACTGCGGCTCGCGAGCCACATGCGGCTCTTTGGCCCCTTGAGTGTGGCTCTTCCACAAAATGCCACGGCCTGAGCGAGTCTATTTTGAAGAAGCGGCTTTGGAAGAAGTTTAAGTTTAAAAAAATGTGACTCTCAAAAGAAGTTTCAATCGTTGTGCTGTTGATATTTGGCTCTGTGGACTAATGAGTTTGCCGACCACTGGGCTAGAGCATCTCTATTTAGGGTGCCAGCCTCACTTGTTGGCCCCTGTGTACAGAGACCTCCTGAGCTGACCCCCCAAACACCAATGGTGGTGGAGCGGGGACACCGATGATAGTAGAGGTCTGAGGAGCTCATCCCTCCATCTCAGCCGTCACCTCTGAACCAAAGGACCGACCCAGCCAGGAGGGTGAGGGGCCTGCCGTCCCGCCTCCCGCACAAAGCGGGTAGTGAAGGCTGGTGGTCATGGCTCTACGGCTCCAGGCTGGGGTCTCCCTTCACCCCTTACCCCTACCCCTACCCCTACCCCTACCCCTTCCCCTGTTTCCCAGGTCCCAGGCCTCCAGCCTGGACTCCCTTAGAGCTGCAGGGGCCACCCAGCCTCCCATCCCCCGGGCTCTCCCCCTGCTCCTCCCGGGGTGGGGATGACCCTCTGCCTCCCGCTGCCAGGCCCACCCACCTCTGCAGGGTGAGCCGCTCTGGCCTGGCCGTCCTGTGCCTCTGACAAGCTGCCGCCTGCTGCCAGCTCTGGAACATGGCCCGGCACAGGCCCTGCCGGCGCAGCTGCGCCCACCTCTGGTACCGGTCACGCAGGCACCGCTGCCCTGTGGCCAAAGGGATGCTGAGTGGCCCTGGGTGCTCACTCTGGCCTCTTCCCTGGGCCCTGGGTGACCATGGGCCCTCTGCCCTCTACCCAAGTGGGAGCAGACAGGCCACCCTCGCTGTCTGGCTTGAAATGCTTTGGTGACAGAAGTCCTGCTGCTGACCAAGCCGACCCAACTCAGGGAGTTGTTTGTCTTTTTAAAAATTTCTTGGCGATGCTTAGGAATCCCAAGAATGTCATGAACATCTAGATTCCCAGCTTTTCTTTTAAAAAAACGAGGTCTACAGCACTGGGCAGCCTTCCCGATCCTGGGCATGCCCTGTGGGGTCCCCCTGTTGGACTCTGCTGGAGGATACGGACTCCCCGGTCTCCCTGGTGGGCCCCGGCCTTCCCTCCTTCACCCTTGGGCCCGGCCCAGTCCCCCACTCACTCTGCCAGGAGGAGCGCCAGAGCCGCAGGGCGTCTCGCATCCGTCCGCGGCCCCGCTCCCGGGCCCACCGTTCTGCCTCCTGCCTTCGCCGGGCCAGCCGTCGCCGCCACAGGCCCAGCGCGGCCCTGCAACTCCGATCCCAGGCCCGGCGGGCAGCCAGCTTCCTCTGGGCCCCTCGGGCCACCGACCAGTGGCTCCAGCCGAGGAGGACGCTGGGAAAGGAGTGTCCACCTGAGGATGGTCACTGCCGCTGGGGCCCGCCCAGCCCACTCCTCCCGCAGCGGCAGGCGGGGCTCGGGGTGACTCTCTCCCTGTTCCCATCTTGGGGGAGAGTCGTTGCTGGGGGTCACGATGACAGGTGGTGGGGATAAGAGGGGACCCAAGACCCCCCAAAGCCAGGTCTGTACCAACCTCCAGTGCTAAACCTTGCCAGGAATGGAGTGCTTGCTCTGTGCCAGGCACTGTGCTGGGGGCGGGGCATGTGCCCTACCTCCTTGATGCCCACTGAAGGGAGTACTATTATTACCCCCCTACAAATGGGGAGATGGAGGCACAGAGAGGTTAAGCACATTGCCCAAGATCACACAGCCAACGAGGGATTAGAACTCAGGCAGATTAACTCTTAAGCACCGTGCTAGAATGAATGAATGAATGAACGAATGAATGAGCCACGGCTGTGAAATCTCTGAAGTGATAGCTTTGATGAGTAGGGGCCTCCCCCCCGCCCCACACCAAACTCCGCATACACCTCTCAGCAGGGCAGGAGGGCAGGAGGAGCTGAGAGGAGCTGAGACTGGGGCATGACAGGGGCGCCCTCTGGGATGAAGGGGTGGGGGCTGCTGTGAAGGCCCAGGGCCGAGGGGGAGGGGCCTCAGGAAACAATAAATTCAGAGAGTAGTGGGAGGCCCATTTCACTGGCCTGGGGCAGGGTCCCTACCGCCTCTGAAGGGTGTGCCTGTGCCACCTCGCCGCACCCCGGGCCTGCTGAGCCCGCGCCCGCCAGAGCCGAAGGCACCGCGCCTGCTGCCGCCGCCCAGCTGCCTGCAGAGAGCCCGGCCACAGCGGCTCCAGGAGGGCGGGTGCCCTGTACGCCTGGGGGAAGGGTGTGGACTCCTGGGTGTCGGCCCCTGCCCATCCCCATCCCCACCCTCTCCTCCCCCGTGTCTCCCACCTGCCCTGGCTCATCCCGGCGTCCGCCACTCACCTCCTCCGGGGGACTTCGGGGGGTGCTGCCCGGCAGTCCTGAGGCCGAGATGGTCCTGGCTCCGGCCGGCCGGTGGCCTGGTCCCCTCGCCCTCAAGCGCCATGCCCTCAGGATGCGCCTTAGCCTCTGCCGCTGCACGGCCTGGGAGAAGGAGCTGTCGCACGGGGCAGGTGAGTCCCTGGGCCCCAGCCTCCTCCCCCGGCTGCAGTGGCTGCTAAGCAGGGGCGACCCCAGCCGGGCCCCCGGAAAGAGCCCGGCCGGAAGGTGCTGCCACGGGCACCCCGCCTCCCAAAGCAGCCACACACCGGACCGCTGGGGCTCCCCTGAAAACACGGACGCCGGGGGCCCTCCCCAGAGATCCCCACCCACTGGCCTGGGTTCGCCCGGGCTTCCTGACTTTTCCTAAGTGCCCAGGTGATGCTCCTGAGCTGCTAAAGCCAAGAGCCCGCCCACCTGTGCGGGTCACCTGGCTGGTCCTTGCCATGTTCCCGGGAGGGTGGGGGCCGGGCAGCGGGTGAGGGATGGGGCTGGGCCCAGGTCCAGGGAGCCCAGCCTCCAGGGGCCTCAGGCATACCCACACCAGAGCTTCCACTTCCCCTGAGGCCTGGGGGAGCGTTTCCTCAAGCCCCCAACAGCCGCAGACCGTGGACCCAAACCCTCATCTCGGGCCACCGGTCAATGGCAGCTGCTTTCATTTCTCTCTCATCTTTGTCTCAAGACGAGGAGGAGCAAAGAACGCAAAGGGCACCTCCCAGCTGCATCCCACCGGCTGCCCCAGGGAAGGCGGCTCCCCTCCCACCGCCCCCTTCTGCCTACCTGCGGAGCCAGGCTCTCTGATGCAGGGGCACCGAGGGGGGCGCCCAGGCTGTCCCTGCGGCAGGAGAGCACCGGGCCTGGGGGCACCTCCCCGTGCTCTGAGTCCTCAGCGTGGCCCCGGAGGCCTCTCCCTGGCCCTCCTCCTCCTCCGGCAGGGCCCGCTCCTCCTCCTGGAGGAAGACTGTAAAGGGACGGGTGGGAGAGGGAGTGAGCAGAGGGGGGGACCGGGGCTAGGAGGGCCACTGACACCGGGTCACCTGGGTGGCCTCCGGCCAGTCCTCCTGTGAGGGAGTGATGTCTAAGGGACTGTCCAGGTCTAACGCTCAAGCTTCTGCTGGACCCGTGCCAGCGTCAGTGGCACACAGATATCACGGTGTGCTTTCAAGCTAGTCACTTAATTTCTCCGTGCCTCAGTCTTCCCATCAGTGAAATGGGCACAACACCTCGCCGAGGTCACCATGGGGCTCAAATGAGATCGCGTCTGGGAAGTTGCCAGAATAGGTGCTCAGCGAACACTCGTCCACTCAGGACCCCCTGCACTGCCCTGCCCTGCATGGGGACTCAGCCCTGCCCACCTCCATCTGCTCTGCTTTCCCAGCGCCCACATCTCACCAGCCAGCCGTTGCAGGGCCTGCAGGATCTGGACCCTCCCGTCTCCTCCCTCTGGTCTCGGCCCGGAACATGATGGAACTGGCTGGGCTCCTGCCTCCTCCCTCAGGCTCCCTGGGCTGAGAGTGAAGTTGGCCAGAGAGAAACTGATGCCCTGGGCCCAGGGAGGGCACACGATCAACCTGTCCACCCCAGCCCGGGTGGACCCTGCCTGCCCCCAGGAGCACAGGGCGCTGAGCCCCCTGCTGTTCTCTCCGGGAAGTGCAGGCGCCCCTGACCACACGGGGACTTGGGGAGGAGGCTCTGCTTTTGCTTCACTCTCCTCCATATTATTTGGATTTTTCATAACAGACGTGTATTAAATGGATATTATTTAAATAATTATTTTAAATACATTTTTAAAGTTAAAAATTAGAACAAAAACAATACATCGCAGTAGTGGAAAATTAAGGAAATGAAGAAAAAAAATAGCCAACCTAATCTGTTTCAGAGATAAGCACTATTTGCATTTTATTTTTCTGGAGGTTGGGGTTACCGTCTTATCGGTTTTTTGTTGTTGTGAATCCTCACCCCAGGATATTTTTCCGTTGACTTTTAGAGTGGAAGGGAGAGGAGAGACAGAGAGAAACAGCGATGTGAGAGAGACACATCAATTGGTTGCCTCCCACATGTGCTCTGAGGGGCCGTGGAGGAGCCTGCAACCGAGGCGGTTACCCTTGATCGGATCGAACCCGGGACCCTTCAGTCCTCGGGCTGACGCTCTATCCACTGAGCCAAATCGGCGAGGGCCATTTGAACCACTTTTAAGTGGACAGTTCAGCCGAAACTGGTTTGGCTCAGTGGTAGAGCGTCGGTCTGCGGACTGAAAGGTCCCGGGTTCGATTCCGGTCAAGGGCATGTACGTTGGTTGCAGGTACATCCCCGGTGGGGGATGTGCAGGAGGTGGCTGGTCAATGTTTCTCTCTCATCGATGTTTCTGGCTCTCTATCTCTCTCCCTTCCTCTCTGCAAAAAATCAATAAAATATTAAAAAAACAAAACAAGTGGACAGTTCAGTAGTGTTAAGTCCATTCACATTAGTATGCAACATTTTAGTTTTTGTTTTTTTCCTTCTGGTCTTTTCTTATGCACTGTTTAGGTGCATAGAAAAAATATCCTAGCCAAGGCCAGTTTGGCTCAGCGGTAGAGCGTCAGTCTGCGGACTGAAGGGTCCCAGGTTCGATTCCAGTCAAGGGCATGTACATTGGTTGCGGGCACATCCCCGGTAGGGGGTGTGCAGGAGGCGGCTGGTTGATGTTTCTCTCTCATCGACGTTTCTAGCTCTCTATCTCTCTCCCTTCCTCTCTGTAAAAATCAATAATATATATATATATATATATGAAAAAAAGAAAAAATATCCTAGATACTATTTATTCCTTTTTCTTTTTCATTTAACATTGTCATAACCATTTTTCCTACACACAGCCCTCGCTGGTTTGGCTCAGTGGATAGAGCATCGACCTGCAAACTGAAAGGTCCCAGGTCTGATTCCAGTCAAGGGCACATGCCTGGGTTGCTGGCTTTGATCCCCAGTGGGGGACTTGCAGGAGGCAGCCAACCCATGATTCTCTCTCGTCATGGATGTTTCTATCTCTCTCTCCCTCTTCCTTCCTCTCTGAAATCAATAAAATTTTAAAGATTCTACACACGTATCCATAAAAATACTTGCAGGAATGGGGATCCTTGGGGAGGGGGATGGAATTTCCAACTATATTGGATATATGTTTTCAAATCAAGCATGCATGACTGTCATGATTTAGAAATAGAAATTAAAAGCATTGAAAAGAAAAATAAAGGAAAAGAGAGTGGGGAGGGAAATTTTAAATCTTCATCGCATGCTGAATGGTTTCCAGTCATCATGCAGTTAAATGAGAACTGTCTCACGCACTGGGCTCTGGGACCGTTTCAAAGCTTTCACAAGGATAAACAACGCTGAGATGGACATCTGTCTGCACAAATCCTTGTCCACGTCTGCCAGTTGTATTCTCATTCTCTCGTTGGGAGAGGAACTCGGGAACGGGGACGGAGGCTACCAGCACTGCCCAGCCACCCTGACCCACCCGGGGTGTCCCCCCCCCCATTACCTGCTTTTCTGGGTGGGGTCCACCACCGGCTTCCTTCCCGGGGGACCTGGGGGCTGGCCTCCCCCAGAGGGTGGGGATCCTGGGCCAGCCTGGGTGTGGGGTTGCCCTTGTGTCTGCTGCTGAGCCAGGTTTCTCCACTGGAATGGCGGCGGCGGGGGGGGGGGTGGAGGGAGGGGGAGGACGTTGGCTGCAGCCTCCAGTGTTCTCTGAGAGGGGGCACCAGGCAGGCGCAGGGACAGGGGCAGGGGCCTAACACTTCTATCAGACTCCACAGCCTATGCGCTAACCACCAGACAGCCCTGCCTCCTTGGAAATGCATGAATGAACGGAGAGAGGGAGCCCCGGGGCAGGGCTCTCCTTGGGAGACCGAACTTGGGGCTGGGTCCCCCCACAGCACCCCTTTCCCAAGGAGGGAAGACACAGGGGCGCCCTCCCCGGCCCGGCCTGCAGACCACCAGGGAAACAGCGCTCTGACAGTGTGGGGTGGAGGGCGAGCTGTGTGCTGGGCAGAGAGCCAAGCCCCTTTGTTCAAGTAACCTCACCACAGCCCTGAGGCTTATGGTCAATTATCGTCCCATTTTATGGTCCCATTTTAGAGATAGAAGACGAAGGCACAGAGAGGTTAGGAAACTTGCCCACAGTTGCACAGACAGAAAGTGTGAAAGAAAAAAAGAAAGAAAGAAAGAGAGAGAGAGAGAGAGAGAGAGAGAGAGAGAGAGAGAGAGAGAAAGAAAGAAAGAAAGAAAGAAAGAAAGAAAGAAAGAAAGAAAGAAAAAAAAGGGAGGGAGGGAGGGAGGGAGGGAGGGAGGGAGGGAGAGAGAGAGAGAGAGAGAGAGAGAGAGAGAGAGAGAAAGAAAGACAGCAGTGGAGGCAGGGTATGAGCAGAGGCACAGCTGGTTCAGGCGTCGGCTGACAGCAGTGCGCTCTCCTGGGGGTCCCTCGGAAGGTAGAAGCCGAGCCCGAAGAGCCTTCTCCCACACACACCGGCTTTTCATCCCCTCCCCTCCACCCAACCCGGCGTTCCCCCCACCTTCTGGAAGCTCTGGGCCAGCAGGGCGCTCCTGCGGCGGCCGCACGCCACCTCCAGGCGGGCCTCCCGGAGTCGCAGTGCCCAGCGCGGAGCCTGCGGACCCCCGGGCAGCCGCCAGCCGCCCAGGGCCACCGCCTGCCGCCTCCGCACCAGGCGCTGCCACGCCCCGAGCCATCTGGACAGCAGCTGCCGGCTGGGGATGGACAGGCTGGTCAGGGTGGGCCCCAGCCCCAGGGCCAGCAGAAAGGGCTCCCCCACTGATGGCTTGGAAATCTCAGTCAAGAACCCTCCGGAGGCGGGAGAATGGCCCGCAGGGACAAATCCCGGGAGCTGCTGTCCGCCCCTGCTCTGGGGGCCCGGAGGCCCCTGCCCTCCCCAGCAGGGACAGTGTGGAAGTCCCTCCCCCTTAAGTCCCGTGTGGCTCCGCCATCAGGGCCAACTGCTATGAGGCCCTAGTGTCCTGTCCTTCGCCCAGGCAGAAGGGAGAGGAGCTGTCCCAGCCCAGCTGTGGCCTCACCGGGCCCTCTCCGCCCTCTTCGACTCCAGGTTCACAGGATTTCCAGCTTTGTTCTTGGAAAACGAAGCACAAGGCAGCTCTCAGGCCCCAAGCAAACGGGACAGACACCCCTGCCCCGCCTGCCCCAAGGCCTCCCTTTCTGATGGATGGCCCCCAGAAGCCCCCCAAAATCCTGCTCCCAGACTCCTCTGGCCTCTGCCCGCAGCCCTGCTCCCTCGGGGCCTTCTCCCCCACTTCCTGCCCGGGAGGGCACCCCAGACTGCCCTGGAGAACATGGGGACCACAGTCTGGCCTCTCCGCTGCCCACCTCTTGAGGGAGCAGGGGGTCCCCCGTCTGCCCCCTGCTGCGTGCAGGCCTCTTTCCTCGCCTTGGGGGGTAGGCAGGAAGGACCCCCTGCACGGGGTCCAGGAAGCCCCCAGCCAGCACCTCCAAAGTGGTCTGCGGTGGGGACGCAGGCTGGCTGCTGGCCTGAGAGCCGGGGAGCCCAGCCTGGACCCCCGGGGTCTCTGGGGGACTCCCGGCTCCCCTGAGATCTCGGGGGAGTATTTTTCTCTGGTCACAGAAAGGGAGAACAGGCTGGGGGCCAGCAGGGCGGGCCTGGCCACCGCTGGTCCAGGGCTCCAGCCGGGAGGTGGCACCCTGGGGTGGGGCCCGAGCCGGGCTCTTGGTGGGGACAGCCAGGTCATCCAGGGTGAGGGGCCCCCCCGTGAACCTGGAGGTCCAGGTGCCCAGGCCGCCCCAGGATCCGGGGCCTGGCTGTGTGTGCCCGTCAGCGGGGGCACAGCGCAGGGTGGGCCTGAGGCGTGGGCAGGGCGCGTCTGTGGCCAGAAGCCAGGATGGCTTCAGGATGGAGGGTGGTTGAGCCTGTGGCCCTGGGGGTTGGAGGCCTCCCCGGGGCACCCCATGAGGCCAGAAGCTTTCCTGGGGCTCCGACCCGGGGTGGGGGCTGCGGAGACGCCCACAGCCGGCTGGGGCGGCCTCCCGGGCGCTCAGGTTGCTCTGCTGGACGGCAGACGCCCGCGCCCCCCACAGGGGGAGGGCTCCCAGCGGCTGGAGGTTGCTCTGCTGCTGGAACCTTGAGTTGACCAGCCGGCCGGTCGTGTCCTTCAGGGCAAGGCCCAGGCGGGGCCTAGGGCTGGCCAGGTTGGTCTGGACGTGGCAGGGCTCCTGGCGAAGGGCTGCCATCGGCGAGGGGGTGGTGGCAGGCTCTCCTCTCTCAGCCGGGTCCCTGGGCACCCACGGGACACGTCCACTACCCAGGATGACACCCAGGCTCTTTGGGAGTCTCTGTTGCTCTAAAGAGAGTAGAGACAGTCATGCCCTGGGTGGGCCATGCAGTGTTCAGTGCTCGGGTGGGACAGGTGGGGGGGGTGGGGTGGGTCAGGCCTGAGAGCTGGGAGGGCAGGGTCCCAGGCAGGAGACAGCCGGGTCTACAGAGGTCTGTGCCAGCTCTGCAGACAACGGGCAGTGCCTGGGCATCTCAGTGACATGATCTGACCGTGCCTGGCTGATTGGAGCAGGGACGGGGCAGGGGCAGAGGCACGGAGGGCAGAGGGAGGCTGGGGGGGCTGTTGAGGGGGAGACAAGCAGGTCTGGGGAGGCAGGGAAGGTGGAGAGAAGGCAGATTCAGATCCACTGTGGAGGCTTAGAGGAGCAAAGCAAAGGGGAGAGGGAAGGACAATCCCCGATTTCCAGCTTGAGCCAAGAAGTGATGGGGGTGGGGGGAGTAGACACAGCTGAAGGTGAAAGCAAGACCCAGCATATCAAGCAGCTGAAGGCTGCTCTGGGGATCCTGGGGTGGGGCTCAGAGCCCTCCTTCCGACTGCCCCCAGCCCCCACGGCCTGGCGCTGGTGCGATGCCTGGGAAGGCAGGCGAGTATATTGTGGGCCATAAAAGTGTGTAGAGCAGAAACCGGTTTGGCTCAGAGTGTCAGCCTGCGGACTGAAAGGTTCCAGGTTCGATTCCGGTTGAGGGCATGTAGATTGGTTGCCAGCACATCCCCAGTAGGGGGTGTGCAGGAGGCAGCTGATCGATGTTTCTCTCTCATCGATATTTCTAACTCTCTATCTCTCTCCCTCTTTGTAAAAAATCAATTAAATATATATATATATTTTTTTTTTAAAAAAATTTTTTTTTTAAATGTGTAGCTAGGAGCCTCAGAGAGGCTGAGCCACTTGCTCACAGTCACACAGCCAGAACAGAGAAACTGGCATGCGAGTCAGAATCTGAACTTGTCCTTGGGCGGCTCCCACCCGTGGCTGCAGGGCTCCGTGGCCTCAGGAAGCCCCAGGCACCTGAACTTGGGTGTTTCCCAGCCCACCCCCCGCCCTGGCACCCACCTACCTGTGGGAGCCCCTTTTCAGCCAGGGAACGGCCAGGCCTACTCCGTCCACCCTTCTTCTGACCCCCCTCCCCACCTTCCTGACCCTCCCTCGGGCCCCAGGCAGGGAAGGCTGGGTGTGTCCTGATCCCGCTGGCCGGTGCGGCTGATCTCGGGAATTGTGGAGGCTCCGGGCTGGCCTGTCTGGGAAAGGAGCTCTGGGCCACGACCTCGAAGGGACCCTGTGCCTGCCACCTCCCAACCCAGACCCACAAGCCTCTTGCCTGGCCTCCGGGGGGTCCCAGGCCGGGGGGACACATTCTCCTTCTGGCTGGCGGCGGGTCTCAGCTCCATGGGCTCAGGGCCCAGCCAGGTGGGAGCGGTGTCGCTGCTCCAGACGAGATCTGAGGGACGAGGACGGGGTGCCCTGGCTCCCACCAGGCCACCCCGCAGCCCTGGGCCACAGCCCCGCTTCCCTGGCATCCCTGGCTGCCCTCTGGCCCGGCCCCAGCTGCCCTGCTCAGGCCCCGTGGGGTCTCCTCCCCTGCCTCCGTGCCACCCCCTTTCCATCTCCCTTTCTCTGTCCTCCACCATCCCTGCCCGGCCCCCAGAAGGGCGAGGCTCTCTGTTTCCTGTCTCCACTCCCCATGTCCTCCCTCCTCCTCCCTCCTCCCCAACACACTGGTTCCAGCCCCAGGTGCTCCATGCAGGAAGTCACCCCTCAGTCCATGAAGATTCCAGCTCCCGGCTCCCTGAGACTTTCTTTCCTTTTTTGTGTTTTTTAATCTATTTTTTTAAATGTTTTTTTAAAAAAATATATTTTATTGATTTTTCTTACAGAGAGGAAGGGAGAGGGATAGAGAGCTAGAAACGTCAATGAGAGAGAAACATCGACCAGCTGTCTCCTGCACACCCCCCACCGGGGATGTGCCCGCAACCAATGTGCATGCCCTTGACCGGAATCAGACCTGGGACCTCTCAGTCCGCAGACCGACGCTCTACCGCTGAGCCAAACCGGTCTCGGCTTTAATCTATTTTTATTAATTTTACAGAAGAAGGGAGAGAGAGAGAGAAACATCAACGAGAGGGAATCATCAATGGGCTGCCTCCTGCACGCCCCACACTGGGGATTGAACCCACAACCCAGTCCTGTGCCCTGACAGGGATTGAACTGTGATCTCCTGGTTCATAGATCGATGCTCAACCACTGAGCCACGCCGGCTGGCGGGCTCACTGACACTTCCTCTCACACCTAAGTTCTCGGTGAGCTCGCCATCCACATGGACAATCCCTCCCCTCCCTCTTATGAGACTGACGCGCTACCTACTGCGCTACCGAGGCACCTCCTCCCCACCCTCTTAGACACTCATTCACACGTCCCCCTGTCCTCAGACCTCTGCCGCCTCTTCTCCCCACACCCCCTTCAGCGGACCTGTCCCCCCCCCCAAACACGGCCATCGGAAGAGAAATGCCACCAGCTCCCCCACCAGTTCCATGGCCCCTGCCTCTCCTGCCCCTCCGCCATCCTGTGTGGTCCCATCGCCAGCCAGACCCTCCCTCAAGCTCTGGGTACCACTCTGTCTCCCCTCCCAAGGGCATCTCCCAGGACCATCACCAGCTTCCACAGTGCCATTCTCTGAACCAGGAAAAGGAACCACACTGCCCACGCTCCACTGCTGACTCAGCCACACACACGGCACCGAGCCTGGGGGGGGGGGCTGCGGGGGGGGGTGCGGGACACAGGTTCCCTCCCCCATCATTTCCACTTCCCCCTCCTTACTGACTCACTCCCATCAGCTCTTAGACCACAAGCAGTAACACCACACCCCTCTCCCCTCCAGCCTCCAGGTCCCAGACCACTTCTCCCCTCCTCATCACACCCAAATCCCGATCCTTCTGCCCTCCATCCCCCCATCCCCCTATCCAATGACCTCCCTGCAATCAGCCACCCTCACTCAAAGCGGCTTTCCTCCAGGCGACCTCCGAGATGCAGGTCCCCGCCGGCCGGTTCTCAGCAGGACAGTCGTCACTTCCTCTTTGAAGCCCTCCTGGAAGCCACCTCTCGGCCTCTGTCCCCCCTGCTGGCGTCTCTTCCCCAGTCTCCTCTGCTGGTCCCTCTTCTCCTGAGCTCTTAGGATTGGAGGTGCCAGGACCTCCTTCCTCCCCTGATGCTTGCACCCCAAGTGACCTCAGCTCCAGACAGTTCTAAGGCAGACTCCCATCCCCCTTCTCCCAGAACGGCAGCCTAGCCTCCTGCTGGCCCAGAGCCGTGGTCCGAAAACTGCGGCTCTTTGGCCCCTTGAGTGTGACTCTTCCATAAAATACCACGGCCTGGGCGAGTCTATGTTGAAGAAGTGGCATTAGAAGTTTAAGTTTAAAAAATGTGGCTCTCCAGAGAAATGTCAATCGTTGTACTGTTGGCACTTGGCTCTGTGGACGAATGAGTTTGCCGACCACCGGCCCAGAGGCTAATCCTGGAGCCACCCTGGCTTCTCCTTCCCTCGCATCACCTGCAATCCATTAGCCAATCGCCTCTGCTCTACCTTCCAAAGATACCGGGAACCCAGCCCCTGCTCACCACCTTCAGCCCCACCTGCCCAGGTCCAGGACCACTGTCTCTTGCGTCCTGACTGGTCTCCCACTCTGTCCTCACCCCACCCCACACCTGCGGCCTACTCCCCACGAGGCCGGAGCGATCCTGCGAAGGGAGATCAGAGCATGTCCTGACTCAACTCCAACAGCCCCACGGGCTCCCCAACCCACTCCGTCCTCCCGGAAGGCTGCAAGGCCCTACCGGAGGAGCCTCTTTGCCACGGAAACGCCGCTGGGACACAGCCAGCCTATTGGTTCATGGCTTGTCTGTGGCTCCTTTCTCACTGCATGGCGGAGGAACTCCAGCAGAGGCCTGTGGCCCACAGAGCCTGAAACATCTGCTTTCTGGCTTTTAAGAAAGTTTGCATAGCCATGACTGGTTTGGCTCAGGGGATAGAGCATCGGCCTGCAGACCGAAGGGTCCCACGTTCGATTCCGGTCAAGGGCATGTACCTTGGTTGCGGGCACATCCCCAGTAGGGAGTGTGCAGGAGGCAGCTGACGATGTTTCTAACTCTCTATTCCTCTCCCTTCTTTTCTGTAAAAAAAATCAATATGTTTGTTTTTTAAAAATAAAGACCTTTTCTAAGAAAAAAAAAAAGAAAGAAAGAAAGAAAGAAAGAAAGAAAGAAAGAAAGAAAGAAAGAAAGAAAGAAAGAAAAGGAAGTTTGCATAAGAAGGGAGAGGTTTGGGAAATGGGTGAAAAGGGAAAGGGGAATAGAGTCAATAACATTGTGGTAAGTTTATATGGTGACAGTTGGCTAACAGAATTAGTGGCGTGATCGCCACTGTATGGCATAAAAATGCCAAATCACTATATTGTACATGGAAAACCCCTGCCCCAGTCACCTTGCCAACCTCATCCCGACCCCTCTTCCCTTGCTCTCTCTGCTCCAAACACCCAGCCTCCTGGTGGTTCCTCCAAAATGCCCTGCCTGTTCCAACCTCAGGGCCTTTGCACCTGCTGTTCCCTCGGCCTGGAACTCTCTTTCCCTCTCTCTCCTTCCAGTTCTGCCTCAGACACCACCGTGAGCTCTTCCCTGACCACCGTCTCTCCAGCCACAGCCCCCTCCTCACTCCCTTCTCTCTTTTCCTCCGTGATTCAGCACCACCCAACTGACGGAAGACATGAGCGTCTGCTTTTCTCCCTCTGATGGACAATGAGCTACTGTCTCTTCTCGGAGCTGTATCCACGGCCTATGGAGTAGTCCCTGGCACACAGTAGGGGTTCATATCATTTCCTCTGCACCGCAGCCCAAAGAATTAGGTCCTTGTCTTTACAGAAGAGGAAGCTGGGGCTTAAAGGGGCTACCTGCCCACCTGGGCAGGGGCTTCCTTACCAGGACAACCCACCTCTTTCCAAAGGATACTTGAGACAGCTCAATCCACATACCTCTTTGTCCCCTTACCCCCACCCCTCCTCTCTCACCCCATGCAGGGCTCCCTATCTGCTCCTAACGCCCTTACCACTCTCCCCCATCCCTGTCCAGTTAAGGACAGCAGTTAGCTCAGTCCACAAACCCCTTCTTACCCCCACAACCCCACCCCTCCTCTTCCCAGCGAAAGAACCTAGGACAGTTCTCCTGTCCCGCACTTGCCCTCCAGAGCACCTGTCTTCCTCGGGCCCTCTCTCAGCCAGCTGGGTTGAACCCAGAGGGGCCCTCGGCCAGGCCCAGCACGGCCAGGCCCAGCACGGCCAACGATCCAACTATGCAGGCGCGGGGCGACGTCAGAGAGCGCGCCGCCGGGCGCCCCACAGCTGCCTGGCCGCCTCCAGGAGGATGCTCTGGGGTCCGTGGTCCCCAGCTGTGAGCGTGGCCGACGCTGTCTGCGCATGCGTGCGCCCGAGGGGGCGTGGTCATGGGTCCCCCCCCGCCGAGGGTCCCGCCCCTGCACCCCGCTGTGCATCCAGCCGCCCAGCACCGGACCGCGTGCAAACGTCTCCCCCGCACGAGGCCTGTAAGGCTGCCCACTCCTCCCGCAGGCACTCACTCCACAGGCCAAGCCCTGGTCCCTGCGGTTCCCACCCCACCCCGTACCGCCCTCTCCTCCCTTGGCCCAACTGTGCTGCTTCCCCTGTCTGCCAGCCGCTGGGAGAGGAGAGCCCTGGGCCAGGGGCCAGAAGACCACATCGAGATGGGTTCTGCTGCTGTGTGACTGCAGATGAGCCCCTGACTCCTCTGAACCTCGGGGTCCTGATCTGTAAAAAGGGGAGTGTTGACACCCCCTAAATGCCAGACTGCCTTTCAAACCCTAAAGCAGATCTTGAAGGTGTGTGTGTGTGTGGTTACTTCCTTCTTAAGTCTATGCATCCAGTAACTCCTCGTAAACCTGCTGGATGGAACCTTTCGGCATTCAGGTCTTGTTCCTCTGTTGTCTCCGGTGAAACGTTTGCCTTCAAGTCACCTTGTTCTGATCCTAATCCAGCTGCACCAGCTCTATTGGGGTTATTTGCCCGGATTAATGTTTGCATCCTTTTAGTTTCAGCCTTGCTGTGTCCATATATTTTAGGTGGGTCTCTTATGACACAATATGGCTGGAATTTAAAAAAAAAAAATACAATGATATGATGATGACGTATACAAACCATCTCATTTTTGTGCCTGTTAATGATCAAACTTCGTGTTTTCTCCTTTCTTGTCTTTTTTGCTCATGTTTTTCCCCCTTAAAGATGTCTTGGAACTTACACATCCTATTTCTATTCTTTCAGTGGTTATCCAACACATTTTAATTTGCGTATTCAATTTGACAGTCTAAAGTTAATTCAGTTATTTACCCTCCCTCGACAACACACACACACACACACAAACGAACAAGTAGACAAACCAAAAACTGCAGACTTTAAAACATGGTTTCTGACCAACTCCCCCTGAACTATATTATTGTCATGAATGCTAAGCCACATTTACTATTTCCTTCATGCTGCTCAGATCTCCCTTATAGAAAAACGTCCTTCTTCCACAAAGCTTCTTTATACATTTCAGCATTGAAGGTCTGTTGGTGATAAACTCATTGTCATTTCTCTAAATGTCTATTTCACCCTCATCCTTGAAAGTTAACTCACTATTACACAACTTCAGGTGGATAGTTATTTTTATCACCGCTTTGATGATAACACTCCTGTCTTCTGACGTGTATTGTGGTTGCTGGCAGGTCATCGGTTGCTGGTGTAATTGTCGTTCCTTTTCGGATGCTGTCTTGTCTACCTGGCTGCTTTGGGGATCTCAATGTTTGTGTTTGATTTCCTGCAGTTTCTCTTCATCCATTCATTCTACCCCATCATAAAGCACTTACTGGGGCGGGCACTGTCTCAGGTGCTGAAAGGCTAGCAGTGTGTGAACGAAGTTCCAGTAAGAGGACTGTAAGTGTGGGGGCTGGGCACTAGGCCTTGACCCCTCTGTACTGGGGACAAGCCAGGATGGGCCAGGCACCTGGGCCCCAGTAGTCAATGCCCATCCCAGTCAGTGGGGCGGGGCCCAGGCCCAAAGGACCTTCAGAGCTTCTGGACAGCATCAGTTCCCGTCAGCTCTGAGGCCAAGACCCAGGGTCAGCCAGGAAGGGGTCACCTGTCGTCTCTTGACCCCACATCACCACAGGCTGGAGGAGCAACCCCACCACCAACTCAGCTGCTCCCTCGGAGCCCCTCGGGGCCAGGCACTTCACATTTCACTTGCATCACCGCCCTCTGGCAGGCATCGGTCCCCGTCCAGAGTCCAGAGACACTGAGGCCGGAGAGGCTGAGTGGCCCAAGGACACACAGCCAATCAATGATGGAGCAAGACTCAAACCATCCCCCGAGCCCGCTGATTCGGAGACGCAGACGTCCATCGGCCACACTGACCACAGGCCTCGGGTCACGGGCCCCTGCCTTCCCCGCCCCAGCAGAACAGGCCGCTCGGTCCAGGCACCCTGGGGGTCGAAGCAAAAACCTTCCTGGGAACGGCAGGTCCAGGCACATAGACCTGGATAAAACATGGCCCTGCACACATCCAGCGACACAATTCCCCAAACTTTAATGCCATGCCTCTGGGAAGGGAGGCTGGGGGCTGTCGGCGGTCTCAAGTTTAGTGGACACTGCCTGCCTCCAGCCCCAGGGTCTCCAGAACCAAGTGACCAGGTAGTGAGAAGCACAGCACCTCACCCTATACCACAGACCGCCTTCTGCGGGGCTGGGGGTAGAGAGATGGGGGGGGAGGGGACTGGACAACTGCGGGGAGGCCCAGGGCAGGGGCGTCCCTGGCCCTTAGAGGCTGGACTCTGCCGGCTAAGCAGTGGCGTGGCCTGGGGCCTGCACAGAGCAGCTAGGGGCGGAGGTGAGGAAAGGGACCACGGTTCCCAGCCTGGGACCAGCGAGGTGCCTGGAGGCGGGTGGGGGTCACGGGGAGCGTGGGACAGCTGTGTGCACAGAGCCAGCCCTTCGGGCCACACCTGAGATGGGGAATAGAACACGCTCCACATGAGGTCCAAGGCGGGGGGGCGGAGGGGTCCAACCTCCCCTGAAGTTTGTGATTCTGGCCCCCCCGAGCGGCCAGGGCAGCGGGGCTGGTTCAGTAGCCTTGGGAGGTGTGACCCTTGCCCTCCACGCCAGCAAAAAAGTCTGCGGGGGCCTCTGTCGAGTCAATCTTCTGGTAGGCAGTGCTCTGATTTTGGAGTCCAGGACCTAGGGGGCGGGGAGGCGGGAGAGAACGCAAAAATGAGTCCAAACCAACATCCGCTCCGCCCCCACCGGGGGCGCCCAGGGCAGTGACAGCGGCCACAGCCCCAGATACCAAGCCTTTCAGCATCATGCTCATTCAGTCCTCCCATACCCCCACGGAGCAGGCATTTCTACCGTCCTGTCCCCACTTTACAGATGAGGAAACTGAGGGTCAGAGAGACGAACCGACTTGCCTGAGACCACACAGCTCAAAGCTGAGGACGAGGATGCCAACGTGGGCCGCTGTGTTCCTCTATCCCAGCGATGCCCCACCTTGCTCATGTGGCATCCACATGAACCACTACAATTCTGTGGCTGACACCAAAACATATGCTTTTTGCCAATGTGACCAAAAAAAAAAAAAAAGTATGATTTTGATTTTTGACTCCCTCACACTGGATGGCTATTGTGTTGGCCGCTATAACTTATTTCCCCGGCAGCCTAAGGGAAAAGGGGTCAGTGCTCCTGACTAAATAGCCAGGTCCGGCGCATTTTAAAACATTCTCGCGGCACACGGGTTGGAAGTCACTGTTCTATCCAGCCTGGCCGGTGCAGAGCCCAGAGGCTGGGGCCGAGAGGCAGGCGGCAGGGCTCTTGGCGCCCCCACTCCACGCTCCCATCCCCACGCTGCTCATTTGTCCTGTGATCCTGAACGAGGGCCTCAGTTTCCCCATCTGTCCAATGGGAGGAATGTTACCAACTCCCCTCACCCCAGGGCAGGCCCAGGCAGGGAAGGCCACAGGCCACTCCTGCCTGCCCTTGGCCACACTGCTCCAGCAGGCAGGTCCCCGGTCACCTTCGGCCTCTCTCGGGAGTGACCAGTAGGAAACCTCACCCATCTCTCCCCACTTCTGAGAGAGAGGGGGGGGGGCGCTGAGAGCGAGTGGGAAAGGGCAGGCCAGTGGCTGGGACGCACGAGGAGGGGTGGAACCAGGTGAGGCCGTGCAGCGGGCAGTGCGGGGCTGGCTGAGGGAGGGCCGGGAGGCAGGGTAAGCCCTGGCTTGTGCCGGCATCAGCTCTCCCACTATCTCTCCCGTGGCCACGCAGATCCGAGGAGACAGGAGAAGGGGGCTCCAGGTGTGTGGGGGGGGGGCTGGTGGGAGCTGAGAAGAGAGGGTGCCCCTGCAGGTGCCTTGAGTCTCGGGCTGCAGATTGCCCAGAGCTGCCCGCGGAACCGGATCACTCCCCCAGCTATATCCGGTGTTTGGGCTTCGAGGGAGTCCTGGCTGCTGCCCCCAGCGCTGCCCCCAGCCTGATGGCAGGGCAAGGTCACCCCAGGCGGCTGGGACAGCTGCGTGCACAGAGCCATGCAGGCCACACCTGAGCTGGGGACTGGGACATGTTCCCCGAGAGGTCCATCGGGGCTGGCTTCAGGACCCCTCAGCGGAGGCCAGGAGCTGGCACCCCTTAAGGGCAGGGGCTGCGGGGGAGCGGGAGGGGGAGGCGGAGGAGACGCGGTGAGCTGGCGGTGTGCTCACTGAAGGGCACTCACTGGGGTAGACGATGCTCCCCCCGCCGCGCTGGATGTATATCTGGTAGATCAGGAAGCAGGAGAAGGGCTTGAGGAGCAGGCTGAGGATGGCCATGGCGGTGCCGAAGCGGCCCAAGTCCAAGAGGCCGACCCGCGGGTAGAAGATGCTGATGTGGATGATGTCCAGGAGGATGGTGATCATCAAGCTGCCCAGAAACTGCAAGACAGGCCGGCACGGAGCCCAGGCGTGACCATGTGAGCTCACTGCCTCCCCGTCCCGCCCGTCGCGTGCATAACCGGGCCGGAGGCTGCGTGTGAGCCTTCCTGTGACCTCAGAGGTTGCTGGAAAACCGGCCCAGCAAGCAGGCAGGACCCTGTGGGCGAGATGCCCGATGGGACTGCAGAGCAGAGGGAGGATTCGGGGAGGTCCCTGAGGTCCAGCCCCAGCCTGCCAGCCCCACCCAAGCACCCCGCCCATCTCCTGTCGTCCTTGAGGCCATGACAAGGGACGACGACCTGGTTCCAGAACCTCTGAGATGGAAGGCACCTCAGAGTTCACTTACTCTGTCTCCCCACCAAGGAAATCCCTCTGTCACCCCGAGAGGCCCCAGCCATCACCCTTCAGCGCTTAGTGAGTGCTGAGAAGCCTCCTGCCCCCAGGGAGAGCTTAACTAGCCTATATCCACTTTGACCTCACAAAGTAATGGAGTTCCCTCTTAATATATATATATATGTTATATTTTATATTATTTTATATTATATATATGTTATATTTTATATTATAAAAATAAAATATATATTATTTTTTATTATTATTGATTTCAGAGAGGAAGGGAGAGGGAAGATAGAAACTCCAATGATAGAAACTCCTTCTGCACGCCCCCTACTGGGGATCCAGCCCCGCAACCTGGGCATGTGCCCTTGACCAGAATCAAACCCGGGACTTCAGAATCGAACTTCAGTCCTCAGGCGGATGCTCTATCCACTGAGCCAAGCCAGCTAGGGCTGGAGTTCCCTCTTTGCTGGTCTCTTTCTAAAAGGGGGTCCTGGCGAGGTGGGGGGAGGGGGTCTTGAGTACGTGTTCCACTGGCCTTGGGGCGTGGCCAGCCTGGGGCACTGGTGGGACCCGCCACATGCCTTTCTGCGGGAAGACAATGAGCCGGGCAGGCAGAGGAGCAGGCCAGGCCAGCAAACACCCTCGGGCTGCAGCGTGGCTTTAGAAAATGGGAAGCAGGAACAGGCAGAAGGCTGGGACAGGTGCAGGGAAGACAGAGCAGGGGCCACAGATCATCCCAAAGCCGGGCCCGGTGCCGCTTCCCCAGCTCACCAAGCTGATGGCGTCCAGGGAGTCCCGCTGAGCGACGGCCCACACGCCCAAGGCCAGGACGGTAAAGTTGGCCCAGGCATAGGGGCTCCCGAACACGAGGCAGCCCCTGTGGGAAGATGGATCCGAGTCAGGTTGGCGGGTGACTGCCCCACGGGTGCCCACGCCTCCCACACGCACCTCCCGGGGCGCCAGGGCCCCAGGGCCCCTCTGAGAAGAGGCCGCAGTGGGCCAGGTCTCCTGTGCCCCAGCGGTGAGCCAGGAACAGCAACAAATCCCATCGGCTCTGCTTCCCAGAAGCCTCCCTTCGGGCCCAAACCACCATCCTCTCCTGCCAGGACGGACCAGCTGGCCTCCCGCAGGTCTGCTCCCTCCCACTGCTGCCCCCTCCGGGCCATTCTCTCAACAGCAACCAGTCCGGTTCATCTGGTGAGATCTCCTCCACTCCAAGTCCCACCAGTTTTCTGTCCCACTTGAAATGAGAGACTCTCTCCCACGGCCTAAGGGGGCCTAGTGGGAGCCACTGGTGACACCCGTGCCGCCCTCCACCCTGAATACCTGGCCCCGTTGTGTCATTTCAGACCCAGCGCAAAGGTTAACCAAGACTCCTCCCCTGACCGCCCACTTCTGAAGGCCGCCTCGTCACCGGCTAAGACAATGCCCACTCTATTGGATTTCTTAGGGTATTGCTGCTAACTGACGTTGACTTATTGTCAACCCAATGAAAACCCTAATGAACACAGGGCCCTTACTAGCATCTGGCACATTTCTACATGCTTTAAAGGAACTCGCTTCTGTGCATTTGTGTTAACAACGCAGGGAAGGAGGCACTATTGCTATCCTCATTTTACACACGAGGAAGCTGAGGCACAGAGGTCAAGTAACCTGCCCGAGATCCCACAGCTGCTAAGTGGCGGCGCTGGGATTTGAACCCAGGCAATCTGGCTCAAGAGGCCATGCTCTTTCTTTAAAAAAAAAAAAAAATCAAGCCAAGACCGGTTTGGCTCAATGGATAGAGCGTCGGCTTGGGGACTGAAGGGTCCCGGGTTCGATTCCGGTCAAGGGCATGTACCTTGGTTGCGGGCATATCCCCAGTAGGGGGTGTGCAAGAGGCAGCTGATCGATGACTCTCTCTCATCGATGTTTCTAACTTTCTATCTCTCTCCCTTCCTCTCTGTACAAAATCAATAAAATATATATTTAAAAAAAAAAAGTGTGTGTGTGTGTGTGTATAGATAGATAGATATCAGAGAGGAAGGGAGAGGGAGAAAGAGACAGAAACATCAATGATGAGAGAATCATTGATCGGCTGCCTCCTGCACACCCCACGCTGGGGATGGAGCCTGGGCATGTGCCCTGACTGGGAATCAAACCCTAACCTCCTGGTCCATAGGTTGACACTCAACCACTGAGCCACGTTAGAGACCAGGTGTAACCTGACAGTGTCCTCGCACCGGAAGGGACTGATAAGATCCAGTCCCCTGCCCCCACAGGGTCCCCTGACTTGTTTGGATGGCGATTTCTAATTGTCAGCAGAATGAGAGCGACCTTCCATGGCTTACCAGAAGACTGTAACTGTTTACTGAGGTTTGCTTTACCGAGAATTGGGCTTCCTGCTTTATCTCCCTTAGAGATTGAGAGGAACGGAGAATACGTTCCTCCGGAACTGACCTCCCAGTGTTTGTGCATAAAAGGTATTGTGGCCGAAACCGGATTGGCTCAGCGGATAGAGCGTCGGCCTGAGGACTGAAGGGTCCCGGGTTCGATTCCAGTCAAGGGCATGTGCCTTGGTTGCGGGCACATCCCCAGAAGGGGGTGTGTAGAAGGCAGCTAATCAATGTGTCTCTCACATCGATATTTCTAACTCTCTATCTCTCTCTTCCTCTCTGTAAAAAAATCAATAAAATATATATATATTTTAAAAAGGTATTGTGCAGTTAATAAAGTTGCTGCAGTCTGTCAATGGCTTGCAGTCCTCCTGATCCCGCTTTCCTGTCATTCTTTTCTTAATTCCCACCTCCCTACTTCAGTCCGTTCACCTTCAGGCTGACACTGACAAGCCACACCAGCCAAGCAAGAGGCCATGCTCTCATGTACCATTTTCCCTGGTCCTCCACTGCTCCAGCGCAGGAAGGCACTTCATACACTCAAACAACAATCCCTAAAGCGCACCATCCCGAAAACTGGTCAAAGCAGCTCCGTGTAGAATAAGGCAACCAGACGTCCCGATTTTTAACAATTTGTCCCGCGGTGTTTTAAAAAAAGTCCCGATTTTTAAAAATCGGGACTTTTCTTAAAACACTGAGGGATGCGGGACAAATTGTTAAAAATCGGGACAGTCCTGCCAAAAGCGAGACGTCTGGTCATCTTAGTGTAGAATGCAACGAGGCTCCACAGTGCATATTACCCAGTGAGTGACCTCATCCTGGGCTTCAGGAGAGCAAGTGCTGGGGCCGAAGGAAGCCCGGGCTCACCAGCTGCAGAGCTAGAGGAGTGTGGCTAAGGAATCCGTATCTGACCTCGCTAACCCGGATGAGGGCTCGGAGCTCCTACGAGGCAGTAGTGGCCGAGGCCTCTGGGGACTGCCTGCCCCTCCAACACCCCTGGGACGTGGGCAGCTTGCTGACAACCTTCTTGACAGAGGTGCCGTTTAGCCTTGGGGCTGGCTGGGACACAGGAGACACGTGGCCCCACGTCTCAGGAGACGGGCGGACACCCCTGTGGAGCCACTTACCAGATGGTCAGCACCCAGTGGATCAGGATGATCATCTGCGGCACAAAGAGGAGGAGGGGGGAGAGCTGTGAGTGTGACCACCATGGGGAGCAGGGGGTGGGGGAGCTGTGGAGCCAGAAAACCGAGGAGGCCACTGCCTGGCACCTAAGGGGGCCGCACAGATGTCTGCAATGGCGAGGGAACTGGTGGTGGAGGAGGAGGAGGGCCTGGCCAGGCAGGGGATGTTGCCACCACACCCCGCCCCATTCCCTTGGGGCAGCTGACCCCCTTCCTGCTTTCGGAGGCTGGAGGCCCCGCATCCCTTCCTGCTTCCAGAGGCTGGGGGCTCCTTTGGGGAGCCGGGAACCTGCTCTGGAGTGGAGGGCACCTTGATGAGAATGGCCAGGGTGGTGGTGAGGCGCTCAAAGAGGCTGATGTCTTGGGACTCTAGAGCCGGGGTGCTGTGTGGGGCAGGAGTGGGGGCGCAGCGGGGGGCAGGGGCCTTGGAGTGTGGATTTCACTCCACGCGAGGAAGCCACAGGAGGCTCTTCGACCAGGAAGCCCCTGGTATGGTTTATGCTTACGCCAAAAACCCCTGTGGCTTTTTTGTGTGACATTCCACCCTTTTTTATTGCCCCATCTGTTATCCTTAAAGGAACAGCCCCCTGGACTGGAACGGGCCTCCACTGCTGGTCAGGGAAAGGGGAGTGAGAAGAAGCCGCTGCGCCTGGAGGAGGAGATAAGGGGAGAGCCGGGGAGGGCTGGCAGCCGGGTTGGCCTTGGGGGCGGGGGGTGGATTCTGAGCTCTATCCTAAGAGCAGGCCACTCCGTTCTGCCCCCTCCGTTCTGCAGGAGCCCCTGCCCACAGAGGAGAGAGGTGCCCAAGGCCGCACTGCGACCAGCCCAGCGGCCCTGGTATCTGCCTTCCAGACTAAGAGGAGGCGCGGGGGACAGTCCCAGCGCCACGCGGCCCTGAGAATCAGCGCCTGACCTTCCCCACGGCGGGGGGGGTTCCCGTCTCAGCACCGTTTCCTTTCCCGGGGCTCTGGCTCCGACGCCCAGACTGTGCGCACCCACGTCGGCACCAAAGGGCCCCAGAGCCCGGCCTTCTGGTGAGAGGAGAGGCTGAGACCTGGAGAGCCGTGACCCGCGGGGAAGCGTGTGGCGGAGGTTTAACACAATGCCCTCTCTCTTGGGAAGGAAAGGGCGTACCCTGGAGATACCGCACACCCTCAACACACACCAGGCCCCTTCCTGTGACATCCCTCCTGTTTCATAAAGATTTAAGAAGTTTAGCGCGACCTGATCACTTCGATTAAGCCCCTGGGAAAAGAAGCCCACCGAAGAGCGGCCTCCGCTGCCTCGGTTTCCCCAGCTTTGCAATGGGAGGGCACAGCACGCCAGGCCTGGGACCAGGCGTAGGTCCAGGAAGGCTCCCTGAGAAAGTCAGGCCCTGCCTTCTCCACTGTCCCCTGGAGAACAGCGACTCCTCTCGGCGCAGAAGAGCCGTCCACAGGCTCTCGGGGAGGTTTCCGGGAACAAGGGGCCGCTGGGGTTCTCAGGTGCGGCCGCGGAGAGCGGGGAGGGAAGGCGCCGGGTCCGAGGGTGTGCCTGGGCAGCCGGGCCGCACAGGAGGAAAGGGAGACCGAGCTCTCCTTCAGAATGGGGGACTCTCCACACAGTGCTCGGCCGAGGGCAGCTGCCCAGCTCGTGTCCAGCTGTGTCAGAAGACTGGGCAAGAGAGAGGCAAAGAACCAAGGTAGCAGGGCGGCGTAGGACGCTGGATTAGGAGTAAGACACCAGGGTTCCGGCCGGGGACCAGGTCCCTCGGTGTCTGTGAAATGGGGCCAATGCCCGCCATCCATACGCCCCATGCAGGTGCCTCCACTGCGGCGTCAGGCCCCTGGACGGTCCCTGGGTGTAGCCGCTTAATGAGCAGAGGTCCCTGGCGGGGCAGGCATCCGGCAGCAGCGTTAGCAAACGCCCGCTCCTGGGGAGGATGTGCCCACCGCGTGTCCACACTGCCCCAGCACGGGGCCATGGCATCCCTGCACCTACGTGGGGGAGAGGATTAATCCGGTTTCACTTACGAAGAAACCGGGGCTGTGAGAGAGGGCGTGAACTGGACCGGAACAGGACACGCATCAACAAGGCATCCCAGATGCAAATCTCAGAACTGGTTTGTCCGTTCGGAGGTTTTATGCCAATAAATACAGAGTGCCACGCCCCCTCCTGGACCACCCGCTCCTCCTACCACCCTGGAAGATAGGGTGTGTCTTCTTTTGACGGCGGCGAGGAAGCGGATCCTCGGGGAGGCAAAGGAGCCTGCGCAAGGCCACGCGACTAGCAAGGAGCAAAGACTGGCCCTGAAGGCAGGTTTGGCCCCAGGGCCCGTGGGACACCGGCAGGATGGGCAGAGCCAGGGCAGGGCGGGTGGAAATGCGGTTCAGCCCGGGGGAGGGAAGGCTGCGGGGACACCGAGGAGTTCTGAGGATCTGGCCTTGGACCCTTCGTTTGCCGCTAGAGCCCGTGGGGGCGGGAATTGGGGGCGAAGAACATCCGAGACAGGCGTGGACAGACCTCAGATCGACATACAGATCGATGTATGGAATATATGCTGTTAAGTGAGGTAGTGCGATCCCTGAGGGTGGCTGAGGCTCAGGGACCCCCCTGTCAGGGCTGCCCTGGAGGGGAGGCAGAAGCAGGCAGTGGCTAACTGTCTGGAGCCAAATGTGTGGGCCAGATCCCAGCTCCCTGACGCAGACGCTGTGTGACCGTGAGCCAATCTCCTGCCCTCGCTGAACTGCCGCTTGCCCCTCGTGTATTAGGGCCAGCAGGCCTGTCTCATAGGGTCGCTGTGTGGATCCAGTGGCCCAGGGAGGTGGAGAGGTTTATGGAACACTTAGCACAGGCGGTCCACCCTTGGCACCCAGCTGTCCCGAATTCTTAGCCCTCATTCGACACGACCCTCCACCCCTTCCCGGGGTCCTCTTTCAACAGGGACTCACGAACCCACGTCTAGTCCTTTCCGGGCTCGTCTCCACGTCATTCCTCCGGCACAGGATGTGTCGCGTGACCGGGCTCAAGTTAGGGCCTGTCCTTTGTGCCAAGGGCCTCGGGCGACTATTCCTTCTCATCTGGCACCACTGCCCGCTCTGCTGGGGCACAAGCAGGCGATGGGCCAATGAAGAAGTGGGGAGGGAGTACAGGGGCACAGGGATGCATGTCCCAGCGGGAAGGTCGAGGGCTGATCTCAGAACACCTCAGTGGCCAGCGAACGAGGAATCCACAGCTGCCCTCCGTGAGGCGGCCAGACTTAACAACAGGAACACACCGAACACACAGCTAATTCTTAACTCCAGGTCATGAATGGTTTGTTAGTATGTCCCAGATATTGCGTGGGACATACTGATGCTAAAAAAAATAAATAAATAAAAAAATGACTCACTGTTGATCTGGAATTCAGAATCAGCTGGATGGCCTGTCTGCGACCCAGCAACCGCAGTCCCTCAGGGCCTCCCAGCGCTCACTGGTCTCTGACGAGTAGCAGCTAAGGCCCTTGGAGACAGAGGGTCTCATTCCCCACGCCACGGCAGGACCAGCTGTCTCGTTCTGGGCACCGGAAGCTCACACCTGCGGCGGTGCTCGGCAGGCAGGCCCACGAAGTTGCTCAAAAAATAGCCCCCGCCGAAACCGGTGTGGCTCAGTGGCTGGAGCGTCGGCCTCTGGACTGAAAGGTCCCAGGTTCGATTCCGGTCAAGGGCATGTACCTTGGTTGCGGGCACATCCCCTGTTGGGGGTGTGCAGGAGGCAGCTGATCGATGTTTCTCTCCCACTGATGTCTCTAACTCTCTATCCCTCTCCCTTCCTCTCTGTAAAAAAATCAATAAAAAAAAAAAAATATATATATATATATATATAAAAAAAACAACCACAAAAGGAAAACAAAAAACCATACATCCCCTGATGCACCTAAACTGTCAAGGCAGAAGTCCACCCCAACGTACTGACCGGGAGCCAGGAAAGGACAGCTTTGAAGTCCGACCCGGTGGGTTCAGATCCTGACTCTGCCATCCAATCCCTGTGGGACCTCAGCAAGATATTGGCCTGATCTGAGCCGAAGTTTCTCCGTCCGCAAAAAGATGACGGTATCGGCTTTCTCGGGAGGCGGCTGTGATTGAATAAATAACCTGGCATTCCACAGGCGCCCCTTTGGACTCCTGCACCTTCTGCCCCTCACCTCGTTTTCCCTCCGTCACCTTGTTTTCCCTCCGCAGTATTTTAGGCAAAGCTCTGATCAGAGGCAAGGCGGTGGGCATTAACCCCGCACTGCCTGAGACAGCACCAGTATGGATGCCAACAAAGCTGTTGCCCTTAAAGTAGATTTCTTCCCAGCGAACACGTGACTCCAAGCCCACTCCCCTCGCTCCAGCCCCCGCTCCAGGGAAGCTTCGGGGAGGTTTGCCCCAGCCAATGTGACGGCGGAATCTGCCTGTTCCAAGTGATAGCTCAGGCCGCGTCTCAGAACCCAAATACGGACGATGCGTTTGTTATTTTGTAGTCACTTCGGTTCCCTGAGTACCAGACACCACTGGCTGCAAATGCTTCGTGTCGTGTGTGAAGAGTCCTGAACAAATTCTCAAAGGAGGCAGCATCGAGATGCAAAATGGCAACTTTGGAGGCCTTTGTCACAAACACAAGAAGCAGGAGTGGGCGGGGAGAGAAAGAAGAACAGCCTAGGGCGCCCGGGGAGCTGAGGCGGCGGCTAAGGAAGCGAGGACACCCAGGAAGCCCGGCAGAGTTTCTCTAAGTGTACCAAGTTGGGGTTTTTCTGCTTTTAAGCAACTTCGACTGGAGTCCGTGTTTCTCAGGAAACAAAGTCGCCGGGTTTAGATGGTTTGGAAAATGGACTTGTTCGGGAAATCTAATTTTCTTAGCAAACAGACGGGGCGATCAGGCGGTACCCGAGGCTCTCTCCGTGCAGGGGGTGGGGGGTGTCCCTCTTGAGCCCCCCGCCCACCCCAGGGCCGGCGAGCCCCTGCCCCGCGCCCTCCTCCAGCTCCAGGGGATTCAGGGCGGCGGCCGGAGCGGTCCTCTGGGGCTGGCGCTGGGCCTTTTTCTGAACCCCAATCCCTGCCGAGGTGTGTCTGCCCGCCCCTGCTCACCCGGCGCCTGTGCCTTCCCCTTCTCCCCACCCACCTCCTTCTCCACCCTCGGCCCTCTCACCCCTAAAATCCTACTTTTAAAAAGCAAACGGGGTCCCTGGCTGGCGGGCTCAGTTGGCTGACGTGTCCTCCCATAAACTAAAAAGCAAGCGCCCCCCTCCCCCGGGAGACCCGCCCCGCGCCCGCGTGCCCGGCCGTGGCCGCCCCGCCCGCCCGGCGCCACCTTCAGGTTCAAGGTCGGCTGGTCCATCCCGGACCCGGGTGAAGGCACCGGCCGCGGCCGCGGAGGCTCCGGACCTGCGAACTCCGGAGGGAAACTTGCCGGTCCCGCCCAGCCCGCTGCCCGGGCTCCAACCCTCGCTCAACTCCTGGCCACGTGAGGAGGGTCACGTGACCGCCGTCCGGTTGCTAGGAGATGGCGTCGGGCTGCCAGCGGGTCCTCCAGCCCCCGGGCTCCCGCCACTCCCTGCTCAGGCTGTTCCCCCGTCGGCTGGAGAACCCCAGGATTTGTCACAAAGGGCGCCCTGTCTTGCCTGGTTAACATCCCAGGAGGTGGACGGACGGGACCCCCTGCAGCCGGGAGAGCTTGGGGGGATGTCCAGGTGCAAACTGCAGATGTGCAGTAGCTGGTGTCTCATTTCTTAGCGCATCCTCTTTCCTTCCTGCTTCCCCGACGCTAAAGTGGAGATGTTCACAGCACCTAACTCCTAGGATCTAAATGAACGAATTCATGCTGTCAAAGAAACATTATTGTGACACTTGTTAAAATGGTAAGGAAGACTTTATTCAAGACTTTTGCCATAGGAATATTGCAAGAGAAGAGAGAAATCAAGCTTAATTATGAAGACAGCAAGGACAGCCCTAGCCGGTTTGGCTCACTGGATAGAGCGACGGCCTGCAGAATGAAGGGTCCCGGGTTCGGTTCCGGTTAAGGGCACATATCGGGGTTGGGGGCTTGATCTCCAGTAGGGAATGTGCAGGAGGCAACCAATCAATGATTCACGCTCATCATTGATGTTTCTAGCTCTCCCTCTCCCTTCCAATCTGAAATCAATAATATATATATATATATATTTATTTATTTTTTAAAGACAGCAAGGACAAATGGGGTTTTATAGCCAAGCAGCTCTATCATTGGATAGAGCGTCGATCTGTGAACTGAAAGGTCCCAGATTCCGGTCAAGGGCATGTACCTTGGTTGCGGGCACACCCCTGGTAGGAGGTGTGCAGGAGGCAGCTGATCGATGATTCTCTCTCATCGATGTTTCTAACTCTCTATCCCTCTCCCTTCCTCTCTATAAAAAAAATCAATAAAATATATTTTAAAAAAGAGAAATATTCTCCATGCACCCCAGATCCTAGTGGTGTTGCATCCAAGCCTGTAGGTCCGTAACAAGACCTTGATCACCCTGTCAGCAGAAAATGCAAAACAAGTTCTAGGATCAGAGCTGACATTTATTAAGTACTTATTTGGTGTCAGACAGTATGAAAAGCGCTCAGAGTAAACGCTCACAGCAACCCGATGCTGCAGGTGCTGTTCTTATCCAGATCTTCTGTGAGGTGACCGAGGCTAAGAGAAGTTGAGAGGCTTGACCAAAGACACATCACTAGTTGTATGAAACTGAGCTGGGACCCAAGGAGGTCTGGCTCTCAGACCTTGACATTCCGCCACTCGGCTCTGCTGCCCACATCTAAGGGAAATTCTGCCCGGGCTGAGATGCAGGGATGGAGGCGAGCAGCAGGGGGAGACAGATTGGAGCCAGATGAAACACAAGGCTGGGTCTGTGGAATGTCCCAGCAGCTCACCCAGTGACACCGCCTTCATCCCGACCAGCTGGGGCCAGAGGCGTGGGGTAGGAGTGGAGATAGGGGTGGAGGTGAGGGTGGGGGCAGTGGTGTGGGTGTGGATCCAGCTGGCCCGGTGGGAATGGAGCCCAGAGGAACAAAGGAAAGTGGAACTATTCTCGAAGGAGCCAAGTTCCTGCGAAGACCCAGTCATGACTATGGGAGGACAGATGGGCCCCCCACAAAGCACATTCCACAGGCTTTGGGGTGAGAAGGTCATCCTTTTTGAGTATACTTTTGGAAGTGAAGTTTAAGTTGTTCATGTCCCTCATCAGTCCCATCTGTCTCAGTCATGTTTTATCTTTGTACCTTCAGCAAAGAACCTGACATGCAGAATAGCTTCAGCCAGCCAGCCAGCCGCCCATCAATCCAGAGAACAGTTATTGAACATCTACCGTACTCAGGTAAATATCTAGGACAGGAGTGGCTGGATCGTAGTGTGGGTGTACAGGTAGCTTTTGAAGAAACGGCCAAACTGTTTTCCACGTTGGCTGTACCATCCTGTTTCATTTTCTTCATAGCACTTATCAACCTCAACACTTGCCTGCACATAGTAGGTGTTCAGGAAACGAACCTACACCAACTGAACACATTGGTGTGCTCCGCTTCCTCCTGTAATAGGCACCCGGAAGACCTGCCGCCCAGCGCCCGGCTGGTCCTCAGGGTGCCACCGGAAGTCCAGGCTCTGTCCAGGAAGCCACTTGGTGGATGCCGCTGGTTATGGAAATGGCTGCTGAACCAACCACAACCATATCCTTCCTATGGTTGGCTTGTGTCTTTTAGGTAACAGTATTTTTTTGGGGGTCCTTGCCTTGTCCCCTCCTGGCAGAGTGGTCCTGGGCAGGTTCTTTAGCCTCAGAGTGACTGTGGGGATCATGTGAGATCATTTACACAGCTTTCCCAGCACAGCTCCTGACACGTTGGAAATGCTCAGGAAGTAGATAGCTACCCTGCTGCTACAGGGAAAACATAGCATCTCTCAGCGTCTCCTGGCCCAGGATGAAGGCCAGGATCCAGGCAGCAGGGAAAGGCCGCTTTGATGGAGAGAGAACCCCCCCCCCCCCATGCCTTGTTCCTAGGAGCAAAGCCTGAGAGCTGGGCCTCAGCGTTTGTGTGTGTGGCCTCCCCAACCCTGACCGGCCAGCACGGCCACTTTGCACCCATGTGACCTTGGGTAGTCGCTTCATCTCTGAAGTTTTTTCTTTGAAAAACAGGATGGTTTATGTCTGCAGCGGACAGAGCGGGCTGGCGTGAGAGTTCATCATGCCACGCGACATAGCACCGATTTCAAATGTGTGAGCTGTTTGTTTCTGCAGGTTTCCGTTTAGTAACTTCAGACCGGGGCTGATCTCGGGAAACTGAGGCCATGGAAAGCGAAAGCACAGAGAAGGGTCCCTAGGAGGCTGTGGAGGTGAGCAGGGATGGCTGCGGCTGCCACGGAGACAAGAGACGCCCTTCCCGGTGCCAAGCCAGGCCACCCCCTCGCCCGTTCGTGCTCTCCCAAGATGCATCGGGGCCTGCCCGGCCTGGCCTCGGTGGTGTTACTGAAGTCCTTCCCCGTTCTGCCAAAGTTGGCATCGGTGTTTCTCGGCACCCGGCCACCCAGGCCTGGAACGAGGTTGCCAGAGGCTGGTCTGCGGTGACCACCTGTCATCTCTGTGGGGCCTGAGCTGCCCCAGTTCTAAAACGGGGAAGGAGATGAAAGTATGAAACTCCCACCCTGACCGGTGTGGCTCAGTGGATAGAGCGTCGGCCTGCGGACTGAAAGGTCCCAGGTTCGATTCCGGTCAAGGTCATGTACCTTGGTTGTGGGCACATCCCCAGTAGGGAGTGTGCAGGAGGCAGCTGATGGATGTTTCTCTCTCATTGATGTTTCTAACTCTCTATCTCTCTCCCTTCCTCTCTGTACAAAATCAATAAAATATATTTAAAAAAAGAAAATATGAAACTTCCACCACGAGGTTTGGTCGAAGGACCAGGATGAGGCTCAGTGAGGGCGGAGACCCCGTCTGCCCTGGTTCCTGCTTAGCTCAGAGCAAAGGCTCAGTGAGAGGGGAGAGTGAGGAAATGCCCGAGACGTGGTGGGGAAACAGGAAGCATCCATCCCCTCCGAATGCCTGACCGCACTCACCGCCTGCAGACAGACCGCCTGCCGGAGGTGCAGAGAGACAGCAAGTCGGCTTATTAACCATCAGCTCTTTATTTACAGCGCGAGATCACATGCAACACAGAACTACAAGGCTTAGCACCATTTTAAAGAGGGACCACAGACCCGAGCCAGAACACCCAACTGAGAGCCGAGGCCCGGGCACCCCGCTTGGTTTCCTCCAAAAATAAAGACCAGTTCCAGCCCCGAGGCAGAGCCTCCGAGTTCGTCACGGCCAGTGAACTGGGCCAGCTGGACCGCCGACTCACCCCTGACGGTAAATGTCCCTGAATCGTCCCCCGTCCCCGGCCCAACAACTCCCTACCTAAGGTGACCAGACGTCCCGATTTTTAACAATTTGTCCCTCGACCCTCGGCGTTTTAAAAAACGTCCCGATCGGCGTTTTAAAAAAGTCACGTTTTTTAAAACGCCGCGGGACGCGGGACAAACTGTTAAAAATCAGGACTGTCCCGCCAAAAGCGGGACGTCTGGTCACCTTACCCTACCCAGACCTGCCTCTCAGGTACAGTGCGTGAGAATGGCCCGGAGAAAGTGTACAAACACACAGGGCCGGGCTCCACCCCCGAGATTCTGATTCAGCAGGTGGACCCGGGGGCCTGCATCCGCCCCCGCGCCCCCCCCCCCCCGCCCTGCCGTCTAGGCCATGCCGGGTCCTGGAGCACCGGGCATGAGGAGGGACTAGGAAGCCTCCCAGAACAGGCCACGGATCCTAAACCAGAGCACCCATGCCGACACAGAAAGCAGAAAATACCCAACGGAAGCACCTGCTTCTGCACACTGCTCGTTCCTGCCGCCCCCTCCCCGCACACACTCACTCAGAGATTTTAAAAATGCACCCCATCGCCCACAAGAGCCACGGTCACCACGGAGGTGACGTGCCCCGTCCAGCCTGGGAAACGCTCTGCCTTTTGGCCCCTCTCACCACCCACCCCGGCGCCCACCTTCCCTCGCTGTTCTACGTGTATCTCCACCCTCTCCCCGGCTGCAGAGGGAACCCCATTCCGGGGAGCTGTGCAGCCACCACGCAACAGCGAGGCATTGGGGGTGCTGAACATGCTGGAAGGGCGGTCCCCCCGAAGCATCTCTGAGGCGGAGGGGGTCTCAGTTACACCCCAAAGCGAAGCTGCCCCGTTCCCAGGAGGCTGGGCCTTCGCAGCCTCCGACCTCAGGCCGTTCCCAGCCGCCTGGGAGCCGCTCTCAGAGTCACAGACAGATCCCGGGAAGGCAGCCACGGGGGAGCGGTGAGTCTCCGGGGAACGGCGGTGCGACGCCACGGCAGGAATGCAGGAGGCCCGGTGGCTGTCCCATCAGCTATCGCTTTCCTCTTGGCCCCCAGCTCCGCTCTGCCCCCAGGAGGGGGTGCATTTTTAAAATCTCATGAACCTGTTATCTGCCCGGAGTCTGTGCACGCAGCTCGCCAAAGCTCTGACCCGGAACCCACGTCCTCTTTTCTGGTGCAGCTTCTCGGGGCCCCAGTGTTCCTGGGGACACGCTTTGGGGAAGGAGCCGGGATGGTGACTTAGAAATGACCTCGGAGGATGCGATGGATCGTTAGCAAAGAAGGAAGCACCCACTGAACGTATCCTAGAAAATACACCAACTGGAACTGGGGCCTTAGCATGGGCCCGGCACTGTCAGAAGCACGTTATAAGGCCCTGGCTGGTGTGGCTCAGTGGATAGAGCGCTGGCCTGCGGGCTGAAGAGTCCCAGGTTCGATTCCAGTCAAGGGCATGTACCTTGATTGTGAGCACATCCCCGGTGGGGGGTGTGCAGGAGGCAGCTGGTCGATGTTTCTCTCTCATCGATGTTTCTAACTCTCTATCCCTTTCCCTTCCTCTCTGTGAAAATCAATAAAATGTATTTGGGGGGGAAAAAAAGAAAAGAAGCATGTTATAAGGATGTGCAGTTACTTCTCACAATACCCCTATGAAGGAAGAGCCATTGCCCCCATTATACAGATGAAGAAGTCAAGGCACAGAGACCTTAAGGAGCTTCCCTAAGGCCAGGAGGATGGTGAGAGGGGGAGCAGGCCTGGGGCAGCTCTTGGGCCCGGCTCCACGCTAGTCACCTGCAGAGCTTGGAACACACAGGGAACCCAGACACAATCCTGACCAAGGAAAGCGGGCTCTCTGCAGACGGGCCCTGGACGCCGGTGGAGGCTGCCAAGACGGTTCTAAAGCGCAGCTCGGGCTGAGGCGAGGGGATGAGAGCGGCATCTGCAAACCGCAGCCCGTGGGCTCATCCAGCCCATGGCTGACGTGTGCGCTGCCCACCAGAAGCAAGGTTTTTACATTTTTAAATGTGCTTTAGGAAAGTCAAGAGAAGAACAGTCGCTTGTGACTGGTGAGAAATCTCCGTGTCCATAAATGGTTTTATGGGAACACGCTGGCCCTCCCTGGTAAAGGTTACTGACCCCTGGACCAGAGAAAACTAGCTTCTGTGCCAGCAGAAGAAACGTTAAGGTAGACCTAAGGAAGAACTCCCCCCTCTCCTCCCTCCCCAAGAAAACAAGAAAGCACTTCCTGGCTGCCCGGCCAGGGTGGCTCAGTGGTTGCGTGTCCACCTATGAACCAAGAGGTCACCGGTTTGATTCCTGGTCAGGGCACGTGGCCAGGTTGTGGGCTTGATCCCCCCTTGGGGGTGTGCAGGAGGCAGCCGATCCATGTTTCTCTCTCATTGAAGTTTCTATCCCTCTCTCCCTCTCCCTTTCTCTCTGTAACATCAATAAAGACATATTTATACAAAGAAAAAGTACTTCTTGTCAGAGAAGTTTGTTAAACACTGAAGGGGCTTTGGGACCCCACACCCCCTGGAGATAGAGGATTCCACCCCGGCCCCCACCCCACTTTACAAATGCCAAATGCAGACAGCCAGGGCAGAGAGATGTCGAGGCCCCAATCCTTAGCCATGGCACTCCCCCCGGGGGGCAGGGACAGTTCCGTGGGCCTCTCAGCTTTGTCCTGACCTCCCGTTTCCCAGTGCCGATGTCCAGGGCCACCGGACAGCTGCCCCCAGACTTCACGCCGGATGGCCGGCCTGTCTGCAGCCACACACACCCCTAGGGCTCTATCGCGGCTCCCACCGGCCAGCCCTGTAGGCACCCACAGCAGAGGCGCTGTCTGCTCCCCAACAGACAGATCCGCCAGTGGTGGACTCAGGATTCCATTTCCAAAGAGCTGCCTTTGATCTCTTTCAGTGTCTCCCCCCACCCCTGCGCCCCCCAGAGGCCCATGCCCATCGAACCTGAATAGGAGAAAAGAGCAAGCGTATCTGGTTTCTGCTAGATGAGTCTGCGCTCCCTGGTGCCAGAGCCCTGACCCCACCTGGTTTTCCCAGGGGAGTAAAGAGCCCTGGCATCATGTGGGCGTGCCCCCCCCCGGCGCCCCCCTCCCCCCAGCAGGTGCAAGGAATCCGCATGGGTCGGGCTTTTGCCAGTTGTGACCTGGTTTGCCCTGGACCAGAGAGCTGGCCAGGAAGGAGGTGCCAGCTGAGGGGACTCAGGTGGTCCCTGGAGCCAGCTCTGCGTAGAGAGATGTTCTGGATGGGCATCCTGGGTCTGGCCTGGCGGGGGGGCAGTTAGCTTCAAGCACCTCAACCTCCGAGATGCCCCACCTCCTCAGGGGGTCTTTGTGGCATAAGGGTGGGGTGGGGGTCTTTGTGGCATAAGGGTGGGGTGGGGGGTCTTTGTGGCAGAAGGGTGGGGTGGGGGGTCTTTGTGGCAGAAGGGTGGGGTGGGGGTCTTTGTGGCATAAGGGTGGGGTGGGGGTCTTTGTGGCATAAGGGTGGGGTGGGGGGTCTTTGTGGCAGAAGGGTGGGTAGGGGTCCTGGCATGGCCACTAAGGTGCCGGGTGCATATGGGCGATGTGTGTGTGTGTGTGTGTGTGTGTCCTGCTTGCATTACATTCTCCAAGGGCATGAACTACAAAAGCTGAAGAACTGCCCGGCCCGTGTGGCTCAGTGGTTGAGCGTCAGCCTATGAACCAGGAGGTCACGGTTTGATTCCTGGTGGGGCTTATATCCGGCTTGTGGGCTCATCCCCAATGGGGAGTGTACAGGAGGCTGCCAACCCATGAGTCTCTCTCATCACTGATATTTCTCTCTCTCTCTCTCCCTTTCCCTCTGGAATCAGTAAAAATATATTATTAAAAAAACACACCAAAAACTAAAGAACCCCAGGAGTGGAAGGTGCCGGGCAACTCCGAGGCACCTGTCCCAGGACCGGGTAAGCAGGGATCCGAGGAGCCTGTCCCAGGACCGGGTAAGCAGGAATCCGAGGAGCCTGTCCCAGGACCGGGTAAGCAGGAATCCGAGGAGCCTGTCCCAGGACCGGGTAAGCAGGAATCCGAGGAGCCTGTCCCAGCTCGGATGCCAGCTCCCGGGGGGCGGTGGGCCCATCTGCCCAAATCACGCCGTACAGACCAGCAGGCGTCGAGTGCGGATTTGGTTCTGTTTCCAAGATGGTGCCCGTTTGTCCAGGGAGGGAGGGGAGCAGTCAGCCACTGCAGCTTCGCCCAGAGAGGGGACCAGCAGGGGACATGCCTCTGGCTGAGAGCCCGCAATGAGACCTCAGTCTCACAGCAAGAACGTGGGCTGTGGGTCCCCACAGCGTTTGGCCACGTTCTGATCACAACTCCACATCTGCTCCCCAAGACGTGGTGGGAGCCCTCGGGGAGGAGAGGGGGGAGCCAGGAGCAGCGAGTGGGCAGGCCCTGGGCTTGTGGGAAAGCCAGACTCGACTGAACAGGAATCTGAACTTGCACCAGACCCCAGAGGACTGGTGCACAGGTTAAGCACTGACCCGGGACCTTGGGCAGGCCAGACGACTCAGCGGTGGCTCTGTTTCCTCACCTGTAAAACGGTGAAAAGGTCATGGGATAACGTATGTCACGCATTTAGCACAGAGCCTGGCACATACAAGGTGTTTCGTGTCCATCTCCTGCCCCTGAGCGCCCTGTCTCAGGGAGTTTCCATGGCTAAAACCTCTTCACTTTTACAACGTGAGGCTGCTGCAGTGCTGCGGTCGGACAGTAGAGGGCACTATCGACATTGCCATGGCGGCTGCTCAGCCCTGCGGGTCCCCCAGGGCTGTGGGTGCAGACGGGCTGCTGGCTCCAGGGCAGAGGCAGTTCCCCAGCGCTCCCCTCCCGAGGCTGCAGGTCCTGGATCGGGTCCTGGGTCCGAGCCTGCAGCCTCAGACATCTGGTCCCCGTGTGCTCTCCCGCTGCCAGTTACAAGCAAACTGTCGCTCCTCCAAACCTCCAGCGCTCTGTCCCCCCAGGCCTGCGGGAGGCGCCTCCGCCGGGGCCACTAGACATTGATGAAGGAGCCCTGGTCTCCGTTGGCCGTCTCGGGCTCCACGCAGCGCCCCTTCCTCCGGGTGACCCTGCGGTTCCGGTGGAACTTGGCGTAGCAGCGCAGCCCTGAGCAGAGAGAGGCAAGGGGGTGAGGGGTGCACGGGGCCAGTCCTCTCCCCATGCTCTCCCCTGCACACCCTCTGGGACCCTGCGCCCTCTCACCACCAGCCCCTTCTTCATTCTGCTCTACAACCAACCCACCCAGCCACACAGCCTGAATGCGGAGGCAGGGAGGGGTGAAGAGATGGAGCACAGGGGACATGGAGGTCCATGGAACTGTTTTGCGTGACGTGGTAATGGTGGGTGCCTGTCATCATGCATTCTTCAAAAACCACAGGAGGTATAGCACGAAGAGCAGACCCTAATGTATACAATGGACCTCAGTTAACAATAATACGTCGGGACCGGTTTGGCTCAATGGATAGAGTGTCGGCTTGGGGACTGAAGGGTCCCAGGTTCGATTCCGGTCAAGGGCATGTACCTTGGTTGCGGGCATATCCCCAGTAGGGGGTGTGCAAGAGGCAGCTGATGGATGACTCTCTCTCATCGATGTTTCTAACTCTCTATCTCTCTCCCTTCCTCTCTGTATAAAATCAATAAAATATATATATTTTTAAAAAACCACAATAATAATGCATCACCCTGACTGGTAGCTCAGTTGGTGAGAGCAGTGGTAGGCAAACTGCGGCTCGCGAGCCACATGCGGCTCTTTGGCACCTTGAGTTTTTAGCAAAGGCCAGCCTAGGCGTACCCTAATGAAGTTAATAGCAATGTACCTCCCTATATAGTTTAAGTTTAAGAAAGTTGGCTCTCAAAAGAAATTTCAATCATTGTTCTGTTGATATTTGGCTCTGCGGACTAATGAGTTTGCCGACCACTGGGTTAGAGCATCATCCCTATGCACCAAGGTTTTCGTTTCAATCCTTGGCCAGGGCACATGCAAGAATCGAACAATGAATGCATCAATAATGAACAAATCAATGCTCTCTCTCCCTTTTTAGAAGCAACAGATATAAAACAAACTGCTCTTCTTGAAAATAATAATAACAACGTATGAAGATGGACTCATCCCTTGTGGAAAGTGTGCCGCACTAACGGGAGATGATAATAATAGAGGAAACTGTAGGAGGAGAACTCTGTATTTCCTGCACAGTTTTTCTGTAAACCCAAAAATGCTCTAAAAAAAAGTCGATTAAGCCCTGGCTGGGTGGCTCGGTTCGTGAGAGCATCGTCCTGCACACCAAACGGTCTCAGGTTTGGTCCTGGTCAGGGTACACTGTGTCTGCCGGTTTGGGATAGGGTCCCCATGAGGGTTCCTGGCCCCCCTAGATCTCTCTGGTGTGGCATCCTGGTGACAGCCTCTTCCCGGACCATCGTGAATGAGCCGCCTGAACTGTCACTTCCACTCCTCATTTTTCTGAGCCTCAGTCTCCAGGGAGGAAGCTCAGAAAAATGAGGAGTGGAAGTGACAGTTCAGGCGGCTCATTGATGGAGCCGAGCAGTGTGAGGGACCAGCGGAATGAGCAGATGGGGCTTTGTTTGTAGACACAGCCTTTGGACGCTGTCCCCTCCCACCTGAGGCCCAGGAGGGAGGGAGAGAGGAAGGGGAAGGGAGGGAGGGAGGGAAGGAAGGAAGGAATGGAAGGAGAGAGGGAGAGAGAGGAGGGAAGGAGGGAACAGGGAAATAAGGAAGGAAGGAGGGAAGGAAGAGAGGGAGGGAGGGAGGATTGATTCCTGGGCAGAGGGGCCACCATTGAGCATCCAGCCAGGCACCAGCTGGGCATGTGCAGCCCAGCAGGGCCCATCCCCCTCACCCAGGGGGGCTGGACCTGGAGGCCAAGGACTGCGGTTTGGCCCCAACGCTGTCCTGGGCCGGAGCGCCTGCTGCCCACTCGGCACCTCAGCCTCCTCCTCTGTGACATGGGGCCTCGGCCCTGCACACAAGTCCCAAAGGCAGCTTCCCAGCATCCCCCACCTTCCACTCCTGCTGCCTGCGCCCCCTCTCCCCTCCCAGCTGGGCCTTCCTGTCTCCATTCCTGCCCCCTACAGCCATAGTGAACTGTTAAGCCCACAGCCAGACCATGTCCCTCCCTCAGTGACAATCTGCCTGCAACTTCCCATCAGAAATCAAACAAGGCCAACAAGGTCCTGCTCGGTCCTCCCCACAAGCCTCCCCCGCCTCCCACGTGCCACCTTCCCCATGGCCACTGGGGCCCAGTCAGCACAGCCTGCCTTGCTCCTCTCCGAGGCCCTTGCCGGTCCCCTGCCTCTCGCCTGGGATGGTCTCCCCAACAGCCGCCCTCTTCAGGTGGCTGGGCCCACTGTCCACTCCTGCCCCCGTTTCTGTAACAACCCAATGTTCTCCTGTTCAGCGGACCCCCGGACTATTTTCCTCATAGCCCTTACTGCTCCCAAAGGCGCCCGTCTCCCTGGGCGGGGAGAGGAGGTGGTTTCTCCCTGGGACGGGCTCTGTGGCTGCAGGACTTGCCCCTCCTCTGAGCTGCTGAGTCCCAGCGTCCAGAGCAGCACCAGACGCATGGCAGGTGCTCAGTAACTACCTCCCGAGTGCGTGGCTGCACGGATAACGGGGGCGCACAACGTGTTACTGCTTTCACAGCAGATAACGGTTAGCCTGGTGTGAGCAGAAATGGGGCATGTGTCTGAGGACGGTTAACAGAGGCACTGAGACCAAACTCTCCCGCCCAGGAGATACGGACGCCAATTGGATGCTGAATGATACTGAGTAATTACTGTTCATTTTCGGTATTTCGTTCCTAGAAGAGTACTTATCTTGCAGAGATATACACTGAAATACTCACAGACAAAAATCTCTCTCAACTCCCAGGAGTTGCATCAAAATTATATTGGAATGGTGGGACTGGGCAGGGGAGAGACATCACAGATTGGCAGTGAGTCGGCAATTATTTTTTTGTTTTTGTTTTTCTTAAAAAATATATCTTACTGATTTTTTTACAGAGAGGGATTGAGAGCAAGATGAGAGAAACATTGATCAGCTGCCTCCTGCACACCCCTTACTGGGGATGTGCCCGCAACCAAAGCACATGCCCTTCACCGGAATCGAACCCGGGACCCTTCAGTCCCCGGGCTGATGCTATATCCACTGAGCCAAATCAGCCAGGGCAAATTGGCAATTATTGAAGCTGGGGGATGGGAAATGGGGGTTCATTGTTATAGGGACTACTGTTCTGGTGACTTCACATGTTTGAAAAATGTCAGAATACAAAATTAAAAACATTCTCCTCCTTTCTGAGCTGTGTGTGTTTGGGCAAGTCCCTGATCCTCTCTGTACCTCCGTGTGATGTGTAAAATGGAGAACATAATCGCTCCCTCCCTGGATGGCTGTGAGTGTTAAGAAGAGGGAGGATTCAGGATGAAGGAGGGTAAGGAGGATAAAGTGCTCAGCGCAAAGCCCAGGCCGCCCGGGCAGGAGGGCACCTGCCGCTCCAGGCGGGTGCTCAGAGGTTAAAGCCATAGCCGCCGGCCAAGTGCATCCCGGGCTGAGCTGTGCTGGGGAACCCACCCCCCTTCCCTGCCTAGTATCGCACTTGGAAGCCTCCCCTGGGGTAGAGATCTGGCCTGAAAAGCTCCAGCCTTCTCGCGTTTGATCTTCTTTAAAGAGATAGTTTCCTCTCTCCTCTCGCCTCCCCATCACGGGAGACGCAGCCAGCTTGTATTTTGAGAGGCGAGAAAAGCAAGTCGGAGAAACGACACCAGGCAAGGAGACTAAATGAGTTCACAGATTGGGAAGGCACCCGGCAACGCTTTCCCTGCTCACGGCGGCGGCTCCCCGGGGATTCTCCCACTGCAGCCCCTCGGGCCACCTCCGCCAGGAAGTCCTGTCCCGGATCCGAGCAGAACCAGCTTCGGAGCATGAGGGGAGCCCCCCTCTCCCCCCGCCTCCTGGGAGGGGGGTCCAGGCTCACCTTCCGCACACATGCAGTCGTCGAAGCACTTGTTGTTGAGGCCCCGGTTGTGGGGCGTGCAGAGGTGCCCCCGCAGGTCACAGCAGGATCCTGCCAACAGCACGCACACGTGGTCAGCCAGGCCGAGTGGACCCCTCGCCCCCCCACGCCCGGCACACGGTCCCCCTGGATGGGAGGTCCAAGTCGCCCCTGCAGGGCTATGCCCTGGCAGGGTGGGGCCATCTGGCCTGCAAGGCTCCCAGCCGGAACTGCTGATGGCTGTCACGGCCGAGGGCCCTGAGGGCGGGTGGCAGCGACCCAGCTGCCCTAGACAGACAATGGATGGATCTTGGGGGGAGAAGAGCATCGGGGATCACCTCCCGGGGGCAGCGGGCAGGACAGCTGGGGGCAGGCAGGACAGCTGGGGGCGGCCAGGTGTGGGGTCAGCAGGCGTGGAGCTGGGGGAGCCTCCAGGGTCATGGACACCAATGTCCTCTTTGGACAGATGGAGACACGGAAGCCCCCCGGGGAGCAGCGGGATCCCCCAAGGCAGGCCCAGGGCTGGCCCCGCCCACCCTGGGGCCCCCCTCTCCGAGGGGCTGCCCCGTTGTTGGCCCAAACTCCAGCCTTTTCTTCCCGCTCCCGGGGAAAACAATGGTTTGGGAAGCACACTGCCTGTCGGGGAGCTGGGGGTCAGGCTCACGCAATGCCACATGCTGACTGGATGGCCGTTTTGCAGACTCTGCCAGCCGCTGAACGAGCAATGTGTCCCCTTAGGGGTGTATTGCTGGGATCTCCCTCCAAGGTCCAGGGGGCATGTGCAGTTAGCTGTCAGCATCTTCAGTAAAGTGACCAAACGTCCTGATTTCTAATAATTTGTCCCTCGGCCCGCAGCGTTTTTAAAAAGTCCCGATTTTTTGGGAAAAAAATTGGGACTTTTTAAAAAACACCACGGGACGCGGGACAAATTGTTAGAAATCGGGACTGTCACTGATGAACCAAAAGATAGATATAGAGACAGTAAAGCAACAAGCAGACTGTCAAATTATAGCAGGTAGGGTAGGGAGATCTGGGGGAGATAATAGATCAACCGAAGGACCTGTATACATGCATATAAGTACAACCAATGGACACAAAACTCTGGGGAGGGAGGGTATGTATGGGAGGGGGGGCAATGTTAAAATATGTACACAGATAATAATTTAATTAAAAAATGTAAAGAAAAAAAGAAAAAATCGGGACTGTCCCGTCTGGCCACCTTAGTCTTCAGGATGTCACTCTGGGCCCATGTCACACTGTCTCCTGAGCAGTCCCAGCAATGGCGGAGGGGTGAGAGGGCCGGCAGGGAATGTAACAGGGCCGGGCCAAGACTGCATCCTAGGTTTCCCTGCCATTCCTGCTCCTCCCCCTCTACTCGCCCTGAGACCTTACCTCCCAACCTCCTACATATCTCACTCCACCTCAGGAGATGCCCCTGGAGGTGAGGGCACCAGTCAAAACACCAGCCCCTTACTCTCCGTCTTGATGGGCAGAGCTGCTGGACGGGGCGAGGATGCCATGGGAACAGCCACAAAAAGCTGTGCGGCGTCATGATGGGCCAAGGGAAGCATCAAGCCTGGCCGGACTTCAGGAGGAAGTGGAGAGAGGGGTCAGCACATGGGGCAGTGGCTCATCAGCACTCGGGATTGGGCCACCTCCCAGCTGGGTGCCCTTGGCTGAGACCCACCCTCTGAGGCCCAGTTTCCTTGCCTGAAAATCAGCACCCCCCCAGGGAGACACATTGCTCCTTCAGCTGCTGGAAGAGTCTGCAAAACAGCCATCCAAACAGTCTCTTTCTCTGGGTGCTCTGAAGGTTAAGTGTTCCAACAACTCTCCGTGGAGCGTAGCTGGAGTTGTTGCTACGTATGACCCCGAGAGGGTCCTGAACCCAGACCCCTGCGTGTGCCTGGGAAGGCCCGCCTCACTCGCCCGCCTCAGGCCCCAGCGCCCAGCGCCCAGCCCCGTGCCTTGAACATGATGCCGTTCAGTACCTGGCAGGCAGTCGTGGTGATGGTCGCACGGCTCCCCTTCGGCTGGGGACGTCTCGTTGCCGTCACCGGAGAGTTTACCCTGGGCCTTCTCTGGGGACAGGAAGATCGTGGTCAGAAGCTGCCCCTGCCCCGCTGTGTCAGGGTGAATGTACCGCCATCCCGCGGTGTGGCGGGACGCCCCTCAGCTGTCTCTTTTCAAAACGGGCTCATGGATAGGACAGACCTCACATTTGTTTTTTTTTGTTTTTTGTTTTTTTTTAGGGTGAAATGAGTTGATACGTGGAATGAACTGGCACGTGGTAAGGTCTCCATAGCGGTATTTCCATGTGGGCGCGCATTGCAGTGTGGACTCCATGCCCCGCCCATCCCCCACTTTGGACATCTGTAGGTCAGGCTGGGGGAGGCGAGGGAACCCAGGCACAGGGTGGTGGGTAGATGGATGTACTTTTCTTGTTTTTTTTTTTTTTTTTTTTAAGATTTTAAAATTGTTTATTTTTTTTTATTTTTATTGATTTCAGAGAAAAAGGGAGAGGGAGAGAGAAAGAAACATCAATGATGAGAGAGAATCATTGATCAGCCGCCTCCTGCACATCCTCTACTGGGGATGTGCCCTGACTGGGAATCGAACCCTGATCTCCTAGGTCACAGGTCGATGCTCGGCCACTGAGCCCCGCCGGTTGGGTGGGTGGGCGTACCTTTCTTTCTGGCGGAGGGCCAGGCCTCAGGCTTTAAGTCTTCGTAATCGGTCCAGTCGAACAAGGCCATGTCCAGCGTGGGCATCACCTCCCCGTCAGGCCGGGGCTGAGCCTGCAGAAGGTGGGTGCAGAGGAGGGAGCAGAAATGTGGGGCCCCAGGGCCAGAGGGCAAGGGAGGGGCTCCTTAGAGGCCAGCTCACCCTCTGCCAGAAGCCCAGCCTGGGGACATATTTTAAAAAATAGCTTTTCTCAGAATCTCAGGGGGTGCAAGACCCCAAAAGAGGATAAGAAAGATCTGCTAAAAAGTAAAGTTTTTTTTCTTCTACTTATTGATGTTATTGATCGTCTTAGATAATATTATTACTTTAGATATATTTTTATTGATTTCAGAGAGGAAGGGAGAGGGAGAGGGAGAGAGAGATATATATAAAAACATCAATGATGAGAGAGAATCTCTGATCAGCTGTCTCCTGCACATCCCCTACTGGGGATCGAGCCTGCAACCGAGACATGTGCCCCTGACCGGAATCAAACCCGGGACCGTTCAGTCCGCAGGCCGACGTTCGATCCACTGAGCCAATCCGGCGAGGGCTAGGTGATACTATTTTGAAAAACACTGCAAAGTGACACAAGAGTGCAATGAGGTGCGTCTTGCTAATTGCAGGGCTGACGCCATGAACTCGCGGGTTCCCAGCGTCTGTCTGTCAGCGGAAGCACACAGGCCGCAGGTGCTGCCTGCTCTCTCCACACATCCTCCTGAAGGTCTGAAGCAGGTGTGGTAGCTAACGCTTGTCAGCTCCGGGCTGTGGGGATGGGGCTCTGTGCCGTATTGTTCTCTGTACTTTCCCGTATGCACGAAATGCTTTGCCACGGGCCTCGCTCTTCTCCACGCACAGACCAGGGTGCTGAGCGGGCGCTGGCCTCCTTGGATGTCCCCAGAGTGAGCCCCCAGAATAAGATGACCAGACATCCCGCTTTTGGTGGGACAGTCTCGATTTTTAACAATGTGTTCCGAGTCCCACGGAGTTTTAAAAAAGTCCTGATGCCGAAACCGGTTTGGCTCAATGGATAGAGCGTCGGCTTGGGGACTGAAAGGTCCTGGGTTCGATTCCAGTCAAGGGCATGTACCTTGGTTGGGGGCATATCCCCAGTAGGGGGTGTGCAAGAGGCAGCTGATCGATGACTCTCATCGATGTTTCTAACTCTCTATCCCTCTCTCTTCCTCTCTGTACAAAATCAATAAAATATATTTAAAAAAATAATAATAATAAAAATAGAAAAGTCCTGAATCCTTCAAAAAAAAGAAAATCGGAACTTTTTTTTAAAAGGCCGCAGGATGCGGGACAAATTGCTAAAAATCAGGACTGTCCCGCCAAAAGCGGGACATCTGGTCACCTTACCCCAGGACCACTTTCTCCTGGGCAGGGGCCGCCCATTCAGGACAGAGTGCCCACCGGGCTGTAGCTGGGCTGGACGGGGCACCAGGAGACCTGGTTTGCAGCTCATCCCAGGGGCCTCCACCCATGTCCTCCCAGGCCCCGTGCCTCAGTCTCCCTAAGTGACTAAGAGGGATCTGCACGATGGGGTTCTCAAGGACACCCGGGCTCCGAGGCCTCACCTGGGGCCACAGGGATGGGACCGGCAGGATCCGGGACTCCTCCGTGGCAGGCGCTGCCTCCGAGGTGGTGAGGTAGAGTAGGGTAGGGGCCAGGCTGGTGGACGACTCCTCCATGGCAGCGTCCAGCGCCTGGTCTTCGGGGAGCTCCGCCTTCTTCATCAGGGAGCTGGGGCCTCGGACCACGGCTCGGCCTGAGGGACGGAATAGGAAACACGGGGCCTCTGTCTGCTCGCCACCCCTCACCGGCCCGAAGCAGAACCCACATTTCCTGCCGCACACAAGGGGGTGGAGGCATCACGTGACGTATCTGACAGCCTGGCTCCCCAACATCCCTGCTGCCCACTGTCCCGGGACGGTGGAAACCGGGGCCTGGGGAGGGGGTGGAGGGGGATGTCTGGGGTGAACGTGCAGTGTTGCTGGGGAGACAGCCCAAGGATTCTCAATCTAAAGCAACATTATAGTAAGCCCATGTCTGGGATGGCGGGTGCAGCCCAGGGTGTAAGTACAACAAATGGGAACTAATAAGATTCACACGGCCCTAACCGGTTTGGCTCAGTGGACAGAGCGTCAGCCTGTGGACTCAAGGGTCCCAGGTTCGATTCTGGTCAAGAGCATGCACCTTAGTTGTGGGCATATCCCCAGTAGTGGGTGTGGAGGAGGCAGCTGATCAATGATTCTCTCTCATCAATGTTTCTAACTCTCTGACCCTCTCCCTTCCTCTCTGTAAAAAATCAATAAAATATATATTTTTTAAAAAAGATTCATGCTGAAGCCGGTTTGGCTCAGTGGATAGAGCGTCAGCCTGTGGACTCAAGGGTTCCAGGTTCGATTCTGGTCAAGGGCATGTACCTTGGTTGCGGGCACATCCCCAGTAGGAAGTGTGCAAGAGGCAACCGATTGATGATTCTCTCTCATCGATGTTTCTAACTCTCTGTCCCTCTCTCTTCCTCTCTGTAAGAAATCAATAAAACATATTAAAAAAAAAAAGATTCACACGGAAGTCTCCCCGAAGGAGGTCAAGCTTAAGAAGAGGAGCAGCGAGCGAAGGCTGAGAGGCGTTGCAGGCAGGGGGGCCTCTGAGAAGTCTGGACGGTGAGAGCGGAGGCCCATCACACACGCAGGAATGCCGGCTACGCGGCGATGACCATGCCCTGTCTGCCGAGTGCCTGCTGTGTGTGAGGAGGACCCTGTGCGGGCCCCTCCTGTCCTGCGGGACTAGCGTTATTTCGTGAGCTCTGCAGGAGCTCTGGGAGGTAGGTACTCGGTCAGCCTCGTCCACAAGGGAAGCACAGAGAAGATGAGAGACTTCCCCGCGGGCACACAGCTGGTAAATGCTGAAGTTTGGATTCGAACCCAGCTCCACCTGAGTTATAAAATCATTACTTTTAACCACCAACGCCACCTTCCAAGACACATGGGCCTGAGGCAGGGTGGGTGGGACCAGGCAGGGTCGGGGTGGTCGGGAACACGGGCTTTGAGAGAAGCTGGAGGCCCCGGGCTCGTCCCTGCCTCTGAGTCTCAGGGAAGAGCGGGCTTTAAGGAGGGCGGGGTTGGTGGGATCACCCCGCTCTCCAGAAATGAACCCCGGAGAGTGGAAAGGCCACTGAGGGGCCATCCAATCTGTTCTTTCGTTTCCCAGACTTCACAGCTCCCGTGCCCTCTCCTCCTCTTTCTCTCTCTCTTTTTTAAAAATATTTTTATTGATTTCAGAGAGGAAAGGAGAAGGAGAAAGAAACATCAATGATGAGAGAGAACCATTGATCGGCTGCCTCCCGCACGCCTCCCACACTGGGGATCGAGCCTGCAACCCGGGCATGTGCTCTGACGGGGAATCGAACCGTGACCTCCTGGTTCACAGGTCATCGCTCAGCCACCGAGCCATGTCACTCACTCTCTTAGGAGGGCCCCACCGGTCCCCTGGAGCTGGGGGCTGGAGCTGAGCTGAATGGATCCCCACCCCATGTGTGCTCTCTGGCTTGTCCCTCAAGCATGCCAGCATCCGGGGGTAGGGGGCTGAGAACCTAAGGTGCCCCCCCCCCCACTGCCACACATACACCTGCCGACTGTGTTCTGTCCACGTGGGGGGGGGTCCCAGTAGGCCTGGCAGGAAAGCAAGCCCCAGCTGTTTGCAGGGGGAGGCGGGGCTGAGGCTGAACCCCTCCCGCTCCCTGTCTGCACGGGGAGCCCTGCCCCTAGAGGCGGTCTTGTCACAGGAAGAGGCTGGAAGCTGGAGGCAGGTGGGCCAGGGGAGGAGCCAGCTGAGTGCAGCTGCTGGGAAATGCTTGTTTGGAGTCAGAGTGGGCCACGGGCGGAGGGGGTGCTGGGAACAGTGGCGGTTGGATGCCCTCGGGGGGTGCGGAGGGCTGAGGGGAGGGGAGCACCGCAGGGACAGGCAGGGCAGAGGCGGGAGGGATGGGGATGCGACGCCTCCCTGGGATCTCCGCGTCCAGGTTGGAGGACACTGGATCAGCATCAAGAAAACACTGAGCATCAACCGGCAACACCTGCTCCCTGTCCCTGCCGCTCCGCCTATCCGAGGTCTCTGGGCCTCCGCTGAGGCTCGATGGGGCCCTTCTCCCCATTTCGCAGAGGGAGAAACTGAGGCACGGTGACTCAGACAGCTAGTAACCTGGGCAGGTTCTGGCTGCAGAATCTATGAGCTCGGCCCTGCTCTGTGCCTCGGAGGTGATGGTGATGACCTCGGAGGGCACCGCACTGGTCCCTGGCTCATCAGTACATTCAGGTCCGACACAAAGTCAAACTCTGACGTGGGAGGATTCTCCACGGATAAGACGGAGCGTCTGTGGCCCCACGGCCCCCCCTGCCTCTCCCAGGTCCCTCTGACTTTAGTGAGACGCCCTCACGCCGCTGGGCGCCCATTGCCTGCCTCCTCTGGGGCCTCTGGATGTCCCCCCAGTGACCTTGCCCCACTGACCCTCGCTCCGGGCCTGCTCCTAAAGCCGTCTCCGCCCCCCACTCCACCCCCCACTCCCATCTCCAGACCCCACCCCGTCCCAGAGGTCCAGCTACCTCTGTGCAGCTTCAACCTCTCCCTGCGTCTCCTGTGCTCCCTGCTGCGTCTCTTCCCCGGAGACCGGCTCTCCTTCTCAGGGTAGGGCAGGGCCAGCCCCAGGAGCAGACTCTTGTCCTGCAGCAGGCCCCCGGCCCCGGGCAGCCTGGAGGCCTGCCTGGTGGAGGTGACCACAGCGCCATCCTGGGCCCGGCCAGGCATGCCCGGCCCCCGCTCCTTCTTGCCCAGGCCCCGCCGGGGGTGGTGGCTGGCCGGAGGCGTCCACAGGGCCGGGCCCGGGAGGTTGATGTGATTCTCAGGGAGGCTTCGAGCGGGGCTCCCGGGGCCCAGGGAGCCCGCCAGGCTCAGCTCCAGAAGCACCAGGAGGGCGAGGGACAGCATGGGGGCCACGTGGGCGGTGGGCCCGGCCATGGGCTCCTCCTGCAAGAGAAGCAGCATTTGGGGGGGTGGGGCAGCTGGGCAGCCCTCCTCCTCCACTCCCCACTCCGAAGCCCCTCCCTTACCTCCCTGCAGCCCCGGACTTCTCCACAGGGACAGAGGGGGCTCTGCCCCCAGCGGGTATTTGGCAATGTCTGCAGACATTTTTGGGTCGGCAAAACTAGGCAGTGTTATCCCAGAACACCAATCAGAAAGAATGCACCCCTACCTATGTTCATAGCAGCACAATGTACAGTAGCTAAGATCTGGAAACAGCCCAAGTGCCCGTCAGCAGATGAGTGGATAAAAAAGCTGTGGTACATGTGCACCGTGGAATACTATGCAGCCGTGAAAAAGAAGCTCTTATCCTTTGAGACAGCATGGAGGGACGTGGAGAGTATTATGCTAAGCACAATAAGCCCGTCAGAGAAACACAAGTATCACATGATCTCACTTATACCAGGACCTGGAATGTAATGAACAATATAAACAGGCCCCCATCACCCAATGGGGACCAACCTCTCAGTCCCTCCCCCCTGCTTTCAGGCTCTGATCGCCTGTTGGGAAGCAGGGAACCAGGGGTGGGTGGTGGCGGATGCGGGCAGTGCCAGGCCAAGGTGGGTGCCAGCGAGCAGGACCCCGATAGCCTTGCCCATCGCCCCCCACACAGAGGGTGACCAGCATCAACGACAGGGGCGGGGCTGGCTGCCGGCAGCTGGGAAGATCGGCCCTGATCACAGGCCAGGCCTAGGGACCCTACCTGTGCATGCATTTCATGTGCCGGGCCTCTCGTAAGAAATGAATAAAATAAAATAAATTAAATTAAATTAAATACACCCAGCCGAGTGTGGCTCAGCCTTTGAGCACTGACCCAGGAACCAAGAGGTAATTGGTTCAATTCCCAGTTCGGGCGCAGGCCCAGGTTGTAGGCTCCATCTCCAGTAGGGGGTGTGCAGGAGGCAGCAGGTCAATGATTTTCTCTCATCATAGATGTTTCTGTCTCCCTCTCCCTTCCCCTCTCTGAAATTAATAAAAACATTACAAAAACAAAAAAACAAACCAGGCAGTGTCACTGACTCTCCAGGGTGGAGGCTGGGAGCACTGCAAACACCCAGCGGTGCACAGGACAGTCCCCGAGACAGAGACCCGCCCGCCCACGAGGACCCCGTGCTGAGGCTGAGACCGGGATAACAGCTCCAGCAGCATCCAGGCTCCGAGGAGCCTAGCATTCCTCTCTCTGCACAAGCCTCCGCCCTCGGCGAGTCCTCTCGAAACCACGCCTCTAGTCCCCAGGACTTGACTCGAGGCCCAAATTCAAGCAAACGGAGCAGCCGCGTGGGAGCCCGCGCTGCAGGCAGGAGGCGCGCTCAGAGCGTTGGGGGATTCACGCCACCCCGTCCTTTCAGGAACTCTCTCCGACACGCGGCTCCTACCGCTTCCCGAAGTGCAAGCTGAGGCTCCGGGTCCGGCCACACCGGGGAGGTGTCACTTACGCGATTCTTAGGCCTGAGCTGGGAGCCGGCACATGGCTCTCCCCGGACGTCCGGGTTCTGCCACTGCCCCTTTCTTCCCTTCGGGGTCCGGGCAGGGTCTGCCACCCCCGTCCCTGCCGCACTGAGGGGCTCTGGAGGCTCTGACGCTGAACCCTGCAGGGTGGGGTGAGCTGGCTGCTCCCCGTTTCCCACTGGAAGCAGCCTTCCCTGATGGGACCCATTGCTCTCCCCCACTCGGAGGAAGAATCGGGCTCCCAGGCCTGTGGCTGGAGGATGGATGGGAGGGGGGTGTGTGTCTGAAACTCTGGGGACTCCCTGCAGCGCCTCCCCCACAGCGCCCACCCCTGCACCTTCTCACTTTATCCAGAGGAGGCGGCCACAGGCCGGCCAGGCTGACTGAATTTCCATGGGCTCTCGGGCCGGTGTGTTATTAGGGTCACCATGGTGACCGTCTCCCCGTGATGTGTGGCCCCGTGATGGTCCCACACGTCTCCTTCCAGCTCTCTCAGGGCCTGCAGCCCCCCACACTGGCCCTCGCCCCAGGCTCCCCTTTGCCAGCCCTGCCTGAGGGGCCCTGGTCCTGAGCAGGGAGGGCAGGCGGGACAGGGAGGCCGGCTGTGGACCAGGCTGACCCGCTGTGAGAGGGCTGGGGGCTGAGGGAGGGAAAGAGCTCCTCCCGCCTCGCCCAGCCACCTGCTGCCCTTGGCCCTGCCGTCCCTTCGTCCGCCTGGCATGTCCCAGTCCCGTGGGAGGCCGGGCCTCCACTGCCCTCGGCTCTGCTCTTCCTGAAACCACAGAGACAGGCTATCCCGTCACTTCTCATCTCATCCCCCCTGGAGCCACGGCACAGCCTGGGAGGGACCTGGGATGGGCTTGTTGTGACAATCCTTGCTCTCGTCACATCCTTCCATTCCTAAGACCATTCATGCTGCAGCTGGGGTCTGATTTCCTGTCCACCTGGCAGGCAGCAGGGGGCTTCACCTCCAGCAAGTCCTGGAGGCCGGGCATTCTGCAGCTGGGCTGGAGGAGGGGCCCATTTCAAAGGGCTGTCAGTCAAGCATTGTTCCAGGGCTGAGGCAGACGCTGGCTGCTCTGCAGACCGCCCGTTAGCAGGCCTCACCCTCGGCTCCCTGTGAGGAGAAAGGCCCAGAGTCTCTGCCGATGCTGCCCCGGACCCAGCCCTGCCCCCCTGTCCTGAGGGACACCGAGAGCCGGGGAGCCCACAGAGTACCCCTCAACAGGGATCCTTCGAGGTGTTGGCCAATGAATGGAATCCCCGTTCTCCCGTGGGGAGAAGCAAGGCAGGGCACCCAAAAAGTGTAGGCAAGAGTCCAGATGAGCCGAAACCGGTTTGGCTCAGTGGATAGAGCGTCGGCCTGCGGACTGAAAGGTCCCAGGTTCGATTCCAGTCAAGGGCATGTACCTTGGTTGCGAGCACATCCCCGGGGGGGGGGGGGGGGGGCGGGCACGTGCAGGAGGCAGCTGGTCGATGTTTCTTTCTCATCGATGTTTCTAACTCTCTATCCCTCTCCCTTCCTCTCTGTAAAAAGTCAATAAAATATATTAAAACAAACAAACAAACAAACAAACAAAAGAGTCCAAATGAGGCGTGGCGGAGGGGTGAGGCCTGGGCAGACCACAGACGTGTGTGGGCAGCTTGCTGTCCCCACGGAGCACGCAAGCCAGCCTCTGAGCCCGGTTGGTGATCAGCCTGGAGACCGGTCTCAGAAGACAGTGTCTCCTGCAGAGCCAGGAGGTGAAGCCCAGCCCCCACCCCTGCATCATGACCCCATCTATGCTCTCCTTTCTCTCCTCCCTCCCTACCTCCCTCCTCCTTCCCTCTCTCCCTCCCTCCCTCCCTCCCTCCTTCCCTCTTCCCTCCCTCCCTCCTCCCTCCCTCCCTCCTCCTTCCGTCCCTCTCTCCCTCCCTCCCTCTCTCCCTCCCTCCCTCCTTCCCTCCTGAAGTTCTGTTGCCAAGATCCTGCCAATGGCTGTGGATCCACTCATTGTGCCCAGGGCCCCCAACTTCAGGGCCGTCTTCGTTCCCTCCCCGCCCCTTGAACCCCACGAATCATGCATGCAGCCGGCCTGGGGCAGGGGAGAGGGGATTTCAGTGTGCAGCTCCAGTGCACCCATGTGGGTGGGTGGGTGAGGGGTGGCATCCCTCTCCCCAGACCTAATGAGCACCGTCCTGCCCCCACACCCGGCCTGTACCGCTGCCAGATCACTGATCATGCCGCCACCGTGCCCCTCCCTGCTCAAAGCCATCATGGCTCCCCATCGCCTTCCCTTTAATCACAGCCTCCTCACTTTGGCACTTAGGGCCTTGTGTAATGTGGCCCCAACCTAACTTTGCAGCCCTGACTTTTATATATATATATATATATATATATTATTGATTTTCCACAGAGAGGAAGGGAGAGGGATAGAGAGCTAGAAATGTCGATGAGAGAGAAACATCGACCAGCTGCCTCCTGCACACTCCCTACCGGGGATGTGCCAGCAACCAAGGTACATGCCATTGACTGGAATCGAATCCGGGACCCTTCAGTCCACAAACTGACGCTCTATCCACTGAGCCACACCGGTTCGGCTGCAGCCCTGACTTCTACTTCCTCCCCTTCACAGCCGGCAGAGACTATCCCCTGGGCCCCAAACACCCCCATCTTCCCTGCTTCTGTTCTCTGTGTCCAACCCTGCCCGCCCTCCCTTCCTTGTTCAGCCCCCCAGTTCTGTGAACTGCCTCCCCTGTGCTCCTGCCCAGCTCTGCCCAGTTCTTCAGCAGCATCCTAGGGTAAGGTGACTAGACGTCCAGATTTCTAACAACTTGTCCCGCGACCCACGGTGTTTTAAAACAGTTCCAATTTAAAATATATATATATTTTATTGATTTTTTACAGAGAGGAAGGGAGAGAGATAGAGAGCCAGAAACGTCGATGAGAGAGAAACATCGACCAGCTGCCTCTTGCACCGCCCCCCCCCCCCCACTGGGAATGTCCCCACAACCAAGGTACATGCCCCTGACCGGAATCGAACCTGGGACCCTTCAGTCCACAGACCGACACTCTACCACTGAGCCAAACCGGTTTCGGCCATCCCGATTTTTTATTTATTTTTATTTTATTTTTTATTTTTATTTATTTATTTATTTTTTAAAATCAATCTTTATTGTTCATAACATTACAAAGGTTCCTCATTTCCTCCTCCCTCCACCAGGTTCCCACCCCACCCTCCACCCCCTCCCCATCCCCCCTGTCCTCATCCATAGGTGCACAGTTTATGTTTAGTCTCTTCCTCCCTCCCTTTCCTCGATAGTAAATCTCTTTTCAGATAATAAATCAGTTACTTAGCATTTTCTCATATCAATAATACCTCCACATGCCCAATGATATACTTCAGACAACAGACATTTCCAAATAGTTCAACCAACCTCATCCAGGCCCCACCCAAGGCACTCACAGATCAACACCCCAGCGCTATACTAACTCAACACATTCAGATCTAAGCCTTCATCACTTGATTCAGCAGACCCTCAAGTTCCCGCCAAAGTCTCCAGCCGTGTCTGAGAGGCAGCCTTGGGGCGGGGGCAGGCGAGGAGCGAGCTGTTTCGGGCCTGGCTGCACCGGGCCTGGCCTCTGTTGCTCTCGTTTGTACCACAAGCAGCTGCTCCGGGTCTGGCCACTGCCGCTCCCGACCTAGTTGCTCTGGACTTGGCTGCTGCTGCTCCGGGCCTGGCCACACCCGACCCTGCTGCTCCGGGCCTGGCCGCTCCCAGCCTGGCAGCCGCTGCTCCGGGCCTGGCCGCACCCGACCCTGCTGCCCCGCATCCCGATTTTTTAAAACACCGTGGGACGCGGGACAAGTTGTTAGAAATCGGGACTGCCCCGCCAAAAGCGGGATGTCTGGTCACCTTATCCCAGGGGGCTCTGTCCCACTGTTCCTAGCAGATCTACGGATGCTGCAAATAACAGGCATTGATAACTACGGACAGAAATGAAAGAGGGCCGAGCACCATCGAACCTGAGTGCAAAATCATAAATATATTCCAGGGTGTGTGTGTTGGAGGGGAGCGGCGGGGGGTTGCAGTGATGGCTGGGGGACCTAGCACCACTTTGTCCTGACAACCGCTTGGAACTCTCTCCCCAGCCCACAGGGCTTGCACGCAGATCTTGGCACAGCCCAGCAGCCACGATGCCAGCCTGGCGGCGAGCCACCCGGGAAGCGTGGGCTGCTCCCGACGCCGTGCCAAGGATCCACAGCGGGGAAGGGCTCCGAGCCATTTCTGTCGCGCTGGAAGCCAGTGGGAGGCTGCATACAAAGTGCTAGGCATCCAGGCAAAAAGGGGCAGCAGGCATCCTCCCTCCACTCCCCCGCCCCCTGCCCCCCGCCTCCCGCCAGCCATGGATCTGCCGCTGTGGTTGTTCACAAAGCCAGCTCTTCAGGAGTCGCCCTGACCAGAGCTGTCCAGGAACATGGGGGCCCCACCGCCCAGAGATGGCGCGCTCACAGCTGAGACCCCACAGCGGCTCATTACAAGCGAAGAAAACAAAAGCAATCGCGGGCACAGGAGCCTCCGCTCCAGAGCAGCTGCGAGGCCCAGGCCGGTACGGGCGTATTCCGTCCATTTCTTATCGCATCCCTCTCGCATTTTTAAAGTGAGGAACCCAAACCCGGCCGGTGTGGCTCAGTGGGTGAGTGTTGGCCTCTGAACCAGGAGGTCACGGCTTGATTGCTGGTCAGGGCACATGCCGAGGTGTGGGCTTGATCCCCATTGTGCGGTGTGTGTGTGTGTGTGTGTATGTGTGTGTGTGTGTGTTCGCGCGCGCAGGAGGCAGCCCATCAATGATTCTCTCTCATCACTGATGTTTCTCTCCCTCTCCCTTTCTCTCTGAAATCAATAAAAGTGTATTTAAAAACAAAATGAAGTGAGGGAGCCGAGGGAAGCCACAAATCTAAGATGACAGGACGGATGAGTGGCAAGCCACTCAAGGCCTGGGTTCTCTGCACGGGGACAGCCCTGCCCTCCATTATCCTCCCCTGCTCCCTGCTCAGCCTTGGGGGTCACCTGCCCCCCTCTCCCCCACATCTGTCATCTCCGTGAGAGCAGTCAGGACCCAGCAGGGGAGGGCAGGCTCTGGCAGCTGGGAAGGGGAAGCTGACCACGGAGGGAAGACAGGCTTATCTGTGCCTGAATCCTGTTGTCCCCACGCCGGGCAGAGTTAAGCTGCAAAGCTGTTTCCATGCAGAAGGCTGCCAGGAGGCAGCATCACATGCAAATGAAGGCAGTTAATCCAGCCTGCAGTCTGCTTTGAGTCCCAAGCCCTTCCCCCCAACAGCTCGCATTTGGGGGCCATGAGATAGGGGGGCTCCAGCAGCCCGGCTGATAACTGTGGAGCTGGGCCGCCACCAGCAATCCAGGACAGCTGAAGGCCCTGCCTTCTTCTTTTGTTTTTTCCGTTAATCCTCACCCAAGAATATTTTTTTTCCATTCAGTTTTTAAAAGAGTGGAAGGGAGGGGGAGAGAAAGAGAGAGAGAAACACCTATGTGAGAGAGACAGACTAATTGGTTGCCTCCCACTGGGGATTGAGCCTGCAACCGAGGTATGTGCCCTTGACTGGAGATGAACCCAGAACCCTTCAGTCCTTGGGGCCATGCTCTAACCACTGAGCAAGCGGGTTGGATCAGGGTCCCACCTTCTTGCCAGCTGCCTGGTGGGTTGGGGGAGAATCAGGCGGTAGTTGGGGGGTGGGACAGGGCTGGCCCAGGGGGTCCCGCTACATGATAACCACCCATGCCAGGGCTGCACTCACTCTTGGAGGTGCCCTGCCTTGCTCCGTCCACCTCTCTCCCTGCGCCTGACCCTAAACGCCGAGCTGCTGCGATGTGCTCCCTCCAGTGACCAGCGCGGGTCTCCAGGTGAGAATCTCAGAGCTCCTCCCCCCCTTCCCCCCCCCCCCCCCCCCGGGAGCAGATTCCTGTCTTCTTTGGAGGCGGGGGGAGCCGGCTCCCTTCGGGCTGGAAAATGGGCACTTCTGCTTGTTCAAGGGAAGTAGTTATATCAGGAGTAGGGGATGGGTGGGTGGGTCCTAAATTCAGGGACTAGGCTCCTACCAAGGTTAGCGATTTGGGATAAGACTGTCCCTATAATGCCTCTCATGCTCTCTCCCACCATCCCCTCTCTGAGAGTCCATTTCCTGTCTGTGGCTGGAGTTCTTAGCCTGAGATCTGGCCATGTGGGAAGCCAGTCCCGTGCGGGGTGTGTGGTTCTGGGTAAGCTTGGGTCCAGCAAGGGGAAGGGAGCTGGAAGGCAGTGAAGACAGCTTGCTGGTGGGATGGGTGGGACTTTAATCAGCCGCCCGGGGTTGGGGGGGCGGGTGCTCCTTGGCTGCAGGGGGGGTTTGAGGGGGGGAGGGAGGGAAGGGGAGAGGGGGGTTCTTGACTGCCCTGAGCTAGTCCCTACCCATCTCCCGCCTCCCTGCAGCTCTGCACCCCCAAAGTGCCACCTGACCACAGCAAGGGGCCTCCCTCTAGGCCTCAGGACAGCCAGAGGCCATTGTGCCAACCTGGCCTCACGCAAAACACTCCGCCTCTGGGGAGGCGGGGCCCGGTGGGCGCCACGTGCCAAGTCTCTCTGGGTGCCATGCATGGGAACGGGCTCCAGTCTGAAGCGGGAGACGGGCTCCCTGCTCCTGGACATGCCAGAGTGATGGGAGGTCCAGTGTGACGGGCGATCCGGCTCTTGTCCCGAGCACTCTCTGGCCGGAGGCACCGCTCGGGCCTGCAGGGCACTCTGTTCAAGCGGGAAATGCAGCCCACGCCCGAGAGGCTCCGTGCCAGAGGCTGAGTGCCATCCGCTGCCCGCGGGGACCTCCAGTCCGCGAGGAGCGACACCGTTCCGGCCAGGACCAGGGGAAAACGCTCGCTGCCGGACGGAGCGTCTAATCTGCGGGCAGAGACGCAGTGGCTGCCCTCAGGTGTCCCCTCTGACCTGGCAGAGCGGCCACAGGCCCAGGGAAGGGCTGAGGCACAGGCGTAACCATTACTGATCTGAACACACAGGTGTCGGCCCAAACCCGTTAAGCGGAGTCCTGGGAGAGCCCCGCCCAGCAGAGCACAAAGAGCCGTGTGACCTTGGGCAAGTCACCTAACCTCTCTGAGCCTCACGTCCCACGGATGTGAGGATGAGAGCAGGTAAAGGTACATGGAGTCAGTGTTACCCAGTGAGGGCGTGATAGGCAGTAGCTGGTCTACATGGGGAGGGGAAAGGGGGGTTGCACTTGTGCATCTGTGCCAGTGTGTGCAGGGGGCAGGCACAGGCGGTCCCCTCCTCAGTCCTTGGTGGGTGATGGATGGCTTCCGTGGCACAGGCCCGGGCCGGCCTGGGAGGGACCATTGTCTGGCAAATGAGGCGAGGCTTCCCCGCAGGGGCAGCCCCATCTGCTGGTATTGTTTCCCACGGCAGCCTCAGGAATTCCTGCCCGCCCCCCCCCCCAGCCTCCAAACATGTGTGCAGGGAGACTGTCTTTTCTGAGGGGGGATGCTCCGGAGTCAGGGTCTGCCTCCTGGTTACAGGTGCTCCTCTCTCTCTTCCTCTCCTAGGCGACCCTCCCACCCCCGACCCTCCAAACTCCATTCCCTCGGTGCCCAGACAATGCAACGTCCCTTGCGGTTTGGTCAGACTCATCCCTTAATCATCAAGCGACACAAATGCCCGCTCTTGGCTCTGGAGGAGCCAGGGTGGAGTGGAGAGACAGCCTGGCTATGAATCCTGGCTCCAGCACTGAACGGCTGTGTGACCCTGGGCAAGTCAATGAACCTCTCTGGGCTTCAGTGCCACATCGGACAGGTGAGTGTGTGTGTTTGGGGATCACGTGTTGGGCAGGTACCAAGCTAGGCCTGGAGCTGTATATGCACACTCCAGTGTAGCCCTCTGAAGCGAACACTATTGTTCAGGTAATAATAGCGACAATGGCTCAAAATCGGGACAGAGAGCTGGGGGATCTGCCCGCAGTTACAGTAGAGGAAGTGGTGGGGCTGGGGTTTGAACCCATCTGACCCCAGAGGCAGGGTCTTGCTACATTCAGTGACCGATGCCGGTGCAGTTGCTGTTCTGGGGACCTTAACCCAGAGCCTAGCACAGAGAGAACCCCTTAAAAAGCGTGGGTTCTACAGTTTGTTCCTCCCAGCTGCTCTGGGTCAGGCAGGGGCTTCATCCCTCGTGACCCCACATCTATCCAGGGATGTGTCCAGGTGGTCAATGCCAGGCCTGGGTGTTGCAGTGGGGAGGGGGGAAGGGGGACAGGGCTTCTCCTGGCCAGTCCTCCCACCTTCTCGCGTCCTTCCTGGGCAGGCCCATGTTCTGTTGGCCACAGAGGCCCACTCGAGAAGAAGGGCTGGGTGGGACGAGCAGAGGGCCGGGAGCAGCAAGGGAGGCAGGTCTCAGCTGTAAGGCTCACGACAGGGTGGCTTGTCTGACACCCCACCTGGGAATACGCCCAGGACCCCTCTCCGCTGCTGCTGTTCCCGGGCTGGGCAGTCGTGGAGGCCGGGACGCAGACCCCAGCTCTGCCCCGGTTCTGGCGGAGACAAGTGAGGGGACGCCTGTGGGTCACACAGTGCTAAGCAGTCCGCTGGGAAAACCAACTCCACCGGACCTGGGCAGTCACTTCCCTGACCGGTCCGCTTCCTCTGCTCTCATCAGGCACAGACCTCCCTCCCCTTCCAGAGGGATGCAGGCCCTCCCCGAACCACAGGAATTTGCCAGAGAGTTTGCTCCCCCCTAACCTCCCCAGCCATGGCCTTTGTGCCAGAGCCAACGCTGCCCCTGGCCTGGCCAGCAGGACCAGCCACACCTAGCAATAACCTGTGGCCCGAGATTTCCAGTTCGTTCCTGTCTCCTTGACCCAGGATTCCATTCCATAGAACACGTGTGTGCCGAGCACAGGCTTTGGGACTACAGGTGGAGTGAGACCCCGCCCCACCCAGGGAAACGGGGACCACAGAGACAGGGAGGCACAGGGGAGGAGGAGGGGTAGCCACCAGCTGAGCACAGGGCAGGGGAGACATTTCAGATGGAGGCAAGGGCCCCAACAAGAGCTCAGGGGAGTCAGGGCATGGAGAGGATTAGCTTTCCATCATGGCTGAACCCCCAGGAGCGGGTGGATGTGGTGGGAGGCAGGCAGTTAGCTTAGCGGCACCAGGGAGCATGGAGGAGTTTAGGGCTGGGGAGAGGGGTGGGTTGAATGGAGAGGAAGGCAGAGAAGGTGCTGTCATTTTCACGTGGGCGAGGGGCAAGGAGGCTGTGAGCAAGGTTCCTAGAAGTCACAGGGGCTATTGTGGCCCAAGAAGGTAGGGGACGGCCCTCACCGGTTTGGCTCAGTGGACAGCACGTCGGCCTGCGGACTCAAGGGTCCCAGGTTCAATTCCGATTAAGGGCACATCCCCAGTGGGAAGTGTGCAGGAGGCAGCTGATCGATGTTTCTCTCTCATCGATGTTTCTAACTCTATCCCTCTCCCTTCCTCCCTGTAAAAAAACCAATAATATATATATATATTTTAATTTTTATTTTTTAAAGCAAGAAAAAAGAAGAAGGTGGGGGCCAGAGATGGCGAAAGGCTCTGTGTGCCAGAGTTGGGCCCGTCTGCCAGGCAGGATCACGAGCGGAGGCTGAATGGGGTGCGGGTGTGTCCCCAGTCCCACTCGTGCTTCTGAAGGGAAAGGCTCTGGGCGTGAGCCTGGCTGTGGCTGAAAACAAAACCTCCGCCAGGAGAGCCCAGAACGTGCCGGCTGGGAGGCTTCCCTCTCCCGAGGTTTCCTCACTCAGCGCCTGGGCCCACATCCTAGCGGACACCTGGGGTGGGGGTTCCCCGTGGTGAGGGCACAGATGATGGCCAGAGGGCCTGGGCGACCACACAGCAGGTCCAGGGTCCCGCCTGACACCCCCCCCCCTCCCGGGGAACAGAAAATGGCTTGTGAGCTATCGCCAGGGAAAAAGCAATCCTTGGTGCAGGATAGAGCTCGGGGACTGGGGATGAGTCATCGGGATGCCGCATGATAAATGGCCAGCTGCCGGCATCACCGACAGCCACGCTGAGCTCATTCTAAGGCAGAACCCCTTTTCACCCTGATTTTTTAAACTCTGATCTGAGGACAAGCAGAGGCAGAGACAGAAAGAGAACAGCGTCTGTGAGGAGGCAATGCCCGCAGGGTGGGCGGTGGGCGGTGTGAGAGTGATGGCAAGAGGGCTTAGTCAGCTTTCTCTGCTGTGACTCTAACCTTCAATTTTTGATCCATTTCTCCCTTTCTCTGGAGGACACCCCCCCCCCCCGCCTCGCCCGGACCCCACCCAGGGACTGGATACTCCCCCAGGGCCTCCGAGTGTGCCCTGCGCTGGTCCAATCCAGCATGCTTTTTCCCACGGACCCCACACACATCTTTATAGTAAGTGCTACAATTATTCTCCTTTTATGAAAGGGACCCCGAGGCTCAGAGAAGTGCGCTCCTTTGTCCAAGTCGCTCCCAGAACATGCCTGCCGGACCCCAGGGGGGTGGCACTACACCAGCACCCACCTGGGCACTGTCTTGCGTGCCCTCAGACAGACCAGGAAGTGGGCAGTGTGGAGGAGGGCGCTGGGCCGCAGAGACCAGACACAGAGACGAAGCTGAGGGGCATCCAGTGGAGGAAGCAAGACTTGGCGGGAAACCCTAGCCAAGAGCCCTCTTCCCCCAGCTCGTGGCGTCCGCAGGAGGCCGAGACCCCAGCGCGCAGGACAGCAGCCCGCAGTGGGGAGCCAGAGGGGGTGCGCCGTCGGGGTTACCAGAGCGCAGTACTGGTTCGTGCCCAAAGGGAAAACACGGGGCGCACCCAGACTCCCCATCTCGCTGCAGCACCTCGTAGCCCTCCGGGCAGCCCCGAGAGGGGCAGGAGGGCACGCCTGGCAGTTCTCTCCAGAGCTCAGGAGCCTCCGAAGCTTCTTGGAACGGTGGTGAGCTGGGGACCCCTGGACTGAGAGACACCCCCTATCCGTCTCCGAGACTCAGAGACATAGAGACAAAGAGAGACCGCGTCCGGGGGGGAAAAGAAGGCTGGTGCCGGGGAGGAGAGGGAGCCAGAGCCGCGGCCAGGGCGCGCTCGGGGCTGAACTTACGATCGTGGGAAAGTGAGTGTCCGGCGGAAGGCGGGTGAGTAACCGGCCGGGAGCAGAACCGGGGGCGAGGGGAGACGCGGCGAGAGGGGGAGGAGGCGGCGGACGGGCGGATGGGCCGACGGGTGGCAGGGCCAGGAAGGCGGGGAAGAGCGCAGCATCCTCGCCTGCAGCCTAGGCCCAGGTGCACGGGTCCCAGAGCGCCGGGCGGACCACCTTTGTCACCGCGCGCAGGTGCTGCGGGGGGCGGGGCGGGCGGGGCCGGGCCTTACCTGGACGGCCGGCCCGCGAGGCGGGGACCGAGGGACGTCGGGCCGAGAGCCTGCGGGAGCCGAACGCAGCCGAGGGCCGAGCCGCGGAGCGGGGCCGGCACGGAGAGGTGCGCGGGCGGCGGAGGATGCGCCCGGGCTGCGCGAGGGCTGGAGGAAGGGGCGGGGGCGCGGGGTGGGCGGGCGGGGAGGGGAGGGGGCGGGAGCGCGGGGAGGGGGGAGGGGGCGGGGAAGGGCGGGGGAGCGGGCTCCGAGGCCCCCCGCGAAGGGGCAGCCCCGGGCCGGCCGGACCGCGCGCTCCTGGGGCGCGCCCTCGCCAGCTGTGCTCGGCGAGCCGGGCGGCTCCCCGGAGGCCCAGCCGCCGCCGCGAGGGCGCGGGGCGGACAAAGGAGCAGACAAAGGCGGGCGCAGCCGGGCGGCGCCGCGGGCCCCGGGCGAGGCGGGCCCGCTCCTCCCGGTGCGTAAGAGCCGCCGCGGCGCGGCCCGGGGCGCGGGGGGCGCGGGGGACGCGGGCAGCGGCGGCGCCTCTGGAGCGGCCCCGCGGGGAGCGGGCGACAAAGGGCCACGGCGGGGGGTCCCTGGTGGACCCCAACAATGGAGCGGAGCGGAGCGCTCAGCTGCTGCCGCGTCTGGCCCGGTGGGGGCCGGCGGGTCCCCAAAAGGATTATTCCGCCCGGTCTGTCAATGGGACGGGAGAAACGCCGGTGGCGAGGGAGGCGGGACCCGGCGCGGCGGGGCCTGTTAGCCCCAAAGTACGCCAAGTGGGGGGCGGGGTTCTGGGGGAACTCGCTCTGGGGTGTGAGGGTTTGGAGTCTTCACAGCTCTGCCTGGTGAGATTCCCGGGCGCTGGCGACCGCACCAATGCTTACCCCCCACCCCCTCCGCGCCCCGGGAAAGGAAGCCAATCCCTCTACCCAAGCATCACACATGCACACCACACACACTCACATTCACACACACTCACACACTACATACACACACACAATCACACACACACACAAAATCACACGCACACACAAACTCACACTCACACACACTACACACACATACATACATACACACACACGCACGCACACGGTCCGCCTCTCGCCACGCCCTGTCCAAAGTCTGCCTGGTGCTCCCCAGCCCGGCTCCGCCCGGACAAAGCCAGCGCCGGAGACCGGCTCATCCATCACCGCTCGGGGCGCCACGTCCCGCCGACCCCGGGAGTCCGGGAATGCTGTGCGATGGGTCCCGCGGCCCCCATAACTCACGGCGGGGTCAGGGGGCCACGGGCGCCGCAGAGATCAAAGAGCCGCAGTCTCAGAGCCTGGCGCCCGGAGCTCAGCCGCGGCTTCCATGTCCACTGTTTTTCTTTTTATTTGTTTGTTTTTGTTTTCTTCCCTGAGAGTGTGGCACATCATGGCTCAGCGGCTTAAGAGCTCTGCTCGGTCAGGCTGGATGCCTGGGCTCCTCTTCTGATGATGCCATTCCCGTCTCTTTGGGGCAAATCGCTTAACCTCTCTGAGCTCATCATCAATTCCAACTCTCGGGGTTCAAGGATTAAGGGCAAGGCCCTGGCTTCGGAGGAAATGCTCTAGATTCACCACCAGCTGCTATCGTGGTTGTCACAGTCTCAGCCGGAAGGCGGGTTGGTGAAAGGGCTAGACTGCTTATTCACGGGCAGGTTTGGGTCCCTTAGCCCTGAATGCCTGTTGAACGCCTTCTGTGTGCCAGCTCCGTTCTGGGCACTGGGGCTACAGGAAGGAGCACCATGAACCAGACTCCCTGCTCTCATGGAGCTGACATTCTAGGGAAGGAGACAGGTGAGAGGCAAGTGAACATATATCTGTATCACACGTCAGATGGTGATTCGTGCTATAAAAAAAAAAAAAAGCAAGCAGCATCAGGAGAGAAAACATGAAAGGGAAGAGCTGTTTCACATAAGGTTTTGAGGGAAGGCCTCTTTGGGAAGGCCGTTTTCTCACAAAGAAAATCAGGTAATGAGCCGCGGGGAGGAGAGCGGTGCAGGCAGAAGGAAGAAGCAGTGCAAAGGTCCTGTGGCCGGAGAGCGCTTGGTGTTTGGGAAAGGACAGCAGGGCTGGAGTGCAGAGAGATGATGTCAGAGATGGAGAGGATCATGGGAGCATGCAAAGGCCACAGTAAGGACCTTGACTTTTAGTCTGAGTGCGATGGCAGTCGTTGGAGGGTTATGAGCAAAGCATTGACATGATCTGACTTGTGTTTTTTTGTGTTTTTTTTTAAATATATTTCATTGATTTTTTACAGAGTGGAGGAGAGAGGGATAGAAAGCCAGAAATGTCGATGAGAGAGAAACATCAACCAGCTGCCTCCTGCACAGCCCCCACCAGGGATGTGCCCACAACCAATGTACATGCCCTTGACTGGAATTGAACCTGGGACCCCTCAGACCGCAGACCGACGCTCCATCCACTGAGCCAAACCGGTTTCGGCTGACTTGTTGTTTTTTAAAAATATATATATATATATTATTGATTTTTTACAGAGAGGAAGGCAGAGGGACAGAGAGTTAGAAATATCAATGAGAGAGAAATATCAATCAGCTGCCTTCTGCACACCTCGTACTGGAGTTGTGTCCGCAACCAAGGTACATGCCCTTGACCGGAATTGAACCTGGGACCTTTCAGTCCGCAGGCTGACGCTCTATCCACAGAGCCAAACCAGTTTTAGCAATCCAGATGAATCTTGCTAAGGCATAAAAGCCAGGCATAAGAGGCCAGATATTGCATGACCGAGTTGATATGAAATGTCCAGAAGAGGCAAGTCCATAGAGATAGAAAGTAGACATAGTGGTTGCCAGGGCTTGGGGGGCAGGGGGAGATTGGGGAGTGACTGCTAATGTATGTGGCTTTTTTCCGGGGTGGTGGTGAAAGAGTTCTGGAATTAGACAGTGGTGACTGATGCACAACTTTGTGACTCTACTAAAAATCACGGGATTGCACACTTTAACAGGATGGACTTGCCCCTCGGTGTGGCTAAGTGACAGAGCGTTGGCCTGTGTACCCATGAGCCTTGGGTTCGATTCTGGCCAAGGGCACGTCCCTGGGTTGCAGGTTCATTCTGGCCCCTAAAGGAGCATGAGCAGGAGGCAACCAATCGATGTGTCTCTTTCACATTGATGTTTCTCTCCCTCTCTCTCTTTCCCTCCCTCCCTTTTCACTCTCTCTGAAAAGCAATGAAAAACATATCCTCGGGTGAGAATTAACAAAACAAAAAAAAAGGGGGGGGGGCGAACCTTGTGGTTTGTGAGTTGTATCTTAATAAAGCAGTTATTTTTTAAAGGTGGCAGTTGAGCTGGATCAAGGGTTTTCCCCCTGTGGTCCAGGATGACCTCAGAGGGCCCGGGCACCCCTAAAATTGTGGAAGACATTTAGTGTCTCTGAGCATTTGGGTAGAGGTTCAGATTTCAAGAAAAGATGACCTTTAAGGTCTTCCAAACCAACAAGGGGTCAAGGACACAGGGGAATCAGCTGACCCAGATCTGGGGAGGGATGGCAAGCTGGACTGTGCCTGGCTGGAGGATTGGAAGGGCCCAGGGTTACTGGCCTACGTCAGGGCTTTGGGTGTGAAGAGGGGAGTGGATGCCAGGGTCCGGGCAGCTGTGCAGGCCAGGCCTCACACCAGAAGCCCAGATGAGGGGGGACAGGAGCTGTCTGTCTGCCGCAGGCCCTTGTACAGGCATCTGGGGCCAGGAGGGTGCATGTCCTTCCCTCGGGCACCTTGAAGCCTGCCTGGTGCTCTGGGACATGAAAACGAGGCAGGAGGGACACCACTAAGGGTGCTTTGGGTGGGGTTTGGAAAAGCATGATGGCTGGACCGGAGTGTTGGCTCTAGGGGCTTAGATACTGTGTGAAAGATGAGACAGGGGGTCGGAGACCAGGACGCAGGCTTTATTGGAGGAGAAGGAACCCTGCCGGGCTGCCTTCCGAAGGAAGAGAGCACATGTGCGGGGTGAACACGCCTTTTGAGGGGAGGAAAGGGAAGGGGTGGGGCTTAGGGTACTCGGCACGCGCTGATTGGTGGTTTCATGTAAGGCACATGATTAGGGACCTAGGGACTTAGGAATCCGGGGCTTAGGGTATTTGGCAGGTGCTGATGGGCGGTTCAATGTACAGTCCATATAAGGTGCCTGGTTGGGTGCTCAGGAATGTTTGTGCTGCAGATACAGGTTACGTCATACGCCGTCCATCAGTTGGGGGGAGGGAGGATCTGTCACTGTGTGTCCATTTCAATGTCATTGTCATTACTGCCGTTAGTTGAGCTTTGATGTGCCAGGCATTGTGCACTTTATATTTTCCCAAACGGTATTTTATGTACGCCCGTCCAGCTCTATGGGATTGTTATTACTACTATTCCAGCTTACAAGTGAGAAAACTGAGGCTGAGATAGAGAAGGGCCCAAGAGCTGTGGTGGCAGAGAAACAGCAGGTTGGATACACAAGCGGGAGGGGCGGGGTAATGAGGGCACCGCGGTGAGCATTCCACATCCGTGGCTTCCTTTCGAAAGCAGCTCTTCTCTGCACACCGCGCCAAAGCGCTGAAATCAAAGGCCTTTGCTCCCGTCCGGACTGTTAGGCTAGGAGTCAGGTAAGTGGCAATGAGCCACTGTCTGCCATGGTTTCGTCCCTCCATTCTTTCATCCACTCGCTGAACACGCATCCATGGAGAACCTGGGTTTGGCCAGGCACTGGGTGAGGTACTGAACCAAAAGAAGGAGGTTGCGCTGAAACCTGCTTGGCTAAATGGATAGAGCGTAAGCCTGCGGACTGAAAGGTCCCGGGTTCGATTCCAGTCAAGGGCATGTACCTTGGTTGCCGGCACGTCCCTAGTAGGGGGTGTGCAAGAGGCAGCTGATCGATGTTTCTCCCTCATTGATGTTTCTAACTCTATCCCTCTCTCTTTCTCTCTGTAAAAAATCCTTTTTTTTTTTTTTTTTTTTTTTTTAGAATGAGGTTAGGTCTCGGCTTAAGGCTTGTTCCAACTGGCTGGTCCCTGAGCACTGGGGCGGACGGTCACCAGGCTGGATGTGGCTAACTCTGTGACTCCCCCACCTGCCTGTGTTTGGTGTCCTGGGAACCTTAGGCAGGGCTTGGGCCCATGATTTCGCCTGTGATCAGCCTGGTGGGTATGGGAGGGACTTGGAAAGCCTCTTGGTAGTCTGGACACTGTTGCCTGTTGCTTTTCCCAGTTCACTCATTGTGTGCTTGCTCAGGAACCTCTTTGGCTCGTGCAGGCCTTAGTCTTTGCAAGGCTTTTCTTTGCAAAGACTTTGTTGCATCCTGCCTTCTCTTAGTTTCCATTTAAATGTCCCCTGGGAGTGATTTTTCTCTCTGTCCCCATTGCACACCCTCAGGGACCTGCTCCAGTTGGCAAATAAGCTCTTCCTCCTCCTAAACGTCTACCCTTCCCTCCCAGACACCCTCCTGCATATTGTCCTTAGGGAGAAAAATATGCAAATGACGCTGAAAAACAATCTCCCAGCAACTGGGTATTCATAAATGTAATAAATTAACCCCATCATGTAATCTGGGTTCCTCGGCCATCCATCATGCTGATGAGATTAAGATATGAGAAACCAGATGCGGCGGAGCCCTGAGGATGGAAATGACAGATGAGTTTGCATAGAGCTTCCCTCCAGCCCCTGGTCCCTGCCCCGCCCCAGCTTCTTGGCCCCCATGGAACTCAAGGCCATTGCAGGCTTAGGAATATCTGTCTAGCGGGTTCGTGTCACAGATGAGGAGAAGAGGCCTTATTAGAATTAGGGGTCAGGTCAGTTCCAATCCTCATCTGTCTCCCACCTGCTTTCCTCTGTGTGTGGCTGACTCTGAACCCAAGCCCCGAGCCTAGGTTTTTTTTAATCTATAGGCTTTGACAAAGTGGGTATCCCAGGGTCAAACCAAGGTCGTTGGGACCTCAGTTTCCCAGTTGGAAAAATGTAAGTGGTGGGCTGTCCGTCCTCTAAGATTTCTCTGGAGTTCCTTTTTTTAAAAAAAATATATATTTTATTGATTTTTTACAGAGAGGAAGGGAGAGGGATAGAGAGTTAGAAACATCGATGAGGGAGAAACATTGATCAGCTGCCTCCTGCACACCCCCTACTGGGGATGTGCCCATAACCAAGGTACATGCCCTTAACCGGAATCGAACCCGGGACCATTCAGTCCGCAGGCCGACGCTCTATCCACTGAGCAAAACTGGCCAGGTCTCTCTGGAGTTCTTTAGCTGCGTGTCAGGAGACCTTTGTGAGTGGCTTGCACTGTGTCTTCTCAGGAGGGCCCAGGGCCTGGCTGCTCGCACACATGCCCTGGAGGCCATCCCACAACTGTGGCTGGGCTCTGAGCTTCTCCACCCCAGGCCCCAATTCTAGGGGGCCCTTTACAAGGAACCTCCACCCTAAGACTGCCACTTCCTGTCCCCATGGAAAAGCTACTTGGGTAGCGTCCAGAGCAAGCATGTCAGACTTGCAGCCCGCTGGCCCCCATGATGAGTTTGACATGCTTGCTCCAGAGAGGCAGAGAGGGATGTCCTCTAAGGATGTCCACTTTCCCCCGTGCCCAAAGCATCACAATAATTAAACCTCAAGGAGTCAGGGACGCCTCTACAAACCAGTGAGCTGCTTGGCTGGCTCTGTGTGGAAATGGTCCTCCCAGGCAAGGCGGGGTGTGAGCAGGGTCCCCACATCTGGGGAAGAGCCGCTGTGGCCCAACTGTGCTGCCAGCTGCATCCGTCCCTTTGGATTAAGCATTGCCGTTTGATGAAATGCAGACTCTCCTCGGAAACAGCTCAAACCCGTTGTGGTGATGCCCAAACTTATTTGGGCATCAGGGCCCCTGGGGAGCTTGTTAAAGGGCTGGTGCTGTGCTGTGCACAGGGACAGAAGGATCTGGTAGGTGAGCGAGGCCACAGTTCCGTGTTATAATGGGCTCCCCAGGGATGAAGATGTAGATTTCCAAAGACTCCTTTCGAGACCTGCTGTGCCAGCATTCCTGGCTTAATGGGCGAGGTGAGGCATTTTCTCCTCTGCCCCCATCTTGGGGGGGGGGAGTGTGTAAATGAAGATCTGAAGGCTTCTGGGGGTAAAGGGGGGGTACAAGTCCCCAACAGCCCAGGCTGGATCTGTGTACTCACAGAGGAGCATGACTACTGACAAGCTCTTGGAGGTCAGTGACAAGGTCTAGGACTTCTGCTCCTGACTTATTGTTTCCTGTAAGCCCACAGCCACTTCTCTGACCTTAGGGGCCGAAAATAAGTGTGATCCCTGGAGTCAGACTAGAAGTGAGAACTGGGCTTATCCTCCCAATGTGTGATTTTGGCAGATTAGAGAACATCTCTGTGCCTGATGTACCGTCTAGAAAGTGGGACTGTGTCATGGGTGCTTAGCTCCTAAGGTTAAGGAGGGAATGAAGGAAATCAATACTTGAACATAAGTACTCAATCCATGTTAGTAATCATTTTAATATTAATCATGATGTCCCAGAGGCCTCACAGCCCTTTCAGAGTCCAGGGGGAGGGGGAGCAGGAGGGGATGACTCCAGAGCTGACAGAAGACACCTCCGCCCGCCCCTCCCTCTATGGTTGTGTGACATTTTACTTCGCTCCTCTGAACCTCGTTGGCTCTTTGTGAATTAGACAATTAACAGCAAGTGTCGCGTAGAGTTGTTGAGAGACTTTAGTGAGATAATCCGTGGACACACACAGCCCAGCGCCTGGTATATCACGGCCAGCTGTTGTTAGGGTGCCTGGGCCTGGGAGGCCTCGCCGGGCTGGTGAGGTTCCGGGTGGGGGCGGGGGCGTCGCAGGTGCCGCCGGGTCCTCCCCTGTCCCCGCCCCGGAGCCGGCGGATTCGCTTTCGGTTGGGCCGCCGATTCCGGGAACCGAGGCAGAGGCCGGAGCCGGGGGCAGAGGTCGCTGTCCACAGTTCCCAGCGGTGACCTCCACCTGCTCCGCACCGGCCGCGCGTACCCACCCCCTTACCGCGCCTCCTGAAGCGAGAGAAATGCCCTGCGGAGGAAGGCTGGTAGCGATCCGACGGGGAGCCCAAAACTACCATTTTTCCACCCGAAAGTGAAAAGAGGCGGCGTGGCTTCCCGAGTTCTCCAGCGCGGAGGCGTGGCCCCGTCCATTACAAAGCCCCGCCCCTCGGAGGCCCCGCCCCGCCTGCTGGAGGAGCGGGCGTGGCCCCGCCCCTCGGAGGCCCCGCCCACCGGCGGCCCCGCCCCCTGCACTGCCGCTTCCGCCCCCGCTCCGGCCGCCGGGGGGAGTGGGCGTGGCCCAGCGCGGCCTCTGGGACCCGCCGGCGCCGCGCCGCGCACGTCACGAAGCGGCGCCCAGCCGCGCGGGCTGAGCTGGAGGCGCCAGTGGTCGGGGCCGGGGTTCCCCGCGCGGGGCCCGAGCCGCGACCCGCGAACCGAGGCCGGAGCCGGAACCGCGGGAGGGGAAAGGGCGGGACTCGCTCCGGGGAGGGACCACCCGGGCGGGGGTGGAGCCTTCTTCCAGCCCGGTGTCTCCTCCGGCGAGTGCGGCTTTCGGCCCCCGGCCCTGCGCCTCCGGCTCCTGCGGCCCCTCTGGCCTTTCCTGCCCCCGAGACCGCGGGTGGGTGGCCAGGGAACGGAGGCTCTTCGCGGCGCAGCTGATGCCCCCGAGGTACGACGCCGGCGTGGGGGGCCGTTCCCAGCTGCCCTGATGCTGGGTTCAGGGGTCCCCCCCAGGCGGGGGCGGGCGGGCCCCAGGCTGCCTGGGCCTCTGGAACTGGCCCCTCACTCCTGTCCCTCCCTCCCCACAGGTGGCGGGAAGGATGACTACGCTCACGCGACAGGACCTCAACTTTGGCCAAGGTAGAGAGGCCGGACCTCCCTGCCACCGGGGCCGGGGGATGAGGGAGGGTCTGTGCGGGCGGATATGCTGAGCGCCGGCGGGTCCCCCTTGCAGTGGTGGCCGACGTGCTGTGCGAGTTCCTGGAGGTGGCCGTGCACCTGATCCTCTACGTGCGCGAGGTCTACCCGGTGGGCATCTTCCAGAAGCGTAAGAAGTACAACGTGCCTGTCCAGGTGGGCCCCCCAGCCGGGCTGGCGCCCCCGGGCCACCCCCTAGTCACAGGGTGGGCAGGGAGTGGGTTTTAAACCTCCGTCCCACCTTCATTCTCCAGCGGGGGGACCTTGCCTCCAGGCCCTGGCAGCTGCTGGCAGCCTGACAGCCTCCCAACCCTGCTGCAGCGGCTCCTTCCGTCCCCTCTGACCTGGGAGCGCCCCCCAGGCGTTAGGGACCAGGTCTTCCCAGTGGCGTTGCCCTGGGCTACGGTTGTATTCTAAGGAGTTCTTAAAGCTGGCCTTGAAGTTGCCCTGAGGTTGGCTTGGGGAGAGTTTTTCTGTAAACCTCAGGCACCTCTCTGCCCTCTCCCTGATTGTAGGTTAAAAGGGAAACAAAGCCACAAAATACTCCATTCCCAAGTTCTAGAAGTGTCTGCCCCTTTAAAGACACTCACTCGGTAAACATTAGAAGAAACGACTGAATACTGGGAGGTGGTAGAAGCTCAGGGTTTGTACTGAGAACAGGAAACGAGAAACAGCATTGCCTGAGCACCCTTAGGTCCCTAGCTCACCGAAGCCTCACCCTCCCATTCAGATCTTCACAGATTCTTAACTTTTGAAAACTGATTAGATTGCTGGATCCCTTCTCTTAAAAAAATGCCCCTATACTCAAACACAATTTAGGGGTTTCTCTGACTCTGGGGGAGCTGAAGGACCCCGCATTAGGAAACCCTGATGCTGTAAGTGCTAATGGTGAGCCTGAATTCTTACCTCCTGGTTTTTCCCACGCTGTGGATGCTTCAGAGCCCTGAGCCCCAGGATGGGAAGTTGGTCTCTCCGGTGGGAACCCTAAGGCAGTGCTGGGCCTCTGGCCGCAGGCAGACAGGCTCGGGCTCCTGTGGGGGTGTGTGTGTGTGGGGGGGAGGTTTCCCAGTGGTGCTGGGGCCTCACCGGCCACATGACATTGTGTGCAGATGTCCTGCCACCCGGAGTTGAACCAGTATATCCAGGACACGCTGCACTGTGTCAAGCCGCTCCTGGAGAAGGTGAGGGCACCAGCCTACCTCACACCCGATACGGCGTGGGGGGATGCTGGACCTTGCAGGGGACCCAGGACTGTCACACCCAGAGGCCTGTTTCCTGCACCCTGGTGACCCCCGACCAAGGACATGCCCCAGGGCACGTGGGCCACGCGAAAGGTGTGCTGGGCCCCAGATGGTCCTGAGTGGGGCCTGCCTGGAGGGTTCTGGGTTCTCACATGTGTTTCTCTCTCCCTACCCCCAAGTTCTATCTGGGCTTCCTCCTTCTATTGTGTCTTCTGGGACCCCTATGGCGACCCCTATGGGGCCTCGGCCTGTCCCACTCACGTCAGGACCTCTCTCCAGTATCTTGGGGACCCTGGGCCTAGAGGCTGAGCAGGGCTGTGAGTGGGCCCTTTCCCACCCTTCCTTGGACAGCGGGTTGGAGGCGGGGAGACCCAGTCCTAGAGATTTCTGTCGTTGCAGAATGATGTGGAGAAAGTGGTGGTGGTAATTTTGGACAAAGAGCATCGCCCAGTGGAGAAATTCGTCTTTGAAATTACCCAGCCTCCACTGCTGTCCATCAGGTGAGCTGCCTCTATGCCTTCCACCTGCTAGATGGTGTGAGGTCCTTAGGAATATCCCCCCTTCACGCCTTTGAGCAGCTCCCAGAATACCTTGGGGAAACGCAAGGCATGCCAACCTGACAGGCAGGCCGCCCAGTGGTCTCTCTGGACACCACACAGGTTACATGGAGATCCTCCCGTGTCACACGTGGAAAACCACGACCCTGGGGAATGGCTAGGCCCAACCTCCTCTTTTATAGATGCAGAAACTCAGGTCCAGAGATGTGACATGAACTACCCAGGGTCACCAAATAGTGGCAGAGCCAGGACACAATCCGGGGTCCTACCTTCCCAGGCAAGCCGTGTAATCCATAGTCCAATCCATAGTCCTTAGAAGTTGGCCTTGGGCAGGAATGTTGGCTTCCTGTGGTGATGTCAGGACAATAGAATCTGTCCCCGAATGGCCTTGGGCAAGCCCTCTCCCCTCACGGCTGGGGTCCTGGTCCTCAGATGGGAAAGGGGACATTAGCATATTAGAACTACCTATAGTGGCTCCCTCTACCCCTCTCCCCCATCCTGGCTTAATTAGTCTGGGATGGGGCTCTGCACTGGTTGTATACTCACCTGGTGACAGGTATGCCAGCCCTTAGAAGCCAGCCCTCAGAAGGACTAGAGGGGCTTGGGACCCCTCATCTGCTTCTAGGGGTGGGGGAGCACCAGTGTGAGAGAAGACCTGCCTCTTCCCTCCTTCCCAGCTCAGACTCCCTGCTGTCTCATGTGGAGCAGCTGCTCCGAGCTTTCATCCTGAAGATCAGCGTGTGTGATGCTGTCCTGGACCACAATCCCCCAGGTGAGCTCACCTCCTGCTGCCTCTTCCCTGGGCGTTTCCATGGCTACCTTGGGCTGGTCCCTAGTGTTCTCAAGTTCCTCTGAGCCTTGTCTCTTCTGCTTTTTAGAACTCCTTTCAAAGCCTGCATCCTCCAGGAACTTCCCTGGTTAACTCCACTCTGTCTTCAGCCTCTGTTTCCTTGTGTCTTAACACTTGGGCTATTTACACTTTGGTCTCGGGCTGCTGAGCCAACTGGGGAGGAGGGAAGAGACTGCGCCATGGCAGACACGGGGAGGCCCAGCCTTGAGCACACGCTTGCCTCCGCAGGCTGTACCTTCACCGTTTTGGTGCACACGAGGGAAGCTGCCACTCGCAACATGGAGAAGATCCAGGTCATCAAGGTGAGATGAGACTGGTCAAGGCGGGGGGGGGGGAGGCGGGGGGCGGCTGTGAGACAGCGGGAGGCTCTGGTAAGCAGATGCCACAGTGCTGAGTGGGCAGGGGTGCTGCCCGTGGGCACTGCACCCATGCCATTGCTTGGCACCCAGGAGGTTCTTGTTGCGTGCTAACGGTGCGGCCACATGCCTGCCATTGCTACACCTGGGCACGCAGCACTGGGAAGAGGGCTGTGTGCTGGGGCCCAACTCAGTGAGGCTCTCCTTTCCGACCAGTGTCAGAGTGGCGCTTGGGGCTTAGGAAATCACTTAGGTTCCCAGCCCAGCTGACCCAGCCCGGGCCTGTCTAGTGGAGGAGCCGGGATTCTGCACTTCCCTAGTGAGTCGATGCTCCCCCAAGTCTGAGGTCCCCAGCTCTGGAGGTAGAGGAGAGGCAAAGGGGGGGCAGGCAGGGCCCAGCCCCTTCCACCCCGTCACCTGCATTCCTCCCTAGGACTTCCCCTGGATCCTGGCGGATGAGCAGGATGTCCACATGCATGACCCCCGGCTGATTCCCCTCAAAACCATGACATCAGACATTTTAAAGGTGAGCTGCATGGGGGCCAGGTTTGTCTTACTTAGGGTGTGTTTGAGGCCTTGTGGACAGATCTGCCATAAGGCTCCTCCCATCCCCACTGTGGCCATGCGGCCTGACACTCAGAGAGAGAGCTCTGCCTGCCAAGGGCTTCCAGGGGCTTGCACATAGCGCCCCGACTGCCACCTGACACGCTGTGTTCCTGCCTGTTAGATGCAGCTCTATGTGGAAGAACGAGCTCATAAAAACAGCTGAGGGTGTGTCTGCCCCCATGGATGCCACAACTATCGGACTTTGGGGGCCCCCAGCCTCGGGCAGCGCTGCAGGGCCACCCCGCTTCCAAGTGCTCTTATTGCCTCTGTGTGGACTGCCCACCCTCCAGCCGGAACTGCTCAGGTCTGATTGCCTTCATGGAGGAATGGCCCCCCAGGAGGGCAGGAAGGGTGCTGGGCTCTGTTTCTCAGCCTCCTGGGGTTCAGCCGGTCAACACTGTCTGTCTCAAATGCTGTGCTGTGAGTTGTTTCAATAAAGGGCCCCAACTGGGCTCTCACTGACTGGAGCTGGGGCGGGGGGAGGATTGCAGTCAAGTTAACCCGGGGGAAGGGCTGCTTCGCTAACAAAGTGCCTGGACCCCAATTCCCCCCCCCCACATTCCTACCCCCACCTCCAGACCCAACCCCAGGCTGGGTTTGCTATGAAGGTTTATTATTACAAGGGGTGAAAGTTACACAATGGGGGGTTTGCCCAAGGTTACAGCTGTGGCAGGAGGTCCCAGCGCAAGGGCCTCCCTGCCCACCACAGGCTCATCTCTCGCCTGAGGAGACCTTTGGCACTTGGCTAGCAGGGACAGAGAGCAGATGAAAGGCCTGCAGATCCAGACTGTCAGAAGGGTCTATAGAAATGACGTGGGGAAGGCAAGTTATCAGAGTCCTTCCTCATCCCATTCCTCATCCCCTTCATCTTCCCATCCCCATGCCCATCCCCATTCCCGTCTCCATTTCCGTTCCGGCTCCTGTGTGGTGTTAGGCCGAGTTGTGGAGGCCGCTGGGTACCTGGTCATCTGAGGGCTGATGGTGATGCTGCTGTTGGTGACACGGGACCCATACCAGCCTTTCCAGAACTGGGTGTCTTGGCCCCCATGCTGGAAGAAGATGTAGCGGACGCCTGGAGGGTAATCTGAGAAGGTGTGAGAGACCTGGAAGGAAGGGAGAGGGAGTGACCACCAGGACTGGGGAGGGGATGAGATGGGGTGACCACTCAACTGGGGGAGAGGAGAAGGGCGAGTCCCAGGTGGGAGAGCCGGGGCATTCCAGGCCCTGGGGGAAGTGGATGGCAGGCCAGCAGCTGAGACCTCACCTCTGTCCACTGGGCATCGCTCCACTGTGGGATGGTCACACGTGGGGGCTGGAAGGAGGCCAAGACGACCTGATTGGCTGAGAGCAGCTGCACTCGGATGTTGTAGGTGCAGCCACAGTCTCGTCTGGCAGCAAACCTAAGGGAGGCTGGGGTTCAGGACAGCACCCCAAGACAAAGGTGGCCCTGGCGGTGGGCAGGTAAAGGCCTACAAATCATTTCCCTTTGAGGCCCACAAATTAGTTTCATTTCCCTTTGAGGTACCCCCACAGTGAGCAGCCTCTATCTGTGCCAGGCCTCGGTTACTCCATCCGAGTAAAGGGCCACCCTTTTGGGTATTTCAGAGATTACATCTTAACAGGCAAAAAGCTCTACAGAGATAAAGGCCAGGCTGTGGGTTCAATGGGAGATTCAAGGGGTGGCTCGTGTGGTATGGGCTGGCACAGAGCTCAGCCCTGCTGTCTCCCCCGCCCCCCGCAGTTCTGCACACCCCTCAAATCCCACCTCTCCCCCCTTAAAGTGGTGGCCCTGGGGCCCTGCTTCTGCCGTGGCCAAGGCAGAGCGCTGGCACAGCCCTGTGCACAGAGGAGCTTGAGAAAGAGTTGTGGGATAAATGGCGGGAGAGGCAGATAAGGTCCGGGAAGGATGGGTCTTGGGTGTCTTGCTTAGGCATGTCTGAGACAACACCTGCAGGCCTCAGTCTCCCCACCTGTGCACGGGGTTAAGGTTTATCCCCTGCTGATGCAATGGTGGGGAGGCCAGGAGGCGCTGCTGGATGAGCAAGTGCCTGTCTGTCCACACGAGACAAGCCAGCCGGGTTAGCCTGCTTCAGGGACTACCCTTGCCTTAGGACACTGCTGGGCACAGATTGGGCACTCCCTCCAGGTGTCCTCAGGGCCTCACTCACCAGTCCTTCACCACGATGTCAGGCCGGACTCTGTCCATTAGTTCCTCCCAGTAGCCCTCAGCTTTGAGGTCCACCATCTGGGACTTGATGCATAATCTGGGGAGCAGAGGAAAAGCTTGCATTCCTAGGTGTGCTCTGCGTGGCAGAGTCCCCTGGCGGCTGCAGGACAGCTACTGGCTGGTGCTGACTCCGACTCCACCTCGGTGTGAGCCCATGGGAGAGGCGCAGGGAGTTTGACTCCCTGGGGACTGGGCAGCACCTGATCCCAGTCCATACGCCTGGGGCCCCAGGCACTCCCGTTCCTAGGTTATGGACAGCCTGTGGACACTCCTGACAGCCCACGTCCCCAGGGGCACACAGCCACCTTAAACCGATCCCCACCCCCACTGAGTACTTCTGCCCCAGCAGCAGTAGACACTGAAACACCTCCCTGAGCTTCTCAGAGGCCCTGGCGTAGGTATGCCTGGGTTTGGCGAAGGGTGTCCCAACCCTCTTCCTCCAACTCAGCCTGCCCAGTTCAGTCTGTCTTACCCATAGGATGTGACGAAGTACTTCTTGACACTGGAGTCAGGAAAATCTTCCCCATGGCCTCCAGGTAAGCTCTCCACCGTCCATTCATCCCCCCCATTATGGTCGATTTGCCAGGAACTCATACCCTCTGGGAAAAACAAGCCTAGTAAATGTGTAGCCTGGTCCTCCCCATTTGGTATGAGGGTGAAATGCAGGGCTTGCTCATGCTCATCTCCAGCTGTGTACCCCAATTGTGCCCTGGAACACCACTACAAAGTTAAAACTCCAACTCCAACCCATTCTCTCATGTAAAGCTGGTACATGAAGCTGGGGAAAAACTACCTTTTCTCACTTCCATGTCGCTGACACCCTCTGGGAAATACCCAAGTTTCAGTTCTCGGCACATTATGAAGGGCCTGTGATGGTACTTCCAGTCTTAATGACTAATGTGCATTTGTCCCAATGGGGACCACTCAGTTGACAACTGACATTCCCCCTGACATCCTCACTATGCACCTGAGACCTGAAGGGGTGTGAGGGCCGTGTGCGGCTTGTTGCTGGGTCATAGGAACCTCTGTGTTGTGTGGGAGGGATAATAATTGGGAGAATGGGTGCCCTCTGAGTTGGTGGCATGTAGTAACCCCATATTCATGGAAGCATCCCCACCAGGTTGGCTCAACATGCCCTGGTCTCCCTCTTCAGAGAGAGCTGAGAGGAACTTAGGAAACTGGCATGTAGCTCACCAAGGTTTTCCAGAACAATCACCAGGAGAGCTTTTCCAAATGACTCCCCTGCTCCCTCTATAAGGAACCCACATCTATTCCCTGTGCGCCCAGGGGCCCCCCCAGTAGAGACCCAGACGGGTAATACAGGGCCCGGTGCAGACAAGGCCACAGGCTGGCCCTGCAGGGCTGTGAGCTGAGCTGGTGGCCAGCCTGGGTAGCTTGAGAGGGGCCTGAGGGCCGCCAGCAGCTGAGCATTTCTGGATCTTTGGGCAAGACACGCCTCTTGCTTGGGGCCTAACATTCTCATCTATAAAATGGAGCTCCCAGTGAGGATAGAGAAGACAGACAGGAGAGGGACTCTAAGTCTACAAACAATGCCTCTTCCTCACTTGCTGCCATGGCCCCAATAAGGAGCAAGATGCTTGGTACATAGTGAGTAGTGAACAAAGGAAAAAAAAAAACACGGGAAAATACAAGCGAGCTAAACAGGGAACTCAAGTGATGTGATTGCAGTCACCTCTCAAAACGCTTTCATCTGTACAGTTAGGGTAATGGGGAGGGGTTTACATTTGTGAAGAGCTCACGCTAGCTTGGACTGAGCTAAAGGGGGAAAGGTGGACGGACCTGCAGTTGGTTGAGTCTTCAACAGACGTTTTCTTGAGCACCTGCTTGTGAAGGTGTAATTGTGGACATGGTGTACTGTGGCAAGCAAGATCCACTAGGCCAGTGGTCGGCAAACTCGTTAGTCAACAGAGCCAAGTATCAACAGTGCAACGACTGAAATTCCTTTTGAGAGCCCAGTTTTTTAAAACTTACACTATATAGGCAGGTACATTGTCATTAACTTAATTAGGGTAAGCTGGCCTTTGCTAAAAACTCAAGGGGCCAGGGAGCCGCATGTGGCTCGCGAGCCTCAGTTTTCCGACCACTGCACTAAGCCCTGGCACTGGAAGGAAAATGAAGAGAGAAAAAGGTAATTCTAAGGTATGAAAAGTGCTACAGAGGAATGAAACGGGGGTGACAGGACTGAGGTAGGGAGCACTGTTTCTGGATGGGCCAGGGCAGGTCTCTGGACTGAGACCCCAAGAATGAGGAGGAGCCAAGAGAGCATGCTGGGTGCTCAGTTTTGTACGGGCATAGCAAGTGCAAAGGCCCTGAGGCTCCAGAAAGGGAGGAAAGGAAGCGGCCCACCTTCACCGCAGGGGTTGCGTAGGAGGTTCCTGCGGAGGCTGCACAAAAAGTAAAAAACCTTCCAGTCCGACACGGGCTCGGCGAAGTCCTCCATGGCGAAGCCCTCCCGCAGGCTCTTGCGTTTCCAGAGGGTCATGAGGTCGATGAGGTCGCGCCAGAGGCTGCAGACAAGGCGGCAGTCCAACACCAGCCGACGGGCAGGCACGTTTGTGAATATCTCCAGCAGGATGTTCTCAGGCAGTTCATTGATGCTGGCCAGGGCCATAGCTGGGATGGGGTGCACACACAGTGTGTGGGTGTGTGGGTGTGCGCGCGAGCGCTGGGGGGCAACAATGGGGGTTATGAGCCCTGACCAACGAGGTGGATTCCTCAGGTCTTCAGAGGCTGGGCCTGGCCTCCTACTCCTGCTTCTGTTATAGAACAAGAGGGGTGAAGACCAAAAGCATTTGAGCATCCTTCCAGGACACAGCAGGCCCTAGAACATGGACTAATTTTTAGGGGTCCTGTCCCCCCATTAAAATAATCGCTTCATGCCGAAACCGGTAGAACGTCGGTCTGGGGACTGAAAGGTGCCAAGTTCGATTCCGGTCAAGGGCATGTACATTAGTTGTGGGTACATCCCCGGTAGGGGGTGTGCAAGAGGCAGCTGGTTGATGTTTCTAGCTCTCTATCCCTCTCTCTTCCTCTCTGTAAGAAAAATCAATAAAATATATTTAAAAAATAATAATAATCGCTTCGTTTTAAGTTGGCAGGCCTGGTGAACAGTAGGATTCTGCACCTGTTGTGGGTGAGCTCTGCAAGGGTTGGTGGAGATATTCTAGTGTATGAGTTCACTGTTATAAAATCTATTACATCCCAGACTGCCGCAGCTGCAGTAAGTGGTGGGGGCTCGTCCCGAGGAGTCACCTTCTCTCTATGCTGCTTCTCGTGGCCGGCAGTCCGATGTGACAGAACCCCCAGATGAGGAGCTGCCCTCCCCTCCCAGTTCTGGGGGGAGGTGTCCAGCCAGAGCCCACTTCTTAAAAATACATTTTTAAAAAATTGATTTCAGAAAGGAAGGGAGAAATAGAAGCATCAATGATGAGGAAGAATTAATGACCAGCTGCCTCCTGCACGCCCCACACAGGATGTACCCTGGTGAAATACAGTGGTGACCACTTGGTTCAAAGGTTGATGCCCAACCACTGAGTCACACCAGATCACATTTTATTTTATTTAATGATTGATTTTATTTTATTTTTTTTTATTTATTTTTAAATATATTTTATTGATTTTGTACAGAGAGGAAGGGAGAGAGATAGAGAGCTAGAAACATCGATGAGAGAGAGTCATCAATCAGCTGCCTCTTGCACACCCCCCACTGGGGATATGCCCGCAACCAAGGTACATGCCCTTGACTGGAATCGAACCCGGGACCCTTCAGTCCCCAAGCCGATGCTCTATCCATTGAGCCAAACCGGTCTCGGCTAATGATTGATTTTAGAGGGAGAGAGGAAGGGGGGGTGTGGAGGAGAGAAACATTGGTTTGTTATTCCAGTTATGTATACATTCATTGGTTGATTATTGGATGATGCTCTCACCAACTGAGCTACCTAGCCGGGGGAGAGCCCAGTCCGAAATGCCCAGAAACAAAAAAGCAGTTTGAGGGCCCGGGCTTGAACCCTGGCCTGCAGTGACTCACCCAGCAGTTGTGTAAATGTGATAACTCTCCAACCTCAGAAGGCCCAGTAAAGAGTACGGATATGGATACCGTTACTAACTCTCTCACTATGAGAGCAAAACGAAACCGAAACCAAAACCGAAGGCACATTCCCGGTCTGCCAGCCAAAGTGCACAATTTACAAAGTCACTTGCCTGGGGGGTTCTGATAACAGATCTGCTAAGCTTATCTCCCCCCCCCCCCCATCTTCACCCACACCTAGAGGCACTGGGAAGACAGCCTTTTCCCTAGAGACTGGGACAAAGAAGCAGTTTAGATTCTTCTTCAGGCTCCTGTCCCCCCCAAAATGAGGGGGCGCAGAGAGGAGCATTTTAGCATGGCAGAGAACAGACAATATATGTATAAGGCACTTGTACGGTGTGCAAAATATTGATGGATAAAAACTCTGATGTGGCCTGATCTGATTTTTCAGGAGGAACTTGTAAACATTTTTTTTTTTTATTAATATGAAACTTGTGAGTTTTTAAACGTTGGCGGCTTCTAAAAGCACTGTCCAGGCAAAGGCCGCTGGGCTCTGAGTTAGGTACCGATATCCGAAGCCTGGTCTCTGGCTCTGTCCCCTGTTGCCACTCGCCCCACCCTCCGTTTCTGTCCTTCGTGGGCCTGGCTGCGCGGTGGGGAGTGGAAGCGAAACGGGTCCAGTGGAAACTCTAGGCCCCAAGCAGCCACCGCGCCCGCATGGGCTGCCCACGTGCGTGGCCCCTGGTCACGCGCTGCCTTCGCTCCGAGGACCCTCCAACGACTCCCGCAGCGCTGCTCCCACGGCCACTTCCCGAAGCGGAGTCCAGACCCCGTCCCGGGCGCGAGCGTGGGGCGCCCGCAGTCCCAGCCCCGCCGCAGCCGGGGTGCCGCCCGCGAGGGTGCCCGGACCGGAGTGTGAGGGCGGGTCCCCGCAGGACAGCTGCCCGGCCCAGCCCCACGCCCCGCCGAACCCCACCCCGCGGCCTCCGAAGTCCGGGTCCGCCCCGCCCGAGACCACCCGCGGGAAGCGCCCCGGGGCCTCCCTCCCTCCCTCCCTCCCGGCGTGGGCACTCACCCTCTCGCGCCCGTCGTGCCTGCCTGTCCTGCTGCTGCGACCTGGCACCGGGCACGGCCGGCCGACCAGCTGCGCAGGACCCGAGCCCGAGCCTCCGGGGTTTCGTCCCTCTCGCCCCGCCCCGCGATGACGTCACGAGGTCGCCCCGCTCCCCGGAGGCTGGCGACGCTGCCCTGGGCCTCTCGGCGCCCACCTCACGCCGCCCGCTTTAGCCCAAGGAGTCGAGAGTCCTCGGACCCGGGCCCTGGTGTCCCGACCCGCAGCCTTTCTTTCCAGGCGGCGTGCGGCTCAGCGGCCGGGACCCATGTCGGACTTGGCTTCCCCCGGGAGCCCGCCCCGCCCACCCCGCTCCGCCCCGCGGCCGGCTGCTCCGCGGACCTATCAGCCCGTTCGCCACAGAACGGAGGTGGGGCCGGTGGACCCTCCCCTGGAAAGCGATCGCTGAAAGTGAAATTATTTTTAAATATTTTTTTTTAATGTGTGATTTCAGAGAAGGGAGAGGGAGAGAATATCCATAAGAGACAATCACCAATGGGCTGCCTCCTGCACGCCCCCTGCGGGGATCCGGTGTGCCCTGCCGGGCACTGAACTGTGACCTCCTGGTTCATAGGTTGCTGCTCAACTACTGAGCCGCACCAGCCACGCTCAAAGTCAGTTCTACCTTCTCTAGGGCTTAACCAAGGGCAGGCTTCAATATCCTCAAAGGTACACATCACTCCGCATGTTTGCCAGGATTAAATCCATGAATGCTTTCTTCGTTGTGAAGGATGACGGAGCACCTGGCGCTGCAGGGAACCACAAAAGGGGTGCCTGGCCAGATCACGTGAACCCCTCAGGGCTGAATCTTCTCCAAGGAAGGGTCCTCTCCGCTAACTTGCCACACAGCCAGCAAGGGGCGGGTGTCCCTGCCCTGACTGAGGCCCTAATCTAGCTTGTTGATGAGGGAGAGCATTAAGTGGAACAGTATTTATTGAGCGCCTACTGTGCCAGGCACTATTCTAAATGCCTTATCTTCATCTAACGTCAATAAAGCTCTTGTTAGATACAGGAAAAAACAGCAAGCAGTGCCTGGTATGTCAAGGTTGACGTAGCAGGCGGTGTATGCAGAACCGCCAGAAGGTACACACATGCCCCACCCGCAGGCTTGTGGCCAGGTCACAGGAAGCTAGTGATGTTGAAGGTGTCTGCAGCTCACCGAGAGCTCTGTCCTGTGGCCTGGTTCTGCGATTGGCTGGCTCCTAAAATGTCAATGCCTCTGTATCTTGGGCAGAAGCCACACATGTGGCACCTTCTGCATGTCTGGGCCTCCCCTGAAGTTTGCCCTTCACCCCCCCAGAAACCACAGGGCACAAGCTGGGCTGGAAAACCCTTTTATTTGGCTGGGTGCAGCAGGAGTAGGATCAGAGCACTGCTGGAGGAGGCAGAGGCAGAGGCAGAGGGCAGGTGGGAAGGGCCGTTCCAATGGTGGGTGGGGGCTTGGATTGCTCTCCAAGCCACAGGGAGCCTGGTGCAGGCATGGAGGTGGCGGGCGGCCCTTGAAGACCCCCTCCCCCACACTCATCCTATGCTCACACATCCTAGCTCTCAGAATCAGAGCCCAATCCTGTACCCACCTGCCCTGGGTTCCCCCGCACCGGATTCCAGAGTTCTGGAGAGCCCCGTCCATTCTGGCTTTTGGGGCTTCATTGATGGTAAGGACAGTCCAGATGTGGCGTCCACTCCACCCCACCCTGGGCCTGCCTGTCTCGGACCAGGCCTGCGCCTCTGGGCCATAGCCACCCCTCTGAGCAGGCAGGCCTAGCGAGAGCGTGGGAGCGGCAGAGAACGGGGCAGAGGACAGGCCGGCAGAGCCCTCCCTCCTCTCCCAGATCTGTCTGAGCTACACAGTGGACTCCCAGCATCTGGACCATCCAGGGCAGCCCCAAGCTTGCCAGATGTCCTCCACACTGTCCCCGCTCCGAGGGCCCCCCAAAAAGATAGGGGGGAAGGCCCAGGAGGGGAAGGTAGAAACACAGATCTAGGTTGCCGTCTGAGCTTGGACATCCAGCCTCAGAGGAGTCTGGGGAGGAATCCGGGGGAAGATCCTGTACCTCCCTGAAGGGCCCTGCCTCTTAAAGGTATACACAGCCCTCATCGTCATTCAGATGGCACCCCAGGCAGAGCGCTGGCTGTCCGCAGCAGGGGGGGGGCTCCACAGAGAGGGGGCTGCGGGGCGTGGGTGAAGTAGGAGATCTGGGGAAGCCTGGCCCACCGCCCCTTCCCACGCCCAGCCTTTCTCTGAGACAGTTTACCAGTCAGGGCTCTGCGGACGGGGCCTCGGGGGCATCAGGGCAGCGGGGGGGCCCAATGGTGATGCTGCTGTTGGTGACCCTCGGGCCGTACCAGCCGGCCCAGTAGTGAGTGTCCACGCCACCGTGCTGAAACCAGATGTAGCGGACGCCCGGTGGGTAGTTGGAGAACGTGTGTGAGACCTGAGAAGGGGGCAGGCGGAGGGAGGGAAGGAGGTCAGCAGAGGAGGGAGGGAAGGAAGGAGGTCAGCGGAGGGAGGGAGGGAGGTCAGGGGAGCTGACCCTGAGGGTGGCGCCGCCTGAGGGGCAGGGGGGCAAGGAAGGGGCTGCTCTCTCAGTGCTGGGCCAGGATTCCAGCTGAATTCCAGCTCCAATTCTGTGAGGCTGGGCAGACCACCTCCCCTCCTCCATGCCTCAGTTTCCTCATCTGTAAAATGGAGTCGGCTCCTGGAGGGGCCACCCCACAGGATTATCTAAGTGTGGCTCAGAGCGACTGGAGGAAATTTCGCAAGGATGTCCAGTACCCGTCATCACTGGGCACATTTAGCTATTTAAGTAAAATGAGATGAAATAAAAAATTCAGTTCCTCGGTCACGCTAGGAACTGGCTCTCATTAAGTATTCAATAGTCCCACGTGGTTTTTGGCTACCATACAGACAGTGCAGGCAAACCATTTCTGCCACTGCAGAGAGTTCTATTGGAGAACACTGGTCTAGGTCAGGATTTGGCAAACTACAGCCTGGGGGCCGCATGCCTGTTTTTGTAAATAAAGTTTTATTGGAACACACCCATGTTCACTTGCTTAAGCTGCTTTCACAACAACAGCGGCAACGTTGAAGACCTTAGTAGTTGTGAGAGACAGCACCGCTTGCAAAGCCTGAAAGGTTTCTAGCTAGCCTTTTAAGAAAATGTTTGCTGGCCGCTGGTCTAGATAATAGTCACAACCAATATTAGAATTGAATAACAGTGAACCATTTTGAGTGTGGCTCGATCAGCATCACCTCGCTGAAGTCAGAGCAGGGTGAGAAGCAGCAGAGCTGGGACTTGAACCCAGGCCTGTCTGGCCGGATGTAGTCTCAGTCTTGGGCAACGTGCCCACTGCCCCCTTCCCGTCCCACACACCTCTCTCCACTTGGCATCGCTCTTCTGCTGGATGGTTGCTGGGTCTGGCTGGAAGGTCCCCAGAGGCGCATGCGCTGATGACAGGAGCTGAACGCACAGCTGGTACTTGGACCCGCAGTCTGGCCTAGCTGCGAACCTGCAGGCAGAGGGAAGACCCATCAGGGGGCTTTGGAGATGGGGGGCAGGGAGGGGGTGGGGCACCTGAGTGGCAGGGCCCACCCCCAGGCCCTCGCCCCAGGCACTCACCAGTCCTTGACCTTGATGTCCGGCCGTGTAGTGTCCATCAGCTCCTCCCAATACCCTTCGGCCTTCAGGTCCACCACCTGGGACTTGAGGCAGGTGCTGGGGGCAGGCGGAGGGTGGGCTGGGCTGAGGCTCAGCACGAGGGCCCTGGGAGGCGAGGCTGCTTTCCCAGAGAGGATAGACCCCGGAGGGCAGTGACTTTGGCTTCCCCCTCACCCCAAGACCCCCTGACCTTGGATCTTACTAATAAGAAGTCACGAAGTATTTCTTGACCTGGTCATTGGGGAATTCCTTCCTCTGGTCTCCGGAGAGGGCTTCCACCTTCCACTCATCGCCTCCGTTCACATCCAGGCTCCAGAACTCAAACCCCTCTGGCAGGAAAGCAAGTTCACCTCACAGGGAAGCCCCCGTGGTCCCCTTCTCCCGGGGCCCTCCCTCCTTTCTCCCTGCACCTCAGTAGTTGCCCTGCAGCCTGTGCCGTGGAACTGCAGACCGATGGTGTCTGCCTGGAATCAGGTGCCTCCTGTCCTGTGTGTCAGGCTAAATGACTTCCACTGGGAATCCTGAGACACATGATGATGTGAAGGACCAGACTCCTTCTGGCCAGATCTGGGGCTAGCCCTGCCTCTACCAATCCTGGCTGTGTGACATTAGGCAAGTTGCTTTCCCTCTCTGAGCCTTGGTTTTGTCCTCTGGGGTCAAAGAATGGGACTGGCAAACTTTCTGGAAAGGGTCAAAATATTTTAGGTTTTATGGGCTATATATTGTCTTATCACATAGTATGTTTTTTTTTTCTTCTTCTTTTTTTAAAGTAACCTTTAAAATGGTAAAAGGTATTCTTAGCTCCTGGGCCAGATTTGGCTCATGGGCCACAGTGTGTCAACTGCTGGTGAAGAACACGGCTGCTGGGGAGTCACATGAGACAGGCACCTGAAAGTCCTAGAGTCTGGAGCTGTTTTATCATTTTGCCCAAGAATTTGGCCACGTGATGGAGAATGAGGTTCCCATCCCATCCTATCCCAGTGTCTAGCTGATGAGTTAACGTAGCGAGAGGACAGGGAAGCGCTGGATGACTGCAGAAGGGGCTGAAGTGTGCTGGAAAGAAGACTGGACTTCTCATTTTTCCACAAGCAAAGTCCCCTTTGACCTCTGGAGTCTGGGAACTAGGCCAACAAAAACATGCTGACTTCCTGGTCATGTGCCTGGAGCATACTTAGCCCTAACTAATCAACATTCCTTCTCCTAGGAAAGGTCACTGGGGATATCAACGTAAGGACGGGAGAAATGCCACTCTTGGCCTCAGTTTGCTTATCTGAAAAATGGGTACACTACCAGTACCTTTTAGGATTACTGCGAGAGGGTTACAGTTGGCAGGCCATTCAAAGTACCTACCTTACAATAAGTGCTTAGTAAATGTTAGCTGGAATCCTGACAGTGCGTGCGTGTGTGTGTGTGTGTGTGTGTGTTGGGGGCATGCCAGACCCACTCTGCACCCCACCTTCGGCACACGGGTTGTGCAGGAGGTTCCTGTGGAGGCTCTGTAGGAAGTAGAAGATCTTCCAGTCGGCCACAGGCTGGTCCCAGTCCTCGGTGATGAAGCCCTCCCGCAGGCATTTGCGCTTCCAGAGGGTCACGAGGTCGATGAGGTCCCGCCAGAGGCTGCAGACCAAGCGGCAGCGCAGCAGCAGCTGGCGGGCGGGCACGTGCGTGAACAGCTCCAGCAGGATGCTTTCCGGCAGCTGGTTGATGTTCTCCACTGCCATGTCTCCTGGCTCCCGGGCACGCCTGTGGTTATTGAAAAGCCTGGCTTTTTCACCTGAGCCTGGGCCTGGTGTTTGCAGCACCCGTGGTGGTGGAGGCCCCCAGCCCAGGTGTACAGTCTCTGGGCCCCAGTGTCCTCCTCTGGAGCAAGTGGCCAGGAACAGCACTGCCATCCCCTGGCAGGTTCAAGAAGCCCGGGACACAGCAGAAGCCAGTACAAGGTGAGTTGGTTTTTTTTTTGCTTTTAACTGGCACCTCACATCAGCCTCTAGGCTAGGGAGGCCTGCGGAGAGGCGGCTGGATCTGTCCGGAGATGAGAGCAGAGGGAAGGAGGACGAGCCTCCTTTGACTCTACAGCCGCCCCTTTCCCATAGGCTAGTTCTTGGAGCGGGAATAACGGCGCGCAGCCCCGCAGAGCCCTCCACCTGCGCGGTGCCTTCTCCATCCTCTCTCCTGCCCTCGGAGGGAGAGGGCGATGTGGGGGGCTAACCCGACGGAGGTCCGACTTTCTCAAGGCCGAAGAGGAAATGACTTGCCCAAGTTGGGCCTGGAGAAGGGTGGGCAATGCGAAGGCCCCTCCTACACCCCCGCTCCCATCCCACGCCCGTGGCTGGGCTCCAGCTCCAGGCCCCTTAGGAGCCTTCACCCTTCCATTCCTCGTGGTGACTATAAAACGCCCCCCCAAAGTCATGGCTCGGACCCCTACGCTTCGAGCGAGATCCCAGCTCCCGTTTCCGCTGGCATCGCCGCAGGAGGCCGCGCCACGCAGTTCCCGCGGGCGGCCTGGGGCTCGTCCGCGCCGGCCTCCTGGGCGCACAGCTGCGGGGCCGGGAGCCGCCGAGCCCCCGCCAGGCCCCGGCCGCCTGCGCCCCCGCGCCCCCGCCCGCGGGTCACCTGCATCGGCCGACGCCGCGCTGTCCCACTCGGAGGTCAGGCGACCGCTGCCGGCGTTCCCTGGGATGAGGCCCCGCCCCCACTCCGCATGGCCCCGCCCCGCCGGCCCCGCCCCGCCCCTGACCACGCCCCCACCCGCTGGCCCCGCCCGGCCTTCGCCGCCCGCCCGCTTCTCCACGCTGAGCCGAGTCGCGCGCCGTGGTGTGTGGGGCCCGGGATGCGCCCCCCACCGGGAAATAGGAAAATTACTCCGGTTGGGGGTGCTGGGAGGAGCCTCTGCCCCCCCTCTCCCTGTGCCTGGGCTGCCCGCCCCGCACCCTCCGCATGACCCAGACTCCCTGCCCTCTGCCTCCTCCTCCCCGCAGCAGTCCCCCTCCCCTTCCCTTCCCCGGGGGAGCGGGGAGCAGCCTCAGATCGGACCCCCTCGCCCCCATTAAACACACACACACTCCCACAAAACTGACTCCTGACCTTCCTCGGCCTCCTGGGTCCGCCGAGGAGCCTGCAGCCTCAGGCCGCCGCCGCCCGCTCTGGATTGCGGGGCGCCCGGGCGCGGGGCCAAAGGCGGGGCGGGGCGGGGCGGGGGCCTTTAAGAGGCGCGGCGGGCCGGGCCGACCCAGACCGGGCAGCGCCTCGCCTAGCCACCGCCGCGGGACCGGGACTCGGGCCGCCCGCAGCGCTCCGGCTTCTGCTTCTCTCGGGATCGCCCTCCGCAGCGATGGACGGAGACGGGGACCCAGGTAGCTCGGGCCACTCGCTCGGTCCGGGAGGGGAGACCGGGCAGGCGGGCGAGCGCCAGAGAGATGCGGGGTAGTGGTGGGGAGGTGGTCAGCCAGGACCCAGCGCCGCAAACTTTTACCGAAGCCAAGTCCTTGAGACGGTCTCAGGAGTGCAGTCCTCTGTCTGGTACCTTGGTTTGGCTGGAGGCCTCAGGAGGTGACAGGCAGGGAGGGAGGATTCCTGGCCCCATTTATCCAGGAGATAGCCCACCTCCAGCTTTCCGGGGTCTGTAGGGCTGGGGCCGGGGCCGCCTCTGGGATGGAGGAGGCTGCAAGCCCTCCTCTTCCATCAACTTCTTCCATTTGCCAGCCCTGGCCGCTGAGCTGCCTGAATCCCAGTCCCCACCGGCTTCTTGGGGTTACCGGCCTCTCCCCACCCCATCCCAGCCTTCCTCCCGGGTTCCCTTGTCTGGAGGGGCCATCCTTCATCTGGGTGGCCAGATGCCCAGTGGGGACCAGGCCAGCAGTGAGTGAGGTTGGAGCACCAGCTCTTGCCAATGCTCAGGGCCCTCTGGGACTGCCCAGTCATCTTCTCTGGCACCAGAGACCCCCCCCCCCCCACACACACACAATGCTTTGAGCTGGCTGGGTCTGGAGGGGTTGCCAACTGAGTCAGGGTGGGCATGAGCAGACTCCCCCACCCCTTCCTCAGCAGGCCCATCTGAGAGTGGGCACTGCACGGGGGAGGCCATGGGAAATAGATGGATGGGTGCCCAGGTACCCCAGCCCCCACCTCCCAGCCCTGAAAATCCCAGCGCCTCCAGCTCCCACTCCCACTCCTCTGCCTCCCCCCCCTCCCGCCGCCACACCCTTTATGGGGCCCATTGGGCCCCTGCGTTTTTCGGGGCCCAGCTATTCCCTGGACTCCAGGGCCCGATCCAGGTGCATGAATCAGCCCTGGAGGCCGTTTCCAGGGGCCAGATAGCTTTCCGACAGCAACAATGTGGGGAGTTGTGTGCCCGAGCGGGGGATGGGGGGCCGTAATCAGATCTGGGGCCTCAAGTGCCAGGCCTGGGGCCAGGAGAGGGGACTGGGCGAGGTGCACCTTTCTGGGGAGCATCAGGTGTCCACCAGGCCAGGGCAGGGGTGCAGAGGTGAGGACACTGGGCCCTGCTCCCCAGGGAGCGGTGGGCAGCATGATGGGCAGGTGATACGGCTTCAGGGCCTGGCATTTTCCTCTGACTGCCCACTTCTCCGCAGTGTGACTCGGGCAAACTCAGGAAGTGTCTCTGGGCCTTAGTTTTCCTCTTTGCCAGAAGGAAGGCGGTAAAGCCCCATATCATAAAGATGTGGCAAAACAAACAAACACCAAAAAACAAAAAACCTGCCGAAATCGGTTTATATATATATAAAATATATATTTTAAAAAAAGCTAAGGATGAAGGGAACAATAAGATTCCCTAAATAAGATCTACTGAGGACTCACTGCGCGCTCTGAGCTCTGCAGAGGTAAACCCTGGTTCAGTTACCCCGGGTCTGACTGTGGGGCGGGGGAGAATTCTGCATGTGAGGACGCAGAAGGCTGGCAGGCTGGGCAACACCCAGTCTCGGGCCCAGGCCCTGCCTCCTCTCTCCCCCAGTGCATGGCATATTGTGAGTACCACCTTGGCCTTCCAGGGTTCAGTCCTTAGGAAGCCCCATCCTAAGTCGGAAAGCTGTAACCGCCCCCCCCCCCCCAATCTGGCCCCATTTCCTCCCCGCTGTCTCTCCCTCCTCCAGAGACACTGGGCACTTGGTATCTGCTTACTCAAGGCTTCAATGGCCTCGCTGGGGGGGAGGGGGGGGCTGGCATCCAGGAGAGAGTCCAGCCCGCAGCTCCTGATACCTGTCCACCTAGAATGCCCTTGCCCCTCCTCAGGGGGCTTGAACATTAACACTGTCTGAGTGACCTGGCATCCCCATTTTATAGATGGGAAAACTGAGGGCCAGAAGTGAGAAAAGCCTTCCTCTCCCAAACACTTATTACATCTCCCTGTTTCACACACACACACACACACACTCGCTCACACTCACATGATCTCCTTTAACGAGCTCCCCTGCCCCCATTCCCAAGTCGAAGATTCCTGTCCCCTTCCCCTCGGGCCTCAGATCCCAATGCCCCCTCTCTAGTCCTAGCAGGGTGACCTCTGGCAAGTTCCTTCCCATCTCTGAGCCTGAGCAATTTCACCTACAGAATCAAAATCATAATAGAGCTTCCTAATTCAATGCATTATCTCTTTGGTGTGTGATGGTTAAAGGTGGCTCTGGGGGCAGGTGCCTGGGTTCAAATCCAGGCTCCAACCACAGTGTGCTCCCCGGCTGTCTCGCCTCTCTGTGCCCGAGTCCCCTCATCAGAGAAACTGGGACAACAATAGGAAGAAACCTCAGAGGTGCTTGGGGCTACAAAGAGTAAATGGCTCTGGCCGGTTTGGCTCAGTGGACAGATCATTGGCCTGCAGACTAGAGTCCCAGGTTCGATTCCGGCCAAGAGCACATGCCCGGGTTGCATGGAGGGGGTGTGCAGGAGGCAGCCGATCGAGGATTCTCTCTCATCATTAATGTTTCTATCTCTCTCTCCCTCTCCCTTCCTCCCTACAATCAATAAAAAAAAAAAGTACTTAAAAAAGAGTAAATGAACTTAAAATGCTCAAAAAGGGCCTATCCTTGTTAAGTTCCCAGTAAACATTAGCTCCCGGCAGCATGCCAGGCACCAGGCACTGGAGATGAAGCAGTGAGTTCCCCAGACCTTGTTCCTGCCCTCCTGTCCTCTGTCTAGCCCTAAGAAAGGTGTTTTATAAACCATCACACACTAGGACAAAACCTGGGAAGGGCTGGGACTCCGGGGGGAGAGGATATAGCGGGGCAAATCCAAGAGGGCTTCCATGAGGAGGTGGCAGGAGCAGGGGTCTCAGAGGGAGGTTGGGAAGATTAAAGAAGTTCGTAGGTGAAAGTAAAACGCGAGGCAATCCTGTCAGTCATATCCGTTGCTGTCATCTGCTCAGGTGTGGGGCGTACTGGCTCTGCAGGGGAAACAGGCATCTGAGGCGGCTCTTCGCACTTGATGCTGGCCCGTGAGCCTGGTCCCTTGGGGGCACCAGTCTCTGGTCTCAGGATCTCTGGCCCCAGCTGCTGATTGTCCCAGGGTGGGGATGGGGTGGGGGGCGGATACCTGCCACGTGTGGGTTCTGCGGCGTGCCAGGGGACAGGCTAGGGGGAGTCACCACCTCCTCACCCCTTCATCCCCGCAGAGAGCATGGGCCAGCCTGAGGAGGCGAGCTCAGAGGAGCCGCAGGAGGAGGGGTGCGTGGGCGCCCCGGAGGCGGAGGCCAGCGGCGGGGAGGAGGAGGAGGCGGCGTACCTGGACGAGCTGCCGGAGCCGCTGCTGCTGCGCGTGCTGGCCGAGCTGCCGGCCGCCGAGCTGGTGCAGGCCTGCCGCCTGGTGTGCCTGCGCTGGAAGGAGCTGGTGGACGGCGCCCCCCTGTGGCTGCTCAAGTGCCAGCAGGAGGGGCTGGTGCCGGAGGGCGGCTCGGAGGACGAGCGCGACCACTGGCAGCAGTTCTACTTCCTGAGCAAGAGGCGGCGCAACCTGCTGCGGAACCCGTGCGGGGAAGGTGAGGGCCGGGCCCGCGGCCCCGGGGTCCGGGGGCTCAGTTTGCTCCTCCGGACAATGGGCCACGTGCAGTGCCAGCCGGCTCGGAGGGCGAGATGAGATAGAGCGCTGGGCACCATGCCGGGCACAGAGAGCCCGGTAACTCTGCAGGATCACCTCCCCGTCCACCTGCTCCCGCCCCTCCCCCAGGTCCCTTTCCCAGGTTCTTCCCCCGCCTCCCGGGGGATGGGAGTGGGGAGAGAGGATCTGGGACAAACAGGAGGTGCCTGCCCTTCACCCCCTGGCCCCGCTGGCCCAGCACCCGATCCAGGGCCACCCTCGGGGGACGGGTGACGAGGTGGGCCGCCCCGTCCCACAGAGGACCTGGAGGGCTGGTGCGACGTGGAGCACGGCGGGGACGGCTGGAGGGTGGAGGAGCTGCCCGGGGACTGCGGCGCGGAATTCGCCCACGATGAGAGCGTCAGGAAGTTCTTCGCCTCCTCCTTCGAGTAAGGAGAGGGGGGGCGTTGAGGGGGAGAAGGGGGGGAGGGGGAGAAGGGGGCGGGGAGGGGGAGAAGAGGAGCGGGAAGGGGAAGAAGGGGGGTAGGGGGAGAAGGGGGGCGGGGAGGGGGAGAAGGGAGGGCGAGGAGGGGGAGAAGGGGGGCGGGGAGGGGGAGAGGGAGGTGGGGGGAGGGAGAGAAGGGGGTGGGTGGAGAAGGGAAATAGGGGGGTGTGCGGGGAGGGGGAGAAGGGGGGCAGGGAGGGGGAGAAGGGTGGGCGGGAGTAGGGGGAGAAGGGGGAGCGGGGGTTAGGGGAGAAGGGGAAGCGAGGGGTAGGGGGTAGGGGGAGAAGGGGGGTGGGAGGGGGAGAGGGAGGTGGGGGGAGGGAGAGAAGGGGGTGGGTGGAGAAGGGAAATAGGGGGGTGTGCGAGGAGGGAGAGGGAGGTGAGGGGAGGGAGAGAAGGGGGTGGGTGGAGAAGGGAAATAGGGGGGTGTGCGGGGAGGGGGAGAAGGGGCCTCCGCTCCCCCTAACTCACTCTCCCCAGGTGGTGTCGCAAAGCGCAGGTCATTGACCTGCAGGCTGAGGGCTACTGGGAGGAGCTGCTGGACACCACTCAGCCGGCCATTGTGGTCAAGGACTGGTGAGCCGCCCTGGGGGACTTGGGGGGCTGGGGCTGGGGAAAGAGGAGGGGACTGAAGTCACACCCTGCTTCAGGGCCACTGCCTCCCAGCTCCAGTGGCTGTAGCCCCATGGGCCGGGTCTCCAGGAGAGGGTGACATCCACCTTTCCTCCGGAGTTTAAATGTTGTCCAAAAAAATTTTGTTTGTTTGTTTTTTTTGTTTTTAATCTGTCTACAGTCCAAACAAAACACGTCTTGGCCGGCTGGCTTGGGGCCCAAGGTTGAGTCTGGCCCACCTGGGTTTGAGTCCTTGGGTTTGGACCTTGGAGAAGTGACTTTCTCTCTCTGACCTCAGTTTCCCCATCTGTGAAATGGGGACGCTCAGTAGGCTCGGCGGCGGGGGGCGGGTTTACCTTCTGCAGAAGCCCCGCCCCCCGGCTGAGGCTGCGGCTCCCCGCCCCCCCCCCTCCCGCAGGTACTCGGGGCGCAGCGACGCCGGCTGCCTGTACGAGCTCACGGTGAAGCTGCTGTCGGAGCACGAGGACGTGCTGGCCGAGTTCAGCACCGGGCAGGTGGCCGTGCCGCAGGACGGCGAGGACGGGGGCTGGACCGAGGTGAACGGGGAGGCGCTGGACCGGGAGGCTAGGGGCGGGGCTTAAGGAAACCACGCCCAGTGGGCGGGGCTGAGGAAGGCCCCGCCCCCGTGGTAGGAGAGGGCCTGGGGCTGAGCAACCGAGTTGGGGCTGGAGGCCAGTTAGGGTGTCGTGTCCGACCCTTCCTCTCCCCCTTCCTTCCCCCCAGGTCTCCCACACTTTCACCGACTACGGGCCCGGCGTTCGCTTCGTCCGGTTTGAGCACGCGGGACAGGACTCCGTCTACTGGAAGGGCTGGTTCGGGGCCCGGGTGACCAACAGCAGCGTGTGGGTGGAGCCCCCCGAGTGACCCTGTCCCCAACTCCCTCCAGCTGCCCTGCAGGGGCAGAGGCCTGGGGCAGATAGGCCTTAGCGGTAGCACCCTCCCCTCCCCCTCCCCACGCACCCCTCTCCCGCCCCTGGCTCCCAGCCCGGCCCCCACGCAGGTAGAGAAGGGTTTTGCTGGCGCGTATTTGCACCTGGAAAATAAGATGGGTGAAGGCTTGGGCCTGGGCCGGGCCCGCGGCTGAGTCCCCCACCTCTAGCTCAGTGCCTGCTGTAAAGCGGACTTGCAATAAATGTTCCTCCTTCTCGGGAGAACTGGGCAGATGGAGTAATTCCTTTGCACCCTTCCCTGTCTCCCGAGGGCCCCTGGCGCAGCCTGGAAAAATACTTGGTGGGGCTCCAGCTGCTTTGGTTTCCAGGGCCCATCGGGCCGGGCAGAGCCAGCCAGGCCGGCCGGCGGACAAAGGCTGCGATTGTGAGGCCAAGGAGTGGGGAGCTGGGCCTGGCGCCTGACTGACACCCAAGCTGCCCAGGGGCCGGAATGAGGGGGGCCCTGAGGTGGGGCCACCCTCCAGGCCTTTCTCGTTCCCCATTCTCATTTCCTTCTGAAGGAGGTTGATGGGTGATGGCAGCACCTCAGACAGGGATGCCCCTGGCCTGGACTGGGGGGGGGGGGCAGGGAGGGGAGGGCTGGGACCACAGGAAGGGCCAGCGTGACGTCCCTCTCCAGCTCACGCCCACTTCCAGCTATGGAATCGGACAGGAGTCGTTAGCATCTGGTCTCATGTTCTGAGCCTGGCTGGGGGGCTGGCACTGGTTCAAGGGGAGAAAGGAGGAGGGCAGGGTATGGTGCCGGGTCTGTGTGGGCAGAGGCCGGGCTCCGGCCTCACCAGCAGCTCTCACGCCGGCCCCTCCCCAGGACTCTCAGCTGCTGAGGGTCCTGAACCATCTGCTCCAGTAAAACCTGTGACCTCCAGCTTTTCTTAGATTCTGAGCCCTGATGCCACCTGCTGGTCAGGTGGGGTTGCAGGGTGTAAGCTGAGCCCCGAAGTGACAAGAGCGAACAAGACACCCCTTGTCCCAGGAAGAGGCATCGTCCCGGGAACACCGAGGCGGGGGCACCTGGGAAGGGAGTCTCCAGTCTAAGGGCCGAGGCCTGGCCCCTGCTCCCAGTCCTCTCTGGGAGGTTTCGCAGTCCGGTGGGGCGGGCACCACCCACACCCACCTGAGTTGCCAGGCGGCAGGGGAGGCCGTGCCTTGCGCTGGGGGCCCAGGTTGATGAGGATTCACGGAGGAAGAGAGAGGGTCTCTTCCCTGGGAAGCTTTGGGGTGAGGGACCAGGATGGGCAAGTGGGGAGCCAGGTGGGGATGAGCTGGGAGAGGGCTCCTTGGGGATGTGGGTGGAGTCTGAGCCATCAGTGGGGCTCGGGGGGCCGGGACCCGAGTCCTGGCGCCTGTGAAGACCGGATGTCAGGGCAGGGGTGTGGGGGGTGTGGAAGGTGCTGCAGGTGGGGCAGCTCCCCTCATGGGGGTTCAGGAAGGAGGCCCAGGAGGTGTCTGGGAGTCGCAGTGTATGTGGCCAGCAGTCAAAGCCAAGGGCACTGGCGAGGGCCGGAAACAATTGTGTGAAGTGAGTGAGGGCCCAGGAGCCTGGTCTCTGGGCATTGATGGCGGAGACAGAGCAGCCAGGGAGGGGGGAGCGTGAGTAAGAGGGTGCAAGGCCAGCAGGGCCACCTCCGGCCAACTGCCTGCTCTCTGAGGAAAGATCCAGAAAGCCAGGGACCAGGTTCTTTCCCCAGAGCCCGCAGAGGAGAGCGGAGGGGCTCAGACAATGGGGTGGTCCACACCCACTGTCCCCGAGGGTCTGTCCCTGGAGGGCCCGTTGGGAGACTAGTGGTGATGAGCTTGGGAAAGACAAGACAGCTGCTCCTGGGGGGTGGGGGAGGAGGTGCGTGGGGGGGTCTGCAAGGCTCACTGTGCCCCGGGGGCGTCTGTCACACCAGCCTGTGCCCTAGCTGGGTGGGGAAAGGGGCGAGGGCATTTTTATCCCCCTTCTTCACATGACAAGCCTGAGGGCGAGAGACTTTCCTGGCAGATGACACACAGAGTAATTGGAGAAGCACAGGTTCTAAGCCAGGTGCCTTGAGAGGGCACAGTTATGTGAATTGTGCATAGCATATCCGCTTCCTGCTAGGGAACCTACACACTGTCCAGCAGGGGGCGCCTCAGGGGTCTCTGGACACTGACTGGAGTATCCAAGCCAGAGCTAGCAGACAGGTCAGCCAGCCACATAGCTTAATGGCCTGTGACACGGGCTCAGGAGAGAGAAGCCTGCATGTCCCCTTCCTAATTATTCAATATGTACTGAGCACCCACTACCTGGCAAGCAGGGATAAAACGGACAAGGACTCTGCCCTCCTGGAGTCCACAGTCGGGATGGAGACACTCCACACAAGCCGTTAGATGAAGGGAAAAGAAAATTACTAACCTGGTATAGCACTTACTATCCACGACAGGCACTGTCCTGAGAGCTTTATGCACATTAATTCACCACAGCCTTACGAAGTGGGAGCTGTCATTGCTTCCAGTTTTGACAGGCGAGAAAACGGAAGCACACAGCTAATAAGCGGGACTGGCGTTCTGCTCAGCCACGTAGGCCCTTGGCCTCCATAGTACAGGAGACAAAGTGGAGAGTGAGGGTGGGGGTGCTTTTTGGTCAAGGGGGTCAGGGAGGGCCTCTCTGAGGAAGGGACGTTCGGATGGTGAGGGGAAACCTGCAGAGAACTGGGCGGAGAGCATTGCAGGAGCGGCGAGTGCAGAGGCCCTGAGCGGGGAATGGACTTCTTTACAGACCAGAACGGTGGCCACCGTGGCTGGAGCTCAGTGAGCAAATGGGGGAATGGTTTGACACGAGGTTGGACATGTTGGCAGGCAATTCTGAGAGTTTCCTGAGCACCTACTGTGTGCTCTGACTTAGACGGTATAAACGCTATAGGAGGCAGGTACGATACCAGTGTCCTCTAAGGAAATGCCTGCCTTTGTCTGACAGGAGGGAGCTGGGACAGGGAGTCAGAGACCAGCAGCTGACAGTCTAGTCCATGAAACCACATTTCCCAAGAGTGGCAGGATGAATGATGATGAAGACGATGATGATGGTGGTGACAATGACAGGCCCTTGCTGAGTGGGTGCCAGTTCCTGTGCTAAGCTCATCTAATCTTCTCCCCAGCCCTCTCTGATAGACACAGATATTCCTGTTTTCAGAGAGGGCCTCCCTGAGGCCCCTGACCTCACCCATCTCCATCCCAGGCCACCCGGCGCCCTCCCCTGCGTGCCTCCCCTCAGGGGACGTCCCTGTGGCCTGTCTCAGCCTCACTGGCTCCATTCCAGAGAGCTGGGGTGGGGCAGCCAGGGTCATCCAATGAGTAAGCAGCTGAGGCTGGGTTCCCAGCTCCCGTCCTAGTCACGTCACCACGGCACATGATCGAAGACCGGCACGTGCCCAGGCACGGAGCAGGGCAGCAGTTTGGGGATCCAAGAGGAGGAGGGAGATTGAGAGAGCTGGAGGTGGCGAGGACTGTGGGCTTTAGGGCTTCTGTACATCCTTGGCCCAGGAGGAGGGGAAGGAGCCAGGTGTTCCCGGGCCACCTTGCTTAAGGGATCAGGGCCTGAGATGAATTTCCTTTTAGATTTTCAGTTGAAAAAGTCCCCTGTCAGCCCAGGCTGTGCAGCTCCGTTGGTTAGAGCGGCGTCCTGGTACACCGAGATTTTGGGTTCGAGCCAGGTCAGGGCACATACAAGCATTAATGGATGCAGAAATACGTGAAACCGCAAGTCAATATTTCTCTCTATCTCCCTCCCTCTAGCTCTTAAAAAATCAATAAAAAGAGGGGAAAAGTCCCCTTTCCTCGTTCTGCTTCATTTACTGTGTAAATCTGGATTTTTGTGTGTATGGTACCTTTCTTTGTGGGCCCTAAGAGGAGGGAAGGAAGAACTAGTTCCCCTAAGCACCACTAGGTGACAGCATCGTCAAGGCAGTGTGCAGAGTGGGTTGGTTCACCCAGTTCTTCCCAGAGAAGGGGGCTGCAGAAGGCTGCACTTGAACCCAACGCCTGGTTTCTTTCCATCACGTGAGGCTAAGTCTGGGTCTGAAGAGCTTGGCCCCTTTCCCTGCTCTGGGGCTCGGGGAACCTTGAGGAGGCTGGGTCCGTTGAGGTCTAAGTCCTATCAGACTAGGAAGGGCGGGTGGTCTCCAGGGATCTAACCCTGAGTGGGTCTGGGCCCTGAAGTCCCCCAGTCTATCCTGCTGAGGCAAAGCCCCAGGCCTGCAGTGCTCATAGGCCACCCAGGCAGATCCCATCCTGGTCTCCTGGTGAGTAATGACTTTGCTATTTTGTACCCCATAAATTAGACCTACTCTTTGCGTTGACTCTGCTGAACGGGGAATAATGAGGAAGATTAAGATGAGACGGTATTCATTCTCCTCCAACAAAAGCCAATTACTTGTTAGCAGGATGAGTGCCGGGAGCCAGGCGCTCTGCAGAGCGGGCAGGCAGGGCTGGGGTCTGCAGGGGATGCAGCAGGAAGGATCCCAGTTAGATGTGAGGAAGAACAGCCAGGAGAGGGAGGGGGCTGGAGTCAAGGGGGGGGGGATGTGGAGGTCATGGAACCGCCCACCCAGGTGATGTTTGTCAGACACGGAGGGGGGCGCCAGGGGAATTCCTGAACCCCTGCACGACTGCGCATTTGTTCCCCGAGGCCCTTGACTTCACCCATCTCCACCCAGGCCACCTGGCACCCTCTCCTGCACCTCCCCTCAGGGGATGTCCCCGGGGCCTGTCTCAGCCTCACTGGCTCCGTTCCAGGGTCACCTTTGATAAAGGAACCTGCATGGAGAAGTCTCCCACCTCTTCCCCGCCTGCTCCCCCTCCTCCCTCCCTCTCCTAGGAACAAGGGGAGCCGCATGTCCGGCGTGAAGAGCGTGGATCTGGAGACAGAAACACCTGGGTTTCACCTGGCTTTGTCCCTTGTCCCACCTGCAAAATGGGACCTGCAGCCCCGCGTGCCAGCCGGCTCTGCTGTCCCGAGGAGCTGCTGTGCCCAGGGTCCCCAGACACAGCTCCCAGCACCTGCAGGCTTTCTGCACAGACAGGAGGCGGATGGGTGGGCCGACAGCTGTGGGGCTGGGGGCGCTAACGTGTTCATTTCTCATCCCGGCTGTGTTATGTCATCGGTTGCCCACGGCAGCCCCTGGGGAGGCTCCATTCTGTCCCCCCAGTTTGTGGAAGAGGAAGTGAAGACTCCGCGAGGAAGGTCTGGTGGTGAAGACCACAGAGCTGTGACCTGCAGAGCCAGCCGGGCGGGGCCTGGGTCTGAGAGGCCCCGACGCCGTGCCCCTCCCTGAATCCATATGGCTTCACGGATGGGAGAGGCATCTATCAGGGGCTGGGCTGGTGAAGGAAACTCCCGCCAAGTGCTGTTTCTGGTCCACTCTCCCGCATCCTGGGAACTCCCAGAAGGAAATGGATTGTGCGTGATGTACAAAACCCTTCCTGGTAATCCTCGGCAGCTCACCCAGCTTGCCTCTGCTGTTAAGAAAAAATCCACCCTCCCATCTACGGCTCAGAACTTGCTACGCTTACTCTGCCATTTTCTTTTTCCTTTTCAATATATTTTATTGATTTTTTCACAGAGAGAAAGAGAGAAGGATAGAGAGTTAGAAACATCAGTGAGAGAGAATCATCCATCAGCAGGCAGCTTGCACACTCCCTACTGGGGATGTGCCCGCAACCAAGGTACATGCCCTTGACCGGAATTGAACCTGGGACCTTTCAGTCCACAGGCTGACGCTCTATCCACTGAGCCAAACTGGTTTAGGCTACTCTGTTATTTTCTTTCTTTCTTTCTTTAAAAAAAAAAAAAAAAATATATATATATATATATATATATATATATATTATTGGTTTTTTACAGAGAGGAAGAGAGACAGAGAGTTAGAAACATCAATGAGCGAGAGACATTGATCAGCTGCCTCCTGCACACCCCCTACTGGGGATGTGCCCACAACCAAGGTACATGCCCTTGACCAGAATTGAACCCAGGACCTTTCAGTCCTCAGGCCAACGCTCTATCCACTGAACCAAACCGGTTTAGGCTACTCTGTTATTTTCTGAGCCTGGCAAAAGTAGCCCCATCATCCATGCTTTATCACCCATGCTATTTTACACCTACTGTGCGCTCACTCTGTGCACACTAAGGTGTGTCCTGGATTTATTTATTTATTTATTTATGAATATATTTGTATTGATTTCAGAGAGGACGGGAGAGGGAGAGAGAGAGAGAAACATCAATGATGAGAGGGAATCACTGATCAGTTACCTCTTGCATGCCTCACACTGGGGATCGAGCCCACAGCCCCGGGCATGTGCCCTGACCTGGAATCGAACCGGGATTTCCTGGTTCACAGGTCGGTGTTCAAAGACAGAGCCACACAGGCCAGGCTCAAACATGGTTTTATTTAGCGTTCCCAGCACACTTAAGTGCTGTCATCCCGCCTGAGAGACTGTGACCAAACCGAGGCTCGGAGAAGGGCCGTTTCGCCCGAGGTCACACCGCTGGGACATGGCCAGGCTGCCATCCGCCTGAGGCTTGGAGTGCTCCCCACACCAACGGTCTTCCCCCCGGATGTGGCTTTCCTGGGGAGTCCTGCCCCGTGGGAGGTGGGGAGGGTGGAGGGCAAGGGCCTCGGTGTTCAGCGGAACCCGTGGGATTTTAAGCTCAGCCTTGGCGCTATGAGGTTCATATGTGAAAGCACTTAGCGCCAAGCAGGTACTGAGCGCCTCTGTGTGCCGGATGCCGTGCTCGCTCCCAGGATGCAACAGTGAGCTAACGGGATCCTCATCCTCTGGGAGCTCATCGGCTAAGGGGGACACAGGTCTGAATCCCTGCCTGTGTGACCCTGACCAAGCCACATAGCCAGGAAGCGTCTCAGTCTCCGCACCTGCAGAATGGGGCTGATCACAGTTGCTACCTTATCGGATCAAACGGACCGGAATTTGTAAAGCACTTAGAGGGGTGTCTGCACACAGAAAGTGCTGTCTGTGAGTTTGTTGAAGAAATAAGAAGAACAAGCCGGGCAACTACAGTCCCGTGGTACGAAGACTCTGAGAGACGAGGGGCATCTAATCCGGGCCACAATCAGGGAAGGCTCTGTGGAGGAGGCGGTGGTGGACACTGGACTGAGCAAGGGCAGGATGCTGCCTTCCTTCCCTCGCCCGGGAAGCTTCCTGTCCGTCCCAGCCGCGGTCCTCACCGGCCTTTTCGCAGGGCTTCTTGTTGTAATTTATCTCTGCACTGAGCACGGAAGTGGCATCTGAATTCGAATGGAAGTACATATGAGCCTAACCAGTGGTTGAGGACAATGTGGGGGTGGGGGCATGAGAGTGTGGGGGGGTGGGGGATTGAAATGGGGTGGGGGCGGTGTTGGAGGACAAATATGTGATACCTTAATCAATAAAGAAATTAAAAAAAAATAAATTCAAGTGGAAGTCTCTGTCCTCAGGGACCCAGGAGGAGGGGGCTGGGTGGAGGGCGCCCCGGATCTTCTCTGGGACCGCTGAGGGAGGCCCTCCCCAGGCCGGCAGGTGCAGGAAGCCTCCGGCAGGGGAGGCTGTGGGAGGCCCTCCAGGCCATAAGGACAAAGATGACTCTGGAAAAAAAAAAAAAAACTAAAGAAAAAAAAGCAGGAAAGGGAGAAGCAGGCGGGAAATGATTTTTCTCGGCTGGCCTTCTCAGGGAATTAAATCCTGTTTTTTGTCACCACCGAGCGGAATAACCCAATATATTACAGCAGAAGCCCTCTTCTGTTTACTGCTATGACTTTGGTCTAACCGTCTCGGGCTGCATTTGGGATCAGATGGTACTGGGTTGGGGGGAGGAGAGGGGAGGGCGGGGAGAGAGGGAGGGAGACATCAGCCCCCTGGATCAATTACTCTCCTCTCCAACACGGGAAAAATGAATTATTCCCCGAGAAGCAGGCTCCTCATCCGATGAATTCTGCACTGCGGAGCCGGCGGAGTTAGACCAAATTGAATTTGGTGTTTGAGACATTGAAAACCAGGTGAAGTGTGTGTATTGGCGGGGGCGGGGGGTGGGGTGGGGTGGAGGTGGGGGGTGGCCTCTGTCCCCTGGCTGGGGAGGCCCCTGCTCACAGTCCTCTCGGGTGGACAAGAGGCAGCCATCCTGCCTGCACCCTCAGGGGAAGACATTTGTTCCCCGAGGCTCAGAGCAGTGCGGTGGCTTAGCCGGGGCCACCCAGGGACGTGGTCAGCAGGGCGATCTGACACCTCTTGTCCCCTGTCCTCTGGCTCCTGCTGAAAGGGGCCTCGGGGTACCCCCTCCCTCAGGGAACCTTAGATGGAAGAAGTTGGGGTTGGGAGCTTTTCACTCTGGACACTGGTTCTGCCCCATCTGTAGCTGTGTGACTTGGGGCAAGTCGCTTAACCTCTCTGGGCCTCAGTTTACTCATCCGAAAACAGGGTTTACTAAAACCCCTGTTCTGGTTGCCCCTATGTCACTGACAGATGACAGAAATGCAGTTCAAAGTGTTTGATTAAAAAGCACATTCGGGCCGAAACCGGTTTGGCTCAATGGATAGAGCTTCGGCTTGGGGACTGAAGGGACCCGGGTTCGATTCCGGTCAAGGGCATGTACCTTGGTTGCGGGCATATCCCCAGTGGGGGATGTGCAAGAGGCAGCTGATCGATGACTCTACACCTTGTCCATAAGGGAGAGCAGGGATTAACCTCCCAGAGCCCCGCAGCCAGACTGTGCTTGGTGGAAGGTGGGAATTTTCTGTGTCAATATGGGTGGGGGCAGGGGCGGGTCAGGGTCCAGCCTCTGTTCCCCGTCTGGGGTTCACTCACTTTGGAATATGGGGAGGCAGCACCTTCAGGGAAAACTTGCGTCACCTGTAGTGGCTGCCTTGTGTGGGGTGAGCATCTCAGAACAAGCTGACCAGGCTGGGGTAGGGAGACAGAGAACCCATCCCGAACTGGTGGGTGTGGTTCAGCACCGCGGACAGCACCCGGACACCAACCGGCCAGAGAGACCCCGGGAGGGGGAATCCTGAATGGGGGAGCTTCAATCCCCAACCGGGTGATAGAGTCTAAGGCAGGACAGAGGGAAGGCACGAGGGTTCCTGGGAACTTCTATCAGCCAGAATTATTGCTGGACACGCATACCTTATTCCAGCTCGGCCTCATCTTCCTTCTCACGTGACAGCTGAGAAGAGGAGGCTCAGCAAGGTTAAATGAGCTGCTCCAGGCCACGCAGCCAGTGAGTGGCAGGGCACGGACCTCCATCCGAGTCTCTCTGGGTGCAGAGTCTCTTAGTGTCTCTCTATCAGAAGGAGGCCCACAGCCTCTGCTCCCTGGGGCAGCGGCTGGGTTGGGTGTGGACGCGGGTGAATTCCGCAGAGGCCGTGTGAGTCCCCGTGGGAGCCAGAGGGTTCGAGTGGGTGTCACATCACGGAGAACCTCCCTTTCCTGGAAAGAGCTCTATGATTCCCTGCTGGCTTTTTCTTTTCTTTCTTTCTTCTTCTTCTTCTTTTTTTTTTTAAGCACTTAAAGAACAGACCAGAACTGATAGCTAAATTAAACCTGCTGAGCGCGCCTGTTTAATTGAAAATGCCATCTGTAATTTAAATGTCAGAATCGGGATGGTTATTACGGCTGCCTTAAGACTAGGGCTCATTTCACAGTTTCAAAACAGACCAAGAAAAGCGGCAAATGGACCGTGGCCTGCGGCATCGCGGAGCGATTAATAATCGGGACCCGCTGAGCTCCGGCTCCCACCGCAGCCCCTACGGAGGGCGTCTGGCTGGGAGCTGGGAGCTGGGAGCTGGGAGCTGGGAGCTGGGAGCGTGGGGCTCCAGGACTCAGCTTCTGCCGTGTCCCCTCTTCTCCAGCCTCCGCTCAGATGCAGGGCAACCTTTCCAAAGTGCAGGGCTCATTTTGTCCCTCCTCAGGGTCTCCCTGCCATTTCTGGGATGAAATCCCCACCCATTAGCCTGGCATTCAAGGCCTCAGGAAGACAAGGCCCCGCCCACCTCTCCAGCTGAAGCTGCCACCTCCATCTGTGCGATGCCTAGTCTAGGCCTTTGCACAGGCTGAGCCTGCTGCCTGCAAAGCCGCGATGGCTACTTTTGTCCACCTGGGGGGCGCCACTTGCCATTCCTGACTCAGCCCTGGTGCCATCTCTTCCAGGAAGCCTTCCCTGACTGCCCCATGCTTCTATGCAGCCCTGAGCCAGACAAGGGTAAGTGCTATCTTCTTGGTCTCCGATGGCCCGTTAGTCACCCCCTTGACTTGCCACTCACCATTATTTCCTTCTTAACCCTTCTTTCTTACCACAGCGCTGTCTTTTCCCCGTTCCTTATGCTATGAGCTCCTCCAAGAGTCTCTCATATCTTGAGACCTTGTGCCTGTCCCGAGCATTCTCAACAGCGAACATGCATTGAACACCTACTGTATACCAAGCACCGTCATCAGTCCCATTCTAGAAATGGGGAGGCCCGTGGAGTACCTGTCATCAGCCAGCTGGTTACCAGGAGGCCAGGCTCCTAACCCCTATGCTATAGCGCTTCACGCGGGGCCCTCTGCTTAGAGAATGCTTGTTCACTGAACATAGGAAGAGCTGGCCAGGTGTGTTCCAATCTGTCTCAGGAGAAGATGCCACAACAAGATGATTGATCGGGCATAAACCCCAAAGGGATTTAAACCAGACCATGACGGTGCCCCTGTCCTTGCAGCTCAGGCCTGGCGCTTTTTCCTCACGCGAGGGGCCTGCAGGAAGGGGCCCCCGGGCCCCAGACCCCCATGGCTTCAAGACGGGAGTCCTTGTCTCCTCTTCCATCCCTCCGTCAGCAGCTCTCTGCCTGTCCCTGCTCTGCCTATGACTCCCCCACCCCCAATTCAGTGGCACTGAACGAATGAAGCCGTGGGGTGCAGTGAGGGTGCAGTGGGACCACTAGAGTTGGCGTCCGGCATCTTACTTACAAGCCATGGGACCCTGGGCAGGACATTTGACCTCTGTGACCTCAGTGTTTTCATCTTTGAAATGGGGTCACACAAGCACCTCACTCAGCGTGTTGAGGATTCAAGGAGAACGCGGAGGAATAGCACTTCACAGAGGCACATAGCAAGGGTCCAATGATGGTAGCGGTATCATTCATTCATTCATTCATTCATTCACTGTTTCCTTCTTAGCCCATGCCTGGGGGAAGAGACTGTGCCTGCTCTGTGTTCCCGGGTCTCCGACTTCCAGCTTCTGGGGGTTTTAAGCTGCTCAACAGAGAGGGAATTTCCAAGATCGCTTACTTGTTGTGTGACAGGTGCTACACCACATGCTCTCACCATGGCCCCGACCTCCCAAGCCCCTCCAGCCCACACCCCCTCGTCCTGCTCTGCCTGCCCTCTGCCTGCTCAGCCCCCGGACCTTCTCCCTGGGGCAGTCACACAGCCTTTTGTTCCCTCCGCCAAGAGAAAAACAGAGAAACTCATTCCGGATTGGATGGGTCCCCGTCTCCCCGGGTCCTCACTTCTTGCATGTTCTCAACGCGCTAGAGGAAATGGTGTATTGACACTGGTATTGATTTGCATAATTCAGATATAATTAGGAGACAGATCTGCCAGAGCGGCAGACAGTGGGGCTGGCGCTGCTGTAGCCTGCTGACCTCGGGAAGCGCTTGGAACCGGGCCGTTTGCTCTTACCAAGTTCACGTCTCCCCTTCCCTACAAGGTCCTGAAGGCTCGTCCCTAGAAACGTGCTCCTCCATGAAGCTCCAAGGCAACAGGAGGCCCTCTTGCCCCAGAGTGGCTCTGGGCCTGGTCCAGCATCTGGAATTCTGACCCGGAAGGCCGTCTCAGGGGGACTGCGGGGGTGCAGAAGGCCAGGAGGTCAGTGGACACGGGCCAGTTTGCCGATGATACCCACCACCTGGCAGGGGGAGAGGACTTCACAGGGGGGTGGGGAACCTCCTGACAGCAGGAGGAAAGGAAGCAAAACCAAGCGGCCCTCTGAAGCAAGAGACCAGGAGTGAGTGTGAGTCAGTAAATTACGTCGCTGCTGTGATGGACGTGGTGGCACGTCCTCAGAGAAACCAGGAACGGAGCGAGGCGGAGGAAGGGGTGAAACGTGCTCACCCTTGCCCGTTCTGTTCTGAAAGCACTTCCTCATGACCTTGTTGACGCACCTATTCATGCAACAGACATTTATTTATTTATTTAAAATATATTTTATTGATTTTTACAGAGAGGAAGGGAGAAGGATAAGACAGTAACATCGATGAGAGAGGAACATCGATCAGCTGCCCCCTGTATACCCCCTACTGGGGATGTGCCTGCAACCAAGGTACATGCCCCTGATCAGAATCGAACCCGAGACCCCCTGAGTCTGCAGGCTGACGCTCTGTCCACTGAGCCAAACCAGTTAGAGCCAACAAATATTTATCGAGGGGCTTTGATGTGTCAGGCCGACCTCAAAGAATGAGGTGTCAATGCTCTGGTCACTTATCACTAACTGGTACACATGCTTCCAGCAATCCAGCCTAGGAGGGTGGGCTTTGGTCCAGGATTTAGGGCTGGGGAATCGGGGAGAGCCAGGGGGGCGGGGGGAGGGGAAGGTTCTGGAAAGAACTGCTGCTGCTTCTGTCTCAGGAAGGCAAGCCGTGGCAGGGGCCTTGCCAACCAGATGAGAACCTGGGAAGTGACAGCACAGAGGGTGGGGCTCCCCATCAGGGAGGGAAGCAGGAGGATGGGCAGGCAGTTTTCTCCAGACCCACCCCCTGCCCCCACTCCTCCTCAAAGTGAACCCCCTCCTCCCACACAGCCCCTGCAGCATAACGCCCCCACTCCCCCATCTCCCCCGCCAGGAACTACATCCGTTTCCCCAGGAGCAATCTCCAGGCGCCGATTCACTCCCTCGTTAGCTGTCACCACGGGCCTAAATAATAAGGCCTCTTCCTGCAGAAAGGATATTAGAGGCTGAGGTGGGAAGGGCCCGGGCAGGGAGACATTTATTTCCTGGGCATTTGCTGCGATTAATCACGGGGCTGTCTGTAACCTGCTCTCCCAGGCCCTCCCCAGTCCCCAAGGCACTTCCCCAGCGCAACGGGGGCTGCTGGCCTGGAACCCACCACTGAGGTTGCCTGGCCTGCGTGTGCGTGGGCTGAGGCAGGGAGAAGGCTACCACCCCCCACTTGGAGAGAACTCTCATTCATTCATTCACTCATTCATCTCATTCATTCATTCACTCATTTGGCAAACAAGTATTCGGCGTCTGCTTTTTATCGCTGTGTCCTGGGTTGGGTCTGGCATACAAGTCTGAACCAGCCAAGCCTGGTTCCGGTCCTGGGAGCTCAAGACGTGCTACACTTTCCCTCCATCTGCTACCACTTAGTAGGTGAGACTCTGTTTGGGGGCTCTGGCTAGGGGTGGGAATTCATCCCTACATTCTCTGGCCGCACCCCCCTCCCATCCCCTCCCCACACCCCTACCTCAAACCCACCCACACCATCTCTGCCCAGATGGTTAAACAAGACAGCCAATCCCTAAATCCTTCGGTGATGTTTCCCAACTCTGCACCAGGACTTCTCTGCGTTCTCCACACCGACCTGTGCCAGGCCCTTCCAGATGGTCCTGGTTACTCACCTGCCTCCTTCAACCCTCACTTCACAGAGGAGGCAACCTGCCCAGGGTCACACTCAAAGCAGCGATGTGCCCAGCAGACTTCTTACCAGCTGGGCCTGAGCTGACGGCAGGTGGGTAGTTTGCAGTTGGCCCTGGGCGCAGTATTTACACCAGGGCAATTGGCAGGTGCTACCGTTCAGGGCTTTCCCCCCTTGAGAGCTGGGCGTCAGGCATTTGTCAGCGCACCACTGCAGGGAGGCAGGGGTTTCCGGCCTCTGTCTGGCCACTCTTCAATAGCACAGTCCATTCTGGGAATCAGGTGCGGTTCCCACTCCCCTCCCCTCGCACATCCAGGCTGATGATGGAGTTACGACCTTGCGGCTAATTGAGGTCTTGCTCGGGGTTAACCTGCGCTTTCATTGGTGTGAGTGATAGCTCTTTGCTTTGCTATGAGGACGAGACAGGAGTCTGGTGGAGGGCAGATACTGAGGCCTCTTCTCAGGGATAAACACGGACCGGTTCTCTGAAAACCCTTTTTGTACGGGGACCAGGCTGGAACCCCGCCCACCATCCTTTCGGTGTCAGCTTAAATGTCATCCCTTAAATGAGACCCTGACCATCCTATGTACTTAGTGCGTTCCTTTGCTCCCAGTTTCCCCTTTGTCTCTTTCACTAGAATGGAGGCTCAGTGAAGATGAGAAACTGAGGCAAGGGGGCCTCAGCAATTTCAGATGTTTTTTATTCCTCATCAACACATCTTGTTTCCCAATTCCTTATCTGGGGAAGACATTACCCCCAGCTGTTTTTTTTTAATATGTTTTCATTGATTTTTTATTTTTATTTTTAAAAAATATATTTTATTCATTTTTTTACAGAGAGGAAGGGAGCGGGATAGAATGTTAGAAACATCGATGTGAGAAAAACGTTGATCAGCTGCTTCCTGCACACCCCCACTAGGGATGTGCCTGCAACCAAGGTACATGCCCTTGACCGGAATCGAACCTGGGACCCTTGAGTCCGCAGGCCGACACTCTATCCACTGAGCTAAACCAGTTAGGGCTGTTTTTACTGATTTTTAGAGAGAGGAAGGGATGGGGGATAGAGAGATAAAAACCTTAATGAGAGAGAAACAACATTGATCGGCTGCCTCTTGCATGCCCTCCACTAGGGATCGAGCTTGCAACCCGGCCATGTGCCCTGACCAGGAATTGAAGCAGCGACCTCCTGGTTCATGGGTTGACATTCAACCACTGAGCTGTGCCGGCCAGGCTCCCAGCTGTTTCTATAACTCAGCTTGGGCCAGCATTAAGTCCCCGGCTCACAGTCAGAGTCCTGATTTTACCCTGGTTTTGGTTCTCGTGAGCCGTGGGGTCATGGGAGGGAGCAGAGAAGGACAGCCTGGAACAGAAGTGTGGAGCTAGTACAGCCATGCCACAGGCCCCAGGCCAGCACTGTGGCTTCGTTCTCCCAGGCACAGGTTTCCTAAATACCCTAAGGCCTTCCCTGCTCAGGCCACCCCATGTCCCAAGGGAACCCCCTTCCTGATCCGAGACACTCTCCGTGGCAAACCAGCTGGCCCCCACCCATGCACCAGGCCTCTATCCTATCTAATAAAAGAGTAATATGCAGATTGACCAACACTCCAACACACAAGATGACTGCCCCCATGTGGTCAAAGATTCTGCCCCATGTGGACACAAGATGGCCACCACAAGATGGCCAGCAGGGGAGGGCAGTTGGGAGGCACCAGGCCTGCAAGGGAGGACAGTTGGGGGTGATCAGTCCTGCAGGAGAGAGCAGTTAGGGGTGACCAGGCTGGCAGAGGAGGGAAGTTGGGGGCAAACAGGTTGGCAGGGGAGCAGTTAGACATCAATCAAGCTGGCATGGGAGTGGTTAGGGGGTGATCAGGTTGGCAGGCGGAAGCGGTTAGGGGCATTCAGGAAGACAGGCAGGAGAAGCAGTTGGGAGCCAGAAATCCTGGATTGTGAGAGGGATGTTGGACTGTCCAGTGGGTTCAGGCCTAAACGGACAGTCGGACATCCCTCAAGAGGTCCCGTATTGGAGAGGACACAGGCTGGGTTGAGGGACACCCCTCTGTGCACTGGTATATATATTAAACCCTAATATGCAAATAGACGAACAGCAGAACAACTGAACAACCAGACAACTGGTTGCTATGACACGTGCTGACCACCAGGGGACACACGCAAAAACATGATGGGGGTCTGCAGCAGGTGGCAGAGTGGGAAACATGGCAGGTGTCGGCTGTGGCGGGATGGTGGAACAGGTGAGCAGGGGTGCCAGACCAAGGCGGGGTGTGGACATTGTCATCGGGGTGAGCCTGTAGTGGTTACTGAAAATTCTTTGCTCCTGTGCGAGCCGCTGTTCCGCCTGACACTCACACCTGCCACCTGCACCACCGCTCATACCCACTTCTGGCTCCTGGCACTGGTCCTGATCGCTTGGTGCTGTCAGCAGGTGCAAGTGGTGGCAGCTGGCCCTGATTGCCCCTGAGGGCTTCTCCACCTCCCCTGCTCCTGAGGGGTGATCGGGGCAGCAGCACTGCTTGCACCCACTGCTAGTGCCAGCCCTAACCGCTCGGCACTGTCAGTGGGTGTGAGCGGGGCGGGTGCCATCAGTGCGTGGGAGGGGCAGCAGCGGGAGCCTGGCTGCTGACAGACAGGGAATCGGGGGCCTTGGTGGGAGGGACTGGGTGGGGGCGTAGAAAATGGGTGGAGACCCACCCCTGTGCCCACTGTGGCCCACAGTTCCTTTCAAGGTGCACAGATCTGTGCACTGGGCCCTAGTGTTGTAAATAAGAGAATCAGCCGCTGGTGGTGAGGGGCTGGAGGAGGAGGAGGGCCTGCAGTTTTCCTGAATTGGCCCCGCCCATCTGGGCTCAGGACCCCTCCTCCTCCCGCAATTAGAAGGAGCGTTAAAACTGCCTCCTGGACCAAGTTATTACTTCCAAGAATCACAGCCTCTGTTACTACAAGGAACTAATTAACAGCATGCAATGAGGGGGAAAAATTCAATTAATTAGTGGCTTAATAAGCGCTGGCAATGACTCTGGCCTTGGCTTGGGAGTTGGGGTGTGTGGGGGATGAAGACCCTCCAGAGGGCCAGGGTGGGGTTTGCGAGGTTGCGGGGAGCACCTGCTTTGGGAAAGGGGTTCTTGAGGGGCTGTGAAGTGCTGTGCACCAGGAAAGAACCCCGTGTCTGGTATGGCCAGTTCTTTGCTCTGCCTTCTGGGCTGAGGCCCGGGTTAGCATGGCGGGATGGTCTTAGTCTCCTCCCAGTGTGGGGTTTGGTGGCTTCAGGGGAAGTGAGGTCAGACTTCCTTCTGTGTCCTGTGGGCTGGGGGTGGGGATGGGGAGGGAAGGTGGACACACAGGTCCCTTCTTCCCTCTCACCGTTCCTGCTCCTGGAAACCCGTTCCTTGCAGTCCTCCCATCTCTCAGCCAGAAGTCTGGAGTCACCCCTGACATGGCCTTTCCTTCAAGCCCCACCTCTAACCTGTCCCCAAACCATGAGGCTGCTGCCTTCTAAGGTTCCTCCCCCTCCCTCATCCTCTCTCTAACTCCCTTCCCAGCCTCCATGGGCTCTTCCCTGCCTCCATGGAGCTCCATGGGGCTCTTCCTGGGAACCTGCAGTAACCTTCCCACACCAGGCCCTCCCCATCCTCCAGCTCCTCACCACCAGCAGCTGCTGTGACCTCACCATTGGTGGCCCGGATGGACGGGGTGGATTAGATGGGTTCAAGGCCTCGCTCTGAGTTACAAGGCCCTGCCTGCTCTGGCCGGCCCCCTCTCTAGGCCCACCTAGTGCCCCCATCAACCCTCCAGGCTCTCTGTGCCCAGGCACGTCCCTGCTTTGAGTTACCTCACAGGGTAATGTGGGTTTGCCACAGCTCCGGCACTCAAAGCTCGGGGCTCTGCTAACATAGACTGCAGCCTATGAACTCCGTGCACTCAGACTTCTCCATGTTCCTGGCCCTCGGGGCAGGGGTGCTGGCGGGGCGGGGCAGTTTTGGAATCCCTCTAAGGCAAAGTGGAGTGTGGGATTCATCTAGTGAGGGTTCAAGGGGACTTACACACATGGTTCAAGGTCTCTGAGACTGGTTAAGGAGCGCTCCTATCCCCCGCCCAGGGCCGGGGGGTCGACGCATGAGGAGCACGTGTCCTTTAGTCCCAGCCCAGAGGTTTGCATAGAAGGAGTGGGGAGCCACTCCAATGTGGACATTTTTTAAAATTTATCTTTTTAAATATATTTTTATTGATTTTTTACAGAGAGGAAGGGAGAGAGATAGAGTTAGAAACGTCGATGTGAGAGAAACACCAACCAGCTGCCTCTTTCACACCCCCTACTGGGGATGTGCCTGCAACCAATGTACATGCTCCTGACCGGAATCGAACCTGGGACCCTTCAGGAGGGTCTACCACTGAGCCAAACCGGTTTTGGCAAGGATTTGGTTTTCATCGAGGCCTTAGCCAAAGAGGAGTGTGTTCTCTCCAGTCAGGAATACACACGAGAAGGCATCATTTAAAAAAAAAAATGCAGTGTGTGTATTTCTTTCTTGGTGGTAATCATGTGACATAGAATTGGTCGGAATTCATGTGTTTGTAGGTGTATTAGCTTCTTGTTGCCGCTGTAACAAACTACCACAAACTTAGTGGCTTAAACAATATACATTTATTATCTTAAAGTTCTAGAGATCAGAAGTTCAAAATGGGTCTCAAATCAGGGGGCTAACATCAAGGTGTCAGGACTGCATTCATTGCTGGAGGCCTTCGGTGTCCTGGCCTTTTCCAATTTCTAGGCTGCCCACATCCCTCGGTTTGTGGCCCCCTCCTCCTGCTGCCAGCTCTCTGCTCCTCCCTCTTCCACTTTTAAGAGCCCTCGTGATGGTATTGGGCCCACTTGGATAATCCAGGATAATCTCTCTATTTTATGGTCAGCTGATCAACACCTTTAATTCTATCTGCAGTCTTCATCACCTTTTGCCATGCAACCAACCTAACGCATTCACAGGTTCTGGGGATTAGGGCATAGACTTCCTTGGAGGCCATTATTCTGCTGACCAGAGCAGGCATTATTGTTCTAGCTTCTCTGTAGAAAATGATGTTACAAAATCTTGACATATGAAGAAGGAATCCAAGAGCATACAGCCAAAAAGGTAAGAAGAAAATATTGTATTAAGCAGTTAATAAAAATATCCCCCCCCGCCCCGCCCAAACCAGTTTGGCTCAGTGGATAGAGCGTTGGTCTGAGGACTGAAAGGTCCCAGGTTTGATTCCGGTCAAGGGCATATGCCTTGGTTGTGGGAATATCCCTGGTGGGGGGTGTATAGGAGGCAGCTGGTCGATGTTTCTCTCTCATCGACGTTTCTAGCTCTCTATCCCTCTCCCTTCCTCTCTGTAAATAAATAAATAAATAAATAAAAAAACCCCCACAAAAACAAAAGAAAATATATTTAAAAAAATATCCCCCCCCGGATTTTGTGATGTTTGTGTAATTTTTTGCTTTGAAAATGTAATTTACTAACACTTTTAAAAACTTCTAAACAGACATTAATGTTCATGCCCCGTTTTGCATTCTTTTGAATGAAGAATTCAATTTTGCAACTTCTATATTCTTTTTTTGTTTTTTAAAAAGGCTCCTGTGCCCTAACTGTATAAACTTCAGGTGCACCTGCTGTTCCAACCCCAGGGCCTTTGCACGTGTGCCTCCCTATGATGAGAGCTCTTCATGCATCCCTCACCCTCTCCTCTTGGTCCATCCTTCAGCCTGAGCTTCAGCTCTTCACATAGAGCTCTCACTGCCTGTTCTCCTTCCCAGTTTGGTTGGGTTCTGGGCTTCTCCTCTGTGGCGCCCCTGCAATGAAAATCAATTATTCATGAAATTGCCTGCTGTGTCTATCTCCCCATTGGAATGGCTTGGAGGACCTGGCTCACTGCTGTTCCCCCCAGGGGTTAGCACAGCCTGGCCCTCAGTCAGGAATGTGTGACGAGGTGCAGGATTTGAGGATGGATGGAGGGTGGATGGATGGTCCTCCCGGGGTGGGCGGGAAGGCAGATGCCTCTGAGCACAGATACCTGTCCCAGGTCGTGCCTGACTTCATGAGCTGGATTCACATTCAAACCCAGAGCTTTGCCGTGTCAGTGCGTATCCAACCACCCCACCCATGGGAGGCCAACGCCATGTCATGGGTGCCCATGGGGTGGGTGGCGGAGGTGTGCGTCAGCGATTTGGAGGCAGGAAGTTGGTGAAGAGCTGGGCTGGATTAGATGGTGGGGCTGCCGGGAGCCACCGCAGGTCCCGCAGCGCTAGGGGCTGTCAGGTCTGCCTTGCAGGAGCCTTCTCCGGAGACGGAGCCCTGACCTGGCCCGTCAGCGTGGGCTGCCAGCCCGGCCAGTCTCGCCCACCTGCAGCTGCCAGGTTGCACAGACCCTCTTCCCAAGGCCCTCCGTTGAGCCTATCAAAGGCAGCCACGGGGGGCCCGAGGTTTGCAGAGGGAGCCGATAAGGCACTGATTGAATTCATGGTTTTAATTTGTGACAATTCTAATCCTATTATGGATTCCCTTTGTCTGCAGCCTGTGCAGTGACGGAGTTTAATTATAGCCAAGCAAGATTCCCCCTGCTCAGGGGACCTCTCCTGCCAGCCCCCCAGGTCCAGCCAGAGTTGCCTGAGGGAGCTCAGTGGCCCTGGGGCTGGGGGGACGGGGTGGGGAAGGAGGGGTGCCCTGGTCTGCGGGACAGCAGGCTGAGGCTGATTTGCAGCTGGCAGCTGCCTTGTGGAGGACAAATGGTCATGCCTGGTGAGTGACAATTTGACTGCAGCAGGTAGGGGGGCGGGGGGGCGGGGGGGAGAGCATGGGAGGGGAGGGGTGTGCGTGCGCCGCCTGTACAGCTGTATGGCCAGCGCTGGTATCCAGCGATAGGCAGGATCCTGGAGAGGAGGAAGGGGAGCTCAGGGATCTGCCAGGACCTGTGTAGCAAAGGTGCCGGGAAAATGACTTTCTTGAAGTGAGTCTAAGACTCACTGCCCACCCAGAAAAGGGGGTGACTCCCAGGTGGTCAGGCTCCCTGGGGGGAGGTCCAAGCAAGGGGAATGGTCACAGTGACATCACAGAGTCCCTTCTTGGCTTCTGGGCCGGGGGAGGTAGGGGGGGAGAGGGGGGGAAGGAAGGGAGCAAGCGGAATGGAGTGGGAAGGGAGGTAAAGAGGGGTCAGGGGTCAGGTGCTGGTCTCAGCTCTCCCGGGAGCAGCTGTGACTTGGGTCACATTTAGCCTCTGTGATGCCTTCCTCAGCTGGGGAGTCAGGGGCAGGATCAGGCCCAGCCCGGGCCGGAAGGAGAATGTTGCTGGGTGGGTGTGAACTGCGTGTAGCGGGGCAGAGGGGTCCCACTCTCAGGAGGCGGGTTGAGGGGGCACCAGGCTCAGGCTACTTGGGGCCTGTGTCCGGGTGAGGGTGAGGGGACGAACAGGAGCGTCCGGAACCACGAGACGGAATCAGCTGTGGCTTGTGGGCAGGGAGACCTTGGAAGTGAGACCCAGTGTCTCAGCTCAGTTCCTTCATCTGCCAAATGGGTACGAGAGCAGCACCAGCCCTACCTCCCCCACAGGCGGGGAGGGGCGAAGAGACCTTGGTGGGACAGCTTAATGACCGGGTGAGGGAGGAATGCGTTTCATGGCTCCCTGGGCCTCAGTCTCTTCATCTGTAACTGCCGGGTTAGGACCAGATGACCCCCCAGGAACCCTTGCGGCTCAGGCATTTGCCAAGTTGATGATTAACCAAGGAAGGCTTCCTGGAGGAGTGGGTGTAAAGGACGGAGGAGAGTGGAGCCTTTTGCAGACCTGCAGGTCGCAGATGAAATTCCTTAAGAAGCAGGCGGGGTGGAGGAAGCACAGGGGAGGCCAGCACGGTGCAGGGGCTGGAAGCTCAGGCACTCGCTGGGGTGGAGCACGTCACTCAAATGAGCCAGGCAGACAGGGTGTAAGACAATAGTCCCGCCCTCAGTTCCCACATCTGTGAAGTGTGAGGATGATGCCCTCTTGACCAGGTGGGGGATGGGGGGAGCTTAACGAGAGGGCAGCGGGGAGAAGGAGCCCAGCAGAGACAGCTGCGCAGACAGAGGGGCTGAGGGCCCTGTGGCCCGGCCTGGCACGCAATCAAGAGGACTTGGATTTGCCTGGCAGCTGTGCTGCTCACCGGCTGATGGCCTCAGGCAGGTTCCTGTCCCTCTCCCTCCTTCCCTGTCCCCCTCCCTCCTTCCCTGTCCTCCTCCCTCCTTCCCTGTCCCTCTCCCTTCTTCCCTCTCCCACATGCATCCCTCACCCTCTCCTTTGTGAGGCTGGTCCACCCGCCTCTGCCTCTCCACTCGCTGCCTCTGTTCTCTCCCTTCCGGTGGCATCTCAGCTTCCCTTGTGAAGATGAGGCTTCCATGTGTCATGAGACGTGGGCATGACACGCTGGCGTCTTGGCATGCTTCTCCCCTGACGCGGCTGCCAGCGCTCCGTTCTCCAGCTGTGGTGGCTGCACAGGCCCAGGCCCTGCTGTGCAGACAAACCCGCAGCTACATGGGGGTGGGGGTGGGGGGGGCGTTTCCCTTTTGATGGGGACTCCTCATCCCCTGTGCCCCGTGCTCTCCTTCTCCTGTGATGTTCAAGATCTTAATTAAGTGGAAAACGCTTCCTCGCTCCTTACGGTCCTCCGCTTATGCCTAATGATTCTGGCTCATAAGTGAAAATCACTTTACTGCTTAAATTCTGTTTTTGTTTTTTTCAACCAAGGCATGACGCCAGGGCTCCTGGGTCACTGGCGAGTTATTAATTTCAAGCGGAGCACTTAGCTAGCTTATTAATGGCGAGGATCTTGCAGCCGAGTTAAATGACCTGGGTATTAATTACCTCGCAGGCTTTTGTGCGTGGGAAATGGCTTATTTCCGGGTTGGTGGGGGGTCCAGGTGGGACAACAAGACCCCGCTTCTGGGCGGCCTGAGGGGGAAGTGGGTCCTGGGCAGAGGCTTGCTTGGTGGACACTGGGTCCCATGGCCTGGTGCTGGGACCTTTTCCAGGGCCTGGAGGATTCTGGGAAAGGCGGCTGGGCATGCCGTGGTACCTGGGCCACGTGTCTCAAAGCCAGACACAGGTGTGGGAGTTAACACGTCTCCTAACACACGGGACCGTGTCCTTTGCACCGAGGGCAGGCCTCCTGGAGGCGGATCAGATGGTGGCAGGCGACATTTTGCTGGATCCAGTGTTTCTTTTCTTTTTCTTTAAAATATGTATTTTATTGATTTTGTACAGAGAGGAAGGGAGAGGGATAGAGAGTTCGAAACATCGATGGAAGAGGAACATCCATCAGCTGCCTCCTGCACACCTCCTACTGGGGATATGTCTGCAACCAAGGCACATGCCCTTGACCGGAATCAAACCTGGGACCTTTCAGTCCGCAGGCCGAAGCTCTATCCACTGAGCCAAACCGGTTAGGGCTGGATCCAGTGTTTCTAAAAGCTCAGTCATTTCAGTTCTGTTTGGGCCACAAGGACATACCGCTTGTTCATTTTATTTACGTACCAGTCTCACCACTTCTAAATAAAATGGACTCACTTTGAAAATACTTGGATTTCGTTGAAAGGGAAACTTTATATCACCGCCAGGAATGGCCAACCGGCGCCCTCAGTCATAAATTTGAAACAACATAAAAAACGGGTCCATGGGTTTAAAATAACGACCGTCCGATCGTGCACCGCAAGGACAGTATTGCATTCACCACGTGGGGAACTGGGTCAGTTGAAGGAGGGACTTCCTGACTACAGGGTCTGGGCTGCCCCAGGGTTGGCGTCAGGAGACAGGCCGGGGGACAGGGCAGTGGACAGGTGGCCAGCCCAGAGGAGCCAGGGCTCCCTGCGGTCCCCCCAAACAGGTGCAGCTGACGGGAGGAAGGTGGATGGGAGGGGTTTCTGTAATTCTGACCTTTAGGGACCAGCGTGTAAAGGTCACACCAGCCAGTGACCGTTCCCTCAGACCGGTCACTCAGGGTCGGCCCGGCGGCTGCCCTTCCGGCAGCTCCTGCTCTCATCCGGCCCTCGGGTTCGCAGGGGCCACAGCAGGAGGGAGGGGACTGTCCAGAGAGCACTGGCCCGGGAGGCAGGAGGGAGGAACCAGGCTCTGCTGCTACGTTGCATGTGCTCTGACCAGGAATCCAACCGTGACTTCCTGGTTTCTAGATTGATGCTCAATCACTGAGCCTCCCTGGCTGGGCTATTCTGGAAAACTTTCAAACGGCTAGAACAGCAAAGACAATATAATAATAATAAAAACACCTCTCTCTCCATCACTCAGATCAATTATTCATTCGTGACGAGCCTTGTTTTATTTATAGCTCTCCCTGCGCCTCCTCGGTGTCCCTGTGGAACAAAACCCAGACGTCCTGTCATTTAATCTGTAGATATTTCAGCATTATCTCTGAAAGATAGAGAGACTCTTCCCCCAGACATAACCGCAGCACGGTTATCACACCTGAGAAATAGAACGATATTCCCTCGGTATCATTCAGCTTCCCCTCCGTGCTCCCGTTCCCCCGGCTCCGACATTTATTTTGTGCCGGCCACGTCTCCATTTACTTTTCTTGTCTTTTTCCTTGGAACGCCGTGGCTTCCGGCCCATCTCCAGATTCGGGTGGCTTCTTCATTCAGCTCAGAATTCTCTCACGTCACCCTCGGCTGAGGCTTCCGCCCCATTTGCTCTGTTTCCTCCGAGAACACCCGTCATATTTAGGTTACAGGCTTAATGATCGCCATAATCACTCGGCGCTCGCTGCATTATTTGATTCCCCTTCCTTCTCCTCTGCATCCTCGGGGGACCTTTTCCCACAGCTCAGTTCCGCAGCCCCGTTCAGTGACTAGTCTGTGTGCTCTCTTCCACCCAAGCCTTGGTCGTACATCTTATGAAAGTTTGTAAATAGTTTGTGAAATAACTTTATAGGATAATCTGCACAATGCAATTGGTTGATCTGTCTCTAAGTCTTATCATAGGTTAATCCATCATTTCTCTCTCCATCTCCTCTGCCTCCTCTTCATCCCTCCCTCTCTCCTCCCTCCCCCCCTCCCTGTCCTTTCCTCCTCCCCTCTCTTTTCCTCTCTTCTTGTAACTGATGTGGTGAAAAAGCTGAGTTGGGGCCTGGCCGGTGTGGCTCAGTGGGTTGAGTGTCATTCCATGCACCGAGAGGGTCAATTCCCGGTCAGGGGATTGCCTGGATTGCGGGTTCTATCTCCTGGGATGCACACAGGGGGCAGCCAGCCAGTCGATGCTTCTCTCTCATTGATGTTTCTCTCTCTCCCTTTCTCTCTCTCTCCCTCAAATCAAGGAAAACATTAAAAAAAAAAAAAAAAAAAAAAAAAAAAAAGCTTCATCTAGTGAAACACAGCCACAAGCTGGGAGGATTGCTATATTAAAACAAACAACAAAAAACTGAGTTTTAGAGTTTCCGGCTGTCTAAAGTTTGCTGATTGCATCTTTATTTTTATTTTATTTTATTTATTTATTTTAAAAAAATATATTTTATTGATTTTCCACAGAGAGGAAAGGAGAGGGATAGAGAGCCAGAAACATCAATGAGAAACATTGACCAGCCGCCTCCTGCACATCCCCCACCGGGGATGTGCCCGCAACCAATGTACATGCCCTTGACCGGAATCGAACCTGGGACTTCTCAGTCTGCAGACCGACGACGCTCTATCCACTGAGCCAAACTGGTTTCGGCTGCATCTTTATTTTTATTTTATTTTATTTATTTTAAAAAATATTTTTATTGATTTCTTACAGAGAGGAAGAGAGAGGGATAGAGTTAGAAACGTCGATGAGAGAGAATCATTGATCAGCTGCCTCTTGCACACCCCCTACTGGGGATGTGCTCGAAACCAAGGTACATGCCCTTGACTAGAATCGAACCTGGGACTTTTCAGTCGCCAGACCGACACTCCCCTGAGCCAAACCAGTTTCGGCTTTCTGATTGCATCTTTAATGGTGTCGTTGACCATAGTCCCTTGTCCCTACAAAACGGCAGTTGATTTAGAGGCTTGGTGAGAGGCAGGGAGATATTTCAGCAAAGAGAGGGCCAAAGCTCAGCCCCTGTCTGAGGGACCGAGGCAGGCCCCAGGATGCGGGACTTTTAGGTCATAAAACCAGGAGAGTCTGGGACACACTAGGGTGCCACGGATCCCGGGCCTGTTCCGTAGTAAGCGCCCACTAAATATTTATTAAATGCGTCCATGCGGACGGGAGGTAGGCATGTCTTGTTTGATCTACACAGCATCCAATCAAATGTACTTAACGAGGTAACTTTTTACAAACCAGAGGGTCTCGTATGAAGATCTGGACTCGTGCTTTCTGGGAAATCAGATGTCCTTGCCACCTGGGGCCTCCGTCCACATGGCAGCTGCCACCGGGAGCAGGCTTCTGGCCATCTGTGTGATGGGCCTGTGCTCGCTGACTCCCAACCGAAGCCACTACCAGGTGCTGCCCCCCGCGCCCCCGCCAGCCCCCTATCTACTCGGCCCTGGCAGGTGTTTGCGCTTTCTGTGGCCTGATGGCCTGGAGTTCGTGTCACAGCTGTTGGAGCTAGACAGATCTGGGTGAGACTGAGGACAGGGCACCTACTAGGGCTGCAGCCTTGGCTGCCTTCCCTGCTCGGGGCTGGAGTCTGCACCCGGCGTGGGCCCTGAGCCAGCTTCCTCCACGTCACCGCCTTCTCCTCTCCCCGGGCTAAGGCGTTACTGATTCTAGGCATTCCAGTTACCGTGTGAAAGCCTCGCCAGATGAGAGGATGCATTAGTCCATATTCCTCCTTTCCTGGCCTCCCCTCCAAATTCCAAATCAGAGCTGGCCCTGGAGGACCCGTGCCCCCTCCCCCCCCACCCCCCACCCACCCGCCCCATAGCCTTTGAGAGACACTGAGCTCCGTGCTGGCTCAGCCAAGGCTGGGGTTGCTGTGTAAGACCCAGTGTGCTCCAGGCCAGGGTGGGGTTACCATGGTGATCACCCCAGTAAGATGGGTGCTGGGTCTGGAGACCAGAGGGAGGAAAGGAGAGGAAGCTTGGGGGGATAGGCTAGCGTCCAAAGGGAGAGTGCGCCGGCCCCGGGGTGGATCTTTCCTGCTAGGCAGGCACTGATCCCTCTTAAGATGCACCCTCCCCCCCACACCCCCTACTCTCCCCGCCCCTCCAGGAGGCCCGGATGCTGCTTTCAGTTTCTCGTGCTGCTGTGCAGGGGCAGCCTGACCCTGGGACTTAGACTCGCTTTGCTGTTTCCCCTCCTCAGCACCATTGACCCCGTGAGTGCTGCCGCCGAGACCAGCCTCAGGGGCCGGGGTTCCCCTCCCAGGCTCTCAGGGGCGCCTCTGCACTATCCCTGTGCTCTAGGCTTCTCCTCACAACTCCCTCCTCCCTTCCCGGCTGAGCTGTCCTCTCCTCCAGGAAGTCTTCCTAAAGACTCCTCCCCAGACCTGGTGAGGTGTACCCGCTCTGCTGGCTGGCACCGTGTGTCCTCCGTCAGAGCGTGGGCCGTCCTCTGTGCCTGCCACACCTGTCCATCCCACCAGCAGAGCTGTGCGGTCAGCCTGGGTGTCCGCGGCGTCCCTTCCACCCCCGGCCTGTGTGCCGTGGATGCGGATACACGTGTGTGCGTGGATGGAGGAGGACGCAGTCACGTCTGCACAGGCTAGCCGGTGCAGTGAGCAGGGCCTGGGAGCTGCGGGAAGAACTCAGAGAGGACGATGGCTTCCCCGCGCTGGACAGGGGCTGGCTTGCCCGGAGCCCACCCCTGCTGCCACCTTGCAAAGCACTCCTGGTTGCCGCCCTGGCAGTTCATGACCAGTGTGGGTGGGGGCGCCCCCTGCTGGGGCAACGTCAAGGTGCTTATTCCCAGAGGTGTGGCCTCTGGTTTCTCACCTCCCCCCCCTCCCGGCTAAGGGAGGGAGAGGGAGCCTGTGTGTGTGTGTGTGTGTGTGTGTGTGTGTGTAGCCAGAGCCAGTGGTCCCGTCTGTCATGGACCATTCAGGACCCAAGCTGCCAGGGGCACCCCTTCCTCCCTCTTCTCTTCCCCGGGGCAGGTGCCAGTGTCTGGCCTTTTCTTCCAAATGGACAGGGCAGGGGCACTGGCCAGTTCTCCTGCTCCGGCCTGCTGGGCAGAGGCGGCGGCAGGCCAGCCACCTTTACTCAGGACAGATACCTGGAGGTGGGTGTTGGGGGTTCTCCCCGAGGTCTGACCCAGCTCGCTCAGTCTGCATGCATAAGCACGTCCCCATTGACCTTGCCCTTGACCGGACAGTGGCACCCACGCTGTGCAGCTCTGCCCAGTCCTGCCGCTCTCTGTGGCTGGAGGTGCAGGTCTTTCCTCTTGCTTGTCCCCACTTCTCTCCACGGAGGTCATATGTGCGGCAGGCTCATGACCTAGAAAGTACACGCCGAGCCACACACAGGAAATCCCACCGGCTGAGGAATAGCCTTTTTTACGGCTTTGCTCTTCATGGGTGAGAGGGAGGTCTCGGTCTCCATCTTCACGAGGATCTGCAGTCTCCGTTGGGCTTGGCCTTGGCGCTGCTGCAGGGGTGGGGGGTGGGGGCCAGCTCTGCAGGATACACTGCCGGCTGGGAGGGCCCCGAAGGGCAGGATGGGGAAACTGAGGCCAGGCAAGTTCAGTTCTTTCTTTTGGGACGACGAGTTCTTCAGGATCCCGCTAACAGATCTGGGACCTTAAAATATTTATGGGCTACAGAACGGGCGGCGCCAACGGTGAAATGGGATTTAATAAATGTTAAATGTCTATAAAACGTGACATCGGGTCAATTGCATGAATTATGGCATTTAGATCCATAAAGATGCCGTTGCCCGTGAGAGTGAGGCAACGGCTGTATTTCCTCGCCGGGTAAGAAACCCCTGGTGGGCCATAGAACAATGAGAGGACAGCCCACGGGCGGGGAAGGCAGCCCCTGAGCCAGACGAATCCGAGAGCCAAGGTATAAGCACGCTTTAAAGATCGCTGGCGAGCCAAAACTGGTTTGGCTCAGTGGATAAAGCATCGGTCTGCGGACTGAAAGGTGCGGGTTCAATTCCGGTCAAGGGCATGTGCCTTGGTGCGGGCATATCCCCAGTGGGGTGTGTGCAAGAGGCAGTTAGCTGATCGATGGTTCTCTCATTGATGTTTCTAACTCTCTGTCCCTCCCTCTTCCTCTCTGTAAAAAATCAATAAAATATATTATATATAAAAAAAAAAGGTTGCTGGCTAAACGCTCCGATAGAGGGGGGAGGGGTTACAAGCCCTCTTGTCCCGGGCTTGGCCAGGCCCCCGGCCTGCCCTTGGCATTTGTGAAGCCCGTGCCAGGGCCTTTCCAGAACCTTCACCGCCGTGTGTATTTTAGAGACAGAGCCCAGAGGACCAGCCAGCTGGCTGCAGGGAGCGGGACAACCAGAGGAGTGGTGGCTGGTGCCCGAGCAGCCGAGCCCGGAACAGGAGGGAGGCGCAGGTGTGGAAGGAAACTGAGACTTCTGTGTCCAATTCCCACCCGACTGGACATTTCAAGCCGGCGCCTGGATCTGTGAGGCAGGCGCTCAACGGGGATGTCGGGGCTGGAGCCGCGAATGTTGGTTGATAGATGGGAGGCCAGCCCCCTGCTGGTTCTCACGCTCTGCCGCTGGCTCACGGCTCTGCCTCCCATTGGACAGAGAGCCCCCTCAGGGCAGACCTGGGCCTTATTATTGTCATATCGCCAGCGCTTCGGGGCAGAGGCCACTCAGAAAATTGGTGAGGGATGAATAAGAAGCACCGATACCTGTTTCACAAGTTCACGGGAACACACGCTGTGCCTGGCTCTGTCCTTGGTGCTGAGAACACAGCGGTGAGCGAGACAACGTCTGGGACTGTCGGCTTCAGTGGGTGAGACTGGCTGTGACCAAGCCAACGAACATATAATGTAAAGAGAAAAGGAAGGTCCCCCCCGCCCCTCAGGCAGGACTCTCAGCCCCCCAAGGGTTTGCTCTGGAATCCCTTCCTATCTGTCCTTGGTGGGTGGTGGGGGGCAGGGGGAGGCTTGGGAGGGTTCCTAGAAAGTCTTCAGAAAGGCAAGCGTCACACTGGCCATGTAAGGGATCCCGGTTAAAACACAGCCGTCCTGCAGCTGCCTCCATCCCAATAGCACAGAGTGACAGATGCCCGGGCAGCCATCTGGCCGCCGCTTCTGGCACAATGAGGAGTGAGGTCTCGCTCGAGTTCCAAGGGAGAAATTAGTTTCCTGCCTCTGGGAGTGGATCCAGGCTCCCGCCAGGGAGACACAGCTGCTGAGGGGACCCTGAAGGGCTGTATCTATGGGGTGCTCACCTGCTCTCCTGGGGTTTGGAAGCCTACTCTCCGCCCCACCCCGTCCCTTCTCCCAGCTCTTAGTCTCCCCAACCCATGGATGCTGGAGCCACTGGCAGAGCTGGGAAGCCAGGATAGCAGCGTTGGGGGGAATGCTGAGGAGGCAGATGCGGGGACATCAAGTTTCAGGGGCGTGGAGAGCATCCAGATGTAGGTGGGTTACCAAGTAGGCAGTGAGGAGACTGAATAGACCCTCCATTCATTTGGGGAGAAACAGGAGAACATTGTAAAGCACCTCAACAGATGTAATGACAGTGGCAACAGAGAAAATAAAAACAACCGCTCAGTCATTTACAAAGCACCAAGCTCCGCCCACTTATAGAAATTCCAAGTCCCTTGTCATGCATCATCTCTCTGAGGTCATCAGGGCTGGATGAGGAGGTGGTGGCGGTAGTGGCCTGGCGGTCAAGCACCCTCAAGGTTACTTGATTGGTATCTGTTTTTCCTGTTGAACTGTCACTCCCGGAAGCCTGAAATCAGTGTCTGGTTTTCTCCCATTTGTATCTTTGCTGCTCACCCGACGGCACTTAATTCATGTCTGCTGGATGAGTGAATAAATGAGCCAAAGAATCCGTTTCTCTAGGACCTCTGACAGGCTCCATGGGTCCTGGGAGTGGTGGTCTCATGGAAGATAGAGAGGTCAAGTTTAACCCACATTAAACTCTGAGGGAAGGGACTGAGTTTAGCTTTAAACTTTCTGACAATGGCTTTGCCTTCTTGGAAAAGTCAGTTATATGGTGATTATAAATTGCTGTGTAAGAAATTTCCCCCAAATTTAGTAGCTGTAGAAGCCAGTGCTTTGGGGAAACAGAGCCAATGGGATATATGTATAAGGAGATTTATTCTAGGAATTGGCTTCTGTGATTATGGAAACCAAATTCTATCATCTTCTGCCTGCATGCTGGAGACCAGGATGGCTGGTGGCTTCACTGAGTCCAGTCCGAAGGCCTGAGAGTTGTAGGTCCTGGTCTGAGTGTGAAGCACCGAGAGTCAGGTACACTGGTGTCCGAGGCAGAAGACGGCGCCCTGCTCAGCAAAGAGAGGGACTGTGCCCTTCTCCATCCAGGCCTCAGAGGGGGTGGATGGTGCCCACCCCCCTGGGGAGGGTGACCTTTGCTCAGTCCACCCATTCAAATGCTGATCTGTCTCGAAACGCCCTCACAGACACACCAGAAATAATGTCTTACCAACTTTCTGGCCACCCCTTAGCCGTCAAGCTGACACAGGAAGTTAGCTACTGCAAGTTCACACTTTGTCAACTTGGCACCAGACGCATCATCCCCTTAAACCAGGCGTGGGGAACCTTTTTCTGCCAAGGGCCGTTTGGGTATTTGTAACATCATTCAAGGGCCCTACAAAATTATCAACCTAAAAATTAGCCTGCTATGTTTGGTCAAACATTTAATTCATTGACATGGCCCGGCCAAATGAATTTGCAGGCCTTCTAGGGCCTGTGGGCCAGACATTCCCCACCCCTGCTTTAAGCCATTCTTCATCTCCAAATAAAGACAAGATCCTAATTCCACCTCACAAGATAGAACTGTGCTGTGAACACAGAAGCAGTATTAACTGCTTCCCCAGTAGAGGAGGTAGAGTCCTTGGGTGATGTTTTCCCTTCTCCCGATATCCCGTGGGTTAAATTCTATTTAAATGAACAATATGTGAACACTAACATGAAGTCAGTGCATCTTATGTTATATGATCTACACTAATAAAAGAGAAATATGCAAAATTGACCATACCTCCGTGATGCCCACCAGCCAATCAGGAATAAGAATGCAAATTAACACAACAAATCTTCATGCAACAGGCCTCTCCTAAGGGAATCAGAGAAGAAAGAAAGCAGAGATATGTGCTTCGTGTATGTACATGCGCACACAAACATGTTCATAGCAAAGAAGGGGAAATAGTCATGACAATTATAGCCCTGATGTTGGTAGCTGGTCAGGTGGTCATAGCAGGTGGTATTTATAAGTACCTTCTCCTACTACCCATCAATATGCCCTTTGCCTTTGGAAAGCACCACAGCTGGTCATGCTTCAGAATCCAGAAGGGCCTGGGCCATTTGCAGTCCTGCTTGAGTTGGGTTGTTGTCATTTTTCACTGACTTCATTCCTTAAGAGACATCCTAAGTATCTCCTGTCCCCCACTCTTTCTCACTGCCCTCGTGGAGTGTAGTCCAGCATTGCCCAGGTCGTCCGTCCAGACCTATCGTCCCAGCCAGTGCTGTGACTCCGTTTCTGTCCGTTAGCTCAAGAGGCTGGAAAAGCTGGATCCGTGAGTCCCGGCGATTGGAGAAATGGCGCCCTCTGTTGGACACCGATCCAGAGCACAAGCCACCCTCAGAGAAGCTAGCCCCTGCGAGGTCTCACTGGGCAGCTGACACTGTAGATGAGTCTTCAAAAGGCCATTCCACAGTTCTACCAAGCCAGCTGCTTCTGGATGGGGGGTGGGAGGGACGGAGGGGGACATGGTGAGACCAGGAAGCCCAGAGTTGGGCCCATGGCCACACTTGTCTTGTGTGAAGTGAGTTCCCAGGTCTCTGCACTTGGGCCAGAAGATCCAGTCCTGGTTTTGCTGGTCCCCCTTGGACAAGTGTCTTGACCTGTCTAGGCCTCAGCTGCCCAAGGTATAAAGTGACAAACGTGGACTAGATGGTCTCAAAGGCTTTCCTGGCACCCATGCCCTGGGCTCCGCTCCCCGACGCACAGGCCGGTCCTCTCTCCGGGCTGGTGAAGCAGGCGGGCGGGCTGCCCACTTCCAGTCCGGGAGCCCGTGACCCCCAGCCGGGCCCCTGGGTCCCTGGGAACAGCTGGGGCTCCACGTCCTCAGCTCCAGGAAAAGCAACCCGCCCTCCCTGGCCACCTCTCGCACATTATCCAGGAGTTCATTACTGTTTAATTTAATCATCAAATGTCATCCAAATGCCATTTATCCTGCCTTCTCGCCGGAGAGTTACCTATTTGTTTTACATTTCAAACGAATGGCTCGTTATTCTGTCATTGGAGGCTTTATTTTATAATTCATTTGGCAAGTTCCGACAGGTTGGAAATGAGCACAGCGCCTCCCGGGCCCCCCTCAGGCACCCAGGAGGCCGGCCCCTGGCACCTTCCACCTCGCTGCTGGGTAACGGAGAGAGAGATGCAAAACTCTGCTCGTGCCTGGAGTCCACACCCGGCCTCTGTGAGACCCTCAGGTGCGTGCGCTGCGGGCGGAGGCAGGTAAATAAGAAAACGCAGAGTCGCTCTGCAGTGAGCACAGCAAGGTTAGGGTTCTCATTTTGCCCAGGCCTTCATTCCCTTGGGCAAGTGGCCTACCTCCTCCGAGCCTCAGTTTCCTCATCTATAAAATGGGGTGGTAGTAGGTCAGCACCTACAGGGTTGATGTGAAGGTTGGGGGTTGGGGGAGGCTCGTCCAGCACTTCCCCAGTGCCAGGCCCACAGCGCTCCCCACATTAGTTATGAACTCATTTTCTCCTGAGCTCAAGGTGAGCATGATGGCCCAGACCAGCTCTGGCAGGAAGCAGGGGATAAAGGTCAGAGGGTTCGAGGCATTGATGGCAATAGGCAGTTCTAGCACCTGTGGTGTGCAGGGCTCCCCACACCCCTCCCGGGTGGTGGCTGACCAGGGCCACTCCGCTCAGGTCTGGCTGGGAGGCTCCCCAGCAGCCCTCACTTCTCCCCGCTGCCTGAGAACTGGCTGCTGAGCCAGCAGCCCCGAGGGGCCATCGATCTCAGAGACGGATGACACCACGGACTGGAAGCAGAGCCCTCGTCTGTATATTAAAGCCTCGTGGTGCCTCCAGGCAGCTTTACGGGCTCTGCGGCAAGGCCACCGGCTCTGGGCAAGGCTCCCCTCCAAGCCCCTGGGGAGCCCCCACCCCAGGACTCAGACTCCAGAAGCCAGAGTGGGGCCTGGGTTCTCAGAACAGGGGCCTCTGTGTGTCCATATCTGACCTAGAAGCTTTGCAAGGCTCTTGGATTCTTAAAAAAAAAAAAAAAATTATATATATATTTGATTTCAGGGAGAGGGAGAGAGGAGCATTAACGATGAGAGAGATTCATTCATTGACCGGCTGCCTCCTGCACACCCCCTATTGGGGATCAAGCTCACACCTGGGCTTGTGCCCTGACCAGGAATTGAACTGTGACCTCTTGGTTCATAGGTCGATGCTCAACCACTAGTCACACTGGCCAGGTCTCTTGGATTCTTAAAAGAAAAAAAATTATTAGGTGGCTGGTGATAAGATCGTGAATGTAGGCTAGGAAGACAGAGAAACCCACTTAGAGAGTGCTGACGTTTCGGGGCTGACTGGTCTTTTGTCTGTGGCACGTGACGTAGTGCTCACGTCTACTGTGTTATCAGCCCACGCAGGACCCCCTGTGTGTGTCTGCCCTGCCCTCCAGTGTGGGAAGCTGCCCTTCACTAGCAGGAACCCGGAAGGCTGGTCAACCTTGAGGCTCTGGCCAGGGTCAGAGCCAGACATCCGCTGTCTAACTGAGACAGAGAGAGCTGAAGCAAATTCCCTCTTTCAGTCTCATGTGAATCTGTACTGGTGAGATAGTTTGCCTGTTACTGGAATTGCATGCCTAAAGGCTACAGGTGGATCCCAAACCTGAATAAAAGAGATCGTAAGGCCCGAGCAAAGTGTAGTCCTCTCTTGGGCTCCCACCTGGCCCCCAATTCCCAAATCAGTATTTTCTTATCTTGTCTCTTTCATTTGTGTGCGGCCTCCTCCAGAACCCGAACCCTGAACCCGAGCCCTGAATCACATGGGACGTGGGGGGATCACACTCGCACTCCGGCCCCGCTCTGGGCTGGCTCCGAGAGCCATCCTCTCTCTGGCAGGCTTGTCCTCCCTCTCCTGGACCCTAATTTCTGGCTTGTGCCCCCAGAATCCCAGTCCTGAAAGCACTCCCTGGACCCTTTGTCCCCCTCAAACCCCGTACCACGCTCCCTCTTTAACTCACCGCCAGCCGTCTGAATTCTCTCCCCTCGTCCCCTCATGCCCCCTGAATCCAGTCACCCCCTAGCCCTCACACTCAGGCTTCCCGAGATGCGCCGGGGCAGTGCCATCCAGTGGAAACAGGATGCCAGCCACACACGGAATTTAAAACCTCCCCCGGCCACAGGCAAGAAGTACAGAGACGGGGGGAGATTGATTTTAATAATATATTTCATTTAACTCAATATATCCCAACTGTTATCGTTGCAGCCTGAAACGGAATCAATGGAAAAGTTATTCATGGGGTACTTCACGCCCTTTTTATTTTTACTTTTGCACCAGCGCTGCAGCCTGGTGTTTTTACGCGTGGAGCACGTCTCGATGGGGACCGACCATCTTCCAAGTGCCTCATGGCCACGTGTGGCCAGTGGCCACGGCATCGGATGGCACACATTAGGGGACCCAGCGGGCCAACCCCGCGCCTCCTCTTCTCAGGGAACCGATTTATAGGGTTTGTTCCTGTGTCCCCCTCGGCTTCCCTTGGCCCCACCCCCACCCCCCTGCGGCTTCCCGTGCTACCACTTACTTCGCCTTTATATGTTACACCTTTATTTCTGAAACTTCTTTACCCATCAGCAATACGCAATCCTTTCTAAATACCAGACAAATCCAGACAGGGGGTTCTCGGTCTTTGAAATAAGACGTTTGTGACTCTCTGTCCCCGCAGGCCCTTGTGGACACCTGGTCCTGGCTGGGCAGAGGGCTCACCCTGCATCAGGGCTGATTACGGCCGGAGCACAAAGAGGCAGGAGCGGTCACTGTTAGAATCCAAAGGGAAGGCCCCCCGGGAAGCTGGGTGTGGAGTTTGTGCCATGAATACGGACAGAGCAGGGAAGAAGGGCAGGCCCACTCTGCCTCCCTCTGCCGAGGGAAACGAGGTGAGGACACTGAGGCCAGGATCGGGGTGCGGCGTGTTCACAGGGTTCACAGTGGCCCAGAGTCACTGGGGGCTGAAGACCCAGATTCCGGTCCGATTCGTTCAGCTGCAAGCAGAGCTGGGCTACCCAGAGGCAGAGGCTGGTCAGGGCACAAGCCCAGGTTGTGGAGATGGAAGGGCTGCTCTTACAGCTGCCGGTTCCAGACCCCCCTCTGCCATCCGTGGCCAGAGCCACTGCCACCGGACCCAGCTGCTAAGTCAGCACGAAGCTGCCACCCCGAGCCCTGTAACCCTCGGGACTCTGGTCACTGGAGCTCTCAGTACACGGGGCTACAGCCACCGGACAGAAACGCCAAAGCAGCCCCGCCCGTGGAGGGCGATGTTGAGGAGAGGTGACCTTTAAGAAGCGGAAGGCGATTGGACTTCAGAAGTCTGGCTCCTCACCTAAAACCCAGAAGAGCACATGCATCTGCCAGCTCAGGCTGTGACAGCAAAATACGATAGACGGGGCAGCGAACACACAGACATTTGCTCCCCACGGTTCTGGAGGCTGGAAGTTCAAGGTCAAGGTGCTGGCTGATTTGGTTCTTGGTGAGAACTCCCTCCCTGGCCTACAGACAGCCACCTTCTGGCTGTGTCCTCATGTGGCAGAAAGAGAGTGGAGAGCAAGCAGCCTGGTGCCCCTTCTTATAAAGGCACGAATCCCATCATGAGAACCCCAGCCTTATGACTGTGCTTGGGACTTTTGAGAATGAAGGTAGATTGTTCCCAGTTTTCCCTTATTGGAAACAACAGGATGAAGAACGTTTCAGAAATGAAATCTAAGCATGAATGGCTGAGAACCAAATTACTGGAGAAGGGTGTATAGACTGAGTGGCCAGATTATTATGATCTCTGAACACGTAAAAATCTGGCCACTCAGTGTGTATGTGTATGTGTGTGTGTGTGATATATGTGACAGGCCCGGTGTGTGAATTTGTGCATGGATGGGGTCCAGCCAGCCTGACCAGGGGGAGGGGATGTGAGCGGTTGGCTGGCCTGCCTGCTGGTCGAACTCCTGGTTGAGGAGACAATTTGCAGATTAGCCTTTTATTATACAGGATATACACTGAGTTGCCAGATTATTATGTGTTCAGAGATCATAATAATCATAATAATAATCAGTGTGTGTTTTAAAGGCTTGGGATACACATGGTGAACTTGCCTCCAGAAAAATCACATCAAATTACACACAACAAGTGGTGTTCGGGAGTGTATGTTTCCCCATGTCTTCAACAGCACCGGGTATTGCCATCAACTTCATTTTTTCTAATTTGATAATGAAATATCTTCCTACCTGCACCTTCTTTTCTCCCCGGACATCCCTTTGTACATTTGAGCGAAACCAGCTCAACCATCTCTGGCTGCCATCCACTCAAAAAGCCCCCGGCGTCCTGTCCATCTCCTCCTTGGCCCTCAATCGATCTGTGCCAAACAGCGAGTGAGCAATCACCCTCCTGGTTAAGACTTGCGGCCAGAAATGGTGGCGCCATCCTCAGCCCTGTTAACGTCTCAGTGACCTCAAGGGGAAATTGCTTTTGCTCAGGGCAGCCAAGATGTCACCAACAGGAGCAACACGGAAAGCCGCATCTTAAAGATCATCCTGAAAGCGCTTTCCTGCCACTTCCCCGGAGCCCGGGCGGATGGGGAACAGAACAAGGCAGTGGTTCTTAGCACGCACATCCCCGAAGGAGGAGGAAGCGTGGGCTGCAGACCCCGTTATAAAGGCCCGCCTCGCCCTGGCTGGTTTGGCTCAGTGGATGGAGTGTTGGCCTGTGGACTGAAGGGTCCCCGGTTCGATTCCAGTCAAGGGCACATACCTGGGTTTTGGGCTCGGTCCCCAGTGGGGAGCATGCAGGAGGCAGTTGATAGATGATTCTCTCATTATTGATGTTTTTGTCTTCCTCTCCCTCTCCCTTCCCCTCTGAAGTCAATAAAAATATATTAAAAAAATAAAAAGACCTGCCTTACAATACCTTCAGGGATGTATGTGCTTGGTTCAGTTCACCTGAACTAGGGTCTGAGCAACTTATTTTTTTTATTTTAATTTCTTTTGGTGCTCACACTTTATTCCGTGGTGGCCTGGGGAAGGTCGCCGTGCTGGCCGTTCCCACAACAAACACCACTGCCTGGCCCGCAGCGCCGCCCACACAGGAGCAGCCCCGTGGCCGCCACATCCGGACCCCACGCCGCACCGGCCACCGGCTCAGCGCTGCAGGTCCGAGGTGCTGGCATTTTACGTCACAGCCACACTTTTCACAATTGCTTGTTTGCACGGGGGCGAGGGGAAGGCGGTGGACGGCAGGTCTTAGCGGAGGAGTCATCGTCACAGGGGCCAGCCGGGCGCCCCCACCGCAGCCGGAGGCAAAGCGTTAGGCAGAGGGTCGTGCAGAGAAGGCAGAGGCAAGGCCGGCAGACAGGAGGGCCGTGTCCGCAGATGACACTCGAGTTCCTGTCTGCTGGCGCCCATGTGCCAGGCAGCCCCCTGCCTCCTAAGCTCGGAGCCCGGGCTGTTCTCAGAGCAAAGCTGGGGAGGGTGCCGGGCTGAGCAACTTATTTCTGATAGATCCTCCCTTCCCCCAGTGGATGGACGGAGTATGACGTAAACTGCACCTGAGCACCTAGCCAGGCACCTTATATGGACTGTACATTGAACCGCCCATCAGCACCTGCCAAATACCCTAAGTCCCGGATTCCTAAGTCCCTAGGTCCCTAATTATGAGCCTTATATGAGACCACCAATCAGCGCGTGCTGAGTACCCTAAGCCCCACCCCTCCCCTTTCCTCCCCTCAAAAGGCATGTTCACCCCGCACATGTGCTCTCTTCCTTCGGAAGGCAGCCCGGCAGGGTTCCTTCTCCTCCAATAAAGCCTGTGTCCTGGTCTCCGGCCTTCTGTCTCATCTTTCGATTTCTGCTTCTAAAAGTCTTTGGAAAATCAAAACCAAGCAACCAAGAGCCCGAAGCCCAGCCTGGTCTCCTCCGCCTTCTCTCCTGACTGGACATTAACTGGATGTTCTGCTGGGGCCTCAGACTCCAGACGTGACCACATTACTGCCTGATCGATAGCTGACGCTGATGGAGCCTCCCCAGAGGCAGGGACAGAGACACAAATGCAAATGGTGCATGGGAGGGCGATCCAGGAAACGCGGGTGGTAGGAGTCCAGTTGGAAGAGGTGGGAGGCCAAACAGGGCGTGTTAGTGAGCAGGAGTCCCCTGTGGGCACCTGGGCTCACTCCCCTGTCCCCGCCCCCCCCAGCCTTCGGGGAGCACACCTCCGAGGTGCCCCAGGGGAGGGGCCAAGAGCCAGGTGTTTACGCACCGACTTCTCCGTCATCCCTTCAGATCGGGAAGTGCTCGGGCAGCTCCTGAAGCAGGGGGCAAGGACCGCAGTAGGAAACCATTGGCTTCTGCAGGAAGGGGAGCGTCGGTGGGCCCGGAGGGGCGGCCACAGCATCCTCTGCCAGGGCTGCCTACCTGCGAGCATCCTGCTGTTTGCTTGCACATCATCTCCTTAGTCACACCCGCAGCCCGGGAAGGGGAGAGTCTGGTGGTGGCTCTGTTTACTGGAGATGTCAATGGACTGGCTTAGGGTGACACACATCCAGGAGGGAGGAGGCTGGGCTTTGGACCCAGAGCCTGTGCCGTCCTACGCACCTCCCGCCTCCCGCCTCCCGCCTCCATCCCTCACCGGGCTGTGCTCCCTCCCGCCAGCCCGCTCCTGCCTGTGGAGAAATGGGAGGCAGATAGAATCAGGAGCTTATTTACCACCCACGCTGCGTGTTTCCTTAAATCACAGGCCTCTCGCAATTTTCTGAGCTGTCGGGTCCCCACTTGGCGGACTGTAGACGCTGCGGCGGGAGCACTGCCCGCGAGGCCGGAGCACAGGGAGCGGCTCTGCCAGGCCGGCTCCGTCAGCGGGGTTCTGATTAGAGCGAATCTGTGTGCGTGCGGGATAAGTCATGATGCTTCTTTTTCTTTCTGGAAAACAACCTTTTTTCTTGCACTCTGAATCGGTTCTAAAGACGGTCCCTCTCCCGTCTGCTAGGTTCAAAATGTTGGTTAAGCACAGGGGAAGGAAAGCATTTTCATTCTCGATTTCTCTCACCTCTCCACTCTGCTATCCCCTTAATATAATAATAATAATGATAATAATAATAATAGCAGCAGTTGTAATAGCAATACCTATTATTGAGGAGTCTTTACTCCATATGCAAAATGATATACAGATGTGCTGAATTGTAAAAGTATATATATATATAGTAGCCTACACACGAATCCGTGCACCAGTAGCTCACAGTAGTTCGCTGCCACCCTCCTGTAGCTCTCTGCCACCCGCTTGTAGCTTGCTGCCCCACCCTCCTGCTGATCTGTGATCCAGTCGTTACACACTCAGTTGTTATGCTTCACAGTGTAACGACCATTTGCATATTACATCTTTATAATATAGGATGTATTTATATATATTACTAGAGGCCCAGTGCATGCATTCATGCATGGGTGGGGGTCCTTTAGCCTGGCTGGTGATCAAAGCTGATTTGGGCCATGGGAGTGGGAGTGCACTGACCACCAGGGGGAAGCTCCTGCATTGAGTATCTGCCCCCTGGTGGTCAGTGCGTGTCAAAGCGACTGGTCAACTGGTCATCCTGGTCATTCCAATCATTCGGGTTGTTTGGTCATAACAGTTGCTTAGGTTTTTATATTTAGAGATTACACATAAATACATGAATGTAAATATCTAAACATTGTATTATCTACTCTCCACAATAGCCTGTGAGATAAGTGCATTCACATTTTGCAAAGGCTAAAACGGAGGCTCAGAGAGGCTAAGTAACTTCCCTGAGATCACCAGCCAGGAAGAGTGGAGCTGAGATCGACTCCCTGTCTGGTGCCTTCCCTGCTCCCTCTCATCTCACTGCAGCGCCTCCTCTTCCTGGATGCGCCACCCGTGTTTCAGGCTCCGGCCGCTCTGTCCCTCTCTCCACGTGGGAACTGCCACAGCTCACGTGGCGTCATCTGCAGCGAGGCTGAGAACTCGGGGCGGCCCTGGACCCGGTCCCCTGCTCTGTCCTCAGAGCGGCTGCCCACAGCCCTGTCCAAGGCCTGTTTTCGCAGATAAATATGTCAGAGCGTGATCTGTGGAGGCCGCCAGGACCGGGGGAGCTTTTTTCCACCTTCTGTTTCGATTTCCATTACTCTTGCTAGCGTGTAGAGGCAATGAAAAATAAGTCCCATAGGCATTGATCTTCTCCTTTCCTGTTCTCTCTCCTGGCCGCCTCCCTTCCGTCCTTCCTCCGCCCGTGGCGTGTCCTGGGTGTGACTGTCCTTTTGCTGGCCCAGCAGTGGCGCGGAGCCATTCCTCACGGCCCGAGCACAGCTCTGGGTGGGGACTGTGGGTCTCCAAGAAAATCTGAAGGGAAAAGGTTCAGAAACGACGTTCTAAACATCTCACCGGTCACAAAATAAAAGGCAGCAGACCCAGATCCGTGCCTCCTGACCGAGTGGCTGTGGGCACATCACTGATGTGGTCCAGGGCCGAGAGGAGAGGAGGGACGGGGCTGACCACGGCTTCCCTCCCTCCAGGCTCTGCCGGGTCGTTCTCGCCCTCAGCAAGCATCCACGGAGCACCTGCTATGTTCCTGGCACCGTGTTAGACACACGGTCTATATAGCGGGCAAGCTCCTGTCTGCATGGAGCTCGGACTCTGGTGGGGTGCCCGGCTCTCCGGAATCTGCTGTCCCCGGAACAATGTAGATCTTTTCAACATTGCGGTTCCCTGGCACCATCCACCTCCCCCCCCAACTCCCCCTCTCCAAGGCATCACTCATGGAGCTGCATCCCCCATCACTGCCTCTGCATCCTGCCTGCACGGCTCTCTCCCAGGCTGTTGCTGAACCTTCAGCGACCATGACCACACATGCAAGTCTGACCCCATGAGTGAGTGAGATGGCATTTTGGGGAAATGCTTGGACTTTCATGGCACGACATGGAACACTACCCACCATGTCGGCCCCTGAGTTCCTGGGCTGTCGTCATTACACTCCTGGGATGCCATCTCTTTCATGGGTGACAGGGTCCCCGCTCCCCCCCCCCCTCACCATCACAGCAGGGAGAGAGGCAGGGGCCTGCGGACGAGCAGGGACAGAAGGCCCTTCTGTGCAGGGAGTGTCCGGCCTTCGTCCAGCATGGCTTAAGCCTGGGGGGGCAGGATGTCACCACATTGTCGGACGAGAAGACCCGACAGTAGGTCCCCTGGGGCATATGGAGCAATGGTCCCCGAAGCCCTTGGAGGACATGGGCACAGCCACCCCCAGGGGACCGCCTGACCCGTGGGGTCCAGTGCAGGGGGCGGGTGACTGAGGGGTGCCAGGGGCGGGAGGGACACGGGGGCAGGGACATTTGCTGCCAGCCCCGTAGCCAGAGGCATGTGGACGAGAGCTGAGACGGACGAGAGCTCAAGCCCAAGGGTGGGGTGAACCGAAGGTAACCCAGCGCCCTGAGCTCGTCCTGTGTCGGAGTGAGTCACCCTGAATCGGCGTGCCAGCACCATTCTAGTGGCCTCATCTTTTTTTCCTCAAAAATATATTTTATTGATTTTTTTTACAGAGAGGGAGGGAGAGGGATAGAGAGTTAGAAACATCAATGAGAGAAACATGGATCAGCTGCCTCCTGCACACCTCCACTGGGGATGTGCTCACAACCAAGGCAAATGCCCTTGACTGGAATCGAACCTGGGACCCTTCAGTCTGTAGGCTGACACTCGATCCACTGAGCCAAACCAGCTAGGGCTTAATCTTTAAAAAAAAAAAATTAAAAAAAAAAAAAAAAATATATATATATATATATATATATATATATATATATAATTGATTTCAGAGAGGAAGGGAGAGGGAGCAAGAGATAGAAACATCAATGATGAGAGAGAATCATTGATCAGCTGCCTCTTGTATGCCCCACCATGGGAGATCAAGCCTGCAACCCAGGCATGTGCCCAGACTGTGACCTCCTGGTTCATAAGGAAGATGCTCAGCCACTGAGCCACACCGGCTGGGCTAGTGGCCTCATCCTGCCAAAGGCAGCATCCCTCCGGCCAGCAGGAGTAGACTGCCTGCCAGGCCGCCCTCCTAGAACCAGACCCACGACAGACAGGCGGTCACACTATCTGTGAGGCAGCATGGAATAGGGGCCAGGGGCCTGGGCTCAGCTGCCGGCCTCGGTCACCTCCTGGCTGTGTGATCCCGGGAGGCCATGCACCCTCTCTGAGCCTCTCCTCCCTTATCTGAACTGACCCCACCGAGAACGGCTGAGAGCGTGTCAAGGATTAATATTGGCAGAGTGCCGGCTCGTGGTAAGGACTTCGTGACAGTTAAAAGTAACAGGCAAACTAAAGAAAATGTTGGAAAGAGAAAAACGTTAAAACCTCATTACCCTACCCTAACAGAATAATTAACTGGTTTGCTTTTTCAGTTGTGAGACGTATCCAATTGAACATCTAGTCTCGGTCCAGATGGGGTCAGCGACCCCTTGTTCCTTTACATGAAAAAGCCCTGCATTGGAGGGGACAAGGGTGGGAGGGACTCAGGGTTGATGCCCGGCCTTGGCCAGAGCTGCCTGTGGGGGGGGGGAGAGCGTTGGGGGGTGTAGCTCCAGGTCTTCCGGAAGCAGGCTGTTTGCACCCCCCACCCAGCCTCCTGGTCTTTTCAAGCTCGTGATTTCCCTGCGTCTCCCGTTAACCGGCACCACCGGGCGGCCATTTCTAAGGATCTTTTGGGTTCCGTGTGTCCCTGGCTTCTGCTCCTGGGCAAGTGTGGTCCCGGCTGCGGCCACTGGAACAGGCTACATGGAGTCCTCAGAGCTCACACATGACCCTACTGGCGGCTCTGAAAGGCGTGGTGGCAAAGGGCACCTCTGTCCCAGGTGTGCCTGCCACCCCCACTCCGGCTGAATCACCGCTGTGTGGATTTTTTCTTTTTATTGATTTCAGAGAGGAAGGAAGAGGGAGAGAGAGATAGACACATCCATGATGAGAGAGACACATTGATGGATTGCCTCCTACACGCACCCCAACCAGGGCCGGCATTCAGCCTACAAGCTAGGTATGCGTCCTTGAGCAGAGCTAAGCTCCCCACGCTACTCTCCCTTTTGCCCCCCCCTCCCCCAGCTCTATCCACTGAGCCACTGTTTCTAAGGAAAGGCCAGGGAGAGAGAGAGAAAAAGAGAGAGAGAGAGAGAGAGAGAGAGAGAGAGACCCCACACAGCTCAGCATCCGGTGCATTAATCTGCTACTCGGATGTTGAAGCAGCCAGTGACCCGCCTCCACCTCCATCGGGATCCAGGGCCCAGCCACCTGCTCTCCTCCGGCCACAATTCACCGGAACTGCCTCTCCGCTCGCGTCGGCTGCCCCCAGCTTCGCTGCCACCCTGCCTTTGTCTGTGAGCTCCCGGATAGAAAATGGCCACGCAGATCCCCACGGGGACCAGGCTCTGTGCTGTGTCTGCACGTGGGTTTTCTTACTGGATTTTTACAAGACACCCGGTGAGGGCACTTAGTAATTGTTGAATGTGTGATTGAATGAATGAATGACACTATGAAGAGGGTTCTCCTATTATGCCATTGGGTAGACGGGGCTCAGAGAGGTTTAGTAACTTGCCCAGGGTCACACAGCTCAGAGCTGGCAGAGGTGAGACCCAGACACAGGCAGCCTCTGCTCGTAGGTACTACCCTGGCCTGGCCTGGGCTGCTGCCGGCCTGCAGAGGCCCGGGCTGAGGTGGGCTGCCCCTCGGGTGCCTGTCCCGGCTCCGCCCTGGGCGGCGGCCTGCGGGGCCTGGCTCCCGGGCTGTGTCTGGCTGAGCTGCCTGCTGAGCCCCCTGCATTCCCACGGCCGTTCTCCCAGACGCAGTGCGTTCTGGGTCGCGGGCACCTGTGATTGAGCCCGAGGTGCGAGTGTACTTACAAACGGGCCCGGCTTCATGGCACAGGTCATTACCACAGAACAAGCCGGAATGTTCCGCCTTCTCCTTCCATCGAGGCGGGACACGCAGCTCCTCTCGGGAGGCGCGGGCCGAGCACAGGCAGCTCCTCTGAGGGGACAGAGAGCCAGGGGCCCCGAGGCTAGGACCCTCTTATAGAGGATGGACATGCTCTCTGCGGCTGCCAGGCCTTCTCCCAGGATGCTCCCTGGCCCGGAACATTGTCAGCCCTCCCCTCCCCCGCCCCGTCACCTGGCTGATCCTACACCCCATCCCCCACCTGGAGATTTCCCAGAGCACCACCTTTCCTTCCTTCCTTTCTTTTTATTTATTTTTTAATATATTTTATTGATTTCTTACAAAGAGGAAGGGAGAGGGATAGAGTTAGAAACAGCGATGAGAGAGAAACATCAATCTTGCACGCCGCCCCTCCCCCCCCACCACTGAGAATGTGCCTGCAACCAGTGTACATGCCCTTGACCAGAATCGAACCTGGGACCTCTCAGTCCGCAGGCGGACACTCTATCCACTGAGCCAAATCGGTTTTGGCCTTCCTTTCTTTAAAAAAAATATATATATTTATTGATTTCAGAGAGGTCGGGAGAGGGAGAGAGAGAGATAGAAACATCAATGATGAGAGAGAACCATGGATCGGCTGCCTCCTGCATGCCCACACTGGGGATCAAGCCTGCAACCCAGGCATGCACCCTGACCGGGAGTCAAACCCTGACCTCCAGTTCATAGGTCGACGCTCAACCACTGAGCCATGCGGGCTGGGCCGTCCCTTCCCTTTCTCTGTCCCCCTGTCCTCTCCTCTTCTGCGTCTTATCTTCTTACCAGACTATGAACTCTGGGAGGACTGTGGCTTCGCCGGTTGTGTTACAGCTGTTTCCTCCGAAGCCGCCAGCTCAGGGGCAAATTCAAAGAAGGGGCCCCTTCCTCAAGACACTGCCCCCTGGTGGACAGTCATCCTAATTCACATACAGACCTAGGAACCCCATATGTGAGCAGAACCCCCAAACCCAGCCCGCACAGCTGTCCGGGCAGCTCCGAGCAGCTTGCATTTGCTGACGGACTACAGCCTAATCCAAAGGCTCAGACAGGCACACGGAAAACTTTAAATCACAGCGCTGCGTCTGCCTGGGGCGGGAGAGAAGCCGCCCCGGCTCCCGGGGAGGAACACTGGGGCGAGAGAGATAAGCACGAAGAGGCTGTTCAGCAAGGCAAGGCCCCGAAGTGGGTCAGGGCTGATGCCGAGCACATTGGTGACTGTTTACTTAGCGGTTTCTCCGCTGTGTGTGGCCGCGCAGCTGGAGGCTTCACTCACTCAAGGATTTTGCTTTAATAGAATAAAGGCATTTCCTTTCGAAAACAGCTTTCCCTCCTGAAGGGGAACCGATTTCCACGGTGCCAAGCCCGGGGCCCCATGTGCCAGGGCGTGCCGGCCCAGAGGAGGGCAGGAGGGGAGGGCAGCGACCTTTGATTCCCACCCTCGTGCTTGCACGTTTCCTCTGCCAGGTCAGAAACAGAGAAGGCGAAAAACGACCCTGTCTCTCCCCATCCACCGGGGGTCCTCTGACTCTCCCGTTGCAAGGGAAACCTGGGTGCCTACATTTCTGAGTCTCTAAGACTCTCAGTCGGGGGTTCCTATAGTTTCTGCAGACTACTCTTCTTTTTTAAAAAAAAAAAATATTTTATTGATTTTTTACAGAGAGGAAGGGAGAGGGACAGAGAGTTAGAAACATCGACGAGAGAGAAACATTGACCAGCTGCCTCCTGCACACCCCTTACTGGGGATGTGCCCACAGCCAAGGTACATGCCCTTGACCGGAACCGAACCTGGGACCCTTGAGTCCGCAGGCCAGCGCTCTATCCTCTGATCCACCCTGGTCAGGGCTGCAGCCTACTCTCTGGCCTCCCCCGCCTTTCTAACGAATGCCTACCTGGCATGGGAAACACGGTCTTCAGGGAGACAGGACGCTTTCGTGCCTGCACAGCTGTGCAGGGTGACAAAGGGGATCCGAGACCCTGGGTCGGAGGGGAGCCAGCCTCGGCGACAGCCGGAGAGGAAGTGGCCGGCGGTCCCTGTTGGAACTCCAAGGCTCTCCTCATTTGACAGCCGTCACAGACGAAATGTAAACACACAGGGGTGGCTGTTCTAATAGGACTTGGCTTGTGGACACTGAAGTGTGACCTGCATGTAATTGTCATGTGTTAGGGTCCTAGACGGGGCGCCCTGGGCCTCCCTCTGCTCTCTCCCCAAGAGCCGGCTTCTGCCTGGGGCTTCCAGGCTGAGGAATGGGCTCAGGCCCGCCCCCGGCTCAAGCAGGAAGCATGAGCGTGGGGCTTGAGGGGGTCAGATCCTGGCCAGGGAAGGCCGGGACTTCACGAATCTCATATTCCCATCAGCCTGTGGGTGGCCAGGTGGAACAAGCTCCGGGGGTTAGTGTCTGAGTCTTTTTCTTTTAGTCATGAAGCCTGTTGCTGCCATGACAAACACAGTCACGTTCAGGGCGGGCATTTTGGGAAATGCAGAAAAGAAGGACGTAGAGGAGAGCACCCGGCACCCAGTAACCACCATCATTTAACAATTTTTGGAAACTTTCATTTGTTTTTCTATTCCTGTGTGTGATTTTCATCTCACAGGGTCGATACAGTTCACACCATTTTGTATCTTGCTCCTCCGCCACACACACATTTACTTGTATAGCACACTAGAGGCCCAGTGCACCGATTCGTGCACCGGTGGGGTCCCTTGGCCTGGCCTGCGGGGATCAGGTCAAAACTGGCTCTCTGACATTCCCCCAAGGGGTCCCCGATTGTGCAGGCCAGGCTGAGGGACCCCACCAGTACACATGCACTGGGCCTCTAGTGTGCATATAAGATCTTTGGTTAATCTCTTCCCGCCCTCCCCCCACCCCTCTTTCCTCTGAGATTCATCAGTCTGTTCCATGTTTCCATGCCTGTGTTGAGTGTCTGACCCCTGGTGGTCATTGCATGTCATAGCTACCAGTCAGATGGTCGAATGGTCAGCTGGTTGGCTGATCACGTAGGCTTTTATATCCTACTAGAGATCCTGTGCAAAAAACCATGTAGGTGGAGTCCCTAGGGCCTAGCATCCTGAGATCAGGGCCATCATCGGCCCGTTCGCCAGTCCCCAGGCTGAATGCCGCCTCCACTGCTGGGCTTCAGGCCGTTGGGATCCCCAGCTCATCCCCAGCTCTTTCCCAGGGGATCAGGCCTGTGGGAAAGCAGGTGCCAGAGACTTCACCTCCATGCACATGCGTCAGGCTGGCCGCTGATGGACTACGCTGCCCACCGGGGCCACTCACACAGGCGCCGCTGCTGCCACTGCCACTGCCGCTGCTGCTGGGGCTTGAGGTGCTGACGGAAACTGTGGGGCCTTCCCACGACCTACCCGCCCTGGTGTGAGCAGCCCCAAGCAGGCCATGTGTTCCATCAGCAGCCGGCCTGGCTCATGCACATGGAGGGCCTGAGCCCCTGAGCAGCTGGGGATGAGCTGGTGATCCCAGCCCAGTCCTCCTGCCACCCATCCCAATTTTTGCTGATCCATTGAAGACTGCGGGCCAGGGTCAGGGACCAAGAGGTCAGCTGTTCAGCCTGCTCACTAGTCCCCAGTCCGGCCCCTCCCTGCAGGTTGTTTGTACACTGGCTTTTTATATATATAGATATAATAAAAGGCTAATATGCAAATCAACTGAACAGTGGAATGACCAGTCGCTATGACATACACTGACCACCAGGGGGGCAGACACTCAATGCAGGAGCTGCCCCTGGTGGTCAGTGTATTCCCACAGCGGGAGCACTGCTCAGCCAGAAGCCAGGCTCATGGCTGGCAAGCACAGTAGCGGTTGTGGGAATCTCTCCTGCCTCCATGGCAGTCAGATATCCCCCAAAGGCTCCTGGACTGCAAGAGGGCACAGGCCAGGCTGAGGGACCTCCCCCGCCCCCCCAGTGCACGAATTTTGTGCACCGGGCCTCTACCATATTTCCCCGAAAATAAGACATCCTCTGAAAATAAGACCTACTTACAGGTTTCCTTCTGAGTGAAATATAAGGCATCCTCCTGAAAATAAGGCCCCCCCCCCCCCAGGCTAAACATGAGAGATTTGGTCCACTGATTCTGAAAGAAATGGAGTCACAAGAAATTCACCAGGAAATTCAGTAATTGGATTGTTATGATGATGTTCCAGAAGATGATGACACGATTGCCATTGAATAAATGAGTAAATTCTTGATACTGTAGGATTCACAGTTTGTCTGGTTTGTCTTGACAACTACTGTACTACTGTACCGTATACAGGTAATAAATTTCCTTTATTTTCATTTAACAATACATGTGTACCGTATTCTTCTTCATGGAAAAATAAGACATCCCCTGAAAATAAGACCTAGTGCATCTTTGGGAGCAAAAATTAATATAAGAAACTGTCTTATTTTTGGGGAAACAGGGTAGTATATGGATAAGTATTTCCCCACCTAATGACAAGTTTCTTGTAAGTGTAATTTTGAATGGCCAGATCAAACCTCATGGGGGCTGTGGCGTTATGTCCCCTGCCAGCCCCCTCTTGCCAGGCATCTCGGTGGTCCCAGGGTCGTGCGTAGCTGCGGGAGCTGGCAGATCCTGCAGCGAGATCCTGGGAAGGCTGGTCACGGGGCCTCGGGCCCCTGGGCCAGCGGCTCAGCTGCTGCGTTCACCTGTGAGGCCAGGTGCCTGCCGAGCTGCTGCTGCCTCTGTCGGACCTCCTCCTCTCGGACTGGCTCTGTCTTCATTGCTGATGGGTCTGCCGCCGCCTGGGCCCTGACACTGCCTCTTCATGTCCCTGCTCTGGAGGCCTCTCTGTCAAGTGGCTAATGAACTGTGAACAGACACTCCAGCGCTACAGGGGCGCCCTGACCTGCCGTGTCTGTGCAAAGAAGCAGAGAAGCCTCAGGGAGGCGGATAAAGCCAGTCTGGCACCGGCGGAGGGTGGCGGCGGCAGAGAATGCGTGTCCCCTGCTTGTGCCCGCCCTGTGCAGAGACGGGAAGTGCTGGGCCCTCATGCTCTTTGCTCTTTGCTTTGGAAGCTCAGAGTCCCTGCCTTACCTCCGGCCCCCCTCCTCTCCCTCCAGCTCAGCGGTCTCCAAACCTGGTTTGTGAGGAGACTCAGCAGAACAGGTTTTAGAAAATGCACATCCCGCCTTGGCTGGTGTGGCTCAGTGGATAGAGCATCAACCTGTGGACTGAAAGGTCCCAGGTTCGATTCCAGTCAAGGGCATGTACCTTAGTTGTGGGCACATCCCCAGTAGGAGGTGTGCAGGAGGCAGCTGATCGATGATTCTCACTCTCCGTTCCTCCCCCTTCCTCTCTGTAAAAAATTAATAAAATATATTTTAAAAAATGCAGATCCCCAGGCCCTCCACCCTGAAGAGTGGGACTTGGGGGGTTGGGCGGGGCCCCTCTTGATTAGATGATCAAGTCGCTTTGGGAACCACTGGGTTAGTCTGGGGACAGCCCCAATCTCCACTCAGTAGCTGCCTCCTCATTTTGAGCTTAGGCTGCTCACAAGCCCCACTGGAAATTCTCAAAAATTGCTTCTCTGATTCAAGTCTTTCATTTACAACGGAGGGAGCGGAGCCCAGAGAAACCAAGGGTCCCCAGGGCAGAGCTGGACCGGAGCAAGGCTCCCCCATGTCTCTGGGGCTCCACGGTCCCCGCTCCGGTTCACGCCTCCCCAGACCCAGGCGGGCTGTGTTTCAGCTGACGCCCACCTCCCCACACCCCCTCCCCCAGCCTCCGCAATCCTGTGATTTCCATAGACCATTGCATCCCGCCAAGCCCTGGGGCGACTTCCGTTGGTTCTGCAAGGCGGGAGGAAGAGAGAGATGCAGATCCCTCTGTTGGCGGAGGGAGAAAATGAATAGCAGCCCGTGAGCGCTGAGGTGCTTTTCATGTTTGAAAATCCCCGGTCTTGTTCCAGATCCGCCTGCAGGGGCTGGAGGTGGGCTCCCGCAGCCTGTGCTGATTTGCCAACGCCAATCAGGTTTGCCGTGGGCACAGGGCCAGGACCCTCAGGGGAGGGGGGACACCGCCTGGCGGGGATGCCTTGCCTGGTGAAGGGTGAATGGCTCTCCTCAGGCCTGTGGGAAGGAACAGAAGTGGGGGGCTGGGCTCAGGGAGGGACCTGAGAGAGAGAGAGAGAGAGGGAGAGAGAGAGGAGATTTGGGCAAAGGGGCTGCCAGCTCAGGGGCTGCCTGTCCCAGCTGATCTTGAGCCCGTTCCGGGCAGGGAGGCGTGCAATGGGCCCCAGGAGGAAGCCGTGGCCTTGGAGGGAGCGGAGGGGCTGTGATGAAATATGGATGAGTGTTTTTCATCCCATGAGTCGGTAGCTGGGCTGTGGGCCCTGCTGGCTGGGGACCTAGGGTTTGTCTAACCTGATGACGGCCATGTTCCGTGACACTGGCTCCCTCCCCTCTGGTCGCTCCCTCTCTCAGGTTCCTGGAGGAGGGAGGGGAGGAACGTGGGGAACCTGGACAGAGTCGGAGGCCCGGGGCGCCAAGGAAGCTCTGCTCTGAGCGGGTAGGGGTGCCCGGATGTCACTCCAGGGAAGCTCTTTCCACCCGCACAAGGGCAGGGCACCAGGGCCTCCCTCAGGCCCGGGAGGCAGGCCCAGCGAGGATTTGCCAAGAGGATGAATGAGTAACCTCCGCGTGCAGCCCCTTCAAACACCAGCTCTCTGCCGAGGGTCAGCGAGGAACGCGATCTAACTGAATCTATGTCACTGTATTCATGGGCGCTGATTCATTCGTTCAACCTCCCTCTATTGAGCACCTACTGTGTGCCAGACAAAATTCCCGTGGCCAATACACTCCCCCAGGGCCCAAAGGTGGCTGCTCTCAGGAAATTGTCTCGGAGGCAATTTCTCTCTCTTTCTTAAAAATATATTTTTGCTGAAACCGGTTTGGCTCGGTGGATAGAGCGTCGGCCTGCAGACTGGAGGGTCCCAGGTTCGATTCCGGTCAAGGGCATGTACCTTGGTTGTGGGCACATCCCCAGAGGGGGTTGTGCAAGAGGCAGCTGGTTGATGTTTCTCTCTCATTGACGTTTCTAACTCTCTATCCCTCTTAATTCCTCTCTGTGTAAAATCAATAAAATATATTAAATATATATATATATATTTATTGTTGATAGTATTATAGATACCTCCCATCAGAGGCAGTTTCTTCAACATAGGAAAGAACAAAAGAGGTTGTGTGTTGGGCTGTGGAGGGTGGTGGGGGCGAGATCTCTGGTGGGGGGAGGGGAAGGAGGCCTCCACAGTGCCGCCGGCCGTGTGTGAGCCCCACTTTGATCCGGGCCGGCTGTGCTGGCAGGCGACCCGGGGACTCACGCCAAGTCGCCCCGGGAGCGGGTGGCAGGGCCTGCGTCCCAGCTGTGGGCTGAGATTACAAGCAGCATCACCCGGTTGGCTCCCAATGTCCCAGGCCTGGTACCGTGAGCAGCCTGAGCGGAGAGAAGCAGAACCTTCTCTCCCCTGCACTGCCCCCCCCCCTACCCTCCTCCCCAATCTGATGTGCGGCAGTCCTAGGGGACTGGAGTTGGGGTGCTGTGTCTTGATGTCACATTGGGGATGCTGATGCTGCCAGGAAGAAGAGAGGAACTGGCCAACGAGGGTCTTTGCACACGCGTGGGGGTGTGACTGGACACACGGGATCACTCTGGGGTGTCCCCACCGGTCCCCACCCCCGCTGGATAAAGAGGGTCTGGCATTGTCTCCTCCGCTTCTTCCACCGTGGGGCCCCCACGCACCTCCAGGGAGGGCCCTCGTGTTACCAGACCGGCTCTTTCGCTTTTTTATTTTTTATTGTTATTTTTTTTAATAAATATATTTTATTGATTTTTTACAGAGAGGAAGGAAGAGGGATAGAGAGCTAGAAACATCAATGAGAGAGAGACATAGATCAGTTGCCTCCTGGCCACCCCCTACCGGGAATGTGCCCGCAACTAAGGTACATGCCCTTGACCAGAATCAAACCTGGGACCTTTCAGTCCACAGACCGATGCTCTATCCACTGAGCCAAACCGGTTTCGGCTGGCTCTTTGGGTTTTTTTTGAGGCACAGCATCAGGGGGAAGAAGGGGAGTGGCTGGGATATCTGAAGCGAAGGCGTTGGAGCCAGGGCTGGGGGCGTGGGAGGAAGGAGGCACTGGAACCAGATGCGGAAGGAGAGGGATGCAGGTGGGAGAGGCAAGGACAGTGGAGGACGAGGGAGCGGGAAATTCTGACCGTGCGCGCCCTCGAAAGGCAGAGACATACCACTGAAGAACGGGAAATACTTTAAAATAACGTGCGCGCTGCTGGACGGTGGCACTGGCCGTTTGGATGCTGGCTTTCCTAGGGTCACATGTCGTACGAACCAAGACAGACCTGACGCTGCACATGTACCGAATGCGCCCGTGTAAGAGTAAAATGGGCCCACTGGCTCACATTTCATTTGAGAACACCATTCTGCCTTCTCTCTGTCTTATCTTCGTAAGTTCTGACCTCGGGAAGCCTGCTTCCCTACCCGCTAATTCCGATATTGAGTCTTAAAACTCTAAGTGCTAACTGCTGTGAAAGAAATCTCCGCGAGATAAGAAGGAAAAACGTGTTTCCACTTCCCCCGCCGCTCGCAGGGGCGCAGGTCCCAGGCGGCGGGGGAAATCCATCCTTGCGCCTGTTCTTTCCAACAAAAGAGCTCATAGGGGCCGAAACCGGTGCGGCTCAGTGGATAGAGCATCGGTCTGCGGACTGAAAGGTCCCGGGTTCGATTCCGGTCAAGGGCATGTACCTTGGTTGTGGGCACATCCCCAGCAGGGGGTGTGCAGGAGGCAGTTGATCGATGTTTCTCTTTCATCGATGTTTCTAACTCTCTATCCCTCTCTCTTCCTCTCTGTAAAAAAAAAAATCAATAAAATATATTAAAAAAAGAAAAGAGCTTACTGGGCACCCTGCCTCCGGAGGCAATTGCAGTGCCCGGGGTGAACACTCTTCGAGAGAAAACCCCCCAGATCCCGATTGATCGTTTTGCTTAATAGTTTATTACCCTGGCACGAACGCTTAGATGGCCATTTGTTTTCCGGGAGTTGTCTTTGGAAACCCGGAGGAGGAGGGGGGGGGGGGCGCCTCTTCTCCCGCAGGAAGGAGCACGAACAGAAGCTGGGCCTGTTGGAATTCTTATTTTGACAGGAGCCTGAGAGCCTTTGTCTCATTTCTTTACAAAGGAGCCAGGCGCAGAGTTCTTCACCCGGGCCCGTCTGGTTCAGTCCTCACAGCCCCGCCAGGCGGGCGCTATTGTCATCTCCCTTTTGCAGAGAGGACAGAGGGACTTCGTGAAACTGGCGAATGTGCCAAAGGGCAGGCGGCTGGCAGGTGGCAGAGCCAGGAGTTCCAGCCAGGTGGCCACCTCTGGATATGGGCCCCCATCTTGACATGGGGGGAGGGCAGTTTCGTTTCTTCCTATGGGTGAGTGACTTCGGGAAGCAGAGGGTGGAGAGAAGGGAGCCTTCTCTAGAATCTAAGCGTCCAGGAAAGAGGAGAGAAGAGCCTCAGGGCAGGGCAGCTCTGCAGAGCCCGGGAGGGAGAAATACGCGCAGGAAAGAAAGAAGAGGCACAGCATTTGGAGGCGGCTCCTGTCAGGATCCAGGAGGCCGCAGGGGAGTGCGAGGAGCCGGGAAAGGCGGCAGGGGCTGCGGGAATGACTGGCCAGAGTCTGGTTGGTGAAAGGGACAGAGAGTTCGAGGTCAATGCAGCTTGGGGGAGGGGGAGAATCCTTTACAAGGAAAAGGAGGTGAATGGTGAATCTTGGATTTTATCCTTAGGGACACTTCGCCTAGAGGAGCAGCGAGCTCCCTGGATAGAACAAGAGGAAGTACATAGAATACAGAATAACCTAGTCAGCGCCTTAACCCTCTGGAACGGACCGGCTTTTACATGGCCTTGACTGCATACCCACTCCTCCTGGTGATGGCAGTTAGTGCATTTAAAAGGGGCGGCACCATGGGCCGTCCTTCAGGCTAGAGATAGTGCTGGTCTGTCTAATGTACTTGTCGGTTCTCCTCCTAATTACTGTGGCAAGCCTCCCCAACACACACACACACACACACACTCACACACTCAGAAAATGTAACGATTCTAATTATCTTTTGCTACCTAACCCATTACCCTAGACTTAGTGGCTAAACACCACCATTACAAAAAAAATAAATAAATAAATTTAAAAAAAAAATCCTCACCCAAATGTTTTTATTGATTTTTAGAGAGAGAAGAAAGGAGAAGGGGGGGGGGGGAGAGAAACACTGATGTGAGAAACTTCAGTTGGTTGCCTCCCATATGTGTCCTGACTGGGGATCGAACCCACAACCTTTTGGTGTAAGGCACAATGCTCCAACCAGCACAGCCACCTGGCCAGGGCAACAGCCACCATTTTAACATGCTCACAGCTTCCGTGGGTCAGGCATTGGGAAAGGGTGTGGCAGGGATGGCTTGTCTCTGCTTACAGGACCCCTGGGGGCTCACCCGGGAGGACTCAGTCAGGGGGCAAGAATCACCTTGAGGCCATGTCACTCACATGGCCGCGGGTTCTTACTGGCTGTCTACTTGGACCTAAACTGGGGCCGTTCGTCCAAACACCTGCCCTTGGCCTCTCCCTGTGGCCTGGCTTCCTCACAACATGGCGGCTTTGACTTTCTGGAAGAGGTCAGTGTCCCAAGAGGACAGAAGTGGAAGCTGCCAGTTCTTAAGGGCTGGCCTGGCCATGAGGACAGGATCACCTTTGCCATATTCTATTGGTTGGAGCAGCCACAGAGCCTGCCGGTGGGGAAGGGACTTCAACTCAACCATCAGATGGGGGAATGTCAATGTCAAGTAGTAAAAGGGCCTGTGGGATGGGAGGTATCGTGGAGGCCACGTAGACAAAAATACAACACACATACCCTCCGTCTTGGTGTGGTTGTCCATTATGGTGTCCCTCTTGTTCCCTTAGGGGTGGTCACCTGGTCTATGCTAGCCAATCAGATTATTCCATCCCTCTGGCAACAGTTTGGGAGTGGACATATGCCCCACGCGGGTCATTAGCGTTTTCCGTGGTGACAATCTGTGGACCTGAGGGAGGAATTTTCTGGGAGGATGAGGTTCTGGGGTGGTGGTGACCCTCCTTGCTGCCAGCAGTGGCAGGTCTACCTCCAGAAAGGTTCCACGCGCACGCCTGCAGAGCCGGGAGTGGGAGAGACAGAGTTCTAACAGCACTGCCTGCGCCTGGGGTAGAGTCATGCCCCCAATCAGGTTTCGTCCTGGATTTTCGTGTTTCAGACACAGCTGAAAGCATTCTCAACAATAGAGCAAGGGAGGGAGAGAGAGAGATGATTGTACCGCAAAAGGAGTAAAAGGGACAATATCTTGAACACCAGGGCTCGTTCTGTGGGAGAAAAGCTTCCTCCGGAGGGAGGCAGAACATCTTTCAGGGGAGACATAGTGGGAGACTGTGGGGTGGGGGTGGGGGGTGGGGTGAGTGGGAGGAGGGTTCCTACCTTCTGTGGAGCATGATACCACCATTTCTTTCTTTCTTTCCTCTGACCACAATTTTATGCCCCAGAGAATCCAAGGATCATGGAGATGACCTTGAAGCTGGGTAACAAGAGGAGCTGCTTTTCGTTCCTGTGGTATCGAGCAAGTCACTGACACCTCCCCTCACCTCGGTATTCTCACCTCAAACATGGAGAGCGTCCGGTTATCGTGAGAATTCAATGTCATGGTGCATGGGGAACTTTTTTTTTTTTTTTAAATATATTTTATTGATTTTTTTACAGAGAGGAAGAGAGAGGGATAGAGAGTTAGAAACATCAATGAGAGAGAAACATCGATTAGCTGCTTCCTGCACACACCCCATTGGGTATGTGCCTGCAACCAAAGTACATGACATTGATTGGAATCGAACCTGGGACCTTTCAATCCGCAGGCCGACGCTCTATCCACTGAGCCAAACTGGTTAGGGCAGGTGGCAAACCTTGAGCACAGTGCTAGGCACGGCGTGCTGCGTGAACTCTGCAGGGATAAAGATTCCTCTGAGGTTAGCACAACAATGGGGGTCTTAGCATCTCCAAGCAGCCTCAGCCATGCCCAGGCTCCTCCCAGTGCCGCCTGTGGAACTATTAGAAACAGAGGAGGCTCTCTCATGCAGATGTCTCTGTGTGCGGTGAGTGGTAATTTCCATAACAGACCCAGGCTCACGCAGGCGGGTCACAGATTCCTCCCAGGCCCAAGGTGCTGCAGAGGGAACACCTCCTAAATCAAGACGGGAGAATAAAGCCCAGAGTGCCTTCCTCTCCTTCGCCATGCTAATGAGCCGAACAGATTCCAATTACGAGCCCCGTGCGAGGGCCTGGCCACGATGGAGTTTGCCAGTGGTCTCGAAACTGAGATAGCAATGCATACCGGGAGGCTGTGGGGCACGTGGGCATCTCTGCGGTCCCAGCGCGTCTCCTGAGGATGGCCAGAGAGGTCGCTGGGCCCCGGCTGGGGCTTGAAGGTCTGGGAGGCGGGGGAAGGGGTGGCTGGAGAGTGAGGAGAGCGAGGCTTTGCAGAATGTGTTGCTGTCAGCCCCTTCTGTGAGAGTTAGGATTCACCGGGGTGAGTTGTAATGGAATCTAAGCCCCCGGTAGCTTAGTTTGTAAATTTGTGAATAGCTCTTGTGTCCTTGAGGTCTCAGTTTTCCCATCCTGGGAAATGGGCACAAGGGTGGTTTTTTAAGGAAGATACAGAAGGAATGTGGGAAGTGTGGGTCTTCGGGCCATTTACAGATTTACAGACTGCTTGAGCTGGAGGAGGATGCAGTTCAAACAAAGCTCCTCCTTTTACAGCTGAGAAGACCGAGGCCCTAGGAGAGGAAGGGATCTGCTTGACATCCTGGAGTGAGTTATCGAATGAGATGAGACCAAGGGCCAGGGACCCCGGTGCTAAGCCAAGCGATCCTTGTTTCCCCCTCATTGTTCATTTGCTCCCTTCCTGGCAGTCACGTTGCTATGAATCCTCAAGGCTCCTATGGCTGGTGAGCCAAGTTGGGGAGAGCATTTTGTGGTCTCCCCGTGTCCTCTGGCCATCTGGGAAGATATATCCCTGTGGCATTCATGCTTTAAATGTCATCTATGTCGATGCTTTTGTTCACTGCATGATGGATGGTGCATAGTCTCCCACATCAGCATCCCATCCGCGTGAACCCATCCCTCCCCTGGCCGTGATGAGGTTTGCTTCTCTGGTGATGAGTCTTGCAGAGTGGATTAAATGCTCTGATCGCCCTCCATCCCCAAGTGGGAGCCCGTGAGAGACAGGGTTTGAGAAGGAAGGGCATAGAAAGGCTATCGGTGACATTTCTAGGTGAGCCAGGTGGAACTGAAGTGATGCCACCATTGGTTCATGTATTCAACAGTAAATAAGCCACGATCTGTCACTCTGTGCATGTTCTCTCAGACTACCTCGCAGATGTATGGCTCTGGCTACAAGAGAGACTAATAGAAAGGAGTATGACTCAGAGAAATGCATCCGTAATTTTGGAGATGCAGTTGTATATGGTGGGTGAGGAGGGGTTCTCATCCCTGTAATCTCTCAGAGGACCATTGCAACAGCCTGGCTTGGTCTCCCAGCTTCCCACTCCACTCCCCCAGTCCATTCTCCACACAGCGGCTGTGAATCAGATCACATTTCTCTCAGGCTTACGATCCAAACTCCTTATTTGGCCTGCAGGGCCCACATGACCAGGCCTCTACCAATTTCTCTGACTTTATTTCCTCCCTGTCTCCCCCTCAGACACCCTTCTCCAGCCCCTGGCCTTCTCTCTCTCCTCTGAACAGGCCATACTTGTCTCCACCTTAGCACCTTTGTAGCTGCTGCACCCTTCTCCTGGAAGGAATTTCTGCCTAATCTCCACAAGCCTGGCTCCTTCTCATTGTTCAAGTCTCAACTCAGACCTTCAGAGCTGCCTTCCCTGACGCTCCTGGCGAAAGAAGTTCTCACCCAGACACTATCCGGCCCATCACGGTGCCTATTTTCTTCACAGAACTTACAACCAACTGTGACATTGTTCCAATTTCTGACATGTTTATGTAGTTAGTGTGTTTCCCTTCCACTAGAATGTCTACTACATGAGAGCAGGGTATTTATTTGGCTCATCACTCTATTTCCAGTGCTAAGGCCCGGCACACGATGGGATTTCCGTGACTATTGGCTGAATGGATTAATTGATCGATGGTGCACATCTTGGAAGGGAAAGATTTCTAAGTAATCCCCCGTCTCCTCTCTCAGAGAGGAAGGCATTCTTGCATCTAAGTTTCAGAGGGAAAATAAGTTGGGACCCAGAGGTTCTGCCTTTCCACTCATGTGCTCCACTGCCAATTCTAAATATGAGAAACTCCACTTACCTGGGCCTTCCCTGATGCACAAGTCCCTGGGGAAACCCACCTGGGTTAGAGGAAGAAGGTAGAAGTGGAAGGGAGGTAACTGTTGGGTGTTTTCCAATTCAATCTTCTCCTCCCACATACGTCTCTAGTGCTGTCAGAATCTAATTTGTTCTACAAAGTTGGAAGCAGTAACGTTGTGCGTAAATAGCAAAGCTTAGGAAGATTATTTTCCGCAAATATGTTTTGCCAACCCAATCTATTTCCACACTCTTGTACAGGACGGGTCGCTGTCCCGGGTGCTGAGTAAAGAGACTGGGCTGTGCGCGGTGTACCTCTGTCCGAGGTGCTGAAACAGCCCTGCCATCGCTGGGTCACCCTGAAATGATAGCTGCTGGAAATTACATGGCTGAGCTATAATTCAATTCTCATCTGGTATCTCTCGGAGCTATTTAGGAGCTGCTGCCACGGCCATCCTATTCTGCTCTAGGGAGAGGCGGGGCTTTGGGGTGATGAGCCGTTTTGGCAGCTCTGAGGAGCGCGTCCAGCCTCAGGCATTGTGAAGCCCATCGACGATGCCATGAGAAAGGACAGAGGTGCCACAGATCAGGAGTCACAGTCGGCAATCGCCATGACACCTGTCAGTCCAGCCTCAGCCTAATGGTCTGTAGTGGTGCCCTGTCTAAAGAGCCTACGCACCTCAGTTCCCTCGTTTGCAGGGCAGACAGGCATGTCCCCGACTCCATTAAGGTGCAAAGTAAAGCAAAGTTCTGAGAATATCATGGCCCCCGAGGAGTGAGTGACAGATGATTATTTAGGTTTCAGAGTGATGGAGGGACCCCTTAAAAATATATGTTAACATTTCTGAGGTATAAATTATATAAATACACAAATCTTAAATGTATAAGCTTAAATGTGTGTGTGTGTGTGTGTGTGTGTGTGTGTGTATGTCTGTGAGATCACCATCCAGATAAAAATAGATAACATTTTCAGCACCACCTCCTTGTGCCACCTCCCACCCAGGGTGACTGCTTTTCTGACATCTGTCACCATAAATGAGTTCTTCTTGTTCTTCAACCTCATATAATTGAGCCCTAACCGGTTTGGCTCAGTGAATAGAATGTCATGGACTGAAGAGTCTTATGTTTGATTCTGGTCAAGGGCATGCACCTTGATTGCAGGCACATCCCCAGTGGGATGTGTGCAGGAGGCAGCTGATTGATGTTTCTCTCTCACGATGTTTCTAGCTCTCTATCCCTCTCCCTTCCTCTCTGTAAAAAAAAAAAATTAATAAAATACTGTATATTTTTAAAAAAATAATAAATAAGATAATTGAGTATGAACTCCACTGTGTCTAACTTCTTGCATTCAACATTATGTCTTAAGATTCATCCATGTTGCTGCATATCATTAGTTTATTCTTTTTATTTGCTTTATAATACTCTTTTGTGCGAAACACCATTGTTTATTGATCCATTCTACTGTTGATAGGCATTTGGGTTGTTTCCAGTTTGAGGCTCATTTGAATAAAGCTGTGAACCTTCTTGTGCAGGCCTTTTTTAATGGGCAAAGCACTTCTTTATGCTGAGTATATGTCCAGGCTTGGAATTGCTGGTCATAATGTATATATGTTGCCAACGTGGCTGTTTTAAGATACAGTCATTTTTTTGAAAAAATAAATTAAATTCTTCTTTCTGATTTTTGCCTTTTATGCATTCTCTTGCTCAACGGAGATGTTCTGGGGAAGACTGTTTAATAATGTGGATTTAGCCCTAGCTGGTTTGGCTCAATGGATAGAGTGTCAGCCTGTGGACTGAAGGGTCCCAGGTTCGATTCCAGCCAAGGGCACATGCCTGGGTTGTAGGCTCGATCCCCAGGAGGGCCATGCAGGAGGCAGCCGATCAATGATTCTCTCTCATCATTGATGTTTCTTATCTCTCTCTTCCTCTCCCTTCCTCTCTAAAATCCATAAAATATATTTTTTAAAAACAATGTGGATTTGGGGTTTTCTGGAACACTTTATTGTTCAATATTGATTAGATGGCTATTCCCTGCTAATCTCTTCCTAGAAACCAGAGACATTCTTCCCTCGGATCTTCCCTCTCTTTGTCTATCACCACGACTGACTCCTGTAATGGGATCTGAATGCAATGGTGATCCAGAGCTTAGCATGGATAGCCTTCCCTTCTTTCTCCACACCCTAGGCTGCAACGTGTCTGAGAGAAGAATCCAGCCAAGAAGCATAGTGTTCACCCTTGTGCCATGGAGGGATCCTGGAGCTCCACACACACGGAGTATTTTTCAGATTGTCCTAAACGGCTACATTTATGAGGAGACCCAGTACCCACAGTCTGGCTGTTCTCTCTGACATTGGAATCATGAGATTTCCCATTACACCTTTAATTCTCTCTCTCTCTCTCTCTCTCTCTCTCACTTTTTCCCTCCCTCACCACTCTTCTTTTTCAACACAAGGTGTCTGTCACTCTCTTCCCTTCTTTTCTCTGGATACCTCTTTCTCCTTCTCTCTTTCTCCTTCCACTTTTACTTATCTGGCATACTTTTTGGAGAAAAGACCCCTGGATTCAGAACAGCCAAAATGGTTGGTGTAGAATAAGAGGAGGCTCCGATGTTCTCTTGAGATGAAGCGAAAGGTTCTTATAGCCCCTTTAGAGATAGTAATCCATGCGTGTCCATGTTCAAATGCCCCCTTTCTAAATAGAGAGGGTAATGCCTTGTAACTCATGAGATGAAAGCAATCAGACCTATGCCAACAAGAACCAAAGACCACCTGGCCTGTGTGGCTCAATCAATGGTTGAGTGTTGATCTATGAACCAGAAGGTCACAATTCTATTCCTGGTCAGGGCATGTGCCCAGGTTTTGGGCTTGATTCTCTAGTAGGAAATAGTCAGGAGGTAGTCAATCAATTATTCTCTCTCATCACTAATGTTTCTATCTTTCTCTCCCTCTCACCTCCTCTCTGAAATCAATAAAAAAAAATTTTTTTTTTTTTTTAAAAAGAAAGAACCAGAAACTTTCCACCTGCCCTTCTGAGATGGAGTTGGGGTATTCTGGGCTGAGCCATGGGTTAAAGGACTCAAAACTTAGGGTGTGGAGAGAGGGAGAGTAGAACACATCTCTGATGTACCTTGGCCTGGAATCCCTTGGCCTGGAGAGTTGGGGAGCAGGTAGACATGGTGAGATGAGAGAAGGTGAGGGGTTCACCTTGGGGCTCTGGGAATCTTGGAACCCTTCCCATCCCTTCAGGGAGTTCCTGCAGGACTGGGATGGAAACCTCTGCTGCCTCAGGGGATTGAACTTCCCCATCAGCCATCAGTTCCTGAAGGTCATACAGGAGGTGATCTCCAAATCCGGGCAGCAGGATTCTCCCGGGCCCGCCTCTTCCCTCCCCTAAGGCCTAAAGATGGTCGCTGTCAGCACTTTCGCTCGCAGTGCAGATCAATAGGGCCCTTGGATACGACCTCAAGTTCAATTATGGCTTCAATTATGGAATAAAGAGACTGTTATTGCACACCTATCTCCTATTAAACACGCTGTGCTGGGGGCTGGCAGAGGCTGGACCTGGGGGAAATCATTAGGACACTAATTTGAAATCAATTTAAAGTGAATTTGCTTAACGATATGAGCATTGTGAATTATCTATAAATTGCTAATTTAGTTGAATGTCACACCAGATTTCTGTTTTATAAATTGCATTTTTGGGTTGGCAAATGTCTCCCCTCTCACCGCCCTCGCTTTCTCTCTCTTTCTAAAACAAAGCTCGATAATCTCGTCTTCTGGGATCCATCCATAGCAGGAGGTCATGTGCACGCCCACGCCTGTCCCAGGAACCCTGGCGCTGCTCTGTGAAAATGCCTGATGAGTGACACGTGGCCCGGCGACCTCTGTTCCCCAGCCTGACGGCTCGAAACCCTCGGTTGCTCAACCGTCTTCGGTGTTCAGAACAATTAGGGCAGGAAAGAGACACACTTCTGTGTGTCAGGGATGATTCGGGGAGGAGGATGGTGCCGAGTCGTGCACCTGGGAGAGCTGGCCTGCCTCTGAGCTCACTCTGTCCAGCTCCGGCTCCGTGGATGTGGCCATGCCCTCTTCTCTGCGGTCACTGCCTCGTCTGGACCGGGACACAGGAGCCTGTGCTCAGGAAGCAGCTGCCGCCGGGAAGAGGGAGCCTGGCCTTTGAGTGGTCTTCCTGTTCTCCACAGCAGCTGCCAAAGCAATGAGGCTGTTGGCTCACGTGGCAGCTTCTTCGCTGTGGACCCGGCACCACCCTGACGTGGCGCTGGGTGAGCCCGTGCAGGCAGGCGGGGACGCCACACCCAACCAGCAGGAATGCATGAGACTCTCCTTGAAGTTCTGCTCCATGCCAGGCCCTGGGGCCCAGTGGAGGAGGACTGTGCCCTCAGGAATGCCCACTGGGTAGACCACCACTTGTATTTATGGAGCTTGACTGTGTCCCGCTCTGTGTTGAGTGCTTTACTGCACTGCCTTGTTGATTCCTTACCAGAATACTGAGTTGGACATGATCACTGGCCCCCCTTTCAACAGGTGGAGTCACTAAGTGTGGTTGATTGTTTGCAAAAAATGGCCATAATTATTCTCAGACTGATACCAACAAGAAGACATACCCCCACCATTTTGCAATATGACTTGGAAGCCTCTGCCTTCCAGGGGTGTGTGTGTATATATATACTAGAGGCCGGATGCACGAAATTCAGCCCCAACTGCCTCCGCCTTCCCAGTCCTGGTTTCGTCCAGAAGATCATCCTTATGGTCGTTCTGCTGTTCGGTCTAATTAGCATATCAGCTCTTTACTATACAGGACTAGAGGCCCAGTGCATGAAATTCCTGCACGTGGGGAGTGGGAGTCCCTCAGCCTGGCCTGCACCCTCTTGCAGTCTGGGAGCCCTGGGGTCCTAAGCCATCTGTCAGACAGTGAGCCCAGCTTCTGACTGAGTGGTGCTCCCCCTGTGGGAGCACGCTGACCACCAGGGGGCAGCTCCTGCATTGAGTGAGTGGTCATTCCACCATTCGGTCATGTGCATATTAGCCTTTATTATGTAGGATACGCTGTAGGTGAGGCACCCTAGAACCATAAGAAATGCAAAAAATTCACTGTTAACTCATTCTCGAATTGCCCCCTCTTAAAATCAAATTGCCTCCCCCGGTGGGGCATGTGCTGTACCTTGGGAACCACTGGGCTTGACACTTTTCCTCTCTGAGCTCCATTTCTTTCTTTTTTAAAAATATATTTTATTGATTTTTTACAGAGGGGAAGAGAGAGGGATAGAGAGCTAGAAACATCGATGAGAGAGAATCATCAATCATCTGCCTCTTGCACAACCCCCACTGGGGATGTGCCCGCAACCAAGGTACATGCTCTTGACCGGAATCGAACCTGGGACCTTTCCGTCCGCAGGCTGATGCTCTATCCACTGAGCCAAACCGGTTTTGGCTGAGCTTCATTTCTGAATACATACGTATATACCATGGGAACTGTAATCTCTTCTCCGCCTCCCTCGCTGGGTTGTCATGAGGAGGTTCTGAGCTAATAAACCTAGAAATGTTTCATCCAGTAAGCGATGTCCAAACGGGAAGGGACTGTTATTTTTAAGCCCACGGGTTCCCTTGCAGGGAGCAGGTGCTGACTGGGGAGGAGGGCCTGATTGTTTCCCGGGACTGTAGCTGTGGGCTTTGCAGAGGGTTCCACAGGCCTCGGAGGGGCCGGCTCTGGCCAGCAGCCCTGTAGCGGTGGTCGTCCCTGGAGGTGCTGGAGGGGGGCAGGGTGTTAGGGGGGCCTTAGAGGGATGGCGAGGCCTAAGGGGGAGTAACTGTTAAACCTTCCCGCTTGGTGCCTTTCTTTAAATTGTACGTGGTTGTGTTCACAGCTGTGCCTGTTCAGGGCGAGGCTCCAATCTCCTGGAACACGGTGGGGGCTGGGCCAGCGTGGAGCCAGGTGGGCTAGGAGGGTGGATTTAGCCATGCCTCCAGCGAGATTCAGCACACTGCTGCTGGATGGGGGGTGCAGGAAGGGTCTGACCCTGGGGGGCCGCTCAGACCTGCCTCCACCTGGGTCTGGAGTGTAGGGAGGAGAGGCATGCCTGGCCCCAGTGAAGGGGGCCCAGCAGTGGCAGGCCACGGCCCCAGGTGGCTGTGGGGTGCTGACGGGTGGTCGCCAGCGTGCTACTGTTGTGGGCGCCCCTGGGGGTGGTGGGGGGAAGAGATCAGGAGTCGGAGGTGTGGGCTGCAGCTACCCCTGAGGCTGGGTCTTTTCCGTGTCCAATCAGCCTTCCTGTCCCCTAGGGGATCGGGGGCTGGGGTAAGGTGTCTGTCCATCCCCCAGGGTGTGCGGGGGCTGGGGTAGGGTATCTGTCCGTCCCCCAGGGTGTGCGGGGGCTGGGGTAGGGTATCTGTCCGTCCCCCAGGGTGTGCAGGGGCTGGGGTAAGGATGTCCGTGCAGGGGGGTTGGAAGAGCTCCCCATGGCGACTTTTTCTTCCTTCTTTGCAGTCTGGGCTTCTGTCAGGCGCTCTCCTCAGACCCCCGGGAACTTGGCTCCAGCCACCGGCCCCCTGCTCCGTCAATATGCAAATTGATCGTTACTGGGACACCATAAGGGACAATTAACATATTACACATATATATTACATATAACATATATATCCTGTTTCCCACCATTTGGTCTGGACTGACCCAGACTGACTTTGACAGTAGAATGCAGGGGAGAAGCTGAGGTTCCCTAGGAGGCGTCATTTCCTAGGGCTGGCAGGACAAAACACCAAAACTCGGGGCTTAGACAGCAGACATCCATCATCTCGCAGTTCTGGGGGCCAGACACCCGAGATCAAGGCGCCAGCTGGCCCGCGGCTCCTCGGACACCCATAGGGGCGGGTCCTTCCTGCCGATCCTGGCTTGGTGCCTTGCCGACAGCCCTGGCATGCCGTGGCTCGGGGATGCCGTGCTCTGAACCTCCGTCTTCACGCAGTGCTTTCTCTGTGTGTCTTCACGCCGTCTGCCCTCTGTGCGTGTTCGTGTCCAAATGCTCCGTTTCTGTAAGGACAGCAGCCATGTTAGGTTTCTAGGGCTGCCATAATAAGGGACCACAGCATGGCCTAAACAACACAAACTCATCTTCTCAGTTCGGGAGGCTGAAGTCCAAGGTGAAGGTGCTTAAACACTGCTGTCAGCTGTGGTCAGGTGACCTGTGCCTTGCAGGGCCTGCTGGACTTGGGTCAAGGCCAGGGTCTCAGCCTCCTGGACCCTGTGGGCTCTGGGGCATGTTCTTCCCTAGGAGGATCTGCTGGCTTCACTCTTTCCCACGTCCTAACGTGTAAAGAAAGCGTATCCCCCCGTTGGGGAGAAACTGGTGAAGGAGAGCACAGTCCCTGTGTACTCACGCGCCTTGCCGCTCCGAATGTGACCCAGAGCAGGGAGAAGTCTGGTTTTGAGCAATGACAATGGCGGTGATGACGACTTAGCAGGGGTCTCCATGGCCAAGCCCTGACGTGTATCGCCTCATCTACAGGACAGCCATGCAGATGGGAATTATCGTTCTACGGAGTGGGTGAGCACACAGGTTAAGATGGAGCCAACGATCCGCCCAAAGTGGCCGTTCGTGGGAGCAGAATGAGGACGCAAACCCCGCCTTCTCTGACCGGGCATCAGCACAGCCACAAAGCCACTCCAGGCTTCCTGTTGGCCTGGGCTGCCCCTCCCAGCGTTCCCTCTGCCCTCAGCCACAGGAGGAAGGGAGGAGCAGCATCGGGCCACACCACGCTCCCCATCACTCCAAGGGCTCTAATGGGCAGGCTGGCCACCGAGAGGGCGAGGGTCCCCGGCTCTGCTCAGAGAAGGCCCAGGCGGGCCTGCAGGGAGGCTGCCGTGGCCCCCACCAGCTCCTGGCGGGCCGGGTCAGAGTTGGGGAGGAGATGCGCCCCTCCCTCCTTCCTCACGGCTCTCCTGCCTACACGGTCCTCCCACAGCCCGAGAGCTTCTTCAGGAGCCACTGAAAGCCACCTCTCTCTCCGGCTTAGAAAAGTCCTGCAGTCAAACGCGCAGTGTGCCAAGATCTGTAACGAAAGCCTTCCTCCCTCTGCTGTCTGCTCCCCACCCAGCACCGCACCCGCCCTACAGGGAACCTCTGTTTTAGTTTTCTTCTTGTTTCCGAGAGAGAAACATCAACGATGAGAGAGAATCATTGATCAGCTGCCTCCTTCAGGACCCCGCTCGCTGGGGATCGAGCCTGCAACCCCGGCCTGTGCCCTGACCGGGAATCCAATCATGTCCTCCTGGTTCCTAGGTTGACGCTCAGCCACTATGAGCCCCGCCAGCCGGGCCACCTGCCCATTTTCTAAACACAGAGACAGCATCGTGCACACACGGGTTTGCTACACGGAAACCAGCTTGGCGGTTGTCAGCACCTGGGCCCTTCGAGAGCTGCCTCCGCCCCCCTCCCAGCTGCAGGCCATCCTGTTGCGGGAACCGGCTGCTGGGAGTCGTCTCATCGGCCCCTGTGCGGAGGGAGGGTGCAGGCTCCAGACAGCCCCGGAGGCCCTGCCACGCTGGGCCACGGCTAAGTTCATCAGCGGGATACACTCTCCGCGGCAGGGCTGCCGAGTGAAAGGATCAAGCAGTGCTGTGATGGTCACGGCCAAACTCCCCTCCGCGGCTGGCGAACCAGTTTGCACTCCCACCCTTCCCCCACAGCCTTGACAACAGTCTGGTATCACACATTTCCATTTTTTTACAAATTGGATGGTCATAAAATGGCCTCATGCTAAAAAACAACAATAACAACAACAACAACAACAACAAAAAAACCCGCCAACCCTTTATTGTATCCCTCTCCCCCTCAGAGTCCAGCTTCCGTGGGCAGGCGTGGGAGTGGGCACGACCTTGCCTTCCTCCTCAGCCAGGGACTTGACCCCCGTGGGTGCAGGAAGTGGGAGAACACACGAGTGACCGCAGGCGGGTGGGACGTGCTTTATCACGGACAAAGTAGCCAAAACTAGTGGTCAGAGGCACCTTATACACCCGTCCAAATGAAAGGCCTCGTGCCCATCAGTGCAGCTCGCGCTCATTAACACAGCAGGCTACTCGGGGCGCGCCTGCGCAGTGCGTACAGTGCCGCTGCGGAGTCATCGCCTCGGCACGCGCAGGGCAAAGGGGCCTTTAACGGTAACAGGGCCGGGTCAGTGCATGCGTGTGGCGAGTGGCCCTTCAGCCTCCGGCGCACCCTGGTCAGGGCCCCCATGCTCAGGGAAAGGACAAGGTCAGCCAGGAAGGTGGATGTGGACACAACCCACTATAGCTTGGGCTGGTGTTCCAGCAAAGAGCCAGGCGAGAGAAGAGGGAGCCTTGAGAGAGAGAGTTTTACAGGTTGTTTGGGGCCGGGGGGGGGGGGGGGGAAGCGGGGACATATTTGCATAGTCCAGAAGGGACACTGGGAATGTCTGGGGAGGGGGAAAAGCCCAGCAAGGCCAGAGGACCGGGGAGGAGATGAGTCTGGAGGGGGGTGGGGCCAGGTCACAGTGAGCCTTGAATGTCACGGGGGTTGAACCTGTAACTGATGGGATGCCACGAAGCCTTCTGAGAGGGTGTGTGAGGTGGGTGGGTGTTTAGCTGGGACTCTTGATTGAAGGTGAAAGAGAGCCGTAGCTGGTCTGGCTCAGTGGATGCAGCGTTGTCCTGCGGACGGAAGGGTCCCAGGTTCAATTTCAGTCCAGAGCACATGCCCCGGTGGCTGGCTCAGTACCCAGTAGGGGGCATGCAGAAGGCAGCTGATCAATGGTTCTCTCTCATTGATGTTTCTCTCTTTCTCTCCCTCCCTCTCCTTTCCTCTCTGAAAGCAATAAAAATATTCTTTTTTAAAAACTGAAAGAGAACCTTCCTCAAAGCGGCTTGAGGAAGAAAGGAATGGGTCGGCTCGTTTATGAAAAAACGAGCTTCAGGCATGGCTAGATCCAGGGCTTAAGAGATGTCATCAGAAGATCGTCTTTCATCCTTGGTCCTGCTTTCCTCTGTGGGCCTCATTCCGAGGCAGGCTGGAAATCTCGGTCAAAAGAGAGACACCTGTCCCCATAACTGCAGCACGGCCCCAGGAGGACACTCATTGGACGCCTTGGGTCAGGTGCCCATCCCTCAACCCGTTACTAAGGCCAGGAAGATGGAGTGCACTGATTGGTCAGGACTAGGTCACATGGTTACTCACCTGGGTGGAGGGGTGGGGTATGGTAGAGTGGCCTCAGCTTCAATGGCACTCCAAAATCTGGGTTGGGGTAGAATCCTTAAAATCAAGGTGCAATGACCAGAGAGGGAATAACAGGCGTCTCCGGGGAATGGATTAAAGGTGGGGAGACTAAGAAGGACGCATTCAGGAAGAGGAGGAGGGAACTAGGCCTGGGGTGGGAGCCTGAGCGCCTCCTTGTGGCCAGGAGGCGCACTCCACCAGCTGCTGCGTCCTGGTTCTACAGCAAAGACTGCAGACCCAGTCCGTAAGGCAAATGCAGCCAGCCTTAAAGGGCAGGGCTGGGCCAAGACCAGGCCCCGGGCCGGCCTGACACCACCAGGTGGTGTGTGGGCAGTGGTGTCTAGAACCCCCACCACCCTCACCCCTCTGCTGCGCCCATTTTAAAAAATATATTTTTATTAATTTCAGAGAGGAAGGGAAGAGAGAGAGAGAGAGAGAGAGAGAGAGAGAGAGACATCAATGATGAGAGAGAATCGTTGACTGCTGGGCCCATATTTTAAGTCCGTTCGGAGCGCCGGGCGTTTCACAGGACTGCGCTGAGCCCTGAGAGCCACAGGCACCGGTGTTTAGCCGGGGAGCGGAGGGAAGGCCGCTCCGGACCCCTCTGGAGGCCCCGGAGGAACAGGAGGCTCAGCTGATCCTGGCAACTTTCCCTGCAGCGACAGTGGCGAGGCCCGTCTGAGAATCCCCAGAGGCCACTCACAAGCCCTCCTGGTCGCTCTCCGTTTACTCTGTGGGGTGGGGTGTGGCTCTGAGCCTGGGAGGCATGCATGCCAGGCTCCTGCGGCGGCCAGATGCCCTCTCCTGGCCCGTGAGCTGTCCCTTTCCCTGTCCACTGCCCCAAAGGCTCCAGCCTCATCCCCTCTAGCTTATGGGTCTGGCGTGTGCTTTCTTGGCTCAAGAAGGCCTGTGTGTGATGGGGTCCATTCCCCAGAGGCTGCAAACTTGTCCTGCTCCTTTAAATCTCAGCACAGAAGCCACTCCCCCAGAGACCCCCTCTGCCAGCCAGTCCACATGGCTTTGTGCCCTCACCCCTAGCGTTTCTCCCTCCGAGTCCTCTGGTTTGTGATTATATATTTGAGGAATCCTTTTATTCACGTTCTTTCCCCCTCCTTGACGACAAGGCCTCTGAGGTCAGGGTCTTATTCCCCCGTACCACTGCGGACGGACACAGGGCCTGGCACCAGTAGATGCTCGGTAAATAGTTGAATAAACAAATGGATGGACAGCCGCTCCAATGAGCACTCTCCTGTTCCTGGGACGTGAACGACGATGGGAATGAGAGAGCCTCAGGGGGGTGGCCCCTGGCGGTGGCCCTGGGATGGCTTACTTTTAGAATCAAATCCAGCAGCACAGCAGTGGACGGGGTCCGACCCTCGGCCCCACTTTGCAGGGGATTCAGTCAGTGTCGGTGGCTTGATGAGGGTCACCCAGGCGGGGCTGGAGCTGAGGCTCCCAACTCTAGGGCTGGGTCCCTTCCTCTCAGAGGAGCAGGCGGGGGTGTGACTGCTGTGCGGGGAGGACCCCCGCTGCCCGGCCGGCCTGCCCTGGCTGCTGCTGCCAGTCAGATCTCGCCGTGTGCTGGGAGTCTGTGCGGGGAGAGCGCACACTTAAGCCAGCGGCTTCACGTCTCTGGCTTCAGTATCCTTAGCGGTGGAATCGGATAAACCCCCTCCCTTCCAAGGAATGCCAGCAGGATCCTGAGTGCACGCGTGGGGCCTGGGACAGGGGAGGCACTCCAAGACAGCTGGCCCACGAGATCACTGAAAGGCAGAGGGAAGCAGGGGCCCAGGGAACCTTTGTCGGGGTGGCGGGGGAGGGGGGGAGCGGGAACAGGGGTCTCTTTGCCCCTCCCTCCCCCCCCCTGAATGCCCGCACATCCCAGCAGACCCGCTCGCTGCTGTGACAAGGTAACGAGCACCTCATTAACGCTCTGCAAACGCTCGTTAAGACCAGGAGCTGAGCAGCCTCAGCAAAGCAAGGCCAAGGTTCTCTTCACGGGAGGGACTGCCCCTGGGACCTGTGGTGCGACATTCACACCCAGAACGAAGGGGCCTTTATGATTAGGCCAGCAGGCAGGCGGGCATGCGCCCAGAGTTCTCTGGAGTTCCCAAAGCGTCCCCCACATCCGCACCACAGCCCTGTCGGGACCCTGTCCCTGGGAGGGAGACTTCCCTGCGGGGAGCTGGGCAGAGCCATCACCGTGCTGGGCCTGAGGGCCAGGACAGGGAGTGCTGAGGAGTGAGAATGCCAGCGCAGAGGGTGAGGCTGGCAGGCAGGCGGAGGGGCGGGGCTCTGCCAGAGGCTGCCTGGTGGTGTGCTGCTTGCCCGGCTGTCCCCTCTTGGGGCCCCGGGCTGCTCCGCTGTAAGATGGGAAGCCGGTTCCCAGGAAGGCTATGACCTGGGGGTGAGGTGACAGTGACCCCAGGCCTGGCTTCCCTCTGTCCTTGACCTGCCGACCTAACAACCCACAACGCTCTGGGCAGACAGAGGCCAAGGGGAGGGAAGAGGACACGGGCTAAGAGTTTCCTTACAAATGGGCCTTATCTGGAAGGCATGCAAGTGATATGCAAATAGCTCTGCCTCCACATTACAGCTAGGTTATTGGGAAGGTCTCTGGACAGGGACTTGGAGATGGCAGTCCTTTTTCTCAACACCTGGAATGACTTGTCCACTGGCCAGCCCCTCCTTCACCCCTCCCCTCCCACCTGGTTTCCTCCCACAAGCTTCCTGGAGTGGAAAAAGTGGGAGGAGCTGTCAGTCCCACAGCTGTGTCCCCCACCCCTACACATGAGGGGGCTGCCGGAGCCCTGGGTAGGACTCCCTGAATTCCTGATCAGCCCCTCAGGGCTGTGTGGTCTCCTCCCAGGCCAGTCCCTCCCCTTGTGTCAGGCTCTGGGCCGCATGCGGACACTTAGTCATTTCGAACTGAAGAACGTGATGGAGCCAGTGGTGCTTAAAATCCTCATGTTAATGGCGGCGGTCTGCGGTTTCATTCCACTTTAATAGGGACCATCTGCTGTGAGCAGGCAGCGGGTGCGGCCAGCTGGCCTCCCAGGGGCTGCCCCTTCCCTGGTCCCACCCCCAGAGTCAGGTCGGAGACGGCGGCTCCGTAAGGAAGGTTGTGCTGGGGCCACGAAGCCCCCGGGGAGGGCCTTACCAGGGCCCTGTAAGGCCGGGGGCAAGGGCAGGGCATGCAGAACCCCAGGCTGGCCCCTACGTCCTCTCTGGCCAGAACCAAATGGCCTGGGGAGGACCATGGGAGCACCCAGTGCTGGCCTAGTAAAGCTTAAGTCGGGGAGGAGGGACAAGGGGTATCAGAGGCCCCTGCCCTTGAAATCACTGTGCTTGCTCTTCCTGCAAAGCCCCCAAGGGAGGCATGGGGCTCAGGAACTAGCGCTGGCTCTGCCGCCGACCCAGCTACAGGTCAGCCACGTTGCCTCCCGGTGCCTCGGTTTTCCCATCTGTAGGAGGGGAGCCCGGCAATGCCCACCTCAGGGAGTGGTGAGCTCTGAGGCAGCGGGAGAGGGAGACCTCGGTGGTGACCAGGGAAGGAAGGGAGGCGGGCTGGCTTCTCCTGCTGTCAGGGGGAACCCAGTGTGGCTGCCAGCAGCCTGGCAGCCGGCTCCACTACCCAGCTCCGGCTGGCCACTGGGGTGAAGGCGGCGTGGGCCTGGCGGGCGGGAACAGAACTAGCTGGAGCCGAGCTGGGGAACAGAGTCCCTCTTGGGGTCACAGACAGGACCAGGGTCTCATCTCCGTCCGCTGGGCCGAAGCGAGCAAGTCAGGGCCCGGCGCCAGGGCTAGAGGGAGGTCCCATTGGGCAGGGGGATCTTGTAGCCGCTCCGCAGGAGCAGGAGGCAGGCGCCCAGCCCCAGCGCCCCCGCCAGCAGCACGGCGCCCAGGGCCTTGAGGAAGGAAGTCCTGGTCCGGGTGAAGGAGCCGGGCGCCATGATGCCCAGCAGGGCCGTGCTGACCGTGAGCGTGTAGAGGATGGACACGCCCGTGTTGAGCGCGACGATCTTGCCGAACTTGGCGAACGGGGCGATGATGCAGAAGAAGAGGGGCACGGTGGCGATGACCGTGGTGAGGGCGCTGGACACGATGGCCACGCCCACGTGCCGCACGGCCTCCAGCGTCCGCCACTGGCGCTGCGAGTGGGCGTCCTGGGTGCGGGGAGAGCAGAGCTGGGGGCGGGGACCGGACGTGGTGCGGCGTCCCTCCCCGCCCGGGGCCAGGGCTTGGGGGGTGGATGCTGGGTAAACGTGCACCCCTGCAAGGCCAGCCCTGCCCCGGGGAGCCCCCAATTCTGCCTCCGTAAGTGGGGTGACTATAGCGGCTACTCCACAGGGTCGGGGGTGCAGATGACATGGTTCTCCCACAGCAGCTCCATGCACAGTGGGGCGGCAGTAAGTGCTGCTATGACAACCAAGAGGCTGACGGTCTGCACAGTAGGTCCTCATAAATGGGAACCCTAACTGGCACTGATGTCCTTCTTTTGACCAAAAGCAGCTACATGTATAAATAATTTACTTGTGAATGTTTTCACAATCAGTACAGTTCCGGACAAGGATATAACAAGGAGTTTATGGCCCAGAGCTGTGTCTGGCACTGAGTCAAGGGCATGTTCTCACGAAGCCAGCAGGGCCAGCTGGCGGCCTCGGGGTCATGAACGAGGACCCAGCCCTGCTCCCCCGGCTGCAGGCCGAGACACGGACTCGGGGGCCGAGAAGCAGGAAAGGCCCCTGGATCCAACCCCTCAGGCCCACTTAGGGAGGCGGAGGGATGGACCCTCCCGGGGCCCACAGCGCTGGCTGGGGGAGCTGCCTGGGAGCTCACGCCCCCTGGGGAAAGGGCCCTGGGAGCCACAGCTTCCAGAACACACCCTGGTGGGGCTCAGGCATGAGGGTGTCCCTCCGCTGCACCGCGGGGGAAGGCGTACGGGGAGCTGCAAGGCAGGCGGGCTGCTCACCTCGGCCTGGTGGGGCGGCAGGTTCTCTCCGGCCAGCAGGTAGCCCTCGACCAGGTGGACGCAGTAGTCCACGGAGGAGCCGACGAGGATGGACAGCGAGATGGCCTCCACGGCGCCCATCTCCCAGCCGCTCCAGTACATGATGGTCACCACGAGGCAGACGATGCCTGCGGGGCGGGGACAGCAGGCAGCGGCTCAGACCTGCCCTGCCACACAGCCCCGGAGGGTGCTGGGGGGACTCGGAAGGCCCCCGGGGGATGGGGTGAAGTCTCGAGTGGAGCCCCCACCTCTGGTGGCAGGAGGGCCAGGGCCAGAGGGAGCCGGGGGATGGACCCACGTGCACTGGGGGTCTCTGGGCCCGAGGCTACGAACCACTGTCGCCCAGACAGCACCGAGAGGAGGGCGCTTTGCTGGGCGGGGTTGGTCAGGAAGCCACCTCTGGGATGTGACCGTTAAGGGCTGAGAGGAAGCTGCTGATGGGACCCCAGCCACTCACCCAGGATGCTCAGGAGCACCGGCAGCAGGAGCAACACATGGGTGGTGAACACAGCCACGGCGGCCACGCAGATGAGCAAGGAGAGGGCCAGGCCGTACAGGGCGCTCTGCACCCCTGCGAGGGGCAGAGGGCGTCCTCAGCCGGGCTGCGCGGTGGGGCGCCCACCCCCCTTCCCCACCCTCCCCCACCCTCCCCCACCCTCAGGGTTCAGAGGTCACAGGGATTCCACCCGGGGCTCAGTCCCAGCTGGCTGTGTCACTCGGGGAAAGCCACTTGACCTCTCGGAGCCCCCACTTCTTCATCTGTAAAATGGGGTAATGACAGGATTTAACCCACAGGCCTCATCTGGAGTTTGAAGAGATAGCACAGCCCGGCTGGTGTCGCTCAGTGGTTGAGCATCGACCTACGAACCAGGAGGTCACAGTTCGATTCCTGGTCGGGTTGCGGGCTCAATCCTATATGGGGCGTGCAGGAGGCAGCTGACCAATGATTCTCTCGTCATTGATGTTTTTCTCTCTCTCTCCCTTCCTCTCTGAAATCAATAAAATATATATCTATATCTAAAAGAGATAGCACAGGCCAGGAGCACAGGGCCTGGCACGGAAATGATACCAGGCCGCCATATGGCCGCTGCTCTTCCTTTCGAGGTGGCTTAAGTCAGACTCAGAGAGTGCGGCCGGATGCCCTGAGCAGAGGGACCAAACTCTGGCTGCTGATCGGTGTTCAGGCCACTGGGTCCTTCCGGTTTCTCTCCAGGGCTCTAGGCCAGGATGGAGAGGATGACAAGCATGGCTCAGAATGGCCACGGCCTGCCTGCCCTGCCCGGTCACCTCCCTGTCCGCTGCCACCACCCACCCCGCCGGGAGCCGGGGGGAAGAGGGGGGAGGTGAGAGGGGGCCGGGAGCTGCTCGCCTATGATCTCCATGAAGATCTGCTTCCAGTGCTCGCAGGTCTGGAAGCCGCGGCGCAGGGCCGAGCCCTCGGGGAAGGTGTGCAGCTGCTGCTGCAGGAAGCTCTCCCAGCGCAGGTAGTCCGAGTAGGTCTGGAAGGAGGACTTGCCCTTGTACGTGGTCTGTGGGGGACACGACCAGTGAGACGGGCGGGGGCTGTGGCCCCCTCCCCCTTCCCAGGCCGCGGCTGACTCTTCCGGGGCAGAGGCAGCCAGTCCCTGGCCACCTGCGAACAGAGCGTGTTGTCTGTGGGGAGTGAGGGGCAAGCCAATCCAGGATGATGGCCCGCCTACCGGCTTCTGGGGACACGTGTGATTCTTACAGCCGCGGCGGGTCCCTGGGCACAGTGTCGCTGCCCCGTTCCCACAGCCACCCCAGTGCCCAGCGCCCCTGTGTTCGGTGTCCCACCCTCGGCCTGCAAGCCAGTTCCACTCATCCTTCAAGGCTCTCTATGTCCTGCCTCCTCCAGGAAGCCTTCCTTGATACCCCAAGATAGGCAACCTCTGCCCTCTGGAAGAAACCTATTTGAGAGAAACCTATTATTTCTTCTTCAGTGGCCCAGTTCAGGGTCGGAGAATGGCCTGCTGCCCCCGAGCAGGAGGGGACACGAACTCTGGTCCGTGAATCATGGCTCTTGTCACTGCCCATCAACCTGCCCATCTCCTGGCTGCACCGAGTCCAGGGCGGCAGAGTGCGGCCTGTCCGGCCCACACGGCCCGGCTCTGGGAGCTGTTGTGGGGAGGGGAAGACACGGCATTCACCCTCTTTGGACCTTTCCCCTGTGTCATCTCACCAGCCAGTTCTGCTCCCTGAGAACAGAGAACAAGAATCGGCTTCCACTTGTGCCCGTGTCACTGTCATTCTCACTCCCCCACGCCCTCACGTGGTGGCCCGGCTGCTTCTCAGGGGCCCCCGGAGGACAGGGACCGGTAACCCCGTTCTCCAGACGGACTTGAGGCCGCAGGGGACGAGTTATTTGCTCAGGGACACAGAGCCCACCGGGGTCAGAGCAGGACTGGGCCCAGGTCTCAGCAGGGAGGCAGCAGGGCAGCTGGGCAAGGCCGGCAGATGTCCAGGGCACGCATGTGCATGTCTGTGCATGTGTGTGTGTGTGCATGTGTGTGCGTGCGCGTGTGTGTGCCTCCTGGGGCGGAGCCCAGGAGTGTCGGGGTGAGAGGAAGCAGTGAACTCTGGGATGGCCAGTCCCCGGGCTTCCAGCCCCTGTAGGGGGAGCCCCCACATGGCAGAGGGGAGCATCCTGCTCTTTCCCCGGCCCATTCCCCACCTGCCCCTGCAGCCCAGAGGCTGCCAAACAGCTAGACCCACACACACCACACACGTCACCACACACGGTGGGGAGGGAGGTACAGGGAGCTGCTGGCCGCCTGCATGTAGAAAGGCTGAGCTCTGCACTGGCCAGTGTTGCTCAGTGGGTAGAGCACTGGCCTGTGGACCAAAGGGTCCTGAGTTCGATCCCGGTCAAGAGCACATACCTCAGTTTCAGACTCCTCCCCGGCCTGGGACCTGGTCAGGGCTCATGCAGGAGGCAACCGATCCATGTGTTTCTCTCACATCGATGTTTCTCTCTGTCTTTCCTTCTCTCCCCCAACTCTCTCTAAAAACCAGTGGGAAAATATCCTCGGATAAGAAAGAAAGCAAGAGAGAGAGAGAGAGAGAGAGAGAGAGAGAGAGAAAGAAAGAAAGAAAGAAGGAAGGAAGGAAGGAAAGAAAGAAAGAAAGAAAGAAAGAAAGAAAGAAGGAAAGAAAGAAGGAAAGAAAGAAAGAAAGAAAGAAAGAAAGAAAGAAAGAAAGAAAGAAAGAAAGAAAGAAAGAAAGAAAGACCGAGCCCTGCGGCTGTGGTTCGGCCTCCACCTGAGCTCACCCCCTGGTGACCTGGACGAGCAGCGTCACCCCCTGGGCCTGTTTCCCCTTCTGGAGAGCAACCGCTCTGCTCTGGGGCAGGGCCAGGGGCCAGAGGGGACGCTTGGAGGCCACGGGGCTCACCGACTCGAAGGCCATGGAGATCCACTGCACGCGCCCCTCCTTGACGCCCACGGCGCCGTGCGACAGCTGCCCCGGCAGCAGGTTGGGCTCGGGCAGCTCCTTGCACTCGGGGTGCAGCATCTGCAGGAAGGCGGAGATGCTGTAGCCTGCGGGGAGGAGGGGGAGGGAGGCGGTTACCTGGGAGGGCGCCCCACCCAGGCCGCCCTGCCACCGTGCACTCGTGCTCACCTGTGCGTGTGCATGTGTGTGTGCGTGCGGGAAGGGCACCTGCCCTCCCTCTAACCTCCAGGTTTTAAGTGTGTGTGGCCATTGGCAACGTCATGGGGAACCCACAACACCCCCCTACCCCCAGGGTGGAGGATGACGACTTGTGCCCTCTCAGGGAGGCCTGGGGGCACCTGTGCCAGCCCGTGCCCCTACTTTTGGGAAAGCTACTCCTGCAGTGTGCCCCCACACACCACACACGGCACCACACACCGCACCTCTGGGCCAATGCACGTTCACACGTGACCCCGTTCTCTTCCGGGAGACACACAAATGTTCGCACCTCTCCCCTGCGACCCCAGGGCGGACACGCAAGCACACATGCATGCCTGCCGATGCCCTGGTCCCCCAGCCCCTCCTCCCTCCGAGAGCCTGGCTCCCCACACACCTGAGGGCAGGCACTGGGCCCCGCCCGGCTTCACCAGCTCCAGGTTCCCCGCGATGGCCTTGCAGAGGCGACACAGGTGCCCAATTTCTTTGAAGAGGTCAAAGCCGCTGTCATAGACGACGCTGCCCTTTCCCAAGGAGACACAAGCGGCGCAGGCCGCTCAGTGAGCCGGGAACACCGTCATGGCGGATCGTGGGTCCCCAGTACTGAGGGTCCAGCAAGCTGGAGCCCTCTGTGGGTCACCCGTGGTCCCCACCCAAGCCCATCCCTTACTGCCCATGGCCCTTAGCCTCACCTCCTGGCTGCCACTCACAGCGCTCTCCCCGGGCTCCCTGCTTTCTCCTCCCCCTACCCACAGCCAAAGCCCTCACGTCCTCCCTCGCAGGCGGCCTGTTCTCCCAGCCTCCTCTGAGCACCGCGGCTCCCGGCACCCCTGCTCCCTAAGTGCCTCCTGTCTGAGCTGGACTCTCACGTGCACTGACTGCTCCAGGCAGCAGCCCGATCGTGCTGCGTCCAGTCCTTCCTACCACGTGCCCGTGCCCACTGCGGGCCAGGAGCACACCTCCCCACAGCCCCACCGGCTTCCTCCCTTCAAATGCCCGAGAGCCCAGCACGGAACACAGATGCGGACGAGGGGAGAGGGGCCCCACAGGGCGGGGCCCCCTGCAGCCGGAGGGCAGGCAGTTTGCACGTGTGTTATCCCCATCTCCATCTCCATCCCCGATGGTGAGGGACAGCCAACTCAGACCCCAGTGTACTCAGATTCCTGGGTGATTCTGAGACCTCAACTCTGCTCAGTCCTCAAAGGAAATGACAGGAGGGCTGTGGGGGTCCTGTCCGCCTGGAGAGGGCGTGTGGAGGGCTGGGGGTGGGGGGGAGGTGGCCTCAGGGCTGGCCTCCGGGCTGCTACTCGTTGGCAAGCTGCTTAGTCGGGCCCTTCCCTTGGGCGTCTGGTCCACGTACCGGGTCTCCGATGACGTGGTTGTCCACCTGTCGAGTGCGGTTGATGCCAAGGATGCCGAAGACCACGAAGACCATGGCCCCCGTGTCCACCAGCGGCCGCACCGCCGGCTTCCCGCAGCCCGTGTTCACGCAGGGGTTGAAGCCGAAGGTGGCGGAGAGGCGGGCCCTGGGCCCTGCGGGGAGGCACAGTTGAAGCGGAGGTGGGCCCGGCCCCCCAGGTCCCTGAGGTCTCCCCACAAGTACCTTTCTCACTGGGCACATAGAAGAAGCCTTTGGTGGGCCCGTCAGGGCTGGAGCTGAGCAGGCAGCCAGGAGGAGTCGCGCACACGCGCCCGTGGAAAGGCGGCCGGTGGTACTGGGCGAAGTACAGCTTCCTGTGGAGGCAAGGAGGCCAGACTGAGGCCAGGGAGGCCGGACTAAGGCCAGGGAGGCTGGGACTGAGGCCAGGGAGGCTGGGACCGAGGCCAGGGAGGCCAGACTGAGGCCAGGGAGGCTGGGACTGAGGCCAGGGAGGCTGGGACTGAGGCCAGGGAGGCCGGACTGAGGCCAGGGAGGCCGGACTGAGGCCAGGGAGGCTGGGACCGAGGCCAGGGAGGCCAGACTGAGGCCAGGGAGGCTGGGACCGAGGCCAGGGAGGCCAGACTGAGGCCAGGGAGGCTGGGACTGAGGCCAGGGAGGCCAGACTGAGGCCAGGGAGGCTGGGACTGAGGCCAGGGAGGCTGGGACTGAGGCCAGGGAGGGCGGTACTGAGGCCAGGGAGGCCGGGACTGAGGCCAGGGAGGGCGGTACTGAGGCCAGGGAGGCTGGGACTGAGGCCAGGGAGGCCAGACTGAGGCCAGGGAGGCCAGACTGAGGCCAGGGAGGCTGGGACTGAGGCCAGGGAGGCCAGACTGAGGCCAGGGAGGCTGGGACTGAGGCCAGGGAGGGCAGTACTGAGGCCAGGGAGGACAGACTGAGACCAGGGAGGGCGGTACTGAGGCCAGGGAGGGCAGTACTGAGGCCAGGGAGGCCAGACTAAGGCCAGGGAGGATGGGACTGAGGCCAGGGAGGGCAGTACTGAGGCCAGGGAGGCCAGACTAAGGCCAGGGAGGATGGGACTGAGGCCAGGGAGGCCGGGACTGAGGCCATAGAGGCTGGGAGGACGCGAGGAGGCGAGGCAAGTGTGGCCATGTGCAGGCTGGAAGAATGCAGGGGATGGATGGGGGCTCCCCCAGCACAGGGATTTGGTCTCCAGTTGGGGATTAGGAGTTGGGGATTGGAGGCCAGTTCTAGTCCAGCCCCGGCCACTGTATGGGCCTGCTCAAGGCCCTTCCCCCACATGCGTGTCTCCCCACCTGTGGCCTGAGGGGTGGAGGGACCAGTTTCCAAACTGCCCTCTAGGGGGTGCAAGAGTTCACAGAGGGGTCCAGGGCCAGCCTTGCGGGTCCCTGCTCAGAAGCTCCCTGAACCTCCTCACCTCAACCGAAACAGTAAGGGGACTCAAGATTCTATCATGAAGAAAGGGTTCTATGGTCAGCTTGCTGGCCACTGGACCTGATGTAGCTCACGGTTCTTTCTAGAACGTTCTAAGCTCTGCCCTAGTTCCTGGCTGCTGTGTACATGCAGAGTGAGCCCAGCCCTGGGCTCGGGGAGGGTGGGCAGAGGGACCCCCATCTCTGAGCCTAGGTGCCTGGAGGAAGGGCCAGCAAGCCCACCTGGCCATCCCCTGCCTCCCGCCTCACCCCTGTCCCAGGAGGGTCTGGGCCTTGTGTGTCCCGGGCCAGGCCGCCAGAGACCACAGCCCGGGTGTCCCCGTGCAGGCCCGCACCGCTCTCTAGACCAGGGCAGCCTGGCTCCGCTGTCAGAACTCATGTCATAATTTGTAATGCCATCGAGGTTCACTTGTTAGCGGCTGCCTCCCGCTAGTGAGCCTGAGGGCAGCGGGCAGCTGTCGTGTTCACCACTGCACCCCTGTACCCCAGCACCTGCACACCGCCAGCCCGGGGGTGCGCAGCCTTTGCTAAATGAATGGACGGAGAACAGCAGACCCTCTGCTGCTACAGCTCAATGACAAGTGCATGCGGGGCCCTGGCCCAGAACTCGGGAGGGAACCTGGGAAGACACCCCCAGCTGCCTCGGGATGCCCCCAGCTGGCTCCAGGCACCCCCAGCTGCCCCCGGCTCCCTCAGGATACCCAAGGCGCAGAATGCAGTGGAGCATTGGGGCACTTAGATCAAGCAGGCACAGGCAGGGTCTGAGCGTACAGCAGGGAAACACCTGCCACCTTGCGGCCTGGGGAGGGACATTAACTATTTCCTGAATTCGTTCTGTACTGAGAGTGCTGACGTGCCCGGGAGAGGAAGTGCAGAGTGGATCCACTCAGCAGCCAGCTATCAGTGTTTGTGGAGCACCCGCTACGTGCTGGGGGCACAGCCTGGACCAACAGCACCCACTGCCGGTGCGCCGGGCTCCTGAGGGGAGGCAGGCGACGCGCCAGCACATCAGTAAGATCCCGGGTGGTGATGGGGCCAGAGATCAATCGGGGAGAGACCAGTGTGGCTATTTAACTGGGGGAGGAGCTGTGATCTGGGACAGTCGCTCCCAGGGGGGCATTTGGCTGAGGCCTGATCTTCAGAAGAAGTTGGCCCATCAAGGGCTGGGGGGGGCTGGGGGGGAAGGCAGATGGGAGCAGGCCATGCTGCCATCTCTGCTGGTGTCCCCACGCCCCTGTCCTGGGCAGAGACATATCTGAGCAGGCGTGTGGAAAGGGACATGGGTTTCTTAAAGGCACCTGCTGGCTGAGAGGATCGGGGGTGACGGGTGGGGGAGCGGGGGGAGGAAGGGGGCCGGGCCCGTGGAAGCAGCCTCTCTGCCAGGCTCACCGGCTGTGCTGCTGCTCCTTGGAGGCCACGTAGAAGCTGAAGTCGAACTTCCAGCCCCGCTTGGCGTCGCAGGCCAAGGTCGTCACCATCCACCTGCGGGAGGGGCTCGCCGCCTGGAGCTGCCCTACTGTAGACATACAAGCGGTCAGCTTCCTGGTGAAGTTACCAAAAGGCGCTCTATACACCTAAGCAGTGGATCGACAGAGACAAGACACGTGACTCCCTCCGGGAGGCCGCCTCGCCCGCGCCCAGCCTCACGCTCCGGCCCCTCCCGCCTCACCCCGTCCCGCCCCGCCCCGGCCCCCAGAGTGGACGAGAGCGCCTTGGGCGGAAGAAGCACAGGAGGCCTGGGTTCGAGTTGGAAGGCTGGGAAAATCCTCCCTGCCCTCTCTGGGCCTCAGTCTTTCCTTTAGCTGGGCATCTATTCATGCCAGGCCCTGAGCATACAGTGAGCAAGATGGGCGTGGTCCCTGCCCTCACCGCCTGCCCATCACCAGAGCTGTAGATTCTCTTAAGGAAGTAAACAATCGTGACGATAAGACGGGATAGAGGGGCAGGGGAAGAGGAGGGCAGACCAAAAAGGATGGCCGCACAGGGCTCCATGGGCAGCTGATGCTTCTGTGGAGCGCCGAGTGAGGCGTCAGCGGATTAGGCTGGAAGGAGGGCTTTCTAGCTCCCTAGCGGGAACAGCAATGCAAAGGCTCAGAGTCAGGAAATGCCTCTGACACCTCGTCTTTCAAATGGACAAGTGTGCTGCCGCGTGCTAAGTGGCCCTTTGGAGGGTGTGACAGTTGAAGAAATACAAATGATTCCTCGAAGGGAAGGCTGGAGACCTGGGCTGGCCTTGGGGGCTCCGGAGCAGCTGCCCAGAACCATCTAACTGGTAGCTCCATTCACTGAGCACTTTACTAGGCTCCAGATGGCTCGCACTGCACAGGCCTTACCTCACCCACCTCCAGCAACCCTGGCTGCTACTTTTCATATCCCCATTTCGCAGATGAGAAAACTGAGGCTCAGAGAGACTAAGTCATCAGCCCCAAAGACACACAGAGTATATATATACATGGCAGAGCCATGACTCGAACCCAGGACTGGCTGACTCGGCAGCCCATGCTCTCGCCACTCTGTGGGTCCCTGCCACAGTCCTGGCTGCTGGCGGGAGAGACTCCTCATCTGCCTGCAGTAGCTCCCGCCTCACAGACCCCCTCCCCCTCCCTGCGTGGCCAGTGCCCATCGGTGTGGCACTGAGGGCCCCTCCCCGGGTAGAGTGGTGGCTCGCTTCCCGGCGGCCCGGGCTTACCTGGAAGGAGGGCACCTCCCCGTCCCCGGGGGACACGACCTGCCAGGGGGCAGGCAGGCTGGCGTTGAGGGAGAACCTGTAGACAGCCGGGCGGCCTTGACTCTTCACCTTGGACACGTACACGGTGCCCGGGGCGTCTGGGGGGGACAAAGGAGGGCGGAGGGGGTGGGGTCACCGGGACTGGCTCCCCCTGACCCTGGAGCAGTCCTCCCTCTGCTGCCTGAGGAACGCAGGCTTGACCTTGGTGGTGGCACCAGGATGAGGTGGCTGCATGGACGGCGGGGATGAGGTGGCATGGGCGGAGGGACTGGCAGCGAGGGGACGTTGGTGGTGGGGATGTGTGGGCATGGACTAGGGGAGTGAGTGACCAGTGATAGGAGCAGCGTGAACGGGGAGCTGGGGCTGGCGAGGACAATGGTGGGCACCGATGGGGTGACCACGGTCATACAGAACTGCCCTGTGGGGCACTTAATTCCGTCACATGTCCTAGCACCCCGGCTCTGATGGAGGCCCCAGCGTTGGGACACCCTGCCCTCTCCCACTCGGGATGGGTCTGGTGCACAGGGCGGGTTCATGGGGCACCTCAGGCTGGGCTGGACGGTGGCAGGAGTGGAGCCCACAGTCTGGCGGGGGGCAGCTGGTGGCACAGTGGCGGAGGGCCCGGTTCACCCTGAGTCCACCGGCCACCCAACCCCTCCACAGCGACCTCTTGTCCCACAGCCTTCTCTCCTCACAGGGCTCCCACGCCCTCCCACCGGCAGGTCTCTGGCACCCCCACCCCGGCAGACCCCACGCCCACTGACCCTGCGGGGTGACCTCCGGCCGGCCGGCCCACAGGACCCCGGAGCCCCGCTTCCTCTTCTCCAGGGACGTGCGGATGTTGTTCTGCAGGCTGTGCGGCTTCTCCTGGAACAGACCTGCCCCGCCAGAGCTGGGTCAGCAGCAGGGCCACCCTGCTGGGCCCGGCGGGCGCGGGGGGCGGGCAGAGGCGGGGATCGGTGACAACCCCACGGATGTGGAGCCCAGGGCCCTCAGCTCGGGGAGAGGGAGTGTCAGGGGTCTGAGAGAAATTAAGTGGAACTAAAAAAATAAGAAGACATCAAATACTGAATGTACAGGAATCTTAAGGCAAGAGAAAGGACCCGCCAGCCAGAGCTACTGGAAGCTTCCCCCTCCTCCTCGCCGGCCTCACTCCCTTCCGGTCAGAGGGGTGACACGGGACCCCCAGAGGGGGCTGAGGAGCAGGTGGGATGCTGCTTCTCATACTCCTGGCCCGGGATAGATGCTCTGAGAGCACACACCAGGAGCAGCTAGAAATGGAACGCTCCCGGCTCGCAGGCATTGTACATGGGTTTATTTACTTATTTTTGTATTTAGAAAAATATTTTTTATTGACTTTTTACAGAGAGGAAGAGAGATAGAGAGTTAGAAACATCAATGAGAGAAACATCGATCAGCTGCCTCCTGCACACACCCTACTGGGGATGTGCCTGAAACCAAGGTACATGCCCTTGACCGGAATCGAACCTGGGACCCTTCAGTCTGCAGGCCGACGCTCTATCCCCTGAGCCAAACCAGTTTTGGGTTTTGTTTTTTTAATGAGAGAAACGTCACATCTCCAAAAATGTAATCCTCACAATGCTCCTAGGACAGTGGTCGGCAAACTCTTAGTCCACAGAGCCAAATATCAACAGTATAACGGTGGAAATTCCTTTGGAGAGCCACATTTTTTAAACTTAAACTTCTTCTAACTAACACCACTTCTTCAACATAGACTTGCCCAGGCCGTGGTATTTTGTGGAAGAGCCACACTCAAGGGGCCAAAGAGCCGCATGAGGCTGGTGAGCCGCAGTTTGCCGACCACAGTCCTAGGAGGTTGCTGTTGTTAACCCCACTGGGTGGAAGAAAGCAGAGGGTCAGAGAGGTTGCGGGGCCTGCAGAGGAGCTGAGAGGCTGAGGGCCTCAGTAAGGTGCGGGCTTGCCTGCCCCGAAAGCCAAAGCTCCTTTTGCTACGATCAGGAGGGGTCCCTTTAAGGGCAGTCCGGAGAGCTACGAGGCAGAAGAGGCTGGGGGCTGGGCTCTGACTGGGGGCCTGGTCCTTCTCCAGATGCTCCCGGGAACGTCGGGGTCACCCTGGGGTTTGTCCCTCTGTGACGGGAGTGGCCGCGGCTCGTGGCCTCCTGGCCCTGAGGGGCCACAGGGGCCCTTGGAGCAGCGGTGATCATGGAGCTGAATGTGCGTGCCAGCGGCAGGAGAGGGCCGGGGCTGTGGCCGGGGCTGGCTCCAATCCAGGAGGGGCTCTTTGGGCACCTCTCTGAGCCGCAGTCAATTACATGCCTTTGGCTGATGCCATTACCGAGGGGAGGCCCAGTGAACCCGAACACGCCCTCATTAGATGAAGGCAATTACAGCCGCCGGCCCTCTCCTCCCAGGAGCCAGCCCGGTCGCCCAAGCATCTTCTCATCTGCTTTCCAACGGCCCAGGCAGAGCCGGGTGACCTTGGGCCGGCTTCCCCTGCCCTGACCCTGACGTCAGGTCTCCCTCTGGGAAATGAGTGCCCAGCCCGGGCACCTCTGAGGCGAGGAGACATGTGTGTCTCACCACCTTGCTCATCCTGGACATGCACCGTCACCAAGTCCTATGGCTTTCACTCCCTCAGAGTCTCCCGACTTCACGGCCACCGTCAGCATGCTCTCCCTGCCAGCCTGGCTAACTCCTCCCCATTCTTCCAGGCTCAGCTTAGACGCTGCCTCTTCCAGGAAGCCTTCCATGATGCTGAGCTCCACAGTCGCCCTGCTCTTCCTCCATCACAGCTCAGGTCTACTGTGACCAAGGCTGGCCGCTAGCAGTGGGACGAGCTCCCTGAGCTTAGGAAGCCGGTGCCACCTAGCGCGGCCTCCCCAGCGCCAGGCAGCCGACACCCAGTACGCATTGGTTTGATGAAACATGGAAACACATCGTTCAGGCTAGCACTCTTTGAGACCCCTCCGGGGCCCCCAGAGGGAAGCCCTCACCTGAGCAGGTGATACAGGAGATGCCCTCGGCGCTCAGGTTGTACTTGAGGTCCAGCAGCACCTGGATGTTGGTGTCGGGCCGGAAGAGCAGGGGGGCCCGGCTGGCAGGGCGGAGCCGGCTGGCGAACACCAGGGACAGGATGAGGATGGAGACAAAGAGGCCTGCGAGGGAAGGACGCCTCACTAGGCAAGGCCGAGGCTGGGGCCGGGGCTCCAGCGAGGCCTCCAGAGCCTCGGCAAAGAGCTGCTCCCTTCATGCGGGGGGAGCAGGGGGCAGGATCTCCCACGGAGTGGGCAGACCCCAGCGTGCCAGCCTGTGGGTGGAGCTTGCTGGGATCAGCCCTCCAGGGGTGGGGGCTGCTTGTTATGCGTCCCTTGGGAATCAGAGAGAAGCTACAAGCTCACACCTCAGGACAAGCAGTCACCCCCTTAGAGCGTTTAGTTGACAAAGAGCTGGCTCATCCAGTGTTGGCACACCACCCTAAATACTGTCCTGGTAATGAGGATAATAATAATGGCACCTGTGCCATGCACTGGGCTTTACATGCACCGTGCCAGTCCTTCCACGGGCCTGAGGAGACAGACCCTGTCATCATCTACAGTCACGGGCCCGGGACCTGAGGCGCGGACTGGTGGACACAGACGAGGTTGCACAGCCAGCACTGGTAGGTACAATGAGCAGTCCAACTCAACCAAGTCGGTCCAGCCCCAGAGCCCACGCAGCAAGTGCTCTGCTGTACCGCCCAACACTGACCGGCGCATAGTAGGTGCTCAGTAAACAAACGCTGTTGAGCACCAGCTCATTGGACACAGGAAGGAGGTGAGGCTCAGGGCCAGGGTGGATGCCAACCCAGGTCTCTGACGTCTCGCTCACTTGCGGGATGGGGTGGGATCCCAATGCCTACGTGTCCTTTGGGGCATGTGCTCCCCACACGCTGACACTGGGGAGGAGCACTAAGATAGAGGAGAAGGAGGGTGCGAGTCCACTTACCCACAATCACCCAGCGGCTCTTGACGGCTGACCACAGGACCCAGTGGTGCAGCAGCTCCTGCAGCTGAGCGATGAGCTGCCCGCGGCTGCCCCTGTCGGGGGCAGGCTGCAGGCCCGTGGGGGGCACAGACACCAAAGACACGTCCCCCAGCTCCAGAGACACTGCCAGGCAGAGGGGTGGCCTGTGAGAGGCCTGGCCCAGACCGGCACCGAAGCCCGCCTGTCTCCACCCGCTCCGGGAAGCCCCAGTGCTCGATGGGAGCCCCCAGACCGCTGGTCCAGCCCCCTGTCTCAGGGCCAGCCCTTCCTCAAGCCATCTTGTCCAGAGCCACTCCCCTGGCGGAGGCAGCCCCAGGTCTGGCCGGGCCAGGCCCCCCTTACCTGGCTCCTCCTCCACGTTCAGCAAGGGGATGTCATCGTCCAGGTAGGGCAGGGGGCCGTGGGCGGGGCCGCCCCCCGCCCGCTCCGCAGTGGCAAACACGTCCCCGGGGAAGTGCAGGGAGCTCTTGCGGCCGCATTTCTGGTGGCAGCTATGGAGAGAGTGGGGAGAGGGGTGAGCCCCGACGGTCTGGGTGTCCGGGAGGCTGGGACAGGGGCCCGGTGACCACAGGAACCAGGTCTCACACCGCCGCTGACATCTCACCCGGCACGTTCACCACGGACTCCAGAAACCTGCCAGACTGCCTTCCATCAGCCAGCGATTCCTCTGAGGGACACACAGTGACAGCAGCCACTACCCAGGGAGAGTGGATGGCAACATGCAGGCCCCACCCTTCAGGGTGACCGAAGCAAGGGTCATGCTGTGCTGGCCATGCCCCGGGGCCTGGACCCCGGAAGGAGAAGGAAGTGGGGAGGGCTGAGCGTGTGGCCAGGGCCTTAGAGAGAATGTGGGGAGGACGAAGCTCACCCTAATGTGCCCGGCAAACAAAGACTGCTCCGTGCCAGGCAGCGGCTGTAAGCCCAGGTGAATCCTCTCACTGAATCCTCACCGCAATCTCACCCAGGATTTACACCCGTTTTACCCAAACAAACAAGCAACCTGAGACACGGAGCGGCTGAGTATTACGCCTGAGGTCCCAGCTGCAGAGCAGAGAGGCTGCGGCTGGAGCCCAGGGCTGGGAAGACTGCCCGCTGTGTCCACTGTGTCCCTGGCCCCAACCCGGGGGTTAGGGGTGAAGATGGAGATGGGAGGGCATATTTGGTATCTCTGTAGAGATTAGAAAAACGCATCCTTCCCAGGACATTTTCCTCTGTCCTAAAACTGTCATAGAAAGAGTCAAATGATGCCCTGACCGGTGTGGCTCAGTGGATAGAGTGTCGGCCTGCAGACTCAAGGGTCCCGGGTTCCATTCTGGTCAAGGGCATGTACCTTGGTTGCGGGCACATCCCTGGTGGGAAAGTGCAGGAGGCAGCTGATGAATGTTTCTCTCTCATTGATGTTTCTAGCTCTCCCTCTCCCTTCCTCTCTGTGAAAAATAAATAAAATATTTTTTTTTTGAAAAGAAAAGAAAATAGTCAAATGAGGCCCAGCTGCTGTGGCTTAGTGGTTAAACATGAACCCGTGAACCAAGAGGTTACTGGTTCAATTCCCAGTCAGGGCACATTCCCAGGTTGTGGGCTCGATCCCCAGTAGGGGGCGTGAAGGAGGCAGTGGATCGATGTTTCTCTCTCATCAGACATTTCTATCTATTTATCCTTTTCCATTCCATTCCCCTCTCTCTAAAATCAATAAAAACATTAAAATAAATAAAGCAATAGTCTAATGAGAATGCCCATAGGGCACAGCAGTACCTCAGCTGGAGTGGCATGGGGCAGTGCCCAGCCCGCACCACCACCCATGAGCTGTAGTCTGAACCCCGTGCTGGGCTTCCAACCCTCCCCTACCACCCCTGGCCCACACGGTCAGGTGGACGTGGCCCAGACCCCTCACGTTCCTGCCTTTGTGTGCCCTGCTCGAGGTCAGAGACCCTCCCTCATTCCTCAGTACCGATGCGTAGGCAGACACAGGGCCAGACTCCATCCCCTTTCTCTTCTCCCTCCCTCCTTCCTTCCCTCTTTCCCGCCTTCCCCGGCCACCCTGCCCACTAGATCCTGAGCCCTCACTTCCCGCAGCAACTCTGGCCTCACCTGTTCGACGTTGCACACGGCTCATGTGTCTACATATTGTTTCTCCACCAGGACCAGAGCCTTGAGGGCGTTTAACATGGTGACTAAGAGCCCGGATCCAGGGTCAGATTTATTTGGGTTTATTCGGCTCTGCTGCCTATTGAGTCGGTGAGCTGGAGAAACTTACTTAACTTCCCCAAGCCCTTGTTTCCTCATCTGTAAAATGGGCAGAATGAGGGCAACCAGCTCCCTGGGTCCTGGAGAATGGTGGGGGTATCAATATGATCAGTGCCAACGCGCTCTGCCCACCTGGCACACAGCAGGTGGTCACAAGGAGGAACCACCCAACAGGGCTCTCTTCTCCTTCCTTGTCCCCATAGGAACTGGGCATACAAAAGTGCTCAAAAACGAATCCAAAGGGACAGTTCAGGATATTCAGGGAGAGGACAGGCCCCCCACCCCACCTGCCCGGCTCACCTGGTCTGGCAGGCGCCCTCCAGTGGTGCCATGTAAAGACTCCAGATGCCCAGGGCAGCAGGCATGGTGAAGAGCACGGCCAGCCAGCAGCAGGACACGATGAGGGACATGAACAGGCCAAAGTCATGGACGGCCGGGATCTGGCGATGGAGAGAAGAGATGAGGAGGTAGAAGGATGCGGGGCTGGTCAGGCCTGGAGCCCAGGAGCCTGCAGACTCTACAGCCAAAGGCACTCAGGACCCCAGACCACGCCCTAAGGCAGGACAAGGAGGCCTCGGCTGCTGGGACGGCAGCCACTGGCCCAGGAGGGCATCGGAAGGCAAGGACTGGTGCCAGGGGACACAGCAGGGGAGGGAGAGAAGGCTCTTGTCTGTACTGCAGCCCGCTGCCTAGAACAGTGCCTGGCATAGAGCAAGGGCTCCATGACCATCATCACATGAATGGCTGGGAGCCAGACACACCTCGTTAGACCAGCCCCCGTGTAAGTGAGGGGGAAGGGAGAGGATGCCGCCACGTGACAGGACTAGGGAGCGCGGGCCTCGGAGCAAGGGATGTGCTCCAGAATGGTTACCGGGACCGGCACAGAAGAAAACCCGAGTCAACGAGCAGACAAGCCTTCACTGCTTGCGAAACACTTTCACAGTCATCTCATTCCCCGCCTAACCCACACAGGAGGAAATTAAGGCTCAGAGAGGTTAACAACCTGCCTAAGGTCACACAGCCAGTAAAGGGCAGAGGTGGGCTTTGGACTCAGCTCTGCCTGTTTCCCGGATGTGGTTCCCTAGGAGGGCCTGGATTATCCCAAAGATCTAGTGGTTTCTAAATGGGACACTCAGCCCAGGGGACGAAACCCCTCTGAGACTCGAGCAGGCTCCCTGCCGTGCAGGTTCTATCTGCACCAACAGTCTGGCCAAACTCAGAGCCTTCAACTGAGCCCAACTCAGAGCCCAGAGGAGCATGGGACCAGCCAAAGGACACCAGGGTGAGTGATGACAACGCAGTGTCAAGCCCGTGGGCGGGAAGAGCTCAGTGGCCAGGCTCACCAGTTACCAGCCATGTGACCTTGGAGAAGTCACGTGACCTCTCTGGGCCTCCGTTTATCAATTAGGAAAACAGGGATGTAATGACACCTTTGCCATAAGTATATCACGAGGACTCAATGCAAAAAAGCTTTGGAAACTGCCAAATGCGTTTCAGGGCAGATGCTGGGTTACTATCAATGAGCATCACTAATAGATTTTATCTGGATTATTACAACCTTCTCATTTGTTAAGTTCTGTTCATCGTGACAAGTAACAAAAATGGATTCTGCAGACATGGCGAGAGCCTGAGAAAAAGGCTGTGTGGCCACAAGAGGAGGGGCAGAGCAAAGAGCAGAGAATGGGGCTGGGGAGGTATGGGAGATGGGGTGGCGGGGGCAGGGGCAGAGGGCGGACCCCACCTGGGAGAAGACGTTGGCTGCGTAGGCGGCGGCTGTGGTCAGGGAGGTGAAGAAGGTGGCCTTGCCCGCCGTCTGGATGGTGTGGATCATCCGAAGCTGCGGGTCCTCCAGGTGGGTGGCCTGGCGGTAGGTGTTGATGAACACAAAGACGTCGTCCACCCCTGGGGGAGGGAGCCCGGGCCAGTGGGCAGGCTCAGGGTCACTGCCGTCTCCAGGACCAGACCCCGGTGGGGTCAGGCTCCAGGGAAATCCTGCTTCTCAGGTTGGAGTTTGGAAAGACCCATCTGACCCTTGGGTCCACCCAGCAAGAGTCCGAGCCCCATGCTCCATGCTCTTTGGCCACACCCCATCCGCACAACTAGGCTCCTTCTTCCAAATCTTTGCCTCCTTCCCATCTTTCCCAGACTTCCCCTGCCATTCTTAACCAGCATACTCGCCCGCTCCTTCCACCCTTGGGAGTTCCACCACCATATGCCAGGGCTCTGGTTGTCACCCATATTCTATCACCTCCCACACTCCGAGGCTTTGAGGTCTGAGACGGACTTTCTGGAGACTCCACAGAAGCCACGCTTTGCAGCCAGGGATAAGGCCCTTTCTGGGGCAGCATTCTCTAGTGGGAAGCCCATCGCTGTGGCAACGGAGGCAACTCACCAATGCCCACTATCACGAAGGCAGCCACACCGTTGAGGATGCCCAAGTACTGAACACCGAAGACCACGTGGTACAGGAAGAGTGCCACCAGACAGCTGAGGCCAATGCTGGCGATCCCGAAGAAGGACAGGAACACTGGGTGGGGCAGGGGGACAGGGAATAAGGGAATACAGTGGGGGGGACCCCATGGAACACACAACCTCTTTAGTGTCCCTGACCGTGGCTGGTCCTGCCTCACACCTGTCCCCCCCCCCACCATGGAGTACTCTCACACCCCCTCCATGCCCAGCAGAGTTCTCCACACCCAGAGAAGGGGCTAAACCAGAGACCTGAGTGGCAGAGGAAGCCATCTCTGAGTAAGGCACTTTGCTCAAGGGCCCTCATCTCTGCAGAACTTATCTCAAGGGCCAGCAGGAAATTGCAAACATGACATATTTGTTTTGTTCCTGCCATCCCAGTAGGCAAAGGCCCCGTAGGGATAGGCAGTATGATGTTTATCTCTGGATATCTGAAACCTTAGTTTCCCAAACTTTTGACATATGTGTACCCCTTCTATAATTTTCGTAACGTTGAGTACCCCTTGTACACATGAGAACGTAGAATTAGGCGCAGCTAAGACGGTGCAGTGCATATCCCCACCAAACTCTGGTGCAATGCGTATCCCCACCAAACTCTTCCTGTACCCCTGGGGGTGTGCGTACCACACTTTGGGAAACACTGCAGAGCATCAGGCATATAGTTGGTGCCCAGTGAATGTTTGTTATATGGATGAATGAATGTCTTTTTCATTTTCATTTGGGCAATAGAGAGTTTCTACTGAATACATAGGATGAAGAACTAGGGTACATGGGAAGGTAGCATTGGCAAAGTACATTGGGGGACAGAAATGTGACTGATGTGGAACTAAAACAGTATGCAGAATAATCCATAATAAGGTTCCAATACTCCAGACTCCCCCAAACAAGAACTTATGGTCAAAGGGCAAAAGGTTAAACTGTGTGAGGTCCCGGGAGTGGGGGTCCTTGGGTAAGGCCTACCTGCCTGGGACTGGAAAGTGATTTCTAAGCACCCTTCCCCAGTAGCTCTGACCTGGTGGATAGGTGACTATTTCTGGCATCTTAAGAAGGAAGGCTTTGTCCAGACAGGAGCACACTTGGAGGAGACAAGACCTTCAGAGAAGCCCTACCTGAGCAGGAGGTGAGGATGTAAACAAGGGCGGCGATGCAGCTGCTGCTGATGAAGGCCAGGAGCATGTCGTTGTTGAAGGTCCTGCGCACCTCATAATCAAAGAGGTCTGTCCCCCCATAAAGAACCTGGACTTTGCTGTGGGAAGGAAGGGACACGGAGAGAGAAAGATGGAAGTGGATTAGAGATGGGTGTCAACACTTGAGGAGCACCAGCAGTTATCCACATAAATGGCAGATTAGATACAACAGAAGACGGATCAGTGAACTGGAATATCTAAACCAAAACATAAAAGAAAAAAAAAGAAACTAGAGAAGAGCATTTGAAACTCAGTGAAAAGAGCTAACATTCATGCAATTAGAATCCTACAAAAAAAAGAAACAGAAAGTGAGGCAGAGGCAATATTTGAATAGACAATAGCCAGGAAATTCCTAAAACCGATTCCAGTTATCAACCCATCGATTCAAGAAGTTCTGTGAACCCCAAGCAGAACAAAGAAAACCACAGCAACATAAATCATTCTAAGACTGGTGAAACCAAAGACAAAGAGAAGTCTTAAAAGCAGACATGGGAAAAAGGACAGCCATTCAAAGGGCAACAAAAAGATGGACAGCTGACTTTTCCCCAGAAATGATGGAAGTCGGGACACAATGGATCAATACCTTTAAAGTATTAAAATAACTGCCAATTTATAATTCGAAACAAGTAGAAATATATACTTTAAAAATAAAGGTAAAACAAAGAAGTTTCCTCGGCAAACAAGGGAGAATTTGTCACCAGAAAACCTGTACTAAAAAACATATTAAAGAGAGTTCTTCAGATATAAGGAAAATTATCCCAGAGGGGAACATAAGATTGTAGAAAGTAATGAAGAGCAACAGAAAAGGTAAATATGTGAGTAAATATAAATGAAAACCGACTCAGTAAAATAATACTGTAATGTCTTATGAGGCTTAAATGTATATAGAATTAAAATGCATGCAACAAAAATACAAAAGTCTGAAGGACTGTAAATGCAGTGAACTGTGTTCTAAGATCCTAATGTTATCATGGAAGTAGTAAAAGTGACAATTTGTATTATTCCATAATAAGTCAAGGTGCACCATCTTTTGGGTAACTAATAATAGAATAATAAAAAAGATTTTATTAATCAAAGAAAGGTGCTAAGTCAAGTCTACAAGGGCCCTGCTTGTCACTATTCCCATGAAGCTCTGGGAGGACAGGAAGGGAGAGAGGCATTTTACCCAGAGCAGGGGTGTAGCCTCAGCAGCTGAACGCATCAGGTATAGGTGTTGGTATCTGAAACCCTGAAGTTCCTTCTATAGCTAGCCTCTTCCAGCTTCCTAACCCAGGCAAGTACCTTTCCCGGGGGCTCCTTCCTCCTTCTTTCCCTCCCTGAGACAAATCCCTGCTAAGGTGTTCCTGGCACTGTGCAAGAGGCTAAGCCTAGAGCAGTGGTCAGCAAGCTGAGGCTTTGGCCCCTTGAGTGTGGCTCTTCCACAAAATATCCCAGCCTGGGAGAGTCTATTTTGAAGAAGTGTCGTTAGAAGTTTAAGTTTTAAAAATTTGGCTCTCCAAAGAAATTTTAATATATATTTTATTGATTTTTTACAGAGAGGAAGGGAGAGGGAGAGAGAGTTAGAAACGTCGATAACAGAGAAACATCGACCAGCTGCCTCTTGCACACCCCCTACCGGGGATGTGCCTGCAACCAATGTACATGCCCTTGACCGGAATCGAACCCGGGACCTTTCAGTCCGCAGACTGACGCTCTACCACCGAGCCAAACCGGTTTCGGCTCCAAAGAAATTTTAATCATTGTACTGTTAATATTTGGCTCTGTTGACAAATGAGTTTGCCAACCACTGGCCTAGTGAAATGAGCCGGGAACAATCCCAGTCCTCAACAAACTCACCCTCTATTGAGACATAATTAAGCCAGAACTTCCTCAAACGTTAAGGTGCAAACAAGTCACCTGGAAATCCTGTAGGTGTAGGAAAGGCTTCTGCATTTTGAACACGCCCCAGGTGCTGCGGGTGCTGCTGATTTGAGGACTGCACCTTGAGTGACAAGGACTTAGACCACTAAAATACAGATGGGCAAGGGCTATGGTGACATTGTAGCTCAGAGAGGTGAAATGACTCTCTGAAACTCCCACAGCTCAGTGGAGTACCTGGGATCTGACTGCAGATATATCGGACTCCAAAGCCTGTGTATGCTCTTTGTTGCCTCCCTTAGGGAGAAGGAGGGGGACTGTGGCGGGGGGGAGAAGGGCATTTAGTCCAAGCTGCAGGGAAGAACTTCCCAGGCTGGATGTTAGAGGAGGCACAGAGGTCTGCCTGTCACAGAGCAGGGCTGGGAGGAGCGCCTAATGCAGCAGCTGGCACAGAAAACACAAGGTGGAGATTCTGAATGAGAAAGCCTGGCTTTTAACCCCATCCCACCTTTTGGACAACTTACTTCATGGTGGTATGCCTCAGCTTCCTCCATGGTAAAACAGAGATGATAGTAATAGCACCTGCCTCAATGGGTTGGTGTGAGAATTAAATGAGACGCTGTGCATATAGGGTTCAGAACAGCGTGTGGCAGGGAGCAAGTGCTGTTAGTCAATGTTAGCTCTGGTGATGACAGTAGCTACTCCTGTAATGTGAGAGTCATGGGAGGAATGTGCCCAGGGCTAACTTGCCAGGGGACTGCACAAGGCATTGGAGTTACTGCCCAGCAGGACCGACAGATGAACTATCCAATGCCCTTTGCTGGTGGGGAAGGGCCCAGCTGTAGTCTCAGACACACGTCCCAAGACTTGGAGGACAACCAAAGTACCCATCACCCAAAGTACCCTCCGTCCAATCTCTTAGCTTGTGGTCGACAAACTGCGGCTCGCGAGCCACATGCAGCTCGCAAAGCTGCGGTTTGTCCCTCTGTTGACTAATGAATTTGCCGACCACTGGGATAGGGGCTTAATCACAAGGAACAACAACAGCCTATAATTATCGGAATCCAGAGTCTAGGTCAGTGGTCGGCAAACTCATTAGTCAACAGAGCAGCAAACCAAGGCTAGCGACCTGCATGTGGCTCGCGAGCTGCGGTTTGCCAACCACTATCTTAGCGCCATCTCCTCCTGACTCTAGAAGGGCAGCAGAACACACCATCCCCATTACACAAGTAGGAAAACTGAGGCCCAGAGGAGTGAAGTGATTTGTCAACTAGCTTCCTGGATATAGAGGAAGAAAGGAACTCCTCAATCCCTGGTTAATACTCTTTTCAGAAACGCCTCAAGCACCATTGCAGGGAAGAAAAAAAAAAAAATCAATACCAAGACCTCCCGGGCAAGAGTGCTGGGATTTCCTACCTCCTCCGGACTGTCATGCTCACTAACCATCAGTGATGATCAAAAAGAGGAGCCTTTGACCTGTCAGAGGGATAGCGAGGATATTTCCGGCTCTGCCCCTGATTTGGAAAGACTTCCTAGGGAAAAGGTTGCAGGGAGGGGGACCTGGGGATTATGGGAAAGAGGCACGTGGGAACTAATTCTGTATCCTGATATAGCCCTTCCCACGTGTACGCACGGGCAGGCGCACACGTGGGTGTGGCCAGAACGCCTACCTAGTAGACTGCTTGGCCAGCATGGCCACGTAGGTGACCACGAAGCTCTGGAACTTGGCCCGCTGCTCCTCCCAGCGATCGTCCACAGAGTAGTAGTTGGGCAGGGGTGCTCCGAACAGGATCTCACTGCGCAGGAGGGAGCTCTTGAGGTTTTCCGCAGACAGGCCCTCGTCCACGTACCAGTAGAACTCGGGGTGAGTCATGGCCAGCTCTAGGGAACCTGCAGGTGCAGAGGTGGGGGGGAGGGTGGTAGAGAGCTCAGCAGGTCAACTCCCAGCAGCCCTGCATCAGGGTCATCCTCCCCTCCTCAACACCTCGCCCCTTCGAAGGAGATGGAAAACTGCCCCTCAAGCAGCCTCAAACTGTTCCTAACGAGGCAAAAGGATGGTTTAAGGGGGGCGTGGGCAGGTTCTAGGCAGATGAAGGCGGGACTGCAGAGGCTGAGCCTACCCTCTAGGCAGCTCCCACTTAGTTGACATTTTCATTTTTGTTTGAAGCTCAGCTAACTCCAAGGTTCATGGACTAACTCCCAACCCCCTCAATCCAGGCGTGTGCCCAAACCTCCTTCCTTGCCTGCCCTGGATCTCATATCTCACACCCAACCCTGCTACCAAGCCTTTCTCACGAGGCGCTCAGTCCCAGCCTGGCTCCGTCTCACAGCCAAGCCCCTTCCCATCCTCCTCCTTCCAGCCCCTTAAGTTCTGAACCAAGAGTCCACCCTTCCAATCAGCCTCTCCAGACCCTGTTCCCGGTCTCATTCAGACCCCATTCCTTACGAGGCCCACCCTGAGGCTGCTTCAAACCCCGCCCCTTGCAGACCCCTGTCCTGCTCACCCCGGATGTCCGCCAGGTCCTGGCCCATGCCATCGTAGTAGATCTTGCCGCCCCGCTCCGTGGGGAAGAAGTAGGTCATGAGCGAGCTGGGCGGGGAGCAGTAGGAGTAGGAGCCGAGCGGCAGGTCCTTGAGCACTTCGTGGGGCTTCCAGCAGAACTCCCGGAAGCCCGGGTGGTCCATGATTTTGCGCTCGATCTCGTGGATCGTGACCAGGCGCTCGCTGGTGAAGATGTTGCGCTCCGCGTCGCCCCGGGCCAGGAAGATGAGCTCGATGCGCCAGTGCGCGTGCGTCTGGGTGTTGGCGCTCACGTAGGAGCGAGAATAGTCCCACCGCGAGGCGCCCCGGCGGGCGCGGCTCTGATTGGCCAGCGTGGGCGGGGTACCCAGCCGGCCCCGCCCACTCTTGTCCCGCCCCTGGTTCACCGGGGGTTCGCTCTGGTTGGCTGCCACACCTGCCAGCGCCGATGCGTCTTGAAGACGTCCGCTCTGATTGGCTGCTGGTTTCCGGGCGGTGGCGGTGTCCCGCCCCGGGTCTGGGCCGCTGCCTGGGACCGCGGGGACGACGCGCGGGGCCCTGGCCACCCTCTGCGAGCGGTTGCCCAGGTGCAGCTGCTGCAGCTGCTCCGAGATGAGGCGCTGGAGCGTCTCGGAGGTGAAGTCCGCCAGGTCGCGCCGGTTCCGCCCCCAGGAACCAAACTGGGACTTCAGAGCCAGAGCCAGAGCGTCGAAACGCTGGGAGGCCTCGTGGTTTCGGATCTCAAAGGCGTTGTAGGAGATGTCGATGTCCAGCGGCGGGTAGTAGAGGAACATGAAGGCCGACAGGGCCATGGGGATGCTGCAGCCCAGGAAGAGCACCAGCCCCGCGCAGCACGGGTTGGTGAAGGCCCAGCCCAAGGTGCTCCAGAAGCCGGAGGCTGGCGGCCGGGAGGGCAAGGTCCAGCCGCGCCAGCAACACTGCCCCTCCGCCCCGGCGTGGGGGCCCGGCTTCTGGGCTCTCCGAAAAGCCTCGCCCGTTGCTTCTTCGTCTTCCTGCTCCTCCTCGAGCCACACATCCTGCAACAACGGGTCATCCTCTGAGTCCATCGCCTACGGAGGAGGGAGAGGGTCAGCAGGCTGGACAGAGCGGGAGGATGCCCCTGGGCATTAGCCCTGCCCCATCATAGCCAAGAACAAACGCTGCAGTGGAATTGCATCGAGCAGTTCAGTTCCATGGAACTGAACCCAACCACACGTGCACAAAACATATATTGAGCAACTATAGAGTACCTTCTAGAAGAATGAAGGTAGAGGGAAAGAACTTGATCTTTGGAACAAGATAGACCCCAGCTTGGGTCCTGGCAGTGTGAGCATTGGCGAGACAGTGGACTTCTCTGAACCTCAGAGTCTTTGTAAAAGAGAGATGGCCATTCCTGCCTCACACGATTGGGGGGCAGGGGCAGGGTGGACGCTGTCTGCAGTCTGTGTAGTACTTTTGTTCTTTTCTGTCACATAAACAGATTTTTTTGCTCCCCCTTGGGGAGCGTAAGGTGCCCGGCCATTGCCCATGCAGCTGTGCCAGGGCCAGATGCAGGTCATGGCTCTCCCCAAGAACTCCTTTCAACATCCCCAGCCCCGTCTGTGGGACGCTGCAGCTGCAGCCACTGTTTGTCAGGCTCAGACCACTTAACATGCAGCTCCAGCAACAGCAAACCTCTGGGCACGGGCAGGGGCCAGGCATCTGTCTCCCTCTGACTTGGGAACAAGCAGCAGGGGGGCAGGAGGGGGGAGAGGCTGGCAGGAGAGGGCAGGGCCAGGCCGCTTGAGGACTCCAGCAGGGTGGCCTGAAGGCAAGGAGGTCTCCCGGCATCCCTGGGCAGGGCCTGTCCCCCTTGTCCTGCCTGCCCTCTGTTTGGATGGAGAGACACTCATTATCCTGCTAGATGTCAGGCAGTGAGAGAAGGAAGCTAATTATGCCAGAGCTGGCTAATTAATGCTGTCTTTCCTATTAACATTCTCTGGAGTGCTTCATTTCAATTAGACAGTCTGTCCGGGTAGAGAGGGGGCTGCCATTAGCCCAGAGAAAGTGGGAAACAAGAGGGTGAGGGGAAGGAAGGAAACAGAGACAAAGAGACGAGGACAGGGGAGAGATCAGAGAGGAACTGGGGGGTGGGGACGGGGATAGAGATACAAATAGGAAAACAAAGATGAACAGAGTGAGCTGGGGGTTATGGGTGGGTGGGAGAGGAACTGGGAAAGCAGAAGGGAGAGAGGCCTGGCAGGGGCGGGACTGCTCCCGTAATCCGCATGGTTCCTCTCAATGAAATACCGTAATTAAACTTCCCCTCTGCGGCCCCCTAAAGAAGACACACTAACCGCAGAGGCTTGATTTGTATTAGCAGAGACTCCTGACTCTCTCTCCAAAGAGCGAAACCCCGTCTGCACATGGAGGGGGAAGGAGGGGCCAGTGGAGCCTGGATCCCATTCCCCGCCTTCAAAGGAAGCTGGTGGTGACTGAGTGGAGAGAGGCAGGGGCCACGTTGGCACTTTTCCTGGGGACTAAGCCCATCCCCCCATTCTCAGCCTCTTTTCAGGGTACAGGTTTACAATGCGTTCATCTGTTAGGGTGCCAAAGGCCAGCATTCTGGGTCTGTCACAGCAGCACGCCTTGGGTGATTTGGAGGCCCCTCACCCCGCTGCTGCTCCAAATCTAAAGCATCCGTAAAGGCCTTACTCAAGTGTCACCTCCGCCAAGAAGCCTTCTCAGACCTGAACACGCTCCCCCTGCCCCCAGTGCTGGCGGGTAAAGGTTACTTAGGAATGGAGAGGAAGACTCCCTCCCAATGGGAGCCTGGCTGGTGGGCGGGGTCTGACTCTGATGCCTCAGCCAACAACCCTCCTCAGGATGGGCTGCAAATCTCGAATTTGTCTTCCTTTCTCAAATGACGGGAATTGATTAGATGAGCAAGGAGCTCCAGCTGCTGCTGGCCTGTCGCTGGCTGGGACAAAGAGCCGAAGACTGATCACACGGGACCGTGATCATGCCTTACGCTCTCCCGTTGGGTGGGCCCTTGGCGTAGGCTTCTGCTCAGTGACCGGCCCGTGTGCTCTCTTGCTGTCTGTCCCTCCCTCTGCCTCTGTCACACACACACACACACACACACAGACACACACTCAGAAGTGGTCAAAATTAAACTTCGGGCCACCCAGGGGCCCACGCACCGAGGTGGACACTCATCCCCACCACAAGGTCCCCTCCTCTCGGGAAAAGCAGGAGGGGAAGTCGCCCGAGAGGCAGCAGCAGACCCGCAGAAGGTCAAGAACCTGGCCCAGGTCACCTCGAAAGTCACATTTGCAGCCTAATCTCAACTTTATAACAGAAAAAAAACTAAAGCCACAAATACCTGCATTTAAGGAAACCCATTAACAGTGGTTCTCACTTGGAGGATTGCGGGTGGTTTCTATTTTCTCTTTCATACTTGTCTATTTCCACTTTTTCTGCACTGAGCAGGTGCAGTCTTTTAGAATCAGAAGTAAATGCTACTTAAAAAATAGAATGTGTGTGCATGTGTGTGGAAGAGGTTTTGTGAACGGCCTTCAACTCTTTGAGGAGTTCCTCTAATAGGAGAGAAACAAGCCAGGCTGGCTCAGGTGGCAGCAGGGGGATCCCCGTGGGAAAGCAGGAGGGCCTGGTGAGAGAGTTGGCAAAGGCCCAGTGGGTGAAGGAGCGTGTAGCCTCCTGCTCCCCTGATGGAGTGCGGGCTCTTTAAAATGAGCAGGGCACAGATCGGGGCCCACGGGACCCAGAGGAGACATTTGAGGACGGCCAGTCCAACTCCTTCGTTGGAGAAGGGACTTGTCCAAGGTCATAGTTCAGTGGCAGAGCCAGGACTCTTGGCTCGAAGGAGTGTGCAATCTGCTCCATCACCAGCTTGTGGAAGGAGCCTTTGGCAACCCCGGGAGAAGGTGACATCTGGACCCAAAGAGCCAAAAGTGGGGAGCTGTTTTTTAAATATTCTTTTAAATTTTTTGTTGTTGAATTGATTGGCATGACTCTGGTTAGTAAAATCACATAGATTGCAGGTATACAATTTATAGCATCGTCTGTTCATTGTATCGTGTGCTCACCACCCCAAGGAAAGCTATGTGGAGGTCTAAGGAAGAAGGCATTCTTCCGGTCACAAGCCAGATGGACTTGGCCATCTAGACACAATGGAGCTTTGGTGGGAGGCAGTGTCACCTCAAAGACACCCCCAGCTTCCTTCTTGGCCTGGCTGTTTCCAGAGCAGCTTCCCCCTCTCCCCCCTCCACCCTCATGGGGATGTGGCCTCACCCCACAGCCTGCCTGCAGCCCTGTTGACAACTTCCCTCCCAACAAAGGGTGACGGAACCCTCCCTCTTTGTGCCCCATCCCAGCCAGGTGATGAAAATGCAATCCAAAAAAATCACATTAGACATGCAGATTCGACTTAAAATACCTATATGTATCTATAATTTAATGGCAATTAGGAGCTCATCAGCTTTTTCTTCCTGTCTCGGGGTGTTTTGCCCCCCTGGTTCAGCTCTGCTCCTGGGAAAACATCTTGGGGCCTTTGGTCCTTGGGCTGAGAGATTGAGCGGAAGTTCAGAATGAGATACGGTGAGTTGAGCAGCTCCATGTGCCCCTGAATGCTGAAGTGTGTCCTTGTCTGCTTTCTGGGTACGGGTCTGCCCTGCGCTTCTGGTGATCCAGCTCGTCTAAGAGAAGGCAGGAATGGGAAGAGGAAGGTTCTGCTCCTTTTAGCCATCTTAGTCCTAGTGCCCCATTTTCCAGAGTCTGCCGCCACTCAGATGCCCAGGCCAAGTTCTTCTTGGAAGCCCGGGCACGCCCCCTCAGGCCGGGAGGCTGCAGACGCATTGAGGACATGGCGGTCAAACTGGGGCAAAATCACACGGATGAAGCCAAAAGCGCGGCTAGCTCCGTGCAGAAACTCTGGTCCCTTTAAGAGAATCGTAACATAATAGTGAGCTGTGTGCTCAGTGTGCAAGTCCTCTGTCCACCTCTCTCATATTCACATCAGCCCTGCCAGGGAGCGTTATGAGTATTCCACAGAGGAAGAAACAATCAGCAAGGTGAGGTGACTCCCTTGTGGTCACATAGCCAATAGAGGTGGAACTAGCCAATAGAGGTGGAACTAGCCAACAGAGGTGGAACTAGCCAACAGAGGTGGAACTAGCCAATAGAGGTGGAACTAGCCAATAGAGGGGAATAATAGAGGTGGACCTAGCTAATAGAGGTGGAACTAGCCAATAGAGGTGGAACTAGCCAATAGAGGTGGTACTAGCTAATAGAGGTGGAACTAGCTAATAGAGGTGGAACTAGTTAATAGAGGTGGAACTAGCCAATAGAGGTGGAACTAGCCAATAGAGGTGGTACTAGCTAATAGAGGTGGAATTAGCTAATAGAGGTGGAACTAGTTAATAGAGGTGGAACTAGCCAATAGAGGTGGAACTAGCGTTTGAACCTCAACCTTACCCTTCCCAAAGCCCATGCTCTTTGCACCATTCCCAGCAGCGCTCGAGTTCCCTGAGAGCTGAGATGTCAGAAACCCACTGCCCTTCAGCAGCCCACACCATCCTCATAGGACGGGATATTACTCAGGCCTCGGCAATTCTGCTTTCAGCAGGTGACAGCTCAGGGCACGGTGCAAAGGAAGTCACCGGCTTCAGAAGCCTAGCTTCCCTTGGGTGGGAGCCTGGGTGTGAGGGTTAATTTTATGTGTCGGCTGGACTGGGCCAGGGCGGCCCAGACATCTGACCAAACATGATTCTGGGTGTGCAGACGGAGTAAAGCAGCTTGTCCTCCCTCGTGTGGGTGGCCCCATCCAATCAGCTGAAGACCTGACTAGGATAGAGCGGCTGAGTGAGAGGGAACTCTCTGCTGGCTGCTGGGGCTGGGCCATCGGTGTTTCCAGACTTGGACTGAAGCGTCAGCTGCTCCTGGTCCTTGCTGCCTTCCAACAGGAACTTTCAGCATCAGCTCTCCTGGTGGTCAGGATCCCGGGCACAGACGTAACTGCACCATGGCTTGTCCTGGGGCTCCACTTGCCAGCTGCAGAAACGACGTCTCAGCCTCCACAATCATGTGAACAAATTCCTTCCATCCACCCATCCATCCTTCCATCTATCCATTCATTCATCCTTCCTTCCTTCCTTCCCTCACTCCTTCCTTCCTTTCATCCATCCTTCCATCCTTCCATCCTTCCATCCATCCATCCATCTATCCATCCATCCACCTATCCACCCTCTCATCCATCTTTCTACATTCTATTGGAGAATCCTGACTAATACAAAGGGACATAAGGCATCCCAGAGGGCAAGTGGGGTGAAGCATGGAGCCCTCCTAGCAGCTGGATCCTAGGACCCTCCTAAAGTTTTCCTAAATCTACCACCCTCCCCTCTCCCCAGCCCTGAGAACACCTGCTTTGTGGCTGCAGGTGAGGCAGGTACCTGCACCTTCTCCCATCAGACCTGTTCCCCCTCCCCCGAAGGAGTCCATACCATTCTTGGGGGCTACGCTGGCCAGCAGAGGGTGGGAGATTCAGAGGAATGCTCCTCCCCCCAAACAAAATCTGGGCTTATTTACTGGGAGCCCAGGTGGGGGTAAGAGGGGAGAGAGCTGGGCAAGGGCTCTGGTCCCGCCCTGGACCCTCATTTCTCAGAGGAGGGCAGACGGTGGGGACAAAGCGTTTACAGGACAGATGGCCGCCCGGGCTGACAGCTGGTGAGGAAGCTGTGGGCACTGACTCGTGAGCCCAGCAGCTCCATATATATCAGGCAAACAAGCTCCGCTCCCGCCAATACATCATCCGGGGAACCGGTCGGCACCAGAGAAACGAACATTAATGGTCACAACAGCCACTGAGACTGTCCCTGTTCCATGTGTTCCCTGGCTGGTGGGCTCAGGGGACCAGAACCGGACCCCAAACTCTCAGAGGCTATACCAGGGACCCAGAGCACCGGGGCCTGGTTTTCAGGGGGAGGAGGGAGCTAACATGGATTTTTGTAGTCATAGGGACCTGGGTTCACACCTGGTTCTCCCACTAGCTGGGTGCCTTGGGCAAGTCTCAGTTTCTGCATCTGTGAAGTGGGGATGGTGGTACCCCACCTGCTGAGTCACATGGTATGATCACCATGAGCTTCGCAGTTGGGGAGAGGCCTGAATCTGGCCCTGGCTCAGGGCAGGGCTAACTCTCATTCTCTACCACCTCGACCCTCGACCCTCGACCCTCGGACTGGAGTGGGGACCAGTCACTGATGCAAATGCAAATGCCTGGGCCAGACACCAGATCTAGCAGACCAGACTCAGGGGTGGGGGCGGGGCATCCCTTTACACCATCTCCCCGGTGATTCTGTTGCAGGTGGTCCAGGACCATTCTCCTCCGTTCCCAGTCTCCCCCCAGCACGGTCTAGCCTTTGCCCTTCCCCCCACCAGGGCTCACATTGGTTGCCCCCTGGAACTGGGAGTGGACTCAGCCCCCTGGATCTGTGTCCAGGACTCATGCCTTGAGGTGTCTCTTCTTCCAGCCATGGGGGTGGCGTGGGGGCGAGGTTGTGTGGGGGAGAAATGATGACATTTGGACCAGGAGCAGGACTATGTTCCCAGGTGGGTGGACACACAAACCCCACCCAAATCTGCCAACCAGCTCCTCCCGGTGGGGGCAGGCAGTGAAAGAGAATAGAAGGCTCACGGCTCCCTGCCTGCCAGGCCCCATGAGAGGAGCTTGGGCGGGGAGCTGCCCACCCACTGAGCACTCTGTGTGCCCACTCAGCACCGGGCACTTTACTTAATGTCACTTCTGTTCCAGCTTCAGCTCCAGGAGGCAGCGTGGGGGGCTGGGACCTGAGCCTCTGCAGGCCGGCCAGAGCCCATCCTGCCGCCACCGCTCTGGCAGAGGAATCCCACCCCGGCTGGCCCACTCGTGCCCTCCCTTCCCACCCCTTTCTGCCTACACAGCTCAGGCCTTACGTCCAGGCCTATCGGCAGCCTTGCATCTCTGAGGGAAAGGCAATAAAAGCTTAATAAAACCGGCAACATACAGAACCGTGAGTTACAGCCAACTCCTCAAACACTCCTTGTCTGCGGGGTCAGCCGGTTCCTGAAAACCTTCACTGCCTGCCTTGGCCAACCTGTCCGGGCCGCCTCCTCCCACCCCCTCACCCCCACCCCCACCCCCCAGCTCCGAGCCCCGGCCGCCGCCTGGAGTGCCCAGTGAGCTCACAGGACCCTCCGGGCCCAGCAGCCAGTCAGCTCCCCAGCCCCCAGATGGCCGCGTTAATAACAAATAAAAAGATCCCTGCAAAATAAGACCAATAACCACGGCCATAAAAGCCAAATTGGATTCCTTCCTGGCTGATGAGCTTCGGGCCCTCCTCTCTCTCCGAGACCCGATTAACAAACATGTAAAACAATTCCCTGGGCTTCTCCCGCATCGAGCTCCCGAGCTCCCGCCAGCCCTTCCGGGGAGCTCAGGCTCAGGCAGCGGGAGAGGAAGAGGGATGGGTGCGGGGGGTTAGGGGGGCAACCCAGGGCGGGCCCTGAGGCTAGAGTAGGGACCCGGCCTGCCACCAGCCTGCGGGGTGACCCAGAGCACATCGTTTCACATCTCTGGACGGCCCCCCGTCTAGAGAGAGATGCTCTCTAAAGCGGCTCCCCTTCATCCCTAATCAGAAGCTATTGTTGGGGAGCACACAGGGCGGGTCCTGCTGGACCATCACTCCGCGTGGCAGGTCCGATGACCAGTATGTGCCGAATGCCATGGGCTTCGCCGGGACACGGCAGGCGGCCACCTGGCAGTTCTTAGCTCAGGGCGAGCTTCGGAGGCCTCTCTCCTGCCCCCCGAAGCACACCCAGGCACATCTGAGGGTCCAGGAGGTTGCAAAACTCTCCTGGGTCTCACCCTCCAAGAGAAGCTTGAGGGTAACCTGGAAGCTCAGATAAAAAGGCACTTAGTGCAAAGCGATCAAGTCCCCCAGGGGGCCACCAGGACTGGTTTGGGTGGCGATCTGAGAACGGACTGTACCCCCAGCCTCACTGCCTAGAAAGAAAGGGAGAAGCCTCAGGGCAAGTCTCCCCCTCTGAGAACTCGGGGCTCCCCCAGGCCCCCGAGCAGCCTGGGCTTGTGGAGGGTGGAGGAGGCCAGCACCGGTGAAAGGAGCACCGAGAGGAGAGGCTGGAGGCTGCGCAGGCCCGCAGGTCCCGAAGGCAGAGCCGCTTCCCTGTCCCTGATCCCCTCAGCCTGGGCACTGAGGGCTATTGCACTGGCGCGGCACTGCAGATCATGTTCCTGTAGGGCTCCCGTCTTAAGGATTATTTCCAATATTTGCAAACAAGAAAACTGAAGCTAAGAAAAGGGATTTCTTTGAACCTGATTTCTGATAAGCTGATTCCTCTTCTCAGTGTATTAGGTTTTATTAGATTCTTATATGTTTGAAAACTCCCAGAATTCTAGAGGCAGCCCTCCCAAACCTTGCTGGCCTGCACACATGCACAATCATGCATCCACTCGGTGCGCGCGCGCGCACACACACACACACACGCACTCAATGCCTGCCCCTAGAATCATTCTGGCCACAGTCTGGGTACAGCCCATGTTGTGGGCAGCCTCTAAGGAAAGGGGGTGAGAAGAGCATCAGGAACTGACACCCAACTTCACCATCTTGGGTGTCCAGGTAGAAACGCACCTTCTGTGCCCGCATAGGTCAGTGGCTTGGGGAAAGGCCTTCCTGGCTCTGTTGATTGGCAAGGAGAGAGGATATCAAAGCCCATCAGCCCCTTGGCACCCAGGGCCAGCACAGAGGCTCCTGCCAGGGTGGGTGACTAACACGGGCCTCAGCCCACCCTCCACGATGCTGCCGCTGCCTAGAGACAGGGGTCAGGGCTGGAGCTGAGCGGCCCCAACCGGATGACCAAGATGGAGGGCAGATCCCCAAGGACCACCCGCCAACTCTGCCGCCTTTCCCTCAAAGCACTTGGGCAGTTCAGGACCCCAGGAACTAAGAACCACTGGCCCTGGCCCCAGAGGCCAGGAGTGACCCAAGGAGGCTCCCTGGGCCCGAGAATCCCAGGCCCGCTCCGTCCCTGCTCAGTGACGCGGTGCTATCCTATCTGGTGGGAACTTCCTTAGTCCTTCCACAGTAATGGGCTCTGTCTCCCGTCTGCTTGTGACCTTGGGCAAGTCTTCCCTTCTCCCTGCGGCCTGTTTGCCTGTCTGACACATGGGAGAGCTGGATTCAATGAGCTTTCAGGTACTTCCCAGTTCTGTCATTGGGAGGACCCAAAGGGCCAGACACAGAAGTGTGACAAGAGAGGAGGGGTGACAGGGCTGGGGGAGCAGCTGGGAAGGTGAAGAAGGGTGCATATTTCTCGGGGTGTGGAAACTGCAGCCTCCATCAGCGTCACAGCCACCTGGGGCTCCAGCCTTGCCATGGCCAGGAGCCAGAGGAGCCCCGTGATTGGAGGTCCTGCAGAACAGAATGGGGGGTGCGGTGCACAGTAAGACAGCAAGGTTCAGGGGTTCATGCTGTTTCTCTCTGAGCTAAAGGGGACCCCAAGGGACAGGAACAGGACCCTTCCCTTTGTCAGAACTGAGAGCCAGGTCAGGCCCCACCCAATCCAGGCCCTGGCTGTCCAAGCCTCTCCGCCCCATTCACTAACTCATACATTTACCCGTTCATTCATTCCCTTAGTCTTTCATGGTCTTATTTCCTTCACTGGCTGGTGCTTGCTTTGTAAAATAAGGACTTTCTGTTAAATTTTCATGATCTTAACTTGCAATGCCTTGAAATCCTTTCCTCCCCAAGGCTCTGGGAACCTTCTCACCCCAGATCTATTCTCACGCTCATTAATGCCCGAGAATGCCTCTCCGCCATCCTGTCTCTTTTCATCACCAATTCCTGCTGTTACTCGGGGACCATCTGCTCAAAGCCTGTGGAGGACGGGGTCAGAGAGTCAGGAATTCTCTCAGGGCACACACAGCAGCGGCTACTCACCGGCATGCCCTTTGCCAGCCAGCCCCGCCCCAGCGTCCCGGGCTGAGAAGGGAAGGAGGGCTTTCTCCTTTACCTGCTGCCACTTTCCGGAGCCCGGTTTTCCTCTAGCTTAGCCCAGGCTCTCAGGCCGGGGTCGCAGAGAGGAAATGCCGCCATTCTGCCTCTGTGAAGTCACTAGGTGATGCTTTAAAACCAGCAAATAGTCCTGGCTCGTGTGGCTCAGGCGGTTGGAGCGTCACCCTGTACACTGAAAGGTGGTGGGTTCGTTCCCAGTCAGGGCACACACCTGGGTTGCAGGTTTGATCCCTGATTGGGACACAGGTAGGAGGCAACCAAACAGTATTTCTTCCTCATATTCAATGTTTCTCTCTTTCTCTTCCTTCCTTCCTCTCTCTTTTTAAAACTCAATCCTCTATGATAAAAAGCTAATATACAAATCGACCAAACAGTGGAACAACTGGTCGCTATGACACACACTGACCACCAGGGGGCAGATGCTCAATGCAGGAGCTGCCCCCTGGTAGTCAGTGCGCTTCCACAGGGGGAGCGCCTCATGGCTGGCGAGCGCAGCAGTGGTGGCAGGAGGCTCTCCCACCTCCGAGTCAGTCAGACATCCCCTGAGGGCTCCTGGACTGAGCGGGTACAAGCTTGGCTGAGGAACCCCCCTCCCCCAGTGCACAATTTTGTGCACCTGGCCTCTAGTATTAAAATTAAACCAGCGAGTGCTTTCAACCAGGAATTTCCCACATGGAAGCATATTCGGAGGGATGCAAGTCCCAGCTGTGTCTACATGGAATGAAAAGGGGAAACATCTGGATGACCGCCAGAAGAGTCCTGCCAGTCTGCCAGGTGTTGCCCACATCTGGACACCTGAAAAGGGATCTGCTTGGCTGCTTGGCAGTCAAGAGGCAACTGGTCAACCCACGTCACCCAGTCAACAGGGATGTAGCTCAAATCCTTACGTACAAATTACCCAGGTTACTGAAGGATCCAAAAGGTATTTTGGTTTCAATCACACTCATCTTTAAAGACCCAAATCAAGTTAATATAGAGGTCAGAGTATGAGCGTCACTGGTCTTGTGGTGGCTTTGGTGGCTGTGGTTATGGCATCCCCGGGGTCCAGCTTGCCCGGGGTTTGGCTCCTATCTCCATTGCTCACTAGCAAGCTGCTCAGTCTCTCTATGCTGCTCATTTCTCATCCTTAAAATGAAATAATAATGGTGACTCTGCCGAGGGCTGGGACGAAGATGGGATGAGAATACCTATAAAGCTCTAAGCCCGGAGCCTGGCAGATAGTAAACATTCAAAATATGTTGGCCATTATCATCATCATGGTTATCTTGGGGCAATCGCCCTGCAGAACTCTCCTGGCTAGGAACCTGAGAAACCCTCCAGGAAGTGCAGAGGCCAACACGGGAGGGAAGCAGGCAACACTCCTCCCCAAACATCGCGGGAACACGTTAGCCACAGCGGCCCCAATTCCAAGCCCCTCTGAGCTGCTTCCCCAGAGACAGGCCGATCACCACATTCTCCTTCAGGACAGGAGTGGCTTCCAGCTGGTAGTCACGACCCTTTATTAACACGATCTGGCAAAGGACGCGGGGTCCAGGTCCAGCATGTGTGCCGGAGGCTTCGGGCAGATGGCTGGACAGGCCTGTCTTTCCTGCTGCACCCCCTCCCACCAGGACATCAGGCCGGGGCGGGGTGGGGTGGGGAGACACTTGGGTGTACTGCAGGCACCATTGTGGGAAACATCCCTCCTGACCCTGGGATGACCACATGTCTGGGTCATGTCCTCTGGGCCCCAGGGGACACATGGGTCCCTCATCTACTTCTGGTGGGGGACCTGGGGGACCCATCGCTTCTCATCCCTCACCTCCGCTGGGGCAGGAGGTACCAGGGGCGGGGATGCGAGACTGGTGAGCTCTACAGAGACAGAGGCAGGCTTTCCCACTTCCGCATGACTAGTGCCCGGCGCACAGTGGGGCTGCTAGGCAGGCCCCTGGGATGGGGATTGAGGAGAAGGCTTTTTAAACCTCTGGGCACTGTCTCCTGGGACTTCACGTCTGGGTTCCAACGAGCGCCCCCTGTAAGAGATCTGCATGGCTCCCACTGGCATCTACATCCAAGTCAGTCCTTCCCATTATCATTACCACCTCCTCGTTGCCAATGGTCATGCTCATGGCAGACAGCAAGACCCTAATGTGGCCCCCAGTGGCTCTCTCCAAACTGCCCCGGTCCCCACTCTGGGGCCCTCAAGGCAGGAAGCCGATGTCAGAGTCAAGCGCATGTCCGGGGTCTGCATGCCTGGTTTGGTCTCTCCCCTGAGTTCAGGGGGACATACCCAGACCCTACATCCCCCAGGGACTGGCCCCAGGACCCCGCCCCGGGCTTCTTCTTCCTTCCAGGATTTGGCAGGGACACCGCTTCTGCCGGCACAAATGTCAGCAAGCGACGGCAGGCCAGGAGGTGCCGTAAAATAGCCTGCTGCTGCCCGTCTGCTCCTCCTCCCTCGGCGTTGCTTCCAAACCTCCTTCTTCGCCACCAGAGTGAACCTGCTCGTGGGGGTCCCGCGGGGCCCACCTGCCTCTTCACTAGCTGTGAGACCTCAGGCAGGGGAGCCAACCTCTCTAGCGGCTCGTCCTTCCATTGTGAAGTGGAACAAGCACACTGTGGCTGCTGTGGGGATCACAGCCATTAACACATGTGAAGCATGGAACACGGTACCTGGCACATGGCACACGTCCTGTATTTGCTAGTGTTCCTGATGATGGATAGTTGGAACCTGGGACAGGCCACCGGGGTCAGGCTCGATGCTGAGGGGATGCTGCTGAGGGGATGCGGAGGAGAGGCCCTGGGCAGGGGGAGCCAGCTGCATTTCCCCTGAGGGCATGGCATGCCTGTCTGGGATTCTGAGACTCAGACACTGCGGCCAACGCGCTGTGTGATGCTGGCAGCTCACCTGCCTCCCTGAACAACTTCCCCCCTGCAGCCCCGGCCTCTTAGGAGTTCAATGGTCTTTTCTAGTCCCAGCCTCACAGGGGAACTCCTGCCTGAGCCCATCCCCCAGGCAAACGGATTCCAGCTCTTATGGCTGGGGACAGAGCCCGAGATGCAAAGGTGAGGCAGCCAGTTCCGGTCCTAGCTCAGAAGTCTGGAGTCCCCGCCCTGGGCCGATGACAGATGGCCAGAGCTAGACTCAGGTGACAGTACTGCCCTTCACCTCTGACTCAGGAAGCAGAGGAATTTACATTCACAAAAATATTTATTGAATGAATGAACAAACGAATGAATACCAGAAATAATGCAGAGCCCTGGACAGGTAGCTCTACTGCTTGGCACGTCATCCGGGACACCAAATGATTGCGGGTTCGATTCCAGTCAGGACACATACCTACGATGTAGGTTCAATCCCTGGTCCAGGTGCATATGGGAAGCAACCAACCCATGTTTCTCCCTCCACTTCCTCTAAACATACCCTCGGGTGAGGATTAAATCTAACTAAATAAAATAATGAAGAGCACTGGGCACAAGAGGGCCTCTTCCTTCCTTCAGATCAAAATCTGATCCCAACTTGGCCTCTTCTAGTGGGGCCGGCCACCTTGGGCAACCTCTGGACTCCCCTGACCCTTGGTCTTCCCATGTATTCAATGGGAATAACAGCCCACACAGCATGAGACGGCTGCAAGGTTAAGTGAGATGCGACATGTACATGTTTAGCACATGGCACATAGTAGGTACTCAACAAATGCAGCTGTTATTATCAGGATTGTCATTACCAGTCTCCCAAGGCCCTCAGCCTTGTCTGGTGCCCATTTCCAAAGAGTTGCGACACGGAGATACGGACACGGAGTAACGGAAATTCTCCCACCCTGCACCGTCCAGCTGGTGAGGAGCGGGGGTGTGGCCCTCTGGCTTTCCGGTGGCCAAGGGGGAGCTCGCTCTCTGGGGAGGCTCTGCCACCCTGGCTGGACTGGTCCAGAAGCATCCATGCTTCCCATCTTTGTGGAGCAGCCAGAGCATGAGCCCCACTGTTTGCCCGTGAAATGTGACTTTTGGAAAACATGCATATTTGTAAGTCTATTTCGGGCCAACACCGCTCTTCATTTATTTTCCCTGGGCCTTTCATGTGGAACCCGGCAAGGAAGGGTGTTTGCCAGACGTTGACACTGGTCCTCCGGCAGAGATGCACGGGGGTGGAGAAGGGTGGGCAGGAGGAGGAGGAGGATATGCAATGACAAGCCCTCTTCCTCGGCTGAGATCAACCGACAAGCAGACACCCCTGTCTCACTGTCCCAGCCCCCAGTTTCTCCATATGTGGGGGGTGGGGGGGGGAGTATAAGAGGTTCACATGGAGAGACAATTTCAAAGAGGAGAAAGGGAACCAAAGAGGCCAGTCACTGAACTTCCAATCACGATGATGCTACCGTCATCATCAACACCGACAGTGCTATTATCAGCCACGGCCGCCGCCCGCCACCTCCACCACCTCCGTGTGTGGGTGCCTATTTTTATGACCGGCCGTGGGCTGGCTGCGTGCCTGTAGGGAAACCACCTCCTCCCTCAGCATCTCGCTTTGCTCCTCTGGAAAGGTGATTTCTGCAGCTCATGGGGCTGTGGGAAGTGGCTGCTTAGCCAAATGGTAGCGATGACTGTCTTCTTTCCCATCTTCAGACCCTGGCCAGCTGCCCAGGCACAGCCTACTTTCGAGTCTTAGGGACTCGGGGCCGGTTGCCAAGGCCGAACCCACCAGCAGGCCCTCTACAGCTGCTCTCAGCTAGTCCCTTCTGCGTGGTCATTGACAATCAGAGTTGGCCTTGGGGAGAAAGAGTCTTAGACAACTTCATCTGCCCTTGCATGGCCAGGCAAGTGGATGGGAAATGAGGGGACAAGAGAAACTTGCCTGAATTATAGAAAACAGGGCTTAAACCGTGACCCCAAGGCTCGGGGGATCAGGAGATCCAGGTTTAAATCTCATTCTTTTATTCAATCATGCATTCGTATGTTTGTTTGTTCCTTTGTTCATTTATTCTCTAAGCACCCACCAGCCAGAAACAGTGGTTCATACAGAGGACATACAAGCCGTGGAATCACTGCCTGCCCCAATGGAGGCTGCATTTCAGCTGTGTGACCTCAAGAAAATTACTTGACACCTCTGGTCCTATAAGGAAATCACCTGAACATCCCTTGTTCAGGGGCCGGGATGACTCCACTATGGTGGGTGCTCTGAGAAGGCGGAAGGTGCAATAAGCTCTGGGGTTAGAACCGAACATTTCATTCCCACCCACGCTCAAGAGGCTCCTGAGACAGTCAATGTCCCACATTACTGGGGCCAACAAGAGACCCGAAGGTCACCTCACCCTGCCCCATTCTTGTCCAGACAGGAAGCCTGAGGCTGGGAGAAGGGAATTCACTGAAGGACACCATTGATTTATGGCCACGCTGAGTCTAGGTCCCAGGCCTCCCCGCTGGCACTCAGAGCTCCTTCCTCCACATCACGCTGGAGCCTAGTCTCTGGATACTAAGGGCAACAGCAGGAGCAGTGTCAAAGGGCAAGCCGGGGCATGGGTACCAGGTCCGTCACCAAGTCAGGTCCCCAGGGGAGTGGGGATGGAGCCATTCGCTGTGCAATCCTGGCCCCTTGGAGGGACTGTGGGGACTCGGGTGCATCTAGCCTGGACATTTTCCTGGGAGGGGGAGAAGCTGCTGAGGCCATGGGTGAAAAGAGGGGTGCGTGTGTGTCAGACTCCCAAAGCGGGGACTAGGGGTGCAGGATTGGCCAGGAGAATGGAGTCAGCTCCCGCTAGGAGCCAGCTGTGCCCACAAGGGAGTGGGCTGACGGAAGAAAGTTGGGGTGAGAGTAAAGGTGGCTGGGAAGGAGGCGTTGGAAAAGGCAGAAGAAAGAGGGGGAATGTGTGTGAAAGATAAACCCAGAGGAGGAGAACGGAGCAGGGAAACACAGAAAGTGCAAGTGGAGGATCACGCAGAGAGAGGGGTGCAGACCTGGTTGCAAAAGGAGGCTTGTCGGGGGTCAGGTCTGAAGAAGGGGAGGCTCAGCAAAATGCACTCTGAGCCTAAAACCAAGATCTGGGAAGGCTGGGTTTCTGCCCGCAGCTTCCACTGGCTGGCAGCTCCTCCCTCCATTTGGCAAAGGCCGGGTTCCTGCCGGGGTCTGCACTGGGGTGCCGGGAGGGTTTGCTCTGGTTCCCTGGCAGAAGCGGGGCTGGTGTCTGTGTGTGTGTGTGTGTGTGTGTGTTGAAGGCTCGGAGTCCTGGGTACCCCTGTGAGGACTCAGCAGTGAGCTCTGGAGTTGCCTTATTCGGGGTCCGGAGACAACAGTGAAGATGCTGCTGGGCTGGGGGGCTCCTGGGAAGATCCGAGCTTGTCCACGTGCGTGTGGATGGACCTTCCCCCGGTGGGTGGCCTGTGTGGACTGCGGGTGGACACGTGTTTGCGTGAATGGACTGTGAACCTGTGTGGGGACTGTTTGCGGGTTGTCTGTAGATCCGTGTGAGCGTGCAAGTGGGTTGGTGGGGTTTGAGGCGCTGCGGCCCCGCGAGGCGCTGTCCGCGGTGCTGACCCAGGGCGGGGAGGGGAGGTGGTCTCCGCCGCGCCTCCGGGGGGACTGCGGGGATCAGGCGTCGGCTTCCACGACGGCAGAAAGGGGCCCCGGGAAGAAAGCCTCCACCGAGGTACCTTCCTAGCCTCGCTGCGCCCACCCCCGCCCCCGAGAGTTCGGGGGGAAAGTTCCCCCAGAGGCGGGGTGGACTCGCGGGACTCGGCACCGCTGGCTCCAGGGATCTTCCCCGGTCTTTGGCGCGCCCCGCCCCCCTCCACTCTCACCGCCCGCTCTGCCCTGAGCTCCCGCGCGCCCCGCCGGACCTGCAGCCGGGTTAACGGGCCCAGCACCCGGCAATGTCCCGCTGAGAGCCTCAGTGCGCTAATAGGTGGAGTGGCGGTCACGAACCTTCTCCTGACCCCTCCCTCCGCTCGAGCCCGGCCCAGAGCCCGATGCGGGGCAGGTTCGGGCCGACAACTTTTATGGACTCGGTCATCCACCCGCCGCGACCGCAGCCAGGGGCCGGCGGTCGGCAGCCTCCCCGCAGGCTGGGTGCCTCGTGCCTCCCGGACATCACACTGGCCCGCGCGGAACCGAGGCTGCCCGGGTCCGCTGGGAGTTGGTGCGGAGCTGGAGGACGGCCGCGGGGGACAAGCCCCGGGTCCTCCCGGGGTGGTGGGCTCCGAGGCCCGCACACCGGGCCGGCCGGGGAGCGGGAGAACTTCGCACACCGGCCCGCGCAGGCCGGGGTCGGGGCGGCGCGGAGGACCTGCCCCGCTTCTCGCGGCAGTGCCTCCCCCAGCCCACGCCCCGATGGCGCCCGGCGGCCGCGCACTCACCTCGGCGGGCCGAGCTGAGCGGGCTCAGCCGCGGGCACCGGAGAGGCCGGGGCGGCAGCCGCCCTGCGGAGCGGGCCGGTCTCCTGGCGGAAGTCGCCGGGAAAAGCTCTTCGGGGCCGCGGGAGGCCGGGGTTCCCCGTCCCGCTCCGGAGCGCACAGCCCGCGCACAGCCCGGTGCGGAATCCGGTCCCCAACGCGCAGCCCGGAGCTCCCCGCGCCGCAGCCTTTTATTCGCCGCCCGCCTTTGTTTGGGTCTCGGCTTCTACCACGGGATGCGGGGGTGTCCGGGGCAGGCTCTGAAGCCGAGTTTCACCCCCAGGCATCGGCGCCTCCGGCCTCGGAACCGCCGGGCTTTGCCGTCAGTGGTGGGAAATGCCCTGTGCTCCCCCGCGGGCTGCTGTCTCCCGAGCCCGCCGTCGGGCGCCACGGTGGCCGCCGTCCCCCCCACGGGAGCCGCGCGGTGGTACAACCCGGCTCCCACCGCCAGCGCTGGGGCTGCGAGCGGCGCAGCGACCCCTGGGGGTCAGTTCTCGCTCCTGCAAATGGCTCTGGCCGGGGCCTCCTTCCCTTCCCCAGGAGTTTCTTAGGTTCCTCTCCCAGGCCACCCAGCCTTGGCAGGTCACCAGCCTTCTTGACATTCGAGGGCATCCCTGGGTCTCCCCAGAGGGAGATGCCAAGCCCAGGCTCCTGGCACGTTCCCTTCCTCCCTCCTTCTCCATTCACCTCTCTGGCACCAGAGCCCAGAGTCATGCCAGCTCCTGGCACCCAGCATCCCTCCAGCTCTAGCACACCTCTGGCCTGATACCCCTGGCCCGAGGACCACAGGAGGAGAAGTCGGGGAGCGGTGGCCAGTGCCTGGCCCATTTCTCTCCATCCGTGCTCAGGGGGCATTGGCATGGGTCTCACCCAGGGAGATCCAACCGGGCTGCCCCTGAAGAGGACCAGCTGCCAGTCCTCAGCTGTAGGACCGAGGGAAGCCAGAAAGAAGGGAGGCCATTGCCACTGTTGTGTGAGGGGTGAGCCGGGAGCTTGTCCTACATCCACAGAGTGTGTGCTGAGGGAGGAACAGGGAAGACTAGTGGGCACATCCGTGCAGAAGCAAATGGCCTGAGGCAGTGTCCCTGCCCCAGCCCTCACTCCCTGTGTGCTCAGGGTCACCAGGGGGAGCATGGCCAGCTGCCAGTCCGTTAGGGCACTCCAGAAGCTCCAGGTGGCCTGGCAAACAGTGCTGGGAGGAGCTCCAGGCGTGAAGGGTGCCACCCTGAGCTGTGGGATCGGCTAGAGACCAGACACCTCACCCAAGCGGTGGAGAGTGTACGTGTCGCTGCCTCGACACCAGAGGCCAAAGCTGGCACTTGAGGACAAAGGACAGACCCACCACCACCAGCCGACTCCCAGCCTCTCCTGGCACATCTCAGAGGGGAGGCCGGGGGCGTGCAGCCCGGGGAGAGGGTGGGAGGAAGAACAGGAAAGAAAAGACTGGCTTTTCAGGGAGCAACGGGGAGACAGAGTGTGTTCCAGAGCCCCGCTGAGAGCAAAGCTTTTTGTTTGCTGCGTGAAGGGCTTACTCTTTTCAGCTGGTATGAAGGCTGCTACTGGGAGCCTCCTCAAAGTTCCCCAATGCTCCTGCACTGACAAACCCTCTCCCCCGGCAAACCCTCCGGAGTGCCAGTGATGTGCCCCGTGGTTCCCCGACACCCTCCGCCCTCCAAGGGGGACTCCGCCCCCACTCCTCTGCGGAACTATAGTTAGTGGGCTGGGGTCCCAGCTTCATGTTGCCCAGCTGGGAGTCCTCTCTGACCCGCCCCCTCCCCCCCCCCCTCAGGATCTCCCGATGATCCCGGATGGGGGCTGGACTTGCTCTGCCCTTGACTGGGGCCTTCTGGGAAGGGAGGGTGTAGAGGCGGAAGCCCAGTGGGATGGGGGAGGAGGGGAGGAGTGTGGTCCCCAGGAACACTGGAAAAATACAATTTTCCCAGGCCATCAGCGAGGTTTTAAAAATGCAAATGGAACCGGGCCTTTGAAATATGCCTGCCATAAAGTGGAGCGGGTCGGTGATGGTGGCAGCGAAGGCGGGAGCTGGCGCGGGCAGGGAAAGTCATGAGAATCCTCCTCCTGGGGCCTCGTCGTTCAACTCCCTTCCCTCTGCTCCAACTCTGCCTGCAGGACGTCTGTTCAGGCGGGCTCAGAGATCCCTGTCCAACCGGAGGGCACCCCTGTGGCCTCCTTACCCCCAGATGTTAATTAGAGATGGCTCCAGTGGCCAAATGACCAGTCCAATGGGAAGGCTGCAGAGTATCCGATTCTGTCTCCCCCACTCCAGAGCTGTCTGGTGGGAGCTCTTCCCGGGTCTGATTTCATGCCTCTTGGCGCCCATCGGCGGCTTCCCCTCAACTCTGTCTTCACCACTAATGGAAAAGCCTCCTTTTGTAAGGGGGCTGAGCCACCAAGGGCGGCTTTGTCCTGAGCTGCCATCCCTTTATTTCTATTCCCGTTTCTTCTCCGACTGTGTTTGAAGTGGCGCCTCTGAGCTCAGCACGGGTTCCAGCACCCCCAGCGAAACCATTCATCGGTTCCATCCCTCACCAGCCGTGTGACCTTGGAAAAGTCCCTGTACCTCGCTGAGCCCCAGTCATCTCATCTCTAAAATGGGGGTTGGGAAAGCACCTGCCTCAGAGCAGTGGTTACAAAGATGTACTGTATTACATGAGATAAAATCAGTGCAAAAATAGCCGTTAGCACAGGGCATGGCATAAACCAAGCTCTAAATAAATACTACAGTAGTTCTTCCCCCTCCTCTTCCTCCTCCTCCTCTTCTACCTCTTCCTCCTCCTTCATTTCTTCTTCTTTTTTTAAATATATTTTATTGATTTTGTACAGAGATGAAGGGAGAGAGATAGAGAGTTAGAAACATCGATGAGAGAGAGCCATCGATCAGCTGCCTCTTGCACACCCCCCACTGGGGATCTGCCCACAACCAAGGTACATGCCTTTGACCGGAATCGAACCTGGGACCCTTCAGTCCCCAAGCCGACGCTCTATCCATTGAGCCAAACTGGTCCCGGCCATTTCTTCTTCTTACCTGCTGAGTGAGAGATGGCCTAGTGGTGACCATCACACCTCTCACTTCTTAGCCCCAACCCTGGTGATGGGGACTATACATGAATCAAGTCCTCCCACCAGATGATTGAATAGCTGAGGGGAAGAGTATATGGGGAAGGTTGGGTGTTTATCTTTTAAAACACCGTAGACTAAGACCGTTTATCATTGTCCCAGCACCAGGGAATAGAGTAACCACAATAAGTAACCCTCCTTAGACTGGCCACACCCTGGCATGGAACTCGTGGCCAGCGAGTGGAGGCCAGTGGACTGAGGTATGCTGGAAAGGGCTTCAGCTTCACAAAACCGGGTTTGGATTTTCTCTGTGTCTTTTACTGACGGCATGATCCTGGGTGAGTCGTTTCATCTCTCTAAGGCTCAGGTTCCCCAACTGCAAAATGGGACTCCCATGACCTCTGCTTATAACACGCCTGCGAGGATCTCTTCAGCTGAGGCGGAGCACAGATTTATAGGTGATAATTAGTCACATATGTATAGTGATGTAGTTATAGCTACCGAGTTAGAGAGATTCTGATAGAATGACCGGTCCTCGTTTCCGTGACTTTCAGGGTTGATTGCACTTCATGGGATATAATAGATGCAAAAGAGCTCAGAAAACGCGCCCAAGTGCCTGGCGAACGCGTTTGCAGCTGAAGGTCATGCAGCAAGTTAGGGGAAGAGCTTGAGTCGGTCCCAGGCCTCCCGGGTTTCAATTCCGAGCTTTTCTCAAGTCACCATCTCTCCTCTTCCCAGCCCCTGGTGCTCTGTTCATGAGGCCATGGGAAGGGGGAGGGGCAATAATTCAGGAGAGGAGATGGGGGTCGGGGAGAGGTGACAGGGCCAGGCTGGGGTGGGGGAGGCTGAGCAGATGGCAGCCCTTCACCCCCACCTCCTCCAGAATCCTGCAAACAGCCGGCCTTGCACTCCTTTCCCAGCCTTGCCTGCCTCCTCCAAGGAAGCAGGCAGCCTGCGCCAGAGTGAACACAATCCAAGTTATTAATTGCCTGCAACAATTAGCCCCAGCGCTTGGGCCTGCAGAAGCCCTGGCTCTGGAAGAGGGAGCCAATTACAGCTTCATCAATATTCACGCTGCCACATCAAGCTCTCCCAACAAGATGACCCCCGCATCCCCCACCATGTTTTCAGGGGCCTTGCTCTGACCCCAACATCTCGAGGAGACCAGCTCTTGCTGAGGCCTTCAAGAGTGGAAGTCAATAAGGGGTGAGGACTCCAGGATGTTTGCACATCGTAGGGCCAAAGTGCCTGCAGGGGAGAGCAGGACCCTGTCCATGTTCTGGACAGTGTGGCATTAGCCAAAGGCTCTCCCATCGTGTGGGAGAGAATATAACCTCCAGGTTAAGGGATTTTAAGTAGATTCCCCGAGGGTCTTATTAATAGGACTGGGTTGAAAGGCAGAGATCAGAAATAGCCAATAAGTTCTGTTTTTTGTTTTGTTTTGTTTTGTTTTGTTTTGTTTTAAGTACTGGTTTTAATCTCAGCTCAGTCGCACACTAGCTGTGCAGCTTTGAGAAAAATCCCTTCAGTCTCTGAGCTCATTTCCTTCCCTGTAAGTTGGGGACAGTGGTCACACCTCCCTGAGGAGGGAGACTCTATGCAGAAGCACAGTGCATGCACAGAGTGGAAATAGATGGTAGCTATTATGTTCTCTGTGGAAAGAGTCCTGGAAAGAGATTCCATGCTGCCTGGGCGGGGGGTGGGGGAGTGTACCCTTTCCCTTGACAGGGGCGTAGACATGTGGAGTGATGAGGAGTGAGGTAGATGGGCAGTCAGGAGACCTAGAGGATGGTCCAGGTTTGCTCTCACTTACCCTGTGGTCTTGGTGCCCTTCCCACTCTGGCCTGTGTTGACCTGACAAATGATGACACGAGGCTAGAGATCTAACCGTCATCTCCCAGGAGAGGATGGGAAGAGGGAATGAGTTTAGAATGGGTGGGAAGCCGTGGGGAACAAGGACTTCCCAATTTTTCAAAGGGATGAATGGCAGCAGAGGTAAATGTTATGGAATATCAAAAGAACATGAAAGCAGTTGCATAACTAGTTAGGCCTAAGATCGGCAATTTGTTGGCTCTGTATTAATAAAAGGGATCACAGATCTCGGGAATAAAGCCATCGCCTGGATCAGAACTCCGAGGAGAGGCTGGGTAGAATTCCCCCCGGCAAGCCTTGTTGGTGGGGCAGTTCAGGACCACGGACAGTGGCTAGTTATTTTGATCCACAGTTGAGGTGAGGAGGGGTGAGGGATAAGAAGCTAGAGTTGGCCACTGAGTTGAATCCTTGGAGGTAGTGTGATGCTCACTGTGACTAATGGCTGAGGTTCAAGAATAACTTGTGGTGGAGGCCTCTGAGTGCCCGATGGGACTGCCCAGGCATTGGAGAGTAGGGTGATATATAGGGCCTGACCCCAGCCCCTCCTCAGGAACACCTAGGGCTCCTGCTGTACCTACGTTTGTGTGAGTTTGTTCATGACTCAGCACAGAATCTCGGCCCCATCTTCTCACCCAGCTCTGCTGTTTGTCCCTCTGGCCTCAGCTTCCTGGCACAAGCTGGCCAGCACCTTGCCCTGCCCCAGTCAGTCTGGCTGGTCCACTGGCGCCAGAGCCAGGCCAGCTTTAACCCTGACCACCGGGTTCCAGCTGGGCCTCTGCAGTGACAGCAAGAAAGAGCTTTTCTGGCCCTTTCCCAGTTAGGAATCTGTGCAGCTCTGATGGGCTGCCCCACTGCCAGCTCCTATTCTGGCATCTTCCGTGTGGGCAGGGTGGGGAATGTTCTGTGCCAGAGGACTCTGTGGCCCGGGCCTCTGAGCTGGAACAATGGGCTGGATGATAGATCATCAGTGCCAGGCGGATACAATGCCTTTTAGGCAGCAAGGGGTGCTACTAAGAGCATCAGCATCAATAATAATGAATGGGCAGCCTTTATTGAGTGCCAGTTCCTGTACGCATGCATTATTTACTTCGTTTACACTCACAGCCACCCCATGAGATGTCCTCTTACTGTCCTTATTTCCAGATGGGAAAATGGGCTCAGAGAGCAAGCTTCAGTTCACACAGCAGGCAAATACGGAGGACTCAACCCCAGGCACTGTGAGTCTACAGTCCAGGTTCTTTACCACACTATTACTCCCAATTTACAGATGGAAAATGGAAGGTCAGAGAGGTTAAGGGACTTTGTTGGGGTTACAAAAAGAGTCAGCGATGGAAAGAATTTGAACCAAGGTTTGCCTGATGTCAAAAATACCACGTTTATCTGTTCCCCTGTACTGCTCCTGCTGAACTAGGTCCCTGTCGGGTGTCCTCTCTCAGAGCCCCCTACTGTGGTACCAGGTCTCATCTTATGTCTACAACACAGCCAAACTAGTCTCCCAATTCATCATCAGGGAAGTCACTTCCTCTCTCTGAGCCCAAGTCTGCAAAGGGAAGGGTTCTCGCCAGAGCCCACATTCCAACTTGAGAATTGGTTTGCTTGATGAGATTCACCCATGAACACTAGAAAGACCAAACTGCAAAATGGTGGGGCATTCCCAGGACCCAGGAGGGCAGGGTTGTACCCACACCTTCTAGGACAAGACACAGGGGCCCAGGCCACCGGCTGTGATCACACCGCGGGACTGGCACACAGAGTCATCTCCTGGCTTCTCACTTACCGACGGGGAGACGGAGGCCGGGGAGGTGACTGCAGGGCTGTGGTTGCCTCCTGACAGCACTTCCCCTTTGGGCATCCCTCCAAGGCCTCTCTGTGTCCTTCGAGGCACTCCTGGGGCCTCATTTTGCATCCGGGCACGTCTGGGGACAGCTGTTCTCCCTGGCACCCAGGGCTCTGCCTAGCAGATGTGGCGGCAGGATGCAGGGGGAATGCATGAGCAGTGACATGTGGGGGAGCAGCCTGGGCCAGGCCAGCACAGCTGTGCTGGGGAGCTGGGCTGGTGGTATGTCTCCTTACCTTCCTCCTCCTCCTCCTCCTCCTCCTCCTCTTCTCCCTCCTTTCCTCCCCACTCCTCCTCTTCTTGTCTTCTTTCCTGTTTCTTTTCCCAGATTCCTAAATTCCCCACCTTCCCTCCTTTCTACATATCCCTTTCCTTCATAATGACCACAGTAAACATTTATGGAACACTTATTGTGTGACAATACCCGTATACACATTTACACACACCATCCTCTTTAATCTCACAACAGCCCTGGGGAATAACCATCTCCCTTTTATGAAGGAGCAAAGCTCAGAGGGATCAAGGTTTGCAAGGTCCGGCTGACCTTGGAGCCCACACCTTCCTGTCCCCGTGCTCTGCGGGGCCCAAAAGCACCTTGTCACCGAGATGGTGTGATCAGTCTCTTAGGCGCTGGGGTGGGTTGTAGGGTGAGTGCTTGCTTGCTTTTGCTTTTTCTTTAAAACCCCAAGCTGATTTCACCTGGATTGCTCTGTTCTCTGTCCCTTCCAACCCCTCCCCTCTCCATGTGTGTAGAGGCTGCCGGGAGTCAGCGAACAGCCATCACGTTTGCTAAGTCAGGAGAATGGAACAAGACCAGTACACGAGGGACCCAGCATTACTGGACCAAGAGCAGAGGACTCCCGCTAATCCCTGGAGGATTTTGTGATCATTATCACTTTAATCCATGAGTAACGGAGTGGCCTGAGGGGCAGGTGGTTAATAGAATGGAGTTTGGAGTCCGACAGACTGGAGTCCATTCATTGCTGCGTCCCTTACTGGCCAGGTGGTATTGCTTCAAGCCTCCATGTCTCAATCTTCTTACCTTCCAAGGAGACAAGACTCGCCTCAAGGGTTGGCTGTGAGGGTGGCATGTGCAGTGTGACTGGCGTGCAGCTGTCCTTGGGCAAGGTCATGGTCCTGCTCTGTCTCATTTGGGGTCCAGGGAATGTAGAGGATCTTCTCCCAGCCCGTGGAGGGCTCCCTGCAACGCATCTCCCAAAATTGTTTGTTCCCCCAAATAGTTCCGGTAGGATTAGATGACAAGGGAATGAACATCCAGCATTTTTTGTTTGTGTCCTATGTGTGAATTGTTCATGCCATCTCCGATACAGCACACAGGTTCAGGGCACAAGCCCTGGAGCCAGACGACCTGGGTTCAAATCCCGGCTCTGCCACTTCTCAGCTGTGTGACTTTGGGGAATTCAGACAGCCTCTCTGTTCTTCAGATTTCTCATCCGTAAAGGGCACCTACTTCCTGAGGCTGTGCTGAGGAGTTGGGGGTGCAAGGGACGTACTGAGATCAGAGCCTACACATGAGAATTGCTTAGTAAACGCCAGCTGCTATTATTTCATCCCCACAAAAGTTCCAGGAAGTAGATAGTCCCTGCTTTACAAAAGAGAGGACTGAGAGAGGCTGCGTCACCAGCCTGGGGTCACACAGCTAGTCAATGGCAGAGTGAAGATTTGAACCCAGGTCTGACTGACTGCTGGACCTAACGGCTCCCCACTGCACCCCTAGGTCTGTGGTGTGAGAGGTTGGGGTTTGTGGCCCCACCCGAGGCTCAGGCAGCCCCCTCGATGCTGTGACCTCCCCGCCCTCTTCCTTCCGCGTGTCTTAGGTGGAAGCCCACGGCTTCCCACTCGGCCATCTATTTCGAGCAGACTCCTCTTCAGCTCTGCCAGAGTCCCCGCATCTTCCGCTCCCAAACCGGCGCACTCTGCAGGCCGCCCAGGCCTTGCTCTCTCCCGGGGACAGGACCAGGGGCCGGGAAGCTGGGAGAGCACCCGGGCCATCCAGGAGGCTGTGACTCCTGTGTTCCCTGCAGGAGGGTCTGCCGCTCCACACACGCCCTGCCACCCCCTCCTCACTGCCCACAGGACACAGCCCCGGCCTTTTCCCCCTCGAAGGCCTTTCTCCACCCGCATCACACGGCAGCCCCCACCCCACCCCCAGCAGCCCTGACTCAGCCCTTCGCTGCCACGCTGCCATCATCGCTCACACACACCGGCTCCGTCATGCCTCCGCCTTCACTCACGTCACTCCATCTGCCTGCGATGCGCTCTCTCCCTGTGCACCAGCTGAAGCATTACTCATCCCCGAGGCCCACTCCTCGCTCCTGTGATGAAGCCACCCCCGCTCTCTCCCCCAGAGCCTTCAACTCCGGCTCTTCTTTGCTCCCAGAACGAACTTCGCACATCCATTTCTGCACCCGTCACAGGCTGACTTGTTTTCTCTATGGAGTCTGTTGAGTGAGGGTGCACAGAGTGTGGGGGTGCATGAAGATTCCTTAGGGGGGCCACTTCCCAGGCAGGAGCTGGGGGCAGGGGGCAGGTCAGGAGCAGCAGCAGAGCTTGGACTTCTGGGACCGCCTGCTCCAGGACCTGGCCACTGAGGTTAGCCCTCAGGGTCAGACATGGTTCTCCTCGTGGTAGAAGTGGGACAATCAAGGCTCGGTAAAGGGATGACCGCCCCATGATCACATGGCACTTTGGGGGAAGACGCCAGAATCTGGGCTCCCACCTTCCGATGTGGTGGGGTCCCCCAAACCCCAGTTTTAGGGCTGATCCCACACTCTCTTGGCCAGCCAGAGCCTCTGATCCTCCTTGCTACCTCCATCAGCCAGCTATTGCCACAGCAATGCTGCATAACAAACCACTTCAAAATCTCAGCTGCAGCCGAAACCGGTTTGGCTCAGTGGATAGAGCGTCGGCCTGTGGACTGAAAGGTCCCGAGTTCGATTCCGGTCAAGGGCATGTACCTTTGTTGCGGGTACGTCATCAGTAGGGGTGTGCAGGAGGCAGCTGATCAATGTTTCTAACTCTCTGTCCCTCTCTCTTTCTCTCTGTAAAAAAACTCAATAATAAAAAAAAAAATCTCAGCTGCATTCGACAGTAATACATACATTTTGCTCACGGTCTGGAAGCTGAGCTGAGAGCTCTGCTCCAGGGGTGGCCCGCTCATGCCTGCTCCCTGCGTCCTGTGAGGGGCTGTGCTACCTGGTGAAGTTCTTTTTCTGGCTATGGCAGAAGTGCTAGAGGGCAAACACACCCCCTTAACCCCTCTCACACCTCTTCTCTCATTATATCTGCTACCACCCCATTGGCCAGACCAAGTCACGTGGCCAGGCCCAACGCCAAGTAGACTCGCCTCACCATGCAGCGCGGCCAGGGTATGAATGTAAAGTACTATACTCCAAGAGAATGAAGAATTGGGATCAATAATTCAATCTTCTGTGCTGTGTTTATACCTCCACCTTCCCTCCTACAGATTCAAACTGGCAGCTGACTGTCCCCCCGAGCCACTCATTGCAACAGAACAACAGAGAACGAATGTGAAGAGACTACGTGGGCTCCAAGAGTTCAGTGTAAAGGAAAGGTAAAGGGACACATCATTTAACTCTGGGAGAGTGGAGAGTGTGGGAGACTTACCTTCCCTCCTCCTCTGGCCACTGGTAACCAAATCTGAGAGGTGAGCTTCAGGGATTCCTCGAAACCTCGAGTCACGTCTCATAGCATCACTCATCGCTACAGCCCCAGAGCTGTAGGGATCCTTTTTATGTTTGCTGCCTGAATCTTATGCCATTTAAAAAAAAAAAAATAGCAACTCAACCATTTTCAAAAGAGAATCACTATTCCCCTTCAATCCATGTGATTTGGGTGGGGAAGAGCGGTGTACATGTGACTCTGACCTCAGCCAATCAGAGTATCCCATTGTCCCCTGGGCTTCCATGATTGGTTCAGGGCAAATCCAGACCAGTAAGAATTCCGTCCTGGACTTTTTGTCAGATTGTTGGGCCTGATATGAGGAGTTAGAAGAAGCCAGGAAGAGACTCTATGTGTCCTGCAGGACTTGAAACCGAGAGGATAGAAAGGTTACCAGTTGCCATCATGCCCATTCCAAGCATAAAGTGTGCCAACCTTGCCGTGAACTGAGGGACAGAGACAGACTAGACGTGAGCTCCTGGACCACGCTATGCCTGGAGTCCTAGTCCATGTTTGGACTTTTCAGCTTTGAGACCAGGTGGACCAGGCTTTCTGTCGGTTGTACCTGAGCATCTTGATTAAATAAAACGGGAACCCTGTAATCATAGAATTTTGGACACCGAGAGCCAAGGATGCTTAGAATTATAAATGTGTTGAATCTCCTGGGGAGGGGCCCAAAGCCACGGATGTAGAGGAGGGGAGAGACCGAGATACTTTCACACCCCCCGATAAAGCCCACACATTCGCCCTCTAACCAGGAGCTCCTGTGGCAGCGGATGCCAGACTGTAGGCTGGCCTGGGAGAGCTGGGTACAAGGAGGTACATATTCCCAGCTTTCTGGTCTCAGCAATGGCACCAGCCTGTAGCCCTCCATGCTTGTGTTTCTATGTTGTGCCCTCTCACCCTCTCACTCAAGGAGAAGATGGGGTCTGAGCTGCCCAGGACAGAGCAAGCACTGTTGCTGGGAGAGGCTGCTGCCAACGAGGTTTTGGGAAGCACGAGGGAGGCTCCGAGGGAGGTGGACAGTCAGATGCCCCCTCAAAAGGCTGCACCTGGCTGACAGAGAAGGCTGCCCCAGGCTGGACTCCTCTGAGTCCGGTGCCTGGTCCACTGTGCCAACTCCCACTGGCTGACCTTTCTGAGCAGATACTTCGGGAAAGGAGAGGAAGGCTCAGACCTCTGCCTGCTAAGACAATCCTCAAATGTGCCGATGGCTGCCCTGGCTCCTGGGCCACATCCCTCTGCCAGGGGCTGGGGTGCCGCTGGCTGTGTTCCGCTCCAGGCCCAGGGCCTGCTGCCTGTCCATGGCTCCTGCATCCAACTCCCCTTTCAGTCTGGCCACTCCTCCTCGAAAGGCAAATGGCTCTCTTGCCCGGAAAGGAGGTTGCCGAGTGTAATGGACTCGGGTTTTAGTTCAGCTTTCCCCAGTGCCTTTGCTTGCATAGCTTGTCCTCAGTTTATCTACCAGCAGGTGGGCAAAGAGCAGTTGTTCTCACAGGGAGGTGGCCGGGCCAGCGTCATTCCCTTGGGAGGGCTAACCGGTTTGGCTCAGTGGATAGAGCATCGGCCTGCGGACTGAAGGGCCCTAGGTTCGATTCCAGTCAAGGTCATGTACCTTGATTGCAGCACATCTCCAGTAGGGGGTGTGCAAGAGGCAGCTGATCGATGTTTCTCTCTCACTGATGTTTTTAACTCTCTCTCCCTCTCCCTTCCACTATGTAAAAAATCAATAAAATATATTTTTTAAAAATGCAAACTTCAGAATCAGAGACTCTGGGTCCAGGCCCAGAATCTGTGCCTTCTCAGGCTTCTCCAGGTGACCCCGTTGCCCGCTCAAGTTCAAGAACCATCGGGATGGGGAAAGAGCAAGCAGTGGGAGGGGAGCTCCGACATCTCTCCTAGGCTCCATGTGTCCTCAGGCGAGGAATGTCCCCTTGGGATTCAGTTTCCACGTGTATAAATCAGGGGACTGGCCTGATCGGGGCTGCTGCCCTCGCATGGTGCTCCCCTAGCAGATGTGGGTACCTCCCCCCCAACCCCGGTTCTCGCCCCTCGCTGGGCTGCCCGCCCATGCCATTCCTGGGAGGAGAGCCCCGTCTGGAGAGGCAGGGCCTGCGCCCTCCCCAGGAGCCACCGGCTGCGCAGAGTTCCCCCTCCCACTCCCGAACAATTACTGAACAGATTGCATCGCGAAGAGAACTCCTCGATTATGGAGCCATGATTCCAAATGGCTGTTTATCTGCGTTTTGCTTCATTTCTTTAAACGAATTGTTAAAATTTAAGTAAGTGAGTGAAAGGCAAAGGAATTGAAAGCTGCATCCATCCCACCACGGAGGAAGAGATGGAGGCACAATGGCCGCCATCAACTGCCTGCTAGCTTTCTGCTCCCTCCTTGTCTGTCACAGCTCTCCTCATAGTCTCCCCACCCCTTCCCTCACCCCCTCCACGTGAGGAAAGGGGAGCCCAGAGAGTGCAGGGTCACACAGCTGGCATGGGGCGGCCTGAGATGGAAAGAGCAGGTGACCCCAAAGCCACGCCTCCCTCTGGCTCAGAGCGCGTTGGAGCACACTGCAGCTGCCTCTCTCTGAGCCTCATGGGACAGCGGCTCTGGAGCGATGGAGAGGGACGCAGAGGGCCCCGCTGGGTGGGACCCCCAGCTGGAGATCCAGGCTCGGCCGCTGTGGGCAGGGCGCTGTCGGAACGGGGAGGGCAGTTGCAGGGGGACTCACAGTCTCTGACCAATGCGGGGGCCCAGCGTGGTGATGTGTGAGACTACCACTCCGCAGACCAGGGACACACCCCCGGGCCTCGGCCTCTCCCACACTGAAGCTCCAGGCCTCGCCCTGGACCCTGAAGTCTGTGCTTCCTCTCTGCTCGGCTACGTGGCCCTCGGGGAGGAGGGGAGAAGGGTCCCCGTTGACGCGGCCAGATTCAAATCTCCGCCTCTGCAGCGCATCAACCGTTAGACATTGGGCAGGTTGCTTAACTACTCTGAGCTCAGTTTGTTTATCTGCGAAATGGGAATAACAACAGCGCCTCACTCATGGGGTTATTGCGGAGATTAAGTTAATGTAAGTGAAGGGCTTAGGACAGTAGTCGGCAAACTCACTCGTCAACAGAGCCAAATATCAACAGTACAAGGATTGACATTTCTTTTGAGAGCCGAAAACCAACTTCTGCGCACGGGCCACGAAGTTTCCATCGCACTGTCCGTGCGCACGTGGTATTTTGTGGGAGAGCCACACTCAAGGGGCCCAGGAGCGGCATGTGGCTCACGAGCTGCAGTTTGCCGACCACTGGCTTAGGACAGGGCCGGGCATTAGGACCCAGTAAGTGCTCAACGAATGCTGCTTGATAGCATCCTTCACGCAGCAATCCACTTCCTGGGCCGCTGTGTGCTAAGGGTGTAGAGGTGAGACACAGATCCCGCCCATGGGGAGCCTCTGAGCTAAGGGCCGGAGGAGGAGTGGCGCAGGGTGAGGAGCTGCAGGGCAGGTCAGCACAGGTCAGCACGGGGCACTCAGGGAGCCCAGAGGCAGAGGGCCAGCGAGGGCTCCCAGGAGGGGTGACCGCTGAGCTTCACCTGGATGGATGGGGAGGAGGCATTCCCTACCTGGGCCCTCCTGGGGGGCGGCAGGTGAGCCACTAGACAGGAGTCTGGCCTCCAGGCAGAGGAGCAGCACACGGGAAGGTGTGGCCCAGGAAGGCGGGCCATCTGGTGTGTGAGGGGCGGTGGCCAGAGGTGGATTCCGAGGGGAGCTGCTGAGGGTTGAATCTGTCCCCCAGAAAGGCACGTGGAAGCCCCCCACTCCTAGGACCGGCGGCTGACTCCATTTGGACTGAGGGTCGTTGCAAATGTAATTCATTCACATAAGGTCTGACTGGTGAAGGGCGGCCCCTGACGTAAGATGACTGGCGTCCTCATAAGAAGAGGAGGGAGACACAGAGAGTGGAAGGCCACAGGAAGATGGACACGGGAGGGAAGCAGCTCCGGGAAGTCGGAGGAGGGCTGGAGGGACACAGCGGAGGGCCTCCCCTGAGCCTCTGGAGAGGGCGTGGACCGCTGACCTCTCTCTCTCTCTCTCTCTCTCTCTCTCTTTTTAAAAATATATTTTATTGATTTTTTTTTTTTACAGAGAAGAAGAGAGAGGGATAGAGAGTTAGAAACATCAATGAGAGAGAATCACCGATCAGCTGCCTCTTGCACACCCCCTACTGGGGATGTGCCTGCAACCAAGGTACATGCCCTTGACCGGAATCAAACCTGGGACCTTTCAGTTCACAGGCCGACGTTCTATCCACTGAGCCAAACCAGTTTTGGCCCCGCTGACCTCTTGATACTGGACTTCCGGTGGCCAGAACTATGATGCCATGCATTTCTGTGTGTGTGTGTGTGTGTGTTTTTTTTAAGCTCCCCCCAACCCCCACCTTGGAATACTCTGACATGGCAGCACTAGGGAACTAACTCAGGAGCCAGCTACTCCCAGCTCCCAGGGTAGATTTAACCTGAGAGTGCCCGGCCACCATCACGTCTCTGAGTCCCTCCCTTCCCCCCATGCCCTCTCCCCGGTGGCACCTCACAGAGCCCTGGCGCTCTGCTACCCACCTGGTGCCTTTGCCCAAGGGGCCACTCCCCGTGGGGCCCCGGCTGCAGCCACAGCGGCTCCTCGCTGAGATAGATATACTGCCGGCCTTGGGCAGGGTGACAGGGCCCCGCCGGGCTGGCATGAATCACATTTATTGCAAACAGGAAACAAAGGGACGAAGGGAACAAAGCCCGGACAGGGGAGATGCCAGATGCCAGGCAGAGCCAGGCAGGCAGCCGGGCGAGGGGCCAGCCAAGAGGCGCTGCCCGCGGAAAGACCCATTAATTTCCGGATGTGCCCCAGGACCCCACGGCCAGCGCTCCGCCGAGGTTTATCTGTGCGCCTCAGCCGGGCAGCGTGCCGCGTGCCAGCTTCTTGGGCGCTCCGGAGATTTGCGGGGCCTGGGAGGGGGCAGGAGGCACAAATAGTAGCTCTCGGCCCATCCATTACTCCGGCAAAGTCCTGGCTTTCAGCGCTGTCCATGGGTGAAATTGCACTGTGTTCTGCCTGGTAATGAGGTGCTGCAGGCTTTGCAGGGGTCAGGAACTGCTCTAGCCACCTTCAGGGTGGGCAGTGGGGGGGGGGGGGCGGGGGGCAAGAGTCACTCCAGCCCAGACTGGCCTGGCCAGACGAGCCAGGGAGGTGGTGGTGGTGGGGGGGGGGGCGGGGGGGTGCTGCAGGGGTGGAAGAGAAGGGGGGTTGGGAGGAACGGAGGCTGAGAGTCAGCACCAAGGACAGCGAAGAAAGCCACTGTGTACCCAGCCCTGTGCTCAGAGCGCTGGCCGCACCCTAATAACAGGGTGCTCGTTTCCCGTGGCTTCTGTAACAGATTAACGCAAACGGGGTGGCGTCGGACAATAGACACTGATTCTTGTTCGGTCTGGGAGGCCAGCAGTCCAAAGCCGAGGTGTTGGCAAAACGGGTTCCTTCCAGGGGCTCTGAGGAAGCATCTGGTCCGGGCCTCCCCCCAGCCTCTAGGGAGGGCGGCGTCCTCGGCGTTCCTGAACCTGTGGAGGCCTCGCTCCAGCCCTGGTCCTACCCGCACAGGGTGCCCTCCTCGTGCGTCTCTGTCCACCTCTCCCTCCTCTCCCAGAGACACTCACCACGGGGCAGGCCCGCCGGGACCCAGTACGACTTCATTTCCACCCTACTGCCTCTGCAGAGATCTTATTTCCCAGTGAGGTCCCATTCCCAGGTCCCGGGGATTTAGAACTTCAATATATCTTTTGGGGAAACACTTCAACCCACAACACACAGCGTATTTATTGATAGCTTATCTGATGGCCAGCAGGCTGCTAGGAGCTGTTTGTGAGCTCTGTAGAATCTTCACAACAGAAATACGAGGCAGGTACCATTACTATCCCCACTTTTGTTGTTGTTCTCACCAGAGGATATTTTTCCCATTGATTTTTAGGGAGAATGGAAAAATAAGGTGAGTGAGAGAGAGAGAGAGAGAGAGAGAGGAACATCGATGTGAGAGACACATCCATGTCATTACAATGTGACAGGCTCCTGACCCAGACCTGAGAGGATGCTACAAAGTATCAGGACTGCTGTGATGGAACCTCCCAGCAGTCCCATGGGGAGTCACGGGAACCCTGCCATCTGCAACCCACCTTGTCTTACAGCCTCAGTGAGGGGAGACCTGAGAGTTTGGGGGCGCCTTCCTGGATGGTCATGGGGAGATCTGGTCCTCACCAGGGGAAGGGGAAGCAGCACCTCATCCCGGCTCCATCTTGTCCTCACCCACTGGGCAGGCTCTCCATCTTCCCGGGCCCCTGATATTTAAGGAAATTAAGGTCAGGTCTGGCTGCTAAATATTTGTCTAAGCTGAGTAGAAAATGGCACCAGAGGAGAAGGCCTTCACTTTTATGAGCAAATAAATCGTATGAGGGAGAGTGGGCTGCGGAGAAGGAGGTGGGGCCAGACGCCCAATTACTTAGAACAGGAAGTTCCCCCACAGTCTGGGGGCCGTTCACATCCCCCCCCCTTTTTTTTTTTTAAAGAGTGGGGCCTCTTTCCCTGGCTGTGAGGGTCAAGGCCAGGGGCGGATTTCTTGAAGGGTCCTGCCTGCCGCGCCTGGATTCACAGCCGGTGATTCCAGACAACCCCTCACCCCGGACAATGGGACAGGAAGACCACCCCCCCCCCCCCCCCCGTGCAGGGGAGAGAACCGAAGTCCGAATCCCAGCTCCACCAATGGCTCGCTGTGTGGCTTACTTAGCACACCTCAATCCCCTTGAGGCTCAGTTTTCTCACCTGTACAATGGGGGTAAACTAGCAGTGATCAGTCAAGTTGTTTTAAGTGTCAAGTGCTCAGCCTGGTCTGCGATCAGTCTGCAATCAGCAGAATAATGGCCTAAAAAAATGTCCACATTCTCATCCCTAGATCATGTGACTATGCTACGTGCTGAGGGGGAGGGCGGGGGGAAGGGAGTAGGGGTGTACAGGGAGGGGATCAAGATGGCAGATTTAGTTAAGGTTGCTGATCAGTAGACCTTGAGGTGGGGAGATTAACTTGGGTTATCCGGGTGGGTCCAGGGTAATCACCAGGGTCCTCAGGGAAGTGGAAGAGGGAGGCTGCAGAGTCAATGTCACAGCGACAGGACATGAGAGACCCAACTGGCCATCACAGGCTGTGGCCGTGGAGGAGACCACAAGCCAAGGAATGTGGGCAGGCGGCCCCTGGAAACTGCAGAGGCACAAAGACGGATCCTCCCCTGGAGGCTCCGGAACGGAAGGCACCCTGGTGGACACCTTGAATTTAGCCCAGACACACCCATTCCGGATGTCTGACCTCCAGATTAGCTGTAAGGTAATAAGCCTGTGCTGAGTTAAGCCACGGAGCTCCTTGTAATTGGTTACAGCCGTAATAGGAACCCAAATGCTGGGCCCAGTGAGCTATCAATGCTGTCAGCTCTTAGCAGTCATGTAAGAAAACTATGTTGATGAAACGACTAGCAAGAGCTCTTGTCTGGGCATCAGGAGTCTTGGGTTTGAGCTCCAGGCCTGCCCCCAGCTGGCTGTGCTAGTGAGGCAATGCCCTCCCCCCTCCACCCCTTCTCTCCGCCCCCAATCCCCATGCTCTCTGGGAGTTATCCATGAACTGAAGGATTTGGATTACAAACCATCCTGCCTCCCAACTCTAAACATTAATTGTCCTCTGGAAGGTCCTGTGCCCTGCCCCTCACCCCCCGCCCCCCCCCCCCACCTGCACCCAGCTGCCGGCTCCCGGGCAGGGCCCGGCAGGGACCCAGAGGACACAGTTAATAAGGGCGGGAGGACGCGAATCAATGTGGGCTGACATCCCTGTGACAGATTGGCAAGAGCGACAGATTTAATATCCTGCCGTTTTCCTTTCCCAGCCTGGGGGCCAGAATTGATTAAACAAATTAAAGCTCCCCAGCCCGAGCTGCTCTGGGTAAGATCGTCTGGTCCTCCCGCTGTCACCGTCCGGCTGCACAGCTCGCCCCACCCCGGGGCCCGCCCCACCCCCGCGGTCCAAGGAGTTGGCCAAGGATAGAGCCCAGCGAAGCACGGACGCCTCCTCCTCTGTTCCAACCCACAGGGATGTGGACGGGCCCTGGGTCAGGAGGGAAATGGGGGACGGGATGGGGAGGAGGGGGAGGAGAGGAAAAGCACGAGAAACAGAGATAGGCGGGAACCCTACCCAGAGCCATGGTACCTGCTAGGTATGTGCAAACCTAGCTGAGCCCCAGGCCTCCCTCCCAGGAATCATGTCTGAATGCATGACTAAGGTGACCAGAGGTCCCACTTTTGATGGGACAGTCCGATTTTTAACAATTTGTCCCGTGTCTGGAAAGTCCAAAAATAGGAACTTTTTTAAAAAAACACCATGGGACGCGGGACAATTTGTTAAAAATCGGGACTGTCCCACCAAAAGCGGGACATTTGGTCACCTTATGCACGCCCCGCCCAGCCTTCTCCTCTCCCAGTTTCCCCCAGGACCTCTCAGGAAAGGCAGGTTCGTCAGAGCCTGGAGGAAGAGGTAACTCGGGTGTTAGTGGGAAACCGCCCACGGTCTTCACTAGCAGGAGGTGTGGACAAGGAGCCCGGAGGCTGGTGACCCTTGAGCCCTGGCACAGGACAGAGCTCTGCGCCCACTGTTTAGTCTGGCAGCTGAAGCAACTTCCCCCGCAGACAGTCCTGTCAATCCTTTCTGATAAGACTGTCTGCCTGCTCCTGGGAATCGCCCGCCTGAGGGCTGTAGGTGTGTCCCAAACTGAATACAAGGATGGCAAGGCCCGAGCCCGAGCAGAGTGCTTCCTCTTGAGCTGGGCTCCCGCCTGGTCCCCCCATATTTCCAAATCATTATTTCTCGTCTCGTCTCTCTCATTTGCGTGCGGCCCCTCTTCCAGAGCCTGAACCCTGAATCACTCCGCCCCAAGCCAGTCCTCTGCTCTCTCCAGGCCTCATGCATTTGAGGTGGGGTGCAGAGGGGAAACCCCCAGAAAACGTTCCCGCTCAGCCGTCACGCCCGCCCCAGTCCAGCCCCTAACACAGCCCGTGGGAAACCTCTCTCTCTCTCTCTCTCTCTCTCTCTCTCTCTCTCTTTGCTGTGAGCCCTGACATTTTTTCCTCTTCCTTTTGTAATGAAGTGCCTGGCTTCAGCTTTGATGGCAAGGCATGCCCTTCTGAGACTATCTGCGACAAACACATTGCCAGCCAGGCAGCTACAGAGCCAGGCCGCCTCTCCCACTGAAACGCCTTTGTTTTCCAGATCTCGGCTGATTTCAGTAACTGACCTTTGGGGCTATTTGTTTGTGTTCTCATCCCTTGCTTTAAATCTCCACTCCTGGTGAAGGTTTTAAATTCACCAATAAAGAGTGAGCCTGTGACACCCCAGCCCCCCTACCCTCCACCTCAATAAAAGCAGAACCCCAGGACTGTGTACCCCCTCTTCCTCCCCCCCCCCCACACACACACACACTCTTCTCTATCTGAGGCCCAGGTGGGCTGTGATTTCCTGTGAGGAACGAACCTGAACCTTTCCCAGTCTCCTGATGGTTATTGCCGAGGGGCTTCTTGCAATTATAATAAGAACTGCAAGGGCTGGTCCAGCCACAACATGGGATTTCTTTTTAATACATTTTTTATTGATTTCAGAGAGAAAGAGAGAGAGAGAAACATCAATGATGAGAGAGAATCATGGATTGGCTACCTCCCGCACGTTGGGCCAAACCCACAACCCAGGCATGTGCCCTTGATGGGAATCGAACCTGGGACCCTTCAGTCTGCAGGCTGACGCTCTATCCACTGAGCCAGACTTGCTAGGGCCACCACATTGGATTTTGACAGGCAGCGACCCACACGAAATGTGCACAAAGCAGGCAGGAGGCTTGGGGGTGCGGCCGGGGAGACCAACGGAGGGCACCTAAGCAGGGTGCGGCTCCCTGTGTCCCATTTCTCAGGTCCTGCTCCGGAGTCCAGAGCCAAGTTCCCTATCCTTCCCCTCCCCCCCCCCTCTTACCCGACATCGCCCTCATCCCATTCCAGCTCCTACCCAGCTTGTCCCTTCTCTGCTTCCTTTTCCTCTAAATGCCCCCCAAAAAGCAGCTTCTGGGTGTTCAGGCTGGAACCACCCACCATCCCAGGTGACAACAATAGTAACAACAGTAATAATAACAGCTCCTGCTCCGAGCGCTCCGTGATGGGCAGGCGTGGGGCCAGGTGGCTTCTCTGATCATCGCCTTTAATCTCACAGGCCCCCACGCAGAGAGGCAGGTGGAGTGTGATGCTGGTTTACGAGGAGGAAACTGAGGCTCAGAGAGGAGCAGAGCTGGGGATGACCCCCACCCTGGCCCAGCTGCCTCCAGGGCTGGCTGCTCATCACCCTGGTGGGAGCTTCTCTCCGGCTTTGCTCCCTTTTCTCTCCCGGGGACGAGTCTTTTCCCTGTTCCTCCCCTTCTCCCTCCCCCCCCCCCCGCCCCCTGCTCCCTTCTCCCTTCCCAGGCTCTAGCCCTGGCCCAGGCTCTCGGCCCCAGTGCTGCTGCCCGGTCCTCTGGCCTCCTCACTCTCCCCGCCCAGTCACCGCTCAGCAGAGAGGCTTGTCCTGGTGGCACAGAAGTCACCCTGCTCCAGGGGGCGGGGACCCAGCCCCGCTGAGCTGGCCCCAGAGCTCCATCTGTGCGGATGGAGGAACCCGCGCCCTCGCAGCCCCAGGTCGGGGGGGGGGGGGGGGGGGGAAGAGGGGGAGGGGGGGAGAGGAGGGTAGGGAGGCGGGGGGAGGCCCTCTGCTTTTGTTTCCCCCAGAAGCGCTGTGTGTGCTGGTGGCGGCCTCGCCCAGCACCGAGGAGCCTCTGGGAGGCCGGTTCCTCTGTCCTGGGGCCCAGCAGCCGGCAGGGGGCTGCAGCAGAGGCTCCAGCTGCCCCTTCTTCTCATTAGGCCCTCACCCGAGGGCTGCCACCGTCAGCAGCCCTGCCCTGCCCTGGCCAGGAGGCTCTTCCTGGCCCCGCTGCCATCGGTCTGTCCTTGCCCTGCTCAGCCCTGCCCAGGAGGCTCTGCCTGGCCCCGCTGCCGTCGGACTGTCCTTGCCCTGCTCAGCCCTGCCCAGGAGGCCGCTGGCCCAGGCTCAGGGCCAGAGGCTGCAGCCAGGGAGGGCAGAACCAGATCCAGCCTCCTCTTTGCACAGGTGGGGACATTGACTGGAGCCCAGGGGGGCCCGGACACTCCCTAGGTCTCCCCAAGCTCCCGTGGCAAGCGTTGCAGGAGCCAGAACATTAGCCCCGAGCCAAACCCGCCGCTGGGACGCTGACTGCCCAGCGCGGCCTGTGCGGGGGGTGCCGAGTGTGGTCAGCGTGGGCAGAAGAGGGATCTCTGTGGTGTGACTGTTACTTGTAATACATCTGTGTGATTTTTACAAATCCATGCAGTGTGAAAGGATATAGACCGAAAAGGATAAGCATCCCTCCATCCTACTGCTGCTTCCCTTCTTTTCCCTTTTATCATGGAAAACTACACCGAGTGGCCAGTTTACTATGATCTCTGAACACATAATAATCTGCCACTCAGTGTGTGTGTGTGTGTGTGTGAGAGAGGCCCGGTGCATGAATTCCTGCATGGGTGGGGTCTGGCCAGCCTGGCCAGGGGGAGGGGACCTGGGCAGTTGGCCGGCCTGCCTGCTGGTCGAACTCCTGTTAGAGGGGACAATTTGCATATTAGCCTTTTATTATATAGGATATACACTGAGTGGCCAGATTATTATGCATTCAGCGATCACAATAATCTGGCCACTCTGTGTATGACAGAGAGTGCACCATGCTGTCCGTTTGTAAGTGTACCGTTCAGTGGCATGAAGCACAGTCACACTGCTGTGCAGCCATCACCACCATCTGCCTCTAGAACTTCATCTTCCCAAACTAACACTGTCCCCCTTACCCACTAACCGCCCCCCTCTCCCCCCAGCCTGCACCACCATCTGCTCTTTCCGGGAGCTGGACGCCTCCAGGGACGGCAGGTGAGTGGCTCACCCGGGATGTGTCCTGCGTGACTCCGTCTTGCTCCTTAGAGTACCCATGCTCCCGGCCCCCTGGGCACCTCAGATCTCAGCAGATCTCAGGGACAAGTCTCCAACCTTGTGCCAGAGCTGCCTGGCTCCCTCATGAATGGCATTGAAAGGCAGCGTGGCTGAGCCGCTATTTATCTAACCGGCCCCTGTTTATGGGTGCCGAGCGCTTTCCAGTCCCTCTGGCACGGCGAATCCCTCTGGAGGGGGATTGCTTTCTTTCCATTTTTTTAAAAAAAAAACACACATATATTTTATTGATTTTTTACAGAGAGGAAGGGAGAGGGATAGAGAGCTAGAAACATCAATGAGAGAGAAACATCGATCAGCTGCCTCCTGCACAATCCCCACTGGGGATGTGCCTGCAATCAAGGTACATGCCCTTGACCGGAATCGAACCTGGGACCTTTCCATCCACAGGCCAACGCTCTACCCACTCAGCCAAACCGGTTTCAGCTGGAGGGGGATTGCTTAGAGCGGAGCTGCTGGGTCTAAGGGTTCGTGCAGCTGGAATCCTGGAAGGTGCGTCTGAGGAGGTGGCCTTGCCCAGGTGGGAGGGCAGGGAGATGGCACCTCCACAGAGGGGGAGAGGGCTAAGGGGTGGAGCCGGACTCAGCTTCTCCCCGTCTCCTGTGGCTCCACCCTGGCTTTGAGAGGAGCAGGCGGGTGACTCCCCTCCCCCTGTCCTCCTTCCTGACATGACCGTCCCTAGAATCTCTCAGACTCCCTAGAATCTCTCAGACTCCCTAGAATCTCTCAGACTTTGTCACCAAGCCAGAAAACCAGGCCAGGGGCTCAGTATACTCTCTCAGTATATACACCCCCCTCCCCCCCCGCCAAGGTTTTCACCCTCCCCCGTTCAGGCCTGCCACACAGGCCTCCTCCCCGAGCCGGGAGGATCTGCTGAGTTATGGCCCTTTCATTCCTCCACGAATTCATCAGGGGAATTTATCAGGGCCTCTCGTTCCCGAGATAAACAGAACACTCACAGGCTGCCAGGCCCCGGCACACTGGGAGCGGAGGCATGGAGGGACCCGCAGGGCACAGTGGGGGGGGGCAGCCATGGGGTCCGGCATGGTGGGGCTTGTGGGGCGCAGGGGCTGCCAGGGGAAGAGCCCTCATTGCTCTGCTCTCAGTAAAGCATCCTCTGCAGCTAACGCTCCAGCCTCTATGCTTATATTTATCTTATCTCACTGAACGCTGTCAAACCCTGCACCCCGGAAATGGCCCCATTCCACAGAGGGGGAAACAGAGGCCAGCAGGGCTGAGTGAGTCGCCACAGCCACACAGCCTCCCAGGCTCTGAAACTCCGCTCTCAGCCCCTGTCCGCCGAGGAGCGGGAACTCCAGCTTTCCGAGCAGAGACCTGGGTTCAGCCTGTAGGGCTGTCCGGCTCCCCACTCCCCACCCAAACCCTCTTCTCAAGGTCAACCCGATTGCAGACAGAGACGCGAGTCTGTGGACCGTTTCTGCACAGCCCTCCTGGCTCACCACAGCAACTCAGCCGCTAGCCCCACCCGTGCCAAGAGGGGCCGCCGTCGTAGTGACCATGAGACACCTCAGCTGTCCACAATCCGGGGGGGGGAACCTTCTGGAAACCAGTCTCCTTTCTAACCACACACCTGCCCCAGCCCTCGGCCGCTCACACTCACAAGCCCTGCACAAACCCATTTCCTTCTCTCCAGACAAGCAAAGAAAGCACAAAACACCAATTTTCTCCTAGAAATTCCCCCTAATGGTTTGGGGGGGGATGGGGGGGCTCTCCCATGAGGTTGTGCCAAAGGGTCAAAGGTCAGAGATTCCTGTGAACTTCCCAGAGTGTGAGGCATCGATGCCCCAGTGCTCCTCATGCGGGAGGGGTTAGGAGCATAGATGGGGTAGTCAGGGAGACACAGAGCCATTCGCCCCCCACAGGCCCCTCAGATGCCCCCCTCCGCCCCGCCCAGCAGTGGGCATCGAGCCCGGCCCTCAGCCACCCTCTGCCTCAGCCCGGAAGCCACAGGCCCTAGGGACCTGCCTCACCCCTCTTCCCGGCTCTGAGCCCGCAGTCCTACAGGATTCATTGCTGACGATAATTAGGTCTCACAAGAAAGAAAAAAAATCTTAAGTGGGAAGCCCGTGGGGACGGCATTAGCGCGCTCACTCTGTTTGCGGTTTAAATATTAATGTCAGAGTGTAATTACTGCCCTGTCCAAGGCAGCTTCAGCCGGAGCGGTGCCCCCTGGGCGGGTGGGCGGACGGCAGGGTGCAGCGGGCCAGCCTGGCCTTCTGGAGAGTTCCAGGCACTTACTTAGAGCAAGGGCTCCACACAGACAGCCTGGGGGCCGGTCTGGCCCGGAGGCCTGTTTTAAAATGCTGACCCGCACCCCAATTAAACAAAAAGAATAGCCCTCTTTTTAATTTCTCTTGAACAAGGAGAAATGTGGCTGGGCTGGAGCACACTCCCCTGTGGTAGCGCTGGGCTGGACGGAGGGTTTCTGTTCCCGGGAGCCGGCATTCCTCATCCTGGAGAGCCACGCCCAGCCCTCGTGGCCCACTTGTTCACCTGTCTGAGCCCTGTGGCCCTCTGAGGGGAGAGCTCTGGTTGGGAATTGGGAGAGTGTAGAGATGGAGAGGGCTGGATCGCACAGCTAAGAACTAGGAGCCAGAGCGCAGAGGGGGACGAGTTCTTTCTGGTGGGGGAGCTCTGACCCCCCTGGCCCGCCCACCTACAGACCCCCTGCGCTGCGCTCCGGAAAGTTATTAACCTTCCCGAGCAGGTTTTCCGGAAATGAGAGGAGCGGGCCAGCCTCACGGGGTGGGGAAGGAATAAGTTAAGCCCCAGGCCGCACTCTGCACAGACCAGGTGCTCAGAAAAGGCTGGCCAGGCCCTGCTGAACTGGATTTAGAAGAATTGAGGTGTTACATGAATGGGAGAGTGTCCCCAGTCCCCATGCTGGGAGGGGGTGAGGCTGCCGTGGGGGAGGGGTGGGAGTGGTAAGAGGAGGGACTGCAGAGGGGCAGCAGGTGGGAGCACAGTGCCAGAGGGGCCCTGGGGGAGGGGGAGGGAGGGCCGTGCTGTGTTCCCTATACAGACCCAAAGGAATCAAGTTCACATGCAGACAGACGCCTACTGGTCTGCCCTGTGGAATAAGGGGATTTAGTATTCAGTCCCAAAGGCACCTCACGGCCCTGAAGGGCGGGAAGAATGGGGGTGGGGCTGGACAGCAACATGGTCAGCTTCAAGGGGCTGCTCCGGGGTCTCTCTCTGTGCACGTGCCAACCAGTCACTGTCCTTCATCGCTGTCTTTGTTTCTCAGCCTGTGTGTCTCTGTCTCTTTCTCCGTGTGTCTCTCTCCTTTCCTGCCTCTCTCTCCCCATGTCACTGCCTCTGTCTGTCCATCTGTCTGTTTTGTCTCTCTCTGGGTGTCTCTGTCTCAGGCTCTGTCCCTCTGTGTCTCGCACTCCCCTGGCTGCCTTCCCCTTGCAGGACGAGCCTCCTGTGCCTCGCTCAGGACAAGCCACCTGGTTCTCCGCTCTGCCCACGGCTCTCCCTCTGACCCAGGCACAAGGTCAGGTGACCCGCAGCTCAGCCTCCCCCCACATTCAGCTCAGGTACCTGCCCGTCAGAGAGCAGGATCGCCAGGGCCTGACTCCAAGCCTCTGCACACGGGCTGCTTGGGGTGCAGACTGGACCGGCACCCACACACCCCCCACCCCGCCCAGCCCACCCAGGTGGCTGGGGAACACCGCGGGGCTGGGCTCTGAGATAACAGTTGCCTTCCTCAGAGAAGAGACCACCCCTGGGACACAGCTACTGCAGGGCTTGCCAGGGTGTGGTTGGGTGTCCGTTAGTTCCCAAGGGAAGGTGAGCTCTGTGAGCACCCTGACTTGGATGGCAGTGATCCTGGCACTTTAGGGGTGCCCTAGGGCCAGTGGTCCAGGGGGAACCACCTGAGCTGAAATAGGAGTGCAGCAGCCAGAGGGAGCGTACCCCTATCCTTCCACTCCAGTGGAGGAGGTGGGTGCCTGGGGCTCCGGGAGACATCCAGCACCCCATCACCTCACATGGGCCCAGGCACCCCCTGCCAGAAAGGGTGGCAGGGAGGAGAGCAGGGGGAGAGCCAGCAGAGGACACAGGGCACGTTCTCTGGTATGCAGCGGTGCCCAATGGGTGTTTGCTGAACGGATGTGCGGAGGAGGGGGTGAGAGTCATAGGTTTTAACAGAGAAGGAGGGAGGGAGCATGGAGCAGAAGGCAGAGCCTAAGACTGAGAGAAAACTGGGCAGGGAGATGGGGGCGGGGGACAGTGAGGGGTTGGCGGGGGAATACCTAGGAGGCAGAGAGAGGGAAAGAGGAAGCGGGATGGGCGGAGGGGGCAGGGGGCAGGGGGCTCTAATTCATTTCACTCCATCTCTGTTCATTTGGGACAAATAGAGCAGAAACTGCAGCCCAAGGAAGGAGGAAGCAGGGCATGAAATTGCACTGTGCCTTGTAATGGCTCTGCCAGCGGTGCCAGCGCCTGGTCACCCGCTGGGTCAGCCCGACCTGCCCAGGCGCTGGGGGTGGGCACCCAGCCCCCCGTGCTGCCCGCCCGGCTGGTAGGAGCTTAGGAGGGAGAGTGACGGGTGGTTCCTGTGTGGGAGGCTGCTCTCAAATTCACCTCCTCCTGTGGCCACGCAGGACGCTCCCAGGAGCCAGGAAAGGGACCTCCGTCAGACACCAGGGAAAAGGCTGCGAGTGAAAGGGATTTGGTGAATTGATGCAACCTGGAGTTAGAAGATCAGAAGCTTTCCTGGAGGCGGCCATCTGGCGGCGGCGGGCAGCTCGGGCCGGATGTGGGCTGGGGAAGCCTCCTTTGCCCTCTGCAGGAGCCTGGGGGGCTGGAGGGCGGGAGGTGGGTTGGACCAATGGGGGCTCCAGAGGGCACCAGATCTCCAGCCTTTCCCCGCTGCCCTGCCCAGGCTGCTGCTGTTCCCTCAGCAGAGGGTCCGCTGTGAGGGTTGAGAGAACAAGAACCCTGCCCACAACTCTGGGGGCCCAGATTCCCGAGCGGGTCCTCCTCTGAGGCAGAATGAACGGGTACGAGGGTGGGGGTTCGTCTGTCTCCTCCCCACCAGGTCTGGCTCTGGACAAGTGGCCTGCTGGGCACCCAGCTCCAGGCCTGTCCCTTTGATCACACCTGAATCTCCCTGCAGGTAACCTTTCTCCTGCTCAGCTCAAACCCAGTGCTCTGTTGCCTGTTGGCTTTGGAGTAAATCCTATCGAGCTAAACAGCAAGTGCCATCATACACCCAGTGCTTACTGTGTCCCAGAAGCTGGGCCCCGCCGGTGATGCGTATTAGCCCACCGTGCCGTCAGCTCCTCACAACAGCCCCACGAAATCCTCACCCTCATTAAAAGAACTGCCATCTGCTCCAGAGTTTATGGTCTTCACCTGGCGGACGGGTTGGGTGGTGGGTGGGTGAGTTGGTTCATGCTAGTGAGGTGGTTTGATGGACTGAATGGTGGGGGTTGGGTGATGAGTTGATGGATTTGGGGTTAGGTTGGTAACTTGGATAGGTAGGTGGTTTGGTGGGTTGAATGGTGTGTGGAAAGGCAGTTGATGATTGGGCTGGGTGTATGGTGGGTTGGATAGGTTGGTTTGGTGGGTTGGTTTGTGGGTTGGATGGTGGGTTGGATGGGTGGGTTAGGGCTGGACAGTTGTGTGGTTGGACAGGATGGATGGCAGACTCACTGACCCTAGAACACAGCATGCATCTTCCAACCTCTAAATCTTGACTTTGTCATCATTCCCACCATCCTTCCCACCAAGAATGCCCTCCCTCCCCTCTCCTTACTCCTCCTTCAGGGCCCCACCCAAACTGTGCCACCTCCTCAGCCACCACAGCAAAAAGCAAGCTCTTCTCTGCAAAGAGCCAGAGATGCTCCTATTGGCATTGCTCACCGGTCACCTCATCGTGTGCTGTCCGTGGCCGTAGTTACTCTCCCTGACAAGTGAGACCGGAAGCCCTGTGAGGGCAGGACTGTGCCCCATTTCTCTGGGGTGTGTGCCGGTGCCTCTGTGCATCAGACGCAGGTGTGACTACCTGACCGAGAGAAGGAAACGCCGGGAGTGCCTATCCAGTGAGCCGGAGCCATCTGCCCTGGACTCTTCAGCGGTCAATCCCTAAGACACAGCGGTGCCAGCTCCTGGGACCACGTATCTCCTTGCAGATCCGTCCTCTGCGGGGCAGCACCAGCCATGGGCTCCTGCAAAGGCAGCCCTGGTGAGCTCATGGCCAAGACATACATGGGGGAGAGGCCAGCTGCCTCGGGGGCTGGTCCCAAGAAGCTTCTAGCAGCCTTGGAGGCAGTGTGGAGACAGCCTGCGGCTGGGGAGGTGGAGACCGGAGTTCCTGGCACCTTTCATGGGGTCAGCGTCGCCCCTGTGGACCCTCACTGTCTCCTGATGGTGACGTTCAGGCAGAGCCTCCTCATGCTGCCACTGCCCCTCCCGTGTGTTTACCCTCCTGCAGGGGCAGCGAGGGGGACATTGGCAGGAGAACGCCTCTCCCTATCTAGGCAAACACTTTCCCCGCTAATTGGTATTTGCATGGCAAATCCCAGGTAAAGAAGGGATCATTTGCATGTTCTAGGGGCAATGATATTTGATGTTGTCAACTTATTACAACCTTAATCACCACTCAATTTTCTGCTTTCCGAGCTCCCAATCACGCTGCCACCCAAAATAACCACTGCTTGCGGCTCCTGGCAGAGCCCCATCGGGAGAGAGCCACGTGGGAATCCCCCAGCGGAGGGGCTGACTGACCTTCTGACCCCCACGGAACTCCCCTCTTCCCTCAACACCCTTTGCTGGGCCCTTCCCTCCCACTCCTCCTCCTCCTCTCCTTCCCTCTTCCTCCTCTCTTTTCCGCCCCATCCTGCCCAGGGAAGGGAGTCCTCGTTTGACCAAAGCCACTGTTCTCAGTGGGAAGCAGGATGAAGGAGCGGTCTTCCATTGCAAGGCCAGAAGGACGCTCCCTCGCTGTGGGGCCAGCGGCCAGCTGAGTGTCCAGAGCAGGAGGGGAGCGGCTCTCCACGGCGGCACCAGGACCCTGCGTGACCCCATTGCAGAAAAGCAGCCATTTTCAGGAATAGCAAATAACTAATGTTTAGCGGCACGCCCCTGTCAGGCACCTCCCCTGGACCTCTCTCTCACTGCCCCCACCCCCTCAGGGAGAAGCCAGAGGCCTTCTGAAGACTTCTGGTCCCCCCTGACCTGCTCTCACCTCCCCTGCTGCTCCCTCTCCTCGCTCTGCCGCAGCCATGCTGACGTCCCCGCCCTTCCTCCAACACCAGGCATGCTCCCTGGGCTCCCAGTTTGGCTGGAGTGGACCCAAAGCTGCCCCGCTGGGCCTAATGCAGCCGTTCCTGGGAGTGGTGTGGACATGGGGACAGACAGACCCGGTGCACATTCAGACACCACCGGATACTGCGTGCCTCCGAGCAGGTACATACTCTCAACCCACCTCAGTTTACTCATCCACAAAATGGCCCTGCTCCCCAGAGCTGGCTGAGAGGTCAGGGAACTGCTGCTGCCACTGCCAGCTGCTGCAACTGGCGTCTGCATGGGGGGAGGGTGCTGTTTCCTCTCCCCGCCATTCTCCGGTGTCTAATGATCATGTCCCCGTGTTTGCAGGGCGCAGGGCCAGCCTGCTGGGCTGGCTGCTGGGAGAATTACTCAGTGAGGGGCACAGCCTGGCCCATTAGGGGATCCTGACCCCAGGGTTGAGGCCCATCCCCAGTGAGACATGCCCGGGAATTCTGCTCCTGACACCCTGAGGTCCCCGTGTTGGCTCAGCATTTGCTTCCTGTTAACACAACATCGTCCGAGTGTGTAACAGGAAGCAAATGCTGAGCCAACACAGGGACCTCAGGGTGTCAGGAGCAGAATACTGTTGGGCTTGCCTGGGTGGGAGGGGAAGAGGAATTAGACGTGACGCAGGACACACCCCTGGGAGGGGTAGTGCACAGGAGCCGCCATGCCCCCTGGGGTTCCAGGAGGAGACACACGAGGAGACAGACTGAGCGAGGCCACACACATCTCTCCCGCCCACAAGCCCGACAAGACAAGGCAAAGGCGCTTGCTGCTCCCCGTCGTGAGGGTTTGTACAGACCCAACCACCAAGTCCGAACTGGGTCTCCCCAGGAAACTGGGGGGAAGCGCCGGCCCATGCGATGCACAGCCAGGCCCACCCCAGGGCGTAGGAGACTCCCACCCAAGCCAGGAGCTCCCACCTCAGCTAGTCGCCAGTTCCCTGGCCCCACTCGGTCCTGGTGGAGATGGGCCTGCAGTCCCCCGTGGATGGCATGGCTCCTTCATTCCACGAATCACAGCTGTACAGAGAACAGGGGCCGCCAGATGCTGTTTCCCCAGGTTCCCTCCTAGAAGCAACCCCGTACCCGCAGCACCCCCTCCCCACCGCGGGGAGGCACGGCCTGGGACTGGCATCACTGGGCAGTAATCCAGTAATCAACGCCCTCATTGTTTGCCTCTGAACGGCCGAGGAAGATGACCATTAAACTCTCATGTAATAATCCGACAAATGGTGGCCTTTGGAACCGTCTCGAGTTGGAGAACCTGGGCTCACACCCAGCCTCGCTCATTCCTAATAGATTTCTGGAGCTGAATCACAAATCACCTTCCGCCGGCGGAGGGGGAAGCCAGCGGAACGGCAGCTCAGCTCGGCGGCTCCGGGAGGAGCAGGGAAACAGGCCTCGTGCTGGGAGGGTTTCCCAGGAAAGTGCTTTGAAGGAAGGAGATGCAGGGGGATGCGGGGGGCCCCAGCCCTGAGCCGATGAATTAAACATTCCCTGAGCTCTTTCAAAGCAGCTGCTACCAGAGAGGGGAAACGCTTTAATTAATAAAGCACAGCCAGGGCGAGGGAGCTGTTCTCAATGCCACAGCCAGGGGCTCGGAGCACAACAGAGCCTGCGTGGGAGGGGCGGGAGCTCCTCTCCCAGGCCTGGAGGAGATGGCTCAGGTGCCCATCCAGCCTCAAGGACAGGAGGCATGTCGGTTCCTGGCCTCCAGGCCCAGCCCAGAGCCGAGGCCACCTGCCCTGGGGAGACCCTGGAGATGGGACAGAAAGAGCAATAAACTGGGAGTCCCTGGGATGGTGCCTCCGCTTTCTGTTCCAAGTTGCCGTGTCACCTTGGGTAAGTCATTTCCCCTTTCTGGACCTTGGTTTCCTCACCCCATGGCCTCAGATGGGTTCTGGGGAGCCATTAGGTTCCCTGAAGGTGTCCCAGGACTGTCTCTGGAGGTGGGGGTGCAGCCAGGTGAAGTGCTAGGCCCCAAAGCCAGCTTCAGCCAGAGTAGCTTTGCTTTTGTCCGCTAACACAGACCAGAACATGTGAGATGTCCCTTGACGAAGGAACACTGCAGGCTTAAAAGAGATGGAAAGCCAGTGGCTTAGGTGTGTTCTCCTGTCTCTTCAGGAGCGGCAGCCTCAAAGCTGAGCAATTCCCAGTTGGGGGACAGCCAACGTCAGTCATGACCAAGCACCTCGCATGTCACAGGTGCTCGAGTTACAGAGGAGAATAAGAAGGCCCCACGTCGCCGAAACCGGTTTGGCTCAGTGGATAGAGCATCAGTCTGCGGACTGAAAGAAGGCCCCACGTCTTTCAAGGAGGCTTCCAGTCTAATCCAGGTTTGACAGATTAGATAGTGGCACCCATACCACTATTCTTGCCTTAATGCCCATGGCAGACATTATTAATCAATCACTGCTCTCTCTCTCTCGCTTGCTCGCTCTCTCTCTCTCTCTCTCTCTCTTCCCCCACCCCTCTCCTACAGAGGTCAAATGTGATGGCAAATCCTTTCTCCACCCAGGCAGCCACTACCCATCCATTGGCCCTGGTACATGAAATAAAACCTCTCCCTGCCGTCTCTGGTTAGTTCCAATCAACAGAAGTTTCCCAGAATGCAATGGGCTGCCTCACTCAGGAGTGAGAATCCCATCCCTGTTCGCTCATTCAGTCAACAGGTGGCTACTGAGCACCTCCCAGCTGCCAGGCACTGTTCCAGGGAGACGGCAGTTCCAGTGGCTTTTAAAGAGGAACTGAGCCGAGACCGGTTTGGCTCAATGGATAGAGCGTCGGCTTGGGGACTGAAGGGTCCCAGGTTCGATTCCGGTCAAGGGCATGTACCTTGGTTGCGGGCATATCCCCAGTAGGGGGTGTGCAAGAGGCAGCTGATCGATGACTCTCTCTCATCGATGTTTCTAATTCTCTATCTCTCTCCCTTCCTCTCTGTACAAAATCAATAAAATATATTTATAAATAAATAAATAAAGTAGGAACTGAGTTGGGTGGTAAAAGTTTAAGCAAATTATAAAGCAAGATGGTCGCAGATGGTGGAAAGTGAGGTGGACAATGGCAATGGGGTGTACTGGAGAAAGGGGCTGTTCTACCTTGGGTGGGCAGGGCCAGCTTCTTTGAGGAGTTCATGTCAGGAGAAATTCCAATGATGGGAAGGAGGTGGCCATGCAGAGGTCTGAAGTAGGAACTCACTCAACAGAGGAAGTAGCCAGTGCAAAGGCCCTGAGGCAGAGCAGAGGTTGGTGTGTTGGAGGAACAGCAAGGACGCTCCTGGGACCGGGATGGGGGGTAGGGGTTGGGGGGCTAAGAGAACGAGGTATGGAATGAGTGGAAGAGGCAGGTGAAGGGGATCTCCTGGACTTTGCTGTTGTTAATCTTCACCCAAGAATATTTTTCCATTGGTTTCTAGAGATTAGCAGAGAGGGGGAGAAACAGAGAGAGAGAGAGAGAGAGAGAAACATCAATGTGAGAGAGACACAATTGGTTGCCTTCCACAGGTGCCCCAATGGGAGCCGGGGATCGAGCCCGCAACGGAGGCATATGCCTTTGACCGGAATCAAACCTGCAGCCCTTCAGTCCACAGGCAGACACTCTATCCACTGAGCGAAACCAGCCAGGGCTCATGGATTCTCATGGACCATTGTGAGGAGCTTGAGTCTAAGAGGGATGGAAGCCATCACAGGGGAGGGACGGTGTCTGAATCACGCTTCAGAAAGATCCTTCGGTAGCAGCCGGACGATTCCCTGTTGGGGCTAAGATAGAAGGGATGGTTCCTAGGCACGTGTTCTTACTGGTGAGCCTGGCATTGCAAGCCTGTATTCTTCCTGCTTCCTGATCAAATATTGAAGAAGGCCGGATCTGTGTCTTTTCACATCTGTTTCCACCCGGAGTGCCTTCTCCCGCTGCCCCCGCTGCCGTGCCCCTGCCAGCCCCCTCCTCCGGGCTCTGCGGCTGCATCCTTTCCGGCTCTCACACATCAGACGTTGCTATCTCCTACCTCCTCGCTGTTCATCTAACTCCATGATCGGCAAACTGCAGCTCGTGAGCCACATGCGGCTCTTTGGCCCCTTGAGTGTGGCTCTTCCACAAAATACCACGGCCTGGGCGAGTCTCTTTTGAAGAAGTGGCGTTAGAAGAAGGGTAAGTTTAAAAAATTTGGCTGTCAAAAGAAATTTCAATCGTTATACTGTTGATGTTTGGCTCTGTTGACTAATGAGTTTGCCGACCACTGAGCTAGCTAATTAGGCAGCTCGTCTATGCTGATGTCTAAGTGGGTGGATTTCACGGGGGTCGATGGGTAACTGCTCCAGGTCATTCATAGGGTAGGGATGGTGGGGGGTGTCGAGGAAGGAAGACCAGAGACCTGCCTTGACCTAAGCAGTGGTCGGCAAGCTCATTAGTCCACAGAGCCAAATACCAACAGGACAACAGCTAAAATTTCTTTTGGGAGCCACATTTTTTAAACGTAAACTTCTTCTAACGCCACTTCTTCAACACAGACTCACCCAGGCCGTGGTATTTTGTGGGAGAGCCACACTCAAGGGGCCAAAGAGCCGTGTGTGGCTTGAGAGCCACAGTTTGCCGACCACTGAAAGGAAGTGACTGAAACCAGGAGGGGAGGGGAAACTGGAAGCAAACACAAATCCCAAAGTACATCGCACGTGACTCAGCCTACCCGTGGGACACTCTGTCGGTCCCAACCCAACCCTCCCTGATCCCCAACACACACCCCTGGGCGCTCTTACGGCCTCTCCCAGCCCGAGCCAGCCACAGATCCTAAGGGGCCACCGACTGCTTACAGGGGCCACGCACATCCCCACGTGGCCTGCAGGTCACATTGTGTGTCTCACAAGACCATTCCCAAAGGTGTGAAGAAGCTGCTGTGATTCGTACTTGCACGCACGCATGTCGGCTGGATTCGGCCTCTTTACACCTTCAAGGTCACTTGTCACATCGGACAGCTGACATCCGTGGGGCTCATGGACCAGGTGGGCCTTGAATTAAGAGGCTTCATGGAACGTGTTCCTAATACCCTATTAGGCGGTGTGGGGTGGGGGGAGGGGGAAAGTGACTCCCGAAGAACCAGCGGGAGCCGTGTTTATAAATACACAGGGAGAGAGGACGGCAGAGCCCAGCACACAATTCGGTGTGAACGATCTGCAGGCTGGTTTACGGCTTCTCTCTGTGTGCTTCTCCTTTTTTCAATATTCCACCAGGAATCCGTGTCGCTTACACCAAATGCCACACAAGGAGAGGGAACCCTCAAGGCGGAAAAGAGTAAGAACTACAGGGCACTCAGAGTTCCCCTCACCCCTGCCTGTCCTGCAGGGGTGAGGGACGGGGAGGGGGGGGGAGGGGGGGGGCAGCAGACACAGGGTTCCGGGACCTGCCGGGCTCAGCCCGCTGGCTCTGGAGCTGGGTGGGCGTGGACACAGCCTGGGCGGCGGAGGGACAGGAGGCTCTGGGCCGCAGGGCCGCTCAGAGGAGCCCTCAAAGGAGACAGGGGGGGGTCTTGGTCAGCCCCCATCAGCCCTCCCCCCCCCGCCCCTCCTGCTCACCAATCTCTCTTGCACCCAAATTGGCCTTTTCGGGGCGAAAAGGCTTTGGCTCAGATGAATGAAAGAAAGCCCAACCCCATGCTCTCATTCGGTCCGGGGGAATGAAAGTCCATATCAATCAGCCTCTCATCGGGCGGCTGGCGGCGCGGAGCTTTATACCTTCCAGCTCTTTATGGCGCTCAGCTGGCGAATTCCTCCGACAATTACTGCCTTTGGCGGGCCCACCGGGCTGCAGTGGGCGGGCGGGCAGCGTGTCCTTCACATCCTGCCTGCGGGAGGCAGGGCCAGGCCCTCTCCAGGGCAGATGACCGGCGATGGTGGCGGGGGAAGCGGCCGGCACCGCCCGGGCCCCTACCCACTGCCCTGATGGGGACCGGGCCTGCCTTGGGGAGACAGGCTGAGCCTGGGGGTGTCCGGGAGGAACGTGTGGCCGGGACCCCTGCCCAGGTGCTCTCAGGAGTGGGAGCCGGTGGGCTCGGGGTGAGAGGGCTGCCTCAGTCCCCCCGAGCGGAAGTGCAGGAAGTGGGCCCGGGCGGGGCTGGCGCCTGCTGTGCCCCTGCCATCTGCTCTCTGCTCCCCGGGGAGGAGCAGCAGGCTCCCAGCACCTGCCGAAGGAGGTCCCTGCAGGGCTGCAGCCGGCAGCAGGGCCCGGTTGGAACCGCAGGTGTGAAGGGGATGACAGGGGACGCGATGATGTGTGTGTTCCTGGGCGGGAGGTTGGCCCCTTAATGGATCACGTGCCCTTCAGCCGCTGCTCCTGGCTCGGAGCTCGGCAGTCGCTCGCAGAGCATCGTCCCCAGCGCAAGCGAGCTCCGAGGCCGCGCCGGCCTCCTGGCAGCGGCGGGGGCCGGGCCGTCCAGCCAGTGCAATGAGGACGCCGACCCCCACGGTGGCCTGGGCGCCTGGCCCCGGGCTCAGCGAAGCCCGGAGGGCTGGGCTAGTCACAGCCAGCTCCATCCCCAATGGGAACAGCTGGCTCTCGTGGGCGGGGGGTGGGGGTGGGGGGCTGCACATCCTGCACCTACAGCAGAGGGCTTGCCGGGCCCCTCCACCTGGGCACACTGACAGACCAACACTCGCATTCCGGGCCAGAGCCCAGCCTTCCTCTTGAGCGGCCATGCTGTATTGTCTCAGGTTCCAGGCAGAGACCAGCCATTCACCAGGGACACACGGTGAGCGTGCCATTCGGGACAGCTGCCTGTAGCGCTTCCTGGGTCACGTCTCACCCCCCTGGAAGGACCCGTTCCGGCTCTGGTGCTTGGCAACGGGACGAACTCACAGCCCTCCTGCTAACCAGGATGGAACCCAGCTCTGCACCCTGCCAGCTCGCTGCCTTCTCCAAGGCAGGGGGAGGGGGGGCAGGCCCCGAGAGGCCGCCCTGCCGCCCCAGGTGACCCCCAGGGCACATTTCGCCCCCTTGACTCCCAGCCCAGCACCGCACCTGCCCACTCACTCGGTTATTGCACACATGGTCTTTGAGCACCTACTGTGTGCTAGATGCTCTTCTAGACACTGGGATGCACAGTCTGTCCGTGGGGGGCTCCATATCAGGGGGACCTGCCCGTGGGGGTTCTCCTGGGGGAAGAAATAGGAACAAATAAGCAGGATTATTGTTATGGGACGCACCTTCAAGGCAGTACGTGCTGGAGAGGAAAGCAAGCAGGAAAGAGCCGAGGAGTTGTAACTGGGCGTCAATGGGCGGCCAGCAAAGCAATCGAAGAAAAGGTCACCTCCCAGCAAAGGCTCAAAAGCAGGGTGTGAGCCTCGGGGGAGTCCGAAGGTAGAGGCCCCTGAGGCGGGCAGGCCCGTGTGTCCAGGGAGCGAGTAAGGGGCAGGGGGGAGCGGGAAGGAGGTGTCCCCGTTTGGTTGTAGCTGGTTCCAAGATGACCCCTAAAAGAGACAGCCATGTCCCCATCCCCAGGGCCTGTGGCTGTGGCCTTATTTGCATATGGTGAAATGAAGGATCTTGCAATCGGGAGAGCAACCCGGCTGAGCTGGGAGGGCCCCAAGTCCAAGGTCAAACGTCCTTAGAGGAGACAGAAGAGGAGACCCAGACACACAGAGGAGAAGCCATGGGAAGGCAGAGAGATGTGGCCACTGGCCGAGGGACAGCGCCGGCCACCAGGGCCGGAGAGGCAGGGAGGGACTTGCCCCTGCAGAGACAGGGTGGCCCTGCCTGGCTTTTAATGTCCAGCTCCAACATCACGAGAGAAGACATCGGTGTTACTGTAGCCGCGGGCAGCTGATATGGGAGCTATAGCACGGCCTCAAGCAGTCACTGTGCAGTAGGAAGTGGCGGAGGGGTTGAGCTCAGGGGAGATGTGAGCAGACCCTGGAAAGGGGAGGGGGGGAGGGAAGAAAGGGGAGGGGCCACGCAGTAATCCCCACAGCCCCTGACCCACCAGCACTGAGTGTGGAAGGAAGGGAGCTCGTGAGGGACACAGAGAGCCCAGGACCTGGTCCCCGCCTCCCAGAGCTCAGTGCCTGGGACGGAACGTGGAGAGGGAAGTACCGAGCTGAGCCTGTGTCTGCGGGTCTCCCAGGCGATCAAGCTCCTGCTGCGTAGTGATCACACCTGTCACTGACCACAGCTCGCCGTGAGCCACACGCCTCTCTTCCTTCATCCTTGTAACAACCTTCTATCCGCAGAGAAGGCAGCTGCTGTTATCCCCATTGTGCAGATGAGGAAACTGAGGCTTCCTCGGAATCACAGAGCTGCTGAAGGGCAGAGGTAGAAACTGAACGAGCTCCGTCGGAGGCCGAAGCTGAGGGCCTCGTGTGTCTGGAGCAGCCGCAGAGGGAGAGAGTGGGAGAGAAGGAAAGGAGCTCAGCCAAGGTCAGCCTGGCCCAGGAGGCAGAGGTGGGACTCGAACCAGGACCTGCAGGGTTCACAGAGCACCAGCCACATGCAAACCAGGTCTCGTAGCAGCAGAGACCTGCCGGACAGCAGGAACCACGGGGCTCAGCAGCAGGGGGCTGGCCAGTGGTGGGCGGAATATATCTTCTGTGGGCACATGGGACTCGGCTGTTGGGTAGCAAGAGAGCATTGGGCGTGTGGACCCAGAGGGAAGGGATGAGTTCTCCAGCCCCGCCCCCTGACGACTGACCACCAGGGTCCTTGGCTGATGGCCCAAGCCATCTCTGCCTCCACCAGGCCCAGGACCAGGCCAGTGAGAATCTTGGGGGCCCTCGGATACAGACCCACAGCCCAGCCAGGGGCCCCCACCTGGCCGTCTCCTCCCCTTCTTCCCGATTAATATTTTGATCGCGGCCTGAGCACTATTAGTCACATGCTGGCAGCTTATTTTTAACTGTTTCCAAATACGCATCCTAATGACTACGCGGTTCTAAATAGGAAGTGATGGCAGGAGCCGGGGTTTGTCTCGGTGACACGAGGGATGAGGAATGACACGCCAGCAGCAGCTGCCGCGGGGACCCAGCCCCACCTCCTCACCCAGCGTGCCGCCTCTCCTTGTAGCTCCTCCTAATAACCACATCGGGCCAGGGAGGGCGCGGGGAGCCGACACCTGCCATAGAACAGCGGGGGGAGTGGGCCCCGGGAGGCCTGGCTGACAGGCAGGAGAGAAATGGAACATGGCGTGGAAGTGGGCGGTGAGTCCGGCCTGCTGTGCGTGGGAGCACACGTGTTCGCTGGCGGGGGCCGTGATGTCCACGCACCGCTGACATGGAAGGACTGTCAGGAGACAGGACAGGAAAATGGAGAGAGCAGGTGCCTGCCCCACCCACCTCCATCCCAGCTCTCTCTCTCTCTCTCTCTCTCTCACCTACACTAAGCTCACCTCTACCCCATCCAATTAATGTCACATAGAACAGTGAGCCTCGTGTTTTTGTGTGTGTGTGTTTTTTTTTTGGGGGGGGGGAGGAGGTTACACCCCTTTGAGAATCTGATAAACAGCATCGATCCTCTCTTCTGAAAGATGCAGACTCTGGAGTTCCGGGGGGCAGGCAGGGAGAGGGGGGTTTGGAGGGTGTCGGAGCCCCTGAAGTCTGTGCAGGTCCCCCTGATAACTCTGAGTCGGTGAGGTGATGCAGTGGTGAAGAGCCTGGGTTTGGGGGTGCCTCTCCTGGGGTGCCATGTGGAGTCCATATTTACCGACGGTGAAGGCTCTTCGGACCCGTTCTGCAGCTCCTCTGGGCGTCAGGCACCGAGTTTGTAAGTGGGGAGCAGACAGTAATTATAATATTCATCCCCGTCTCGAAGAGCTGTTGACAGGCTAGATGAGTACATCTGTCTCAGGTGCTTAGAACCGCTCTGGACACATAAAAAGACGCCCCATACATGCCGGGTGCCGGGTGCATGGCCTCGGGCAAGCCACTGCTGCCCTCTCAGCTCAGTTCTCCCTTCTCTGGAATGGAGGTAAGCGGTTATGGGGACTGGAGGTGACGTCATAGCCTGCCACACCGCCCCTCGGGCGAGGAGTCTGGGTCAGTGAGAGATTTGCTCTAGGCCCACAGGATGGGTGGGTGTGGGTGAGGGCTGGGGGGAGGGGAGAATTTTCATTACTGATGGCTCACAGCAGAAGGCTGGGCTACGAGTTATATTATATGAGGGTCCCAACCCAGCCTCTTCTGGGCGTCCTCTCTCAGTTACCTGGGACCACACCGCACTGCTTAGGGAAAACACATCGGCCTCAGTCAGAGCGAGCTCGGGCCTTACGGAGGCTCCTGAGGGTCAGTCTAGAACACGCAGGAAGGGAAGCCAGCCGAAAGGCATTCGCTTGTCCTGGGTGTGATCTTGGACCTGCAGGGCGTGGCTGGGAGCAAGACCTTCATGGATAAGGGGACCACTGTGAGCAGGGACAGCCAGGATAGTCCGTCACCCTATTTACAGACCACTGGCGTGTAATGGCGACTGTAACACACACCCAGGGGATGCATGAAAAGAAGAAAAAAAACAAGAACACAAAACCCTTTTTAAAATATATATATATATATATATATATGTATGTATATATATTTTTTTTATTATTATTTTTTTTTTTACAGAGAGGAAGGGAGAAGGATAGAGATTCAGAAACATCGATGAGAGAGAAACATCAATCAGCTGCCTCCTGCACACTCGCTACTGGGGATGTGCCCGCAACCAAGGCACATGCCCTTGACCAGAATCGAACGAACCTGGAACCCTTGAGTCCACAGGCCGACGCTCTATCCACTGAGCCAAACCGGTTAGGCTATAAAACCCTTCTTATTCTGAATGAACAGGCGCCTGTAGCCAGGTTTGAAATTTCCAGTGACAGCAGCACAGGCAAGGGCTCAGAAGGTGCCAAAGCTCAGATAGCCCAAAGGGAAGCAGCGTCTGCTTAGGAGACACCTGGCAAGCCCCCCCCATGGGGGTCCCGGGAGAGGAGCTTGAGGGACATAATTTCATGAAATGCACGGAGTGGAAAAACCCACGTTTCTAAATCAGCACGCCTTGGTTCAGATAGGTGCTTTCAAGTAGATGGATGTCATTACACTAATAAATTAAACATGATAAGTAGATATTTAACCACTTTCTTTTTCCAACGGCATAAGAAAATGGAAATTCAATTTGGCCCAACAAACTTTTTCAGTGTTCTCATTGAGGAAATGGAAAATTCCCAAGGCCCATTTGTTGTCTTGGGATCCTTTACAGCAAGCCCTGCATCCACACACGCTGGGGTGACGTGGGTGCTGTGGATAACTGGATCTGCTCATGCTGGACGGGAGAGGGGACGCGTTCACTCATTCCTTAGACAGATATTACCTCAAGCACGTGCCAGAGGCTTGGGTGCTGTGGTTTTTAAAAAGCAAAAAAGAGGTCTCGCTCTCGTGGCGCCGACATTCCAGTGGGAAATAAAGATAATCAGCTCACAAACAAACAAAACGTGTGTTTTGCTAGTGATGAGAGTTAAGGAGATAAAATAGAACATGGAGGAAAGATGGGAGTGACGGTGGGCAAGGCTTCACCAAAGGAAGGGAGGGAACAAGCCTGTGGATTTCTAGGAAGGGGAGTGTCAGGCAGCAGGAGCAGCACGTGCAAAGGCCCTGGGGTCGGGGCCTGCTTAGGGTGTTTGAGGAGCAGTAGGAAGCAGGTGTGGAATAAACAAGGCTCACCAGAGAGGAGACGTGGCTGGGCGGCCAGATCATGAGAAGCCTCACAGGTCATACTATCACTTTGGCTTTTATTCTGAGTGAAGTGAGAAGCCATGTGAGGGGATTTTAGGAGAAGTCACGTGGTTTGATTTATGTTTTAACAGAATCCCTCTGGCACTTGGGCCAAGAATACAGCGAAGGGGGCCAGGGCAGAAGCAATGAGACCGGTCAGGAAGCTCTTTTAATAAACGAAGAGAGAAAGGATGGGTACTCAGGGGGTTGTAACCGTGGAGACAATAAGAAGTGATGGCTCCTGGATGTATTTTAAAAGTAGAGCAAACAGGAGCTGCTGATGGATTGGATGTAGAGGGCGAGTGAAAGAGGGGTCAAGAATGACTCCCAAACCTTTGGCCGGGGCACTTGGGGGTGCAGTTACCTTCACCTGGGATGGAGAAGAAGGGGTGGGGCAGGCTTGGGGGGAAGGTCGGAAGTTTAGTTTCGTATATGCTGCATTGGAGATCTTTTAGTCCCCGTGAGAAGATGCCATGCCGGCCGCTAGACATGTGAGCCTGGAGTTCAGGGGACACATCAGGGCTGAAGAGAGACCTCTGAGCATCATCAGCTCATCTAGGGTGTCTGAAGCAATGGACTTGGATGAGAACATCTGAGGAGTAAGTGCAGAGAAGAGAAGTCTGAGGCCTGGATGCTGGGCAGGCTGAGGAGGAGGAACCAGCAAAAGAGGTGGAGAGGGAGGAGCCAGGGATGCACAGAAGAGAGCCAGGAGGCGGGGGCTCCTGGGAGCCGGGAGAGCAGGTCCCAGGAGGAGGGATGGCTGGGTCAAAGGCAGCAGATGGGACAGGGACAAAGAGAACCACGACTTGGCCATTGAATGTGGCTATGAGATGTCACGGTGACCTTGACGGGAACACTTTGGATGGCGTGATGGGGACGAGAGCCAATGGGGTGGATTCAAGAGGCACTTGAGGAAAGGGCTTGGAGACAGCGTGGTAACTCACTCGCTCAAGGAGTTTTGCTGTAAAGAAAAAGAGAAATAGGGAGGCAGGGGAGAGAAAAGCGTGGTAGATGTGTTTTTCTTAAGATGGGAAAAATAATAGCACGCTTTTATGGTGCTGGAAATGACCCAATAGAGCAGGAAAACAGATGACGCAGGGGAGGGGGAGGGAGAGATGACTGGAGAGCTAGCTGTCCTGGAGCAGAGAGCGGGGATGGGACCCCGGGGCACAGGTGGCCAGTGGCACTTCCCTCGGGGATGCTGGGTCTTCTGGGTCTGTCTTCTGAGGTTCCTGAGTTCCCAGCGCGACATCTGGCTCCCAGTTGGTGGGTGAATGAGGGCCTCCAGGGGGCTCAACAAGCACCTTGCAAGAATTTTCAAAAGCAAGCTCTGGCCCTCCCTGGTTTGGCTCAGTGAATAGAGCATCGGCCTTCAGACTGAAGGATCCTGGGTTCGATTCTGGTCAAGGGCACATGCCCAGGGTGTGGGCTTAGTCCCCAATAGGGGATGTGCGGGAGGCAGCCAACCAGTGACTCTCATCATTGATGTTTCTCTCTCCCTTTCCCTCTCTCTTCCTCTCTAAAATCGATATATCTATATCTATATCTATATCTATCTATCTATCTATCTATATATATATATATATATATATATATATATAGTTTTGGGGTTTTTTTTTTTTAAAGGCAAGCTCTGGACTCAGCTACATCCAGGCCCAGTTCCTGGCTCTGCCGCCCAGCAGCTGTGTGACCTTGAGCATGTTTCTGGACTTCTCTGAGTTTCAGTTTTCCTCTCTAACATGGGGAGAGGAATAGAACCGACTTCAGAGACATGCGGGAGGATTAAGAGGATAACACCGCACGTGGAGTGCTGAGAACACAGTCTGTGGGGTGCGGGAATGAGCTCCAGAGGGGCTAACTAGCCTCATTAGAAGCCGCTCGATAATTCCCCCACCCGAGCTCACCCCGAGTTTAATAAAAGCCAGCATGGAATGCAGCTGGAAAATCGCTTGCACGCGCCCCACGATCACTCACAGTCTCTGACTGTTTATGACCCTCGGGTTGCCACCGCAAAGGGAGGGGTCCTGCTGTTCCCAGATATAGTCCTGCCCCCTCCCTCGTCCCCACGAGGAAGCACATGGATGAGTGACAGCGACCTTATTAGAGAGATAACCTTTGATCCTTTTTTTTTTTTAAAAGCAAATTACTCACAGAGATTGGTACTTTAATGATTATTAGTGACACGTCGCTTGAGTGTGCTCGCAACAGAACTGGGTGACAAGCCGACTGTGGTGCTAGATAGGGAAAACAGAGCAAAGCAAACAAACCCAAAACCTGAGAGGAGGGTGGACAGTCCAGGAGGGCTCCCTGTAGGAGGCAACTCTTCGGGTGAGCCTTGAAGAAGGAAAGGCTTTGGCCAGGGAGAGAGCACGAATCTTGGGCTCTGCTTGTTTCTTAGCAAACAACTGAACCAATGGATTGGATTGGATTTATTCCGTTGACCACTTACTGAACCAGCCTCAACGTGTTTCCTCCATCCCAGGGACCTAGCCCATGTCAGGGGTTTCAGGGACTTCTGACCTTTACCCTCCCAAAACACATCACCAGACTCTGTCACTCACCCTTGCTCAGAGGAAGGGGCCTAGGGCAGAGAGAGAGAATGCAATCCATATACAGCTACCATTTTGGAAACATTTAACAATTCAGCTCCAACAACAGCTCAAAGCTCTCCCCAGTTAGCCCACGGGGTTCCCACGAGGAGGAGGAAATGGCAGAGAAGAGGTGGCAGAGGTAGCTGTGGCAACAGCAGCTACACTCAGGGAGCCCTGCACGTGGCTGGCTCCTCTGGGGCACGTTGCATCATCTCATTTAACCTGCACAACAAGAGTGTCCAAGAGGGTACTGTGATTGTCATTTCACATGATGAAATGATGTGAATAATGAGGTCAGAGAGATTAGGTGACTTGTCCAGTGTCACAGAGCGAAAGAGAGGCAGAGCCAGCTGGGGTTGAACTCTGGCTGTGCCACACTTAATAGTCAAGTCCAAGGGCTGAGAAGGAGGGTGGGGGCAGGGAGAACCAAGGAACCTGGAGGGAGCAGAGATCCTTAATTCCTTTGCATAAGGTGAACCAAAAACAAGGTTCCACCTCCTTCTAATGTGAGTTCCTGAGCTATAGAAGCCACAAAACTAAATTTCTGACTCCCTTGAAGCTAGGGTTCTGGGTGTAAGTTAGTTTCCACCAATCAGATAACTAAATACTCAGACTATGTCACCCACCAGTCACTCATAAGCTGCCTTCCTGGGGCCAGCCTACCAGACTCCAGAAGCTGGGGGTTCCCCCCTTTCCAAAGGGCCCAGAAAACATACCTAAGCAGAGTTCAGGCTGGCAGGCCTTAACGAGTAAGGTGAAAAGCAGAGACATCTAGGGAGGGCCAGAGGGAGAATGCATGGTCAGAGACAGACCAGTGGTCGGCAAACTCATTAGTCAACAGAGCCAAATATCTACAGTACAACGATTGACATTTCTCTGGAGAGGCAGATTTTTTAAACTTAAACTTCTTCTAATGCCACTTCTTCAAAATAGACTCACGCAGGCCATGGCATTTTGTGGAAGAGCGACACTCAAGGGGCCAAAGAGCCACATGTGGGTCTCGAGCCGCAGTTTGCCGACCACGGATATAGACAGACAACCTAGGCTTTAATCTAGGCTCCCCCTAGCTGTGTGACCTTGGGTAAATTACTCAACCTCTCTGTGCCTCTGCCTTCTCATTTGTAGTGCCTACTTTACTGCATCAATGCAAGGATGGGATGAAATAATGGTTACAAAACAGAATAAGGCCTGGTACACATAAGCCCTTACATGTGCGATGTTACATCATCACATAACCCCTGTTTGCTAAGCTCCAACAGAATAGGACATCCTGGGCCCATCACAGCGCACCCACACCTCCCTGCAGGCAATGGTGTCGCTTCCCTTGGACCACCCGAGCCGCCCAGGGTGCAGCTGGCAGGGGGTCAGCGGCATGAGGGTCGGAGATGAGCCCAGACTCCATGGTCCCACATTGCCTCCATGAGTAAGGTGACCAGACGTCCCGCTTTTGGCGGGACAGTCCCGATTTTTAACAATTTATCCCGCGTTCCGCGGCGTTTTAAAAAAGTCCCAATTTTTTTTTTTTTAAGTCGGTACTTTTTAAAAATGCCACGGGACAAATTGTTCGAAATCGGGACTGTCCCGCCAAAAGCGGGACGTCTGGTCACCTTACCCATGAGGCAGACGGGGTCTCCGTGAGCCTGTGCGGAGGGGAGGGCTCCTAGAACATCAGAGTCCCGTGGCCCCACCTCCGCCCAAGCCAACAGGAAATAGGGACCCCTGGTCTCATGGCCTCCCACCCACACAAACTGCCAACTTGGAGTCGGGGCCCTGTCCCACCACTGGGTGAGCTGTAGGTGTTTTTTTTCCATTTTCCCAGCCCCGCCGCATCTGCCTCCAGGACACCCGCAGGCCCTGCAAGTCTGGGGCCTCCTGCGGTCTGGGAGAGGGGGGCTGGCCCCTCCCGGGAGGGAGCCTGAGCTTGGCAGGGCCCCGCCCACCAGGCCTAAGGAAACCAATGACATTTGCATTTCATTTGGAGTTGAGACAACACTTCCGTGGGCTGACACTCCAATTGAGAAACGTGTGTGGAAGAGAAGGCATTCATCAGCAGGAGCTCCAGCTCCTGAGCGTCTAACTCAGACACCTAAGCAGCTGCGGGCAGCTCCTGGCCCCTGGAGTTTGGGGCACGGCCAGGATGCCTTCTCTTGGGAAAAGGAGCCTCCAGGAAGGGGCTGCGTCCCGGGTCTCACTTTAAATGGGGATACTACAACACAGCTCCTGAGGCCAGCTGAGGTCACTGACAGTCAACAAACCCTCAATGAGCACCCGCTCTGTCTTAGAACACTAGTTAAGTATACAATTTTACCTATATGTTCCCAAAAATTCTAGTTTAGCACTTCTTAGTTGGGATTCAGGAATCTGTAGTTTAACAACTCCACCAGGTGATTCTCATCATCATGAGAGAAGTTTGGGAAACACTGATTAGCACAACACTCTCCAGCTTCCTCCATGCTCTCTCAAAGGGTGAGAGATCCTTTTTCACAGCCGCATAGTATTCCATTGTGTAAATGTACCATATCTGATAGATGCGCATTAAAACGATCATGAGGTATCACCTTACACCTGCCAGAATGGCTGTTATCAACAAATCAACTAACGACAAGTGCTGGCAACAATGTGGAGAAAAGGGAACCCCGGTGCCCTGGCTGGGGTGAGTGCAGACTGGTGCAGCTCTTGTGAAAAACAGTATGGAGTTTCCTCAAAATATCAAAAATGGGGCTACCATCGGGCCCCGTGATCCCACTTCTAGGAATATATTCCAAGAAACCCAACACACCCATCAGAAAGAATACACGCACCCCTGTGTTCACAGCAGCACTGTGCAGAACAGCTGTGCTTTGGAAACAGCCCAAGTGCCCATCAGCAGATGCGTGGATAAAAAAGACGGGTACGTGTACACATACTGTTATTTTCTATGGAAACAAACGTCTTTGCAGCTGTGATTAGGTAAGGACCTTGGCAATGGGAGACTATCCCGGATTACTGGGCGGCCCAGGCGCTTGAATCACATGAATCCTTAAAAGGGAAGACCCTCTCCTGGCTGAGCTCAGAGAGACGGGGTGCTGCTGGTTTGGGAGGCAACGGAAGGGGCCACGAGCCAAGGAACACAGGTGGCTTCTGGGAGCTGGCAAAGGCAGGAAAACAGACCCTCCTCGGGAGCCTCCAGAAGGGACACAGCTGTGCCGACGCCTTGGGTTTAGCCCAGTGAGATGGGTGTCCAACCTCTGACGGCCAGGACTGCAAGATAAACAGTGCGTGTGGCTTGCCCTCGCCGGTTTGGCTCAGTGGAGAGAGCGTCGGCCCACGGACTGAAGGGTCCCCGGTTCGATTCTGGTCAAGGGCACATGCCTGGGTTCCGGGCTCCATCCCCAGTGGAGTGTGGGGGCGGTTTGCAGGAGGCAGCCGATCAGTGATTCTCTCTCATCATTGATGTTTCTCTCTCTCCCTCTCCCTTCCTCTCTGAAACCAATAAAAATATATTTTTAAAAATCCGCGTGGTTTGAAGCCACTGTAATAAGTTCATGGTGAGCTGTTACAGCAGCTGCAGGAACTAACCCGGGGCCAGCGTGGAGCTGTTCATCACCAAGGCTGGGCAGCATCTGTCACCTGACCGGGGCTGGCATGTCCGAGGGCCTACCCCCGTGCCGGCCCCCAGTTTCTGCCCTGGCGGAAATGTCTGTGTCCACTCTGTTCAGCAAGCAGCGCCCGTGCTGGCCGAGCCACCGAGATGTGGCCAAGGCAGCTGAGGCCGGAATTCTTCACTGTCTTTCATTTCAATCCAATTACATCGAATCAACCACCTATGGCGGGCGCTGCTGAGGGACAGTGGGAGGCATGTCCGTCATCACAGAAGGAGCCATTGGCCAGCGCTGCTCCAGGCTTCGAACGAAAGCTGGGGGGGGGGGGATAGGAGTGAACCGGCCTCAGGGTCCAGGGTCTTCATCCTCTTCCACCTGGACCAGCCCTCGGCTCCGCACCAGGCTTCCCTTCGCTCCCTCCATGGGCCTGGCTGGCTGGCTGAGGACTGCCCCGTGCCCTGTGTGCCCGCCCCCCCCCATAAGCCCTGGGGGAGCCCTGCCCCCCTCTGCCATGGAAACGCAGGCTCCTTGCCGCCATCAAAGCCAGATGGAGCCTTCAGGCAGGCAGGCTGGTCTCAGGACTGTGGCCGCAGGTGTCCCACGTCTGAGGCCCCGGGAGACTGGCCAGGGCCAGGACTCTCCGTGATCTGGAGAAATCCAGATTTTAGCTTCTCTCCAAGACAACGTCAGGCCCAGCTCTCGGGGGGCGGGGGAGGGGGTCCCGGTTTCTCAGAGGTGGCAGAAGGTCTCAGGTCACTAAGCAGCAGCCTTGTCTGGTCTTTTCTGTGCAATCCGGGCTCCTTGGCAGCCTGAGTGGCTGGGGAAGGGTCATGGGACTTAATGCCCCAAGCATTAGCCAGGCAGCCCAGGTCACTTTCCAGGGGGGTCAGTAGCCTCCTCCAGATACGCAAAGGGGCCTGTCCCTCCCCTCCCCGTTCTACTCCCCTCTCCCAGTTCTCCCTGCCTCTTACAAATGCCTACCCAGGCCTACACCCACTGGGGTCATCTTTCCCTCTCTCTCCTCCCTTCCTCCACCTGAGCCTTCCCCCACTCCCACCCCCCGCCTACCCCCCATAGGCTCGTCAATTAATTCGGAGGAAAAAGCCAGGCATCCGATGTGCTTCCTGGGAGGGACAGAGCTGGGAGAAGGGGGCCGTGTACAAACAGAGCGATCTCCAGAAGAGAGGAATTACTCGAATTACAATTGATTTTCCACCGTTAATGAAGCATGAACCCGTGTGATTGCATCTTGAAAAGATTTATAATTATTCTTCGAATCTCGGAAGATAATTAAACTTCATTAAACACAGACATGACAAGCCTTCAGAGCAAGCCGAGACCTCCGTGCAGGGTTCCAGATCAGAGCAGGCAGGCGACGGGGTGGGGAGGGGGTTGGGGGGGTTGGAGAGCAGATGAGGAGGAGGAGGGAGAAGGGGGGGATCTCAGGGAAGCGGTTCCCTTTGAAAAGGCAGCTGGGTTTTTGGATTCCTCTCCCTGCCCTTTGGGGTCTCCTCCTGGGGATCCCTAGCCTCCTCTCCCTCACCCCTTCCTCTCGTCAGAGGAGAAATGCCAGAGTGGGGGCAGCCGCCGCCATCCGTCAGAGTCCCTGCCCAGCCTTGCAATGGGGGGCTCTTCCAGATCTGTGGGGGCAAAGCAAAGGTGGGTGTGGAGAGGCCCTTGGAGGTGTGTGTGTGTGTGTGTGTGTCTGTGTGTGGGGTGTGTGTGTGTATGTGTGTGTGTGTGTGTTAATGTAACACAAAGAGCCGGGGTCTGTGCCTGAACCGCACAGTGGGCACACGTTCGGATACAGCCGTGTGATGCTGTGTGTGTGGTGTGTGTGTGGTGTGTGTGTGTGTGTTAATGTAACACAGAGAGCTGGGGTTTGTGCCCCGGATGTTTATAGCGGAGCCAGGCGCTCGGCGAGCCGGCGGGGACAGAGATGGCTCAGACCCTCTGCCCTTCCTCCCGGGCACACAGCTGTGGCACGGGCGCTCAGGGGACGGGGAGGCCGGTGGTAAAAACACCTCCCCCCCCCCCCAGACTCTCCGGAGTCACCCGGCAGGGGGGCCTGTACTGAACTCCTGTGGACGGCAACCCCGGCCCTTAACCTCCACCTCGTCCAGGCCACCTCTTCCCGCCTTTGGGGACCCCCACCCCCCAGGACCCCTTGCACCTCTCCGCCCAGCCCGACCCCTCAGGAGTCATCACAAGCCCCTCCTCTTGCCAGGGGCACTCGCTCCTCCTGGTCTCACCGCCCTGCCAACGTGGCAGAAGGAACATGAATGAGCTGCCCTCGCCATCCTCCTTTGCCAGAGCTGCTTCTTGGCAGGGAGAGGCTTCCTAAGGACAGGCTGGGAGGGAGTCACAGGCCCGCATGCGCCTGGCCCAGGCCCGGAGGCAGCCTGGGGAGCCACGCGGGCCAGGTGGCCGAGGGAGGGAGGAGGGATTGAAGTGAGGACTGGGGGGAGGGGTTTCTTTAGGGGGGAGGGCAGGAAGGTGGAGGAGCGCCCTCGGCACAGATGGTAAGGAGTGTTCCCAGTTTCCAAGCCGGGCAGCCTGGTTTCCAAGCATAGCTCTGCTTTCGTGCAACCCTGTGGCCTCAGGCGAGATAGCCAACCCCTCTGAGCCTGTTTCCCCACCGAGGAGTCACTAACACCGCCTCCGCGTGGGGCTGTCAAGAGGAGGCGATGAGAGGGTCCGGGTGGTGCGCCTGGCAGCTCGCACGCCGTCTGGTCCTGCAGAGAGAGGCTCCATCAGCAACAGCAGTTGTTTGTGTCATTTGGATTCCTTCTCCAAACACCATCCCGTCACGTGGAAGAGCCTTTCCTCCCTGGGGAGCTCCCAAGAGCGGGAACTGTGTCTTATTGGTCTCTGTGCCCCCTTAGTCCAACCCAGGACGTGGCCCCTCACAGGTGCCCAGGAAATGCCCGCTGCCTAGGTGCACGAGCGAAGAATCCATAAAGCCCGGCCATATGGCTGACGTCTAATCCCATGTTATCTTCCCAACGCAGGACACTTCACGTGGCTGGATGAATTGTTTAAAGTATTTTCTAGCCCTAGCCGGCTCGGCTCAGTGGATAGAGCGTCAGCCTGTGGACTCAAGGGTCCCAGGTTCGATTCCAGCCAAGGGCACATGCCTGGGTGGTGGGCTCCATCCCCAGTGGAAGTCATGCAGGAGGTAGCCGATCCATGATTCTCTCTCATCACGGATGTTTCTCTCTCTCTCTCCTTCTCCCTTCCTCTCTGAAATCAATAAAATATATATATATATATTAAAACAAATAAAATAAACTATTTTCAAATGCATGGATAGGTCTGTGGGAGCGTAAAGAAGACCTTCCGAGGCTGGAAGGGACAAGAAAAGCGACTCCGGAGAAGGGAGTGAGCTGGCCCTGCAGCCAGCACTTCCCCGGGGGCATCTGGTCAGCCCGCAGCCTGGCCGTGGATGGCCACGTTAGGGGCACGGGAGGCCAAGCCTGAGCCTGGGCAAGGTGGGTTGCCTACAGCGGGGCCCTCCCATCTGGACTAAGGGAATTCTGCCTGGGCTCTGGCAAACAGAGGGGGAAGCCGCCCGCTGTGAGAATTCCTCACCACCACCTCCCTCTGCAGGGCCGGCATTTATCCTACTCCTGCGGCCTAAAGAGCCACAAGCAGAAGACTGGGCCGCCATTGGCTGCGGCACTGAGAGAAACACACCCCCACCTTCTCTGAGGAAACACCCTGGAACCCCAGGAGGCAGCTGATCAATGTTTCTAACTTGCTATCCCTCTCCCTTCCTCTCTGTAAAAAAATCAATACAATTTTAAACAGGAAACAGGCGGTAAGATGAAAAGGTCTGACACGTGTCTCATCAGAGATGCAGGAGGAGAGATGAGAAAGAACAACGGAAAGTCCCATTCAAAGAGAAAATAGCTGAGAGCTGCCCAGAGCTGTGAGACTCCAAGCCTCGGATTCACAAAGCTCAGCGAATCCCATGCAGAATAATGAAGAGAGCGGGCCACCTAAACACGCGAAAATGACAGAATGTTCCAGACAAAGAGAGAATCCTAAGAGCAACCAGGTGTGAAAGAGAGATTACCTAAACAGGGATGTCACACAGACCAATGGCGGCTGGCTCTCACGGAAACTCTGGGAGCCAGGAACAGGAGAGCGCCTTCAAAGGGCTGGAGAAGATGCGGGAGAGACGTCACCTGAGAATCCTATCCCCGCTGAAGCCATTCTTCCAGCAGGAGGACAAAATAAAGACTTTTTCAGGCAAAAGAAAACCAAGGCCCTCCCTATCGGGAGCTCTAAAGAATAAACTTCCAGAACAAAGGGAAAGAAGCCCAGCAGGAATCCTAAGATGTTTAAAAAAAAAGTGAGGGGGTGGCGGGAAAGTGGGTAAATTTAAACAAACATTGAAAATTTGGAATGTGTGATTTGTGGGATTAAAACAAACGCCAGGAGAGAATCAAAATACAGGGCATTTGAGGGCCCTGGAATGGAGTGGGAGGAGGGTGAAGACAGAAATCCTAAGTGCCAATTACAACCTCAATGTGCGTGTTAAATTTGCTAGACTCATTACAAGAGAATAGAAATAGCATGTGTTATAGCTTCCCAATTAATGGGGGGGAAATGGAATGATAGGGGGGAGGGGGAGCTTCAATAAAATAAAATAAAAACTGAAAGAAGGAAGGAAGGTAGGAGGAAGGAAGGAGGGAGGGAGCCAGAAAATCGGGACCAGAGAGCAAGGGACTTGGCCAATGTCACGCAGCAAGTTAGGGGTCAAGCAAGGTCTAAGGTGCTCTTTGCCCCAAACCCCACGGCCTCCTCAGTCTGAGCCCCTTTCCCCACTGCATGGAACCCCACTGCTCCTGCAAAGGCATATGACGAAATGCTTTGATCAACAGACACAAAGAGCAAATGACCGCCTCTCGGTCACCCCTAACGGAAGCCCAGTGTCTGACCACATCTCCCCCGTGTGTCATTCATTTATTGCTCACGATAACCCTATGGGGTGGATGAGAGGAACCTGCTCATTCTGCGGAGGCAGCACCGAAGCCCAGGAATGTGCTGAAGTCCCAAGCAGGGAAGTGGCAGTGCAGGAAGTGTGGCTGCCCTGCCCTGGTCCTCCTGGTGGGCACTGGGCTGGGCCTGCAAACACCCGTGTACGGGGACAGGGTGTTGGAAGTGGGCTGTGTGAGAAACTGATCCTACTTAGATCCTCAATCAAAACCACCAGCAGCTGTAAGGGGCTCTGGGAGGGGAGTGAGGAAATTTGAAAATGGACTCAATATCCGATGATGTTATGGTAGCAGCATTCAGTGCCTGGGTGTGATCAGGGCAGTGCGCTTGCGCAAGAGGATGGCCTGATTCTCAGATGCTAAGGTAGGTGTCGGGGAGTGTCAGGATGCCGGCCTCTTTCAAATGGTTCAGGGAAAGAAGCATCAAAAGAGCAATAAGGCCGCTCTGGCTGGTGTGGTTCAGTTGATTGGGTGTCATGCCGTGCACTGAGGGGTTGCCAGTTCGATTCCCGGTCAGGACAGTGTGCAGGAGGCAGTCAATTGATGTTTCCTCTCACATCGATGTTTCGCGCTCTCTCCCTCTCCCTTCCATTTTTCTCTAAAAATCAACAACATAAGCAAAGAGAAGTATAGCCAACATGACAAAATGTTCATAAAAGATCAGTCTAGGTGATGGTTAAAAATGTGTTTGCTTTTTGTGTTAACAAACCATCCCTAAACTCAAAACAATAGCTACTTATGATTTCTTGCAAGCTGATAGCTCATTGACTGGGTATATTCATGCGTCTGTCATCAACTGGTAGGTGAGTGGGCTGTGGCCTACTTGGTCTAGGACCGTGGTCGGCAAACTGCGGCTCTTGAGCCACGTGCGGCTCTTTGCCCCCTTGAGTGTGGCTCTTCCACAAAATACCACGGCCTGGGTGAGTCTATTTTGAAGAAGTGGTGTTAGAAGAAGTTTAAGTTTAAAAAATTCGGCTCTCCAAAGAAATTTCAATCGTTGTGCTGTTGATATTTGGCTCTGTGGACTACTGAGTTTGCCGACCCCTGGACTGTAGCTCATGGAGCATTGTTTGCCAGCCACATGCCTTATCACAGTTCCTTTCAAGACGCATGAATTCATGCACTGGGACCCTAGTATTATAATAACTATGGATGGTGCCAGATGGGTACTTGAAATATGGGGGCTCACTTTATAAAGTTTGTGATTATCTAACCACTATGCTATACACCTGAAACAAATACAAAAAAAAATATTAAATGTAAACTCTGATTGAGAAACAAAATTTTCAAGTATGTTTTTATTGATCTTTTTTTTTTTTTTTTTTTTTTTTTTTTTTAGAAAGAGAGAAAGAGAAAGGGAGAGTAAGAGAAAAACATCAATGAAAGAGAGAACTATCAATTACTGCCTCCTGCATGCCCCTCCCAGGGGCTGAGCTCACAACCCTGGTCTGTGCCCTGACCGGGAATTGAACCCGTGACCCCTCAGTACGTGGGACAATGCTCGACCACTGAACCACATGGGCCAGGGCGAGAAATAAAAACCCTAAAAAGAGAATGTTCACTGTAGCTTTACTAAACCCTCAAGCTTGAAACAACGACGCTGTCCATCAATAGCAGCCTGGATAAATAAATTGTGATCGATTCCTAAAGTGGAATAACAGCCATGAAAAGAAGGAACTGCTACGCCCAACAGCATGAACGAGGGCCACCGTCTGTCCCCCATTACATGGCGCTAAGGAGACAGGACACGCACCTACGCCGGTCCCTGGGGGAGCACCCATGGGGAGGGGGAATTCCTGGAGTGCTGGACCATCCTCCGTCTTGATCTGGGTAGGAGTTACACCTGGAACACATAAATGAAAGTGTACAGCTAAGACTTGAGCAGTTTTATAACCCCCAAAAAATCTACACACACACTCTTAAAATTGGTTCCTTGGTGCCCCTGGATAAGGTCCAAACTCCGTAGCACTCGATTCAATGTGACATAACAGAGCACAGGTTCATTCTTCTCTCCGAAGTACTCGGCACAGCAAGCGGGCGGCCTCTGACCTCCGCCCAGCGCGGGTGCCTGACAGCTGTGCATGGAGTTCACGCGGGGCCCTCCGGGGACCCGGGCATCAGATGGGCTGCGGGTGGTATTCCTGGTCCCCGCCCTCCTTCCAGGCCCACTCGGGGGCCGCCGGGTGCTGCGGTGACACCCCCAGCCAGGCGCCCGCAGCTGCCCCACGCCTCACTGCCGCACACTTTACAGCCGTTGTCAAACATAACGACTCTTACCCAGGAGAAGAATTGGGTTCCATTATTGCCTCCAAAGGACACTTTTCCCTTCCCGCCGTCCGCAGCCAGCAGGAACCAGACGATAAATCTCAGCGAAGGTTTTCACCGAGAATGATGGTCCAGCAAGGAGACCGCTGAGCCTCCGGCAGGGGGAGAACACACAGGGTTGGTGACCTTGCGCACCTCACCCGGCAGGCAGGCCCACCTAAAGGAGCCAGGAGCCCGCAGCCGCCCTGAGGCATCCCCTCTGCCCAGTGCAAAGGTCTGGTCTGCTGTGGCTGGCGTCTCCGGACGCCCCGCTGCCCCTGGCAGGACCCCATACCCGCACACGCCCCAACACTTCCCCAGACACAGAGCAGGTCGCAGAGGGCGAGGGGCTGAGGGCTGTTTGATGAGCCTGACCCCTTCCTGCAGGGGGCACACCGGAGGGCAGCTGCCTGGACTGGGAGGAGCCAGGGGGACAGAGGAGAGGTTTCCAGCACCCGCACCTCACCGGGAAGCTGCAGCTGAGGACGCTGCGGATGCTGGGTGCAGGGGGAGGCCCAGGTGCCAGCGGGGCCCTGGCAGGTGGGCGGCGTCCTTGGGGACTAGAAGCAAGAGAATCATTGCCGTGGCAACGGCATTCTTCCTGCTGGACAGGAGAGGCCTGGAAGAGGGGCCAGGTCACACTGCCCCCTCCTGAGCAAGAGGCCTGGGGGGAGGAGGGGATGACAGGTCACCTGCAGAGAGGAGAATGTGCATTGTCAAGGCAACGGACACATGCAGACAGAAAGGAGGGGTATTCCCTCCCTCCCCCCTCCCCGCCGGAACCTGACAGCAGTGACATGCAGATAACAGTACCTGCTTCCTAAGGTTGCTCTAAGGATTAGGTAGATTATTTATGTGAAGTTCTCAGAACAGTGCCCAGGGAACATGAGCTATTATCATGATTCTATTATAAAGTTCTGTGTGCACCACAATGGATGCGCTGTGTGGTATGTACTGTGTGTGTATGTGTGTGTGTGTGTGTTGCATAGTGCGCATGGCACAGGTGTTGTATGTGTGGGCTTGGTGGGTGTGTGCTATGGGGTATGTGCATAGTATGTGCTGCCCATGGTGTGGTTTGTGGATTGTGTGAGTTGGGTGGTGTGTGGGTCGTGCGGTGCACGTGTGTGTTTTGCCCTTTTAGTAGTTCCGGTTGCAGGAACACCAGCCTCTAATGCCCTCTGATCAGGGTCAAAGCCAGCACTGGGATCACTTCTGATCTCCCCACCCTTTCCTGCAGGAGCCCCATGTCGGCCAAAATGGCCATCATGCCCAACACCGTGGGTTTCCTCGAGGAGGTGCCCCCCTCGAGGGGAGGGGCGAGGAAAGGAGGGGAGGGAGCTGAGGAATTCTCGCTGCCCACAGCCTGCCTGGCAGAGCGACCCCCGCAGCCCCCTCACTTCTAGCTCCCCTAGTCTTCCTGGCCCGGGCCAGCCAACCGCAGGCCTCCAGGACTGCAGCCCGCCCAGCCCCAAACGGAAGTGTCTCGGTTCTGCTGGAGGGTGATGGCCCTGGAGGGGCTGATGGCGCAGTGAGCCCAGCCACCCAGCAGCCCTTCCTGCTGGCCTCCGGAGCGCTGGGCTAGAGCGGCCCCAGGAGAACCTGCACGCTGCTCCGCACTGGGACAGGCCAGGAGAAGGGAGCCCTCATGGTCAGGGAGTTGTAGGAGAACTGGGCCTGGAGCCGAGGCTGGGCTGGAAGTCAGAGAATGGCTTTGGGATCCAGTCCCTCCCCCTCTGTGGCCGCCAGGATCACTGCATAGGAACGGTTTTCTCCTCCCCGTCTCCCTGGATAAGCCAGAAAAGCAGGAAGCTATAGAGAAGAGAGATGCCATTAGCATCAGATAGACCAGCCCCAGGCTCTGCCCCCCCCCTCCCTCACTTCCCAGGGACTGTCCCCGCCTCCCACAGGCAGCCGGACCCACTGTCTGCAGCACAATGCCCTCCACACTCAGCCCCCGCCTTGCACCTGTTCCTCCCTCTGCCTGGAAGCCGCCCCCTCACACCCCACCAGCAGCTCCCACGCGCTCAGGTCTCAGCTGAAAACCGTTTGGAGTTGGAAGCCCTCCAAGACCCTCCTCGCCCCCAGCTCCGTAGCTGCCCGCCCTGTGCTCCCACGGACTCCCCTCCCCTCGCCCGCACAGCCTCGGCTTGTGATTGCCTGTACACCTGTGGGCTCTGCGAGACAAGGACCATCTCCTATTTACTTCTCTAGCCCCAAAGCCTGGCAGAGAGCTTGGGGCACGGAGACCTCAGTAAATGGTGGCCGGTGCCTGATGGGTTTTGGGGCGGATGGGTGGATGGCTGGCTGGGTGGAAAAGTCCTGAATGCGTGCAATGTGGAAAAGACTCCTTCCGCTCTTGCTGACGGCATCCCTCATAGTTGTTATATGATCCCCCACAGGACGTTACGGAAACATGACCCTGACTCCTCTTCCCCACATGCACCAAAAAGCTAGAGGCAAAATGGCCGAGGGAGGGATGGGCACTTGGGGCTTGGGAATTAGCAAGTCAGAACCAATGCCTTGAGCTACAGGGAGGAGCGGCCAGAGTAGAGAAGGGAGCCTTGCAATGCAGGCTACACCAGCCAGGGCACCGTGACAGGGCCTGAAGGGTAGGAGGTTCCAGAAGGGAGCTGCCATCCACAGGCCTTGGGATGAAGGCCAGGCCAAAGTGCACCGTCTTCAGAGATGACCATCGGTGTGGCAGGAAAGAAAGGAGGCGGGTGCCTCCTGCATCCAAGCTGAGGGCAGAGCAACTCTCTGGTCCATCTGAAGGTTCCTCCACGGGGTAGCTGTCATCTGCCTGTTATATGCAAAGAGTATTGCTCCTCCTGTGCCTCCTGGAGGGAAGGAGGAGCACTGAGACACTGTGAGCATCCTCCTTGCTCAGGAGAGAGGTGGGCCCTGCCCAGAATCAGACACCTCCCGGGTGTGACTCTGCCATTATCACACCCGGCCACAACCTCTGGGGGAACACTCAGTCCAGGTGTCCTAGGGCAGTGGTCGGCAAATTCATTAGTCAGCAGAGCCAAATATCAACAGCACAATGATTGAAATTACTTTTGAGAGCCACATGTTTCAAACTTAAACTTCTTCCAACGCCACTTCTTCAAACTAGACTCGCCCAGGCCGTGGCATTTTGTGGAAGAGCCACACTCAAGGGGCCAAAGAGCCGCATGTGGCTTGAGAGCCGCGGTTTGCGGACCACGGCCCTAGGTAGTGGGTGAGTGGGATCACCTGGTGTGTCGATGGGACTAAGACTCAGCCGCAAGTATCAGCTCACTCTGGGCTAGAGGCTCAAGCACACAAAGGTTTATACTCTCAGGCACAGAGGTCCGGGTGGAGGCAGTCCAGGGCTGGTAGGGTCTTTCTACGAAGTCAATAGGGACCCGGGATCTTTCTGTCTCTTCTAGGTCACCTCTTAGGCCAAGATAGCTGCTGGTGCTCCATCTGTCACAACTACATTCGGCAGCAAGAAGGAGGGAGAAAGGAGATGGAAGGGACAGCCGCTTCCTTTCAAGGAAACTTCTTAAACGTTCCATGTATCACTTTCGCTTGTTTTTCATCAGCCAGAGCTTAAACCCATATCTGAACTTGTGAGTCTGCCCGCAGATCCTGGGCCCTGGGGTGTCCCGCCTCAGCCATCAGTCGGCCTCCATCTTTGCCAGAATCCTCGGGCTGATAAGTGAAATTGTCAAGGTTTGAAACCAGCACCACCTGTCTTTGCAGATCATGCTCTTTCTCTACCAGACCGTTTCCCTGAGTGCCCGTTCCAGCCTCACCCCTCACTAGCCACGTAACCCTAAGCAAGTCCTCTGAGCCTCGACTCCTATACCTATAAAATAGGAATCATAATAAGAGCACCTCAGATGGTTGCCACAGAGCAAGGCAGATAATGTATGTAAATAGAAGATAAGATCGTGTCTGTAGCAAATTCAGAAATCAAGAATCTAAATCTGGCCCTAGCTGGTTTGGCTTAGTGGATAGAGCATCGGCCTGTGGACTGAAGGGCCCCAGGTTCGATTCTGGTCAAGAGCCCATGGCCAGGTGGTGGGCTTGATCCCCAGTAGCGGACGTGCAGGAGACAGCCAATCAATGATTCTCTCTCTCGTTGATGTTTCTATCTCTCTCCCTTTCCCTCTCTGAAATCAGTAAAATATACTTAGAAAAGGAATCTGACTCTGTTTCTTGCTTGAATTGATTTCACAAGAAAGGTGCTGCCACCTGGATCCTGCTCCCACCGAGGTGAAGTCACAGACTTATTGATGGAAGAGTCCATCCTGCAGCGAGTGAGGAGACAGTACCGGGGACCCCGGGAAAGTCCATTCCATGGCACAGCGAGGAGAGCATTGGCCCAAAGTCCTCATCTCCAAGATGCCCAGGGAGAAGCTGGTGCTCTCTGCTCCAAGATAGTGATGCAGGGTCTGATGGGCCCCCTCCAATTCTCTGTCTCTGGCCCAAAGCTCCTGGCCCCATGACTGTCAGCTGGTCCAAAGAGAAGCAGACTGCAGAAGGAGGTTGCCCATTGCCATGGAAACCAAGGCCGGAGCCCAGCACCCTGCAGCTCCCAGGCACATGGCACATATGCTACTTCTGGGTTCCAAGTCCCCAGACACTCTTTCCACCCAGCAATGCATGCGTGCGTGTACACACACACACACACACACACACTCCTAGCAACCACCTGGCTGACCCAGTTAACTAGAAACCATGCAGCTGGGTTGTGCCGGGGAGCAAAGTTTTTCCTCCAGGTGGTGGAGGGCCAGCTCTCTGGCCAGCGAAGCCAGTCCCTGCGGTCGAGGACAGCAAAAGGCAAGGCTGATGGCAAGGGGCTGAGACAGGCCATGAGGACAATTCCTGAAGCCACCCCCCTGGCCGGAGCATGGAGGGAGCTCTCAGACCCTGCACAGGAGCCACCGGCCAGCAGAAGCTCTGGTCCACCTAGAGCAGTGGTTCTCAACCTTCCTAAGGCCGCGCCCCTTTAATACAGCTCCTCATGTGGTGGCGACCCCCAGGTTGAGAACCGCTGCTGTAGAGCCTAAGACCATTGGGAAACACAGACATTTATATTCCGATTCATAACAGTAGCAACATTACAGTGATGAAGTAGCAACGAAAATAATTTTATGGTTGGAGGTCACCACCACCACATGAGGAGCTGGATTAGAGGGTCGTGGCCTTAGGAAGGTGGAGAGCCACTGGTCTAGAGGCAGATGAGCATTGCGCTCAGCATTATGGCTCCCAGCTAGACCAGCAATGGGCACTGCAGTCTCATGATGGCTCCCCAGTTACTTATACAGCACGGAAAGGAAAAGATACGTTTCCAAGTGGCCAAGTGTAAGGTCATGAAGAATAGGACACACTGTCATCATTGCCTTTTTGGAAGATGTCATCATGAGACCATGCCATCTCCCGTGTAGGCTTCTCACCAAAAATGTTTGAAAATCAGCCGAAACCGGTTTGGCTCAGTGGGTAGAGCGTTGGTCTGTGGACTGAAGGATCCCAGGTTCGATTCCAGTCAAGGGCATGTACCTTGGTTGCGGGGACATCCCCGGTAGGGGGTGTGCAAGAGGCAGCTGGTCGATGTTTCTCTCTCACCGACATTTCTAGCTCTCTATCCCTCTCTCCTCCTCTCTGTAAAAAAAATCAATAAAATATATATTTTTTTAAAATGTTTGAAAATCAGATCAGAAGGAAACAACCAGGTATATTCCGGTAGTGACACACTCTACAAGGCATCTGATAGGCTCTCTGAAATGGCGATCGCAGGAAGACCAAAGACTAGGTTAAGGAGCCCGAGGGGACAGAGCAGAGGCTGCAGGATTTGCCAAAGGCCGCACCGCTGCTCAGATAAACAAGGTGGGGCCTGAGACTCAGCCTGAGTTCTTACCTCCGGGCTTAACTCAGCACCATGCCTCCCGCAAAAGGGGAAGGCCACTCCTGCACATGAGAGCTGGGGAGAAGCCCACGTGGAGGAGAGGCTGAGGCAGGCCCCACTTCGGGGACCCAGGCGTAGAGATGGACATCCATTTAGCTCCAATGGCATCAGGATGGGTGAGGGAGACAGCAGGCTGGCTTGGGCCTGACTAGCCTTATGCAGTAAGACGCGTGCTTAGGAACCAGGACGTGGGGTGAGCAAGCGGGTGTAGTTGGGAAAGGAACTAAAGGAACTGGAAGGGTAGGGGTGGGCAGAAATTGGGGTTGGTTCGGTGCCCCATCTAGAATGTGGATACTGGGTATGAGGAAGGTATGTAGGAACGACCACTCCTTCCCGCTCCCCCATCGTCTCCTAGCTCTCTAGTCTGCTCCAGAGATTCAGCCATCTCTGCTCCCTTCTGCCAGGAAAGCCAGGGGAAATCAACTTGAAGAGACTGGAAATTTAATCAGAAGAAGCAACAATAAACTGTGCCCTGGAAACCAGGAGGCAGTTGAGTTGCAGGGGGTTGTGGAGGGCTGAGGGCTGAGAGGTGGAGCAGAGCAGGAAAGGGCAGAGTGGAGAGGAGGGAGGAGGGAGGAGGGAGGGACATGAGAGGCTGCGAGAGGCCAGCTTAGCCCCACAGCCGCTGAGAGGGGGCAGCTGCAGGCCGTCCTCGGGGAAACTTCGAAGACATTAGATTGAGACCTGAAGTCTGGCATTTTTTCTGAAATGCAAACGAAGGTCTCTTCTGTCTGGGGACATCTGAAGAATTCACAAGGAGAATGCGGGAACCAAGAATACAGAGAAAGACAGGCGGGGAAGAACCCACATTTTTTTTTTAACAGCCTTTTATGTGTTACTGTGATGTCCAGAGGAGGATGTTGTTACCCTCATTTTGCAGGTAAGAAAACGGAGCTCAAGCTGGTTTTCTGCAAAAAGCACGCAGCGAAGAAGCCATTGACGCCAACCCCGGGGCTAGGATGACACGGGCATTCACTTTGAACTTGTTATTAGGATGGGATCCCTTCAAGCTCTTGGCATCCATCAAGCCAGTGAAGTGGGAGACAGGGGACTTCCTGAGGCCACGTCCTGTGTCAACAACCAGTGTGAGCATGGGGGACGGGAGGCAGGCAGACCGGTGCCAGGGCAGCAGGAATGGAGGTGGAGAGGGAGGCAGCGACCAGGACCTCATCTATTCCGTGGCCCTGTCACCAGCCCCACAAACAGGACTTTGGGCAGAACCAGCACCCCCCCCCCCAAAGATGACGTGAGCTGGACGCGTCAGTATGGGGAGCTCAGAAAGACCACACCTGGACGCGTCAGTACGGGGAGCTCAGAAAGTCCCAAACCAGCAGGCCTCCCTCTCTCATCACCGAGGAGCTTCTGTTGGTCACAGCAGACTTGACACCTCCTTCTGCTGTCCAGTGTGTGACCGTGGTCAGTCACTTAGCCTCTCTGAGCCAAGTCAACGGCTGTATGCGTGCCTGGGGCTGAGCTGCCCGGGCACAGATATGACACGTGGCGTGGCGCAGAAGCTGTCCCGTGGGGCAACATCTTGGTTGCACTTATGGCCGCCTGTTCTCATCTTCTGGAATTCAGCTGGCTTTCTGTAGGGGCCAAACTAGGGAAATCACTGAGAATAAGAAGAGGATTATCTCCCGGCGTCTGAGGTCTTTCAAGATGGCACTAATCTGCTCCATTCCCCCTGGGCTGTGATGCTGAGGTCTTTTTGGTAGATCATTTGTTTGTTTATCTTTCACTTGGCCAGGACGGGGGCAGTGCCAGAAGCTTCCATTTGGCCTTTCCCACTACAACAGCTTTCAGATCCAAGGCCAAGAAACATGGGGAGTTCTGTCCACTTTGTGTGTGTTGACACATTCAGGGACCAGGGAACCAGGTGGCTCCATGGCTCAGCAGATCCACTATGGCCAAAGTGTGGGCCAGGATTGTATTTATGCTCTGGTCCCCATCTGCCCCTGCCCTAACCACTTTGGACCCCTATTATCAATGTTGCCTTGGACTCTGTATTCAACAGCCTTGGAAATGTCTGGCTATCCCCTCCCTCCCAAGCCAGTGCCACAGGTCCCTTTGCAGAAGTGGGGCGAGCGTTACCATGTGTGCATGCCACGCGTGGTGTAGCAGGCTCCTTCTTCTTGGGGACCCAGCCTCTCCGTCACGGAACGGGTTCTGGATCTGAGCACCGTGCAGGCCTGGGAACTGAGTAAGGGACCATGGCCTTGGATTGGGGCAGCTGGCTCCGCCTTCTGGTCACGGGCCCTGGGTGGGGCGCGGCTACCGTGTTTGGACAGGTGCGAGCCTTGCACAGTCCTCTCGTGGCCACGTGCAAGTCCCAACGTAGAGGGCAGAGCCCTCCCCGCACAATGATAGCCGACAGCTGTAGTTGTGAGCTTGAACCTATGGTCCGAACACGTGGCCCCACGTGTCTAAGTCAGTGGTCGGCAAACCGAGGCTTGAGAGCCACATGCGGATCTTTGGCCCCTGGGGTGTGGCTCTTGCACAAAATACCACGTGCGGGCGCGCATGTACAGTGCGATGGAAACTTCGTGGCCCAGGCGCAAAGTTTCGGCCTCGGCGAGTCTATTTTGAAGAAGTGGCGTTAGAACAGTCAAGGGGCCAAAGAGCTGCATGTGGCTCGAGAGCCGAGGTTTGCCGACCACTGGCCTAAGTGATACAGGTTGCAAGTAAACAAAGCTTGATCAGGTGCAGGTCATTGAGTAGGATCAACACTCAGGAGAATGTCGTAAACATCTTGACCACACGCCCTTACTTTGCCTCGTGGCATCTGGCTATAAAATAAAGACACGGCTTGTGGATGTCAGCACTATCTCTCAGGAAGCAGCATCCCATGGGGACCCAGCTTTCATTCTCTTGTCTGTCTTTCCTAAGCCTTCCAGCTGCCCCTCTCAGGGTCACCCTGGGTCCCCAAGAAGAAGGAGCCTGCTACACCACGCGTGGCATGCACACATGGTAACGCTCGCCCCACTTCTGCAAAGGGACCTGTGGCACTGGCTTGGGAGGGAGGGGATAGCCAGACATTTCCAAGGCTGTTGAATACAGAGTCCAAGGTTAGGGCAGGGGCAGATGGGAACCAGAGCATAAATACAATCCTGGCCCACACTTTGGCCGTGTTGGCCCAGCACAGCCCTGGAATTCCTGGGGCTGGGTAATGACATAACGCCTTCGCAGCTGCCCACCTGTCTTGTCCCGGACCCCGTGTTCTCTGACCAGCTGTGCTGATAGCTCTCTGCAGGCCCACGTGTCCTACCTGCCACCCTGACCCCCTTGCTCACTGCACTTATTTGGCCCACGATGCTTATGATATGAAAGTCCCACCGCTGGGCCCGTTATTTCAGCATCTCATCATCTAAGGACTCGGTTCTGTCCCAGCATCTCCTCCTGTCAGCCTGGGCTTCATGGAGCGCGGCCACCAACCGAACTTGTCATCCACGCTGTGTCCCATCGCCGGTCGTGTCTCCATTACCGGTCCTCCGGGCCTCCTCAGGGAACACCGTTAGCAGGTGCACCTTCTGGCTCTATGTAGCGTATCCTCTCCGGCGGGCCCACGTCTCTGAGCCTCTGGTGACCTTCCTTCGGCACCTGCCACAGCGGTTCTGGCATTTCCGGTTCCGTTGGTGTGAGCCCTGGCTTCTCCCAACCTTCCGGGAGCCATCCTAGCACCATCGGGCTCGCACCACCATCCGGGGCTCTGGCCAGGCTGTGCAGTCCTGTATCCGGGCAGGGCGTTCCCGTACTGATGAAGCCTCGCTATGCAGCCCCGTGCTCCGTTGCCTTTGATCCTAACACCCTCGTGGTCTCACCCCACAGACGCTCTTCCGGTTTCTGCCAGAACGTGCTGGCGAGGTCCTGCAGCCTCTTTGGCACGCGGCTCCTTTCTGCTCCCAGCATGACTGCATTATGTTGTAACTTGACTCTAATGACTATGGTTTCGTGGCCAGAATGGGAAGTGTGTGTGTGTGGGGGGGGGGGGGGGGAGAGGCACACACTGTCTTGCCAGCCAGAAGCGTCAAGCAAGGGGAAGAACCTACCTTGAATGAGGAGGAGGGGCGCCTTCTGCAGGCCCAGAATTCAGGGATTCGAGGTCTTCCAATGCACCCGCCCAGCTGTCCCCATCCATATGTCACACATCAGCAGCCCCCTCTTTCCAGTCAGAGCTCTGACCTTGGAGGAGGCTTGCCAGAACGAGACTCCAACCTCCTCTGTAGCTCCACTCGTGATTGAGTCCCGGGGCCGGTCCTCCGCGCTCGCTGTCCTCGAGCTGTAGGATCTGAGAGGCTCTTGATGTACATTGCCAAGGAGGCTCTCTGGATTTCGCACTTCACGACGATTTGTGATTAATCACCCCCAGTCTTCCACGGTCTTTGTCCAACACATGGGGAGCAAGCCCGGCAGCAGCTGTCTGCCTCCACAGTCCTTGTGATTATTACTTCCTCCGAAGGGCCCGGGCTGTACCCGCTCCCGGCGATGGATTCTCCACCCCAATCCCCCACCAGCGACAGCTTCAGCAACTGCACTGTGACAGCACCACAGGCCCTGTCGGTGCCCGACCTCCCACTGGCGCTGGGGTTCTGCTGCCTTTGAAACCACGACAAGGAGGGCACAGGATGGTGGTGATGCCCAGCCCTGCCAGGCGGCGCGGCCAATGCCAACATTCCCTCAACGGCCGCAAGCGTGGCCTTCAGAAGGCCTGTCACCTCCCCGGCCGGCCGGCCTGATCCTCACAGACACGCCACAAGGAAGGTATCCTCATCTCCAGAGGACAGCCAGGCTGCGAGGCTCAGAAAGGGCAAGCAGCTGGCTCAAGGTCACCCAGCCCTGCTGACTCCCCGTCGAGTGCTCCTTCCATCCCTGCCCCCTGCACAGGCCTGCGGAGGAGAAATCAGGTCATGGGGGCGGAGCCCAGGGGCCATGGTGCCCACCCCCAGCCTTCGGGCAGCAGCCCTGCCTCCCACATTATTTGAAATCTTCAAGTGAGGGAAGGAGCCAGAAAGACCCGGATTCCAAGGTGCAGAGGCTCTGAGCACGCCCTTCAGAACCGCCCAGGCTGAGTTCAAACCCTCCTCTGCTCTTCTTCTAGTGTGACACTACTGCTGCTTCCCAGCCTCAGTTTTCCCATCTGTAAAACGGTTAACCTGTGACATGGTTATGTCAAAAAGGTAACCGACACCTTTTAGGTTGGTGTGAAGATTAATTGAGCTAATACTCGCTCGGTTGCTGCTCAGTAAATAAATATCGTTATTCTGAAACATTAATAAAAGGGGCTTATCACACCCTATCTACTTACAATCTTTCCCCAAACCCCCAAAATACAGCGTTTATCATCTGATACCCAAATCTGTCCTCTTTAAATTTTACATGGGACCAGGTAGGGTAGTAAGAGTAGAGTAATATGCACATCTATCACCAATGTCAATTTCCTTGTGAAAATACAATTAGTTTCCTACGCGTTCGATAATGAAAGGCTGATTTCGCAGTCCTCCCGTGTCTCCAGCTCGACCCCGGGACCCCCAACAGTGGTTCCAGCTCCTCCCCACGCCCCACCTGCCCTCCCGCAGCCCGTGACCTCCACCTCCACGCCTGCCGCACAATCCCTGCTCGCCAGGGGATGCGCCTCTGGCTCTCGCCCAGGATTTTATGCTGAGCCCCAACCTCATCTCATTAAATCAAATTAGCACCTGGGTCTGAGCACTCCTTGGAGTGAGGCTGTTCTTTCTCTCTCCACTCCCCCATTCCTGGCCTCCTCCGATCCCAGAGAAAAGGTGTTCCTCCTCCTTCTCCTCCAGCACCGCTCCTCTGTGTGCTTTGTAGCTTCTCTGGCACCAGTCCTCCCCCTGTGACTGGAGGCTCCCCACCACGCTCCCCTCAGCCCTCCACACACGCTCTCCTGTGTTAACTTTCAGCCGGTTGCCAGTCCCCCCGGCTTGCAGGTCTAGCAGAGTCCAAAGAAACCTACCCTCTAAAGGAGTGGGGAAATAAACATTTCCAAAGACTGAAAAGGACTTAACCAAAGTCAAACAGAAAATGGGTGGTAAAACATTGTCACCCAGCAATTCCACTTAAAAGCATATGCCAGCCTGGCTGGGGTGGCTCAGTGGTTGAGCATCAACCTATGAACCAGGAGGTCATGGTTCAATTCCCAGTTAGGGCACATGCCCAGGTCGTGAGCTCAATCCCCAGTAGGGGGTGTGCAGGAGGCAGCTGATCAACGATTCTCTCTCATCACTGAGTTTCTATCTCTCCCTCTCCCTTCCTCTCTGAGGGAAAAAAAAAATAATAAAAAATAATAATATATATATATATATATATATTAAATCAAAAACAGTGACTAGGACACATGCACATAGACATTCATATAAGCATTTATAATAGTCTAAAGGAAAAAACAACCAAGTATCTCAATCTCTCAACAGATAAATAGATCAACAAACCGCGTGTCACTGCAATGGAACATGGCTCACTCGGTGAAATAAGCCAGATGCCTGGACACAGAAGGGCAAATATTGTACGATTCCATTTATTGAGAATATTCAGGCAAATCCTTAGAGACAGGAAGTTGGATGGCTGTTCGCAGGGACCTGAGGGAGGAGGGAACGGGCAGCGGCTGCGTGATGGGCAGTTTCCGTGGGGGGTGATGGAAAGTTCTGGAAGTGGATGGTGGTGATGATTGCAAACAATGCGAATGTGCTTAATGCTATTGATGGCACACTTAAGACTTGTTAAAATGCTAAACGTTAGGCTATGGACATTTTACCACAATAAAAAATTTTTTTTTTAAAAAAGGTGACTTGGAGGTAGTTGCTCTGCCATTAACTAGATCAAAGTCCCTGCTGCCCAGTCCGAAGCTCTGAATTCAGTGCATCCGTACAACTGTCAGTCCCCCGCCCCTCCCCTCTGCCAGCCAGCAGTCTCATCTCTGTATCTGTGAGTCTCTTTCTGTTTTGTTTTTCATTTATATTCTTCAGATTCCAAAGGAAACTAATACGAAATGACATTGAATGTGAACTGCGATGGAAAAAGTTTAAACACACATATTTTAACAGCAGAAAAAGGAAAAGAGCTGTCGGTCCGTGGCTGTCGATTCAGAATCTTCACGTCCAGACCTTAGCAGCCACGTTTTTTCCGTGTGGCATCTGCACCCCGACGATAACCTCCACTGACCAGCTCCTCCCTGACTCCGCGAAAGGGGGTAGCTCAGCCCCTCGCTTAAACTTGGACCGGCTTTGCCTGCACCCTCTCTGCATGCAGCCTTCTGAGGCTCCTGTCACCTTTCTGAAATGCCTGCCCAGTGGGCCCCTTCCCCGGGCGAGGGCCACCCCAACACCCCCTCCAACCCCTGGCTCACTTAACTTCTGCTACAGCCGCCCAGTTGCTGCTTCTCCACCTCTGTCTTCTGCCCGCTCTAGGCACCCCGTCAGACCAGTCAGCAAATCTCGGAGTTGGATGGGATCTCAATGACAGGAGATGTAGTGCTGTCAGGCCATGTGCCACAGAAACCCTCTTCTGTTGCACAAACACTCTTTACACGGTGAGCAAAGTGCAGGGAGTGTCAGCTCCAGCTCCTCCAGGGTCAGGCAGCAGACAGCCCCTGTGTCCCACTCCTCATCAGGCGTCTAGGGTCAGACCCGCCCACTCCTCCAGGTAGTCCCCCTGCTCATCTCCTGTAGCCCAAGTGGCCCACAGGGTCCAGCACTCACCCTGCATTTCAACTTCCACGCCTTTCCTGGATGTTCTCTCCACAGCGGAGAGGGGGTGCCTTCTCTTGTGCATCAGAGAACTGCCTGCTCAGCCTTCAAACCCGTTACTTACCGGATCTGTGAAACCTTCTGTGGCACATGGCCTGACAGCACTACATGATCGTCTTTGTGCCACTGCGTCTATACTCCCCCCGCCCCCACCTCCTCTAGCTCCCCAAATGCCATCTTGGTTTCTATCTCCCTCGCTCAGCTAAGACTCTCTGAGGGCAGGTAACGTGCCTTATTTCTACGTTCCCTAAACGAGGCCAAGAGTGGCCCTTAAAGACCCTATCACTAAATAGGACCTCTACGGGCTTCAACATATGGATGGGGGGAGGAGGGGAGGAGAGACACAATTCAGTCCATAACAGATAGGAGAACATACCCCTGTTAATTTGCATATTCACTCCTGATTGGCTGGTGGGCATTGTGAAGGTATGGTCGATTTGGATATTTCTCTTTTATTAGTGTAGATGGTTCAACTAAAATACCTACCATGTGATGGTTTCACTAATTATACATATGTCAAACCTAGTCCTACCAAAATGTTTATTTTATACACGTGCAATCCATTGTACGTCAAGTATACCTCAATAAAGCTGTTTTAGAAATATATAGCAGATAGATAGATAGATGCATCTATTCATTAAAAACCGAGGCTCCTGCACTAGCCAGTTTGGCTCAGTGGCTAGAGTGTCGGCCTTCGGACTGAAGGGTCCCAGGTTCGAGTCCCATCAAGGGCACATACCTGGGTTGTGGGCTCCATCCCCAGTAGGGGGCATGCAGGAGGCAAATTGAGGCTCCTACATGCAATGTGGCATCCTGGATTTAATCCTGAAACAGAAAACAACATTTGTAGGCAGGCTGATGAAGTCTGAACAAAGTTGGAAGTTTAAGTGCACAGACTGTACCCATGTTCATTTCTTAGCCTTGATGAATGTACTGTAATTATATAACATGTTATCATCAGAGGAAACTGGGTGAACGATATACGGGAACGCTCTGTACCATCTTTGTAATTTTCCCATACATCTAAAATTATTCCCCAAAACACTCACCAACACACACCCCCCTCCCAGGGCCCCCTCCTGCCTGCCGCAGGGGGAGGGGTTTCGGTGCTGGGCGCCTTGTCTGCATTTCCTCTGGTCCGTGGGCTAACTGCCAAGATCTGATCACGAATCCAAACTAGCAAACACATAATAGCGTTTTGGTGCAAATGAGAAGCTGAGCGGAAATGAAAAGGCCCGAATCACCCGAGCTTTTGCAGGCGGCAGGCGGCAGGCGGCTTCCCGCACCAGGGGGTGCCTCAGAGCGGCACCGTCCTGCACGGGGGCCGGTGGCCGCCAGGCACACTCGGCTGCTGAGCACTGGGGGCGTGGCAGGGCCACACGGACATGGCCGGTGGGAGTCCACAGCGTGGGAGTCAGGCGCAGGTGCGGGCCCAGAGGAGGAGAGGAGCCTGCTTTCAGCCAAGCCTCAACCTGTGCTGTGAGAGGCGAGCAGCTGTACCAGGAGAGCCGTGGGGTTTCCACAGGCGCTTCATGCAAATCCAACCCTTCCACCTGCAAAGCGGCCAGACTCTGTTTACCGCGGCAGGGCTGCCTAAGTCAGACCAGGCAGCCAATCACAGCCACCTATTAAAAAGGCCAGTAGGGCCGAAACTGGTTTGACTCAGTGGATAGAGCATCGGCCTATGGACTGGAGGGTCCCAGGTTCGATTCTGGTCAAGGGCATGTACCTTGGTTGTGGGCACATCCCCAGTAGAGGGTGTGCAGGAGTTAGCTGATCGATGATTCTCTTTCATTGATGTTTCTAACTCTCTGTCCCTCTCTCTTCCTCACTGTAAAATTAATAAAATATATTAAAAAATAATAAAATAAAAAAAAAGACCAGAAGGCCTTGAGGCAGCCCCCAGCAGCCTGGGAAATCCCCCCGGCGGCATTTCCACGGAAGGATGGGGCCCAGCCTGGGTCCGTGGAGGCACAGTGGGCCACCAGACACCTAGAGCTGCCCGCCAGCAGCTCAGTCTCTCTCACCCTCTGTCCGGGTGGCCACCTCCCCTGGGAACTGCCCTCCCAGTCCAAGGGCCACAGAGAAGTCTTTTCTTCCTTCAAATGTCCATGTGTACAGTCCCAGGGAAAGATTCTGATTGGCTCAGCTGGAGTCACGTGCCTGTTCTTGGAACAATCACTGTGGCTGTGGCTGGATCACATGGCCACAGAACAATGTGATTGGCAGCTTCTCCAGAAGCACATGCAGGGAGGAAGGAGAGAGGAAAGAGCAAGTCTCCAAAGGCAAGTGGAGGGGCTGTGGGGGGAGGAGAATTGTCAAATAAGGGGAGATGCAGGACAGAAAACAAAAAGTGCAGACACTCACTACCCTCCCCGGGGCTCCAGGCCCATTCAGCCCAGTGCCTCCTGGAGGTGCATTTCCCTTCTCATCGAGGTAAACTGAGCATTAGTCCAGAGAGCCAGAGCCAGAGGTGGAACCTAGGAGCTAAACCCAGGGAGCTTTCAAGGTAAGGGGGGGGGTCCCTGTACTTGCCCTACGGCCCCAAGCAGGAAGGAGTCCACTGTGAGGTCAGGGAGCTGCCCCCATCCTGGCCCCTGCTCCACCCAATGATCTGGTTTTCTCCACCACAAACAGTTCCTGACCCCCCTGCTGGGCTCTGGCCAGGGCACTGGGGACTCAGGAACGTAGAAGGCACGTTCCCAGTCTGTGGGAGCAGCGTGGGCAGTGAGAGGGTGACCATGGGGCCGCATCCGGGCAGAGCGGGACGCCAATCCTCTGACCGCCTTGCACCCAGCACCACCCGTAAGTGGGGCATGCGCAGCACCCTGTACGGCAGGTGCCTCCTGTGCCCAGCGCCACATCCCAGAGCCCACCTCCGACGGCAGCTGCGGCTGCAAAGCACAGACACACGTGAGGACTCAGAGGACTCTGGGCTGGCAGCCTCCTGCCGGGATGCACTGCCGATCAGAGACCTTTTGAAGCTAATGCTGCCCAGAAGTTAGGGGACGTCACACCCCAGAGCGGCCGTGGGGAGGAGCCTACGGGTGAGTGCGGACTCCCCGCCCCACAGGCCGGCATTCCGAGAGGCATTCCATCCATCCTCCTCGGGGAAGTGACGGGGAACCAGCGCTTGTGGCTCACGACAGCAGCCTCCATCTGGCACCTGACGTGGTGTGTCCTTCTCTCTGACTCTCTCTCTCTCTCTCCTCATGCCTCACACCTGTTTCCCAATGAAACTACCGTGTTTCCCCAAAAATAAGACATCCTCCAAAAATAAGACCTACTTATAGGTTTCCTTCTGAGAGAAATATAAGGCATCCCCTGAAAATAAGGCCTCCTTAGGCTAAACATGAGAGATTTGGTCCACTGATTCTGAAAGAAATGGAGTCACAAGAAATTCACCAGGAAATTCAGGAATTGGATTGTTATGGTGATGTTCCAGAAGATGATGACATGATTGTCATTGAATAGATGAGTACATTCTTGATACTGTAGGATTCACAGTTTGTCTGGTTTGCGTTGACAACTACCGTACTCCCGTACCGTATACAGGTAATACATTTCCTTTATTTTCATTTAACAATAAACGTGTACCGTGTTCTTCTTCATGGAAAAATAAGACGTCCCCTGAAAATAAGACCTAGCGCATCTTTGGGAGCAAAAATTAATATAAGACACTGTCTTATTTTCGGGGAAACAGGGTACCTGCATGCAAGGCCTTGTTCCACGCTCTGCTCCGGGTGGAGACGGCCCCCAACGAGGACATCCAGGCCCTCGCTGGCACCACAGGGAGGACACGGTACATCGGTCCTGCTCTTGGCTCGCCAAGTGTCACCACCTGCCGAAGGGCCCTTAGGCACAGGGCAGTCCTCCCCACGCCCCCCGGCCCTCAGCCCCCCCCCCCGCCCTGAGCCCCACCCCAGAGTGATGAGGCCCTGGCCTGGGCTCTGCCTCCTGGCCTGCAGTGCAGCCCCGCCGAAGCCCTGGGGACCGGAGGCAGCTCAGCTGCCAACGCCACGCACAGGCACCCGGAGAAAGTCACTTCCCGTTCCCCGCTAATTGCGTTCCACAGCCTGGCCTGGCCCTCCCACCGCCCTCCTCCTCCTCCTCCCCTTCTCCTTCTCAGCCTCCCAAGGACAGGGACATGGAGCGATGGCCCCCCTGGGCCCAGCTTGCCTCGCTCAGAAGGTTTGTGACATGGAATCCCGGAGGTGACAGGAGGGCTGTGTCCCGCACGGCCCCCAGAGGAGGGTGGCTTTCCCATGCCTAGGGTAAGGTGACCAGACGTCCCGCTTTTGGCGGGACAGTCCCGATTTCCAACACTTGGTCCCGTGTCCCAACGGCATTTTTAAAAAGTCCCGTGCCGTTGGGACACGGGACCAAGTGTTAGAAATCGGGACTGTCCCGCCAAAAGCGGGACATCTGGTCACCTTAGCCTTGGGGCTCTGGCCTGGCCTGAGAGAGCTCTCGGGCTGGGACCCGAGCACTCACACCCTCACTTACTCTCTGTGCGCCTTCACTGCCCACTTCTCTCACTCCCTCACTCCCTCCCACCACCCCTCCGGCACTGTGATAGGATGTCTCGCAGCCCAGGTCCCCCGCCCAGTTCCAGGTGCCTTGCATAACGAATGAGCCACCTCCCTAATCCTGGGGGCTTCTTGGAACAGGTGGCGTGAGAAGGCTTGATCCCCCGCTTCCAGATGAGAAGGCTTCCCCCAGCTCAGCCCTCTCCTTCCGAGGTCCGATCCACAGCCTCTGACCCTTCCCTGGGAGCAGAATCGGCCTTCCCCTCCTCGGGTGCACCCCGTACCCGCTCCGGGCTCTGCTCAGACCTCTCCCGCAGTCCTCCTGATTGCGTGTGTGTGTGTCTGTCCCCCTCGGGAGCTCTCAGAGACTCTTATTGCGGGAACTGTTTCTTAATCACTTGCGCGCCAGGTGTTTGGCAATCCGAGTTTGATGGATTGCCGGGTGGATGGATGGATGGATGGATGAACGGGGAGATGGAGTAAGATCTTCTCAGGAGACACTACGTGCAAAGTGCCATCTAATTCCTTCTGACATGCACTGTCCTCATTTCATTCTAACAGCGACCCTAGGAGCTTAGTAATCATAAGCCGCTATGATGAGAAGACAAGGAGACTGAGGTGGATGTCACAGGCAGAAGGTATCAAGGCAGAACTTGAAGGCTAAGCAGGGGGAATGACTGTGGGTTCTGTGCTCTCCGCCACCCTGGCTTCTGTACCCCCTCTTCTCTGAGCCTTGGTTTGTTCACCCATAAAACGGGGTGATGACTCCCACCTTGTCGTTTGTACATGTAAGGAGGCTTGAGCTGGGGTCATTGCAGCTTCCAGGTTTCCAGGAAGCTCCCTGGGTCTTTCTGGGTTCTCTAGCTTATGCCCATTCGGTTGTCTTTCGCTGTGGGGGGCCACCCCCCCACACACACACCTTCCTGAGGGAGGCTTCCCTGTGTTTGCCGGGAGCCGGTCCAATGCAATGGTGAGTCCTGCTCGCTGGCCACCAAGCTTGCCAAGGACAAGTTAAGGGTCCCTTTTAGTACCCTCTCCCCAACTGCCTTTTCTCCTCCCTCTCTCTTTATTTTTTTAAATATGTTTTTATTGATTTCAGAGAGGAAGGGAGAAGGAGAGAGAAATAGAAACATCAGTGATGAGAGAGAATCATTCATCAGCTGCCTCCTGCACTGGAGATCGAGCCTGCAACCCAGACATGCGCCCTGACTGGGAATTGAAGCATGACCTCCTGGTTCATGGGTTGACGTTCAGCCACTGAGCCACGCCAGCGGGGCCTGCCTGTCTCCCTTTAGTTCAGCAGAACACGGCACGGAACATATCAGTTTCATGTATCGATTCACACCCACCACTCAAAGGGCCTGATGGTTCCGCTCACCCACTTGAGCCCTCACCATGGCCTGGGTGCTGTGAGAACCTGCCAGAGACCCAGGCTCAAGGCAGACCCCAAGGCCACAAGCACTAGAGCCCAGATTCCACATTGCTGACCATCTGGGGGCAAAAGGCGGATCCTCCAGCTTTTCCAGAGAACAAGGGTTGAGAAGGGGGCTTCCTGGAAGCTTGATGGAACCTGGAGCAAGCCTCGGCCATTTCTATCCAGGCGGGCTTCTTGGAAGAAGAGGGGTTTAAACTAACATTAAGATGAAAAGGGATGCCCTGACCGGTTTGGCTCAGTGGATAGAGCATCGGCTTGTGGACTGAAGGGTCCCAGGTTCGATTCCAGTCAAGGGCATATACTTTGGTTGTGGACGCATCCCCAGTAGGGGGTATGCAGGAAATGGCTGATAGATGTTTCTCTCTCACTGATGTTTCTAACTCTCTATCCCTCTCTCTTCCTCTCTGTAAAAAAAATCAATGAGATATATATTAAAAAAAAAAAAAAAAAAAAAAAAAAAAAAAGATGAGAGGGAGCAGTGAGGAAGTCTGGTTGGAGGAGAAGTGGGGAAAATGAGAGGGGAGGTGGTTAGGAAAGAAGAAGAGAGGTGTACCCGGCTGGCTGAGGAGGAGGGATGCTGACCAGACACGGCCGGAATCAAAGCCAGCATGGCAGGGCGCACAGGGGAAGGGTGAGGAGCAGGCACCTCAGAGGCCAGCCCGCAGTGGACTGAGGACATGCCCGGAGGACGGCACTCTCTAAAAAGAAACAGCCAAAACCTGAGCAACGAATGGCCCTGCTAATTGGCCATTTTGTTTTTTATGTATATTCATTAGCAAGATAGAATAACAACTAATCATGTAACTGTCTCTTCCGTGAGAAATAAATGCTCGTTAACCACCTGAGTGTTCTCAGCTGCTGGCTGAGCCGCAGGTCCTCCGGGCCAGGGCTCTGCGGGTTACAGGAGGCCATGGTGTGAAGTCTCCTGACCTCATGCCCCAGGCCAATGCCACTCCGCTGAGCCCAGGGCTTCCAGCAGGGGGCACCCCTCAGCCACATTGGGTGGGTTAAGAGCGGGGAGGGCTGGGAGCCAGACCCCCAAACAGCCCTGAGTGACTCTCTTTTAAAATATATGTGTGGTTTTTTAAAAATTGATTTCAGAGAAGAACGGAGGAGATAGAAACATCAATGATGAGAGAGAATCATTGATTAGCTGCCTTATGCAAGCCCCACATGGGATCAAGCCTGCAACCTGGGCATATGCCCTGACTGAGAATTGAACCGTGACCTCCTGGTTCATAGGTCGATATGCAATCCCTGAGCCATGCTGGCCGGGGCCGAATGACACTCTTGAAGAACAAGATGTGGGTGGCCACAGAAGGTCCACCTTCTTCCTTTGCCAGAAGAGTCTCACTTATTCCTCTCCTCACGCCGAGACCCACGCCCCGAGCTGGACAAGGATCTCACCCGCCAACGCCCTCCCCACAGCCTTCCTGAGACGGATGCTGTGGAAAGGAGGCAGTGAGAGGAAGGCGGGTCTCCATGGTGACCCTGTCCACTCACCCTCCCATCACTAATTGGTGGGAAAATGGGGCAAGGGAGCCTGGTTACCCAGGCAACTCCCTGGAGTCCCCAGCCAAGGGCTTGCTCCCACAAGTGGGGGCTGGCGTTGTCATGGAGACTCCTTGGCAGCACTGCAGAGGCAGGAGCTCCGGCTCCCCTCCCAGCCTGGGGACAGGGGACAGAGGAGGCCAAGGGATCAGGAGCCTCTTGGAATATGTGGGTGGCAGAGTGGCAGCTTGCCAGGGAAGTAAGTTTCAGAAAACAGGGTGCTCTCCCCTTTGCTTCTCCCCACCCACCCCAACACACACACACACACACACACACACACACACACATAGGCCCTGTACTTGACCTGCCTCTAGAACTCTGCTGGTGCCCAGCTCGCACCCTGTGGCACGGGGTCCTGGCCCTTCTTTCTCAGGGATGCTGATCCTTTCAGCCAGAGCGCCTAACCAAGGGCTGCCATGACGACTAACCAAGCCTTCGGTCTCCATGGTGACAAGCCCTCAAAGTTATTTTTATTTACTTACTGGGAATTTCAAAGGAGTTTCCATTCCCTTGGCCAGGCCTGGCCTTTGGGAGACTTGGGTAGAACCTTCATTCTCCCCCAGACCTTCAAAAGGAGGGTGAGTGGGCCTGAGAGCTCCCATGTGGCTGAGGGGTGTCCAGTAACCACCTCCCTGAGCCCAGAGAAGAGGCCTCGCTGTTCTTCCTCTGTCTGCCAGATGCCAGGAGAGGCTCTCAAGTGTCCATTAGCAGCCGCCCTCCTCGGGGAGGTTCTGAGTGCAGCCTCAGGGGACAGATGTAGAGTGAAGATGGCTTGTTTCCCTCTAAGAACAACTGCTGGGTTTACAGGAATAGACAAGGCCCAGCAGACAACAACAAATGGATGAGAGACTTGCAGCCCCGGAAAAATAAGGTCATGCCAGGCCAAGGGGGAACACAGATATGCATGTTCTAAGAGTCTAACAATAAAGAAAAAGTACCACCATCCAACTCTGAGCTGCCTGCTGGCCACGGCAGAGAAGGAAGCGAGATGTATGGAGTCCGTGAGGGCAAAACGAAGGTACAAAGGGAGGTTCAGGAGAAGTACTGGATACGAGGAAGGTAACAGGGGGCTACATTCCCAGCTCAACGGAGCTCCTCCCTCTTGCATCCGACCCCAGGCCTTCACGTGTTCTGCTTGTTGGCCTTATCATGTTAGTTTTCTCTTTTTTCAATAAACCCTATTTCTTAACCCACGCCGTGTGAGGTTGTGGGATGGTCCACAAACCTGGTGCGTGACGGGACCCAGGCGACACTCACCTACAGAATAAATGAGTCTCTGGAAGGGGTCCACCTTCACGGCCACTTACTGCTGGCTACATCATATCCACGGGAATGACTTTGGTGGCAAACATTAGGCCCAACTCAAGATGGCTTCACCAAATAGACGCTTTATCATGGCACAGAACAGGACATACTGAGGTCGGTGAATTCCAAGCGTCCTTGGCATCATGCAGGACCCTGGTGTCTTCCACCTTGGAGCTGTCCATCCTCCAAGGTTCCAGGATGGAAACCAAGGTTCCAGCCATCCCATGCAGTGTAGCGTGTCCAAGGGGGAGACATGGATTTACCTTTGTGTCTTGTTTTAAAAAGCCATTCCCAGAAGCCTCCCATGGATATCCCATTCTGTGTCCTGGGCCACATCCGGGCCACCTGCTCCCAGTTAACCTGACCCCGGGCCAGGGAGAAAGAGGTGAGCATGACTCGTCAGACAGCTGGTACCCATGCTGAGTCGCATGGGAGGAGGAAAGGAGCCAGAAAAAAACAAAGGCTCAGCCCGTTGAGGACAGAAGGAGATGGGTTTCAGGTAAGTGCCTTCAGGGGGCCCCTCAGAAGCGAGCCTGAGATGAAGACTGTGTGCTGGGATTTAAGGAATGTTCCAGAAGAAGCTGCTGGGGAACCTGGGCAGCAGGACAGAGCAGATCTATGGGAGTGCTCTGGAGCAGAAATTACATCTCAGGGGTCGTTCCAACTCAAGGCCAGGGAGCGAGCTTTCCTTCTCCAGCCTTCGTCAGTCATCGGCCAATGGCCTCCTCTGGGGAAGCGTAAACGCCAGGGTACTTCCTGTTCCCTGCACACGGCCACACCAGCTCAGGCAGCCCAGGGCAGACCTCTGAAGGCTGTCGCAAGGCAGGCTGGCTGTTCGAAGCAAAGCACACAGAGGCGGAGGGGTGCACGTGCAGAAATGGTAGCAGGGCTCCCAGGGGCATCTGATCAACCCACAGTGTCCACCCCAAACATGATCTGTGCCCCTGTGGAGTGCACGCACCATGGGAACAGAGAGCAGGCCCATCTTGTCTGCTTCCTCAGCCCCAGCACAATCCTCGTACATGTGGTACTCAGTAAATACGTGTTAAAGAAACAAATGAATGCCCAGGCTCTGGGGCTTAGATGGAGCTGCAGCTGAGCCTCGGGGCCTTGCCAGCGGACGGGCCTATAGGTGAGCTCCACGCTCACCATCCTCATGAGGCTCTCCAGCCAGAAGCCCCGCCTGCCAGGAGGCAGCCCCCGCCCGCAGCCCCCACTAGAGTTTTCTGGGGTATCTTGTCTCCATGGAGCCAGGGCAGCACCTTGGAGAGCTCCCAGCAAGCCTAGCCCACGTGGGCTATTCCGAGGCACAGAGGGTGGGGGCACCCTCAGGAACTGAATGTGCACACAGGAAACAACTCAGCCTTGTTGTTCTAAAAAAGAAGGTGCAAATGAATTCATAGCAAACGGTGCTGGTGCCTCACCTTCCAGAGGCGTCTGCAGACATCACCTCGAGCATTTCTCACAGCCGCCCCGTGTGCAGGGCGTGACTGAATCACCATCATCACCCTCAGAGGAAGAAAGAAGAAACTGAGACTCCGAAATATGAGTTCCCCTGTCCACAAACAAGAGTAAGGGGTCAGACACTTCAATGCGAGATCCCACATCACTCTGCCTGCTGTGAGGTCTGGGGAGACGTCTTTGGTGGTGCGGAGCCCTCAAAATCACCCTCGACTGTGCATCTGCCTTGTACTAGACCCGTGGTCAGCAAACTGCAGCTCAAGAGCCACATGTGGCTCTTTGGCCCCTTGAGTGTGGCTCTTCCACAAAATACCACGACCTGGGCTAGTCTATGTTGAAGAAGTGGCGTTAGAAGAAGTTTAAGTTTAAAAAAAATGTGGCTCTCCAGAGAAATCTCAATCGTTGTGCTGTTGGTATTTGGCTCTGTGGACTGATGAGTTTGCACTAGACCATGAGTTCATCAAGAGGAAAGACTATGGCAGTGTCTTTGTCATCTTCCAGGCCTGACAGTGCCGGTGAGGGAGTCACCGGGAGTGTTCACAAAAACTCTCTTTCTCTCCCCTTCAGAGCGCAAGGTGAAGTGACACTTTTTACCCACTTGAGGTTAGATAGGGCTGTGCGACTCGCTTCGGCCCATGAAATGACAGGTGTCATTTCTGAGTGGAAGCTTTAAGAGGAGGTACGTGTGACAGCTTCCCAATGTGAAAATGACACAAAGTAAAGGAAGATGGCTGCTTCCCAACGTGAAAATGACACAAAGTAAAACCTCAGGCTGACCTGCAATGACAAGAACCTTAAGGGATAAATATGCCTTGTGAGCTTATGCCACTGAAATGAGAGGCATGTTTGTTACTGCGCCGTAACCTACCATATCCTGACTGATACGGTACCTATTAGTAAAGACTTAATAAATGTTTATAAAAGGAAATTTTAAGAATGGAAAGAGGGAGGGAAGGGGTAGAGGGGAAGTGGGAGGGATGTGAACAGAACAGACAGACACTTCCAGACCCCAGCAATATCCTCCAGATGCAGATTAGGTAAGTGAGTTCCTGCAGCTCAGAAACCCGCCCCTGCCCTCACTCCAGGATTCTGAGGTCCAGAGGGGAGCCAGGATCCTCCAGGCCCGGGTTCCCTCCCTCGCTATGGACAATGCAGCCCAGAGCCAGAGCACAAACAGGCTCTTTCCCCTCCAACTGGAGACTCTTTCAGCCAAATGAATAATTCATTGTAAATGGCTTTGAGATGAGTCGAGTCGCCATGTTGCCACCTGATTACATGCACCATAAAAAGCAATGGCAGTAATTTATCTCCTCTCTCTCGAGGGGTGGGCCGCGGGGATGGGAGGAAATACTCGGTGCCCGGCACGGGGTTATGAATCACTCCTCTTAGCAGTTCAGCTGCAAGCTGCTGACACGTTTACTGATTTGTCATTAAATAGGGCCAGCCTTGGTCTGGAAGCAGAGAGAGGGTCTGACGTCCCTCTCCTAGGGAGATCCCTGAGGAGTGAGAGAAGTAGGCAAGGGACCCACTTCTGAGTCGGGTAGGAGGAGGGGAGGCATAGAGGGGGGAGGAGGTGTGCAGTTTGGTTTTATCAGTGCATTCCTGAAGCTGTCTTTTCTCTCAGGCACGGGGACAGAGGCTGGGGCCTGAGCTGCAAGTGGCAAGCCCACATCTGAGCAGTTTCAGCAGTGGGCTGTGTAGGGCAACCAGGTTGGCGGGGGGGGGGGCGCACTAAGGGGCAACCAGGCTGGCGATGGGGGTGGCAACCAGGCCAGCAGGGGGAGGGGGGGCAGATAGGTGTGATAAGGCAGGCAGGCAGGTAAGCAGTTAGGAACCAGTAGTCCCGGATTGTGAGAGGGATGTCCTACTCCTGGTTTGTAGATCGGGCCTAAACCGGCAGTCGGACAGCCCCCAAGGGGTCCCAGGTTGGAGAGGGTGCAGGCTGGGCTGAGGGGAACCCCCTTCCCATGCATGAATTTCGTGCAATGAGCCTCTAGTAATGAGATAAAAGGCACACTACAAAGAGAGAGAATGGGAACACAGCTTCTCCAAAACTCAGACCGGACCCTTCTCCACAAACCCTAACCACTTACTCTATTCACGTGTGAAGAAGATGATTGCAGAGACCCCTAAAGCTACACATACAGGGTGCATCTCTGTATTTTGACCCCCCCAAAAAAAATTTTTTTTTTTGTTTTACACTTTGGAGGTGTGAGAAGGATCCTATGAAAACCAAATCTATTCTCATAAGGATACACTCATGCCCACCCAGGTCAGTGACTGCACAAACATGTTTCCGAAATCCCATCCTAAACCCCCTCCTTGTGTGAGTCAGAACCATCAATGGAGGGACCGGTGCGGTTTGTTAAAAACTCCCCCTAAGAGCAGCTTTATTTGCAGTAGCCTCCACCTACACGCCACCCAGATACCTCTCGGTGGTAGAAGCATGTCACATGGGCAGTGAGCCCAGCAGGCATGGCTCAGTGGTTCAGCGCCGACCTATACCAGTAAAGCAGGAGGTCACAGTTCAATTCCCAGTCAGGGCCCAGGCCCAGGCTGCGAGCTCCATCCCCAGTAGGGGCTGTGCAGGAGGCAGCCAATCAATGACTCTCCCTCATCACTGAAGTTTCTATCTTTCTCCCTCTCCTTTCCTCTCTGAAATCAATAAAAATCTACTTTTTTTTTTTTAAATGTGCAGTGAGCAGGGGGGAATTGGGTATATGTAGGCCTTCACCTCACCCCCGGACCTTCACCCCACCTGGGCACACTGGGCCTCAGCTTCCCTGAATCTCAAACGGGCTCTCCACGGATTCAGACGCTGTCTGCAGAGCGCAGGGCTTAGGGCCAGGTGGGCTGGAGGATGCCCGTCTCTGGAAGAGCTGCTGAGGATCTGAAGGACTGACGCAGGGAAGAGCTTCATAAAACGCTTCCCCTCCTGAACCAGGCGCCGGTTCGCTCCCAGCCCACAGCCCCAGAGGAGAGGTAGGACTGAATTGAGTAGGCTGTGTCTGAGGTTTCCGCAGCTCGTGTTTCATATAATATGAGGCTGCTTTCCTCCCTGTCAATCACAGCCTTCCTGTAGAGCCTGCGTGCAGACAACCCCGGTGCCCAGCCTGTGTGTGCAGACCCCTCCTTGGGTATGCAAATGAGCATGCACACGCGCGCGCACACACACACACCACACACACACACACACACATACACACCACACACACACACACCACACACACACACACACACACACCACACACACACACACACACACACACACACTCCTGAGCCACACACGCCTCCCTCCCAGAAAGGACAGCTTCTGGGAGAGAAGGCGCTTTGTGAATGCCACGGCCGCGCACAGCCCACCTCCTCCCCGGGGCCGCGGAGGGAAGCGGAAGAGACGCAGCTGGGACCAGGCCTCTCATTATTTATGGCGCTTTCGCTATTTCACGTATAAATAATCGATGGCTGCAAAGTGCGGCGGGCGCCGCCACGGAATATGCATGAGCCACGTTGGTGGGGATCTCGGCGGCCGCCTGGCCCAGATGCGCTCGCCGCGCTCGCCCCAAATACAAATCATCGTGATGCGGATCCAACAGGCTGGGCCCGTCTCCGGGACAGAGCAGCCTGTGCGTCCCCAGCGCCCGGGGGGTTTGCCCGCCTGGTGATGGCTGAGCCAATGCCCAGCTGGATGGGGAGGGAGGAGGTGGTCCCGGCAATGAGGGAGTCCTGGCGGGCCAAGGTCTGACCCACCCTTCACCCCGCCTCGCCTCACCTGGGCATGCCTGCTGAGACCCCCGCCCCCTGGCCCTCGGAGGGGATCCTGCTGTGGGAGAAGGGGCCTATTCCTGAGTTTCCCCTCTTGGTCCAGAGCGTGGGGAGCTGACCACCTCGCATCCAGAGATTCAGGCGGGGAGGGGACATGACGAGGAGGATGAGCCAGATGCAAACAGCATCCTCCCCCAGGCTCCGTGAGGCGCCCTTCCTTGCCTCTCGGGCTCCGCTTCGCTTTCCAGGCTACCGCGCCTTTCTCTTCCTGACTTTGAACGCCCTCTCTCCCCAAGGCCTTTGCATCCTCTGCTACTTATGCTGTTTCCTTTGTTGAAATTCCTTTCCCTTCCCCACCAATGCCTGGCTCGTGCCTAGTCACACCCCTCCCACCCACCGCCGCCCGGGGTCTCCAGTAGATGCCACCTCCTCGGGTTCATCTTCTCCAGCCCCCTCAGCTGGGTCAGGACCTGGACTCCCTGCTCCGGAACTTATTTCGTCATGTTGTAATGACCTCTTCGCTCATGTCCCCTCCCCCATGCACACACATTAGATTGTAAACTAGGAGACAACAGCAGGCTTTGGCATCCAACAGACCTTCGTTGGAGTCCAAGCTCTGCCCCTTTCAGCTGTGTGTCCTCAGCCAGGTTACTGAACCTCTCTGTGCCTGGACATCTTCTTGTCAAGTTGGCAGAATAAAAATAGAACCGACCTCATAGAGCTGTCCGAGGATTTAATATATGAATCCAGTAAAAGTGCTTGGCCCAGTGCCTGTACGCAGCTCAGGAGGCAGACAGCCCCTCGCTCCTTCTCCACAATCCCAGCATCCCCAAAGCTATGGAAACCAAAAAGCCTCTGGAAACTTATTTGGCAGGAAAACTTGAACTGAAATGACCTTGGAGCTACTGATGGTCTTTATTTATCCCATTTGCTGGAACTACTCATATGTATTCTGCTACAGAAATATGACTACGGTACGTTGGCATGTTCCATAATCTGTAAAAATGACATTTCAAAAATCTGGAAACATTTCAGAATCTGAAACGCACGTAGCCCCAAAGGTGTCTGTGAGGAACTGTGGGCCGGCCGCGTCCTCACAGTTGTTACGATTGACGGTCTGGTAATAGTGGGCGCCTGGCGGCCAGCACCCTGGCCCGGGCAGAGTCCTCCAGAAATACCGGCTGGCGGGTGAAGGCTGAGACAGTGACTGCAGTTAGCCCTGATCCCCTGCCTTTCTGGGAGACTGTGTTTTCCCACCCGCCCCTCAGAGCCCCGAGTCCCAGGCCCAGCTTGCTTAAGGTGACCAGACGTCCCGCTTTTGGTGGGACAGTTCCGATTTTTAACAATTTGTCCCGCGGCATTTTAAAAAAGTCCCGATTTTTCCCCCAAAATCGGGACTTTTTTAAAATGCTGCAGGACTCGGGACCAAGTGTTAGAAATCGGGACTGTCCCGCCAAAAGCGGAACGTCTGGTCACCTTAAGCTTGCTGGCATCCCCGAGGTCGCCCATTGCTTGCTGGCATCCCCAAGGTCGCCCATTGTTGTGGGTGGCAGGAGCGGGTTCAGTTAACCCCCTGCACCGAGAGTGAGTTACTCTTCCAAGTCACAGCTGAGGAGCCGGGAGCTGCCAGGAGGCACTGCCCGCCTCTGCTCTAGCAAGTGGCTCTCTTCTCCCAGGAAGGCAGGGGATGACCCCTGACCCCTCCCCCCCCCCCCACAAAGGCACCAGAGGAAGAGCCGCAAGGGAAGGAGCCATCAAATGAAATGAGACTGAGCACGGATGGTGCTGAGTCCTAAGGTATGTAGACAGGTCTGGATGCTAGATGTGGAGATGGCGATAGAGGATATAGATGAGATATGGATATGAATGATAGGTACAGATGATATAGTTAGAGATAGAGATACATGTGGCGAGCCGGCACGGCCAGGGCATACTCAGCCCCAGGGTGCCAAATGTGCCACGCCAGCTCAGCCAGGGTCAGTGACCCTGAGAGGGAGCGGTGAAGGATGGAGAAAAGACAGACAAGAGAATGAGAGCTGGGTCTCAGTGGGACGCCGCTTCTCTGATGGAAAGACAGTGCCACAGACTACAAGCCGTGTCTTTATTTTACAGCAGATGCCATGAGGCAAAGTAAGGGCGTAGTCAAGATGTTTACAACATTCTCATGGATTTCAATCTTACTCAGTTACATGCACCTGATCAGGCTTTGTTTGCCTGCAGCCTATAGCACTTAGGCACATGGGGCCACGCGTTCGGACCACAGGTTCAAGCTTACAACTACAGCTGTTGGCTATCATTGTGCGGGGAGCGCTCTGCCCTCTAAGTTGGGTCTTGCACGTGGCCACGAGAGGACTGTGCTCTCTCATCAGCCCAAGGCTTGAACCTGTCCAAACACTGTAGCTGCTTTCTAGAGATAAAGATAGAGATAGAGACAAAGACAGAGACAGAGACAGAGACAGAGACAGAGACAGAGACAGAGATAGAGATAGAGATGATAGAGAGATAGAGAGGTAAGATGGGGGATATAGACATAGATCTCTACCACATACTAGAGACCCAATGCATAAATTCATGCATGGGTGGGGCTGGCCAGGGGGAGGGGCCATGAACAGTTGGCCAGCCCAGTCCCCTTGTCACACTCCCAGTCAAGGGGACAATTTGCATACTAGCCTTTTATTATATAGGATACCATCACTTTTTCTATCCTGAGTTTGATGTGAGCACTAACAGCTCCCCGACCCCCTGATTTCAGATCCAATTGAGAGATAGATAGATAGATAGATAGATGATAGAATGGAAACCCTCAGTGAAAGGTCAAACACCAGGTTCAGCACTTGCCAAACACTCCATTGCAGAATGTGACATGGCATTGTCACATTCCTTCTCGTAAAAATACGAAGCCCATTTTGCAGGTGAAGAGACTGAAACAAGTGAGTGGAGGGCGAGGATTTGAGCCAGGACTTCCGTCTCCACTCAGTTATTCCACCTTGTTGTTGCTCTCAACAAGCCCCAGAAGCAAGGACTCGGACCCCCAGGAGCTCACTGAAATGAATCCCCTGTGAAAAGGCCTTGGGGGTTGGGGAGCCTGCGGCAGAGCCCTGGGGTCTGGCCAAAGGCCGGTCACGATCCCCCTTCACTCCCTGTTCCCCTCTGTGGGGTCACCACTGCTCCTTGCCCCTGGTACTGTGCTTGAAGCAGCTCTGCTGGGTCCCTATCTCAGTGGTCGGCAAACTGCAGTTTGCGAGCCACGTGCGGCTCTTTGGCCCCTTGAGTGTGGCTCTTCCACAAAATACCATGTGCAGGTGCGCACATGCAGTGCCATTGAAACTTTGTGGCCCATGCACAGAAGTCAGTTTTCGGCTCTCCAAAGAAATTTCAATCATCGTTCTGTTGATATTTGGCTCTGTGGACTAACGAGTTTGCCGACCACTGCCCTATCTGATCCATGCACCTGGGACTAGCTTTCAGAAGCCAAGTCCGTCTCCAGATCATTACACAGCAGATACTGTGCCTGGGTCCACCCGTCACAAGCCTGATCCATGTCTGACAGCTGGAACAAACCCTGTGAGAAATCAAAACAGCCCCAGTCACTCCGACACCTGCAGGGAGGGCAGGGCGCCCAGGCCCGAAAGCCAGCTCTCAGGGCGGCGCCCTGGTCTCACGCTGCCCTGATTCTGTCTCGTGGACTAGAATTGTAGTCAGTGTATAAACCCGGCAGACGGAACTGCCACACGATCAAGAAATAGGGCCCCACCGAAACCGGTTTGGCTCAGTGGATAGAGCGTCGGTCTGTGGACTGAAAGGTCCCAGATTCGATTCCGGTCAAGGGCATATGTACCTTGGTTGTGGGCACATCCCCAGTAGGGGGTGTGCAGGAGGCAGCTGATCAATGTTTCTCTCTCATTGATGTTTCTAACTCTCTATCCCTCTCTCTTCCTCTCTGAAAAAAAAAAAAAAAAGCAATAAAAATATATTTTAAAAAGAATGAAAGAAAGGAAGGAAGAAAGGAAGGAAGGGAGGAAGGAAGGAAGGAAAGAAGGAAGGAAGGAAGGAAGGAAGGAAGGAAGGAAGGAAGAAGAAAAGTAAAGAAAAGAAAGAAAAGAAAAAAGAAAAGAAAAGAAAAGAAAAGAAAAAGAAAAGAAAAGAAAAAAAGAAAAGAAGAGAGAAAAGAAAAGAAAAGAAAAGAAAAGAAAAGAAAAGAAAAGAAAAAAGAAGAGAAAAGGAGAGAAAAGGAGAGAAAAGGAGAGAAAAGGAAAGAAAGAATGGGCCCAGTGCTGCTCCCCACCGCTCAGGACAGACAGTCTGCCTCTGCTTCTGGCAAACGTTGCCTTTTGTGAACCAAGTTCTCCAGGATTCAGAGGCGCCTCTGAGCTCAGCGGGAAGGCGCCCGTGATTGATTAGGGATGTCTGCACGGCTGCAGCCTGGGAGACCGCGGCGCGCGGGCCATTTGTTCACTTTTCCGATCGTGTGACACTTTCCCCGATGGATGGCCTTTCGGGGAAGGCCCCTGGCACTGTGTCACTCTGGGCTCGGAGGTTCTCTGTGCGTGCGCATGTGTGTAATTTAGAAAGATGGACGTTTACAAAGCCGAGCATAAATCAATGGCCCGGGAAACCTCTCTCCTCCTCGCCACGTGGCCAGCGTGACCTCCAGCGAGCACAGGGCCTTCCGGAGCCGCGTTTACAAAACGAAGATGAAGCTGTCAGAGGACCAGGGAGAACGGCAGTGGAAGGTTGGGTGTCTGTAGGTTATTGTTAAAAAGCCACACTTTCTCCAGAGCAGAAACAGACGGTGGTGAGCAGGGGCTAGAGCCCCGGACTGGCTGCTCTCCGGGTCCTGCGGGGCGGGAGCAGCAGGAAGTTCAGCTCCCCCAGGGTGTTAGAGCCCAGGGGCCTCCTGGGGTAGAGGAGCCCCACCTCCTCCAGAACTCTGCAAGAGCGCCTCCTTTCCCCGGGGCAACAGACAAAGTGCTTACAGCCGGGATGTGTCCTCGTCGGTGGCCTCTCCTACTACTCTCTCCAGTCCTACCACTCTCACCTCCCTGCTGCTCCTCAAACTCAACAAACACACCCCTGCCCCAGGACCTTTGCACTTACCATTCCCGTGCCTGTGTCGTCGTCCCCTCCCTACCCCACTCCCCACCCCCCAGGTATCTTTGTGGCTCAATCTCCCACTTCCTGAAGGCCTTTGTTTCAGATGTTACCCTATCAGAGTGGCCGGCCCTGACCTACTTACTACCTTATATAAAACTAGAGGCCCAGTGCATGAAATTCATGCATGGGAGTGAGGGGGTCCCTCAGCCCAGCCTGCACCCTCTTGCACTCTGGGACCCCTTGGGGGATGTCCGAACATCCCTCTTGCAATCCAGGATGGCTGGCTCCTTATCTCTCACCTGCCTGCCTGCCTGCCTAACCACTCTGCCTGCCTGATCGCCCCTAATTGCCTCTGCCTGTCTACTTAATCACCCCTAACCGCTCACATGCCTGCCTACTTGATAGCCCCTAACTGTCTCTGCCTGCCTGGTCATCCCTAACTGCTCGTCTGCCTGTCTGCCTGCCTGATAGCCCCTAACTGCCTCTTCCTGCTTGCCTGATTGCCCCTAACTGCCTCTGCCTGCCTGCCTGATTACCCCTAACTGCCTCTGCCTGCCTGCCTGATTGCCCCTAACTGCCTCTGCCTGCCTGCCTGATTGCCCCTAACTGCCTCTGCCTGCCTGCCTGATAGCCCCTAATTGCCTCTGCCTCAGCTCCTGCACCAGGGACCCAGACTTCCCTCCTCTGGCTGGCCGCAGGCACCGGGACCTGGGCTTCTCTCACTCTGGCCAGCCAGAGGCACCTGAGACCCAGGCCTGCTTTGCCCGGGCTGGCCACAGGCACCCAGGACCTGGGCCAGCTTCACCCAGGCAGGCACCCCAGACAGCGAATGGCTTCCCTGCCTCGGGACCAGGGGTTGGGCAGCTTCCCTGACACCGGAGCGGCTTCCCCCTGGCCGGGCCCCAGCTTTATCTGGAGGGACATCGGACATCCGGAAGATGTCTGGTGGATCCAGTCTAATTAGCATATCACCCTTTTATCAGTGTAGATAGCCTGTCCTACTCCATCACTCTCCGTTACTCTTATTCAGCCTCATTTTCTCATAGTACATCCACTTGTCTCCTGTTGTCGCCCCCGCTTCCCCAATCCCTAGCTCCATGCGGTTAGGAGTGCTATGTGTTGTGTGAGTTTCTTTATCTCCAGAACCTAGAACAGGGCCTGGCCCAAAGTAGGGACCCAAAGGACGTGTGCTGAACGGGTGAATGACAGCTGGGGATTCGATGCTACGGATGAGGAAACCGGGATTTAGACGTGTTGAGTGACTAGCCCAGTAACCACGGCTGTGCCCTCTGGAGAGTACCCGGTGCCAAGCCGTGGGCAGAGCCCGTTCCATACACGGTCCCTTCAGCCTCCCAGCAGCTCCGGGAGGCGGGACAGCCCCCATACACAGGTGAAGACCCTCCAGGCTGAGTCTCGTTCAAGAGCACACAGTAGGTCAGTAAGGGAGCCAGGTCTGATGCCAGGCTGCGTGTCTCCTATGCCCCCACTGGCAGCTCCTTGGCTCCATGGCTTCCCAGGGCCTGAAATCCAGGTCTTCTGGCCCCAGTGTCCCTGCAGACAAAGCAAAGGCATCTGTGTCGAGGGCACCATTTCCTCACCCCTTCTCCCCAGGCAGCACTACATCTAAATCATCAGAATCTCTCCTGATTTTATTATTTCTTTTATATAGTTTATTGATTTTTTTTACAGAGAGGGAGGGAGAGGGATAGAGAGCTAGAAACATCGATGAGAGAGAAACATCGATCAGCTGCCTCCTGCACACCCCCCACTGGGGATGTGCCCGCAACCAAGGTACATGCCCTTGACCGGAATCGAACCTGGGACCTTTCAGTCTGCAGACCGACGCTCTATCCACTGAGCCAAACCGGTTTCAGCTCTCCTGATGTTATAAACTCCTTGCCAAAGGATTTCACCATTTCCCAAGTCTTCCCTTTCCAATGGTGTTCCTCACCACAGTATGTTCTTCTTCCGTCTAACCTAACCCCCCTTCTCCCCTTGCTTTCCTACTAGAAAGACCTCTTTCTGGTCCCCGCCTCCATGGAGCTGGGTGAGGCCGGCTCAGGCTGCTTTGTTGAACTGGGAAGGGAGCGGAGCCACGGGCTCTGGGTCCCAGGGGGTCCACGCAAACCCCAGAACCCCAGCTCCCGGACTGGCGCTGCATCAGCAGTCTGCCCCTGGCTCCTCTGAGGCCGGCCCTGCCAGGGTGATTTATGGGCCCTGTCAATCTGCGGGCTGAGCGGCGGAGACAGCTGGAGGAAGCGGGGATCAGGAGCAGCCAGCCGTGGGGCCAAGCCAGGATGGGGTGGGAGCGGGCAGAGGCAGACCAGAGAAGGGCTGGGGTGGGGCTGGGGGGGAGGGGGAGGAGGACAGAGACCTGGACCCTCCAGGTGAGAGGACACAGATCAGGACAGAAACCCCAGGAGGTGGTCAGGGAGGCCACCACCCCGGCCAGGCCCAGGGGCTGGGGGATAAGGACACAGAGCAGAGGGAAGAAAGAGGGCGGAGGGCGGGAGTGAACCGTGAGTCAGCTGGTAGAAATCCACCTCAGGAGCTGCTGATTCCCTTTATTCTGAAGACAAAAGCACAATGAGAATGACTGACAGTGAGAGACTGGGGGGCGGGGGGGGGGAGCGAGCTTTTCTGCAGACCCGGTGGAAATCACAGATTTGCACATGGCCCCGCATGTGTCAGAAGCCCTGGCAGGGACCTCAGGGGCCTGCCCCCACACCCAGGCGGGGGGCCACGCCATCCTCCCTCTGTCTCTCGTCCAGACTCATGTGTCCATCCCTGCAGCTTCACGTCTGCCCCTCCCGTCTGCACCCAGCGACCCTGCCTTCCGTTTCCCTGCTTGGTGCTTTGTGGCCTCTTCTTCCTCTTGGGGTTCTTCCTCCCGGGAGCCGCTCGGGGTCAGCCCCCCTGCCCTTTCTCCCGTCTGTCTAGCTGCCCCGTCACTCTCCACCCCTGCATGGCGTCTCTCCCTACTCGCCTCCCTCCTGGCATGGGCCCTGGGCCTCGCACTGTCCTTGGTCCGTCAGTCTCTGCCGTCCACTAATCCCAGGTGCCCTGACCCGGCCCTGGGCAGTGGGTCCAGATGGCCCGCCACGTGGGAGGGGAGGGTCTCCAGGCCAGGAGCTGCTGCGGGGAGGGGAGCCTCACAGCTGTTAGCTGGGCAGCTGGGCATCTGGGCACAAAGGCAAGGCAGGACCCCTAGGGAGGGGCAGCAGAACAGGCATCCAGCAGCTCCCTTTTATCCGGAGTGGATTTGATACTCCAGGCTTGCACACATGTGCGCACATGCACACACATGCACACGCAGGACACAGCACAGCAGATATGCACTGAGCAGCCTCAGTCAGCCCGGCATCCTGACTCCCAAAGTCACATTCCTCCACCTCCATCTCCTCCCAGAAACCGGACACCCCCCTCCAATTTCACCCCATCGGACCACAGAGATGTCCCCCACGCCAGTGCACCAGACCCCACGGTGGGGAGGCATGGCCCCAGGGGGGAAGGACAAGGGCCCCAGACTTAGGTCCTACCCCCTCCAGCACCGCAGAGTCATAGCCTCTCTCCCGCCCCCCACTCCATACCCGCCCCCATCCCCGGCAGGAGCCAGGAGCTCTGAGCTGAGCTGCAAGCCCATCTGTTCCAGGTGATCTCTTTGTTTTCCACTCTGTTCCCATCGCCTTGATTTATGAGACCAGGGGAGACATCTCTTCTCATTTACACTTTGAAGCTGATTCAAATTGTTTCAGTAACAAATTAGTCTAAAGAGAAAGCAAAGTTTCCATCTGTTTCCAGGGGGCCTGGTGGGTGGGTGGGTGGCTGCTCCCCTGAGGGTTCTGGCAGGGAGGGTGGTGCGCCCCCTTTGGGCCAGTGCGGAGATGGCAGTGCCTGCCCCTGGAAACGGGAGCATCACCACGGAGCACTGCGCACAGCTCGTCATATACTCTATGCACCACATGTACACTCTGCACAGTGTACATGCCTTGTGTAGGCACCACGGGTACACTCTGTATACTCTGAGCTACAGACGGACTGCCCCTCCCCTGTTCATACGGTGAACCTATTCCCCAGGGGGATGGGATTAGGAGGCGGGGCCTTTGGGAGGCGGTTAGGTCCCACCGGAGCTCACAGTACCTACCCCCACAGACTGTTCTAGACCCAGCTTCTCTACCTGCACCTCTTACCCAGCCTCTGCCACCTAGGAATGCTCACCCAGGGCTCCCCAATCAGTTATGGGGTAACTTGAGCCCCGGGGACCCAGGCAAGGGCTGCCCAGACCTCTATCCCCATCGCAGCTCCGCCGGGTTCAGTTCAGTGACCTCAGGCAAGTGGCTGCACATCTCTGAACTTCCGCTTCCTGGGCTGACAGTGGGGACCATGGCAGCTCCCACCGGGTGAGGTCATGAGGATTATCTCATGGGGGGGCGGGGCATGGGAGTGAGTGAGGGGCCCAGAGAAGAAATAACGGATGGGAGGGGCCTAGAGCTAACACGATGCTGAGGGCCACGCAAGGACACCCCTGGATACATACGCCCCCACCCGGCAGAGGGCGGCGACGCCGAGGAGGTGGCTGGGAGGAGCTGAGGGCGGAGCTATTTCACAGGTACATGCAGGGATCTCAGGTGCCAGTTGTGCTGGTTCTCTGGCACAGCACACGCTGCCCCCCATGACTGCCGGCCTGATACCGGGCTGCGTGGCCTAGCTAGGAACGTGTAAGGCATTCTCTGTGAGAGCCGAGGGAGGGAGGCCACGGTTTTGGGGGCCTGCCTGGGTGATAGGGACAGGGCCCCGGGAATGGTCGGAGTGGAGCCACCTGCAGCACCCCCTCCCCAGCTGGCAGCCGCGGAGAGCGCCTATCTGCTGGGGACAAAGGATGTCACAGGAAGTGACAGGGAGCTGTGTTCCCCCTAAAAATAACAGTGATGGAGGCTCTTTTCTTGTCAGGAGAGACAACAGCTCAACTTAGCTTCTGTCAGCAGCTCTGCTGCTTCTCAAACCCCACCCCTCCCTGCTGCCCCCTGCAGGGCTGGGCTCAGCCCGGTGCTGGCTGGGGCCGGAATCAGGCCTTCCTGCCCCAGCCCCGACGGCCAGCAGCAGCCGGCACTCTCCCTGCCTCCCCTCTCCTCCTCCTCCCCCACCACCTCCGCTTTGTTTCTATCCCTCTAGGCCCATGGTCGGCAAACTGCGGCTCTCAAGCCACATGTGGCTCTTTGGCCCCTTGAGTGTGGCTCTTCCACAAAATACCACGGCCTGGGCAAGTCTATGTTGAAAAAGTGGCGTTAGAAGAAGTTTAAGTTTAAAAAATGTGGCTCTCCAAAGAAATGTCAATCGTTGTCCTGTTGATGTTTGGCTCTGTTGACTAATGAGTTTGCCGACCACTGCTCTAGTCCCACCTCCAGGGACAGGAATCACGAGGAGTTTGGGCGAAGTGCACCCTCCCCAGGCCCAGGGCCCTGCCGTTCCCTCTCAGCTGTGGCCTCGGAGGGGCCAGCCAAGGCCAGAGCTGGGGAGGGGGCACCCCCCTGCCTCTCCCTGGCGTGCGGGGTCCCCCAGCTGGAGCAGAGTTCTCCATGGAGAGCCGTCCGCGAGGAGGAGGAGGAGGAGGGCCCGGAGCAGCCGCAGGCCCATTTACACGCAGCTCTAATAAAAAGTGACGTTCCTGTCTTCCAGAAAATCTGGTGCCATTTCTCCATTCCCGTCCGGCCCGGCTCTGTGGGGAGGAACAAGGTTCGATCTCCTTGCAGCCGCCCCCGCCCCCCACCTCCTGGCAGTGCTCCGGCCATAATGCATAGGGAGCCGCCTCCCAGGGCAGCCCCCCTGCAGGTGCATCCACCTCTCTGCTGGGCCCAGCTCAGGCTGGGAACTCCAGGCCCTTCCCCACTTCCCTCCCCAGTCTCTCCTCCCTCCCCACCCCACCTCCCTCCCCACCCCACCTCCCATATTGGTGTATCAAAGCCTCAGGGAAGGGGAGAGCTGAGTACCCAGAGGGACACCCCAGGGGAACCTCCCCCTCTTTTTTCTCTCCCCCCCCCCAATGGTGCAAGGTTCACTTATTCACTCAACAAACACTTATGGAACACCAACTCCGAGGCACTCATGGGTCAGGCCCCAGGGTGAGAGGTGACATTCTGGGGAGGAAGAGGACAGGGGGAAGGGGACAGACCTGAAATGAAGCAGCTACAATCAACACGGTCATCTCAGAGGGCAGACGCGCAGCGATGCAGCAACGCAGGAGGAGACAGATGGAGACCGCCCGGGGCGCTTTCGCAGGGGCCGGGAGGCTCTGCCAGGAGGCAGCCTTGTGCTGAGCCCTGAATGATGAGAAGCAGCGGCCTTGAGCCCAGGAGAGGGTGTGCCAGGCAGAGAGAGGGGCAGGGGCCAAGGTGTGGAGGGGGGACGGAGCCCGGAGCCCGGAGCCCTGGCAGTACAAAGGCAGCGAGTGCCGGTGTGGCGGGCAGAGGGAGGAGGGCACAGGGGATGAGAAGCTGGAGAAGGAAGGAGGTGAGGACTCCAGGAGCATTTGGGGGTTTTTGTGGGTGGAATCAAAGCCGCTGGAAGTTTTAAGCAGGTTGTTCTTTTGAAATCACCCTGGCTGCTGGGTAGAGAGGATAGGGTGGGGTCAGTGGAGAAGAGGGAGCAATTTGAGTTGTATAGGGTAAGGTGACCGGATGTCCCACTTTTGGCGGGACAGTCCCGATTTTTAACAAATTGTCTGGTTTTAGTATAGAGGGGGTTGGGGGAGGGGAAGAGGGGGTGATGGGGAACCGAGCAGTGCGTGCTCAGTTAGGGGAGTCCTCAGTTCAGGGTGTATTTCAGGCCCCGGTGACGCACGGGCAGGTGTCCTTGGCCTCTCCTGCTTCCTCCGGCCGGAAGGAGGCCCACGGCCTGGTTCCACAGCCACCCAGCTGAGGGCCATGTCTTTCTGTCTCTCTGCCTCCCCAGCTTGAGGCTGGCCCTCCCTGCCAGCTGGGGCGCGAAGCCACATCTTCCCTGGAGGCCAGAAGATAGACCTGGGACCAGAAAGCGTGCCTGGCGGCCAGGCCCCAGCTCAGGGGAGAATCTGACTCTGCTCCCAGCACCACTGAGCTGCCCCACCCATCCTGCAGAGCAGAGTGCGGCGGCGCCGGGGTTCAGGATGTTCTTGGCTCCTGTGCTGGGCCTGGGACTTGAGCTCCTCCCGGCAGCACAAGGGAGCCAGAAAGAGCAGGCAGGCGCTCAGACGAGGCCATCCGCCTGGGTGTGAATTCAGCTCCGCCAGACCCAAGCTGTGTGACCCTGAGAAAATGACGTCCCTCTCTGAGCCTTGATTAAGTCCGGCACTGATTCAACAAGTCTGTAATGAGCCCCTACGATGTGCCAGGCCTTGTAGTGGATGCTGGGGAGGCTGCGGAGACCAGAGGGGTTTACAGTTTCAGGGGGAAGACAGACTACAAGTCAACAATTAGTGCCAAAACCGGTTTGGCTCAGTGGATAGAGTGTTGGCCTGCAGACTGAAAGGTCCCAGGTTCGATTCCGGTCAAGGGCATGTACCTTGGTTGCAGGCACATCCCCGGCAGTGGGTGGGCAGGAGGCAGCTGGTCGATGTTTCTCCCATCGGCGTTTCTAGCTCTCTATCCCTCTCCCTTCCTCTCTGTAAAAAAATCAATAAAATATATATATTTTTTAAAATTATTGCCATGGCTGTGATCAGTGCCAAGAAGTGGGGGATAGGTGCTGGTCAGAAGGAGGCGATGGTGAGGATGAAAGGAGGTCACACGTGGAAAGTCCTCCGTGCAGAGCCTGGCATGTGGTAAGTGCAGTGCCCAAGAGCTGGGGACTCAGGGGAAGGGGGAGGGCATCAGGACTGACCCTCAACGCCAAGCCCAGAGCTGGCCAAAGGGGGAGCCCCCGGCACAGGTCACAGGCCAGGCCTAGAACCTCTCACGGGGCCTCGGGAACAGTCCAAGCTCTTCCTCCGACGTCCCGCTCGCTGGGTCACGGGCACTGCTTCCCCTTGGGGGCTTCCCTTTCCAAGGCTCCAGGCAGAACCTACAGAACCTCTGCCGCCCCTGCACACCCGGGCTGGAAACCCCTCTGAGAGGCCTCCTGGGACAGTCGCCGGAAGGCCCGGCCCTTGGCTGCGGTCACACAGACAGCTCAGACCTTCCGGGTGGGGAGAAGGTCCCCGCCCCCCTCCCAGAGGCACCGGGTGCGAAGGCAGGAGGGAGGAGCACCGGGGTGGGACACCCCACCCGTTCTTGATCTCCAGGGTCCCCTCCGATGCGGACACCCCTGGGTGAGGGGCCGTGCGAGGACTGTGGGGACAGACACAGAGGCAGCACGGTCTCCCGCTGTCCCTCTGACTTCCCGTAAGAAGTTAATAAAATCGCAGACGAGGATGGCCCAGAGGACATGATTTACGGGGGCTGGGAGAGCTCTCCTAAGGTCCCTCTGTAACAGGCCATTAAGGGAGCGGAGTAACCACAGGCTAAAGGGCAGGTGTTACTGGTTCCAGAGCGGTGTGAGCAGAGGAATTAAAGAGGCGCTCGGAGCCTGGAGACGCTATTAATAACCACGTTGGGGCCTGGCAAAGCCCTTCGTCCCAGCAGGCTTTGCAGCACCAACTCCTGGCGCTCGGGTCTCTGGTGGAGCGGGAGGAATAGGCAAGCTGGGGGGTCGGCTCCCCCGCTTCCCAGCTGGACAAGTGTGGACTGGGTGGGGTCTTGGGGCGCAGGGGTGCCTGGAGGACTCTGGGTGACACACTCTCTAGGGATGCAAGTGAGACCGCAGAGGGAAGGGCCAGCTCTGTGGGGAGGGCAGGGCCGTGGCGGGGGGAGGGGGGAAGGTGACATGGCAGCAGGCGGGAACAGGGGACCCACACTTCCCATCCGAGGCCCCTCTCCCAGGCCTCTCCGAGCTTGCTCACAGCACCTTTCCAGAGCCTGCACCGAGGCCTGAGGAAGCCTGAGTCTCACCTCCTGTGCGGGCCGCCCCGTCCACCTGGATCTCCTGGTGAAAAGCCCGATGTCCATAAGGTCCCCCTCCCACCTCCTCACCCGCCTTTCAAAGGCTCAGTTCCAGCAACGCCTCCTCCGTGAAGCCTTCCCAGCTCTCACCCTAACTGTGCCCCTCTGAGCTGCCTCCTCCCCCACACCCTACTCTCAGCGGTGCAGACAAAGACCAGACAGAGGGTCCAGAGGACCCCCCATGGGCTGCCTTCTGAGCAGAGCTGCCCGGCCCTCCATCCCAGCCCCACCCCGGCCCCTCCGGCCCAGCCCCGCCCCCGCCCCTCCTCGGTCATTTCTCCTTCCCAGGATGTATCTCTCCCTTGGAAATTAGCATTCCTTCTAAATGTCCTCACACTCCCCATCATCCCTCAAACGTGCCTATTAACTGGGAAAATGACTTTGCCTGAGCTACTTCACCCAGCCTTCCATCCATCTCCCCACAGCCCCGTCCCACCGAGGGCACCGGCCTCTCTGCTCAGCCTCCACCACCCGGGGCCCCTCCAGAGCAGCTGCAGAGGGCCCAGTGCCCCTGGAGGGCCCAGGGGCGGGGGTGGGGGGGTGCCCCGCCCGGCTGGGCTGGCCTTTTCTGAGTTAGTATCAGAGCTTCCCCTGGCAAGCGACTTCATCTTTTTTTTTTTTTAATATATTTTATTGATTTTTTTACAGAGAGGGATAGAGAGTTAGAAACACGATGAGAGAGAAACATCGATCAGCTGCCTCCTGCACACTCCCTACTGGGGATGTGCCCAAAACCAAGGTACATGCCCCTGACTGGAATCGAACCTGGGTCCTTTCAGTCAGCAGGCTGACACTCTATTCACTGAGCCTAACCGGTTTCGGCAACTTCCTCGTCTTGCGGGAGAGAAAGATGGGGGTGAGAAGTAAAGTCACTCACTCAAGCGGAATGCCCTGGGCATTCTGGGCTCCAAAGCCCAAGCCCTTGGCTGCCACTCTGCTTGAGAAAGAAGGTGATGGGAGGGAGGTGGTCCCACGATGTGGCTTAGCCACCTATCGGCGGTGTGACCTCCGGCAAGGACAGTTAGGCGGTCAGAGCAGATCTGCATTGATAGCTCTTCGTGTACAGCCAGAGGCCCGGTACACAAATTCGTGCACCGGTGGGGTCCGGTCGGCACACCCCAATTGGGGCCAGGCCAGCCGGGGGGAGGGGACGTGGGAGGTTGGCCATCTGACCCCACCCCCAATCAGGGTGATGGGGCCAATAGGGCCACAGTGTGTGTCAAAGCAACCAGTTGTTCTGGTCATTCTGGTATTCTGCTCGCTTGGCTTTTATATATAGATAGATAATCATCTAATCCTCGTCACAATGCTGTGAGGTAGATACTATGACCACCATTCCATAGATAAGAACGTTGGTGCACAGAGAGGTTAAGTAACTTGTCCAAGGACAAACAGCTAATACATAGCAGAGCCAGGACGCAAAGCCAAGGAGCCCGCCCTCTTGAGCTCCACTTTATCTGGGCCCCTCCGTGATGACAGGGGAGGCCCACCCATCATTACCGCTCTGTCAGGTGGCCTCCCAGCCATGAAACCGGAACGTTCTGGTCCGAGTCCAGTGTGCCGTTTAGCTCTGACCGCATCTTTAGGGTCTATGCAGTCTCTCCTTTGGCCCAAGAGCAGATGGCAAAGAGAAGGGACCCCACACCAGCTCTGCCCTACACCCCACCCAACCAACCATCACTTGGTGACAGCTCCAAGGGGGGCAATGGCCATCCAGCATCTGAGCCTGCGTGGCCTCCACCTGCTTCCTCCTCACTGGGATTCTTTGGGGATTCTTCCCACCGGGACTGTGCCCAGGAGGCAGGTCAGGCCAGCGTCCGGGGGGCTCAGGCCCATTCCTACCAGGACAGGTGACCCAGACATACTCCCTCCCCCCAGCCCCTTCCACTGCTGGGCAAATGTCCCAAAGCCCCCACATCCGGGGCTGCCAGAGTGCCTGGGACAGAGATCTCTGCCTTCCAGAATCTGTCCCGCTGCTCCGAAGGAGGGTCCTCAAAGCCAGGTTAGGATCGAACAGACGCCAGGTTCCTGAGCCTTGGCGGGCAGGCGGGAGGCCGGAGGGAGGCGGCGAGAGGCGGGCTGGCCAGGGTGTCGTCGGGTCCGGGATGGGGACCTCGCTCTCTTGCCAGGATACGGCAGTCCCCGGGGCCTCCCCGATGTGATTTACCAGACAATGACAACCTTTAATGTCCGCTCGGCTATAATCTCCTTTATCTTAATACAATCTCTTCCTGTTGAACCCTCCAGAGCCCCGGCTGCTTTTTCAACCGAGAGGGTTTGTTTTTTTTTTTTTAATTTTATTATGACTTGATACTATGATTACTGTCGGACCCTCAGTCTTTGCGGAGGGGAAATTAATAAGTTTCTCTTAAGCACTCTGCACAGCCCCTGCATACCGATGAGGCGCCAGCTCCCCGCCGTGGGAGTCGATCATCAATCTGGCCTCATGCCTGCGGGGCTGGTGGTTCTCACATCCGCAGGAAGCAGGAGAAGAAGGGCCAGCGCTGATGCCAGCCCCTCGGGCAAACCCGGGGCATCCCTCCAGGGGTCGGCCGCCCTCCCTGCTCCGTTCCTGGCGGTGTCTTGGGGTAGGAATCAGAAGAGGCCTTCGCCTGCAGCTCATTCAGACGGGGAAACGGAGGCCCAGCGAGAAGTGGCAGCCAGCGGCCAGGCGGGGGGGCCGTCCCGAGGTGTGACGTCTCGGATCTTCCGCCTCTCCTTCCTCGGAGTCTGGCTGCCGTCCCCCCTGCTGCCCTGCTGCCTTTGTCCTGTGCCAATTAGGCTGGAGGCTGACAGGTGACATCTCTTCTCCCCGCAGGGAGAATGAATGGAGACACAGCCCGATCCCAGAAGCCCCTGCTCTCCTCGCAGCCCCAGCCACGCTCAGCCTGGGAGAGGGGAGGGCTCCCTCGGGCAGGCTGCCAGTCAGCTGCCTGCTCGGGCAAGCGTGGCAATGAACAAACAAAACAAAGGCCCCCGCCCCATTCTTCCTCCCCCCCCCCCAGCCAACCGTGACCGTCCACTGAGCAAGCTTGTCTCAGCCACCCTGGGGAGACGGGGGAGGGGAGGGGAGGGGCTAGACTGGTGCGTGCCCCAAGGCTAGGCCAGGCTCGGGGCAGCAAGGCGGTCCCAGTGCCTGGCGCTCCAAGGGGGTCTCAGGCTTGGCCTGGCGAGTGGAAGGACGTGCCTAAGTTGCCTCTGAGAAGCCAGTCCCCCACCAACTACACCAGTGGTCGGCAAACTCACTAGTCCACAGAGCCAAGTATCAACAGTACAACGACTGAGATTTCTTTTGAGAGACACATTTTTTTAAACTTAAACGTCTTCTAACGCCACTTCTTCAACATTGACTCTCGCCCAGGCCGTGGTATTTTGTGGAAGAGCCACGCTCAAGGGGCCAAAGAGCCGCATGTGGCTGGCGAGCCGCAGTTTGCCGGCCACGGAGCTACACTGATGGCGAGCAGTCTTGGGTGCAACCTGAGGCAGTCGGGTTAGACAGCAGGAGGCTGTCAATCATACGGGAAGTTTGTCCCCTCCCTGGAGTCACCAGAAGAATGAGCACTCAAAGGAGAGGCCGGTTGAGGCTTGAGCCCCCCTAGAAATGGAGACCCGGGCCCCTCTGGCTGCGGTCGGGCAGGCCGCTCTGGGGTCAGAGCAGCATGCTGGACCTCCGCCACACCTCCGTGCTGCATGAGCTTGCATCACTCAGGTGACAGGATGTAGACACCGGGCTGCCGGTCACCCATAGCCGTCACCTGGGAGGGGAGGGGAGCAGGGAGACACCCAGATTTGGAGAAGCCCCAGGTCCAAAGTCATCCGGCCTCAAGGGCTGAGGTGCACGGGATGCGGGGGGTGAGGCTCTTGTGGGTGCATTGGGGGATGTGACACACGGAGCACCTGACAATGTCCCTGTCGTCACAGATGCTCCCGCTCCGGAGCAGAAAGATGGTCATGAATCAGAGAACCAGGTAAAAGGACGTCAGCCAGGGCGAGGGCTGCATGGGGGTGAGGCAGACAGAGATGGGGTGGGGACAACTAGAGATCCGGGCTCTCTATGCCCTGTGCAGAGGTGACGTGGGGGGATGGGAGGGTCACCCTCCCAACTAGCTGAGTTTCTCCTTCCCAGAATGCACCTCTCCTGCTGGAATGAACATTCCTTTTAAATGTTTAGTTGCTGGGGCTTCTGTTCTCTACAGTGGGGTGGATAAAACTGTTCCTCCCCTCAACACAAGGGGGCAGCAGAGAGGCCCAAGCAGGCGTGGTGGTGATGGCCAGGCAGGTGCTTGGGCTCAAGGGGTGCTGGGCCACCAGGGGGAAGGCCGCCAGAACCTGGATGGGCACCTGGAGGGGGAGAAGGGAGTGAGTGGACACTCGGGCTGGGTTCTGACAACAGAATGACAGCACATTACTCTCACTGAGGAAATTAAACCCATTCATCATTGTAATTAGCACAGCGGCTCCTCAGGCCTTCGACCAAGCTATTCATACATCGGCAGAGGCTCCCACCACGGACTGGTGACCTCCCCACAGCCGATCGGCACAGGAAGGCTTGGCAGGAGAAGGGAGGAGAATGGGGCCCAAGCACTCTGAGCGAGGAGAGGCCACTGTCCCTCTCCCATGTCCCCTTGCGCCTGAAGATTTCGTTGAGTGACCTGAATGGCCCTGTCCCGCCAGCATGTAGGTGCCTTGGGGTAGGGACACTATGTGCCTGGTTCCCTGCAGTAGCCAACCCCAGCACCTTGCAGGGTGCCTGGCACGTAGTAGGTGCTGGGAGAGTAATTGTTGAATGAATGGGTGCGTGAACAAGTAAATGAATGAATGGACGTCTGAATGAATGAATGAGCGCTCTCTTGCTTCTGGGCGTTTGGACAAACTGATCGCTGAGCTTGGAACACTTTGCCTAGCTAATACCTCAGATCTCTCCGGTCCCAGCTCAGCTGTCATCGCCCCCTGAGAAGACTTTCCGTCCCGCAGGTGAAGGTTCTGTGCATCCATGTTGCACCTGGAGTCTCCTGTGCTCACACCTGTTGTAGAACTTAACACACAATGTTATCATGGCTTGTGTATACATCCTCTGTCCCCCAGAAGACGAAACGCTCGGTTACAGCAGGGGCTGTCAGGGTCACCATGGTCTCTCAAAGCTTAGCCAAGCGCTCGACTAATATTTGTCGAATGAATGAGTCAGTGAATCAATGAGAAAGCAATAGGAAGCCAACTGCTGGGCTGCTCTGTCTCACACACTCTTCCGGACGGCGCTGGCCTGAGCGCAGGGGTGGATGGGAAGGCGGAGCCTCAGCCCACAGTCCTGGATGCTGGGGCTCTTCGTCCATCCGTTAGCATCTCCCAGGACCTGGGCTTTAAAGACAAAGGTGCCCAGGGCCTCTCCAAGGGAGACCAGGATGACTCCATCCCTGTCTCCAGAAGCCTCTTGGCAAAGCACCCCCAGGGCAGGTCCCTTTTCCCTGGGCCCAACCCTCAGCAGCCAGAAAGGCCGCACCCGGAGCGCCCTCTGGTGGCAGAAAGCCCCGAGGCTCGGCTCAGGCTTGGCCTTGGGCCGATGGCGGGCAGTCAGGGGGCCCAGGGAAGACGAGGTAGCCTTGGGGACCAGATGATGTTCAGCCTTTGATGGTGAGAACCCGTGGACATGCTCAAAACGCTGGAAGCCGCTGCCAAGACATCAGTGGGGGCAGGGGAAGTGGTATACGGTGAGGCTGCAGGGAGGATGGGGGGCTCTGGGATAGGTGGGCTGGAGGAGGGGAGGCCAGGACCCAGTGGATGAAGTGAGATCCAGGTGAAGTCCCCCCTGGGCGGGTGAGAAGTGGCTTGGGATGGACACTGTCTGCTTGGGGCGGGCCTCCAGGGCCCCCGGGCTCAGAGCTTAGGGCAGGGCCTCTGGAATCAGCACACCTGAGAGATCATATTCCTATTACTTAACCTCTCTGAGCCTCCACATCTTCCCCCATAAAATGGGATAATAACACCTACCCGGCAGGCGTGGGCTTAAATGAGACAGAGCAGGTGAAGCTCCCGGCATACAGCAAATACTCGATGTTTATGTAACCCACGAGCCCCCACCAACCCACCAGCCGTGGGCCCCCGAGGCCAACACTGCCATGTCCCAGGGCACGGAGCGTTGGATGTATTTCGCTGGAGCCTTCGAGCGGCTGGAACTGCCAACATCGGTAGCCCCCACCCTCCCTGTCACGAGGACAGACAGGCCTGCCGGTGGGTGAGGCCAAGGGAGAGACAGACAGAGCCCTGGTGGCATTTGGTCCTAGATCCACCCCGGAACTCCCACGTCACGGAGACAAGAAAGCCCCTGATTTTGCTTAAGCCAGTGAAGTCGGGTTTTCTTTTCTTTTAAATACATTTTATTGATTTTTTTTACAGAGAGGAAGAGAGAAAGAGAGTTAGAAACATCGATGAGAGAGAAACATGGATCAGCTGCCACTTGCACACCCCCTACTGGGGATGTGCCAGCAACCAAGGTACACGCCCTTGACCAGAATCGAACCAGGGACCTTTCAGTCCGCAGGCCGACGCTCTATCCACTGAGCCAAACCGGTTTCGGCTGAAGTCGGGATTTCATCGCTTGCTCTCTCCTTCTTGGGAACCTCCGAGCCTAGAGGCTTCCACCCTGGTCGTTTGGGCGATCTGGTGAGCCACGGGGACTCAGGAAAACGGCTTTCTGGGAGGTGAAGAACCCGAAGTAGCAGCAGAGCAGACGGGGGAGCTTTAAAATCCAGCCCTCACCAGAAATAAGAAAATAAGAAGGGAGTCCTTTGTTTGTAACAAGCACAATAGCAGTAATAACAGCACCCAGGACAGTACCTGCCGGAGAGACCGTTAAGACTGTGTATGAGCCCGCATTGTGAACATCGATGTGCCGTGTATCATTAACGATGGATAAGCATCACCCTCCCATTTGGCAGATGAGAAAACTGAGGCCGGAACTTGCCGAATAGCACACAGCAGAAGGCGGCAGAGCTCGGGCCTCCTCAGCCCAGAGCAGCCTCTCGTGGGCTAGACTTTGACTAAGTCACCTTCCCTTCCATCAGTCTCCGTTCCTTCCTCTCTAAAACAGAATCAACTCCAGCCCCCTGTATCCCCTCCCCCACCCCGCCCCAGAAACGCAGTGGGAGGTGGGCCAGCCAGGAAGCACAAAGTGGGGGGCCATGGGGAAGACAAACGCCCCCCAAAGGCAGAGAGCTGTTCCCTGGGACTTGGTGGAGTCTTCGCCATGTCTCACAGCCGAGTTGGCCAATGTTCCTGGATGAGGGAAGGCGGCCCTGCGCTCTCCCGCTCCCCCTGGTGGCGGTTGCAGGGCTGGTCCCGGCAGGCTGGAGAGGCTCCTGCTTCACGCTGAGGTGTCAGCAGCCAGTACAGTTCAAGCAGCACAGACAAACATTCTGGGTGCCAGAGTGTGGGACCCCTGCTGCTCCCCTTCTCCTGGGCTGGGGTCCTCTCTGCTGGTTCCCTCTGCTTGGCTCTGCACCCCAGCCTCAGGTGCTCCTGCTCACCCACCTCACCTAACCAGGCTGCCCTAACTGCTCAGCCAGACTACCAGAACCAGCAGAGGACGGCAGAGAGCCGGGCTGCTGGTGTGGCAGGCTGGGCCTCAGGATCCGGTGATGGTCACCTGCCGACAGGCTCCCCACAAATCAAAGACTCTCCATTTCCTTTCCTCTCCCCTTCTCTGGCCCCTGGAAGACCAGCCAGGGGCGGGTGAGCCGAGAGGTGAGCAGCTGCCGCCTTGGCTGCGCGCTGGCCGTGGAATGAGGAGGCTCCTGGCCAGAAGCTTCCCAGGGGAACTTGCACTCAGAATGACACACATGAGGATTTAGTTCCTCGTTGCTGGGCTTCCAGCTGAAGCGCAGGCTTATTTCCGCTTGGCTGGGGCAGATGAGCTCAGCTCAAAGGTTTCAGCGAAGCACCCAAGACTCGCATTCAACTGCACTTCCTGAGCACCTACTGTGTGCGAGGCCCATTCAACTGCACTTCCTGAGCACCTACTGTGTGCGAGGCCCATTCAACTGTACTTCCTGAGCGCCTACTGTGTGCGAGACCCATTCAACTACACTTCCTGAGCGCATACTGTGTGCGAGGCCCATTCAACTACACTTCCTGAGCGCCTACTGTGTGCGAGGCCCATTCAACTGCACTTCCTGAGCACCTACTGTGTGCGAGGCCCATTCAACTACACTTCCTGAGCACCTACTGTGTGCGAGGCCCATTTAACTGCACTTCCTGAGCGTCTACTGTGTGCGAGGCCCATTCAACTGCGTTTCCTGAGCACCTACTGTGTGCGAGGCCCAGTGCCCACAGCTTCGCCCACTCCATCCCACTTAATCTCATAACAGCCCCCTTCTATAGATGGCGGAGGAGGCTTCTTCAAGAGCCCACCCTGAATAATAACACAGCCAGCCGATAGCGCTACATGTATTTGCGATGTGCCAGGTATACTCAACGAGGCCTTCCCATGTTAACTCGTGTGATTCTCCCAACAACCCTATGAAGTAGATACCGCTCTTACCCCCATTTTGCCAACGAGGAAACGGGGCCCAGTGAGGTTCAGGAACTGTCCCAGGCTACAAACGTTTGTGAGTGACGGGACTCGGATCCAAACCAAGCCAGCTGGCACCAGGGGCCGTGGCAGAGCTAGAAGCTGGGTCCAGCTCTCTGGGTTCGTGACCAATTCCTAAAAACCACAGTTATTCTTGGCTTGACACCCTTCATGGCCACGGGAGGGATGGGTGTGGGGGGACCACGCCAAGGAACCTACAGGCCTCAGGAACTGAGAGGCAGAGTGGGAGGGACATTTCCCTAGAAAGCTCTGGAACCCCAACTTAACCAAAATAAGCGCTTCATTGGCTCCATGACAGGGGTGTCAGGGGTAGATCTAGAGGTCAACTGAGGTCACCAGGGCTCTGTGTGTCTCTCTTGGCCTCATCCACCAGCAGGTCTGTCTGTCCTAGAGACAGGGAGGGGGGAGGGGGCTACCGATGTTGACAGTTGCAGCTGCTCGAAGGTTCCAGCGAAGGGGCTGCGTGAGAGCTGAAATGTATCCAACGCACTGCTTGCCCGGCTCTGTGCCCTGGTCTGTGGCAGGGGCAGTGCTGGCCCAGCGGGGGCACTCACTTTTCCTAATTCATCTGCAGGGGGGAGGGGGCTCACCTATTCCTAATGCATGTAAGATGCTGTAGAGGCCAGTGGTACCCCTCCTCCTGTGCCTGAGGCCAGCCTCACACCTCACCTCTGTCCCCACGCATGTGGCTCCATCAGATTCATCCTCTCAGCGAACCGTTACGGAACCACTGCCACTGGCCAGGACACTGAGTAATATCTGCCCTCCTGCAGCTCACATTCTGGTAAGGCAGTGGCCGGCAAACTCATTAGTCAACAGAGCCGAATATCAACAGCACAATTGAAATTTCTTTTGAGAGCATAATTTTTTTAAACGTAAACTTCTTCTAACACCACTTCTTCAAAACAGACTCACCCAGGCCGTGGTATTTTGTGGAAGAGCCATACTCAAGGGGCCAAAGAGCCGCATGTGGCTCGCGAGCCATGGTTTGCCGACCACGGTGGTAAGTTATCCAAGGGGTCACAGCCACTCTAGGGCCAATCACCATTGCCCAAGCGGATTAGGATATACTGTGATTGGTGTAGCTAGCCATATGCCCACCCCTTTGGGAAGGTGGGACACTGGATGGACAGCCTCACCAGGCTGAACTGGGGCACAGGAGTGGGGAGATGGGAGTCCCAGGAAAATTGCAATCCTTCCCTTTCTTGGCCAGTAACCTCCTCCATTGCATTGGGAGGTGCCCGGGTCACAGTACTGACAGGAGTGGGGCCAGGGTGTCCTGAAGGGCTTAGCCATTGGCCTATCACCGGGGAAAACTCCCTCTGGGCCTGCTCAGAAAGGTCAGGGGTCAGGACTGTGTACCCAACATCAAGGTAGTCTTGACGTTCAGTCTGGGAAAGGAGAAAATGAGGGGGCAAGGGGAGGACGGGGAGCCCAGGGCAGGGGGCAGGGAGTGCATGGGCTCTTGGCTCGCTGCTAATAGAGAGGCACAGGGGCCCTGCAGATCCCAGTCCTTTTCCTCTTTAATCTCGCTTTCGCCTCCTCTGGTTCACAGGTTTCCCCATGCCCCGCAGAGCTTCAAAAGATAAGCCCGCCGCCAGCGATGACAAACTACCTCCTCTGTCTCCAGCCGCAGCCGAATTCAGCCAAGCAGGGGACCGCGGCGGCTCCGATTGGCTCTGGGAGCTGGAAGAGCCTGTGGGTGTCAGGGACCCAGGAACCGCCGCTCCCCCTCCCCCCACTATCATAACCTTCAGCCACTGACTTGGTCCTGCCAAAATCCCACAGGACCCCCGGATGGGCTGGGAGCTGGGGACCTGCGTTACCCATGGGATGGCAGGGCCAGGCTGAGGCAGGGGGCCCGATGGGCAAGAGCAGGGCCTCTGAAGTCAGATAAGCCTGGGAGCAAACCTCAGCTCTGCCCCTTTCTCCACGCGCCCTCAGACTGCTGACGTAAATAGGTATGGTCAGCAACAGGACTGCAGGTGGCCCCTCCCTGGCCTCAGCCCTCCTCGGCCTTCTTCCCATAAGACAAGGATCAAGAGCGGGGCAGGGCCACGCTGGGTGTGCAGTAAAGCACTGGGCTGCAGCCCGAATGGCTGCCCTGGCACTTCAGAGACAGAGAAAGGGGAGACAAGCTCAGGGTCCCTGGGAAAAAACCTTTAAACCTGCTTAGAGTCCTAACTGATTTAGCTCAGTGGATAGAGCGTTGGCCTGCGGACTGAAAGGTTCCAGGTTCGATTCCAGTCAAGGACATGTACCTTGGTTGCAGGCACATCCCCAGTAGGGGGTGTGCAGAAGGCAGCTGATTGATGTTTCTCTCTCATTGATGTTTCTAACTCTCTATCCCTCTCTCTTCCTCTCTGTAAAAAAATCAAATATATATATTGATAAATAAAAACAAAAAACAAAAGAAATATATATATATATATATATATATATATTTCTTTTGTTTTTTGTTTTTATTTTTTCTCTCTTTTAAACCTGCTTAGAAATCAGACTTGTCTGACTGCCGTCCATCTGCCCTCCGGGTGTGGATAAAGGGAAGGAACTCTGGAGGGCTGCCTGTCCGGCACAGGAAATAGTGGGTAAAAAGGTCAGTGTCCTGAAAGGGGTGTGGCAAGGACACACAAACCTCTTCCCCTGACCCAGGGATGCTCTGGGGCAACAGGAGAAAAGAGCCCCTTGCTGGGTTAGGATGAACAGACTTGGAACTCACAGACACAGGCCAGTGAACAGCTCAGGCCCTTCCATTCATCCAGGCCAAGCTCTGCCCTTCCTCTCCCACCCCCAACCCTCCCCCTACTCCCCCCGGCTCTGCAGACTCCATATGGAGTCTCTACCCCAGGCTGCCTTTGATGCTGGCTCGTCTGTTCATTTATTCATTCAACACCCTTACCTGGAGCATCCTCTGGGTGCCAGTGAGCAGGGAGGGACGGCAGAGTTGATTAATGAAATTCAAGTTCGAAACTACAGAGCTGATGGAACCCATCATTGCAGCTCAACCTCAGGCATCTATTAAGAAATAGGGCATTGTGGGGAGAGGGTCCAAGAAGGTGACAAACACTGCCCGAGAGTCTGGGAAGGCCTCACAGAGGAGGGCACTTGAGCTGGACCTTAAAGGCTGAGCAGGAGTTTATTGGAGATGAAAAAAGAGCAAGAGGAGGAGAAGCAGGCAGAGAAAGCCAATAGTCAAAGCACAGAGGTGGGAAGAGCAGGGAGTGTTCGGGAAATGGATTTCACTTGAATTATGTGCAGAAGATACACGGGATATCTTCCATCAGCTCTACACCCTGGTGTGAGACACCCCTGGCCCTGTCCTCCCACCTCCCTCCCCACCTGTATTAGTTATCCATTGCCGCACAACAAATGATCCCAACAAGGCCACTTAGACGGTAATAAACATTGAGAACTATTCTCTCTCCCAGTGTCGGTGGGTCAGATGTTCAGGAAAACGTTCACTCGGGGTCTCTCTTGAGGTTGCAGCCAGAGCTGTGGTCATCTGAAGGCTCGACCGGGGCTGGAGGATCTCCTTCCCAAATGGTTCACTCCTGCGGTTCTGGTGGTTGGCAGGAGGCTTCCCCAGAGTGAGTGACAGGAGAGGGAAGCAGGCAGATGCTGCCATTGGTTTATGAACTGGCCTCAGAAGCCACATACATTTTAGCAATAGTTTTTTAGACCCCAGATCAGTCCTATTGGGTATGAGAGGAGACCACACAAGGGTGTGACTACCAAAAGCTGGGGATTCTTGGGGGCCATCTCCTTGGGTAGCTCTAGGCAGAACAAAAAACCTAGTCTACAGACTCTCAGGAAAGCAAACAGCCTCCAAAGCAGACTCTTGCATCAGTTTCCATGAGGCTCTCAGGGTTGGGTGAGTGTAGCACAGGGCAGGGCTGGTGCTGACCTTCCCTGGGGGAGGGGCTGGGGGTCAGGAGGACCATCTGTGTCTCTCAATTCAAGACAACACATAAGACTGAGCCACCCCGAGCCCTTGTCCAACTGCACACATGGCTTCCGGAGTGGTTAACCTCCAAGGAAGTGCACACATGTGTCCTCCAGAAAAATCCCTCCCTGAGACACTGGATGGCCCACCACTCAGCAGGGATCAGCCATGCCAGCGAGACCCATGCAGGGGCCTGGGACCTACTCAGGAGTTATTGTGGAAACTGAGGGGACCCAGGAGGTCTCTACATCCCCAGCCCAGGGCCAGGGCAGCTCTCACCTGCCTGCCCCTCAGGCTGAGCCGACCTTATATAATTGGAATGCCAGGCAGCACCCACAGACAATTTTATCACACTCTGTATAATGTGTAAATACCATTAAGTTAGACAGATTTTCTCATTAATTCTCGGTCCCAGTGACAGACCAGGAATTAACACAATTGATTTTCCAGTCCCTACTCATTATCAATCATCCCCAGAACTTAGTCACATTTCATCTGCTCCACCTGGGCCCCGGCATCTATTTGGAGGCTTCAACATGCATTAAACTAACGAAGAGCAATGGGCACACCTGTGTCAGCCCCGGCACCTGGTGGGGATGATCAAGGAGACCTATCTTGGGCAAAAAGTGGGAGGAACGGGCAGACTATTTAAGGGCACAGTCCAGTGGGTGCTCAGGCAAGGGCCTTCGTCACCGTATCAGCTATGAATTGCTGTGTGACAAGCCCCCAAGCCTAATGGCTTAGAACTAGTGTCTTATCTGCTCTTGATTTTGTGAGTGGATAACTGGGCTAGTCCCCCCCCCCCCCAGGTTCACTGGTGTGCATGAGCTGGTGGCTGGGATGGCCACAGGGTCTAACAGTGGCCTCATGCACATGTTGGTGCTGGCTATCAGCTGGATGGGCTGGGGACCTCAGCTGGGACAGCTCATCTCTGCTTCCTGTGGCTTCTCACCCTTCAGGGGGCTGGATGACTCCTTCACCTGGCAGTGTCAGGTGTCCCAAGTGGAGGGAGCAGAAGCTGCAAGCCCTGTTGAGGCCGAGGCTGGGAGGTCTTACAGTGTCGTCTCTGCCGTGTACTATTGGTCAAAGTAAGTCACAGGCCGCCCCAGCTGGTGTGGCTCAGTGGATGGAGCGTCAGCCTGGGGACTGAAGGGTCCCGGGTTCTATTCTGGTCAAGGGCCCATGGCCAGGTTGTGAGCTCGATCCCCAGTAGGGGGTACGCAGGAGGCAGCCAATCAATGATGCTCATTATTGATGTTTCCATCTCTCTCTCCCTCTCCTTTCCTCTCTGAAATCAATATATATATATGTCAAAGGCCAATGCAGGTTCACAAGATTGGGAAAGAGACTCTGCCTCCTGATGAGACGAGTGTGGGGTAAAGGTTATGCAAAGGGATATGCCACAGGGAGGGGGCCCCTTGCCAACAGGGTATCACAATCACCAACCGGGCTCTCGGGCCCTCTCGGGTCATTCATACTAAGAAGGGCTGTCTCTCGCTCAAAACCCAACTCTGTTACCCATCACAGCAGGAGGGAAATGTGCACTGCAGCGACCGGAGCAGCAACCACATCCCACAGGATGGGGAGGGACAGGAGGGGGAGGGAGATGACGATGTCAGATTCTTAAGCCTCCCTCAGTCTGACTTCCCTGCCACGTGGAACGCTTTTGGGCCATCTTGCCCCCCAACACTGAGTAGCATGTACTCAGAAATTGCCAATTAATTTTAATAATAGCAAGAGCACGTACACGTACAGAGGCAAATCTTTTGCAAACAAAGTGTGTGCTGTGTATAATGCCCTCATTCCAAGTCCAAGTTGAGAACAATGTGGATCACGCACTGCTTTCTGCGATCTGAGCCGTCCCTCCCTGGCAGAGACGATCTCATTTCAGTGTTACCAGTATGGAGGTATTAACAAGCTCCCCTGGGCAAAAGCTTCTGGGGTAAACATTTCACTGAGGTGTCATGCACGTTCAGAAGTGGGCACAGTTCTAAGTGTCTACAGGTAAAGTCACTGCAACTGTCTAATCTGTTACGAAACCCCATCTGGTCCCTCAAGCACAAGCACTAGCCTGACTTCTGACACCATAGGTTAGTTCTGCAAGGTTGCAAGGTTGGCGGGAGGGGTGGGGGCAGAGGGAACAAAAGTAGGTTTACAGGTGTTTGTGTGGAAAATAATACAATAATCCTTTATAATAAAAGCCTAATATGCCAAGTGTCAGATCGTCCTGTTAGCCATTCAACCAATCAAGGCATAATATGTTAATGATATGCTAAAGCCACTCAACTGCTCACTATGATGTGCACTGACCACCAGGGGGTAGATGCTCCAACTCGTAGGTTAGCCTGCTGCTGGGGTCCAGCTGCTGGGGACTGAGCGAGAAGGGCTGGACATGCCCTGAAGCCCTCCTGGGGTCCCTCCATGGCTGGCCAGCCTCCCGCATCCTTCCCCGGCCCCATTGGGGTCCCTCGGCCTGGCCTGCACCCTCTTGCAATCTGGGACCCCTTGGGGGATGTTGGAGAGCCGGTTTCGGCCCAATCCTGCAGGCCAGGCCAAGGGTCCCCCAGGTGCACGAATTCATGCACCAGACCTCTAATTAGTAAATAATAATACAAGAAATAAACTGTGTTCACATTCTCACAACTGTAAACCTGCTTTTGCAGCACCCTGTGTATTGTAGGGAGCATGCTTTAAGGAGGAGCATCTGCCCTGCTCAGGTGGGGGATGACTGACTGCTGTCACTGCCACCAGGGCTACGGGAGGCCCTGCTCGGGCAGAGATGGCCTTCTAACTCCTCAGGGCTCCTCTCCATCCTAAGTCCTCGAGTGTCGTCCTGAAGGCAAAGCCCTTCGCTCCAGAAAACCCCTCTTTGCCACACCAGACCAAAGTGCAGGGAAGGGAAGAAGGAGCCACCACAGGCAAGCAAGCTTTTGGGCTCCAGCCCATTTCCTTTCATTTTCTCCTGGATGCTGCTCCTCATCCAAGCCCTGGTCACCGGGGATGTGGGCACGCTGAGGATGGTGTGTGAATGCTGGTGGGGACTTCAGGAGAGCTGGCGGGGAGGCAGTGAGGGGAGGGGGGCTGGAAGCATTGGGTAGAACTTGCTTCGTGCTCCCTGGAGCAGAACAAAGCGGGTGGGCCACAGGGCAAGGGGCACGTCCTCCCTCAGTTCTGGTACGAAGCCCGCGCTCACCTAGATCATCACTAGACAATAATAATCATTTTTATGGGAACCACTTCAGATGAATTCTAATGTGCTTTATGGTGTGACTTTTTTCCAAGTTCAGCTACGGGAAAGTGAGACAGGTTCTGAATACTGAGTAGGAAAAGGTTACGAAGGGCATCTCTGCCTGGTGGGCATCTCCCCAATTAATTAGCTCCCTAATTCATGCCAGGTAAAGAGGGGATGACAGAACGGGGCCCCTCCATCTCCTCCCCCCCACACACACACTCAATGATTAGGTTCTCTCTTCTCTCATCAAAGCTGTCTGGGTGGACCAGGGCACCCTCTGCCCTGGGAAGCCCTTGCTGGCCATGGGTGGGGGGTGGGGAGGGTGTCTGAGCTCACCTACAATCAGCTCCTCTGCCCCAGCGGGAGGAGGACACAGGCACAGAGCAGGGTGAGGCGGAGGTAAGGCAGCCGGGCAGCTAAGGCAGCTGGTCATGGGAGATGAATGAGATGCTGGGGCCTCTGTCTCCTCCCCATCTCTGCCCCTGTACCCCCCTGAGATGTGGAGGAGGACCTGGTGGCCCCAACATTCTTAGAGGGTTTGGAGGTCAGCAGAGCATAAAAAGCTCCCACCTCCCACTCCAGCCTGGGGCAGAGAGCTGGGATAGTTCTGAGCTCTTACACTGCCCGCCTCAGAGCAGAATGGGGCAACCAGTGATGTGTGGACCAGGTCTTTCTCAGAACTAAAATCCCTAATTCTCTCCTAAAAACCCTAATTCTCTCATACAGCCCTGCAGGCCCCTCCCAGGGCAGCAGCTTCTCCCCCCCCCCCCCCCCAATCTCTGGGGCATCAAAACTTGCCCACTTTGTGTAGCATTCATTTCGGGCCCCATCCTCAGGTCTCCATGGAGACGGCAGGTTTTTCTTTCCCTCTGTGAGTGCCTGTACATCGGCAAGGACCTTTGGGAAATGCGATGCCTTCGTTCGAAGGACTGGCTCATGGGGGAATTGGAGGCACCTGGGCAGGTCGCTGTAGGGCCATTTAAGTGCAGGAGAGCCTCTGAGCTGCCATTAAATCACAGCCACAGTGACCCGGTGTCGGAGCATGCGCTGTTCTTCCCGTGGGAAGTTCCCACCTGCGAACGAGCAAGCTGCAGCCAGGTGTGGGGCTACGCCTTTAAGAATGTGCTCAGGCCGAAACCAGTTTGGCTCAGTGGATAGAGCATCAGCCTGCAGACTGAAAGGTCCCAGGTTCCATTCCAGTCAAGGGCATGTATCTTAGTTGGGGGCACATCCCCAGTGGGGGGTGTGCAAGAGGCAGCTAATCAATGATTCTCTTTCATCGATGTTTCTCTCTATCCCTCTCTCCTCCTCTCTGTAATATATATATATATATATATATATATATATATATATATATATATTAAAGAGAATGTGATCAGCATACCCAGCCCGCATGGCTCAGTGGTTGAGTGTCGACTTATGAACCAGGAGGTATCTCTCTCTCCCTCTCCCTTCCTCTCAGAAATCGATAAAAACCTATTTTTTAAAAGAAAGAACGTGTTCAGCAGCAGACTGTTGAATGAATGCACGAATGAATCACAAACAAAAAACAGGACTCAAGACCTTCATCTCATCAGCCCTTGACCTCGTCCAACCTTCTAGGCTCTGAAAGTCAAAGCAGAAGGCCCAAGTTCCCCATCATCCCCTTCCTCTTCCATCAGCTTGGGGTCCCCCGGTGGTGGGCCTATGGGAGAGCAAGGCCCTCCTCCCAGAGCCAGTCCTCAGCATCCAGCAGCCTGGACAAGGGGCCAGAGGGCAGCTCCTCCCCACGGCTGGCCGGGACCCTCCGAGCAGGCAGAGGGGGTCCCTCCCTGCACCCATTGCATCCGCACCCAAAGTCCCACAGAAGAGCCAGCTTCCGGAAAGAGCCTGAAATAGACGCCCGTCTCTGTCTCTCTAACCCCCCTCCTGCGCGTAAGTGCCCGTTAGGGACAAAGGGACGGGAACAGAGGACAATAACATCTGTTTTTCCAACAAGCCGGAGACAGTGCGGTTCTGGGGGGGGTGGAGCTCCAGCAGCACTGGGCCCAGCTGCGGCCCTGCAGCTGCGGAAGCAACCGGCACTCCATCATTTCTCAGAGAGATTATCTCCCCATCAGCAGCTCCTCGCCTGTTTGCTTTATCCCCGCCAGGGGAGCCATCGCTGCTCTCCGCAGGATCAGGCCTCCTCGCTGCGCCTTTTTACCTCTGGCCCGGGCTGGGTGGTGTTTTCAGGAGGAACCTGGAAGTCACAGTCCTCCGATCTCGTCCTTCCCTCCCGAGGCCAGAACAGAGATCGGGATGCTGGCCTTGCCACGGAGCACGGTGGAAAGAGAACTGGGTGAGGCTACGCACTGGCTTCTAATCCCCCTTGGCTCCTGGCTCTGCACCTGGGGCAGTACCTGCCTCGGGACCTTGAGAACAAGGGGCTCAAGCTTGTTGCAAGAGCCTGTTTCCTCATCTGGAGGAAGGGAACTGTCATAACTCCAGCATGGAATTGTTGTGAGTTCAAAGGTGAAGCCCACACAGGTGAGCCTAACCCATCTGGGTCAGATGGCAGGACTGAGGAAGGTGCGGGGGAGGAGGTCCCCCTGTGGTTTATCTAGGTGACGCTGTGGGAAGATGCACTGTCCACCATGCCCAGCTGGTGTGGCTCAATGGTTGAGCATCGACCTAAGAACCAGGAGGTGACGGTTCGATTCCCGGTGAGGGCATATGCCTGGGTTGTGGGCTCGATCCCCAGTAGGGGGCGTGCAGGAGGCAAGCAGCCAATGATTCTCTCTCATCTTGATGTTTCTATCTCTCTCTCCCTCTCCCTTCCTCTCTGAAATCAATAAAAAACATGGTGTGTGTGTTTTTAAAAAGATGATGTCCACCAAATTTATAGGAGCCGCACTTCTGCTTGATTATTGATGGCTGAGGTGACCTCCACGTCAGACTGCACAAAGCAAACAGCATCACCCCCTCCTCAATGGGGAGGACCCTCTCTTCCTCTCTCCCTCTTCTCTCCCTCTCCTCTGACACCCAAGGCAGCCAGCACGAGAAGCCCCGTGTGCAGGGGGAGCTCAGGAGGAGCTGAGAAAAGGGTGTGGGGGCAGGGGGAGGAGAGGCAGGAAAGAGAAGGGGAGGGAGACAATGACAAGAGAGCCAGCTGTGGTTCTTTCAACACTTTTAAAGATTTATAAAAAACAGAAAAGAGGAGTGTGAACCTGGAAAGGATTGTTTTCCAAGTGAGTGCTGCATTCAGAGTCAGAGGGGAGATGGTTTGGGTCGAGGTGCTGCCATTCAGGAGCCAGGTGACCTTGAGCAAGTCACATGACCACTCAGCCTGTGAAACGAGCTGAGCTGCGGCTCTCGGGGGCCCTGGGGCGCCGGGATGAGAGGCTCGGGGAGAAGGGCTTGGTGAAGCCCAGGCTGTGCCCGGACTCAGAAGATGGAGTCTCTCACTGTGATCAAGGCTGGGTGGTGTGGGTGGACCACTGTCACTCCCGTCCCTCCCTCCTCTTCACCTGAGGACAGATCCCAGGGTGGGAAGGACGGAAGGATGGACGGACGGACACCTTCCTTGAAGCAGCCCAGGCCACCTCCAAGAACGGCCACCAAGGGCACGTCCCCTGACCCACCGAGAGGGGTTAGAAACCAGCATGGAGGGTCACGCGGGCGGTGGGTCTCGGGGCAGGGCCTGGCCTCTTCCGGGGCACAGGGACCCTCCGGGAAAGCAGGTCTTGCTGGCTGTCAGGCAGAGTGACATTAGCTGCGGACACGCTGGCCCGGCCCGGTCACAGCATCCTTCCCGCTTGACTGATTTGGTTACCTGTGCTCTTCACCACCCCCTCACTGTCCCTCCTGGAAGAGGAATGGGCTTCTCCGCAGAGCAGCAGCCGGCACCAGCCTCTGCTCTGAGCTGGCAGGATAAGCACCGCTCCATCTCCCGCCTCTGCCCCGGCTCCGGGCCGGCATCTGCTCAGAGTCCCCGAGGGTCCCTTTATCCCCCGGGAACTGCACAGAGATTGCTTATCTGGTAATTGAGATTGTCTTACAAGGTGTCGCTCGTTGCATTGGTTCCATTCATTTTCGGCTCTGTCTGGTGCCCAGAATAATAACTGTCCTGTTGGGGAAGGGCTGGGGCAGGAGAGGGTGGAGATTATAAGCGTCTCACATGTGCACGAGCGCACACACATGTGCACACATGGACTGGGAAAAATGTTTTTTAATGTGACCACCCTGGAAAAGCAAGACTTCAGCCTCTGGCCGTCCCTTCCCTTGCTGGACTTTGCTGGACCCCAAGGAGCATATTTGGGGAACAGGACCCCCTTAAAGTTCCCTTAACCTAGAGATTCCTGAAGCCCCTCTGAATGGCAATCCACCCACAACCAGCGAGAAGCCACCCTGACAGTCTGTTCCCCAAGGCCAGACCTCAGGGGAACTGGGCTATGGTCGGGAGAGGGGCCAGCTTCCCAGACCCCACACTGGGATTCTAATCCGCACAACCAGGTCTGGCTGGCCCTCAGCTTCCTCACAGACGCTGCGTGGGCACCAGAGCAGAGCCCCCGGAAATCTCCAGAGGGACCCGCACACAGTTGCACAATGAAGAGTTCAATGAAGAGTTCTTTTTCTTTTCCTTCTCCCTTACCCCCTTATCAGCTCTGCGAGGGCAGGGGCCTAGTCTTGTGCATCTCTATTTTTAATTTTTTAACAGTGACTGGCACTCCTCGGGCATTCCATAAGTGTTGGTTGAATGAGGGAGTGAGCAGGCCGGCACTGGGAAGAACAGCCCCGTGTCAGCCGTGTCCTCTGCCCATCAGTGGGGAACTCAGATCATCCAGAAGCACCCACGCTCTAACATAGTCACCGACCGGAAGGGGAAGGGGATTCACTGTATGAAGTGCCTGCTGCAGACCAGGCACCATGCTAGGAACTTTATAAACAGCACTTCGCTTACACTCAGAACTACCCTGCCAGGCAGCCACTCTCATCCTCCTTTGCAAAGAAGGAGCTGGGAGTTGACAGAAGTTGCATCACTTGGCTGAGTACATCCGGGTGAGGGACCCAGCCTGGGCTTAAGCCCAATGCTGGCAGCTTCCGGAGTGTGTCCCCAGACAAGCTCCATGCGTGACGTGAGGAATGCCGGTTTGATCTTTCCCCTGAGATTGTAAGATGCCAGAGGACAGGTCTTATCCGCCATTTACCCCAGAGGCTAACAAGTGTTAACATAATACTTGCTCAATTAGTTGAATGGCAGATTGGCCTTGCAGCTGTCTGCACATGGTGCAAGAGGGGATCAGAGTTCAGAAGAAAAGGTGAAACAGGTTCTTGTCACCAGCGGTTTGGAACGATGGGGCCTGGAGAGATTCATCTCTGTCATCTCTTCCCAGAAGCCTTTCTCCCACAGCCTTTGAGCTCTGCTATGACACTGGGGGTGGCAGCAGGGTAATGATGGGCAGGTGATCTCTGCACAGCTCCGGGTGATTCCTTAGTGCAGACGCATGCCTTATCCTGAGTCCCAGGACAGAGATGGCCCAGAGCAAGCTGTCAGGAGGCCAGGGACCTTGGCCATGGAAAGGGGCAGCTGAAAGGCCCTCGTTGCTCACAATTGGTGACAGAAGTGACCTTGGACCCCCTTGGCATCTCCCCTGAATCGGAACTCCGCCCCGCCTAGCACTCCCAGCCCACCACCGAGTCCGTCTTCCCATTGCCCTCACAGGACGCTTCCCGGGGCCTGGGCCCCCAGAGCCTCCATCTCCACTAGGGACCGCAGTCCTGGCTGATGTGATGCCCCGCCATCCCTCCGCTTGTTTCTCAGCAGGGAGGGCTCAGGGTTCTTCCTTCTTCGGGCTTTGACCTTGCCAGGGGTGTGCCTCCAGGCCGAGGCTGCCTGTGCAGCCAGAGAGGTTAATTAAGAAAAACGCCTGTTTTCAGGCAGAAATCAGGGCTTTTCTCCAGCTGGGGGAATTGGAGGCTGCCAGCCACCGGCACCTCCGCTCTGAAGAAAACAATCACCCTTCTGGCCATCTCTTCCTAGAAAAAGTCCTGATCGCTGCTCATCATCACCTCTTCCTGGAAGCCTTCCCGATGACCGTCCCGCATCCTATCTCCAACCCCAGTGCCCTGTGTTTATCAGTGTTTATTCTATAGTTAACATGCACAGCCCCCTCTCAAGGAACCTGAACAGCGAACCTTCTGTGCCCAAACCTGTGTCACTCTCACCTCCTGGTGCTGCTCCCCCTGAATGTGGCGAGGGTTCTCCGCCTCCCCCAGGTGAGGCGGGCACTCTGAGTCAGTGGCCCGGTGAGAAATATAAGAAGCAGAAAAAGTAGAGGCAGAAAAAAAGAAAAAACGGAGACAGGCAGATGGGGGAACAGGAGTGGAAGTGAGACCTGGGGCAGAGCTCCCCGTGTCATCGTAGATGAGCAAGTGACCACTCTCTGTTGTCAGAGATGGGCAGACTTTGACCTGAAACCTTGGCCCAGCCAGCCAGCCAAGGCCAGTTAGACAAGCGGGCTTACTGATCCCTGTAGCCCCAGCCCCCTGGGGAGCTGGAGGGCAGAGGGCGAGGGCCTGAGGGGCCTCGTCTTGAAGACCAGAAGGCAGAGAACCAGTGCCAAGGCTGAAGGCAGCATCCAGCAGGGCCCATGGCACCGCCCTTCCCTCCAATGCTCATCTCCCCTGTCAGGGCTCAGGCTTGGGGTGCTGAGTCACAGCACCCAGAACTGCCTCTATGGACATGTTAGCATCATAGCAGGGCCCAGACCAACTTCCCTTTACCCCCGAAACCTGGATGGGAGCGTGTGACCAAGACCCTCCCTGTGCCCTGCACTCTTCCCCGGAGCTCCTGAATTCTGGAGGCAGGTCAGGGGCACGGAAGGGGTCCGAGTCTTCCAATTGTAGCCTCCCCTCCAACCCCCCCAGGAACCTGCCGCGGCCCCTCCTGAAGAGCCCAGACTCGCTCCCCCTCCCCTCTGCAGGCAGGCGGCCCCACTCGCTTTACACCCTGTTTGGCACGGGGCTCAGTCACTCCCGGCGGGAGGCCTGTCCCGATTTGAAGGGCAAATCACAGATGTCAACTGGCTGTGCCCTGAGTGCCAGGTTCTCGCCAGAGGCACTGCTCTTACACCAGCCGCACAGCCTGGAGCCCGCAATGAAAGAGGCTGACAGTCCATTAGCAGCGGAGTGTCCGAGGGGCTGGGAGGCAGGGAGCTGTCATCCACCTCGCTTCAAAGGCTTTTGACAGTGAAATCAACTGTGTGTGTGCGTGTGTGTGTGTGTGTGTGTGTGTGCAGGTGCACATGTGTGTGTGCATAATCTAAAAAAAAAAAGGAAAATCAACCACAACTGTGCCTGTAAAAATAGACCGACAGACAACAGTCTAAAACCGAGAAGAGGAAATGTCAATGTGTTTCTTGTCCTCTGTCCTCCCAGCCCCTGGCGGCAGGCCTGAGACAATCCCTTCACAACAGAAGGACCACATGCAGGATCTGAAGACCCTGAGTCTCATCACACACCCCTTCTCTGATGTCCAGCTCTCGGCTGCAGCGCTCCTGGCAAGGAGCCACCCTTTCTCCCGAACGCCTCCAGTCACAGGGAGCTCTGGACTACTGGGACGTGTCCAGCATCTCACCTGCGATTCCTCTACTGGCTGGAAAGTTCTCCCTCGCCTAAGAGGTTAAACTTGGGGCCATGGAACCTGCACCCACTGGTCCAGTTTTGCCTTTGAAGTCAAAGGGGAGAACACTGTCTCTTTCCCCCAAGACAGCCCTCTCGTGAGTCTCCTTTCCACGCTGGCATGGTTTTAAGTGCCCTCACCAGTCTGCCTAGGGCAGTGGTCTGCAAACTGCGGTTCAAGAGCCACATGCGGCTCTTTGGCCCCTTGAGATTTTAGCAAAGGCCAGCTTAGGAGTACCCTAGTTAAGTTAATAACAATGTACCTACCTATACAGTTTAAGTTTTAAAAATTTGGCTCTCAACCGAAACCTGTTTGGCTCAGTGGATAGAGTCAGCCTGCGGACTGAAGGGTTCTGGGTTCGATTCCGGTCAAGGGCATGTGCCTTGGTTGCAGGCACATTCCCAGTGTGTGTGTGGGGGGGAGGGGGGGGCGGGTGTGTGTGTGCAGGAGGCAGCTGATCGATGATTCTCTTTTATTGATGTTTCTAGCTCTCTATCCCTCTCTCTTCCTCTCTGTAAAAAAAATCAATAAAATATATTTTTTTTAATAAAAATAAAAATTTGGCTCTCAAAAGAAATTTCAATCATTGTTCTGTTGATATTTGGCTCTGTTGACTAATGAGTTTGCTGACCACTGGCCTAGGGCTTTCTGGACAAGATCCAGTTTGTTAATAACATCTTCAAAACGTGGCTCCCTACCAGGACATAAAATCTCTGCTGCACCTGTTCCCAGTATAAAAACTCATGCATGTGCACGTAGGAATCAAGTCCCTCTACCTGGATTGTCACTAATTCCACATTTCACATCACACTGGCAAACACCTTGCGGAAAGCCAAGGGCACTGCACCCACAGCATGCTCTTGATCAGCCACCATAGTTGCTCTATCAAGAAAAGAGAGATAAGAAAGAAGGAAAGGTGCCCAGGAATTGGTCCTGCCCCCCACCTGTGGCCTGGCAGCACTGGGGCGGGCAGGACCCGCGCCTTCATTGCCCTGGACACCGATCTGTTAACTCCGCCTCCGATCACGTTCATCTCCACGGAAGCCAGAGCTCACTGCCTCAGCTGAGCTGCAGGCCAGGTCACAGGCTCAGGTTTTTGCTTGTTTGAATGCAGGGATAACAGAAGAGTTAGTGCGATAATAAAGTATGTATTTGCATCTTCTTCCTCACCCCACGCCAGAGGCCAGCACTGGGCTTCCTAAGGCACCTGGATGAGACCTTGTGCAAAGGTCCCGCAAGGGGTGGGGAAGGAGAAACACTGTGCATAGGGGAGACAGATGAGGTAAGTCATGGAGAGGATGGGTGCTTCCCAGAGACGAGGCAGAAATGGGGCCCACGGAATGTGTCAGCAGAGGGCTCTGTCGGGGTCATTCTAACCCTTCCAGAGCAGAGTGTCCAAGCAGCAAGGGTAGGTTCCAGGGCTGAACCCCAGCATGGCGGACAGAGAAGTGACCGTAGAGATAGTGAGCAAATGGAGCAGGGCCTAGTCAGTATCTCTGGCTTCTTGCCCCACAGAGGGCCAGGAGCCCTGGGATGGGGGCCAGCCTGAGAGGTGGCTAAGGTTAAATTTCCAGCCTCCCCACTGGATAAATCCGGATCACAGAAATAAAGGCATGCGATGTGTATCCCAGAGTCATTAATAAAAATCACTCCCACCACATCTGTTGTCATCACTCCAGGGATCTCCCCCTTTGGATGTTAATACAGTTGATTTTGGGGATCCAAGAATATTGCTTCATATTTATTCATGCTAAGGTTTTCCTTTGACACATCAAAGCAGCCTTTTGATTTATCATTTTATAAGCTCTTCCTCTAAGATTTACAAGACTTGCGATTTGGGCTGCCTATTTCCAATCAGTAACAACAGGTATTGAACCTGGCCGGGCAGAGCAGAGGGCAGAGGGCAGAGGGCAGGCGCACACTTGCTGCCAAAGGCTTCCTTGCCTGCTAGCAGTGACACGCTGATTCGTGAGCTCTCTCTACAGCTTGTTCAGTCTCCCAGAAATTCATCCAACTAGACTGCAGTCCATTCCACGTTTCTCTTTGTTCATAAAGACACATTGTCAAATGCCTCGCTGAAACCCAAATGTACTCCACCTACTACATGTTCTCAATCTATCAGCACAGAGATCCTCTCAAGGAAAAAGAAACAGGAAAGCAGGGAAGGACGGAAGGAAACTCGGTTACTCTGGCCTGACTTGCTCTTGGCAAATCCATACTGGCTCTGAGTGGTCCCTACTGTCTTTTCTAAGGACTCCATTAAATCTGGTCCAATCGTACCCCACCCCACCCCCACCGAATATCCCAATGCCCCTGTGCTGGTCTCCAGAGATGTATGAACCAGAGTTCACAATCAGACAATAAGACAAGAAGGAGGAGGAAAGCAAAGAAAAACTGGAAACATGATTTTGATTTGATTTTATTAACAAGTCTAAAGAAAATCTCATTGAATCAGGGATATCATATAAATTATGGTGACCTGCATATAAAACCTGGCATCAAGTTTGGCCTTTTAGAAACATTTATGTATAAAAATGTGCATTAAAATCTGCACCAGAACACAATGCGGAGGCTGGCGCCCCAACAGGAGTGCTTACAAAGGTGGGTCTGGACTGCGGACGCAGAAGGTCTTGGTCCTACAGCCTCAGGCTGAGCCCTGTGTCAACCGGTCTGCTCCGAGGAGGAGCCTGAGGAGCTGGCCGCGGAAGGCAGGACCCTGTGAGCACCGACACGCCGGCAGCCTGGCGTGGGACAGAGATGGTGCTGGGAAGAAGGGCCGCTTCCCTCGTTCCTGGGCTCGGAGGGTTTCGGATCGCTACACAAACCACCTTCCACTTTGAGGGACTTCTGCCATTTCCAGATATGTTTTTTCCAAGTAAGCTAATTCCAAACTCAAGGAGCCAAATCATATAATTAGCCTGATTTTCAGGACTAAGAACTAATTCTATGTCATTTTCTGCGGGTTAAGGCTCTGAAATAGCTCTCAGAATGACCATCATCACAACAGAAAAATGTAACAAGGATGACCTCAATCTATTTCAGTCTTAGGCCAAATGCAACTGAGCAAGTCTAGCCCAGAAATTATGCTTCCCAGGCAGTGAAATGAAAAGCAACTTCGATCCACGTTGGAATCCCCCGTTCTGGCTGCAAACTATCTTTGCACAAGGCAGCGGCAGGCTCTGGAAGGGGCAGGGTCACTGTGCACTTCTGTCCCCTTCCTGGCAGGCCTGTCACCTGTCTGAGCAGAGTCAGTTGGAGCTTCCTTTCTGCCCAGGGCCATTTGGGCATTTTTAACATCATTCGTGGGCCCTACAAAGTTACCAACTTAAAAATGAGCCTGCTATGTTTGGTCAATCATTTAATTAATTCACTCACCCCTAGAGCCTTGGCAGGGCCAGGCCAAGCGATTTAGGGCGGGACGTTCCCCACCCTGGTCTACGGGCTTATTCCTCCGGAGGAGCTGATGTCCCTGGCCTGTGTGGCTCTGTGGCAAGTGGCAACTGTCCCGGACTCAGTTGCTGAGCTGCTGCCCAAAGAGTCAGGATGCCAGGCTGGGAGCAACACAAAGGGGAACCTGACAGAAATGGAGGGAGGGCATCAAGGAGCAATAGGAAAGGCGATGGGGCAGGACGAAGCAGCCTTGTGGACCGTCAGTAGCTGGCAAGGGGAGCAGTTGCCTCTACAATCTCAGGGCTCCCAACAGTAACGGAAAGGTCCGAGAGCCGTCCATTCACACCCCCGCAGCCCTTCGCCCATCATTCCCACAAGGGGAAACAGCGGCCTGCCATTTCCATCTGGAAGCAGGGGTTTTCTCAGCTTCCTCCGGGGGTGGGTCTTTTTTCCCCTTCCCAGTCCTGCTTGGGTGTCCTGCCGCAGGGTGATCTGACACTTCCTCAACTGTGGCAAGAGGCGAAAAGGCAGATGAGCCTCTGAATCACAAATTAGGCAGGCAGCCTGCAGGCCGATGGGCTGTCCCTGAGGGCTCTCTCGGGCTGTGTGTTTCAGGGCCCAAATGCTCTGAGGCAGAGACAGGTGCTCTCGGTGTCCCTGGGGCCTGACACCGGTCATTACCACGTGGCTCTTTCAGGCCGGGAGGCCGAGCTAGGTGGCTCCTTCACAGAGTCTTAGGGCCTTTAGTCTACTTTAAAGTGTCCTAACACCACCCTCTAGTGGAAACTATAAATAAAACAAGGGCCATGCAGCCAGCTCACCTGGTACCAGGGATTTCAAGATTCGCCATAAAACAGAACAAGACATTATTGTTAACAACGTCATCATTTTAAAAAAGGCGGGAGTTTATACGAGCCATCCTTAGGCTCCTCGCTGTCAAATCACCTTCTCTCCTGAGAAACTCTGCTTCCAACACAGTCTCCGAGAGGCGGCGTGCTGACGGCGGCGCTCCCGGGCCCCTCAGAGTTTGGGCAGACTGCCTGCCGGTGCCAGGATGATGCCGAAGACGTAGAAGAGCCCCAGCAGGAGGTTGAGCTTGGCGGTCCTCTGGGGCAGTTTGTGGAAAGCCTGGCTCCGGAACTGCCTCTCCAGGGAGAAGGCCATGGGGATGGTGAGCAGCGGCAGCGCCAGGCTGATGCTGTAGCGCGTGGCCAGGATGCTGAAGATCAGGTAGGGCAGGAAGAGCAGCGTGCTGTAGAGCATGTACGAGAAGGTGGGGCCGATGAGGATGGCGAGCGTGACGATGCCGGCCTCCCGGTCGGGCTCTATGTCCCTCGTGTTGTTGGAATGGAGAATGGCCTCGGTGCTGAGGGCCAGGGGGATGGCGTACACCAGCGGGAAGACCGCCAGGGACCCCACCTGGACGGCGTAGGCGAACATCACGGCCAGCGGGCCGAACGTGATGAGGATGATGAGGTCTCCCAGGGCCACGTACTTGAATCCGATCCCTGCGGCCAGAAAACGCAGAGAGCTGGTGTGAGATCGAGGCCTGTGCATCCGTCAGGGACCAGCCACTTTGGCCAGGACACTGACTTCCCAGGCGAGGAGAGGGGGCCGTCGCTGCGGTCCTTCCCCTCCAGAGACACGGAGGCCCAGAGAATACTGACCTTTTGGCGCTCAGTGCGGTTTCAGAGTCATTCCCGACCCTTCCTTCCTGCTGCCCCCAACTAAACCCTGCAACAAGGAGCTGTGGCTCTGAAAGGTCTCAGTCCAGTTTTTGGCTTCTTCCCTTTACCAGCCCCCAAGACACCAGCTCTGTCAGTAACACGCCAGCCAGGCCCTCCCGGACTAGCCAGCCCAGTCTCTTCCTCTATAACCTCGGCAGCCATCTTCTGGTTTTCACACACACACACACACACACACACACACACACTCACACACACACACACACACACACTCACACACACACACACACACACACACTCACACACACACACACACACACACACACTCTCACACACACACACACACACTCTCACACACACTCTCACACACACACACACACACACACACACTCACACACACACACACTCACACACATACCCAGTGAATCTCAGTGGACCTGTAGCGTTCCCAAACTCCGCTAAAGAAACCTTCAGCTGCACAGTGAGTGAAAGAGCTGAGATGGTAAGTTACACAGCGGCTTCCCCTCTCTGGTTCCCATTAAGTTAAAACTAAGTCATCCTCCTTCTCCTCCTCCTCCTGTACTGTTTGCTAATCGACTTCAAATCCTGTCTGATCTACTTCCAGAAACCCCGTCCAGTTCCCTCCAACCCCAGGGGCACACTCTGGCCCACCTCACCCCGTCTCCAAATCCAAGTAGTGGTCACTGTCTGTCTGGAATAATGCATCAACCCCCAAATGGAGCCCTCGGCTTCCATCCTTATAACAACCTCCTCTCCCCTTCTTTCCTAATCTAGTCTCCACACTGCAGCCAGAGTGATCCTTTAAAAACACTAACCTCATACAAATACTAACCTGACCGTGCCCACCCCCCAACCTATACCTCAAGACCCTTATCAATACATTGTCCTCGGGATAAAAGCCAGATCCCTCTCCTGGCTCCCCTCTGGCCTGCCCTGGCTCTCTCCGCTCACCGGGAGCCCTCCTTCTCTCCCCTCACACCTCTAGCAGCTCCTGAGGCCTTGAGAGCCATCCTCCCCGCTTTGCCTGGCTGACTCCTACTCACCCTTCCAGACTACAAAGGCCATTCCTCACCTCCTCCTTCACCCCTACACCACATTCCATCCCCTTGCAACATGTCCCTGACTTCTCCTTATTTAATCTCTGTCTTTCCCAACAAACACTCAATCCCATGAGGGCAGGGCTTGCTCACAGCTCGCTCCCCAGCACTTGGCTCAAGGCTGAACTGAACACAGAGCTACAATAACAGGCACCTGGAATATGGGGCCGAAGTCAGACAGACATGCCACTCAGAGGAAAGCATCACGGACCGGGCGAGAGGTGACCCATGTATACACTGCCACAGGACCTTGGGAAACGCCAGACCTAACTGGGTGGGCAGTCAGACAGACATGCACAGAGCAGAACAATGGGTCGGGCACAGGAGGTCACCAGGGCGGAAAGCCCCAGGTGCCAAGCAAAGAACAATTATGGGGGGACCTCTCCCCCAGGGTGGCCTTTCCTCCCTAGCAGATGGCTGGTCCTGAGGTTTGGACCCCTGACCTCTCCTCCCGAGAGAGGACATCCAGGCCTCAGTTGTGTGTCAGCTCCAGGCCCAGAGAAGCAGCCAATCCGGACCAGAGAGCCCACGGCTGACCTCAGAGCCGCTGCCCTGAGAAACGCCCCTGCCCTGGGGCCCGCCGACCAACAGTGCAGACCCAGCCCTGACAGGACACCTGGGAAGCTGCTGGGTATCCTACCGAGACCTTCCCCTGCGACCTCTCCTAGGATCCCCCTTAAAAATCTTAGGCTAAGGCCCTGGCTCGTTTGGCTCAGTGGATAGAGCATCGGTCTGCAGACCAAAGGGTCCCAGGTTCGATTCTGGTCAAGGGCACAGGCCTGGGTTGCGGGCTCGGTCCAACGTGCGTGCAGGAGGCAGCCAATCGGTGATCCCCTCTCATCACTGATGTTTCTATCTCTCCCTTCCTCGCTGAAATCAATAAAAATATGTACATTTAAAAAAAACACGAAAGATTGTTAAAAAACAATTTTTTAAAAAATCTTAGGATATGGACCCAGCACGCTCTCCCTCCCCTTCCCCCTTCCCTCTCCTCCACCCAGAGTTACTGTCACCTCCCTCCCTCCCAAGCTCCCCGGGCCCTTCCTGTACCTCCACGACTTCTTCCCTGAGGCCCTTTCCGTTAGGAGTTACTGCTTCTGCCTCTGCGATTTATCAGACAGATGATCTGTGCCGTTTGGGCCTACCGCACAGCCAGGCTGGGCCAGGCCACTCATGCCTGCGCACCCACGGCCGAGCTGCAGGGCACGGCCTCCACAAGGAAACTGCCTCATCCCCGAAACCGACCAGGAACAAAGATCCACAGAGGGGCCGGCTAGGCCGCCAAAGAACACGAGTCAGCCAAGGTCACCTCACATGGTCCTTGGGCTCCTTTGATGTTTGTCTCCCCCTCCCCCAGCTTTTTGCGATAGAACTAACATATCACATTAAGTTTGATGTGTACAGTGTTGACTTGATACACTTATATCGCAACATTATTTCCACCACGGCGTAAGCTGACACCTCCATCTGTCACCTAACGACCCCCTTAGTTCTTAAGAAGGCAGCGCCCAGAGGTCTGAAGCGCAGCAGCACGGCCCTTACACCCTCCAGCACCCGGCAGCTAGCTCTGTGCCCCCGTCAGCGCCCTGACAGATAACCTGGCTGTCTGAGGACACGCCCTCCAGGAGGAAGTTCTCCCAAGCAGAACGTCAGCTCCAGTTCTAAAAGAGCAAATCGATGTCTCCTGCAATCGCTCACAAGTTTAGAGAACTACAGTAATCCTCTTATCCGCGTCCAAGACCCACGGGGATGCCTGAAACCACAGAGAGTATTGAGCCGTCTACTGAATACACTGCTGGTTTCATATGCATCTGCACGTACTTTCCACTTCAAGGCAGTGCTTCGTGGCTTCTCTTTGGCATATCCGGATGGCCAGCATCGCTGCTCTTGTGATGTGAAAGAAAGGTCACTCGGACACAAGCACTGCGCTATCTCTATCGTCAATGTGATGAGCAAGGCAGCTACTAAATACGGCGAATGCGCAGGGAGCGCATACAGCCGGATATGCTGGACAAAGGATGATTCGCTTCCAGGGTGGGACAAAGCAGGCAGCACAGATTGCATCGCACTACCCAACTTAAAACGTGAATTGTTTATTTCTGGAATTTTCCATATAACATTTTTGGACCACGGCTGACCACAGCAAACTGAAACTACAGAAAGTGAAAGCGCAGATAAGGGGGGGCTGCAGTACCCCCTCCCAAGGGACATGCGGGCGGGAACACTCCTAGCAGATCTGGCTTCTCCCCCCGCTGCCTGCTTTCCTGAGGCCGATGTGCTCACTCTCCAAGCAGAGTTAAGGGCTCTGGCTATGAAAGAAAACACAGCTCTAAAGCCCTAACCTCTGGCTTACCCAAGATTACCCAAGAACACCTCTGGGATCAGCGAGCAAAACAATGAGATGAGCAAGTTGAACAGAAACCTGTGCCTGTAAGGATAAGCCCCCACTTTAGAGTTAGAAAAGGTCTAGAAGCTCCTACACGATAGCTGACTCAAGAAAATGCCAGTGCCCGTAGGAGAAAGCCCAATGCCCTAAGTATCCAACAGGTGGCACACCGGCTCCAGGGATGTGGCCCACCTGGGCATTTCCTTTGAGGCATGCCCACCCCTCCCAACCCCGTTCTCCACAGTGAACTATTGGGCCCGATCTCCACATCGCAGCTTGGAATGAATTTGTTAAAACAGGAATCAAAATGTTGACAAGAATGTGGAGCAACTGAAACTCTTGCATATTGTGGGAAAGAGCATTGCAATCACTCCAGAATACACTGGCAGCTTCTCATAAACATTATCTACCCTATGACTCAACGGTTCCCCTCCTAGGCATTTACCCAAGAAAAACGAAAACAAATATCCACAAACACTTGAACATGAATGTTCACGCTTAACAGCCAAAATATGGAAACAAGTCAAGTGTTGATGACCAGGAAAATGGACAAACCAATTGCAATATGTCCATCCGATGAACACTACTCAGCAATGCAAGGGAACTGCTCATGTCCATCACAACCTGGCAAATCTCCAAGCCCGCATGCTGAGCAACAGAAGCCAGGCACAAGGATTTGTAAGGAATGACTCAATTTCTGTGAGGTTCTAGACCAGGCAAAACAAATCTGCGAAAAGAAATCAGGACAGCCGAAAGCAGTTTGGCTCAGTGGATAGAGCATCAGCCTGTGGACTGGAAGGTCCCAGGTTCGATTCTGGTCAAGGGCATGTACCTTGGTTGCAGGGAATGTGCAAGAGGCAGCTGATCGAACATTCTCTCTCATCAATGTTTCTAATTCTCTTCCTCTCTGTAAAAAAATCAATAAAATATATTTGAAAAGAAGAAATCAGAACACTGATTGCCTCTGGATAGGGATGGGGAGAGGACGGTTGATGGGGAGGAAGCATCAGGAAACTTTGGAGGGTGATGGAAATGTTCTGTATCATGACTGGGTTTGGGTTATACAGCCATGTGCATCTGTCAAAATTCATCAAACTGCAACACTTAAAATCTGTGCACTTCGCAGTATGACTTTTATTGCTATATAATTGACAGTGTTTAAAAAACCATAAAATGAGATTATGTTATTACTCTGCTCAATATATTTTATTATCTCCCCATTTGTTCATTCGGTGAATACTAAGTACTGACTACAAACCAGACACAGTTCTGGGCACCAAGGGTTCAGAGACTAAAATCCCTAACCGCAGGGAGTTTGCAGTCTCAGAGGGAAGATAACTAACAAAGTACTTACTCATATTAAAAGGTAGTATGTGCTGTGATGAAAAAGCAAAGAGCATGAGGGCAGGCTGGGGGAATGGGACACCGGGTGTACTGCATGTTTGTGTAATTTTATTTGTTTATCGGCTGCTGCAAAAAAGCATTGTTTTGTAACTTTAAGGAGGGTAGAAAGCAAGGCCTCCCTAAACAACTGACAAATGGGGAGAGCAGTTAGGAATGGAATCATACAGATAGAAGTGGGGGGAAGCATTCTAAATCCGGGAAACAGGATCTTCAAAGGGTCTGTGAGGCAGGAGCATTCCGGTGTGTCTCAGAAACAGCAGGAGGGCAGAGGGCTGGAGCATGTGCGGAGGAGGAAAGAAAGAGGACAGACCAGAGTGGGGAGACTGGAGAAGATGGGAAGATAATGGCCCTGGGATCATTGTCAAGACCTCGGGCTGTATTCTGAACACGATGGGAGCCACTGCCAGAACGGGCATGGCTCAGTGGTTAAATGCTGATCTATGAAGTAGGAGGTGATGGTTCCATTCACGGTCAAGGCATGTGGTCAGAGCACATGCCCAGGTTTCAGGCTCGATCCCCACCAGGGTGCATGCAGGAGGCAGCCGATCAATGATTCTCTCTCATCATTGATGTTTCTATCTCTGTCCCCCTTCTTCTCTGAAATAAAAACATATCTAAAAAAAAAAAAAAAAAAAGATGGAAGCCATTGGAGAATTCTGAGCAGAGGACTGATGTAACTGCCTATTCTAATAGGATTACTCTGGCTGAGAACACCCTGACAGAGACAAGAGTGGGTGCACAGATATCAGTAAAGAACCTGTCAAAATACTCAAGGGAAATAAGAATGGCAGTGGTGAAAGGTGGTGGGCAAAGGTCAGATCCCAAGTACATCTTAAAGTAGAGTCGACAGGATTTGCTGATGAGCTGATGCAAGATGTTGGGATGATGCCTGTGAAGAACTAAAAGGAAGAAGTTGCGCCCTAGCCCGTTTGGCTCACTGGATGGAGCGTCGGCCTGCGGACTGAAGGGTTCCAGGTTCGATTCTGGTCAAGGGCATGTACCTTGGTTGTGGGTACATCACCAGTGGGGAGTGTGCAGGCGGGGGGGCTGGGGGGGGGAGGAAGCTGCGGAAGAGCAGGTTTCTTCGGGGAGAAGATCAGGAATTGATTTCAGGCGAGCTTAGCTGAGATGCCTGCAGACCTCTAAGAAAGTTCCCGAGTCAGAAGCTAGGCAGGAGCCTGGAGTTCAGCGGAGAGATCTGGGCCAGAGGATGAATTTGAGTCACCAGTTTAACAGATAGCATCTGAAGCCATGGGACTGGCTAAAATCACAGAAGGAGTAACTGGAGACAGAGGAAAGAGACCTCAGGACTAAGCCTGCACGCTGGGAGTGAGGAGAAACCCGCACAGAGGACTGAGGCCCTAGACCAGTGCGACCTAGCCCGCGCCTGCCTCTCCAACTACATCTCCATTCTCCCTCTCGAACACCTTGGCCTCTCATTAGATCCTCGTCGAGCTCTCTCCCCCTCCAGTGCGTTAGCATTTGCTGCTCCTTCAGTCTTGAAGGAGCCGGCACCTGAATCAGACCCAATTCTGCCGAGGATGGCTCCTCATCCTTCAAGTCTTAGTTTGAGTGTCACCTTCACAGGGAGGGCCTTTTCCCTGTGCAAATCCCTACCCCCTTATACATTCTGTTACAGCATCCACCATTCCCTTCACTGAGCTTCCTACAAGCGGCTGCCAGGACACCAGTCTCTTGGTCTTCCTTCTCCTCCAGACGCTCCACCACAGTTCCCTTTACTGCTCCTTCTCTCCTCCCCACCTCTTTTTTAAAATTTTTTTAAAAATTAATTTCAGAGAGAAAGGATGAGAGAGAGAGAAATAGAAATATCAATGATGAGAAAGAATCATTGATCAGCTGCCTCCTGCACACACCCCCACTGGGGATCGAGCCCACAACCCAGGCATATGCCCTTGACCGGAATCAAACCGGCAACCCTTCAGTCCGCAGACCAATGCTCTATCCACTGAGCCAAGCCAGCTAGGGTTTCTCCCCACCTCTTAACATCAGGGTGCCCAGGGCTGTCCTGGTCCCCCTCACACCTATCAACACTCCCTCCTCTGCTGGTCTCACCCAGTTGTTCAACTTTATGTGCCAATGATCCCCAAATATCTTTATCTCCAGCTCAGACCTCTCCCTGAACTCACTGTTATATCCACTTGACATCTCCACTTGGAGATCTACTACATTAAAAGGCTCTGTCAATTATCTCTCCCAAAACCTACCTTCAGCTTTCTCTATCTCACCTGAAATCAACTCCATTATTCAAGTTGCTCAGGCCAAAGCCTCGGAGTTATGCTTAAATCTGCTTTCTCTCCTGCCTCACGTCCCATATGTCAGCACACCCTGCCTACTTCTTCCTCTCCACTGCCAACCTGATCCGAGCCACCAAACATCTCTGCCTGGTTACTCAACAGCTCCCTTCTCCTCCGTCTCCCCGCTTGTGTCCTTTATCCCTTCTCAACACCTTAGCCAGAGTGATTCTTTTAAAACATTAAGGCCTACATAATCTTTGTGCCTCCCTGACATCCCCAAACACACTTCTCCACTTCCTCTCACTTTCTCTCTCCCTCACCCTGGACTCCATGCTGTTCTTCAAACTTTTCAGGAACATTCCAGCCTTAATGCCTTTGCCAATTGCCACCCCAAGATTTGGGACACTCTGCTCAGCCAACGCCCTCACTTCTTACCGCTTTGATTTTTGCAGTTACCTTTTTGATGCGTCCCCCCTCCTGGCTCTACTTCCTATTTTTCTCCATAGCACCAATCATCTTTTCATGTACTGTCATCAGGGCACCAACTCAGCCTAGCCTACCAGGGACTTCCCTGGTTTCAGCACCCAGAGTCCCACATCCTGGGGACCCTCTCAGTCCTGAGCAAACCAGGACAGTGGTCAACCTAACTACAATTTACTGTTTCTGCTTTCTGTCTCTCCTCGTCATATTTAAAGTAACTTTCACAAGAGCAGGGATCCGGGACTGCTGTGTTCCCAGGGAACAGTGCCGGCACAAAATAACTGTTCAACAAACAGAGCTTAGCCAACAACCATCACCACCTTAATCAGCTGTACAGGTGTGAGCGCTTCGAGGTTAATTCCGCTAAAATTTGGAACTGTGGCATTATAAGATGTGGCCAACAAAAAGAAATTAGATACAAAACGTTTCCATATATTTGGAAATTTTATATATATATGTATGTGTATATATATGTGTGTGTATATGTATGTATGTATGTATGTATGGATGGATGTTAACATGTATATGTTAACATCCTGGCTTGGCTTATGGATGTTAGAAACTATATGTAATTTCTAACATCCATAAGCCAAGCCAAGATCTTCTCAACTCACTCTTGTTTTCCAAATAACCCACAGACTATAGATTTCACCTAAGTGGCCTGAGAAGAGAACTTTGGATCCCACTCTTTTGACACTCCCACACAAAGCAGCAGTTTCCAGTCCATGCAACTGAGACCTCCGGCACAGGGACCCGGCCAGTCCTTACCTCCCGTGTAGAGGAAGGAGCCAGACAGGCCTCCAAAGTAGATGAGCGCCAAGTGCTCCAGTCTCAGAGGGGACAGGTAGTAGAGGCACGCGGCACAGACGCAGCCCAGGGTGTAGAGGAAGACTCCAAACCGGACAACGTCCTGGGGCTCCAGGATCCGGTCCACCAGGGTCCGGTCATCGCTCTTTTTGTGGTCAATGCCCTTGGAAAAGTCATAGTACGTGTTGACCAGGTTGCCAGCCCCGTGCACCGCCAGGACGGCCACGGCGCAGCCCACCAGCAGCCGGGGGTCCAGGACGCCCTGGGACCGGTAGGCCAGGGCGCTGCCCAGGGCCACCGGCGTGAGCGAGGCGCTGAAGCTCCAGGGCCGCAGGGCCAGCACGTAGGAGGCGCACTTCTGCCTCCAGGAGCGCGGCGCGGGCTTGTCCCACTCGGGACAGTCGCTCCCCAGCAGGTCCCGGTCCCCGGCCTGGGCTGCCTCTCCCGCCTGGATGCTGATCTTCTCCCCCGGGGCCTGCGAGACCGCCATGGAGGTGCACGTGGCTGAAGTTCCCGCGGCCAGTGAGCCACGCACAGATCGGCGGTGGGGACCGGGATGGCACGGGGAGGGGAGGGGCGACCAGCCTGACCTTCCCTCGGTTCCGCCCCGGGGCAGGGCTGGGCGGGGCAGCGGGGCCCCGGGGCAGCAGCGAGCGGGCCTGGCGCCCCAGGAGCACCGCTCGACCCTCCAGTCACCTGCGTGAAACCCGCCTCCGGGCCCGGCGCGGCGCTAGAGCCCAAAGCCGAGAGGAGACCACCTCCCCGGAGCTACGGGCACCGCCATCTTGTGCCCCCGCCTCTGGTGGCCGGCGGGAAACAGGGGCCCCGGCGCTGGCGGGCCGGGCCGGGCCGGAGGGGCCGGGGCGGGGCCCGGAGGGAGGGAGGGGCGGGGCCCGGAGGGAGGGGCGGGGCCCGGAGGGCGGAGCAGCCCTCTCTCTCTCCCAGGTATGTGTCCTGCAGCTGCTCTGAGACTCGCCTAGCATCACACAGTCCACCACAAATGCATGTGTCTGGCTTTTCGACTTACCAAGAGCTTTCTTGCACCGAAATAGGACGCGTTCATTGTCTTCATGCAGTATGCGCACTATTGCACGCAGCAATTAACAAAACCAACTAAAATCAGGGAGCATATTGAAGAGATAAGAAAAGTATAATTATCCCCGTTTTTTTCAAAAGAGAAACTCGAAGCTCTGAAAGGGTAAATGATGTCTAAGAAATTATTAACTCTAGCCGAAACCGGTTTGGTTCAGTGGATAGAGTGTCGGCCTACGGACTGAAAGGTCCCGGGTTTGATTCCGGTCAAGGCCATGTACCTTGGTTGCGGGCGCAGCCCCAGAAGGGGTGTGCAAGAGGCAGCTGATCCATGATTCTCTCTCATCGATGTTTCTAACTCTCTATTCCTCTCTCTTCCTCTCTAAAAAATCAATAAAATATATTTTTTAAAAAAAAGAAATTGTTAATTCTAATAATAATCACAACAGCAAAAACTCTCACTTCCTATTGTGCAACTTCCAGTGGCATAAACTGCCCTGCCTGTTCATAACACACAAATAACTGCCCTTCCCGCCCTACTAGGTGGCTGGCTGGGTGTCTTCATTGCCCACCTTCTGGGAGCTTGGGGAGCTCCTGACTGGGGAGAATTGGGAGAATTGGTTGTTAAATTGTTAGTAGTTTTATGCCAAGACCGGTTTGGCTCAATGGATAGAGCGTCGGCTTGGGGACTGAAGGGTCCCGGGTTCGATTCCAGTCAAGGGCTTGTACCTTGGTTGCGGGCATATCCCCAGTAGGGGGTGTGCAAGAGGCAGCTGATCGATGACTCTCTCTCATCGATGTTTCTAACTCTCTATCTCTCTCCCTTCCTCTCTGTACAAAATCAATAAAATATATATATATTTTAAAAATTGTTAGTAGTTTTGTGAGCCAGTCACTAAGCACAGCCATTATTAAAAATCAAACTACACAAACTTACAGTTAATTAAATTATCTATATAACTTATATATATAAAACCTTAATATGCAAATAGACCGAATAGCAGAACAACCAGTTGCTATGATGTGTGCTGATTACCAGGGGGCGCATGCAGAACATGGCAGGTGTAGGCAGCAGGTGGGATGGCGGAGCAGGTGAGCGGGGGCACCAGACTAAGGCAGGTGCTGGTTGCTGTCATCAGGACGAGCCTCTGGCAATTATTGAAAATTCTTTGCTCCTACGAGCTGCAGTCCTGCCTGGCACTTGCACCTGCTGACAGCACCAGTCTTACTCCCACCTGTTGCTGGCGCTGGCCCCAATCACTCTGCATCATGAGCAGGATCAGCACTGTCAGCGCATGGGAGTGGCAGTGATGGGAGTGGGGCTGCCGGCAGACAGGGAACCAGGGGGCCAGGTGGGGGTACAGAGGATGGGCTGAGACCCGCGCCTGAGCCCACCAAAACCTCGCAGCCTACAGTTCCTTTCAAGGTGCATGAATTTGTGCACTGGGCCCCTAGTATTAAAATAAAAGTAACTAATACTCTAAGCTCATTACTACATTTTATCATTTATGCTCTTTAGGTTGTTCACATTTGTTTTTGTGTTTGTGTTTTTTTCACATTTGTTTTTGTTTGCTTAATGTTTTTATTGATTTTAGAGAGAGAGGAAGGGAGTGGGATAGAGATGTAGAAACATCCATGAGAAAGAAACATCGTGGATCAGCTATCTCCTATGCATCCCCTGCTGAGAATCAAACCCAAAACCTGGGCCTGAGCCCTAACCTGGAATTGAACCAGCGACCTCTCGGCTCCTGGGTCCATGCCCAGTCACTGAGCAACACCGGCTGTGCTGTTCACATTTGTTGTATCTGCGTTGTGGAAACACTATATAATAAGATGCTACTGCTCATTTATATATCTCTTGCCAGCTTTTCATTCGGTGACATTCATTGGTAGTTTGGAATCTGCCATAGTGGGAATGTTTATGCCCTGCAAATCAGCAAATGCCTGATAATAGTTCTGTTCACCGAGACTACAATAACTAAAAAAAAAAGTTAATCATGCAGGTTAAACTTAAAAGTGTCAACTCTAGCGAAAACCGGTTTGGCTCAGTGGATAGAGCATTGGTCTGCGAACTGAAAGGTCCTGGGTTCGATTCTGGTCAGGGGTATGTACAACGGTTGCGGGCACATATCCAGTGGGGGGTGTGCAGGAGCAGCTGGTCGATCTTTCTCTGTCATCGATGTTTCTAGCTCTCTATCCCTCTCCCTTCCTCTCTGTAAAAAAATCAATAAAATATAAAAATAAAAAAGTGTCAACTCTATAGCCCTTACATTTTGAATAGCAGCAAAATATAAGGAAATATTCTTCCAATATATATTTTTTATTTTATTTTATTTAATATATTTTATTGATTTTTTAGGAAGAGAGAGAGTTAGAATCATTGATCAGCTGCCTCTTGCATGCCCCCTACTGGGGATATGCCTGCAAGCAAGGTACATGCCCTTGACCGGAATCGAACCTGGGACCCTTCAGTCCACAGGCTGATGCTCTATCCACTGAGCCAAACCGGTTTCGGCTATTCTTCCAATATTAGCAAAGTATTATCCAGTTCAGCAAAGAAGTTTTCGTGTCATTGACAAACTAGTGAAATTTCAAGGTATCTCTTAATTGTCTCACTTTCCCCTTACTCATTAACATAAAAGAAAATATCATCCAACATTCATGTTGGAACTATACTCATTGGTCAACTGCCACTATAGAGAGGCTATACGAGATATTTATTATATATAAAAGAATCCTGTTAGAATCAATTGGCTATATGGAATTTACAATAAAAAGTATTGTGGCTCAGTCAGTGTGGCTCAGTTGGTTGAGCATTGTCCCATGGATCAAGAGGCTGCCAGTTTGATTCCCAGTCAAGGCTCATGCCTGGGTTGCAGGCTCAATCCCCAGTAGGGGGCGTGCAGGAGGCAGCCAATTGATATTTCTATCTCTCCCTCTTCCTTCCTCTCTCTATAAAAACAATAAAAACATTTCTTAAAAGTATTATGTATTTTATTATTTGTAAGTTGTATCCTACACATCCTTTATATCAATGAAAGTTATACTAAAATATAACATATATGTACACATGTACACAGGACTGACAAAATTTGCATCATTTTGGTACCCAGTGCAAAATAAAAACGCGTGGCCCCTTCTTAAAAATCATTAAGAATTTCATCTCAGGTCCCAACAGCCACAGACCCAGCCCAGTATAGACATGCATGGTCCCTCCCTTACCAGCTAGCTGGTTAATTTGCAACTTCAGCACCCAGCACATACTAGTACTTGCAAACCCAAGTAACCAATACAGCCAAATGGGACACGAGGAAGAAGCAGATGTTTTCTAACTCCTCCCTTACCACTTCTATGACCCAATCCTTCTATATGTCATTTTACTCAAGGATAAAATATAAAGTGGGGACAATACAACCTGCCTTGTAGGAAATGTTCAGAAAGAACAGTAACAGCATTTATTGACTCTGCATGTGTCATGTAGTGTTTTAGGTACTTTACATACAGTAGCATTTAACCCCTACAACAGTGCCTACCAAGGTAATGTGGACACTCGATAATTTTGGGAAAGTAGTAAATCTAAGTAAAAAACTTTTCACATACATGTTACATTTAACAAAAGAGAAATCACGGTCCCATGTACCCGAAAATTTACGTCTTTTCCTCCTGTTGCGGCTCACACTCTCATAATTAAACCTTCGCCTCCCACTGCTCAGTCCCAGCCCGGGTACCCAGACAGCGGACTGGACAGGGCCGCACCCCCAGGGCCGGGGGGGAACTATAGTAGCGACGGACCGGATGTGTGCATGGAAGTGACTGAAGTCAACTCACGACTGATTGGTTCTCGCGAGTAGCCCCGAGCCTCCTTTCGTCTGCCACTGGCCGCGTGGTTTGTCTATTTGAACAGTCCCCGCCCCCTAGAGAAGCCGGGTCCCGGAGCTTCACTTCTCCTTCATTCCTATTGGCCAGTGTTCCAGTCCATCGTCTCCTTACGCCTGTCGATTGGTCGTCAGGGCTGGGCACCTGCCCGCCCTCCCGCGGCTAGAGGACAGCGGGGAAGGCGGGTGGTGGGGCCGGGGGGCCTGAGGCGGCGGGACCGGCGCTGTGGGCGGCAGCTGGGGCCTCGGCCGAAGCCGCGCGGTGAGTCCGGAGCCCGGCACCGACCCCTCCCGGGCGGCGGAGTGTCCAAACCCGCAGCCAGAGCCCGCAGTCCGGTCCGGGGCGGGGGGACCGGGAAGCCGCCCGCCGGGACGTGGGGCGCCCTCAGAGCCGGCACCCGGAGTTGAGCACCGCCGGAGCCCTTGACCTCCACCCTGTGAGGCAGCGCCCTCCTCCTCCCGGATCCCGGATCCCCGGGACACCCCGATCCTTGGCGCCCGCCGTGCCTCTCGGGCGCCGCGAAGGCCGGCCCAGCACCCCGGTCCTGCCGGGACTCCCCCCCCTGTCACCCCCGTGCGGACCGGCCACCGCCTGCAAACTGCCCTCGGAGGGGACCGGCGTCGGTGTCAGCCCCTCGCCCTCCCACCCGGAGATTCCGTAGGACCCGTTCCCCGAGGCTGAGCTGGTTCCATCCTCAGGTTCCGTCCCCGCTGCCTCCCCCACTCCCATCCCTAGTTTCAGCCACTAACTTCCACGTCTTCCTGTCAGCTTCGCCAGGATCCTCAGGGTGGCTGACTTGCAGTGTTTTCATTGAAATTGGCGTGGGACAGAGGGCCCGTGGGCCTTAGAGAATGGCAGTGTCTTGCCAGCCCCTCGCAGATGCCACCACACTCTGGAGTAGCCTGCTGGGTTTCCTCCCGCCTGCAGGGCGACACTTATTTTGCAGCCCTTTTCTTGGCACTGGAGTATTTGAAAGCTTTCAAAGCCAATTACTCCTTGTTTATTTATTTTTTCCTCAGCATCATCCTTTCTTTCAAAAGAAGAATTTTGAAATATTGGTTTTCTAATATAATCTGGACATACCTAGGAGATATGTATTTATGTAGATTTACATGTAACTCTACACTGAGTGGCCAGATTATTATGATCTCTGAACGCATAATAATCTGGCCACTCAGTGTGTGTGTGTATGTATTAGAGGCCAGGTGCATGAATTCGTGCATGGGTGGGGTCCGGCCAGCCTGGCCAGGAGGAGGAGACATGGGTTGTTGGCCTGCCTGCCTGCTGGTCAAACCCCTGGTCGAGGGGACAGTTTGCATAATTAGCCTTTTATTATATAGGATATACACTGAGTGGCCAGATTATTATGCGTTCAGAGATCGTAATCTGGCCACTCAGTATATATATATAATATGTATAATATTTATAATGCTTATGATACATATGTAGGTATGGAATATGTAATGTATATGAAGATATGTAGGCATATGTAATATATGTTGGCTGAGCCCTATTATGGCCATTTTATTGCGGTTGCCTGATTATTTGTATTTACCCCTAGGTTGTAAGCTTTGAGAGAAGAGACAGCACCTAATTCAGGAATGAATGAATGATCTCGGGCTCATTTCCAGTATTAGTATTCTATAGAACTGCAGTGTCCGATGCAGCGCCATCAGCCACCTGTGGCTTAGAGTGCTTGAAATGTGGCTAGTCCAGGCTGAGATAGTTGTAGGTGTAAAATGCTTGCTAGGTTTTAGAAATTCAGTACAAAAAAAGAATGGAAATATATCCATTTTTTATATTAATAACATTGAAGTGCTATGTTGGATGTACTGTATTAAATAAAGTTAATTTTACCCATTTCTTTTTACTTTTTTTACATGGCGACTAGGAAATTTAAAATTACCTTTGTGGTTTGTATTTTATTTCTGCTGGACAGTGTTGCTATAGAATAATTACTCTCTTTAAAATGAACTCTGAGGAAAGAGGCAGTTGTAGGTATGATTTATTCTCTCTTACCTCCCCACTTTTAGTACTTGGCACTATGCCATGAACATAGTAGTAATAATGATAATAATAGCTAACAATTTTAAGAACTCGCAGCGTGCCCAGCACTTTTTAACTTGTATTAACTTACTTAATCCTCACATCAGCCCTATGAGTGAGGTACTATTATTGCCCAGTTGCAGTTGAGGAAATAGACATTTTAAGGATTTTCTCAAGGTATATAATTTGGGGTTGGATTCAAACTCAGGTAGTCTGGCTCCACAGCCCACAATTTGACCCTCTTACTACGCTGCCTCTTCTAAACATGAGTCATTATTGAATAAATAGAGGCTTTCTCCGCACTCCTCAGCGAGGTCTCCCTACCTGACGCGGACAGAGTGGAGATCTGAGCTGAGGAACTGGGCCATAAATATATTTATCGCCGTAGCTTGTTATCCAGAATATCAAAGGAAGCTTTTCTCCACAGAACCTCAGGGCAAGATGCTTGGGACCGGACCCGCCGCCGCGGCCACCGCGGCCGCCGTGGCCTCCAGCAACGTGAGCATCCTGCAGCAGTTTGCCAGCGGCCTGAAGAGCCGGAGCGAGGAGACCAGGGCCAAGGCTGCCAAGGAGCTCCAGCACTATGTCACCATGGAGCTCAGAGAGGTCGGGGCTTCCGGGATGTGGGGCCATTCGTTACGGATGTGGGGGCTGAGCGCACCATCCCTGGTTTAGGTTTCGTTTGACAGCTAAGTAAGGTTCTGCTTCAGAAAGGCACCCAGTTTCTCACGTCCCTAAAATATGCAGGTTCCACATTTCTGTGGCCTCTCTGTGTGGGACACTTTAGGAATCAGAGTCAGCTGTTATATATTTTTTCTTTTCCACACTGTATTCCAGACCTTTGAGTCTTTTTGCCTGATAACATTGGATGGGGTGAGTGTGAAGAGCTTGAGGGTTTTAAAATAGAGATCAAACTGGAGGTCAGGGATATTGTCCTGTTCGTTCTTACACCCCCGGTGCTAGGTAGAACCAAGGACAGGACCCTCGGAGCGTACTCAATAGTATTTGTTAAATAAATAGATGAATTGTGAGTTCAGTTGCTCTTTAGTTCATAGAAATGGGCAGTTCCTTTGTTGTGTTCGGTTTAAACCGTCCCTGCTGATACCTCCCTGGTCCTAGTTTTTGGAAACCACATCAACAACACCGTCGCCATCATCAGGGAGACATTAGAAATGGTTCTGAGTGCATCTTCCTTTGCAGATGAGTCAAGAGGAATCTACTCGCTTCTATGATCAGCTGAACCATCACATTTTTGAACTGGTTTCCAGCTCAGATGCCAATGAGAGGAAAGGCGGCATCTTGGCCATAGGTAAGGACAGCGTCTCTGGTGACAATATTGACTGGGAATAATATCTGTGTCCACTGCACCCTGTATCTGCTACTTATATGAACTAGGTGCTTAGTTCATATCCGTTTACTGAATTTTTAAGGAGCTCGGTGGCTTTCTGTGTTCTTATTTAGGTATTAATTCTAGTAATAGTCCTGACACTTAGGCAAAGCAGGTATTTTCAGATACGGAGTCTCAGAACCATTAAGCAACTTTTCTGGGCCAGACAGTGTGCCAGAGCTGAGACCAGAAGCCAGCTTTCTCTCCACCACCCCATGTAGCTGTTTGAGGTTCTCATTTCTCTGTGGAGTGTATCTGCCGCAGGGCTCATGAATGTAGAAGTAGAGTTGGGACAGTGAACAAAAGGCCGGTAATTTCCAACTCCCAGAGGTGGTCATCCAGCCTGCGGTTTATTATTCAGCCCCAGTTTCTTTTCCTTTTCTTCCTGAGAAAACAAACTATATATACTAGAATGAAAGCATTTTGCTTTATGCAAATAGCCTTGTACAAATATCACATCTGTTGGTTAAAATGAAGATTTTCTGCATTGTTCACCATCTGGAAATTACAGCGTGTCCTCAGAATGGAAGGAAGGGGCATGCCGGCTTTCCTTTCAAGGCAGCGCACTCTCCTGGACAGCGTGTGTTCATCCTCGCCTTTGGCCTTCCTCTTTTGCAGCCAGCCTCATAGGAGTGGAAGGTGGGAATGCCACCCGCATCGGGCGATTTGCCAATTACCTTCGGAACCTCCTCCCCTCAAACGACCCAGTTGTCATGGAAATGGCATCCAAGGCCATCGGTCGCCTCGCCATGGCAGGGGACACCTTCACCGCCGAGTATGTGGAGTTCGAGGTGAAGCGAGCCCTGGAGTGGCTGGGCGCTGACCGCAACGAGGGCCGGAGACACGCAGCTGTGAGTGCCTGTGGGGGGAGCGCAGCCAGCCAGGCCAGCGCGATGGCACCGTATCGGGATCCTTCACACAATGTGCTAGGGCTCCGAGGGACAGAGAGTGAGAGGGGGTGCTCCAGGCACAAGGTTCTGTCCTGAATCCCTTTCTGTCTTCGCCCTGAGCTTTGCACCTGAAGAGGCAACTTAAACGTGGTTTTCCATTGCTTGAGAGGCAGCCCTACGTGCAGTGTTTATCCTGAGCTCTGATTTTTCTAGAATCAAAATTGCAAGAGCCATAGCAGGAGAAGAAGCCACAGTCAAAAGGCTACAAAGGCCCAGACAACTGTACTATCTGCATGATCCCTTCCGTGTCTTTGCCAAGGTCTCTGCACATACCGGGGGCATATGGAAGAACCGGGATTAAGAGAGGAGCCGGGGAAGCAGATACCTTCACTACCCCCAGTGGGAGAGTTGGTCAGCCTTCCCTGTCTATTTTGTAGCATTTGCTCATTGGTCAGTGCTTAGCCTAAACTTTCCTCTTTTCCCATTGGCTGTTCTGCATATGGGGGAGTGGTAGTGTATCATCTTCTTTCGGGGGTACATCTTCCTTGGTTTTCGAAGCGTGTCCCTGAGGCTGGTTTGTTGGGCTAGGACACCATGCTGTCTTCAAGAGGGAGAATTTGGACATGAATGTGTGGGGGTCACAGGTATCAGTCAGATCCTTTCCAGTCAGCTCCCTCGCGAGGAGACAGCACCACAAGGAGGGAGAATGGTGTGGGGAGGGGCCCACATTTGGACCCTGGTTCAAGTCTTGGCCTTGCCATTTTCTAACTCTAACTTGGGGCAATCTCTGATCCTTACTTTCTTTCATTGCCAAGTGAAAATAATAGCAAGATTAGGTTTTAAACAGGATGTTTCATTCAGTCAATAAATGTTGATTGAATACTTGCTGTATTCTAGGTATGGTTCTAGGCTGTCAGTAGAGCAGGATACAAAACAAACACGCCTGCCCGACCAGAGCTTGTGTTCTAATGTTACCAGCCTCGTGTGTAAACACTCGAGGACAATGAACACTGATGTTTGAGCAGTGTTCCTTTACTTTCCTCCCTGGAGCCCCAGAATTTCCAAGTCTGCTCTTTTTCTAATGTATATAGGTCCTAGGAAGCCAGAAGCTGTATTCGGAGAGAACAAAACTGTGTGATACAGCTTGGCTGGTGTGGCTCAGTGTTTGAGCATGACTAATGAACCAGAAGGTCATGGTTCGATTCCCGGTCAGGGCACATACATGGGTTTTGGGCTCAATACTTAATAGGCATTATGCAGAAGGCAGCTGATCAATGATTCTCATTGATGTTTCTATCTCCCTCTCTGGAAAAACTTTTTTTAAAAAGTTCCGTGATATGGATGAGAGTTCTGAGTGTGCCTTTTTCTCCTAGGTTCTGGTTCTCCGTGAGCTGGCCGTCAGCGTCCCCACCTTCTTCTTCCAGCAAGTGCAGCCCTTCTTTGACAACATTTTTGTGGCTGTGTGGGACCCCAAACAGGCCATCCGTGAAGGAGCTGTAGCCGCCCTTCGTGCCTGTTTGATTCTCACCACCCAGCGGGAGCCCAAGGAGATGCAGAAGCCTCAGTGGTACCGGGTGAGAAATGGTTCCATTCAAGCCACTAGCAAAGCACATGCTCACAGAGTATCGCTGGGCCTGGGAGGCAACAGGCCCTTTGCCACTCAGCAAGTGTCACGTTTGTTTTTGTCTCATAATTTTTTTAAGCTCAGTATAAATAACAGTTATTTTATTTCAATAAAACAAAAGATTCATGGGTAGCATACCATTATTTCATGTACCACTAAGACTGAAAATATGATGCCAATTAAACTGTGACTCAGTGCCTTCTTGTCAACAACGATAAGATATCTCTTTTCAGATAAATTAGGGGAAAATGGGTGTCTCAGAATCAAATACGGTTAATACTAATCTAGAAAGTGCCAGTTCTCTCTAGAATCCTGAGCTCTGTGCTTATTGCTCTTGACAAGAGGGTTTACTAAGGAGCCTTGTACAACAAAAAGAGCCCTGAACATGGGATTGGAGACTTGGGTTCTAGTTTTGGCTTTGCTATGTGTCCGGGGACAGGCCACGTAATTTCTTTGAGCTTCTATTTTTTTATTTATTAAAATAGGGCTGGAATGGTAGCTGCCTCGTGGTATTGGGAGAGTTGAAACTAAATTAAAGGCGAGGGTTTGGTGAGTCAGTATCATCGATGATACTGGTACAAGGCACTGAGCAGGCATGCTAACACCTATGAACCCCCATACAGATGGAGTTTGCCTGTGTTCTCTAACTTTGGGCATTGGGTAACTAAGGCATTCTCTATCTCTTCATAGCACACGTTTGAAGAAGCAGAGAAAGGGTTTGATGAAACCTTGGCCAAGGAGAAGGGCATGAATCGGGATGATCGGATCCATGGAGCTTTGCTGATCCTCAACGAGCTAGTCCGAATCAGCAGCATGGAGGGAGAGGTGAGAAGCCATATCAGGGGAGTCAGGCTTCTCCTCTGACACCTTGAGCAAGACAGCAAGATCCTTGCCTCACGGAGCTGACATTTTATAGGGGAAACAGGCAGTAAACAAATTACCTCCTTTAGCTTCCTTTTCCTCACTTTTGACAGGGATTTTACTCACCTCATTGAGTTCCTGGGAGGTTTCTCGATACATAGTGGGAATTCCTTAGAGATTTGCCCAGCTATATATAACGTGATGCTTCCACGGTCGCCCAGACAGCTCTGGGATCTTTGTTTCTTCCCAATAAAACAGGACAATATCTCCTAACTCACAGATTTAAATGAAATGCTCTTATTGTGGTACTTTGCAAATTACCAAGAACTATCCAAATGTAAGGTGGTATAATTTCCTAATACTATGGGCAAGCTACATCATGTATATTAAGAGCTAGAATAATGCAGCATGAATAAAACATTACATTCTAGCAGGGAGACGGACAATGCACAAATAAGTAAATCTGTATAGTGTACCTTATAGCAATGCATGCTATGGAGAAAAGTAGGACAGGGAAAGGGAGTAAGGATGCTAGATGGATTAAGGATTACCTTTTAAAAGTGGTGATGTTTGAGCACAGTCATGGGAGAGGTGAGGAAAAAGCCATCTGGGGAAGAGCAGTCCAGGCACAAAGGCCTGAGCAGACAGGAGTACGCCGCTCTGTTTGGGAAGCAGCAGGATCACCAGGGTGGCTGAGCAGAGTGGGAGGAGGGAGGTAGTAGGAGAGGGGGTCAGAGGATGCCTGGGGCAGGGTGAGGGCACATCACATAAGGTCTCAGAAGCCACCCTGTCAACTTTGTATGTGAAGTGGGAAGCTATTCATGGGTTTAAGCAGTGGAATGACATTTGATTCATGTTTCAAAAGGATCGCTCTGGCCACTGTTGAAATGGCTTATGGAAGGGGCAAGGGTTGAAGCCAGGAGTCTAGTTCAGCGAGAACTGCAGCAGTCTTAGCAGGGGACCTTCGTGGCCTGGACCACAGTGGCAGCTATGGGTATCAGGGGTGCTGCAGTGGGGCTGCCTCTCACCTTAGCAAAGGACTTCCTTGCTGTGATCTTGGGTCTGTAGGCAAAGCAATTTGCAAATCAGCTTTCCCGAACCATCCTGGGTCGGGCCGGGCGAGTCCTTGGCAGTCGCACGCTACTGCTTCTTTATTGTTCAGTAGGTGGTGCTCTTTGACCTAAATTAGAACAAAATTTAGTTCTAATCTGTTATCCCAGTAGGTGGCCTCCTGTAAGGGTCTGGGGAAGCCATCATCCTAAAGTTGAAAAGTGGCCACCATCCGATTTGGAGCTAGATTCTTTCAGGGGAGGGCAGATGTGCTGCTCTGTAGGCTCACGGTTCCTGGGCGAATGCTATTTGTAAGTAAAAATGTTGTTTCCCCCCCCACATATGCAGCGCCTGAGAGAAGAAATGGAAGAAATAACACAGCAGCAGTTGGTTCATGACAAGTACTGCAAAGATCTCATGGGCTTCGGAACGAAACCTCGTCACATTACCCCCTTCACCAGTTTCCAGGCTGTACAGCCCCAGCCGTCAAACGCCTTGGTGGGACTGCTGGGCTTCAGCCCTCACCAAAGCCTCATGGGATTTGGGACTTCCCCCAGCCCAGCTAAGTCCACTCTGGTGGAGAGTCGGTGTTGCAGAGACTTGATGGAGGAGAAGTTTGATCAGGTGGGTGACGAGGCCCGCTCCCTCCTTCCAAGCTCCACACCTCCCTTTCCTTCGCCAACCCTGTCCCCTTCCTCTCTCAGGTGTGCCAGTGGGTGCTGAAATGCAGGAATAGCAAGAACTCGCTGATTCAAATGACAATCCTTAATTTGCTACCCCGCTTGGCCGCCTTCCGACCTTCTGCCTTCACAGGTGAGGATGTCTGTGGAAGACGTCATTACCCACTGTCGGGTAATTAAACGGAGGAGTGATTCCAAAAAGTTATGTCTGCTCCTCACTTGAAGCAATACCAACTAGAGGCTAGTCTCTGGTTTCTTTGCCTCCTGTCCAGTTTCAGTCGTATTAGTTCAGGTTTTCTACAGATTTCTGAGGCAGCAGAAGGTACAGGCACAGAGGCAGTTCTAGAGCCAAGCAAGTTCTCATGTATGGAAGCCAACTACAAGGTCATAAACAGACTAAAAAGAGACCAAAGGAAGGGAGTTTCGTTTTAGATACTCGGAGGGGCAGGGAGAACTAGGCGACTGTCCTGCTTCTGCCTCCGAGGAGGTCACTGAGAGCCTCTCCACTCACAGGAAGAAAGGGCGGGATGTCCCAGAGGCAGGTGTCATAGATCAGAGGCTGTGGGTTCCCATACTCCTGCCTTTGTCAGCAGGAAGAGCATTCCTGGCTCCTGAAAGTGGCCCACCGCTTCCCTGAGGCCCTCCTGGATTACTCCAGCGGGAAGTATTCCTGCCCCTTCCATTCTAGCCCCAGCTGTGCAAAGGCGTGTGGGTCAGACCTGGGGTGAATCCTGCCTCGGTCTGTAGTGGAGGTTTTGGACAGTAACATTAAAACAGCAACCCCTGCCTCACATGGACTGCATTAGTGCCTGAGCACCTGCTCTGAGTGCCTGGCACAGAGTAAGCCCTCAAACATGGAAACTATGACTGCTGCCTCTACGTACTTCAAATCCATTTTAGAAATTAGGTGAAGGTGGCGATCACAGTACTGCTCCAGTTGCCTGCTCATGTTTATGTCCCTGTTTCACCTCCGTATGTGCTGAGCGTAGAGGCCCCTCCGGGACATGTCCTTGTACTTCACTGTGGTGCACACTGAAGCATTCAGGACCGAGTAAGAGCCAGGAGCGTAAGGGGAAGGCCGGCCTGACCCTTGGCAGATGCCATTCCCCAGCACAGATTCATTTCACGCCGCCCCGCCCAGATGCAGGCAGGAGAAATACAGAGCTGTTGAGCTGTTCAATGTGCTTTGTGCGAGAACGGAACTGCTGCATTGCATAAGGACAAGACAATTAGCCACATAAAATCACTGAGCCAGAGAGAAATGATGTTATGGAAATCACCCCTATTTTTTCAGCTTTCCATTCTTCCCACTCGATACCCAGCCGCTTTTTTCTCTTTTAATGACCAGAGGTGCTCTTGTTCAGTAGAGCTGGAAATGATCTTGGGTTGAAAGTGTGGTTCAAAAGAAAACCCGAATAACTAGGCCAAATTTGATGGAAGTCTGGCCCGGTGTGAAAGCAGTTCCCTAAAGCTCAGAGGGCCCTGGGTTATTCTTTTGAAGTGGGCTTTTGTTGTTTTATTAAATAATATACTAAAATATGCCATTGAAACTCAGCCTGGGCTGCCTCCAAAGTACATGTCTCATCAGGACAATGATGCTTATTTAAAGTTTGTAGTTTAGAAGGCTTTGCTTGACTTTCCTGATGATGTCAGCTTTCTGAACATCAAACATACCCTAAGATTGGGTTGGAATCTCTAACAAAGTCAGATTCCTAATCCCTTAGGGTGTTAAATCTAGAAAAGGAAATTCTCTTGAATTAAGTCCGTGTCCTGCTGAAATGCTGTTCCCCTTTGCAAAAGCCTAGTTTTCCTTGTTGTACTCTGGTTGTAGGGTCGTGTCACCGTGGTCTTCTGACTGTTTTCAAGCCCCAGCAAGCTTTAATGTCATTTACTCACAAGAGCTGTGGGAGAAAACGTGTCTTGTTAGAATAAATATAGTGATGTGCTGTTTGGGAGTCCAATGCACTGTCTCCCAACTGTGCCTCAGAAGCCCTAGCCTAATGGATGTGTGGTCCTTCCCTCTCTGCTGTTATGTGCTTCTGGTGCACAGACTTGGGGCCAATAAAATGGAAGAGAAGAAATACAAGAAGAGGCAAGGATCAAGAAATTCCAGCCTTCACAGGAGTAATAACACTTTAGCTTAAATTGCCCAAGAATCACCTACCCATGCACATTGGCTTATGAAAACACACATATGGCTTTCCAAATTACAGACTCAATCTTGTTCTATTAAGTATAACTGTAACAGGAATCTCTAGGTAATGGCAGTGATTCTAGGCCTAAGCTAAATGGAATGGTCTGTTTAGTGCAAACAGTATTTAACATTACTTTTTTTTTTTTTAATCCTTATTGTTCATATTATTATAAAAGTTCCTCATTTAGTATTTAACAATACTTTAAATTTTCAATATAATATAAAATAGTTTAGGTGATCCTCTCTGTTTTTAAACCAGATGTAACATATATTCCTTAAACAGGAGGATGTAATCTTTTCCTCAAAATATAACGCTAACAGAACAATTATGTGATGCTGTTTTGGAGACCCTGTAAGTTTTGTGGGGGGTTTTTAATTAAAATTTTTACATTTTTAGTATTTCCAAAAGGTGTTTTTGAAGAGTGATTGTCAAGCATAAGTCTTTGGTTATTTAGTACATCCTCTAAATTCTTCTTACCATCTTTCTAACAGGCATTTTTAATTTATTCTTAAATCTAAGTGACTTATGGGAACTCTGACCTTTGACATATAGACCAACCCTGACCTGGAGCCATACACTGTCTTTTCTGTGCTCAGATACCCAATACCTCCAGGATACCATGAACCACGTCCTAAGCTGTGTCAAGAAGGAGAAGGAACGGACAGCAGCATTCCAAGCCCTGGGGCTCCTTTCCGTGGCAGTGAGGTCTGAGTTCAAGATCTACCTTCCTCGTGTGCTGGACATCATCCGAGCAGCCCTGCCCCCTAAGGACTTTGCCCATAAGTAAGCATCTCTGTTTTACTTTCCCCCGCCACCCTCGTTGGGAGAGGAAGGATGCACCATCCATCTCCATGGAGCTTAAGCCAGTGCTCTGCCTCTTCAACATCCATGTCATAGCAAAACCTTATAAAGAACAGCCCTTCCTCATATGAGCTCCAACCTTTTCCCAATGAAGTGGCATTGATGCGGATATTTTGGGTTGGTTGAATACCCTGTGAAGATGTTAGGTGCCAGTGCTGTTTTCAGTATTACTACTTACTGGGAATCACCTGGTTTTGCTCTTTTCTCTGGCTTTCAAAGGTCTTATTTGATAAAAAGACTTTTTTTTTTTTAAAATATATTTTATTGATATTTTACAGAGAGGAAGGGAGAGAGATAGAGAGCCAGAAACGTCGATGAGAGAGAAACATCGACCAGCTGCCTCCTGCACACCCCCTACGGGGGATGTGCTCGCAACCAATGTACATGCCCCTGACCGGAATCGAACCTGGGACCTTTCAGTCCGCAGACCGACGCTCTACCACTGAGCCAAACCGGTTTCGGCTGATAAAAAGACTTTTAAAGGGAGACTCCTAGACTAGAACTTAGTTGGATAAGTTATTCCACCTCTTGAAACTTTCCAATGAATCAAGCATGAAAACAACCATTAACACCGTCAAGACGGATAGGCCAGGATGACTTCTCTCTGTCTGGCTGGGGGGAGGAGGGAGGTCAATGTTAATTAGAATTGTGTCTTTATATTTTCCTGTAGCAAAGATTGTTCTGGTCAGTTAATAAGCCTTACCCAATCTAAAGCCCAGTAATCTCATGCTAGGGAGAGAATTTCTTTCCATATAATGGCTGCGTCCTGCACTTATGGTCCCTAATGTACACATTGTTCAGTTTGCTTCCTAAATAGGTATGTTGGCCATGTGGTGCCTTTTGTGTGAATTGGGGAAAGGGGCCCCTTCCTCAAGACACTTTACTGCCATCTGCTGGGTTGTTGTTTTACATGCTGTGGCCTGAGCTACAGTGACTACTGTGTGGAGCCCCTAGAATTGTGCGGTAGATAACTTGCCCGTGTGGTGACCCAAGGCAGTTTTGAGTGGGGCCTCCCAGAATGTTGTTGTGTCTAAACCAGCCCCTCCCGGTTCTCTGCAGGAGGCAGAAGGCAATGCAGGTGGATGCCACGGTGTTCACCTGCATCAGCATGCTGGCTCGGGCGATGGGGCCAGGCATCCAGCAGGATATCAAGGAGCTGCTGGAGCCTATGCTGGCGGTGGGACTGAGGTGGGTGTCAGAAATCTCAGCCTTCCCTCTCGCTGGTGGGGTGAGGCAGGAGCCACAGTATGGTGACTGTTGAAAGAGTGAGGCATGGTTGTTGTTTGGATGTTAAATTGGACAGGTAGGATAGTTCTCACTAAACATGTGGGCTAGTTTCAACACTAGCTAGCTATGTGAACCTAAGTTACTTTACTTCTCTGAGCCTCGATTTTCTCAGCTGAAATGTGGGGATAATAGCATTTCCTGCTGTCTAGGATTGTGGGGATTAAGTGAAAGAGTTCATGAAATAGGCACTCTTAGCACAGTGCCTTCCATATAAAAAATGCCCAATTAATGTTGGCAGCTATCGTTTATATGTTTATTGGGAAAATTGCTTAAGATCTCTATACTAGTTCTCTTCATCTATAACAGGGGTGGGAAACATTTTTCTCCCGGGGATCATTTGGATAGTTTATAGCATCATTCTGGGCCATACAAAATTATCAACTTAAACATTAGCCTGCTATATTTGGTCAAATATTTAATTAAATCACCCCTAATGCCTTGGCAGGGCCAGACCAGATGATTTTTTGTGCCTTACATGGCCCGCAGGATGGACATTCCCCACCCCTGATCTATAAAATAAGGACAGTGCTGTCAATCTGACTCCCAGGTTGTTTATTGAGACTTGGCCTTCTACAGTGGTCGCATTACATTCAGCAAGTTCTCTCATGGCAAAAACCAGAAACGCATTGTTTTGAAATCTGTGACCAGGCCAGGGGAGTTCAGACCGTTTATCCTGTAGTATCCTATCTACTGTAAAGACCCAAGCAGTGAAGGGCCCGACCCCCTTGCTAGACAAGGAGGATCGGACTGAATGTCGTGTATGCAGACCCTGGGTGACGGGCCCTCCCTCTCAGCCCCGCCCTCACAGCCGTGCTATACGACCTGAGCCGTCAGATTCCACAGCTGAAGAAGGACATCCAAGACGGGCTGCTGAAGATGCTGTCCCTGGTCCTCATGCACAAGCCCCTCCGGCACCCAGGCATGCCCAAGGGCCTGGCCCATCAGCTGGCTTCCCCCGGCCTCACCACCCTCCCTGAGGCCAGTGATGTGGGCAGCATCACTCTTGCCCTTCGCACTCTTGGCAGCTTTGAGTTTGAAGGTAAGAAATTGCAATCGATCTTGGAAGACAGTGAGTGATGCTGGGAACCTTGAGAAAGGTATGAGGGTGTCTAGAATTCCTGGATCTAGCAGCTCATCTTTCCTAGAGTCTTTCTGTATATTGTTAATTCCTACTGCTTGTTTCTTTGTCCCATACTGAGTTTTGGGGCAGATGGGGTTTCAGGAAAAGTGTGCTTTGGTCCAAGAACTAGTGCTTCAGAGATGGAAAAGCCAGAGATGGATCCCTTAGGCCAGTGGTCGGCAAACTGTGGCTTGCAAGCTGCGGTTTGCCGCTCTGTTGACTAATGAGTTTGCCAACCACTGCCATATACTACCCTTTACCTCTTTGCACACATTATGCCACAATTGCCTAATCCTCACAGCTTCCAACTACACGGTAATATTTAATCTAGTCCAGTGGTCAGCAAATTCATTAGTCAACAGTGCGGCATACCGCGGCTCACAAGCCACAGTTTGCCGACCACTGCCTTGACTCCCCACCTCCAGGTAGCTAAGATGGTATTTAGTGCTTTAACATGTGTGAGCATGGGTTTTGGGTGTTTGTGTTCCTGTGGCTGTGTGATTTCCGAGAGTGCTGTGCTGTAGTTCAGTTTGGAATTCCAAGCTGCAGGTAAACCCCACTAATTCCCTAGAGAGATTTAGTTCAGGAGAGAAAAGGGGACACTTTGAAATTTAGGATCATGTAGGCGGTCTTAGTCAAGCTTGTAGGGAAACAAGCAAGTACCAAAAACCTAAACATGCCGTCTGAATACGGACAGCCATCTGTGTTTTCCCCATTGCAGTTCCTTCATCACATTGATTAACGTCCAGGACAATTTCTTTGTAATGAATAGCAAGTAGCTATATTTAAATGCAGCATACATCAGACTCTCTTTTTGGTATTTAAATCAGGAACTCAAATAGACAAGGTAAATTTGATCAAAAATTATTTTACTCTCTGGGCTTGGGTCAGAATAAAACAAAATGATTTATTCTCTGAAGGGGATAAAAGACAGTTAGGATCGGAGAATGCCTTTTTTCTGTCCCCCAGCTCCTCCGCCTCCCTTCTGCCTTTCTAATGATTGAAGGCTCATTGTTAGGAAGAGTTCTGGGTCAGTGTCTTGCTGATCAATATCTTGTTGAAAATTGAACGATAGCCATAAAGTGGAAAACGCAGCTAGTAAGTTGCAGACCTATTGTTTGAAGCAGCAGCGATTGTTCTGTTTTCTCTCTGCTTTATATCCAGGACACTCTCTGACCCAGTTTGTCCGCCACTGTGCGGATCATTTCCTGAACAGCGAGCACAAGGAGATCCGCATGGAAGCCGCCCGCACCTGCTCCCGCCTGCTCACGCCCTCTGTCCACCTCATCAGCGGCCACGCACACGTGGTTAGCCAGACTGCAGTGCAAGTGGTGGCGGACGTGCTCAGCAAGCTGCTCGTGGTCGGGATAACAGATCCCGGTAAAGTTTATTAGACAGACGCAGTCTCGGGCAGTTTGGAGGTTTGTGGCAGCTTCATTGCATGGCCTCTCCAGAGACCTTCAGCCTCGTGGCGTTCAGCTCTTTCTCTGCCAAGGCGTTAGGCTTGGCTGCTCCATCCTATTGTAAGATAACCTGTCTTTAATTCTGTTCTCTTTGTTCCTGTGAGTAGAGCAAAGAACGACAGGTTAGATGAGAGAAGGGTATCTGGAATCCTCTCACTGGGCTCACGGCAGTGGAGGGAACACTGGGAAGGGCCGGAAGGATGAGCGCATTGAAGAGGTGTTCAAAGGCTCACTTGTTCCTGCAGACCCTGACATCCGCTACTGTGTCTTGGCATCCCTGGATGAGCGCTTCGATGCGCACCTGGCCCAGGCAGAGAACTTGCAGGCCCTGTTTGTGGCCCTGAATGACCAGGTGTTTGAGATCCGGGAGCTGGCCATCTGCACGGTGGGCCGGCTCAGCAGCATGAACCCGGCCTTCGTCATGCCTTTCCTGCGCAAGATGCTCATCCAGGTAACGATATGACAGTCGGATCCGGAGGCACTGGGCGAGGACTTTGATCATGGCAGCTGTTGGGAGAAAGAATTTAAAGATAAGATTGAGATACCTGGTAAAAGCCACACTTGGCTCCGAGGCCCACGTTTCCCCAGCTTCCTAATGGGCAAGTCTAGTGTTTAGCACCTCTTGTCAGTCTGACTCCAGTGTGCCTCCTAGTCCAGACTCACCTCTCACAAGCTTTTTCCTGGCAAGTCACCAGCGATTCCATTTCTTGGCGCTCTTCGCTGCAGATGGTCTTCCCAGCACCTCTGTCCTTCCAGGCTCCTGCTTTTCTTGCTGATGCTAGCTCAAGCACAGAGGCCAAATGTGAGGTTCCAGCATTGTTTCTCATAGTTATTGCTCCTGGTCTGTGGTCCTTGGCTTTCATTCTTAACCAGTGTGAGATGCCAAGCTAAGCTGCTTGGACTAGAGCCTGCGGTAAATTCAGATTGACATTGCTGGTAGATTCAGTAGGATTTTCTATTCTGGCTGAAACCTGTCTTGACCTACCCAAGTAAGTTTTCTGGCCTCCTGTGAGCAATGCGTGGTTCAGTCCTTCCTGCCTCCTGTTACTTCCGCCCACCTTTTCTGGGTCTCAGTGTGGCTCACCCAGTCATGTCCTATCCCTCCATTTCTACCCTGTCCCCACCTCACCCTCTGCTTCCTAACTCTCTCCCATGGTTTCTTTTTAAATAAACACGTTTCATAACATATAAATAACTTAAACATAGAAAATCATTACTATATACGTAACTTTTACCCTAGAGAAATGTCATTTATTCACAATCTGTCATAATTAAAGTGACCACAAATTATATCGTCATTCCTAATATTTTACTTAACTAGGAGTCTTTTGTCAAGGACTGAGGAGTGCTGAAAATGTTTTTTAATAAGTTAAGAAAATTAACAAATAATAAACCCCAAATATATGAAAATAAATTAACATGATTTGAAATAAATTAACATAATTTTTAAAATCAATAACATAATTTTAAAAGTGAGACATTGTAGTCCAGCCATGGTGGCTCAATGGCCTGCTGTGACAGGAAAGACAGGCTGCAAAGGGGATCCAGAAAATCAGGATTGATCTAAGTCAGTAACCAAGACAAAACATAATACCACATTGTGGACTCCTCTGGGTAGCAGAGTTAGCATGAGCTTTGTTTTTTTCACTTTCCTCACATTTCAGAGATTTCCTCTGGCAACTTCAACTCTTCAGAAGTCTGTCTATAATAAGTTCTTAGCCCAGCCAGTGTGGCTCTGTGGTTGAGCAGAAGGTCACGGGTTCGATTCCCGGGCAAGGCACATATCTGGGTTGTAGATTCATTCCCCATTGTGGGGTGTGCAGGAAGCAGCTGATCAATGGTTCTCTCTCATTATTGATGTTTCCTTCTCTCTCTCCCTCTCCCTTCTCTGAATTCAATTAAAATATATATATATATATATATATATATATATTTTTAAAAGTTCTTAATGTCTGTGTCACATGAGCATAATGTGCAATTTGTTAGTGTTTGAAGGATGTCGGAACAATCACGTTATCTCTTTCATTAAGGTCCTTGGGGATTGATTCTATTGCTGTAATCACTAACTGTTTGGGTTTACCTAGATGTGCCTGAAACCACTACTGAATGTCAGTATTTCTCTCCACATCATAGCTGTTCTGACTATTCTTGGATTCCTTTGTAATTTTTATAGGCACTCTTAGTAATATGCTGTCCTGACAAAGGTTTTTGCAGCAGAAAGCCTTTCCTTCATTCCTCATTTCTGCAAAACACTGCTCACAGCTGTCCCTTCTCAGTCTTCTGTGACTGCTGCACTGTTAAAAGCTGTGCTCTGGAGAGGACTGTGGGGACCTGGGTGCTGTGATGGGGAGACGGGGCTGGTTTCAAACAGTTTTTCAGTTGCTGCTGAATCCCAGACTGAGCTGCAGAGATACCCTCTTCGTAGAGAGGATCAGGCAGCTACCTCATCCACAGTGTTGTTCTGGTTCCTTCTCCTGTCTACACTTTCCCTTTGACACGCAGTTCCTCTCTGCAATTTTCTCTGCTGTACTGAGCCTTTCTTCCCGCAGATTTTGACTGAGCTGGAGCACAGCGGTATTGGAAGAATCAAAGAGCAGAGTGCCCGCATGCTGGGCCACCTGGTCTCCAACGCTCCCCGACTCATCCGCCCTTACATGGAGCCTATTCTGAAGGTAACTCACAACAGATAGAGAATTGCCACTTGCTCTGGGTTGTCCTATGCCTGCTCATTTAGGGTGATGAGAGTGTTTCAGTGCTCACTGGCATGATGAGCAAACTGGACAGTTTCTTTGGTCCCAGGGACAAAGGCCACATCAAGTACCCTCAGTTAAAGAATACCAAGAAGCTCACTGATTACAGCAAAGGCTCTCCTTATAAGAGATATGCTTCAAGCCCATCCTCAGATGTGTGCTTGGAAAGAAGTAGGTGGTTTGCAAAAAATGATGAAAAAATGAGTTTTAAAATCTGAAACAACCTTCAAATTTGAACATGTTAGAGCCATGTGTGGTCTTTCATAACTTAGGTGAATCAGGGCAGATGATCACACCGATATAATTTAGAGGAGGCATGGGAAAAGTTTTTAAATCATGGCACGTCCCAGCTCTGTCATGTGTCAGACTTGTGCACAGCATGGAGAAAAGTTTAAAAATCCACTTTCCAGAGAAATCCTGGCTTAGTCATAACCTAGAAGTCATTTCCCGATGCCTGCAGTGTTCTCTGTTTGGAGTTTGCTTTTACTAGTATAAAAATAAGGTTTCTGTGGGCTCTAACCTGCGTTCAGTTTCTCATACTTTGTTTCCATAGGCTTTAATTTTGAAACTGAAAGATCCAGATCCTGATCCAAACCCAGGTGTGATCAATAATGTCTTGGCTACAATAGGAGAGTTGGCTCAGGTAAGGAGACGACTGCTTTTTTCCATTGGATGGAGGGAATACTATTTCACCTCTGAGGAAGTCAAAATACTTCTTAATGTCGTAATTTCTAATCTTATCTACCACCCTCTTTTTCATGCTGTAGGTTAGTGGCCTAGAAATGAGGAAATGGGTTGATGAACTTTTTATTATCATCATGGACATGCTCCAGGACTCCTCTCTGTTGGCTAAAAGGCAGGTGAGTATCACTGATTCCTGATGGCAGGACAGACAGACAGATTCCAGGAGGCCAGGGCCTTGTCTCTGTCAATCACCTCAGTGTCTCCAGCTAGCATCTAGCACATAATATGTCCTCCGAAATATTTGCTGAATGAGAAAAGGGAAGAAAGACTTGGAGCCAGAATTAGCTGTCATCCTGGCTAAGAGTCACTTTCAGTAAGTACCCTGGCTGCCCAGTGCCCTTTCCTCTAGACAAAAGGAAATGCAAATCATCTGTCAGGGCCCCAGCCCCCATAGGGAAAAAGAAAGCCTTGGCCTTGTGCTGTGGATGCCAGCAGAGCTTTAGCCCGCCCTCCCCAGCTTGCCTTCCTGTTAGTCATTGAGGTCATTAGGAGACTAGACTAAAATTAAGGGCAGTTTTAATTTCCTTTTGAGTCAGACTTCTATTAGTGAGGCTGTGTAAGGGCTGTGGATTTCCTTTGGGAAAGGTGGGACTGTTCTTTACTTTGTGATTTAGTGATTGTCATAATGGTTTATAGCCTTGTTTTTATGTCCCAGCTCTCAGGATTTCTGTTCATGCATAGTATCTTTCCTGGGAATTCTTATTGGCTCAACTCACCACGTGAGCTTTTGTCTATCCAGGTGGCCCTGTGGACCCTGGGGCAGTTGGTGGCCAGCACTGGCTATGTGGTGGAGCCCTACAGAAAGTACCCCACTTTGCTCGAGGTGCTGTTGAATTTCCTGAAGACCGAGCAGAACCAGGGCACACGGAGAGAGGTAGGGAACATGGCGTGCTTAGTCTTCAAAGACTGCTGGGAAAATGGAGAGAGAGACACAGAAGTCTATGGCATTAACATGCACTGACAATGTTGATTAGACTTCCTGTCCCTCTCCATTCTGTTCATGTAGCTGGTCACTGGGTATGAATTGGGTATCATGGAACATGAGAAGAATACCCCTGAGAGCTGTTGTAATCTGATGTTTTGATGACTGTTTTCTTTTTTCCCTCCCCTTCCCCACCCAGGCCATTCGTGTGTTAGGGCTTTTGGGGGCCTTGGATCCCTACAAGCACAAAGTGAACATTGGCATGATCGACCAGTCCCGGGATGCTTCTGCTGTCAGCCTGTCAGAATCCAAATCAAGTCAGGACTCCTGTAAGTTGAGGGGACTCATGAGAGACTTGCCAAGTGCTTACCTCGTAGAGCCCTTGCCAGCTATGTTTAGAAAGAGCTGGTTAACTATGAAATTAGAGCATATCGACTTGCTTTGCAACTTTGAATGAAAAGTCAGTAATTTCCTCTTGAATCTTATCAGGAATGCTGCTTCCCAGTGCTCCAGAGTCCTCATATCTACCCAGGTTTTTTGTCAAGGGTCAACAGGCTGAGTCTGTACTCACATTTTTGGGGCCGATGAGAGAGATGTAAAATATCACCCCAACATTTCTGTTCACATCTCATTCTTTGTTAGTGCTTCTCTGATGTTTTTTATTCCTGTGACACCCAAGGAGGAAGAGGGTAGAATTGTAATTGACAGGGAAATCTAAGGCAAGGCTCAGGAGCAATCAGACTGCAGGGCTCTTCTGCCAATCAAGTGGTCTGGCCCTAGAGCCTGTTTGCCTTTGGACATATTGCCTAAGAGCTTGGATAGGGTGTGGAGATGCAGGCGAATTAAAAAATAATAATAATTTTTAATGAATTCAGAGGGGAAAGGAGAGGGAAAGAGAGATAGAAACATCAAGGATGAGAAAGAATCATTGATCGGCTGCCTCCTGCATGTCCCCTACTGGGGATCGAGCCTGCAACCCAGGCATGTGCCCTTGACTGGAATCAAACCTGGGACCCTTTAGTCCGCAGGCCGACACTCTATCCACTGAGCCAAACTGAGCCAATTCTCACTGAGTGAGAATTTCCTAATCATACCCATTTTTCAACAGGACAGACTTATTTCCAAGTGTGGAAGTTCAACAACGACTCTCCCACAATCCAACAAAATGTTTTTTACCCCAAATAAAATAATCTGTTCCTAAGTTCTCTGGATGGGATCATGTGGCTTCACATTTGTTCTTCTGTATTATAGAAGTGTACCTGGAATGTTACCCTGTCAAGAGCAGAGCCTGAGCCATGTCCCTCCCCACAAGTTCCCCTTACTCAGCAATGCCAATCATCCAGTCTTACCCTATCCTTACTGTACCATAAACCGCCCACCCCAAATCCTTGAGATTCTTGTTCAGGTCAGGTAGCATTTACTACCACTCACTTATCTTAATTACCATGGGCCCAAGCAGCTGCTGAACAGATGTTTGCCTAATTTAATTCCCTGTATTTTCATGTGGGAGAGTAATTATTTTTATAGATGGTTTCAGCTACAAAGTTGTGAATTGTACTGGTAAGAAGCAATTTAAAGAAAACCCATCATGTACTATTTTAGGCTTTAGTGGTTTAGGTAGTAGGAAAGCCAAAAACTGTTTAGTCCTTGATGCTGGTTCCTACTATATCCTATATTTCCAATGGTGTGTGTTGGAGCAAGGGAGAAAGATATGAATGCTAATGGCTGTCAGGAGGGGTTTTTTTTATTGTTATTAACCAAACCATGCTCTGCCTGAAGTCAGTCATGTCTCGTACAGCTCATGTTCTCATTGTTCTGTCCTAGCTGACTACAGCACCAGTGAAATGCTGGTCAACATGGGAAACCTGCCCCTGGACGAATTCTACCCAGCCGTGTCCATGGTGGCCCTGATGCGGATCTTCCGAGACCAGTCCCTCTCGCACCATCACACCATGGTCGTCCAGGCCATCACCTTCATCTTCAAGTCCCTGGGGCTCAAGTGTGTGCAGTTCCTGCCCCAGGTCATGCCCACGTTCCTGAATGTCATCCGGGTCTGTGATGGGGCCATCCGGGAAGTAAGTAGCTAAAACCTTAACTTTCTGCTCTGAGCAACACCTGCCTGGAAGGTCCGTCTGCTCCCAAGCTTCCGAATAATGCCCTCTGCTGGCTGTTGAACCTGATGCCTCTCCTCTTCCTGTTTTTCCTCCAGTGTAGGTTTTCTCTCTTTCAGATTTTATATGACAAAAATTTAACTAAAGGACCACAAATCTAAGAGGCTCATGTTCCTCAATGCCTGTAATGTACTTTTATAGGAACCATTTCACAAAAACTGCCAGCAGTGATTCTGTGAGGAGGTGGCCAGGAAATAGGTAGGGATAGCTCTCCTGAGTTGAACCTGTGCCATGCAGTGACCAGTTCTAACCACCTTAGAAGCCAGTGGTGTCCTTGTCATTAGAAACAAATCCGAACTCACTTTGAGCCCAATCCCGTATGTCCTGCCAATCTCACCTCTTCAGTTAATAAGTTCTGTAATTTTGTTATTCACTATTTAAAATACTTTATTTATCCCCAGTTAGGCCAGGTTTCATATTGTGAATAAAAGTGAAAATATGTATGTTCATCACTAAATTATTCTTTTTAAAAAAAATATATTTTATTGATATTTTACAGAGAGGAGGAAGGGAGAGAGATAGATAGCTAGAAACGTCGATGAGAGAGAAACATCAACCAGCTGCCTCCTGCACACGCCCTACCGGGGATGTGCCCGCAGCCAACGCACATGCCCTTGACCGGAATCGAACCTGGGACCCTTCAGTCCGCAGACCGACGCTCTACCACTGAGCCAAACCGGTTTCGGCCACTAAATTATTCTTGATAATGGAGGGCAGCAAAGACACAAGAGAGCCATAAAAATCTTTTGGAGATAAAAATCTTTGGGGGAAGGGCATTTAGAGTATGATTTACTACTTAATATTGAAGATCAAAACAAAATAAAAACTATACCCTGAAGACCTCTTCTACCTGGAAAGCACTTAGGGTTTCCCTTCCCTAAGTCCTCCTGTTCCCAGTTTTATTTAGTGGATGGCATTTCTACTTAGAGTTGCAAGGTGTCAACCTAAATAGATCTCCTTATCCCATCCCTTCCCCAATTTGCTTGCTGGTTTAATTTCTTAGAGATGGTTAACTTAATAATTAAGACCTAATTAATTGAGTTAATTACTGAAAATGCATTTCAGTGCTCGGAATTGTATTATATAGCTGTATTTCTTTTAGAAAGTAAGTAGTAGTGAATTAGAGCTGAATAAACAAAAGGTACATTTATAGTTGATTAAAGTTTTTTGTTGACTTTGGAGTCTGGTGACTTCAGAAATTCTTCAGTGATAGCTGACATTCATTGAGCACTTAGCAGTATTCATGTTCCTGTTCTAGGGCTTTCCAGGTATTATCCCATTTAACTGTTGCAGCAAGCCTATGAGACAAAGACTGTTGTCTCCATTTTCCCTCTAAAGAGGCTGGGCGCAGAGAGGTGAAATGAAGTTCACAAAACTAATAGGTGCTAGAATGGCTCACACTAGCCAGTCGGGCCCCAACGCCCCTGCTCTGCAGGACCTGGCGTGCCTGATGTATAAAGCCATTGATGGTTATTTCTAGCCCCCACCACCATCAATACCACATGTTTAAACTTTGAACTTACTTGACAGAATGGTGTGGAAACTGATTCCATAGTTGTCTTTATTCATTCACATGGACTTCAGGTGAACCCGGGAGTTCTGCGTCCTTCCTGGTGCCAATGTGCTGACCTCTGCTCTGTTTCAGTTTCTGTTCCAGCAGCTGGGAATGTTGGTGTCCTTTGTGAAGAGCCACATCAGACCTTATATGGATGAAATAGTCACCCTCATGAGAGTGAGTAGAAATTAACGCCTCGGTCTACTCCTCAGTGTTGGGTCTATGAACTCAGAGCACGTTTGGATAAAGGTGGACATTTTCCCTTGGGTCCTGGTAGAACTCTTACAACCAAATATAAGGTGGAGGGAGGTGTCCCACTGACTTAGGAAAGGGGACAGAGGGTTATTGCTTCAGGCTCACAGGCACAAGAGAACCGGTGTGAAGTCTGCAGAGGAATCCTGAGGCAATTGTTCTGCCAGAAATAGGCTCTTGAGTTTTTTGCCTCACACACAACAAAGCAATTTCACTTAATATCACAAGAGTGGTTTACTATTCCCATGAAAGCCTCTTTAACTGCCCATAAAACAAGGGCCTACGAGCTCTGGGCACTGGATTTCCTGGGCTATTGAGTGCGATGGACTCCTGTCAGGCAATAGTGCTGCTTCCCCTGCTGCCTGGAAAGGCATAAATGCCGCCTCTGACTGCAGTGGCACATGCGGGAAGGCTCACGTCCCAGGTTTTATAACGTGCTGTCAGCAGGTGTGGGACTCCCCATTGATGGCAATAGCGATTTTCTATTGGAGTGGGAGGCCTGCTTCCTGCTGTTCTATATCATTTAAATGTCTCTGTTGGGAAGGTTGCTTGCAGAGATGGCTGTCCTCAAAGAATCAGAAGACAATTCTCCCATTGATTTCAGTTCTTCTATACCAGCCCTTTGTAGTTAGCTTGGAAGAAGCAGCAGGACTAAAATCAAAGTGGCTGCCTTCAAAAATGGAACTTCTCGAAACTGGGTCTCAGAACTGAAAACTCCTCCATGTGTGAATAATTAAAGCCGCTCTGTTCCCTGGCCGCTGCCACAGCAGCTCTGTGCACCGAAGAGCCAGGCAGAATGCTAAAGAGCCTGGCGGAGGGTCCTGGGGGAGGGGCAAGGGAGAAGCAGTGTATTTGTGTGTGAGCTGAAGTGCTCTGTGACTTATCCCCCAAAATACTAATGACCAAAACATAGGGGTTTGAAGCAGGGAGCCTCACTCCTGAAAAACACAGCCTTTCTTTCCTCCAAGACAGAGAAGGTGCAACAGAGCTCCCTTTTTGGCTGTTGATCTTGGGGTTTTAATGAGCTCCCCTGAGCCCAGGAGGAGAACAGTCTGTGAACACTGATCCACCCCACACCCCTGGGCAGGCTGCCTGGCTTCTTTGAGTAGAGCATCCCCTGTGAGGAGCCAAGAGAATACAGAGGGGAGGTAGGGAGCTTTCTCTAAAGAAGGCAGAGTGTAGTACAAGTGAATAAACATCAGAAAAAACAGTGGAGGCCATAAGATCTGTGGTGTTTCTTTGGCAAAGCTTTCTTATCTAGAGAAAAAATAGCTTTTCCAAAGAGATTCTCGCTCCAGAGAGAAAGAACATTTTACCAGCACCTTTTAGTATGGTTTTTACTTTAAAAACTATTATACTTAAAAGAAAATTTTAAGTACCTTATGCTTCTGTATAAAACCTTTCTCCTGAGGAGTTATCCTGTTTTTATTGATTTCTACTCTGAATTATTTGGGGGTCCAAGAGTATTAATATGCATGTGTTGCCATTGTTATGGTCTCTATTATCAGAAGGTCTCCTGTGGAGGTTCCAGAGAAGGCAGGAGGCAGCTGTCTTTTTTACTTTAAGTGACTGCTTTTCCTGGAGTCAGAGACTTGGACCAATTTGCCTTGTACTGCTAAGGCAGAATCTGTGGTCAATTGACCAAGTTTTTATTTTAGTAACTTTTATAGAATCTATATACATAAAAGCCGAAGTGACCGTCCGACCGGTAGCTATGACATGCACTGACTACCAGAGGGCAGATGCTCAACACAGGAGCTGCCGAACTGGAGTGACTTGGCAGCTGAGGTTCTCCCGGAACCAGAGAGGAGGGAGCCTGCGGGTGTGTCGTCCGAGGACCACCCTCTTGCAATCTGGGGACCCTCGGGAGACGTCAGAGAGGTGGTTTCAGCCCAATCCCCACAGGCCAGGCCAAGGGACCCTGCTCACTCTGCAGATGCCCTTTGAGCCACAGTGCCACCCCAGATGTGGCCGGCCGGGGAGGGACCAAAGGATTTTAGATCCAGGGCGTGTCCAGCCCATTCACCCAGTCCCACCTCTCTGGCCACTTTCTAATTAATTTCCTTTCAATGTGCACAAATTCATGCACCAGGCCTCTAGTGTAATTATATGTGTAGAAAAGTGCTTCTTTTTTTATTTTTTATTTTAACGATGTTTTTATTTACTTTTTAGAGAGAGGGGAAGGGAGAAGGATAGAGAAACAGAAACATTGATGAGAGAGCAACATCATCAATCAGCTGCCTCCTGCACATCCTCCATAGGGGACTGAGCCTGCAACCCAGGCATGTCCAGGGATTAAACTGGCGGCCTCTTGGTTCCTGGGTGGATGCTCAACCATTGAGCTACACCGGCCGGCTGAAAAGTGCTTCTTTTCTGCCACTCTCAAAGCCTGAAAATGTTATTGGACCGTTGATAGTCAGATGATAACTTACAGTCAGATGATAACTAACAAAGTCTAAATTCAGAAAGGGCAGGACACCTTGTTACAGAGGAATAGCCCTTTGGGAGAGACCAGGTGATACCCAAAGTAAGGAACCCACCCTGGACTCCTTGAGAGCTCTAGGTGACTTATACTTATCCATATGTTCGTTCGTAATGGTGTGTTTGGCTGGCTGGAACATGCCAGCTGCTCTGCTAGATTCTGGGGAGACAGATGGATCAAAGGGGTTCTTGCCCTTACCTAGCTTACAGTCTAGCAGAGGAAGAGGAGCAATGAGAATTAAGTATTCCAGGTGCTAGAAAAGAGGGGGCAAAGGGACCCAACATAGGTAACAGAAGAATAGGAAAGCCTTCACAGAAGTGAAGCTTGAGTCAGCTCTAGAAAGAGGTGCTCAATTCTTGCTCAGCTAAGAGGGGGATTCTGGGTAAAGAGCAGCATGAGCAAAGCACAAAAGAGCAAAGTAGCCTCGTGCATTCAGAGAAATGCAGTTTTAATGTGCTCACTGTCACTGTGACAGGATACAAGGAGGCCCGGGGAGAGGGCGGGGGGAGGGCTCATCTTGGGGCAGACCGTGCTCACTACGCTTTTGCTCCTTTTGGCCATCTCAGGTCCTTGGTTCATACTTGGTTCATACTTCAGCGGAGGAAACCTGGCTTTGCTCCTCTCTCCCCTCTTTCTAGGAATTCTGGGTCATGAACACCTCAATCCAGAGCACGATCATTCTTCTCATTGAGCAAATTGTGGTAGCCCTTGGGGGTGAATTTAAGCTCTACCTGCCCCAGCTGATCCCGCACATGCTGCGGGTCTTCATGCATGACAACAGCCCAGGCCGCATCGTCTCCATCAAGGTGAGTAGCCAGGACAAGAGGTTTCCAGCATCCATTAAGGTCAGCTGGGAGACAAGACCCTGCTCTGAGTGTCAGGGTGGTGCTTGATCCACAGACTGCCTCCAAAGAATATTAACACCTGCTACACACAGCTTACAGTTTGCAGAATGTGTACTGTCCTCGATTATCCTTATGTTTTATCTCCTTTAATGGATTATTTTTGGTAAATGTTTTATCCCAGACCAATTTTTTCAGTTGTCTGGCATCGGATTCTTTACCAGTTGAAGAAAGCAAAGTAATCTGTAAGCAAAATAAAACGAGGGGAGAAAATGCTGCCGAAAGAATGTAGTTCAAAGCTACTTCATAAAGGCTTTTCAGAGTCCCCACAGACGTTGGAATCCCCATAGCACTGCCCCTCCATGCACTTCAATACTTGAGCCCTGACTGCTCCTGTCCGTTGCCGGCTCTCGCTCCCTTTGCAGTTGCTGACTGCAATCCAGCTGTTTGGCGCCAACCTGGACGACTACCTTCACTTGTTGTTACCTCCCATCGTGAAGCTGTTCGATGCCCCTGAAGTCCCGCTGCCGCCTCGGAAGTAAGCACCTGCCCCTCGGGACGAGCTGCCAGCAGGCTTGTAGCATTCTATTGAAAATGTCCTGTTTTAAAACTCCCAGTTCGTCCTTTTTTGTTGTTGCAACTCCCGTTATTTTATTTTATTTTATTTTATTTTATTTTATTTATTTGTTTGTTTGTTTTTAAAATATATTTTATTGATTTTTTTTTACAGAGAAGAAGAGAGAGAGATAGTTAGAAACATCGATGCGATCAATCAGCTGCCTCTTGAACACCCCCTACTGGGGATGTGCCCACAACCAAGTTCCATGCCCTTGACTGGAATCGAACCTGGGACCTTTCAAGTCTGCAGGCTGATGCTCTATCCACTGAGCCAAACCGGTTTTGGCACAACTCCCATTATTTTAGTCCAGAAATGTTCCAGATTTATGGAAATCTTAACTGTCCCATCCCACTGAAATATATGTTGGATCCCTGTCATCCAAAACACCTCAGAAGCCATCCCTCCTCATTTGTCACCGATTGTTAAGGTAGCCCTCAGCCACTTCTCTTACTTTGGGGTTGTATGTTAGCAGTTACTGTAGTTAGCGGTTGTTACAGGGCCGCTCTGGAGACAGTGGACCGCCTGACGGAGTCCTTGGATTTCACCGACTACGCTTCCCGGATCATTCACCCCATCGTTCGAACACTGGACCAGTGCCCAGAGCTGCGTCCCACAGCCATGGACACCCTGTCTTCCCTCGTCTTCCAGCTGGGGAAGAAGGTAAGGCAGTCTACACGAATGCAGTCTTCTGTCTGCCTTTGGGAAGAAGACTGAACTTGTCCATCTGTTAGTCTGTAGGCCTCCCACTCTGCCAGAAAACTAGGAATTATTGGTGCTTTTTCCCCCCTGCCTTTATTCAGCAAATATTTATTGAGCCACCTGTGTGGAGGGTGAAGTGCTGCTCTGGGGATAACCTAATAAACAGAAAAGTGTCCTTGTTTTCACAGAGCTTACCTTCCAATGAAGCCAAATTAATACACGCAATTTGTCTCCTAAGAGCGGCGGTGGGAGTGGGAGAGATGCTGCTTATTTAGGGTAGACAGAGGATCGCTGATAAGTTGCCACTTGAGCAGAGAGCTAAATAAAGTAAAGGCCAGATCCCAGAGTGTTGGATGCAGGCAGAAGGAAGAGCAATGCGAAGGTGGGAGGTGGCAGCGTGCTTGAAGAGTCAGGGAACAGCAGGAGAGCAGTGAGACTTGAGAGGAGGAAACCGGGAAAGTGCTGAGGAAAGGTCAGAGATGGATTGGGGCATGGAAACTTGGTGTTGTCGGCTGGCAATATTCAAAATGTAGTCCCAGATAATCTCCATAGCTGGGGACTGTTAGAGATGCATGTGCCTGGCCTCAGCCCAGACTCACTGAACCGGAACCTGGCTATAGAGCCAACAATCTGGTTTTAAAAGCCCCCCAGCTCCCTGCGGTGATTCTGATGCCATTTGCACATGATTGTTGTAGCCATTGTACTTTGGCTTTTACTCCAGGAACCAAGACTGGAAGTCTTTGGAGGATTTTGAGCACAGGATAACTATGATCTGACCTAAGATTTTTAAATGATGACTCTCAATGCCATGTGGAAGAGTAGACTAGGCCACAGTGGGAGCAGAGAGGCTGTTAAAAGGCTGTGGCAGTAATGCAGATGGAAGGTGGTGGGGATAGATTTATAGCAGGAGAGGATAAAAAGATTCTTCTGAGTACCGCAGAGCTAGCCCCAGACTCAGAAGAAATAGCTATAATGTGGGGGTAATGCTCTTTTCTCTACTTTCCACTCTCTAAAGTAATGGTTCCTGACCTCCTTCCTCTCCTGTTACAGTACCAAATTTTCATTCCAATGGTGAACAAAGTTCTGGTGCGACACCGAATCAACCACCAGCGCTATGATGTCCTCATCTGCAGAATTGTCAAGGTAGATTGCACTTCATTTTTGTTTCCAAGTCCCGTGTGGTCTTTCCTACTGTATTGTTGTCATCTTACCTATGGAATATATCTACATTTTAGTTCTCAACCAGGGATTGGCAAAAAAAAAAAAAAAAAAAAAAAAAAGTACATTTTTTAAGGTTTGCAGGCTACTAGTTTGTGGTCTCTGTTGCAACCACTCAGCTCTGCCACTGCATCCTAATAGCAGCTATATGCACACATACGAATGGACCTGGTTGCATAGCAGTAATATTTTATTTATGGACACCAAAATACAATGCTCTAATAATTTTAATATGTCACAAAGTAGTAATCATCTTTTGCTATTTTCAACCATTTTGAAAATGTAACAACCATTCTTGGCTCTTGGGCCACACAGGCACCATTGCTCACAGGTGCTTCCTCACTGCCAGTTGCATGTTCATACCCTTGTCGTTGCTTGTCAGTGACCCCGAGTGACCAGCACAGACTGGTCTGCAGTGGGGAATACAGCCTCATTTTGTCCATACTTGGAGCCATGCCTACCTAAATCCTGGCTCTTCCAGAAGGTGTGACCCTTGCAAAGCCTAAGGATGTTTTCCAAACAGGGAGCACCTTGTGGAGCTGCAGGTTTTGTCTATCAATCTCTGGTTGCAGGGCTACACCCTGGCCGATGAAGAGGAGGACCCTCTGATTTACCAGCACCGGATGCTGAGGAGTAGCCAAGGCGACGCACTGGCGAGCGGACCAGTAGAAACAGGACCCATGAAGAAGCTGCACGTCAGCACCATCAACCTCCAAAAGGCAGGTCTAGCGTTTCTTGGGAGGCTTGGGAAGGAGAGCCCTGCTCTTCTCTCTTGTTCAAAACGTTCAGTGCTTGCTACCTTTTGTTAAAAACAACCCAAGACCAGCCCAGAATTTCTCTGAAAATCTAGATACCATGAACTTAAGTCATTTTGTCTTTCTTGGGGTATCTGAATTATAATCCTTTTTATTAGAGGGAAAATAAAGAACAAAGGGGTCTTTTGTACTCTGTTGGAGCATTAATAATAAAACAATTTGTTGCAAATAACATTGGTTACATGAATGAAACACAACCAGTGAGCCCCCTAGTTAGCACTGAGATTGATGCAGGCTTTTTAAAGTAGAGCTTCTCAGACTTCTCAGGCACATGGGGCTTACCAACTGCTGGGAGCTTGGTAAAATGCTTGTTCTGATTCAGGCGGGTTGAAGTCAGGCCTGATATTTTACATTTCTAACAAATTCCCAGGTGATGCTTATACTACTGGTTCACGGACAGCACTTTGAGTAGCTATACTGACCAAAGCTTGGGACATAACCAGCTGATGTATGCCACCAGTGTATGCCATACACTGCCACACAGGCAGTTCTAAAACCTCTGTGATGGATCTGAGCAGAACAATCAGTAGATCACTGGCTTTTAAGTAAATACACCAGGTTGCTTGTTTTCCCCACTTTGCATTAGTCTTTAGTGCCTCTGGGGAGTGTAAGCGGCTCACAGTTCGGAATTTAACATGGTGTTCCTCATCACTTGTTAGCAGCCGACCCAAGGCAGCTGCACTTGGAGTATAGCAGCAGATCAAGGTGAGGAACTGGGCAGGACTGGGTCCCAACTGACCCGATCTCTTCTTGGCTAAGCCCATAAAGATGTGAGCACGGGCCTGTGAGCATGTGTTCACACACAGTTCAGCACATTTGGGGTTTATTAGTGGCTGTGGTGGCAGTCTTTACCCGCCCAGACAGCTTACAGTGACTGCTGCTGAGAGACGTGTGATGGTTTCAGGTGGCCTGGTGAGCGCTCCGTGGGTCAGGAGGGACATTTTCTCCGCTGTGGGCTTTGGACTGCTGGTCTCAGACTCCAGGAGGAAGAGAGGTCATCAGTCACCTGGCATTCCCAGGCAGTTTTGAGGCCACCCTGTTGACACCTCATGCTTGAGGGAAGGACTGAGCAAGAAGGCCATGTCCACCGTGATGTTTTCAGCCTGCCTAGGTTCAGAATGTTCTTCCAACCAGGCAGCTGTCCACCCTGCGTTAGAGCTTTGGTCTCTATTTTAGGAAATTCCCCAATAGTTAAGCTTGCTTCCAGGAAGTTTTGCTTTCTACCCAGGACTTGGAAAAATAAGCCTAACCATTGCCAAGTCAAAAAGAGAAAAATTCCTAGATTATGTACCCTGAGAGAAGAGATCAAGTAAAAAACCTGGAGCAAAATCCTCCAGAGGTACCGCTCAGCTCCATTTCATCAAAAAGTAAATTGTGCTTCTATATACGTATATGGTGATAATTAGGGATTGGTATATTTACCAGTTTTAATCAGCTTTCAAAATAACAGCTTGCCACTTCACTCACCTTTCTATTGGCTGTACTAATAGAGGATTTTCGTGGTACAGAAAACCATTACGTATACATGTTGAATACCTTCCAGGATTTTCAGCAGCTTTTACTGTCTTATGATGATCTATTAGGCCTGCCTTCTAAATGAGTAGGCTGGCATCCCAGCAACCTGCACCAGCATTACCAGTCAAGGCAGTCAGCAGGCGGTGGGCAGTGGCAGAGGAAACTGGTATCTAAACAGTTATTACAGAATGCTAGAGAATTGAGAGTTGATTATGGTTTAAATTAAAGAACAGCAGGGAAACGCCCATGTGGAGGACTTAGCCGTTAAGCTAAGATTTTTTTAAGATCTATTTGCTACCACTTATTAACAATGATAGCAATAACAGCTACTGACATTTGTTGAGTGCTTTCTATGTATCAGGCTCTGTTGTGAGCCACATTATGTATATTGATTCATTTAATCTTCACAATAACCCTATGAGTTAGGTGCTACTATTAATGCCCCCATTTTACAGATAAAAGGTTAAGTAATTTGCCCAATGTCAGCTAGTAAATGGTGGATCCAGGATTTGACCTAAAGAATGTGACTCCAAAGCCCAGACTCTTAACCACTATGCTGAATTGCCTCTGCCTTAGCCAGGCTCAGCCTTATGTTATTAGAGGGCAAAGGCATTTCTTGTATATGTCCAGCTTTTAAAATGCCATGTACTACAGAGTCTTGAGGAAAGTTGGAGGGCATGTACTAGAAAGTAAAAATGAAATCCGCTGTATGCCTTTTGTCTCATTCCACTATGGTGCCGTGTGGGTTGGGCTCACTGCTCACCTGATTGTAGCATGACTCATGATGCTGAGAACTTGAGCATTTCTCCTCCCTGTGCGACTCTGCTGTCAGATGAGCCAGAGTCTTAATGCAGAGAGTACCCGGGTCCTTCCCACACTGCACAGGCCATTCGTGGAATGTACTCTGAATGTGACAGTCCCCATCCTCTCTGCTTTGCTGATAGAATCCAGCACAAAGGAGTTGTAAAACAGGCTTTTTCTACACTGAGGTATATTCTAGAGCTTGCTGTTTTTGCTGTATGACTTTTAATTAAATATTACTCTTTCATATTTGTGCTTTGGAGGAATTTTATAAATCAAAGAAGTAGAATAATAATTACGTGGATGAGGTCCCTTTACAATTGGCCCCTGAAGCTGAATGTTTTCCATTGTCACCTGTGGAATTACAGGCCTGGGGAGCCGCCAGAAGGGTCTCCAAAGATGACTGGCTAGAGTGGCTGAGGCGGCTGAGCCTGGAGCTGCTGAAGGACTCCTCATCACCCTCCCTGCGCTCCTGCTGGGCCCTGGCTCAGGCCTACAACCCTATGGCCAGGTATGATGTGCGGGCTCCTGCACAGCCTCAGGTTGGATGGAGAGGATTTGCATTAGGAAATTACATGTAAGAGTTGGTAATAGTAATAGGCAATCGTAAAGGGCTAGGAGTTTTAACCTTGCTAACTTCTGGGGGAAAGTAAACAAAAAGGCAAATGGAAAAAGCTCATATTCCAGGAATAGCATCCTTTTCAACCTTGTTGGTAGACCTTTCCTTAGATTTAGGTCCAAAATTTTATTTTTATTTCTTAGGTGTGAAATTTTAATTAAAAGTCATTTACAACTCTGAAAACAACTAAGTAATAGTTTAATATAACCGGTTTCCAATAATAATATTTCCTAATTATTTATTGCTGCATTACAAATACTCCAGAACTTGGTCTAAAACAGCAACAGTCATTTTATTTTGCTCATGAATCTGTAATTTGGGCAGGACTTGTGGAGACAGCTGACCTCTGCTCCACAAAGTACCAGTGGGGGTGTTCGTCTGGGGACTAGATTTACTTTCAAGATGGCTTATTCATAGGTCTGGCAAGTAGGGGCTGAGTAGCAGCTAGAAATTCAGCCCTGGCTAGGGGCCTTGATTCCTCGCCACATGAATCGCTTGGTGGATTGCTCGGGCTTCCTATGAGAATACTGGCGGGGTTCAAAAGTGGGTGTCCCCAGGGAAGTGCATGTGTTTGTATGACCTAATCTTGAAAGTCCCATAGTGTCACTTCTGCCACACTGTTGTCCAAGATAGTCAACAAAGACCCACTCAGTTCAAGGGACAGGGCTTAATTGACAGATAGGGACTTGGATGCACAATTCTAGAAGAGCACTAGTATATGCAATAGGAGAGTGTTTTCCCACCTTTGAAAAATAGAATTTGCCATGAAAATCACTTTTAAATAGTAAATCTTAAACAGTTATTAAAAATTTGGTTTATAAAAAGTTGTAAAAAATAAAAAAAGTTAAAATGTATGCAAAAGATTTATAGAATGATGTAAGTGAATAAAATGAAACATAAAATGGGATAAATTGTGTTTAAAACTATTAAAAACATGTACACAGGGAAAAGATTAGAAAGTAATACAACAATGATTATCTCTGAGTAAGAAGATTTAAGCAATGATTATTTTCTCTTCATTTTCCCCCCCTACAGTGGGCTGTTATTTACACTGAGGCATAAAATGGTGGTTTAGTTGACAGATAGCTCTTCTCATTCACAAGAAGCAAAAAGCACGCATTTCATTTCATTTCATTTCATTTCACTTTTGGCAGCACAGCCGGTGTGCTGTGGGAGTGTACTCAGCAGGTGGTGGTGAGTTAGCAGGGTATTTAGTGATGGTCCCTGAGATTGTTGGTTTAATGCCATGACTTGGTTCATCTCATCTCTTTCAAGTATTTTTATCACACTTTAAAAATAGTTCCTAGGACTTCATTGTTTCCATAGTGTGCGGATTTCGTAAGCTGGCATGGCGAACCTCTCTTCTGCTCCAAGTCACTTTTGAGCATGATGTCATCCAAAAGAGATTTGTAGTAAATACACACAAATGTGTTTATCTTCTTAGTGCCACATATTTTCATTTGGGATCCAAGGTGGCCTCGGACCTAAATCAGAAAGCTCATTTCTTAATCTGCATGGGACTTCTTCCCATCTCTATGTTATCCTTTGAATTTCAGATATTCTTCTTTCCATCAGATTCCAAAATTACATACATTGGTCTGATTTAATCTTTTAATGTAACAAAAAGTGAATGCAGAGCCATCAAACGCTAAACCTACACATTATAGGCATATTCTGTAGTTTCCAAGTCCCCTCCCCCAACATTCACCTAAAAAGAGGGGTAGGATTAAAGTCCAGATGTCAGGGCTAGCCACTATGTCCACCCATATGATGCTATAGTGATTTTTTCAAATAGTTTTAGTAATGTTAGAAATGGCATCTCTGGCCGAAACTGGTTTGGCTCAGTGGATAGAGCGTTGGTCTGCAGACTTAAAGGTCCCAGGTTCGATTCCGATCAAGGGCATGTACATTGGTTGCGGGTGCATCCCCAGTGTGGGGTGTGCAGGAGGCAGCTGATCGATGACTCACTCTCATCGATGTTTCTAGCTCTCTATCTCTCTCCCTTCCTCTCTGTAAGAAATCAATAAAATATACCGTATTTTCCGGCGTATAAGACGACCCCCTAATTTTACAGTTAAAACATATGTTTAGGCCTATATTCTCTGTATAAGACTACCCCCCACTTCTGAGGCAACACCAGTTCTTTTTTTAATTAAATTTTTAATGAATGACCCCCGATTTTCGGTTGACTTTTTTTCGTTTCAAATGTCGTCTTATACGCCGGAAAATACGATATATAAAAGAAATGGCACCTCTGGTTCTAGGTCTTCCTAAGGTCCCAGCTATAAGAGACTGGCTCTGAGAATCCTTCAAGACTTTCAGAATTGGATTCTATTCTCTAATGCTTCCAGTTTCTTAAGTTCTGTTGTCATTTTGTTTATGACCATCCAAAAGAGGATTCTGGTTTTATTTTGAAAAGAAATAGCAGATGCTGCCTGTGCCATTTCCAATTTTAGAAATTTGGACATTGTCTGAGAACCATTGGCGGATTCTTTTCAGAATCTGATGCTGCCAACTTCTGTGATAGAAGTCCCCTTTCTGTTCATTTTTTCCAGGGAAGAGAAGTGATGCAAAAGCTACCAAGAAATGTGCCTTTTACTTTTTCTCTTCTGTCTCCTCCTGCCCCACACAGTCCCTGTATATCATAAAATACAGTCATTAGTAGCCACAGGTTATTTTAATTTAGTTGAAATGAAATAAAGTTTAACATTCAGTTCCTCAGTCGCACTTAACATAGTTCATGTCCTCAGTGCCCAATGGCTATTGTGTTGGACAGGGAGGATACAGACCATTCTCAGCAAGTTCTGTCGGACAGCACTGGTCTGTATAACCGGTACAGCGAGGCCAGGAGTAGACCGGTGGGGATGACTGCGCCAGGCAGAGGCATGGGAGGTGTTCCAACTTCTTTCTCACTCCTCTCTGCCTCCAGAGATCTCTTCAACGCTGCCTTCGTGTCCTGCTGGTCTGAACTGAATGAAGACCAGCAGGACGAACTCATCAGAAGCATCGAGTTGGCCCTCACCTCACAGGACATTGCCGAAGTCACTCAAACCCTCTTAAACTTGGCTGAGTTCATGGAACACAGTGACAAGGTGAGACTTCGCCCGTTGTTCAGATGGAGCCCGACAGCTGGTGGGAGGGGAGAAGCCCCCACGCAGCCCACTCTTATTTGTTCTGCCTGCCATTTTCCTATGCTGTGGGCTTCTGCTCTCCTCCAGGGCCCCCTGCCATTGAGAGACGACAATGGCATTGTTTTGCTGGGTGAGAGGGCTGCCAAGTGCCGAGCATATGCCAAAGCGCTACACTACAAAGAACTGGAGTTCCAGAAAGGTCCCACCCCCGCCATCCTGGAGTCTCTCATCAGGTAAACCCTTTTCAATTGCTGTCTTTCTCTCCCTCTCTTCTCCCCCCAGTTCATTGGAGTCGCTTGGAGACTTCTGCTCTTTGAAATCTGCCTCTCGGATCTGGTCAATACATTTAATGTGATGCAGATGGCTCTCCCCAGTATTCCAGCCCGAATTGTCATTCCTCTTGATCCTTAGCACTGGGGCTCCTCTTGTTTGCCAACCTGTGCTTACTTATCCCAATGAAGTCAGTCTGGAAGCAACTCTGTTTCCATAGCAGCCTAGAAAAATAGCTTTTATGTCTTGTTAGGTAGTGCTCTCTGGGGCAGGAGTGGGGAGTGCTGGTTCCTGTGCCTCAGGGGCCACCCAAAGGCTTTATTGATGCATATGTTGGCGCCTGGGCTGTGCTCCTCTGGAGTTCTGTGATTATAGAAGGCAGAGCAATGTCTGAAAGTCAGTGGTCCTTTCCCCTGATTTGGTTATGTCTGTCCTCTCCTAAGCTGGTACTGAGTCTTCTGGGTCTGGAAAAAATAGGTTATTTAATAAATTTTCTGCTGTTATGAAATTACCAGCAGCCTGAAACGTTAGCTCCCGCTCTTGGAGAACTGCTCACTTCCCCTAATGATGACCAGAGAATATTAACCCTGGGATTAATGATCTTGTAAATGCCAACATGATAGTGAAGGAAAGATCACCTGGCTAGTCAGTGTCCCCAGAGCGGCTGGACCAGGCTGCTGTGTGTGGTGCTTCCCTCACTTAAGAGCGTAACCAGATAGCAAGTTCTCTGCCAGCTCTGCTTTTGAGTAGACACTAAAAGTGTTCCTGGACACACTAACATGTGATAAAAAAAAAACACAAAAAACAAAAACACACAGTACAGTCATGTTTTCTGCCCACCTGAATTGGACTTGGAGAATGTTGATTCTAAAACACCGCATGTTATTTTAGAAGCCTGCCATCTAGGGGTAGGCTTCGGTTTCCAGTTAGGTGCAGCAAATGTGAAAACCTGCGTTTCTTCCTCCCGTCTCTGCCTTAGATAATGCAATCTTGTTTGGTAACTAATAGAAAGCCCGGTAACTGAATATAATAACTTGAACATCAAATAACTAGTTTTGCACATTAACTTCCCCGCTAACCTTTTCTGTTTGATACCTCTCCAAAGCCTTCCTCATCCTACCCCACATTTTCTCCCACATTTGAGAGGTCATAGAAGCATTAATGTTTATGCAGATTTGTAGTAGAAAGACATAGTCAGGGGCGTGGAAATGTGTTAAAGAAGGTCATTAAACTTATTACGCCAATATAATTGAAAATAAGTCCTCAGAATTCCCTGCAGATTCATGTTGGCTTTAAGAAAACAAACACCTCTGTTCCCAGGAAAAGCCAAGACTGGAAGCTCTGTGGTTTGTTCCTGGTCTGATCTAGCTCAGCTGCCTCCCTTCAGTTGGTCTCCAGACCAGAAGGTCCACCTGTTTTTGTTTCCACTTATAGACTTTCCTACTGGTTTTCTAAACTGCTTTTCCTAAGCACCATTGCAATGTTCTGGTGCCATTTTCATTGAAGCAACAAACTACTGTTAAGGAAGCTTCTCTCAGCACTCCCGGTCCTCTAGTGAGCTCTTGGAACTCCTCCCAGGGGTCAGACCAGTGGTGGTTGTCCATCCCTGAGCCAGTTGGTCTGGTCTTGGGGACCTTGCTCTGCAGTCATAGATGGAATTCCCTGCCTCACAGTAGCTACTGGAGAGCTTGCAGCTCCGTTACTGGCCTGCCTCTGACAAATTACAGATGTCTTACCTGTTTGTCTATTGCCTCCCTTGCCTCCAGCTTTATTTTTCCTACTCTTATTTTCTCTTCACTATTTGTCCACTTCTTAAAAGTTCATCCACTATATACACTGAGTGAACTGCTGCCGTATTCTTTTTTCCCCCTTTAATTTTAATTCTTTATTGTTTAAAGTATTATATAAGTCTTCTCCCTCGCCATTGACTTCTCCCTGGCCACCACCACCCCCCCCCCACACACACACACACACAGCACATGCATTCACCCTGAGACCCCCTGCCTTCTCTTTTTGAAAGAATCAGGTTTGCTGTACACAAGAACATCTTTGCATAGTTGACTCTTCATAACAACATTGTTCTCTTGCTGCTGGATTGATCTATTGGTCTTCCTACCTATTGACATTTTCTCCCTATCTGCTCTAAGACAAATTAAATCCATATGCAATCCCCAAACCCGAGCTGTTATTAGACAGTATAAATTATACTCATTTCCTCAAACTCATATACATCAGTAAGTGTAATAGCTTCTTAGGGAAACAGAGGATTAAATGAATACTTGATTATTTGGAAACACAAATACTAGTGTACACACACACACACACACACACACGGCTTTACTTGGTTAGCCCATAGCATTAGGGTAAGGTCTGGTGGCCTACTAAGTTAGTCTGTTCAAGCTGCTGTAATTACCGTAGATTGGGTGGTTTAAGCAACATACATTGATTTCTCACAGTTCTGGAAACTGGGAAGTCCAAGATCAGGGTTAGATTGGTTGGATTCTGGTGAGACCCTCTTCCAGGTTGCAGAAGTTTTTTCACATGGTGGGAAGTTCTGTGGGGTCTCTTTTATAAGAGCTCTAACCCCATTCATGAGGGCTTCACCCTCATAGCCTAAAGATCGCCCAACGACCTCACCTCCAGCTACCATCATCATCACATTGGGGATTAGGCTTCAACATAGATTTGGGAGGGACACACAGTCAGTTCATAGCACCTGTTTTTTTTTCTCTACAGTAAGTAGAAGAGAGGGTCTGATCAGAACTGGATGCTTTCATTGCCCAGCCCCTGACATATCTCATTTTAAGAAAATGTTCTGATTGATACATCTGCAGAATTTAAAATAGAAACAGAAGCCAGTTCAACTCTAACAATTGCCCAACAGGCTGTTCTTTTTCATATCTTTCATACCATCTTGTGTCACGTCTTAGAGGATGTGCTCAGAACAACATTGCTCTCTCCTTTGGTTCCTGGGGGTTCTGTCCTCTAAGATCAGACACCATGCTGTGCTCATCTCTGAGTCTTGGTTTCCTCCAACCTGCACAGAGAGGCTTTAAAAGTATTTACAGTCAGAGCCTGTACCCTGTAGGTGAGTGTCTGGGTGTTCTGTGCGTTCTGTAACAGCTGCTCTCCCTTTTCCCTCTGTCCACTCAGAAGTCTTCCCAGAACATGAATAAACCACAATAAGAAAAAAATGGCTTAGAACCTCTGTCTCATGGTGATGTGTTTTCTTTTAAGTAACTTTTAAAAAAGTAAACGTTAATCTTGTTTCTAAAAGTTTATACTTTAGTTACTGAACTGTGTCTGTCTATATGGTATACTAGAGGCCCAGCATGAGATTGAAATTACATGAGGAGGCACCCCGCCTCTCACCTCCTCCCTCCTGCTGATTGGTCATTATGTCATGACCATTAGCATATTAGCTCTTTATTATATAGGATATAAAAGCCTAAGCAACCATTCAACTATGACGTGCATAACCGCCAGAGAGCAGATGCTCTGACTGGTAGGTTAGCTTGCTGCTGGGGTCCAGCCTATCGGGACTGGGTGAGAAGGGCTGGACATGCCCTGGAGCCCTCCTGTGGTCCCTTCCTGGCCCCGATCATGCACCGGTGGGGTCCCTCAGCCTGACCTGCACCCCCTAGCAATTCAGGACCCCTAGGGGGTTGTCAGAGAGCTGCAGGCTAGGCTGAGGGACCCCACTGGTGCACGAATTCATGCACCAGACCTCTAGTATAACAATAAGAGTAAATTTCAGCAACTGTAGGTTTTTATTAGCACAATATAGATACTTTCCTCCCCAAAATTTATTGAGGAATAATTGACAAATGTAATTATATATATTTAAAATATACAATATAAGGATGTGATTTACATTATGGAATGATTACCAAGATCAAGATAATACCTTCATCGCTTCGCATACCTAAATTTGTGTATGTATTTGTGGTGAGAATGCTTAAAAAATACTCTCAGCAAATTTCAAATATACAATATATAGTACTATAGTCACCATCCTCTACATCAGATCCTCAGAACTTATTTATCTTATAATTGAAAGTTTGTACCCTTTGACCTATACCTCCCTGTTTCCCTATCCCCATTCTATTCCTGGCAACTATTCTGTTTCTGTAAAATCAACTTTTTTTTAGATTTCACATAAGTTTTGCCATAAAATATTTGTCTGTCTTTGTCTTATTTTACTTAGCATATTGCCCTCCAGATTCATCCATGTTGTCACAAATGACAGAATTTCCTTCTTTCATACACTCTGTGTGTATGTAGATTGTCTATCACATTTTCTTTACCCATTCATCTGTTGAATGACATTTAGGTTGTTTCCATATCTTGCCTATTGTAAGTAATACTGCAGCGAACATAGGTGCAGATGTATCTTCACGATAGTGATTTTGTTTCCTCAGATATATATCCAGAAGTGATATTTCTGAATCATACAGTAGTTCTATTTCTAATTTTTTAGGAACCTCAATTTTCCATAGTGGCTGTATCAAATTACATTCCCACCAACAGTGCACAAGGTTTTCCTTTCTTCTCATCCTCATCAATACTTGCTATCCCTGTCTTTTTATAATAGCCATCCTGCCAGCTGTGAGGTGTAAGGTGATACTGTGTTTTTGATGATTAGTGATGAGCTTATTGGCCATTTGCATGTCTGCTTTGGAAAAATGTCTATTCAGTCCTTTGCCCGGTTTTTAATTGGATCATTTGGTTTTTTGCTATTGCGTTGTCTGAGGCTTCATATGTTAGTTATTAACAGAGGTTAAGGTTTGCAAATATTTTCTCCCATTCTGTAGGTTGCCTGTTCAAGTTCTTGTTTTCTTTGCTATGCAGAAGCGTTTTAGTTTGAGGAATTCCACGTGTTCATTTTAGCTTTTGTCGCGAAGAACCTCAGTTTTGTTCCAGTTGTGGGGAGTATGGGAAATGAGAGAAAATTATGAACTGCTGCCATAGGCATCATAGGCTCTCCCTTCTCTCATCTCCTTCTAACCCCTGATCTTCTTATCCCGTCTTTTCTAGAAGGATTGTGCTGGCTGCAAAGCATCTCCGATTCCCCCGCCTGCCTTAGGAAGCTTCTGTTGGAATGCCTGTCCCTTAGGAAGCCCTACTCCAGTGTACTTTTCTATTCGGTTTACTTCTTTGAAAATCCCCAAGGTTATTGTTTTTGAGGTTAATTTAGGTAGGTTCCCAACAACCAAGGACCATTGATACAATTTAAAAATACTGAGTAGGAATCGTGGCTTACCATAAATGGTTCTTTTTGACAAGAAAAAATGACTTGCTAAAGGTCAAGACTGTCATCTGTTATGGCTAAAGATATTTTCCCTCTCTCAGTGCATTAGTTTGCTCAAGTAGAAAGTAGTTTGCAAAGGTTTTTGAAGCCAGGTGATGACATTGGCCTCCATAGGAATGAGACGGGTATGTCAGACCTGACCTCTTCTAGTGACTGTTGCCTTTTTATTTTTTTTATTTTTATTTATTTATTTATTTTTAAATATATTTTATTGATTTTGTACAGAGAGGAAGGGAGAGAGATAGTTAGAAACATCGATGAGAGAGAGTCATCGATCAGCTGCCTCTTGCACACCCCCTACAAGGTACATGCCCTTGACCGGAATCGAACCCGGGACCCTTCAGTCCCCAAGCCAACGCTCTATCCATTGAGCCAAACCAGTTTCAGCGACTATTGCCTTTTTAAAGTCCCTCACCTTTTCTTTTAATATGTTTTCTTTTAATATGTTTTTATGGATTTTAGAGAGAGTGTCTGGGAGAGGGATAGAAAGAAATATTGATGAGAGAGAAACATCATTGATTGGCTGTCTCCTGCATGCCCCCTAATGTGGCTCAAGCCCAAAACCCCGGGCATGTGCCCCCGACCGAGAATCAAACCAGCAACCTCTTGGTTCATGAATCAATGCTCCACCACTGAGCCACACTGGCCAGGCTTGCCTTTTGATTTTTGGCCTCCTGCTCATCCCATGGTTTCCTGAAGTCTGCAACAAACTCGGAGTCTCTTTCTCATTGTTCTCTGAGTTTTCACTTAAAACTTTTTATCATGGTCTGAGTGATAATGGTGATCATTTAAAAACGAACAAGTGTTAAACATTTATTATCGAAGAAAAAAGAAACTTTGAACATTTAAAACAATCTATATTTTATTTTTAAAAGCAAAAATGCTTATACTTATAAACAGCATGAGTTATTAACTATAGTGCCATCTTCCTTCATTTTTCAGCCAGTTGTATAGACAAGATAAAAGAGGGAGCTCTTCAAGCTCTTTCTTAAAGAGTAAATAAAAATAGTTATATGTGTGGACTGAATCATTCAGGCAGTGTCTAGACTGAATCATTTCAGGCAATGTCGGGCAAGCATCCATGAGGGAACTTATCGCCACCGCCCACTGAGCTTCCCGGCCACCACCAGACCCACTTCCTGCCTTCAGGGCTGTGCCTGGATGGAGGCCGAGCAGGGGAGGCTCTCAGAGGCCAGCTGCAAGGCTCATTGCCTAGAGTTTCCTCCAAGTCCATCCTGAGTCAGCTCGCCTCCAGCAGAACAATTACTGTGTTATTGTTTTTGAAAGTATAGACTGAAGGTAATTTCATTGGATTTAAAAATAGGAACTCCTCTCTTCTATTACCCCCTTTTATTCCTTTCACACCTAGGTCTTCTCCTTGAAAATCAATATATGGTTCTCTTTAGCAAAGGGACTTATTTTCTACCCTCACTTCACCTTAGAAATGGATAAAGTCATCTCACAATTTTTTTTCATAGAAAAATCATGTGGAAAAAAGAAGCTGCTGCTATGTCAGGGATCACGGCCACAAGAGCCCACTCAGGCCAGCCCCCCCGAGAAGTCCGTGTCAGGACCCATTCATTGTGTTCCAGTGCTTCATCCCGTTTACTGTAACATCCTGGGTCATATCATTGTATTGTGCTCCTCAAAGACTTACTCTCTCATGGAGACTTCTCATAAGCCATTTTCCATTCATACCCTGCCTGTCCTCTCTTCGGTCCTCCTCCGCCCTGCCCAGCCTCCATTGGTCTCCCAGTTCTCCAGCCCTGCTCCACTGCAGGCTCCTTTAGGGCTGGAAGTCTTCTGGGCGGATCTTCATCTCCACCCTTTTGAGGGAGTAGGTAGAGCCATGCCAGCCGTACCAGGTGATGCCGTCCAGGTGCTTGTTGTGCTCCCCGAGGCGGTAGAAGACTCCGTTGAGGTTGGAATCTGTGCAGCAGTTGTACCAGTATCCACCTGGCACAAGAAACAGATCAGCGCTGATGGGCTGAGTATGAACTCCTCCCCTCAGAAATGGCTGATAGGCTAGGCCGCAGGGATTGTTTAGTTGTTTTTTGACTAGTAGTTAAGCAGTTGGGGGCCAGTATTAAAAGGAAATATAGAAGCCAGGATATCAGCCATGCAGTTATAATTCACACTTTCTCTTTAAGTGGGACTCTGGGCTTAACCTGAACTCCCTACCACCCCCAAATCTCACCTTTGCGGAGCTGCGCGCACTTGTCTAAGCAGTTGTCATTGTCCTTGTCCTTGGTGCTGAAGGCTGTATTGTTGTGATAGATGAGAGCGTCATTCCCCACGTTACCACTGTAGTTCCCCAGAAAGAGGCGGTAGCTGTTCAGTTCGTTGCCCAAAACGAAGTGGCTGTACTCGGCGTAGCGCACGTTGCCTTCCCAGTCCTGTCAGAGGAGGCAGAGCCAGAGAGAAACTGCAGCAGGTAACATTTCATCCCACCCTGACTGCTCTCTCCTGCCGCAGCCATACATCTCTACTGCTGGGGATCAGAAAAGAAGAGACCCAGACCAGACTGCTCTCCTGAGTCTCCATACGCCTTGATTAATCTCTTTCTGTATCCCCTCACTTCCTTGTTTGGAATGGGTAGATGTGTGTTTTTACAGACTCCCACTTAAAGATGGCATCAGAGTAATTTGAGAATATAGTGATGCTCTATTCTGTGTCAGTAAGGTTTGCACATAGAGGACCTTGTTCCCAGGTCCCTGCCTGTTGGATTACTGTGCTCTGGCCTGGGTCTGGCTTCTTCCTGTGTACCTGCAGCCTCACTTTTCTGAAAAATAGGAATTAGAACCTATTCTTTCTCAACTGTACTGCAACCTGAAGGGAAACTGTCAGAATAAACATACAAGCCTACAGTGGGTAAGAATAGGAATGTCATCCCCAGAACTGTGCAGTCATGTGTGGAGGCCTGGTCCAGTGCTAGGACCCAGGCCTTGTGCTCACCTCCATCTCCACACGGAGCCGGGTTGGCCGTCGGGAGAGCCGGTGGATGTGTTCATTCCCCAGCCAGAAGTCCCCGCGGATGCTGCCAAAGCCCTGCTTGTACTGCTTCCAGTCCCGGTAGAAGGAGACGAGGCCACTCTTTCGTCTCTGAATGATGGTCCAGCCGCCACCGGCCATCTCCATGTCACAGAACACCTGGAGCCGAGAGAATGCTCTGGTCAGGGGCCCGCAGAGGCAGGAGCCAAGGGACGTGTGCATTTACATAGCCCCCAGGTGCACCAAAGCACAACTCTGCCCAGTGTGGGCGAGCTGGAGCAGGGGTGTTTGCTGAGGAAGAGTTACCGAAACTTAGGATGGGGGCAGGGAAATGCACCTGGAGTTTGAAGGGAAAACTCCAGCTACTTCTGATAGGCTCCCTCCATGGTCTCTCTTTTCCCCCAGAGAGTAGCTGCTCTAGGACACGGCAAGAGATTTTAGCTAGTTAGGTGGTGGTTCTAGAATTATCTAACCTGGTGTCTGGTTGATAATGGTTTGAAAAGGCAAAACAGATGCCTGGACTCCCCCCTCCCATAATTTAAGTGTTTGGATAGTTCTCTGGTGTGTTGGTTCTATTTTGAGTTTCCCTTTTGTTAGACTCCGACTAGCCCTGTTGTCCCTTTGAGGGCAAGGAGGACAGGGGTAGACCATGGGTGGTGACGGCCTCACCTCCAACTCCGGGCTGCCCAGGAAGTCATCGGGAGGAAGCTTGTACACCCCAGAGATGCGGTAGTTCTTCTGGTAGAGGGACGAGCAGTCATAGATGGCGTCTGCAAAAGGGACAGACCACAGCGGTGAGCGTGCAGACCCCGGCTCCCGGCAGCCAGGCCTTCCTGCTGCATGGAAATCGAAAGTTTCAGCACAGACTTAATTTCTACCACAAAATTTACATAAGTGTTCTTAACTAGGTAGTAGCTGCATGTGGGAGACCAAGAGCAGGTATGTTTTGGCTTCTCCGGTGCTGGGACTGAGGGCTGGGGAAGCCCATCCCCTGGATGCCTCTCAGACAGCTGACCTAAGGTTTCCTGTGAAGTGAGTTATCCTATGAATTCTGGGATTACTACAGTATGTGAGGGCCACATAACATGCTAATGGATCCAACTTCTGGGCCAGCCAGCCCGATTTCCAGGTCATCACGAGTATCGTGGGGTTTTGTTGTTTCTTGGTTTGCTGGGTTGATTGGCCGGTTTTGTTGTTTCTCGGAGGTGATGGCTACTAGGGCCCTGATTAAGGGAGATAGATTTATAATCTCACCTTTCTTCTGCCTCAGTTCACACTGCTGGACAAGGGGAGTGCCTCTGAGGCACCCTAGGGGCCTCCCCTGCAGGTTATGAGAACCAGGAAGTGAAAGCATTAGACAGGCCAGCTTTCGTGCTGGGCTGATTTAAATGTGCCCAGGCTGCCCGAGGCTACTGCTTTATCCCAGCTTTGTCTCCTGGTTCTAAACTGTGAAGACATGTAGAAGGTTCAGCCTTCCCTGAGACGAGGCAGAGAGGAGAACTCACTGGCCAGGAGATCCTGCCCTCTGTGTCCCGGAGCTTCTCTTGGTGACCATTGCACTGGGCCTTGGAGAAGAGCACTTCAGGGAGGGGAGCCTGGAGGACCCTGTCCTTTCCTGAACTCTAAGGAGCTGGTTTGACTCCATGCAGCTTTCTGCTGGGAGGTGAGAGACCCCATGTGGAGGGGCAGGGAGTGGCAGGCAGATCCCTCTGTCCGCCCTGGTCTTCTTCATGTCTGATTTCATCTCACAGACCAAATCAGGACTCACTTGTCTGGAAAATGGCCTAAGAGTACCTGTCTAGTCCCATCCTGAGGGTCAGGATGTAAATGCTTAGAAAGTGATTTACACACATTGGTTTAGACACAAAATTGTTAAGCTTAATTTCATTTGAATTGAGGCTAACCAGTGACTTACTCTATTCTTAGTTCTTGATTTATAGAGTGACCAAAAAGCTTTTATATCAGCAAGAAATGACATATCTATAGGATATGCTCCTGATAACTAATAATTTTGGAAAACCAGATTTCTCTCTAATGAATTCACCTTGACCGATCTGAGCCAAGCTAATCAGAAATGGAAAGTTACTTTGCAAGAGAAAACATTAAGTGTGTCTTATTTTTGGCCTCCCAAAAATCCAAATTTCAACATTACCTTTTCTTATTTCCTATATTACTAGGCATAATTTTATTTTAGGTCATGGGGGGAAATAAAAATATCAGAATTAAGGAACCTTAAGGACCCTGCCCTTTCCTGAAGGCAGGAATTTTTCAAATGGTTTTGGGTCATGTCGTAGCCCGTGAGAAGCCAGATTGCGGAGAGATGATACCAAATTCCATTTATGCCCATTCCATAATGTTAGAGACATGAGAGAACTTCTAGAGCAACAGATGCTCTGGTTTGGGTGTTTGCTCCTGCTTCCTTGGGACCAAGGATACAGCTTCCGAAGGGGACCAATGAGGAAATCCGAGCCCTCTTTTTAAGACTTGCTGTGTGACTTTGAGCAAACCAGGTAACCTCTCTGTGCTCCAAGATGGTAATTCATGCCTTCGTGTGCTGAAACATTGTATTAGTAAAAGAGACCTGTAAAGGTACTGGGTAAATTTACAGAACATTATAAATCAAACTATATATTTCATAAGCCTTTAGTAAAGAGAAAATAGAGCTGGTAGCACGTACCCAAGAAAGTGTACCCCCAAAGAACTCCCCCTCTGGACGACCAGCTTCTCTGTACAGACAGGAGACACTGGGCTGTTTGAGGGGAAGGTGGCGAGAAATGAGAGGATGCGTGTTCCTTACCTGCCGAGGTCTGCGTGACCGTCTGCGCTGCCTGCAGCTGCATGATGTCAATCTGGTTGTTCATTTCAGAGTACTTGCCCTCGGCCTCCGTGAGCCGCGACTCCATGCGCTTGGTGTTGCTCTCCAGTTCCATCACCTGCATGACCACACTGACCCAGTCCTTCTCCTGCTTCTTGCTCAGTTCACTCAGCAGGCTGCTGAGGTTGGCGATCTGGGCCTTGAGCTCCTTTACCTCCTTGCAGCAGGCGGCCGCTTTGAGCTGCCCGGGCGTCTTGCGCTTAGGGGGCTTCTGTGGCCAGACAGGGTGGCTGACAAAGACCAAGATGAAAATGCAGAGCCAGGTCACAGTCCAGAGAGGTTTTTTCAGCATCTTTCGTGGGTCCGGGTGAGGAAGGCTCTTCCAGTGGGGAAATCTGGATCTGCCCGGCTGAGGCTTGCAAAGCTGCAGCAATTAAAACCTCACGTTTGCACTCTTGATGAGCTCGCCACTGTTTTCTTTCCTGGCTCTCTCTTAGCCTTTGTCAAAGCTTGAGCTTCTGAAAGTGCAGCTTAATTGGGTATCCTATAGCCTTCCTTCCCAAGCCTAAGTGCTCCACAAACTCAGCATCTTAAATATCATTTGTGCCTGCACCTCCACCCCGTGTACATGGCGCTTTAGCCCCTCCCAGCTCATCTGGGAGGGTCAGGTGCCTGTTGGGTGAAGTCAGCGGGAACTTAGGCCAGAGAAGGGGAGGAGGGAGACAGGGCAAGTCTTTTTTTCCCTGCCGGCACAGTCTCTGCGCCCAGACAAGAGGACTGTGAGTGTGTGTGTTTCTGGTTCCGCCTATTAGATGATGCCCCTGCCAGCCACTGGCTCAGCTCTATCAGCAAGCAGGCAGGGAAAGAGAATTTCCAAATTCCATTCTAAAGGTTATATAACCATGGGGTGAGCACAAGGTAGGCAAAGAGAACTGGGAATAAGTTCCACACACTCGAGAGGCCTGTTAATGTAATCCAGGCTGTTTATAGGAGGATCTGGCCTACTGAATGTACTTTTAACAGGGCTGATGCTTCCTTCCTCTGGTCGCCATTCAGTGTTTCACAAAACCCCCATCCCACCTGGATCTAACACCATCTCACATCTGAACATGTACAACTTAGGAAAGCTCTAGAATGAGGAAGATGGAGTAAATCTCTTAGGAAGCAAAAAAATGATTTTATAGTTTGCACAGGATTTGCTCTGTTATCTTTCTTGTTACATATTTTCTCCTTCAACAGAGCGGGCTTCTCACACTTGACTTTAGCAAGATGTCAGAGGTGACAGCAGGAATGAAAACTCAGGAGTAGTCGCCCACATTTCCATTGGTCTTCAGGCAGAACAGAGAATCTGTGGCCCCTGGTTCCAAACTTGGAAAATATGTTAAATCATAGAAAAAATAATCCCCATCACCAAATAAAGCCATATCTCTAGTCACATTTTCCTCTTCCTCTGCCATATCGTTTGCAAATCTGAAATTATTCTCTATATATCCCTGAAAAAAAGGATATTGTAATTATTCATGTACTGTATTTGAAGGGCACACTTCCTTTGAAAACAAATGGAAAAAACCTGGGATTTTAGCAACCTTAAGTCCTTCAAATGAGGTTTTTCACTAAGAATGTACACAAAGGTCCCTTTGTCCTTAAACAGTAACCGGTCTTTGGAACATGCTCTTGCGCTTTCCGTGTTACGGCGCCACTGAGGCAGTTCCTGGTCTGCTGCTGTTCGGCCTGGGTCCTTCACACACAAGCCAAGCCGACCCCTGACAGCTTTCCTTCCTGCCATGACCCCCCAGAGCTTTCCCGTCAGAGCTTCCAGCTTCTCAGAAAGTCATTTCTGTCCAGGCAGCTGCAGTTACCAAACAATTTTTTTTCTCGAAATGAAAAAGCAGTAGAGGATGACCTGGATCAGGGTTTGTTGTCTCACGTCTCCTTTGCCTGCTAAAAGGGGAGGATGTTGCTGGCACCCTATAGCGAGTTCACTCAGCCCAAAAGAGGCTGTTTACCGTTGGCACTATCAGCTGGTCCCGGATCTCTTCTTGCAAATATCTAGCCCAGCTGGGCTCTGCAGTCTCAGCTCCATGGAGTTCATGTCACTAACTTGAATCTGACCCCATCTGCCAGCGTCTGCCACAGGGTCTGCTGAACTCCAAGAGGATCTTCAGGGTAGTCTGCCAGTCATCGAATGACACTGAGCTCAAACCGTGTGCCACGGAAGTCCTCACCCTTGGAGCTCCATGTAGCAGAGTGTAGGGAAACCCCATCAGAGAGGAAACCATCAGAGACCAGTGGAGCTTTATGGCTTCCCAGTCAGCTTTTTGTCTGTTCTTCCCGGTAGCTGTTTCCCCCACTAAACAGGAGAGTGTTGTGAGCAGATGTTCATATCTGTGCAGAAAATGAACCAGTGGTACATGTTTACAACCCACGTAGTAGTCCTTTCTAGGAAAGGAAGGAGGGGGATTGGCTCACAAGCGCTGGCTTCTAGTATGAGTGCCTACTCTCTGACATGTCTCTTCTGGAAACTTATTTCTAACATAAGGCATATGTTGGAAACAGGCTTTTCTTATTTGAAGATTTTCTTAACTCGCCTAAGCTGCCCAAATATCAATAACAACTCCCCACCCCACCCCAATTTTTGAATAAAATGGCCAATGAAGAGTATTCCCCGTCCAGGAGATGATCTACCCTCCAGAACATCCACAACCCTTCGATGTCCTGAATTCTGAATTTCTGAAAGAAGGCAGAGTAAGCCCTTGTTTTGAGAACAGCTAAGCCCATAGAGGAAATATGAAGAATGTGAGACCAGAGCGTTTCCTTCTCTGAGAGGCTTTCACTGCCTTCTCTAAAAATGGAAATTAACTGGGAAAATAGGGAGAACCTGGGTTGGAGAGCTTAGCGTTTTTCCTTTCCTCCCTTTTGCTGGTGGTGAAAAGGGTCAGCTTGGTGCTCCGAAGGAAAGCTGGTTTCAAAAACAAAGCTTATATTCTTAATGAGAAAAGCCAGGGAGCTTTTACTTAACTTGGAAGTTCTCACCGACCACAGCCCGGGCTGCACAGCCTTGGCTGGCACTGAGGACTGGCAGCGTTCAAGCAGCCCGAGGGCAACCGTGGGGAAGGGCCTAGAGGAGGTCTCCCCTCCACATGGGACTGTCATGTCTCATTTTCTTGAAAATGTCCCCATTGGAGAGAAAGGCTTCTTTTCTAAGAATCCCTGCCCATGCCTACTCTTAAACCATCACTTTCAAAATTGGTGAGGGAGCCCTAGCCAGTTTGGCTCAGTGGATAGAGTGTCAACCAAAGGGTCAAGGGTTCAGTTCTCTGTCCCTCCCCCTTCCTTCCACTCTCTCTAAAAAATCAATGGGAAAATATCCTTGGGGACGATTAACAAACAAATCGGTGAGGGAGAGAAACAGCTGCCCTCAGAATCAGACTCCCTATTTATTGAAAAGGTACATCTTAGAAGAACTTTCCTTGCTGTTAGTGTACTTCGTGGGAATATTTTACTTCTGAAGTCTCTTCATGAGTCACAGCTTGCCTTGCTCTGTATAGTCATTTAATATCTATCCCTTTTATCACTCAGTCCTCTTTCTGTCTAACTGGAAGCCCAAGTCCATCACAGAAGCTATTTCCATCTGCTCCCCAAGCCTTCTCGTTTGCCACTTCTACCAAAGAGTACAGCCTGGATGTCTTAGAAACCATTTCTCTCAGGCCTCCCCCGGGAGCCGATTATTTAATTAGAGCACCTAGCACAGAGTCAATCTCAGACCTCTCCCAGGACTTTGGAGCAAGCACCTGCGCCGTTGGCCAGGCCGCGAGCTGCAGCATCAGTGCGGCCTCAAGGGCCTCGCAGTCCAGTTGGAGAAGCAGACAGCCGAACTTGAGGACAGGGTGACATGCTAGGATAGGGGACACCGAGGAGGAGGGTTGGCCAACCAAGGTGAGCTTCTGGAAGGCCTCCCCAGGGAAGTGGGCAGAGGTACAGCCACGTGAAAGACCTTGGCTTTGGAGTTTACAGGTGGTGAGCATGCTGGAGAGTCCAGAGGCAGAGGACTGGGGTAGTTAAGGCTGGAGAGGGGGATGGGAGCCAGGCCTGAGGTACTGCATGAATCCACATGAGGAGTGTGATTGTTATTCTGGAGACAGAGGGCTGTGGGAGATATCCAAGAAGCTTTTACCTCTTGCTGCTTTGTTTTCCTGAGTCTTACCAGGAAAGTGGTTTTTGTCGCTGCCAAACAAGATTTTTAACTGGAAATGGATGGCTTAGAAATTTGAATTTCTTAAAATTGTAATGCATTCATATTAAATCCCCTGAAGCAGTCAGCTGGCTTGAGGCTTAAAGAAGTGGTATATGAAGGGCTTTAAATGCTTGGGTAAGAATCAAATAAATCTGGGTTCTAATCCCTGATTTAATTCGATAGTTATATCTAATCCCAGATGTAACTTGATAGTTCTATGACTCGGCAAATTAAATTACATAATTTCTCTGAGTCTACCAGTGCAAAATGGAAATAAAAATCATAACTACTTCACCTCACAGGATTATTGTGAGGATTAAGTTAAATAAAGCAAAGGATTAAAAATAACTAAGGCACTTTTGAATAAGAAAAATAAAATTAGAGGAATTACACTACTAGATATCAGATTTATCATAAAGCTACAGTAATTAAGGCAGGATAGTATTGGCACAAAGGTAGGCTCATAGGTAAGTGGAACAGAATTAAACATCCACAAGCAGACCCACACATACATGGACACCTGATTTAGGACAGTGCAGCACCACAGAACAGTGAGGACAGGCTGGGTGAGTTAGCTAGCCTCCCAGTGCTTGTGGGAGAGGCTCTGACCCTCACCTCACACCACACTCAAAACTTCAAGCCCAGAGGAGACTTAAACTTTAAATGTGAAAGGTAAATCTGAAGCTTCTGGAAGATAACATAGGAGTTATCTTCAGCATCTTGGGATGAGCAAAGATTTCTTAAACAAGATATTAAAAACACTAACCGCAGAGGAAAACATGCAGGAAAAGTAGTCATTTGTGTGCATTGCAAGACACCACAAAGAGAGTAAAAAGGCAGTAAGGTATCTCCAATACATACATGTGTGTATGCTGTATCCAACGTATACATAGAACTCATTGATTTCCTTAAAGGTGGCCAGTTGTGAACAGGCACTCACAAAAGAGGACACCCAAAAGGTTAATAAATGCCTGAAAAACCGACCAAGCTCCTTAGTCAATATAGAAAGTCAAATTAAAATTGTGGAATGCCTCTACGTACCAGTCAAAATGGCTAAATGGAAAACACCGAAAATACCAAGTGTTGACAAAGACGTGGAGCGATTGGGATTTTCAGACACGTCGGTGAGAATGTAAATTGGTGAAACCACTTTGGAGATCAACTTGTCAGTGTCATCTAGAGCTGACTATACCCTGTAACCCAGCACTTCTGCTTCCAGGAACATTCCCAGCAGAAATGTGAATGCGCCAAAGACACGTGCGAGAACATTCGTAGTAACACCACACACAATAGCCAAATACAATCTAACCTAAATGCCCATCAACAAAAAAATAGGTAAATTGTGGTCTGTTCATACAGTGAACTACTGTTCAGCAATGGTAAAAACTACTGTGGCATGCAGCAACATGACTGTGCCACACAAACATAATGTTGAGCGTTTAAATCAAGTCAAACCCTGGCAGAACTCACCCATTGTGTCAGATGTCAGAGAGTTGTTTTCTCTGGGCATGGAGAAGGAGCTGTGGTTGGGAGAAGGCCCGGGTGCTTCTGGGATGCTGGCCATGTGTTGTGTGCTTGGTGGTAGTTCCAAGAGTATCTTCACTTTGTGTGATAACTTATCCAGCTGTACACCGGGTATACTTTTCTATATATGCGTGTGTTATACCTCAACTAGGAAGTTTCTTTAAAAACAGATAGTGCACATAAGACAGTTAGAATAGTGTCTGACACATGGTCAGTGTCCAGCAAATAATAAGGATTATTATTTAGGTATGTGATTGTCACCTGATCCAAAAAGCCTTCCCCCCCCCCCCACCCAGGTTTAAATAAGTGTCTAAGCACTCTGTTTTCTCTGTGGTATTTACCTCCACAGCACCTCCTGCAGTTTGGTTTTGGTACATCTACTTCAGCCACCTGTAAGCTCTGTGAAAGCAAAGACCTTGTCTGTCTTACTTATCGCAGTAGCTCTAGCATCTGGCACTTAACACAAAGCTGAAGGAAAGCGATACTTAATTGGAACATGTCCGATAAAAGACTGAATTCCCAGCAGCAGGTTCTGTCCCTCCAAATGAACATCCCAGCCAAACCAGTTTCGGCATGAGATCTTTTTAAATCAATAAATTGAGGTAGCCGAGACCAGTTTGGCTCAGTGGATAGAGCGTAGGCCTGCGGACTGAAAGGTCCTGGGTTCAATTCCGGTCAAGGGCATGTACCTTGGTTGCGGGCACATCCCCAGTGGGGGTGATGCAAGAGGTAGCTGATCGATGATTCTCTCTCATCGATGTTTCTAACTCTCTATCCCTCTCTCTTCCTCTCTGTAAAAAATCAATAAAGTATTTTTTTAAAAAAAAATACAATTAAAAAAAATAAATAAAAAATAAGTTGAGGTAGCATCCTTATAGTATAATCCTTTTGTATTCCTGAAAACCATCCATTTGTGTCTCATCCCTCTTTCTTTACCTGTGAAGATCAGCGAGAGGACCACAAGCAATGGGTGGGGCTTTGTCCCTCTCCTGTTATTCCGGAGGCCTCCGAAAATGGCATACCTCATCACTGCACAGGCCTATTACTGCCCCAGGGGCCACATGCAGCTCTAATGTGGAAGACAGAACAAAGAAAGCAGCGTGTTCCCATAAAAACAGCCATGTCTCTGCGTAGCTACATTCACCATACTGTATCCAGGAACTAGCAGATCTCGTGGGCATCAAATGCCCATTACGTTGTAATTGTAGACAATCATGTTAACCAGAGAGAGGACCCTGTCGGGGATGGGGGTGGAGCAGGACCAGATGACAAACTGGGGCCTAGCCTCCCTGCAGAGCTTCTCTTCAGGCTGCCCTCTGCCGCCCTGACTTAGCACTAACGGGAAGCAGCCTGTCATTCTTGAAGAATGTTGGAGGCTTTGAGCCAGTTGTGCCGGAGCAGCCAATTAATGGCAGAGGTGACTGGGCTTTACGGTCTGCAGGAGAGGCCTGGAGGGATGAACAAAACCGCTCTGTGTCTTAATTCCGAACACATGTTCCCAAGGTGTCTATTGTGTTGCTTGGAAGTAGGAGCCTTGCTTTTACAGTTGTTTCCTGGCTTCCAGAAAAGGTACACAGCCTCATTTTTCCCCCGCACCTCTGCTGGAAGAAAAAACACTCGGTCCAGAGGGTAAGGATTTGCTCAAACTCCTTACTTCCCAGTAAAAACACATTCCAAACCTCTGGGCTCATGCTGACTTCAAAAGTGCCATTGTGCCTCTAGGAACCCGTACTCCTCGTAGCAAAGCTCCGGGCAGCGAAGAGTGGGCGAGGGCAGCAAGCCCAGGGTCGCCAGAGCACAAGCACAGGTAGTAGCTTTCTCTCAGCCCCATCTTTCCTGTAACGTCTCTTCTCAGCCAGCCACGCCCCACAGGTCAGGTCCGGCACCTGTTATCAATAGAGTGTGATTTCTCTGGCTGCTCTGAAGACTGCCTGCAGGGTCACTGTACAACAGCTTGCTTTTGCAGAGTGCCCTGTAAACCCCAAGGAAAGCTCTCTTCAGTGCAGGAAGCTGGGCCTCCATGAGTTGCTGTACAAAGGGAATGGTCCTGGGGTTTCTCCTCAAGCTGACCAAGAGGCAGAGGGTCCTTGATGGCAGCCCCAGACCGTCTACAGGGAGGAGCTTGCGGTGGTTCAGTGGTAATGCTCTGCGCTTCCACTGCATCTGGCTCACCCTCAGAAACCCCTCGAGCCTTAGGACCCCTAGTGGTGACTCTGAAGCTGCTGCTGATGTTTACTTTATGTGCCACTATGGGGTGGGAATGGGGGCAAACTGCTGACAACTAAACTGTGTCACAGTGCTCTGAAACCTTGGATTGTGCGCTGCATCACAATTGCACAGACGTTAAATGTGGAAAAAGTGTGTGTCAGAACTGCTGAGATATAGGTGCTGGGTTCTGCCCCACGGCGCCCTCTGACAGTTGTCCCGGTAACAAAGCAATGATCAGTGGTGACATACTGGTCTCCTCAAATTCTTCTGGACGTTTCATTGGTTCGGAATGTTGACAATCCAGTCCTCTTCTGTCTGCTTTTCCTTCCCAAGGAGTAGGCACATTTTTCACCCCTGGTCCCAGAATGGGGATCGGTATTTTTACAGTGCCGCCTCGCTCCTTAATGGAGTGAAAAGACCAGCTCACATCTGCTTCTACAGTTAAATGTGGAGAGTTCGGAGCCGCCAGGTCACTAGATGCCAGCTCATTTCATTTTTGTTTCCCAACTTCGTCCACATAATAGACTGAGTCAGAGCTCTTGGACTTTGAGAAGCCAAGAAATCAGGATTTTGCCCAAAGTAGCAACTCTGCTTTGAGTCAAGGTAGTTGAAAATAAGCTTTGGAATCCATCTATCAGCCCTCTCCCTTTTGTTCCTTTTCTCCCTCCTTCTGGCAGCTTCTTTCTCATCATCTCTCAGAGCTCTTCATTTCGCTCTCGGTGTGAGGAGAGGGCCAGGAGGAGAGAGACCTCCAGGCATCACCAGAAAAGGAGCAGAGCTCATTGTTGTAGAATAAAAAGATAATGGCCAATTTGTCAAGGAGTGTTGACAAGAAAGATAAAGTTGGAAGTAATTAACTGGCTGACATGCTGGGAGTGATGTGCCTGCCAATAGCTCCCTAAATCAGCCCGAGCCTTGGAGATGTGACAGCCATTCATCATTTTTACAGCGCATCTCTGACAGGCCCCTGGGCTGCACACATCTCGGGCTCTGACATTCCGGGGCTGTGCGGTCCTCCTGTGTCTTCTGCTGGGTTGTGCTAGGCACCCAGGCCCGTGTCCACCCAAGAGGGGCCTGGAGGGGACGTGTAAAACGGGACAGCTTGCTGGGTTTATCGCTGAGCCCCGTGCTCATTCTCCGGGGACGGACGCTGATGTCTAGGGCTGACCGTGAAGACTAGGACATCACTTACTGAGCATAGAGGTGCTGACCACGAGCTCCCAAGCAGCTCTCCTTGGGGCCTGGTCATCTAAAAGCGCCACTCCCAGCCAGCCAAGAAGGTACACTGCCCACGAGACAGGTTATATACACGAGATCTCTCAGCAGGATGAAATTAGTATGCAACCATTAAAAGTAATTGTGAAGTAGGGAATGAATGAGAGTGCACATGTCTGTGTATCCTCTTTTATTTTTATTTTTTGCTAATCTTCTCCCAAGGATATTTTTCCATTGATTTTTAGAAAGTGGAAGGGAGGGTGGGGACAGAGGGAGAGAGAGAGTTTCAGAGAAACATCTATTGGTTGTCTCCTGCATGCACCCAGAGTGGGGCCAGGAATCGAACCTGCAACCCTTCAGTGCACGGGCTGTCTCTCTAACCATTGAGCTCACCAGCTAGGGCTGTATATCCTCTTGATATCCTAATTCATTGTGTTCTCCTGTCTGTCCCTCTTTATTGTCTTTCTGACACCCAGGTTAATTTGTAGGCTCTGGGTTTAATATATAGAGAGGCAGTTTCCATTTGTTCTGTAGAATCACAGATATAAATTCTCAACTGGATGTTCTCGCTGGAATATGGAGTAGAATGTATACCCCTTTGCCTATGTTAAGCCGGCAATAGGAATTGGTGCCAACCAGCTTAGAAAGGTCTTACGAGACAGCCCTCTGTTCCTTCTGGCCTCAGTGCACGTCGAGAGGAGATGGGAAATCTGGTCGGCCTGGCACTTCTGCACACTGTTGTGGCCCGTTGCTGCCCAGGCCTCTGTCTTGTTGAGCTTGTCTGCTGTCAGGTCTTTTCGCACAGACCAACGTCACTGGGGTCTGGTTTATGTTGTTAGTGCTCGTTTGCTGTCGAGCGGGGCTTTGAACAGTTTGCCCTTTGTGAGGCTCCGGCGTTAACGGAGGGGCACACAAGGGAGTGTTTATAGAACTGGCTGGAGAGAGCTCCCAGCTGCCCCATAAAACGAGAGCTCCTCATTAGGGGGGGGGCTTCTGAGCAAAGGTGATTTTTTCCCCATGAGCCAAATGTCACAGGCAGTTTCCATTAGCGCTGTAGATTCAGATCGGTCTCTCCCACTAGTCCCATAAAACCACCTCTGAGCTTAAAAAGGGGAATATTTCAAAGGACAGGCTGTGTCACCCAAGTAGGCAGGAGACTGGGGACTTAGCTAGGAATACCGAGTTTCCATGGAGGCTAATTTATCCCACACATTGCAATCGGGGCCTTGTCTGCCAGCCTGGCAGCCTGAACAAGCTGCCTCGGAAAAGCTCGCAGTGGCAGCATGGCTGACTATTGCACTGGGAGACTTTAAGGCATAGTAGTTCCTCCTGAAAGGAAATAAAAAACTGGGCGGGGAGGAAGCTTAGGGGCTGGAGGAATGTGTCACCATGATATCAGTGAGGACGTTAAGATGGAGGTGCAGTAGGATTCCTTTCTCTTGAATAGCCAGTGAGAGAGAGAGAATGAAAACACCCCATCCAGTGATTTTATTCATTCATTTCACAATTATTTACTGGGTGACTACCGATGCCCAGAGTAGAAAACTAAGACAGTGTCCCTCCCATTGCAGAGCTTACAGTACACTCTGCGTTATTATTTAAGAGACTTTCAAATAGTACAGTTTTTTTTAAGGGAAAGGATAACCCTAATAGCCTGTGACCTACTGGGCCACAGTTTCTTCATATTAAAATGGGAACATAAATAATAGTGTCTACTTCATGGGGTTGCGATAGCACATGTAAGCATTTAGCACAGTGAGCTCTCAGTAAACCTAGGGATCTTTCTGTTGCCATTCTAATACATTGTCTCCATGGCAGAGCGCCAGATGTCCTGGAGGAAGGGAAAAAAGCTAAAGTCCCAAACAAGACGACAGACTCTTGAGCACCAAGAGTCTTGTTCACTTTCCAGGACCTCCATGTCTGTGTTTGCATTCAGCAGCAGCCTTAAATGCGTTGGAGATCCCACGGAAGAAAAGGAGAGGAGCGTAGCTTAGGGAGAAAGTCCTATAGGAAAATAAAATAAAAACAGGTAGGAGGAAAGATTAAATGGGTGCCAACCGCTGGCTATCTTAAAAATTCCTTCTTTGAGTAGTAGTCAAAAGTAGGTGTGTACAGTCTTCTTTCCTTCAGGTCTTCAAATGAGAAACTAATGTAAATTAATATTTGTGTGTTTATTTTATTTTATTTTTTATTTATTTTTATTAAATTACTATCTGTACATATCTTACCATTGCCCCCCCCCACCTCCCGTATATGCCCTCCCTCCCCAGAGTTTTGCGTCTATTGGTTATATTCATATGCATGCATACAAGTCCTTTGGTTGATCTCTTATCTCCCCCAGATCTCCCTACCCTCCCTGTTGTAATTTTTTAAAAAAATATATTTTATTGATTTTTTTACAGAGAGGAGGGAGAGAGATGGAGAGCTAGAAACATCGATGAGAGGGGGAACATCGACCAGCTGCCTCTTGCACCCCCCCTACCGGGGATGTGCCCGCAACCAACGTACATGCCCCTGACCGGAATCGAACCTGGGACCTTTCAGTCCGCAGACCGACGCTCTACCACTGAGCCAAATCGATTTTGGCTCCCTGCTGTAATTTGACAGTCTGCTTGTTGCTTTACTGTCTCTGTATCTATCTTTTGGTTCATCAGTTTATAATGTTCTTTATTATCCATAAATGAGTGAGGTCATGCAGTGTTTCTCTTTCATTGACTGGCTTATTTCACTCAGCATGATGTAAGAACTATTTGAAAGGGACTCTTTCTCAGGCTGATCGCACTCATTTTTCATGGATGTGTTTTAGTCCATTTAGTCAAGGTTGTAACTGACCAGGAATTGAACCGGCAACTTTTTGTTGTGTGAGATGGCACCCAACCAACTGAGCTACACTGGCCAGGCTTAGCCTCATTTTATTGATGAGAAATTTGAAACTCAAAATTAGTTTGAGTTATGGCCACCCAGCTTATAAGTGGCAGAATTGGACCTCCAGAAATGCAAATCCAAGTCCAAAGCTGCCTCACCGCCAGCCTCGCCTTAATAAAGAAGAGGCACAGGACTGCTTTGGTCATAGGGGGCTGTCCCCAGTCACTGACAGCGTTGGGGAAAATTACTGCCCATGTGAGCTTTAGTCTCCTCGGGAGTAAAACAGATTGAAAAATACCTTTTCCTTCATTCTCTTAGGGATGTGTGAGGTCAAGGCAGTGAGAGGTTGGAAAGATTGTTTGAAATGTGCTTCGTAAGAATGAGACATTAGGTTATTACTTTCACAAATGTTAACTGCTCCAGTTCATCATATTTCTGGGCGGTTCCCTCTTGCTTTTATTGGAAGAAATGTAATGGTACTCAAATTTTTAAAAATAATATTTATGTGCTCACTTTGGCAGCACATACACTAAGATTGGAAGGACACAAAGATTAGCATGCCCCCTGTGCAAGGATGACACGCAAATTTGTGACCCGTTCCATTAAAAAAAAAAAGAAAAGAATAATAATATTTATAACAGTAATCTCTTACCATATTACCACATTGGACCGAAAACCTGGAATTTCCCAAAACCACTTAAAAATGAATTCGAGTCAAATAGTTTGTGCTCAGGGCAGTAAACTGGATTCTTGCTTGTTAAACCAGTCTAGACTTCCACGTTGTCTGTCACATTTTGCTCCCTACCTGTGAACAGATATAATCATATTGTCCTTGACTTGCTCAAGCCTGTGCCTTCCCTCCTAACTTCCTTTCATAACTCAAGCTTGGGGTTAGTGTTATGTCGGCTGCTGCTCACCCTCTTACATAGGTTCCCACTGGAACAAGGTCTAAGTCCGGCGCTCCCCTGCTTTCAGGACCATTTGCAGCCTCTGATGAACTGACTCCAGCCACCAGGCCTTCCTGCATTACTGCTAGTTGCCCCAGTACAGTCACAGTCCTCCAGTCTCTGTTGGCCACATGCTGCCCGCAGGTGACATCAGTAAAGAAGGGTGGTGTGGTGAAAGGCGTCTCTCTGCCAGAGATCAGGCAGGTAACGCTGGATGTGGTTCCTTCGCAGCCTGCTGCAGAAGTAGGTGAGGGGGCATCTGAACTCGGAGGAGATGAGATGCCAGGGGAGCAGGCAAGGTGGCTGCACAGCCACAGTCCCCGGGATTTGCTGTCATTGACGTGGGTGACCCAGCCTCACTGTCATTTCTGCATTGCCCACAGAGCCCAGTGATTTTGATCTATTTTGATTATTCTTTTTTTTTTAAAATATATTTTATTGCTTTTTTACAGAGAGGAATAGAGAGAAATAGAAAGTTAGAAACATTGATGAGAGAGATACATCGATCAGCTGCCTCCTGCACACCCCCTACTGAGGATGTGCCCACAAACAAGGTACATGCCCTTGACCAGAATCGAACCCGGGACCTTTCAATCCGCAGACCAACGCTCTACCACTGAGCCAAACCGGTTTCAGCTATTGGTTATTCTTATTACTGAAGACAACTGCGGGGAAGAAGTAAGAGTTAAAAGTTCAAAGATACCTCACCTGGTTCTGCTGTACAACAGGGACAATTTGGGATCCAGAGTGGCTGGTTGTTAAAAGGCAGACATGTGCTGCCTGACGGAAGAAGGGTTGAGCAGGCAAGCGTCCTGTCCACCAAGTGTGCCCCCCACAATGAGTGTGCGATCAAGATGAAATCATTCAGGCTGAGCTTTCTGAGGGGCAATAGTAACTGATTCTCTGCATCCTCAAGACATTGTCCCCAACATGCTGGTGAGCCACCTGCCCACAAATGACCCCACGCCTCCCATGCTCTGACATTTTGAGTGTAACCACCTCACCCTTTTGTTTTCCCAGCATTAATAATAAGCTACAGCAGCCCGAGGCCGCTGCTGGCGTGTTGGAATATGCCATGAAACACTTCGGAGAGCTGGTAAGTGCCTCATTCCTTTTAGAAAAGTAAGAGATGGAACCTGGCTGGGGATGCACTTGGCCACGACCTTGAGAAAGTTACTCTCCTTGTCATTTTTCTTATTGGTAACAGTCTGGTGTAACTTACCTATACCTATACCTATACCTATACCTATACCTATACCTATACCTATACCTTTACCTATACCTTAAGGATGAAGGAGACAGTGGCTATATGAACTCTATTCAAAGTGAACACAGAACCCAAAGACAGATTTATCAAACTCTTAGCATGCGCCCAGCCATTTGCTCAGTGCTTTCTATACTTCATCTAATTCAGTCCTCACAACAACTTCATGAGTAGGTAGTGTTGTTATCCCATTTTACAGATGAGACTATGGTCTCGACAGGATAACAACCTCGCATGAGCTGAGAGAAGGGATCAAAGACAGAACCACGTACTTGAACCTGGGCAGTCTGGCATCAGAGCCCAGGAGTTTAGGCCTGACCTGATTTATCTTTGTGTCATCTGTGGCAGCGGCATTGCCACTGGCCCACAGTTAACACTCAGTACATCAGAAAAAAACCATGGCCAATTCTCCAGAAAAAAATATACTATAATTTATACCTGATATTGAGTGTTCCATTTCATTATTGCTTACATAGCTTCTCTCCTGCCATCTTTGTCCTACCAATATTAAAGTGTTTCCATTACTCTCTGTGGTCCTGGGAGGGTGCTTTGGTAACTTCCTAACCATATATAAAGCATCGACTTAATCAGCTTAGCATTGACTTCCTGGAAGGTCAGGCCGTTCTGGGTGCATATATTTGATAACCCTGCATTAGTAGTGTAGGTCACTTACTCTGGTTTGCTTTAATCACGAGCCCAGTGTGTTAGAATGAAGAAAATTGTGACTACTTCCCAGGCTTTTGCTACACACAAGGAACGAACCCACTATGGGAATATTTTGCTGTGTTGAGCATAGGTCTGTAACTGGACTAAGAAAGCATCTCTCCAGATGACAAAACAAAAAGGACTGTGTCTCCTCCATCCATGCCACTGTCCTTGTTTGCTGAGGGAAGAAAGTTGGCAGAGAGGGCACTTAGGCAGTCCACCCAGACAAAGATGTACTCTTCATTGATAGCCTTAGAGCTCTAGACCACAGTGAGTGCCAGTTTGAAACCAGGATGCCACAGTCACCTGGTATTCGGGTGACCCCCAACAGATGGTTTTTACCCCAGTGGCTGAGAATGCCAACCTTGCATGAAAGTCCCTCTGCCCGCAGCTCCTAAAGGTGTCCATTAGCTTCAGGATTACCGCTAAACCCATGGTTGGTTTTCGGTTATATGTAGGTAGCTGAATCATATTAAACTTGACAATGGTTTGCTTTTTCTTGGCAGAGCCTGTGCTTTCTCAGCACAATTTATGTAACAGCAATCTCATTAGAATTTTGTGTGATTCATTGCTTAAACCTTATAGTTTCTGCAATCTATTGCACTTCAAAATATCCTGCCCCCTACCTGACCTGCTCCCTCTATTTTCTGCTTGTTCATACTGTGTGTGCCACACATTAGTCATTAGCCCCTCCTTGCTTTTCCATCCCGTATAGAAATGCAAAACAGGAAATCCTCCAGTGTTACCTTTTAATTTAAGAGTTTTTTTAATTTCTCACTGTCTTTGCAGTCACTCTTTATCTGTGAGTTTTCTCTTTCATGTTGAGGCACATTCTAAACAGGCTTGGAAAATGAAGCTTAGGTAGTGTTACCTGCCATTTTTGGGAACCCCACCATCCACTGACATTGGAGAAAAGGCTGTGGTGGAAGCAGGATTAGTTCGGGAGCAGCAGAGGGGATTTGCCTGCTGAAATAAACGAGGGGAAGTACAAGTTAACGGCCTAAAATGGAAATGACCTTCTTACAGGGGTTCAAAAAGAAAAGACCCTTTCAGCGAGCTTAGAAGAGTTGCCGTGAGTGTATATGGTACTCAAGTATCCGTTTTATTTAGAAAGGAGAGAGGGCAATAGGGGGAACTAATATGGACCGTGCATTATATCATATAAATTCCACTGCAGAATCATGTGGTTGTTAAAGAAATCCCTGGAGAGCCACTGCCCTGGTCTGATAGAGAAATAGTCACTTACTAAGCTGGTGATGAAGCCCAGAAAACAAACTGAGTGGAGGGCAGATGGAGGGCAGACTGAGACATAAAACAGCCCCCTGACCATTTAGAGAGCCACAGTCTGCAGCACCTCTTCTCACGTGGCTGACACTGCGTTTCAGCGTGGCACACCATCTGCCAGTGCTGGAATCCACCCTTTGGCCCTGACACTGCAGAAGCTGCCAAGCACTGAGCAGGAGGGAAGGTTGGCTGGGGGACTTGAGGAGGAGGGGGGAAAGGTTTTCCAAAGAATTTTAAGTGGTACTATTATATTGTATTTTAAATTATTTCCTGGAAATTTAAAAATGCATGAAGAGATGCAGTGAATCAAAAGCCTTTAAAAAGTGAGCTGTTTTCCTCCAGTAAGTATGCAGATGTGGCCTGACTTTCTGGCCCCAACAAGCAAGCAGCTGCCATCCCTGCCATGTGGCCGCCATCAGCACTCCAGCAGATCAAGGCCTTGGCACCTGCAGGAGCTCTCTTCGGGGCTTCCTGCTGTCCTCCTATCCCTGCACACTGGCATTCTGGTGGCTTCTGTATCTGGGCAGGAAATGATGGGGAGGACATGACCTGACATCTACTCTTAGATTATCCCAGGATTGTTCATTCCATCGGTGTGCCAAGAACCAACATTCCTATCATCACCCAGCATACCTCAGACATTCTGAAGTTCTTTTCAATGAAGGCCAACACATGCTGTGATAGGGGAAGTGTCATCCAAACAGCACAGCACCTTAGGAGAGAATGTGGATTAGAACCGTGCCCCTCTTGTTCCCCAGGCCTCACCATAGTCCTTCTTTTCCACTTGGCAGGAGATCCAGGCCACCTGGTATGAGAAACTGCACGAGTGGGAGGATGCCCTGGTCGCCTATGATAAGAAAATGGACACCAACAAGGATGACCCGGAGCTGATGCTGGGCCGCATGCGCTGCCTCGAGGCCCTGGGGGAATGGTGAGCTGCAGCAGGGTGATGGCCGAGTGGCTGCTGGAGAAGTCCTGTCCCCCAAACAGAGTTCTCTAAGTTTGCTTCATTTGGTATTTTCCCATGAATATTTCTGTCTCTGTTCTGTCTCAGTGCTAAATAGAAAAAAGGTTCTTTAAGAAAACAAACAAACAAACAAAAACTTAGACTTTATCATGCTCTGGGACAGGACAGGCTTGGGTTGTGCTCTGGATCTGCACCTGCTCCTTCCATCTGCCTCTTGACCTTGAATGACTGATGAAGACCACATAGGTCTTCTTTGTTAGCACTTGCCAGTGAGTTTAGGAAAAAACAAATGGCCGCCTCTTCAGGTGCTTCGACTTTCCTGAATGCTTGCTTACATGGCCAGCCCCAGGCCAGGCTCCGGGTGTAAAAAAGACAGAAAACAAGGCCTCCGTTGTGAGGTGGGCGAGCCAAGCACATAACAGATAGTTACTAAAGCCTGAGCGAAGGTGGAACCCGAAGGCTAATCATGCAGTTCCCCCTGGAGGAAGGGCCGAGGTTGGGAGGCAGGTGAAGGAGAGAGGGGAGAGGGAAAAGGAGTTCTAGGTAGAAGCAACAGTGGTGCTCAGTTGAGAACACTTGCCTACGTCTTGCTTTGGGGAATTTATGGAGACGGTGAAGAAAAAATGGTTTTCATCTGTTGTTTAGCATCAAGTGCAGTTTTTTTTTTTAAAAAAAAAAAAAAAAAGCCAAAACCGGTTTGGCTCAGTGGATAGAGCATCTGCCTACAGCCTGAAAGGTCCCAGGTTCGATTCCGGTCAAGGGCCTGTACCTTGGTTGTGGGCACATCCCCAGTAGGGGGTGTGCAAGAGGCAGTTGATCAATGATTCTCTCTCATCGATGTTTCTCTATCCCTCTCTTCCTTTCTGTAAAAAATCAATAATATATATTTTTTTTTAATTAAAAAAAAAGATGCCATACTCCAGTCATTAAATAGTTTAACTACAGGTTTAAATAGTTAAAATGCCATACCACTTTTCCTCATGAGCAGATTATCTGATCTTCTGTTGGACATAGAATGGTACTCCATTCGTTCGTTCAGCCAGTAAGTATTGAGCGCTTTTTCTTTGTCAGCATCTACGCCAGGCCCCAAGGACACAGCCATAAATGAGAAGGACGTGACCCCTACCTTTCCTAAGCTTTTGGAGCAGACTACCAGGCTGTTGTAATGCAGCCTGAATACAGTTACACAGGGAAGCCCAGGGAACTGTGGGAAGTAAGATTCCTAGTCCAGGCCTGGAAGGTTCAAGAAAGCTTCCAGTTGGGAGTGATAACCTACTTGGACCTGTGCAGTGAGGAAGAGCAAGCAACGTATAAGGTTCTGAAAGTTCAGTATGGCTGGAAGGTCAGGTGTGATGGGGAAAGAGGTAAAGGTGAGCAGAAGAAGTAGTCAGGGACCATAGCATGTGTGTGTGACGTATAGGCCAAGTTAGGCATTGGGGCTTTAACCTAAGAGCTACTGGGCAGCTATCCAAATATTTGAAGAGCCATAATTGACAGGTTTATTTTATAAAAAGACCCGTTAGGGGCAAATTGAAGAGGATTAAAAGAATGCCATGGAGATAGTAAGACAAGTTCAGAGGCTGTCCAAGGGGACAGAAGATGGTGGCAAACAGGGAAAGATGAAGCAGTGGGAATGGAGAAGGGCTGGATCCAGAGATGTTTAGGAGGTGGTATTAGCGGGATCTGGTCACCTTACCCAAGGGGTCCCTGATTGGAGAGCGTGCAGGCTGGGCTGAGGGAACCCCCTCATTTCCCCCCCCCATGCACGAATTTCGTACACCAGGCCACTAATTTAGTATAAATGTCACAACCTTACATCAAAGTCTTTTGTGTTGTAATCTCAGCCCACTTCTTCAGCCCATTTCTCAGTAACCTATGCCTCAGAATCTGTGCTCTGGCCAAACTATTTGCTCTTCTCCAAACCCCACAGAATTTTTTCTCTGCATTTGTTCCTTCTGTTTCCTGAATTGCCTACCTTTTCTTCTGCTCCTTTGCCTTGTTTTTTTTTTGTTGTTGTTGTTGGTTGTTTTTTTTTTAATATATTTTATTGATTTTTACAGAGAGGAAGGGAGAGAGATAGAGAGCTAGAAACGTCGATGAGAGAAACATCGACCAGCTGCCTCTTGCACCCCCTACTGGGGATGTGCCTGCAACCAACGTACATGCCCCTGACCGGAATCGAACCTGGGACCTTTCAGTCCGCAGACCAACGCTCTACCACTGAGCCAAACCGGTTTCCGCTGCCTTGTTTTTGAAATCCTGCCCCATCATCCAAGGTCTACCTGGACTGCCTTTTCCTCCTTTGAAATCTTTCCTGGTTCCTTCCCCTCCCACCTTTTCTAAATTAAAGACAACTACTTTCCTTAGATGGGTTAAGTATGAACAGCTTGGATATATGAGAAGAGGTCTTAGATCAATTTTCTCTAGTCCACCTATGTGACAGTTGGGAAACTGAGCATCTTAGAAGTTGGCACAGCCAGCCTGCGGTCTCCCAAGAGCCCTGTGATCCAGGTCTCCTGACACCGCAGTACTCAGTCCCATTTACCTCGGACCACTTGGGTTCATTCCAGTTTTATAATCACCTATAAAGTATAAGTGGCAGTGATGCTGACCAAGGAATTTAAGAATGCAGCAGACTAAAAGATTTTTAAAAGAGATGAAGAAGCAGAATTCTTTTCCTGATTATATGAAGATTCCTTACATGGTTTATTCAGTCAGTTCAGTTAGAGTGTAATTTTTAAATTGCTTTTGCTTCGAGTATATATCCTGAACATGTCTGAGGCAGGTGTTCACTAGAGTTGGAATGATCTAGGGCTACCACTGAGCTAAGCCCCTACCCCTGTGCCCATACCCATCTGTCTCTAGGAAGCTGAACTACAGGAGTCAGCCTCCAGCCCCATAATGCACTCAGCCACAGCTGCAGCCAAAGTGAGCCTCGGTAAACCCCCTCACCACACTATGCCTTAGATGGCCTCTGGAGCCTTGAGAACAGGTTATTTGGAGTCAGCCAATCACTCAGATGTTCTAAGTTTGCTGCTGCTATACTGGGTAGGAAAGTCAAAGTCCTAGGATGAAGCCTTTACTTATTCCTCCCCGGTGCGCAGTGAGATGTGTTAGAAAGCAGATCCTCATGTTTTCCCCACACACAGTCTCACGTTTTTCATTAATTTGATTTTGTTCTCCCACCTTCTTTCCCCCCCCCCCCCCCCCCCCCGCATTTGAGAGTTAGGACTCATATCTTCTGCATTCTTTTTTTTTCTTTTTCATGCTTACTTGTAACAAATACTGTGGGAGAGGAACCCCACCTCCCTGGGTAGAGTTCTGACAATTGTTGACACAGCCGCAGCTTTGAAGGCGGCGCCTGTGTCCACTGTCAGGGCCCCCTTCCCAGGATGCTCTCATGCACTGCTTCCTGCCTGGTCTCCTGGGGTAACATTCACAGTGTTTCACACTGAGCGTGCTCCCTGCCTTTGCATGAAAAGCAAAGCTAACCCTTAGACTCTCAGCCCAGAAAGGGGTAGATGGCCCTGACAAAAGGCTAAAGGGGTGCTGAACTGTTTGTGACAACAAGCTTTGGATTCTATCCCTGCACCTTCCATCAAGGCATGTGCCTTTGTTCTCTCTCTCTCCCCTCAGCTCCAAGGGCCCTTCTTTTGCTCTGTAACTTGTTTCCTGAGCCCACGCAGCCCAGCTGGCTCACTTTTTCTACCTCTTGGACTTTCTAAATATGTAAACTTCTGCTTTTTTGGGGGGATGGGAATGAGTACCAGAGTTTGTTGAGCATTACTCATAATCTCAATACCTCATAGTCTTTAGCCACACTCATGGTAATTGTGCAAACTTCTGAGAATAAGCAGCGTCTACCTATGACCATTGAAGAGCCTTCTTCTTTGGTGCAGATCGATTTCATTTGAGTTTCATTTCAGCCTGCAGCCATTGGTATAATACTTCAAAGAGCCAGTTCTCCCTATAGCTTTGAGCTAAAAATGAACGTCCAGATGTGTCTCTTCAGATTGCTTTCTCTCTAGGCCTGCCAAAGGGAATGAGCTGGAGTGCATTGGCATGCGAGAGCGGGTATTTAATATTTATGAAAGGGGCCAGATGTTCAGGACATCTCACATCGCATCAAGTTAGACATGGTCTCTATCTTCGATAAACTCACTGTCAGATAAATTATGCGTACCAGGCCATAAGAACAACAAATTGCCAGTCACTTCTCTGTCATGTGACCCAGTTGAAAGTGCTTTTTATTTAAAGACTCCTGGTCCCTATCATCCGGTTCCTCTGTGGCCCTCAGCTAACCCAACAGGCAGAAAGAACAGCAAGTTACAGAGGTGATTTTGGTTAACTCAAGTGTGTAATTCTTTTCCTCCAGGGGGCAGCTCCACCAGCAGTGCTGTGAAAAGTGGACCCTGGTTAATGATGAGACCCAAGCCAAGATGGCCCGGATGGCTGCTGCGGCTGCATGGGGTTTGGGTACGTAAGGCTTCCCTCATAGGCACCTAGTCAGTGCAGGGAGAGGGAGGCTGGATGCTCACATCGGAAAGCAGGTACTGCAGCTGTAGGTAGGATGTCAGATCTGCAAAGGTGTCAAACAGTCTGTGCGCCTCTGTCTTTTACATCTGTCCCTACCGGATGGTTTTGGCTAACTTGTGAGACTTGGGTAAAAATGGCTTTGCACGGGGAAGCCAAGGAAAGCAGTGAGCAAGCATCGAAATTCAGATAATTTAGTGAGGTGTATTGGTTTGGTTTGGGGTTTGCCTTTTGCTCTAAACAAGTTACTGGTTTATTTTCTTTCTTATTAAACCCCAAGGTAGGAATTCCCAGACTAGTATTCTGTCTCCATTGTCGTGAGCCTTTTTCCATATTTCTGCTTTGCATGGGGCCTTTGTGTTCAGTCTACCTCACGATCCAGTACAGCTGCTGGAGCTCCACCCATCGTGTCTTTAACCCAAGCAGGAACAAAGAGAGAAGATAGCTGTCTGTCTCCTTTTACTTCTTAACTTTCCCAACATAGACCAGTACAAAAGTGAAGACGATCATATAATGAGCCCCCATATGCCTTTCACTATCTCTAACAATTATAAACATTTTAACAATTTTGTTTTCTCCCTTCTCCTCCTTGCTGCCTGCCTTACTCCCATTCTTCAAATATTTTAAAGCAGCCGAAACTAGTTTGGCTCAGTGGTAGAGCATCGGTCTGCGGACTGAAAGGTCCCGGGTTCGATTCCGGTCAAGAGCATGTACATTGGTTGCGGGCACATCCCCGGTAGGGGGTGTGCAAGAGGCAACTGGTCGATGTTTCTCTCTCATCGACGTTTCTAGCTCTCTATCTCTCTCCCTTCCTCTCTGTAAAATATCAATAAAATATATTAAAAATATATATATATATATATATTTATTTTATTTTATTATTATTTTTTTTTTAAGCAGAGGTTTCCTTTTAACCCCCACAGACTGTAGGTTTCTGACCTCAACCCCCAGTTGAGAGGATTGCCATTGTCGGTTCCAGAGACGTTAATGAGAGGGGAAGGGTCCATAGGATGTTGCAGGAGAAGAGCTTCACCCGTCAAGTCCCGAGGAAGGTTACATAACCTTCCGCCCACGTTCCATCCCTCTGGAGTCACAGAGCTTATAGCCTTTCCTTTCATGAGCTCTGGGCTGGATCCAAAGCATTTTTCAAAAATAAATTACTTCCTGAGGAGTCATTGTTTGCTATTTTGCTTTTACCCAGAGGCATAGAGGATGGATGAGCTACTGGGCTGGAGGGAAAGGCAGGAAAATGCCTTATGAAATTGGCAGCCCTGCAGTTTGCAGCTAACGAAGCTGATATCTTTTCTGCAGATGGTCTTGGAACTCCTGGCATTCGATGCATGCTTACCCCACCAGGGGAAGCCATTCCGGCTGCATTCCTGGCTGCAGCCATTTTCCCACTCGGCCACGACACAGGCTACTGTGCCATGACTTAGCCCATCTTTCTATTTATCTCCCCCCTCCCAAGGCAAAAGTGCTGCCAGAGTGAGACAGTCAAACTATTTGTCTAATCCTGCCCCCCTGTCTGGATGATGGCCATTTTCAGCTGTTAAGGGGAAAATGTAATTTCCAATGTACCATTGAAGTGGGAGAGGCTTCACTAGTGAGGACGAAGCCATTCCATCTCACCTAGAGAGACCTGAGCGGGTTCTCCAGGTGAACGAGGTACTGCATCAAACCCTCTTGTCATGCGGGCTTCGCACTCGGGCCGTTCCGCCCATCTTTCATGGAGCTCCCCGGGGCAGCGTGGAGTCCTGTGTTCAGAAGACGGATATGGCTTTGTTTGTGGGTGTGGCTTGCTCAGTGTAGAGGGTTCTCTGTAGGATTTTGATAGATCAGGCTCAAGTTTGTCTTGTTTGAACCCCAAGCTAAATGCAAGTAACAATGACAGGGTCTCTTTGAGATGCTGCCTTTTGCCTAGGAAGTTGGCCACCCTAATGCTTCTCTTCCCCCACTGTGTGTGTGTATGTGTGTGTGTGTGTGTGTGTGTAGGTCAATGGGACAGCATGGAGGAATACACCTGTATGATCCCTCGGGACACCCACGATGGGGCATTTTACAGAGCCGTGCTGGCACTACATCAGGACCTCTTCTCCTTGGCACAACAGGTAAAAACCACATGTGTACTCAGACCATCTAGCAAAGACAAGGTAATTATGTGTGGCCTGTCAGATCCTAGGCACACGGTGCCCGTGCAAACAGGCTGCCGCCCTTCAGCTCTGGAGTCTGGCTCAGTGAGCTCAGAGAGCACCACTCAGAAGCAGCAGACTGCCAGCACATTAGCCGGGGCCACTTTCCCTGAGAGAGGGACAAGTGTGTTCCAGAAGGGACCATTTCATCACTTTTGGAGTTAGCTTCTTGGATGCAGTTTCATCACTGCATCCTTCTTACCACCTTGCCTTGGTGGTTCTTGTCGTAGAGAGAAACTGTTTCCCTCAACCATCCCCCTCTGTGGCCGAAATCAGTCACCGGTTTCTCCTGGTTCTGAAGGGGTGTCGCACGTTGGTGACCTTCCAGAAAAGCCAGTGCTTTATTTGAAAACCCTGTGCTGACTTGCAGAATGACATAATGAAGTAATCACATCCACCCTGTGGGCACCAGGCCATCTTGAATGAGGTGCTCTGGTAAATGACCAGAGCAGTTAAAGGATGGGGATGTAGTAATTAACCTTAAACATCAAACAAGGAAAAGCTCCGCATGATGGGTTTTTAACTGGAGAAACGGAGGAGACTGCAATCACAGTCCCCTGGCCGTCCCTGGGGCCTTGATTTAGTGACAAGAACTGAGACGTGGGCCATCCAGTCACTGGCCCAAAGGCCTGTGTTTACATGAAGAGGCCTGGGCATTCTCCTCCCAATGTCAGAGGTACTCTCATGAGGACAGGTGCTTCTCAGCCAGAGATGACCCCACCCCACCCCCAACCATGTGCGTGTTCGCACACTCCATTTTCACAAACGTGACCCACAAGGAAAAGTTGGAAGCAGGTAGATACCCAGATTGTCCTCTTGATATGCAAGAGCACGGTGATTCTAATCATACGTTCCCCCTCCCTCGTTATCCAAGATTTGGGATGTCCTCATAGATGGTAAGCCTCTGGCTGCCGTCATTTCTGCCTTTTCCAAGAAACCAGTACTCTTCTCTTGCCATTCAGCTCTTCCCTTCTTTGGTGAATTTTTCTCTTTATCATTGGAATTGAAGCAAGACAGGTATCTTCTGCAGCTTGTTGAAAAGCCTGACAATAACAGCACTACCCTTAGCTCCCAAGTCCAGCGCTCAATTCCAGGGACTCCCTGTTTCTCTCCTAGTGCATCGACAAAGCCAGGGACCTGCTGGATGCTGAGCTAACTGCTATGGCGGGAGAGAGCTACAGTCGGGCGTACGGGGTGAGTATCGTTTTAGAGGCCCAGTCAGCTCTTCTTTCAGAGTGGGCTACTGAGGACTTGCGGGCTGCGGAGCACATGCCTGCGTGTTCTCAGCAGATACCCTGCACAGGAGTGACTGAAGTGAAGCCTGCCTTTTGGATGTGCATGTAGTGCTCAGTTGGAATGTGATTTGCTTTCGTCAGGCCATGGTTTCTTGCCATATGCTGTCCGAGCTGGAGGAGGTTATCCAGTACAAGCTTGTCCCCGAGCGACGCGAGATCATCCGCCAGATCTGGTGGGAGCGGCTGCAGGTGAGCCTGGTAGAAAGCCATACGCGGCCAGCCCGCCCTCCTCACAGGCTGGTTTGCTTCGAAGCACTCAGGCTTTTCACCTGAGCCTTTAGCTATGAGGACTACGGCGTTCCAGCCTCCTTTTATGCTTCTCTGGGAAGAGAAGAAAATGTCTTTTTTTTTTAAGGTTTTTATTATTATTATTATTATTTCAGAGAGTAAGGGAGAGGGAGGGAGAATGAGAGAGAAACATCAATGATAAGAGAGAATCACTGATCAGATGTCTCCTGCATGCCCCACATTGGGGATGGAGCCTGCAACCTGGCATATGCCCTGACCAGGAATTGATCCATGACCTCACATTCATAGGTCGACACTCAATTTCTGAGCCATGCCAGCCAGGCGAAGAAAATGTCTTTAATAAGTAGCACTTAAGGTCACCAGTTGAGAAACTTCACCTCAAAATCAGTGGCTCTCAGTTTTAGCTGCACAATAGTGTGAGCTGGAGAGCTTTTAGGAATTCAGACACCCAGGCCACTTCCCAGACCAAATAAATCCAAACTTCTGGGAATAGGCCAGGAGCAGCATCTCCTTAGCCTACCCAGATGATCCCAGTGGGTGGCCAGCAGTGGCCACCACAGTTCTAAGCCCAGTCGCTGGTCACCTGCATCCAGCTCTTCCCATGGCGTTGCCTGATGTTCTCATTGACTAGAGCCTGTCAGGTACAGTTCCTCAGGTCATCGTCATCCCATGATCTCTAGTCAGACTTTTTCACAGAAGTGTCCTGTCCTAGAGAAGCTTTTTCCATGTCCTCTGTCAGTGTTTTCATCGTGCATCTGATCATGTTAGCATGTGGAGTTATCGGTTCCAGATCTGGGATTCAGCAATCTTTTTTTTTTTTTCTTTTCTTTCTTTTTACAGAGAAGAGAGAGAGTTAGAAACATCGATGAGAGAGAAACATCTATCAGCTGCCTCCTGCACACCCGCTATTGGGGATGTGCCCGCAATCAAGGTACATGCCCTTGACCAGAATCAAACCTGGGACCCTTCAGTCCACAGGTTGACGCTCTATCCACTGAGCCAAACCGGTTTCGGCTCAGCAGTCTTCAGTGTTCTCGGAAAGGGCAGTTCTCCCATGCCTTGAGCAGGTAGGAAGGGAAGTCCATCGGCAAAGACAGCCTTTCCCGCTTCAGAAGCCATTGTCCCCCTGCTTGTCATATTCAACCTCCTCAGTTGTAAACTGTTTACTCTTGGCCCACCTAATGCCAGATTCTGTCTTCAGAATTTGGTCAATCCGGGTTGTGCTTCCAGGCTTCCAGGAGGCTGTGACAGAGCCTTTTGACTGCAGGCTGCATTCCTGCCTAAGCAGCTCAGGGCACATTCCACGGGAGAGGAAAGAGAAGCGGGCAGAGGATCGCCTGTGAATATAGTAGTCATTTATGCTCTGAAGCGAGCACATGTAGTTCCTTCACATGTTTTATTAGCAATTATGAAATGCCCAGTGAATGTTTTGATGGAAAATTGTCTGTTGGATACCAGAAAAGGGCTGCACAGAGCAAGCATTGCCCACTTGACTGGTACACACCCTGGCTTCTTAAGTGCCTGTAATGGGGCAAAGAGTTTCCAAACCAGAGATCTGGTGGATGTGCCTTGCGAACAGCGGGACTTGATCCAGTGAGAGATTTGGAAGGGGAGTGGATAAATGAGTCTTGGGGCGGGGAGACCCATGTCTGATTTTACTGTGTCCAAGATACCATCATCGTCTTAAGCCTTCACCATTCCAATCTCAGAACAGCAGGGTGTTTTTTGACTGACCAGGGCCAAATTATTTCCACATCTGGGAGAAACGAGCAGATGGTGACGAGTCACCAAAACACTCACTCAGTATACATTTTCCTGTTTTTCTAACTTTCCAAATCACTTGTTTCTAATGGGATAGAAAGATAATGGTTCAAGACCTGGAAATAAAGCTTTAAATCTGTGGTTAGAAATTTGGCTTTTGTGGATGGCTTACTATCAAAACACTGAGCCAACTGCCCAGGCTGGGAGACAGTCATGTTGAGCACAAGTCATCTACGTTGAAATCTCCAGCCAGCATCTCCCTTGGGGCAGTGCGAGAGGTCAGCCCTAGTGGCACTGCGTCTCTTCTTGCCTTGGGTTCTTTATTTGGGCTCAGCCTGTGTCCTGTTTGTCACATTGAAAAGCCTGCCATTATTGCTCCCGGACTTTTAGACATATTTCCATGGCGAACAGCTCATTTGGCTTCATGGAATTCACTGGTGAACTGGTAGATCTCAAAAACCCATCTCTTTGTCTCCCCTAATGGTAGTCTGACTACTTATCAGTGAAGTGGAAAAGAAGAAGCTCTTTTCACTTTAAAAGTCTTTGGATAGAAAATTAGCTTAGCTCCTTCGATAACGATTAAGACACTCTTTTAATTAAAAAGAATTTATATGTGTGAATGAATGAGGCACTTCCCCTTATATGTATAGTTTTCAGTCTGAGACAAACAAAAATGAAGAGGAAAGACTTTTGCCGGGCCAGCATGGCTCAGTGATTGAGCATCAACCTATGAACCAGGAGATCATGGTTCGATTCCTGGTTAGGGCATGTGCCCATGTTTGCGACCTCAATCCTCAATGTCGGGCATGCAGGAGACATTGATGTTTCTATCTCTCCCTCTCCCTCCCACTCTCTGAAATCAATAAAAACATGGGGAGAAGGGTGGGAAGAGGAAAAACTGTAAACATAAGCAAGGACAAAAGTCTTAGGCCAGTTTAGGCTTTAATAACCAAAAGTATAAGTGCTACCAACTTGTAAACAATACCATGTGAAATTTTAATTACTTACACTTCTTTTTATACTCAGTTTTTTGGACTTTGAATGACACATTTTAAATTTAATTTCTTTGTCATTGATACTCATCTTTAACTAGAGAGACTAAAGCAAAGAAAAAAGTTAACAATATATTTATAAATCAGAAAATAAACTTAAATAATTTAAGTCCATTACCCTTCTCTGTACCCCTATGAATCCGGTACTGTTTATATCCCATTTTACAGGTGAGTCACAGAACGTTCAGTAACCTGTCCAAAGTCACATAGATACTAAGTGAAAGAGTCAGGATTCACGTTCCCGAGTCCCTGTTCTCTGCTTCTCGAATTTTGAGGAGTCCCAGAGAGGGGTTTCAATCACAGTACCTGTCACTTGAGAAAGTTCAAGTTATAAAAATGAATCTCTTTCTGTTTCAGGGTGAATCTCGCTGTTGTTTGGGGGAAGGGGTTTGAGTGAGGACACATGTAATCCTCACTTCTGAATGTTCCAGGGCTGCCAGCGCATTGTGGAGGACTGGCAGAAGATCCTGATGGTGCGGTCCCTTGTGGTCAGCCCGCATGAGGACATGAGGACCTGGCTCAAGTATGCAAGTCTGTGTGGCAAGAGTGGCAGGCTGGTGAGTAACCCCGCCCTCCCTGGGATGGGGGAAGCTAAGGGAGGCATGGCACGCTTGGTCCGGTTCTGTTTATACCCTGACCTCTCTTGTTTTTAAGGCTCTTGCTCATAAAACCTTGGTGTTGCTCCTGGGAGTTGATCCGTCTCGGCAGCTGGACCATCCTCTGCCAACAGTTCACCCTCAGGTGACCTATGCCTACATGAAAAACATGTGGAAGAGTGCTCGCAAGGTCTGTACCTGATCCTTCACCACAGGCCATGTTCTCCAGCAGGCTCACGGGCTCAGCCTCACTGCCGCCTCAAGGGCGTCCACACCCTTGTGTCAGGGACTTGCTCCTCCTGGGCAGCTATTTGGCCTGATTTCAAAAAGTAAATCCTATTCAGGGAGATGCCTATATTGACCAAGCCAGTGATTTAATCAGTTATATCAGCAAGCAGAATGTGCTGGAACACAGAAAAAGCACACTTTCTATCCCTCAGACAAGATGATTCATTCAGTATCCAGAAGAACAGCATGTTTGTGAAACACTCACGAGCTTTCACAAGACCAGTTTGGTGCTTCAGACTGCTTGTCTCCTTTCCTGTCAGCATTTGGGGATTCAAAAGCACCCAGCGTGTGATGCTGAAGCCAGTGGGGACCGGAAAGTCATCCTGCAGCCAGTGCAGGATTCCTCCTGCGCTATGTACAGACAGTCCTTGGGAGATGGATGTGCTCTGGGGGGTGGAAGGGGGGAGCGGGGAGGGCAGGGCTGTAGTTTCTATTAAGCAGCCTTCCTGCGTGGGGATGATGATGAACAGAAAGTAGGCCCCGGAGGCAGAGTGAGTGCGTGCTGTGGCTCCTGCAGCCTTCTCCTGTGGAGCAGGCGGGGGCCCCACAGTGGGGCCTGTGGTGAGAAAGGAATGTGGAGCAGCCACCAGAGCCGTGGCTGCCAGAGAGCTGGTAAACCGCAGGCGTGTCTCTGCCCAAGGCGTATGTGGGAGATCCTTGGACCGGGTCTAGAAATGGACTTCTTTGGGGGTTGTTGACCCTGTGACTGTCAGTCACCAGAGCCGGGTGGACAGTCCTGCGCCCAGGCCCTGAGGTTGGGGTTCACTTCAGTAGCAATGGCCCAAGTTGCCTTCTGTTTTCCGTTGTTGTTCTTTGGGTTTCTGTTTTTTCAGGCTCTGTAAGCCTCCCAAGCCAAAGCAGTTCTCATTCAAAGCCTGACCTTCCTCCGGGCAAATGGGAAAAGCAGAAGGTGCTGGATCTTAATGTAGTCTGGTTTCTTTCCTAAGGTGTAGCCTCCAAGTCTTTGAATGTCTTGCCGAAGGCAGGCAGAAGGAGCCTTTGGCTAATATATCAATCAGGGAGTGGCTTCTTTCAGCTTAGGACCACAGCCCAACTTCTCCAAATTAAGAACCCAAGTTCTGGTGGGAGACCATAAAACCACATGGATAAAATTTAGAAACCTATTTAAAGTTAGGTGCTTGGACCTCAAGCCCAGAACTAGAGATGTAACATCTTCATAAGAGTTCAGGTGTACCCAAAGAAGACTGCCTTCTGAATAACTGTGTATTGAACAAGGACCTGTCTTCTGTGGGCTTTCCTTCCCTCCTGTAATCAAGGACTTTCTCTGCCTGGTCCAAGGCAGATGCAAGTGTCAGGGGAAGAGCAGCCCTGTTCTGCAGAATGCGTCAGGCACTGGTGTATGAATGTAATGTTTTCTCAGTCAAAATGCTTCATAGAATTTAGCAACAGTATGCCCTTTCTTGAAATGTCTATTGTCTTGCCCAGAAACTTGCAGGCGTCAAGAACCAGGAATACCAAGCCCAGCTTAAACTTGGACCTGAGAGAAGCCCCTTCCTCCAAGTGACAGTTCTGTATCTGTAAGGAGAAAGAATCATTATTCTCCTCCTCACTTCCTGGAGTGGAGAAAAGAAAGCATTTTTAATTCCTTGCAAATAAGTTGCCTCCATGCCACAAAGTAGAGAGATATTAGATTCTCCCACACGGGACAAACTCACTAAATTTCATTTTGGGCTTCAGATCCAAACTGACACCCAGCCGCTCCAGAGCATCCTTAAGCAGGTGGGCAGATTATTTTTGCTCAGCACCTTGTCGCATCCCCCAAACAGCCTGTCAACCATGGACTCTGAACACATGTGGCACCGGTTCCCAGTTCAGTTCTCACCGCTGGATGTGCACCTAGTCACACGAGTGATGCCACCTTGTAGTGACTGATCTTTTCAGCACTGTCTCTCAATTCTGTTTTTCCTTCCAATATGGTCAGTGTAGAAAGGAACCTAAAGGAACATTTTATCACTTCCCAGGTGTGGGATGCTAATGTAGTTCATTTTTCAGAGCCAGTGGTGAGTGCTAGAACTCTGCAAAGGCAGCTGTCTGAGGGAAACAGGTGTCTCGTCAGCTTTTGGAACATCTGTGTGTCTGTCCTGTCCTCATGCATGGATCCACTGCCCGATAAAGAGTTTGTCACTCATTCTGGCTCTGGGTTAGCCCTAGCTCTTCTTTTATTTTTACTTTTTTATTTTTGAATCTTTTCAGTCAGGTTTCCAGTCTTCCTGCTTAAGAGGTCATTATACAAGTTTAGGTAAAGTGCCTGACACATGGCCCATCACAAATACTACTCCTATAGGCTGGAACCATAGGTTGGAGGCCAATATACGAATTCATAGAGGAGTTATGGTTGATCCATTATTCCCAAGCACCTGAGTACTAAGTGCCTCATCTTGTTACCCAACTATTCCCACACCGGAGACTGGCCCTGCCCCGGGACCTTTCACAGATCAGGTGACCTCCAGGATCTTGATTCGCCCAGGAAAGATCTCAAGGACAAACTGGAGTGAGAACAAAGCAAATTTTATTCAGGTAGAGGAAAAGAAAGAGGCCAGGGCACGGGTGAACTGTGTGTGTGGGGGGGGGTGGGGGGGGAGAGAACAAAAACAAACAGTAGGTCCAGGTGGATGCAGTCCAACTTGCGAGGGAGGTGTGCCAGCCCTAACTCTTAAATGAACGCCAAGTACTTCCTGATGGTGAAAAGTGTCTGAGGTTGGCCCTGACCCCCGAGCTAGGGAGTTTCATTTTCCTTCAGGCCATCATCACTGACATGTTTCCTTTTTTTTTTTTTTTTTTAAAGAAGACTCATATGATTTACTATAAGACCATTCTGACCTTGTTTATTTGAAGTGTTTATTCTTTTCCCTCCTCTTTTGCAGCCAAGAACACATAGCCTGTTTTTTACATTCCCACACACTGGGTCTCCTCCCTACGCTAGTAGATTGAACTTTCACCATCTTTTTCCATTTGTGGGCTCATGTGTGGACCCAATTTATCAAGATGCTGTGTGTCTGGATGTGGTGGGCTTATACAGATGGCTTGTAACTTACTCCCAGATCTCTGGCTTTCTGTTCTTCCCTAGTTCGGCTACCTGTCCCTAATATCTGTTTTCCTGTTTACCAGGAACTTCTGTTCTAACGCAAATGCTCCCTGCCCTCTTGGCATGAAATCCCACTGCATAAAAAGATTTAACTGCTTGAGCATGCTCTGAAGATACTGCTACGAAGCCACCCTGTTTAACTGGGTTCTGCTTAGCTAGTGACCTTCTCCCCGTGGATGCATGGAGGGTTCACCTGTCTCTGTGTTCTGATTTGGGTACTGAGGATTCAGTCAGATTTTTTCAACTGTATTTTTTTCTCTGCTGGAGTGTCCAAGATACCAAGGTGTTTTAAACAAATACTAAAATTTTACTAGCTAAAATAATTCCCCCTAAGCCTAATTTCCCCCAGGGCAATATGTTGATAGTAAAGTAGGCAGTTATTTCAAATTACTTCATATGAATTGTTATTTCAGGTAGCCAGGCAAGTAGCTTTTCCAAGGCTTATTAAAGTAGTAATTACAGTTGGCAAAGGAGAGCTGAGACTTGGATTGAAAAAATACGAATCTTCCTGAAAAGCCCAGCCATCTCCCAGCATCATGCCCTGCTGGTCCTCTGTCGAATAAGTTCTTACCCTACGTTCAAGGTGCTCTGTGTAGAGAGGGGTGGGCTCACATGCCTGTTAGATTGCCCATGAGGTTGGGCCCCGTGCCAAGTGGCTCCCTGTGCCTTTGTCTTGCTGCAGATCGATGCCTTCCAGCACATGCAGCACTTTGTTCAGACCATGCAGCAGCAGGCCCAGCACGCCATCGCTACCGAGGACCAGCAGCACAAGCAGGAGCTGCACAAGCTCATGGCCCGGTGAGGTCCCCACTGGCCAACACCAGTCACACCCAGCCCTGCCATGCCGCAGCCTCTGCAGCAAGGGGAATGTTCGAGGCTCCTTGGGCAGCCAGTTGCTTACATCTCTCACCATTACCTATAGGGGTCCCAGGCAACCATCAAATTGTGCTGCTCCCAAGCCTCTGCTACTTCTTTCCACAGGATCAGCAGCCCCAGAGCACCCAGGTGTTGTTCCCCTCGTGGGTGTCAGGCTTCAGAGAGAGACTCCTTGTTTCCAAATGCCAGATGTGCTGCTGATTTGATGTGTGACTTTAGCTAAGTTACTTAACCTCTCTCTGCCTCCAGTTCCTCATCGTATAAAAAGGGGATGGTGAGAGTTCCTATTTTTCTAGGGTGGAGTTAAGTGGTGTGAGGATTAATGAAGAGAAGTCAAGCATTTGGAGCAGTATCTGGAATAGAGTGGCAGTCAGTAGATGCTAGCTGTGAATATTGTCACTGTGAAGAATGGAGGAGTAGGGAAAGTGAGGGACAAGCCATATGGCATTCAGCAATAAGAAAATTACTCTCACTGCCGACACCCACAAAATTGGATTTGGGAAAAATAGGTCCATACAAACCTACTGTCCCTGATCCCTGGTTTAAGCTAGCATTGAAGGATATAAAGGTCAAGAAGAAAAGATCTATATATATATAAAAGCCTAAGCAATCAGCCAACCCTTCAACCAGCTGACCAGTAGCTATGATGCGCACTGACCACTGCACACAGACACTCCATGCAGGAGCTGCTGAGCTGCGGTGGCTTGGCAGCTGTGGCTCTTGGCTGACCCACCCAGAACAAGGGCGGAGGGAGCCCAACTCCAGGGTGCGTCACCCAAGAACCACCCTCTTGCAATCAGGGGCCCCTTGGGGGATGTTGGAGAGCTGGTTTCGGCCCAGTCCCCACAGGCTAGGGGACCCCACCAGTGCATGAATCAGTGCACCAGGCCTCTGGTAATACCATAAAATTTATCTCCAAACGCCCATCTTTCCTCATCCGTGTAGTTTGCAATTCTGTTGGTACTATCATGTTGCTTCCTGAGAGCAAGTGTAACCTCAGAAAGGCTGTAGTGCTCTCCACCATAACTCCTCCTTGGGAGCAGCTTGAAGGGGCTTGTTTCTCTGTTTCCAGGTGTTTCCTGAAACTTGGGGAGTGGCAGCTGAACCTCCAAGGCATCAACGAGAGCACAATCCCCAAAGTCCTGCAGTACTATAGCGCCGCCACGGAGCACGACCGCAGCTGGTACAAGGTAACCTGACGCAGGGCGGGGGGGCCCCAGCCCGGCCTTCTCCAGATGGCACCCCAGCACCCGACCGCCTGCGGTGCTCCTTCGTGCTCATGGCTGGCAGCTGGTCTGCTTCTTTGAGTGCCGGGAGCCGGTCTGTCAGGCCCCTTAGAAGTATAATCGGTGTAGAAAGATGGATTTTTTTATTTGAGAAAGATTTATTACACCTTTGTTACACACGGGGGTGCTGTCTTCCAGCTGCTTGTTTTCCTAGGAGCATCTGGACACATGGTTAATCTCTGGAACTTTGACTTCCCTTGGGTCATCTGTTCCTTCCCAGCTCCTTTCTGACTTCCATTCCTGCCTGCTCTTCATCTAAGAACTTAACTTTCTCTGTTTTTATTGGAAAGCTCTGGGTAACATCCTGTTATGCTGTAGGAAAGTTTTCAGGAAGATAAACAGAATTGGGAAGTGCATGAAAGATATGACTGACAATAGAGGAGCAGTTCTTGGAAGTGTACATTGAGGGGCCTTCTGGTAATAGCTCCTTGGTGTAGCAAATGTCACTGATTTATTTCCAGTATCTTAACCTGCTGACACTTTGTGAATTAACACACACACACACACACACACACACACACCGGGGCTCTAAACTTGTATCTGAAGATCACAGAAACATCTAAAACAAAAATTTTAACTTTATTTAAAAATGGCCATTTCATGCTATCAGCATAATTACTCTAGGACAGCTTCAGTCCAGGGCTGGAAAAATAAATCCAGAAAATCCTTAAATATCTGGAACCGCACTAATTTGTGCCGTCTCCTAACCATATGACTTTGCTTTACTCAACTTTTAGGGGGGGGAAATCACACGGAAAAAAAGGACACTTCTAGGAATTTTAGATTTTTCCTGCCTAGTATGGGTCTATGCTGTCTTCTCCACCCATCATGTAGTCCTTTGTGCTTGCAGGGACTGCTCTGTCTTGTCACCTTGTCCCCCAGCTCAGGGCCTGGTGCATAGTAGATATACAAGAGCTATTTATTGAATAAATGAGGATGTGGAAAACTGAACCTAGGTCATTGTAGAATTCCTACTCATCAAATAAAGTTCAGTTATGATCAGTCTCTACGCTTAGGAGAAGAAATGGACACTGTTTTATTAAAGGAAGGTTTTAGCAAGGAACACAAAGGAATTTCATGATTATTTAGAAAGTCTGATTGCAAACTTACTAGGCGCCCAATCCAACTCTGCCTCATGCTTCCTGCACCACTCAGTGCTGTGCTATAGCATCACTGCGGCCCAAACCTCAGGTGTGATTGGTTCCTCCTTTAAGGAAATTAAATAATTACTTATCCAATAAGCATTGGGGTTCCCACAAACAGCCATTGAGCTGCCTGGTGTGAGAGCTGGAGGATGAGCAAAATCCACCCTCCACAGTGTCCCGGTGCTCTAAATGTGTTCCTTTTCCCACTGTCACATGAGCTGGTGAAGGCCACCACCATCACTGCCCTGAACCTGTGCCCTTTGAAATCATCTGGTGTATGCCCTGGTGCCAAAGTAAAGCTCCGTCTCCTGCAGAATGAAATGGACCTCCTGAGCCTGATATGCCAACCCCTCCGTGATCTGACCCCGCCACTTGGCTAGCCTTCCCATTACCACTGTCCTGCACACACCCTAAGCTTCAGCCACATCAGTTTCTGTTTCCTGTGCTGGCCCCACCTGCATCTTTGTCCCTGTTCTTTCCCAGGCAGCAAGTCCTGACCACTGCTCTTGCTTGTTCTGTCCTTGCCCATCAAAGGCTGCACAAGACCTACCCCAGATCCCTCTGTGAAGCTCACCAGGCCTGTCCCTGGCATTCCCATTGTCCATCTCTAACTGCCCCTGTTGCATTCTGCCTGTCTTCAGGTTTGTGTGAGCCCCCTACTAGATTAGAAGGTCCCTGATCAGGACCAGAGCTTGCTCCTCTCAGATGCCCTTCCCCCACAGCACTCACCACAGTGCCAGATACAGTAGGTGCCACACATGAGTGAGCCACATCGAACTGAGTTGAAGTTTTGCTCCACGGACCAATGAGGAAGGGCAGTCACAGCGCCTCCTCATCTTTGTCCTCAGGCTCTCAGCCCTTGATGCCCAAGCTCCCTCCACTGCTGTTGGTCATAGCCCATGTCTGTCCCCATTCTGCCCCACCCAGGCCTGGCATGCGTGGGCAGTGATGAACTTTGAAGCTGTGCTCCACTACAAGCATCAGAACCAAGCCCGTGACGAGAAGAAGAAGCTGCGTCACGCCAGCGGGGCCAACATCACCAACACGACCACTGCCTCCAGCACGGCAGCTGCCACCACCACCGCCACCAGCACTGAGGGCAGCAACAGCGAGAGCGAGGCTGAGAGCAGCGAGAACAGCCCTACCCCCTCTCCTCTGCAGAAGAAGGTCGCTGAGGTACTCAGCCCTTCCTTCCCCGGGGACCGTCTCTGAGTGGACATGTGCCTGGGCTTATAGGAATCTGAGGCTTTCCTCCAAAGTGCCAGATGGAGCTAGAAAGCTTTGCTTATTTGCCATGTGTCATCGATGGAGCTTTTGTGTACACACTGTGTTTGGAGAGCTGACATAGCCCTGAGCCGAAGAACGAGTTCCTTGTCCTTCCCGTGCATGAGCTCATCCTCCCCAGGTCCTGACCTGTGTGTATGGGTGGGTGGCCATGCACATCTGCCGGACCACTCTGAGGCCACCCTGGTGGGACCCTCCTCTGTCTGGGCTGTCAGTTCAGAGTATACCCTGGGCCGTTCAGAGATTCAGCCTGCCTCCTCTTCCATCCTGCTCAGGAAGCCACCATGACCCCAAGATAATAACAGTTATGACACCACTGCTATTTGTTATTGAGTGCTTGCTATGTGCCAGGTACCAGTTTAAAGGCTTTTTATGCATTGCCTGACTTATTCCTCACTGCCACTCTTGGAGGTGGGTACAGTTAGTCTGCTTTCGCCCATTTTACAGATGAGAAAGCTGAGACAAGAGTATCCCTAACACCTGTGTTTCCACAGGATCTATCCAAAACCCTCTTGATGTACACTGTCCCCGCCGTCCAGGGCTTCTTCCGTTCTATCTCCTTGTCACGAGGCAACAACCTCCAGGATACTCTCAGGTATCAGGGACGGGAAGGGGAAACTGGTAGGCCATGGGAATGGCAGAACACAGAAGTTATTCATAAAGTGCTCCTTCCCTTCCCCACCCCAATCAGTACATCCAGGAGTAACCGCTGACCAGGCCCCACCCCGTGGGTGAAACCTGCAAAGATTAAGGAGGAGAAGGGGCCTGAGGAGTCTTCCTGTGGTTTGTTACACAGAGAAGAAGCAACTCGCCTCTTAGTTGCAATATTGGTGAAACCCCCTCAGCTTTTAAAGCCAACTCTGAGGCTAAATGAATGGCATGGACCAGCCAATCCAGGGCTGTAGGTAACCTCCTTTTGTTTTGGGATATCCAGCCGGCTAAGCATCAGGTTTCTGCATTGCCACTGGTGTCTAGGCGACTTCCTACCTGTGCAAAGATTATCCCTGGGTTGCCCATGGGCCTGTTAGATTTCTGAGCTTGTACCATGGTGATCCCTCCACCTTATCTGAATGAAATGATTTTTCACTTGGGATGATCCTGTGGTGTTAGTCAAACACCACTCGCAGTGGTCCTGAGAGCAAACACCGTGGAGAGCCACTGATTTGAAGCCCTGCCAATTCTCCTCTCAGTCTTAAAGGTGAGAAACAGACACGCCGGGAAACAATTTCCTGTGACATTCTCGTTTTTCTTTTCCAGAGTCCTCACCTTATGGTTTGATTATGGTCACTGGCCAGATGTAAATGAAGCCTTAGTGGAAGGGGTGAAAGCCATCCAGATCGACACGTGGTTACAGGTGAGGACACTTGGATACGGGTGAGCATGGGTGAGCTCTCACTCCTCCATCTCCTCTTAGAGCCGAGCAGTGTGGGGAGTAGCAGGTGGCCTGCGGTATATATACAGTGGTGAGGAAGTAGGGATCGGTCCCAAGGTCGAGACTTCATATTTTCATGAGTTTCTTTTAGAGAACTGAAGGGAATGAACCCTTTCAGTGCCCAACAGAATCTGTCAAACCAAGTGACAAGAGCTAGTCCTTGCCCAGAATAACCAGCGTGTTTCCATGTCTCATATGCTGCATAACTGGGTCTTTTTTAATAACAGGTTATACCTCAGCTCATTGCAAGAATTGACACGCCCAGGCCCTTGGTGGGCCGCCTCATTCACCAGCTTCTCACAGACATTGGTCGGTACCACCCCCAGGTATGTGGAGACCTTGGGAAGTTGCTCACCTGACAGCTGCCTTTTGCTTTGGTGCTCAGCCTCTCCTAAAGCCGCTGCAGACAGTGGGGAAATGGGGCCTGCTCCCGTCCTGCAGTCCCAGCAGCCTTTCTCAGAGAGCGATGGCCCCCCTGGTACTCCAACGAGCATCAGGGTCATACAGTTTCTTTTGTCCTCCTCCTTGAAGTTGGTGTCAGGCTCCTTTCACACACGTTTGCACATATTCCTCTCCGTTTGCTTCAGGCCCTCATCTACCCGCTGACTGTGGCTTCTAAGTCTACCACCACAGCCCGTCACAACGCAGCCAACAAGATCCTGAAGAACATGTGCGAGCACAGTAACACCCTGGTGCAGCAGGCCATGATGGTGAGTCCGGAGCAGTGCGGGCTTCCACTGACCTGGTCGCCGGGCCAGAGGGCTTGAGCTGTTGTTTATCTTCCTCTGACGGTGCTGCGTGCTCCCTCTGGCTGCCAGAAAGAGCACCTTGTATTTCTCCAAGGCATTCTGAGTTTAGTTTATCCTTCGTCTTCTCTCCTCCCCTCTGGGGTCCAGGTGAGTGAGGAGCTGATTCGAGTGGCCATCCTGTGGCATGAGATGTGGCACGAAGGCCTGGAAGAAGCTTCTCGTTTGTACTTTGGGGAGAGGAACGTGAAAGGCATGTTTGAGGTGCTGGAGCCCCTGCACGCGATGATGGAACGGGGACCCCAGACTCTGAAGGAGACATCCTTTAACCAGGTACGGGGTAGCAAAGCCTGACAGACACAGCCCAAAGCCTTCGTCAGACCCCTTTCCTTTAGCCTTTCCACTGACTTGAATAAAATGTACTGTGTCAGAGGTCACAGGATATAAAAACACCAGAAATTTAATTGTCATTAAATTATAAACCCTCCCAAATTTTTAAGTGGAAAACCACAAGCTCCATTACGAGATCTTAATTTACAAGCCATCCTGAAACTGGCAGCTCCAGGAGGGGCGCTGCTGTCTGCTGGGAGTTAGCCTGTGGCTTAACTCAACCCCCGTGACCATTTGCCAATTTCTCCTGCATTTCTCTCAGGCATACGGTCGAGATTTAATGGAGGCCCAAGAGTGGTGCAGGAAGTACATGAAATCAGGAAATGTCAAGGACCTCACCCAAGCCTGGGACCTCTATTACCATGTGTTCAGACGAATCTCAAAGCAGCTGCCTCAGGTAGGATGTTCAGGCTCTAGCAGGATTACTGTCACTATATCCTTTCTGTTTTCCCACCTGCAAATGTTCTAACGCTAATCCCAAAGCACCTGCTTTCACTTGTACTTGCAGATTCACTTGTATTAGCAATTCATTAAAAAATACTTAAATTGCATTTTAGTTCCTCCCTGGAGGCAGAAAACTAATCCCTGTGGTAATTATTCACAGCTCACATCCTTAGAGCTGCAATATGTTTCCCCCAAACTTCTGATGTGCCGGGACCTTGAATTGGCTGTGCCAGGAACATATGACCCCAACCAGCCGATCATTCGCATTCAGTCCATAGCACCATCTTTGCAAGTCATCACATCCAAGCAGAGGCCCCGGAAGTTGACACTTATGGGTAAGGACCACTATGTGCGACTCCCTCCCACCCTGGCTGAACCCCTACCCCGTCTTGGAAAGTACTGCTTGCTGTTCACACTGATCTTTCACATGCTCTGTCTTTCCCATGTTTACTGTGAGGGGGATAGAGGACAAGTGGATTTCTCCTTATTCCTTCCTCCCTGGGACTCCTAGTCCTTCATAAAGCTGCATTTGTGTAAGTGAAGCATAATGATCCTGCACAAAACCAAGTGGGGGCATTGTGAGTTTTGCAGCATGGTGGAACTGTGAGGCAGTGGTGGGAAAACTGGTGAGGCCGACAGAGCTTCTGGGTGCATGGACGTGACAGGCTACATCGAAGGAAGGCCTCTGAGCTCTGGACTATTGTTTGTTTGTTTGTTTGTTTGTTTTACCATCACAGCCCATCTTTGTGGGAAATTATTGTAAAATCCAAACAAGTAGGAATGAATCCTTACAGTGAGGTTTGCTATCTGTCGGGAATCTTCTAATACTAAAACATGTGTCAGTCAGGTTCCCGGCAATATTTAGTTAGAGAGACCTAATGAAGGAACTGTTTCCAGAGGTGTGAGCAGAGGACCAACAGTGAGAAGCTATTACCCCCACTCTCCAGACCCACCAAGGGCTTTTACCACTAGAAGCTATAGCCCGGGTAGAGGGACGTAGCTGCTTCTAGAGCTGTGCCCAGGCTGGGTGTTAGGCAAATACCCTGACCTGACTCTTCCTGCATTCTTACCTCCTGCCCGTGCCCTCGTTGCTAAGCCCAACTGGGAGCCCAGGTGATACATTCTGGAGAGGCCAGGCTTCTCGGGTCAGAGCAGGACAGAGAAAGCCAGAGTGTGTTGGGAAGGAAAACATTCAGAATGACCATTTCTCTGCAGAATCACTCCTGGTCCTGCCCTGGCTAGTGTGGCTCAGTTGGTTGGAGCATCATCCGGGGCACCAGAAGGTCACAGGTTTAGTAATCCCCGGCTGGGCTCATACAGGAGGCAACCAATCCATGCATCTCTCACATTGATGTTTCTCTCTAAAATACAATAAAAAGAATCATTCCTGGTCCTCAAAGACAGAACTTTTTATTATTTTTTTAAAAAAATATTTTATTGATTTTTTACAGAGAAGGGAGAGGGATAGAGAGCTAGAAACATCGACCAGCTGCCTCCTGCACACTCCCCACCGGAAATGTACCCGCAACCAATGTACATGCCCTTGACCGGAATCAAACCTGGGACCCCTGTCCGCGGGCATACGCTCTATCCACTAAGCCAAACCGGCCTGGCCAAAGACAGAGCTTTTTAAATGTAATTAATTATTAATTAATTTTGGTTAATCCTCACCTGAGGATATTTTTCCATTGATTTTTAAAGAGAGTAAGAAAGAGGAGGGAAGACAGAAACATCGATGTGAGAGAGAAACATCAGTTAGTTGCTTCCTGTACGCGCCCTGACAAATGCCAGGGACCCTGCAATCCAGGTATGTGCCCTTGACCAGAATTGAACCTGAGACCTTTCAGTCCACAGATTGACTCTCTATCCACTGAGCCAAATTGGTTAGGGCTATTTATTTATTTTAAATATATTTTTATTGATTTCAGAGAGGAAGAAAGAAATAGAAACAACAATGATGAGAGAGAATCATTGATCAGCTGCCTCCTGCACGCCCCCTACTGGAAATGGACCCCACAGCCCAGACATGTGCCCTGTCTGGAATCGAACCATGACTTTCTGGTTCATAGGTTGATGCTCAAGCACTGAGCCACACCAGTCTGGCTCTTTTTAAATTGAACATCCATTGAGGGAGCATCAAAAGCAGGGCTGTTCTTTTTATCGATTCTAGGGAGTTTTATTTGCAGTCTGCAGGATCTTTTGAGGACAGTGGTGGTCTACCCCCTGACAGGTTTATACCCTCTGATCTCCTCTAACTGCTCCCGCCATTCCTCACAGGCAGCAACGGGCATGAGTTTGTTTTCCTGCTGAAGGGCCACGAAGACCTGCGGCAGGACGAGCGCGTGATGCAGCTCTTCGGCCTGGTCAACACCCTTCTGGCCAACGACCCCACCTCCCTGCGGAAGAACCTCAGGTACTCAGGCTGCATGGAGATGCCACTGATTGGAGAAGTCTGCTAGTTTTTTCCTACATCTCTCCCGTGTAGTCACGTACTTGAGTGAATAAAAATAAGAAACATATATACCTGACAGGAAGCCATCGATAGCCACAGTATCAAACACAAAAAGAAAAATCCTTCATATGTTTACTTTTTAAAAATATATTTTTTATTGATATTTTACAGGGATAGAGAGAGGGATAGAGAGTTAGAAACATCGATGAGAGAGAAACATCGATCGGCTGCCTCCTGCACACCCCCTACTGGGAATGTGCCCGCAACCAATGTACATGCCCTTGACCCGAATCGAACCTGGGACCCTTCAGTCAACATTCCATCCATTGAGCCAAACCGGTTTTGGCAAATCCTCCATATTTTTAGTGTTCGAATGTGAAATGTCTTTAACAACCTCCAAAGGATCCAGAATGGGACACTTTGTGATCAAAATAGACTGAAGATTCTGCCAATTTGATGTGGTATAGCCAAGGCGGGGTTCCAACCTCGGCCAGACCTTTCCTGTCCGCAGTAGTCTTACTCCTCTTTCTATGAAAATGATGAATATTTACATTTCCAAGCTGAGTTGGAACATGTGAGAGGTTATTTTAGGCTTAGAAATAATGACTGAATTTTCCCTCAAAGCACTGAGTTTGTTAGGCTGGCTGAGAGACTGCTGTGCTTCTGCACTGTCAGGGCACCATCTTTAGGTGATGCCTTAATTCTTTGCAAATGCCCTCATCACACCTCACAGCAGCCCTGTGCAGGGGTTCATTGAAACTAGTTTGCATGTGCCCTGAGCGGTCAGAGGCATACTCTGTTTACTGTACAATAACCCTGCTTTCCCGTGGGCACCAGCATCCAGAGATACGCAGTCATTCCTTTATCAACCAACTCGGGCCTCATCGGCTGGGTCCCCCACTGTGACACCCTGCATGCCCTCATCCGGGACTACAGGGAGAAAAAGAAGATCCTTCTCAACATCGAGCATCGCATCATGTTGCGGGTATGTGATGAGGCTGCCAGCCCCAGCCCTATAACGTCTTGGAGGCAGAATTGACCAGTTGGGGAAGGCTATGCAAAGCTCTTTTTCTGTCTCTTCTGTACGTCCATCACTGAAAAGCCGATTTGAGCGGGGGGGCCTCCCCCCATTTTTTCCTTGGCAACGTTCTTATTTCACTTCTCCTTTTGGCTGTGGTGGTGAAATTGGAACCCAGCTCTGCCCGGACCTCAGCCTTATTTCTCCTTGGGTTTAAACTGCTTGTCTGGGGCTGCTGTCTCAGAATGCTTGTGTCCTGACACAGATGGCTCCGGACTACGATCACCTAACCCTGATGCAGAAGGTCGAGGTGTTTGAGCACGCCGTCAACAACACAGCCGGAGACGACCTGGCCAAGCTGCTGTGGCTGAAGAGTCCCAGCTCCGAGGTACGGCACTCGGCCCCATGCGCTCACTGCTCTTTGGCAAACCCATCTTGTCAGGATGCTTTCTCGTTTGTGCATGCTCCTGTGGGCACATTTTGTCATGATTAGCTGGAGATTATGTGTAATCCTTTCTTACAAAGATTAAATGGGTAAGCCGAGCACTTTAGCAGATGTAGATTTAGCACTTTAGCAGATGTAGATTTAGCACTTTAATGTTTCTCCTGTTACTTATGATAGTATTTGAGTCCTTTATATATTAAGGTAATTAAATCTTTTTCATGTGTGTTATAAATTTGCTGTTTTAATTTTGTTAATGGTATGTTTCTTGGTTTTGAATTTTGTTTGATTTTTTTATATACAGGCATTTTTAAAGTTACAAATTAACCAGATTTTTAATTATTTAAAAGTTGTGCCTTGGGCTTTATATTTAGAAAAACCCTAATAAAAAAAAAGGGTCGGGGGGAGAAAGGCCCTCTGCACATCAAGATTACATCTTTTTACATATAGCGTAATAATTATAGGATTTGTTTTTGCATTTAAATCTTTAACCCAATTTGGAATAGAGTATTAGGATATACATTTTATTTTCTTATGATGACTAGCCACAATATAACCTGTCCTCCCCCTATTTAAAAGATTCTTTTTGCCTAAACCGGTTTGGCTCAATGGATAGAGCATCGGCTTGGGGACTGAAAGGTCCCGGGTTCGATTCCGGTCAAGGGCATGTACCTTGGTTGCGGGCATATCCCCAAGGGGGTGTGCAAGAGGCAGCTGATCGATGACTCTCTCTCATCGATGTTTCTAACTCTCTATCTCTCTCACTTCCTCTCTGTACAAAAATCAATAAAATATATTAAAAAAAAAAAAAAGATTCTTTTTTTTTCCACTTAAATATATTTTTATTAATTTCAGAAAGGGAGGAAGAGGGAGAGAGGATAGAAACATCAATGATGAGAGAGAATCATTGATTGGCTGCCTGCTCCATACCCCACACTAGGGATTGAGCCCACAACCCCGGCATGTGCCCTGACCGGGAATTGAACTATGACCTCCTGGTTCATAGGTAGATGCTCAACCACTGAGCCATGCCAGCCAAGCCCCTTTTATGTTATACAGTAAATTCTTATATGTCTTGGGATTTCTTCCTAGAGCTTCTATTCTCTCTCATTGATGTTTCTGCCTGTTTCCCCTCAAGTACCTTACTCTTAATACAAGTCTCTTCTCATTGGCTATTTTCCAGATACATTTTGGAAACATTTTGTCAAAGTCCCCCAAAAAAGTGCCACTGACGTTTTTTTTTAATTCCATTAAATGTACCTAATAATTTGGGCAGATATCTAGACAATCTTAATTGGATATCCTTAAATGGATATCTTCATTTATTCAAGTCTTTACATTTCTAAGCTGAGTTTAATTTACTTATTCATCTAACTTCTGCACATTTTTTAGTTTATTCCGAGCATGATCTATTATTTTTTGTAATTGTGACTGGGATCTTTATTCCATTCTACATTCTAACTGCTTATGATAGGATATAAGCAAATAATTGATTATGTATACTTATGTGGAAACTATTCAGTTTCCAGAGCCTGGTTCACTCGTGCTCCTGTGTTCTAGGTGTGGTTTGATCGAAGAACCAATTACACCCGCTCTTTAGCTGTCATGTCCATGGTTGGGTATATTTTGGGCCTGGGAGATAGGTGAGTAAAATTACTTTGTTTCTTTAAGTTCTTCTTTCTCCATTGTGGTGGTCTTGAAAGGTTTTGTTTTGTTTTCCAATGAGATTTCTGACCATTTGGTAAATGTTTGTATTTTGTACTTTAGGCATTTTTTGCGGCCTCAACTTTAGTCTCCTATTTATTATCTATGCCTGCGAGCAACACATCAAACTAAAGGGAAGGAAAATCATAGTTCAAGGGTACTACTTTCCGCATAGGTTGGTTTCATGTATTAAAAAACCATGTTAAGCCGAGACCGATTTGGCTCCATGGATAGAGCGTCGGCTTGGGGACTCAAGGGTCCCGGGTTCGATTCTGGTCAAGGGCATGTACCTTGGTTGCGGGCATATCCCCAGTAGGGGGTGTGCAAGAGGCAGCTGATCGATGACTCTCTCTCATCGATGTTTCTAACTCTCTATCTCTCTCACTTCCTCTCTGTACAAAATCAATAAAATATATTAAAAAAAAAACATGTTAAGAAGGCTGTAGGCTCCACCCTGAAACCCCGTCCCATCTGTAGCTGCGAAATGCGACAACAAAATAGACCACAAACGAAAGAAATGGAGGACAAAAAGCAGCTGGATATAGAGTTCAAATCTACGCTTATAAGGTTTTTTAAGAATTTCCTAGAAAAGATGGATAAGTCCTATGAGGATATGAAAAGAGATCAATTAGAATTAATAAGGAATCAACAAGAAATGATAAGGGATCAACAAGAAATGATAAGGGATCAACAAGAAATAAAGAATACATTGTCTGAAATAATAAAAATTATACAGAGTCCTAAAAACAGAAAAGAAGATCGCAAGAATCAAGTCAAAGATTTGGAACATAAAGAGCCAGAAGACACTCCTCCACAGAAGCTAGAAGGCAAGAGAATCCAGAAAATTGAAGATAATGTAAGAAACCTCTGGGACAACTTCAAGCGAACCAACATCAGAATTATGGGGGTCCCAGAAGATGAGAGAGAGCAAGATATCGAAAACATACTGAAAGAAATAGTGACAGAAAACTTCCCCCACCTGGTGAAAGAATTAGACTTACAAGTCCAGGAAGCGCACAGAACTCCAAACAAAAGGAATCCAAAGAGGACCACACCAAGACACATCATAATAAAAATTCCAAGAGCAAAAGACAAAGAGAGAATATTAAAAGCAGCAAGAGCAAAGAAGGTAGTTACCTATAAAGGAGCACCTATACGATTGTCAGCTGACTTCTCAACAGAAACCATGCAGGCCAGACGGGAATGGCAAGAAATATTCAAAGTGATGAATAGTAAGAACCTACAGCCAAAGATAATCTATCCAGCAAAGCTATCACTCAGAATCGAAGGTCAGACAAAGAGCTTCACTAATAAAAACAAGCTAAAGGAGTTCATCAACACCAAAACCAGAGTTATATGAATTGCTGAAGGGGGTTCTTTCAGAAGAGAAAGTAAATAAAGATGGAAATTATGAACAACAAATACGTAACTATCAACAAGTGAATCTAAAAACCAAGGGAATTGAAAAAAATCTGATGAACAATAGTAACTGTTGAATATAATAGAATCAGAGGTATGGAAGGGGAGTGAACTGACTATTCTTGGGGAGAAGAGGAGAGGGGGATGTGGGAAGAGACTGAACATAAACTGTGCACCTATGGATGAGGACAATGGGGAGTGGGGAAAGGGCAGAGGGTGGGTTGGGAACCTGGTGGAGGAGAGCAATGGTGGGGGTGGGGGGAAGGAACATTTGTAATAATATGAACAATAAAAACTTATTAAAAAAAAAAAACATGTTAAATCTAGTTGATTTGATTGATTCAATAAACATTTATCAATCACCACTATGTTCAGATAAATAATTCTATTTATGTAATTGAAACCAACCAAAGTAGATCCTGCCAATATTTCTTCATAATAAATTTCATCTTTTTTAAAAAAATTTTTTTTTATTGATTTTGTACAGAGAGGAAGGGAGAGAGATAGAGAGCTAGAAACATCGATGAGAGAGTCATGGATCAGCTGCCTCTTGCGCACTCCCTACTGGGTATATGCCCGCAACCAAGGTACATGCCCTTGACCGGAATCAAACCCGGGACCCTTCAGTCCCCAAGCCGATGCTCTATCCATTGAGCCAAACCGGTCTCGGCATAAATTTCATCTTAATGTACTGACTGGAAGAGTGGTTCAGAAATTGACTCAATAGACTTTTTTAAAAAAACTACTTCTCTTACGTCCACTATTTTTTCTCCTGGGATCATGTCTCATACACTTATTTGAGAGTAAAGATAATTTTATCATACAAAATAATAAATACTTTAAAAAAAAAAAAAAAAAAGCAGAATGCCTATTTACAGAATTCAGGTGGTTCTGCCTGGGTGGGCTCAGGGCGACAAGGCCCTGTGATAGGTCCTGAGCAGTAATGACAGAGCCTGTCACTCTGAGATGCCAACGCTGCCAGCAACGATTTTTCTTGAGACTAGATTATCATGGTATTGTGGGCAGCTTGTGATTCACACAGATAAATCCTGTTTCAGGCCTAAGGCAGGGGTTGGCAAACTTTTTCTTAAAGAGCCAGATCATATTTTTGGCTTCGTTGGCCATACGATCTCTATCACAATTGATCATGTCTGCTGTTGTAGCATAAAAGCATCCGGAAGCAAAACTTGAGTATGACAGTGTTCCAATAATACTTTATTTACAAAAACAGGTGGGGCCTGGATTTGGCCTGACAGCTTGTGTTTTGCCAACCTGTGGCCTAGAGCAGTGGTTGGCAAACGCATTAGTCAACAGAGCCAAATATCAACAGTACGATTGAAATTTCTTTTGAGCTTCTTCTAACACCACTTCTTCAAAATAGACTTGCCTAGGCTGTGGTATTTTGTGGAAAAGCCACACTCAAGGAGCCAAAGAGCCACATGTGGCTCGCAAGCCGCAGTTTGCCGACCACAGGCCTAGAGTATCACATACTTGTTGATTTATTTATCAGAGTTGCTCTCTTGACCCTCTCCTCCCCTTACCCCCGGTCTCTATTTCTGTTTCTCAAAGACACCCATCCAACCTGATGCTGGACCGGCTGAGCGGGAAGATCCTGCACATTGACTTCGGGGACTGCTTTGAGGTGAGCATGTTCCCGGGTGACCACTTTGGCAAACTCAAGCTCACCCTGCCTCTCCTGCCACGGTGCTAGGATGCCAGTCTGAAAAATGAAATCCATGCTCTCTAACGCTGGTTTCCTTGGACTCAAACCGCCCTGGGGTAAGGGCCACTCACTCACTGAGTGGAGGACCCTCATCCTCCACACGGCCTGCCGCTCCAAGGCCTGAGCGTGATGCATACTTTTTCTTTTTGTTTCTTCTTTCCCTCTCTCTTTTTTCCTCCTTAGTTGTCTTTTAAATCCCGTGATAAGTCCCCTCACTAAACTCAAGTTATTTTATTTCTGTGCTTAATTGAAAACCTCCCTCCCCCCCCCAATTACCTGGCATTAACCAAAGAATCTTATCTAACGACTGGACTTGGGTTTTTCCCTTTATTATCCTGCAGGTGGCTATGACCAGAGAGAAATTCCCAGAGAAGATTCCGTTTAGACTGACAAGAATGTTGACCAATGCTATGGAGGTGAGTAGATATTGGTAACAAGCTGCTTTGAATCAGGGGCAGTACAATTACAACCCTCTCTGACAACAGACTTGCTTGTTAGAGCTCACTAGTTCCCCCAAATGCCTGGAGTATGTTTGTAGTCTTTTTCTCGTATTTTCCATTGTGTTAAAAATGATCAATCTATGAAAGCATTACCATTCTTTATGTCACATGAATCACAATGTTTCATATGAATCACAATTGTGACCTCACTGAAGACATTCGCAGCCTGATACCTGGGTATTGGCCTGTGTCTGCTTCCTCAGTGGGGGTGTTGGACCCTCTCGACTGTCTGGCTTTCGGTCCTGAGGCCTTAAGGGGCCAGTGTCAGTGACTTGTGTGGTGAGTGGCTCTGGTCCTTGTACAGGTTACTGGTCTGGATGGCAACTATAGAATCACATGCCACACAGTGATGGAAGTGCTTCGGGAACACAAGGACAGCGTCATGGCTGTGCTGGAAGCCTTTGTCTACGACCCCTTGCTGAACTGGAGGCTGATGGACAGTGAGTATTAGCAAGTGCCCAGGGGTGGAGTCCGCACCCGCCCAAGAGGAGTGTTCGACTCAGTACATTTCACTCGCCGATGGCCCTTCAAGCCTGGACCCGGAGCCATGTATGAGCCATTGCATTACATTTCACAGAGTAGCTCTGGTGTTTGGAAATGAATTTCAAGTATTTTTATTAACCAGAACATGAAACTCCAGTCACCAATTTGAATATTAACTAAAATATTTTTCAGTATAAATAAAATACCTCAGTGCTTTTTGTTTGGTTAGGTTTCATAGAGAGTAACAAGCTGGAGTTTTGATAGGAAATGCAAACAGTTGTGATTTGAGTCAGCAATATCCCATCTGCCCTTCATTCCCACCTCCTTAGTTTATTCACAAAAAGAATTTACTAACAAGAGGAGTCTGATCACTGTGGTTAAGTCATGCTTTTACCTTAAAAGGATCTGATTTACATTATCTAAATCCAACCTGACGAAATAGAGTCCCTCAGGATTGGACATCCATGCTAACATCCACCCACGACTCCTGAGTGATGATACATCTTTGGTTCTGTCTTAGAGGATATAGCTTTTGGAAATACCTTATGTTTATGATTGTAGGAAAATGTCCCATCAACCAAGTTCCTTTCAAGTCAAAGTCTGAAGCACCCTTTAACCCTCCCTTTACTTCTTTCTCTAGCGAATACCAAAGGCAACAAGCGGTCCCGGACAAGGACAGATTCCTACTCTGCTGGCCAGTCAGTAGGTGGGTGCCCCCCGTGGGAGACTGCACATTCTGTCCCCTTCCATCCAGAGTGTTCTAGAACAGGGTGAGCTCCGCCACTGCCATTGGGAGGCATGACTTATGGTAGGAACGGATGCTGAATATGAAGGAAGTCACCCTAAGGGAAGGAAGATTCTATCACTGCCAAAGCTTTACCTCAGAGGCATTTATTTAACTTCAGTAACGTGTACAGAAATATCTACTGAGCACCAAGCACCTGGTGTATGTTTTTTATTTAATGCCTCTCAGGATGGAGTGGTACCTAAAACTCAGAAATTTTGATCAAGCTTAATGTAGTTACAGAAATAAAGTCAAAGGTGTGTCTGAATATTAGTATTTAGCATGCCCTTAGCAGTGTGTGGATTGGGAAGATGGAAACAGCAGAAGTGAACTCACATTGCTGCCTCTGGAGCCAGGAAACCACGTGAAACATTGTTTCCAAGATAGTGGTCCACAGAAAGGGCCCCGGGAAGGTCATGCCCCACAAGGCCCAAAACCCCGCAGGGTTTGTGCATGAACAGTCTTCAGAGGTCTTACAGGAAAGCGGTTTAACCTTGTTTAGCCTTCCTCTTGTCCCCAAACCTCAGCCTATCCCTTCTTTCCTCATAAAATCTAACATCACACAGTTCACGTTTTGGGAAATACTGTTAGGGGTGTGAAAAAACGTAAATATTCTCTTCAGTCATTTATGGAACATTTGCAACTAGTTACTTAGCTAAGCCAAATAATGTTTAAGGATGCAAAAAGAATGTGACATAGAGATTGCTCTACTGTGGACTTAGCAGATTACTCTGCTAAGTCCGCAGTCGTTCTATTCCAAACCAGATCATGGTTATTGATATTAATAACCAGATTATTACTTAATACATATTTTCGTCAATTCTATAATGTCAATTCTAATCACATTATAGAATTGACGAAAATATATATTAAGTAATAATCCCATTGTGTAATCAAGTACCACATGATCTGGTTTGGAATAGAACGACTGTGGACTTAGCAGAGTAATCGATCTGAACTGCAGTTGGTAAGGGAGCTTTTGGGTTGGTGGCATTTAAGCTGAGACTTATTGAACAGATGGAATCCATATGGGTAGAAGAGAAAAGGATGTTCTGGGCAGGAAATTGGAATCCTGGGTTACATCTCTGCACATGCATGGACTCTACCCTAGACACATGAGAGCATCCTTAAATACCTAAGTCACACATGGGATCTGAGGTACCTTGTGCAAGCGACTGGTCTCGTCCAAAGTATGTGAGACTTATTGAACTCTGAAAGAAAAAAGAAACCAGAGAGTGACAGAGAAGATATATAAGTTCCTCCAAAGAATAATACTTCAGCCCTGGCCAGGTGGCTCAGTTGATTGAAGCATCATCCTGTACACCAAAAGGCTGCTGGTTCAATTCCCAGTCAGGACACATACCTAGGTTACTGTTCAATCCCCAATCAGGGCCCATATGGAAAGCAACCAATCAATGTATCTCTCTCACATCGATGTTTCTCTCTCCCTTTCTCTCTTAACATATTGAAAATTTTAAAAATCCTCAGTCATATGTGTAACCCATTGAAAACTGGTTTTCTTTATATTATTGCCAGTTCCTGTCAAACCAAATAAGTCATCAGGTATTTGACTCATACTCCTATTCTCTATGTCAGAACAATTCATTAATGCTATATGTATGAAAAGTCATGCTTTGTAATACATAAAGAATAACATAATGCTTCCTTTCCCCTTAGCGGTAGGTAGGGCCAGGATCAGAAGGAATATAGTGTGTGAAGAATTAAAGCTAATACCTTAGAACTTTTTAAATTTTCTGCTAATTGATTGTTTTCCTCCTAGAAATTTTGGACGGTGTGGAACTTGGGGAACCAGCCCACAAGAAAACGGGGACCACAGTGCCAGAATCTATCCATTCTTTCAGTAAGTCCAGCCTCTGATGACTTGTGCCAATAACTAGCTCATTAAGAAAATAGCAACTATGTTTTACCACAAGAGGGTCAATGAGATGAAGCAACAAAACCGCCTTTGAGCAAAAAAGGTTCCATGAATTTCTCATTATGTTCTGAGAACAACAGGAGACACAGAGGAAGAATTGCTCAACACATTTGGGAAAAGCAGGGGCGTTTATTGAACCTGTTGTGATGATCCAATTCTTACTGTTACTTCTACTTTTGTGTATTCCAGTTGGAGATGGTCTGGTCAAACCAGAGGCCCTCAATAAGAAAGCTATTCAGATTATTAACAGAGTTCGAGATAAGCTCACTGGTGAGTATGTGGACATGTTTACTTACAAGGACATGAACTCTGAGCGACTTTCTCTCCTGGAATGGTGGTCACCCCCATTTTCTAGTGGTGGTGGTGCCTAAACCATGCTGTCAACTGGAGTGTCTCTGAAACCATCAGTTAAGAACCCTCTCTGATTCTCTTTCTAATAAGTTTACTGCAAGTAATGTGATTAATCTCAGCTTAACAGAGGTAGTAAAGTTATGTTGGGTTCAAAGTCAGCCAAATTCAGAAATTTTTTTATCGTGACTGCTATTAGAGCAGATCTGACCACCTGATCATGCCGATGTGAGCTTTGGTGGCTGTAGCCGAGTAGAGACTCTGGAAGGAGAGCAGTGTGTGCTTTTGTAGAGGAGACACGTCACATTGGCTGGACTGTGTGACTTGGGGGCGGGAGTCGGGGAAGCTAAAGACCCAGCTCCCCGCTTCTTGGTCTGAAGATGGTGAGAATGCCTCTCAGAAGACAGAGAGGCACCAATGAGACATGGGTGCCAGGTGATTAACATTTAGGCCTCGCACGTAGAGTGGCAGTATGATTATTTACTGAGAACCTATAAGAGCTGGGTGCTGAGGAAACAGTGGTAGATGGACAGATTCCCTGCCTCTGCGAGGCTCAGGTCTGAAGGGGAACTCTCCTGTGTTAAGTGGAAGAAAGGGACTTGTGCTCCGCTGCCATTGACAGAGGAACGCAGTCTAAGTACCCGATTCAGGAGAAGCTTCCCTGAGCGAGAAATGAAGCTGAGAGGAGCCCAGTGCAAAATGCTTTGACTCTGAGTAGCCCAGGATCAGATCTTACAGGAGCCTACATTTTTATCGTATATCCTAAGGGCAGTGGGAAAGCACTGAAGGTTTTTAAGAGGGTCGGAGGGGAGAGAAGGGTCTGGGTGGGTGAAATACTATGCCTGCTCTGGCTGTGTGTGTGTGTGTGTGTGTGTGTGGAACAGATTAGAGGGGAGAGAGCAGCCGCCCTACCCATCCCAGCTAGACAGTTGATTAGACTAGGGTGGTGGCAGTGGGGAAGAATTCAAGAGATCATTATTAGGAGATGGAATCAAAAGGATTGATGATGCCGCCCTAACTGGTTAGGCTCAGTGGATGGCCCATCGGCCTGTGGACTGAAGGGTCCCAGGTTCAATTCCAGTCAAGGGCATGTATCTTGGTTGCGAGCACATCCCCCATGGGGGTTGTGCAGGAGGCAGCTGATCGATGTCTCTCTCATGGATATTTCTTTTTTTTTTTTTAATATATTTTATTGATTTTTTTTACAGAGAGGAAGGGAGAGAGATAGAGAGCTAGAAATGTCGATGAGAGAGAAACGTCGACCAGCCGCCTCTTGCACACCCCCTACCGGGGATGTGCCCGCAACCAACGTACATGCCCTTGACCAGAATCGAACCTGGGACCTTTCAGTCCGCAGACCGACGCTCTACCACTGAGCCAAACTGGTTTCGGCATCTCTCATGGATATTTCTAACTCTCCTTCTCCCTCTCTGTAAAAAATCAATAAAATATACATATTTTTTTAAAAAGTATAAATGATGTGGAGGGCTCAAAGGTGACTCCAAGTCATTGGTGACCTTCTGAGAGCTGGGATGAGCCTGGTAGAGAGACTGAAGCAATTGAAGAGAACGTGAAGTGAGAGAGAGAAGCAAAGAAAGCAGACAAGTTCAAAACTCTGGAGAAGTTTGGCTGTGCAGGGATGAGAGGACAGTACTTCAGGAGATGAGGGCGAGAAGCCAAAGGAGAGGCCTGGATATTTGGGGAGAATAGAGGACTTGAATAATCCTCATGGACACGGAAAGGCATGTTGCCAAAGAAGCAGCATGAGCTGGCCAGGCAGGGTCACGTGCCTGTTTGAGGTTCGAGGTTATGAGTTTATAATGGAAGCAACTGTCCTGGAGGAAAGGTTCAAGTCACGTGGAGGTGAATTTAAAATCCAGCTCTCGTACAGCCTTTGAACACCTGTGTGAGGATAAACTGATTCGAGCTGCCTGAGAGTTAAGCCAAACAGGAGTTGAAAACCAGGGACAGATTAAATGTTCTCGTTTCTCTTGTCCTAGGTCGGGACTTCTCTCATGATGATACTTTGGATGTCCCAACACAAGTGGAGCTGCTCATCAAACAAGCCACATCCCATGAAAACCTCTGCCAGTGCTACATTGGCTGGTGAGTAGGTGTCTAAGTACATGCGCAGTCGCACATGTGATTTGCGGGATACCCATGAAGTGTAATCATTGTTCATGTCTCTTTAAAAGTTGTATTCACTGTGTGTGCTATTGCTCTAAAAAGAAGAAAATTTTTTTTAAAAGGATATATATTTGAAAGGCAAACACCAAAATAAGTTAAAAGTACATTTAACATGATTTAGAAAAGAGGACTCCTTATTTTCATGGGGTGGAGGGACCTTTTTGGACTTTTGCTGTCAGTTCTAAGATACAGGAAGGGCAAAGAAAAAAGAAACCAGAGAGTGACAGAGAAGATGAAAAGACACATCTATGATCTGGGATTGTAACGTCAAGGACCACTTGGGTCTGCTCTGATGGATTGCCTGAGGCACGCTTGCAGGGAGAGATGAGAGAGGGCGATAGGGAAGTGTCCTGGGAGCACAGCCGGCTCAGCATTGGCTGGGAAAGATGAGCACATCCTACACAATTAGTGTGGGGGATCTCAGGCACTGTCCCAGGGGTCGTCAGACCTTGGTCTTTCCTTTGTCAGTTATCTGTGAAAAGCTTTGAAGAGCCCAAATTATTAAAATATTCCTTTTCTTTCTGTCTTCTTAGGTGTCCTTTCTGGTAATTGGAGGCCCAGACGTGCCCACAGCATTTCCTCTTGAGCCTTTTGTACTTTGGTATATGCTTCCACTAAGCTGACACAGTGGTCAGAAGTTCAGCTTTGTTAAATATTTCAAAATGTAAATGAAAAAGAAAAAAAACTACTGTATATTAAGAGTTGGTTTAACCAACTTTCTAGCTGCTGTTGAAGAATATATTGTTGAAACACAGGCTTGATTTGGTTCCCAGGACAGTGATCCTACAGAAATCAAGCCATTGATTTTGGGGAACAGAAGATCATAACTTAAGAATTACGGGTTTTGACTTCACTCACAACTCATCGTAAGCGTTTGCTGATACAGAGTGGCCTACTCTTTCCTGTCAACATGCACACAGCAAACTCAGCGCAGTCCAGAAACTTCGGATCAAGGAGGACGTGTCCTAAGATTCTGGACTGGAAGGAAGTGGGAGGAGCCCACTTCATCACTCACCCATCCCATTACCTCACTGGTCCAGCAACAGCATTTGCAAGGTGGACCAAAATGTGTGGGAAAGGTCTGTCTTCTGCCTCACCTGTGATGCTGCAATGTAACACTTCAGTCCAAGACCCAGACCACTAGGATGGGGGTTTCTTCAGAATGCTGGCGGCCTCGGCTGAGCACAAGCACAGAAGGGACACCGTGCAGAGGAGTGGCCCACACGGTTCTGGGTGTGTCTAGTGAGGTCTGATGCTCTGTGTTGAGAGCAGGGGCTTGGAAAACAAGTGATGTCATGGAGGTGCTGAGCACAGAGGGGAGGCCTCACCTCCAACGTGTTGGAAATGATGAGCAAAAGAAACATTTAAGTGCACAAAGTATAAAGTGTACCCTGTCTAGACTCCATGTTGTATCAGAATAATTTTTGTGCCAATAAATGACATCAGAGTTTTAAAAACGTGTATGAATAACTATTTTTTCCTTTTTTTTTTTTTTTTTGCTTTTTCCCATTTTGCTGTGGTTCTTGTTGTTTTTGCTTTTTCCTTTGTTTTTTTGTATGAATGGCTTTTTCTTTTTAATTATTCATAAAGAAAGCAATTATTCCTCCAACATTCATTAAGCAGTTAGTACTAGGAACTATGAAAGACTCCAGATCTACGTGACCTGGCCCCTTTCTTTAGGCTGTTTACCAGGCCGGAGTGGACCATAACCGCCATGCTAAGTGATGAGGAGCCACGTAGAGGGTGTGAGCCACAGGTGGGCTCTGAATTCACTGATTGCACTGGGCGGTGAGCCCTGAAAGGCATGGAAAGGGGGCATTTGCCAAGGGTCTTAAAGGATGAGCATGAACTGTCAGAGGAAGCAACTGGGGACATTCTCAGCAGAAAATGGGTGCAGAAATAGCAAATTTTTGTTGTTGTTAATCCTCACCAGAGGATATTTTTCCACTGGTTTTTAAAGAAAGTGGAAGATGAGGGGGTGAAAGAGAAACATCGATGTGAGAGAGAGACATCGATTGGCTGCCTCTGCATCCTGACCAGCGCTGAGCCTGTAACAGAGGCGTGGCCTTTGACTAGAATCAAACCTGGGACCCTTCATTCTGCAGACCAATGCTCTAGCCACTGAGAAAACTGGCTAGGGGCAGAAATGGCACATAACGAGTTATATTAGGTTGCACGGATGAGCCATGCTGATACATAAAAGGGCCGTTTCACACAGTTGAACCTCGTAGTTCAGCACAGCTGCTTCAGTGGCCAGTGGGGAATAAAATGACTAATAGGAAAAGGAATAACAGGCACTAAAGGGAGGCTAGAAGTACCATGGGCAAGCCTGGCCTGCCTCAGTTCAACAGCCAGGAGGTGATGCTGTGGACAACGGAACCATGTGAGGCTTTAAAACAGAGGTAGAATCTGAGTCTTGTTTCCTCTGAAAGCGCAGATAATAGTAGGATCTACCCCATAAGGTTGTTTTGAGGGTGAAGTAGACCATGTAAAGCATGCAGTGCAGCTTAATGCATGGCATTAGATTGAACCATGTGAAATAAGTGCTCAAAAATATTGCTAAAATGGATTAGACTAGGCTTTTGTTATGCCAGGGTACACAGTTGGGGGAAGGGGGACAGTGAAAAACAAGTATCCTGTTAATAGGATATCCTGAATACTTACAGCTAACACTTAATGAACACTTAATGAATTGTCTTAAGGAGGTCCCAGCCCTGGCCTTGGGAAGCGGATACACCCACAGAGCTTCCAAATCCATCTCCTGAGCTGCCTAGTAATGCCTCCCTCATAACAAGAGCTCTTCCAGACATTCAGCAAGTGCTCCGAGTTCCCGCTGTGCGCCTAAGCAAGTGGCTCCAGCGGTGTAGATGGGGAGGAACATGTGACTGGAGGAGTTGGAGGCATTGCAAGTAGCATACGGATAGATGCCCTTTCCAGTGCTTTGCCTACAGGAGCAAGAGCAATGAGATGGTGACTGGAAGGAGAAGTGAGGCAGAGTGGGTTCTTTTTGTTTTGCCTCTTATTGGGACAGATTCCTCCAGCAGGCTGTTAGGAATGAACCAGTAACCAGGAAACAGCTGATGCAGAGAGGGGATGACTGCAGGAGCCAAGACCAAGAGCACGAAGGGGGCACGAACCATTGCTGGGGAGGAGCTAGCTTTAAAACTAAGGATAGCCTTGGCTGTTTTGCTCAGTGGTTAAGTGTCCACTGAGGGCTGGATCCCTGGTCAAGGGCACATACCTGGGTTGCAGGTTCCATCCCCGGACCCAGGATGGGCACATGTGGAAGGGAACCAATCAATGTGTCCCACATCGATGTTTCTCCCTTTCACTCTTTCTAGAGAGCAATGGAAAAATTATCCTCGGGTGAGAATTAAAAACAAACAATAAATATAAGGGTAGTTGGGTCCTACGGGTCTCACACTAAATCAACTGGGTTGATGGGATGATAAAATATGGGGGTAAAAAAAAAAAAAAAAAAAAGTTCACCACGTGGAGAGCGCAGGGATGACAGCCCCAACTCACTCCTGACACCCGCCCCTTTGCACATGCGCGGTGCGCCCGGGTCGCGTCGGCCGCGTCACTCTCGTGAGAAGAGCCATGCAGGCATTAAAGATGGCGCCTCCCAGTCCCGCCGAGTCTAAGGCCCCATCCCCGTCGAACGCGGCCAAGTCCGAGGAGGAGATGGTGCTGCCGGGGTTTCCGGACGCGGACAGTTTCGTGAAGGTGAGTCCGCGGGGCCTCGGGGAGGGGCTGGGGGAGCACGGGAGCCGCCGCGGCCGGTGAGGAGTGGGCCCGGCCCTCTCGGCGGCCCCCCCCCCCTCCCCCCGGCGGCGCGCACCTCAGCGGAGTCCGAGCGCCAGACTCGGCCTCTCACTACATCTTCCGGGGATGGGGTCTCACGCGGACCGCTGAGGGTCGCCCCGCTTCCCAGAGCCCTCGTTCTCCCAGGAGAGCCCCCTCCACAGGGCTTCCTTGTCACCCCGATGCCCCGCCCTCAGATCTCGCCCCCGCGCCGCCTGAGACACTCGGCCAGCCGTCCGGGGGCTCGGCTGCCCGGTGTCTCCCACGCCTGCCCGCATCCGCTCCTGCACCAGGGCCCGCACCCCTCCCCGCTCCTGGGCTCCGGCGCCGCCTCACCCCAGACAAAACCCGGGCTTACTGTCACCTGTTACTGCTGCCCCCGAATCTTCCTCCTCTGGGCCCCGTGGAACACTGACCGCCGTGCCCTCTCGAAGGAACACAGAGCGGGTTCATGTAAATGGTTGGTGCGATGCCGCTCCGCTAGGAACGAACATAAAACCAGGTTTAAACGCCTCCTGCACGTGAGACTAAAATGATCTGTAAGTTAGCGTTGCACGTTCCCCCCGAACTCCACCCACGTTATAGCCACTTTATTTTTAGCAGATGCTATTATTAACTCGTGTATTGGGCTTTGAATAAGTTCCTGGACCTCTAGCCATGGTCCTGATGGGGAGCTTTCATTCAGGCTCACCGCGGGCTGCGGACCCCAACGTGAGTTAAGCTCCCACTTCCTCCGTCTTTTTCTTTTTAATATTGATTTTTATTGATTTCAGAGAGAGGAAGGGAGAGGGAGAGAGAGATAGAAACATCAATAATGAGAGAATTATTGATCCGCACGCCCTCCTGCACGTCCTCTACTGGGGATGGAGCCCATAACCTTTGACCGAATCGAACCCAGGACCCTTCTGTCCACAGGTCGATGCTCTATCCACTGAGCCAAACCAGCTAGGGCTCTCTTTCTTTCTTAAGAAACATCTATTTCACAACTCACAATGAAGTCATTTGCATTATCTATGATAGCAGAGTCAGGATTTTCCTCTCATTATCACACAATTAAAATAGAGGACTGCTTGGCAAGAACTGAACCATGAACAGAAGTCCAGTTGTGGGCAGTAGCCATTACCAATTGGTCATCCAAAAGATCTAGACTGTGCTTTTACTGGTTTTACATGCTTAGTGATCCTACGTGATTTTATGAGTTTTTGTAATCTTCTCAACAACTTAAGGGGTAGGCACTTTTATGATGCCTGTTTTTCAAAGGAGGAAACTAAGGTCCAAATAAATGAAATAACTTACTCAAGATCGCAGTTAGTAGGTAGCAGAGTCAAGATTCAAACCCAGGCTGTTTTGAATACTAGCATACTAGTATTATATATGTACTAGAGGCCCAGTGCATGAAATTCGTGCACGGTAGGGTCCCTAGCAGCTGCTGGCCCTTGGTGGGGGGCTTCCTTTGTCCCCCGCCGCCCCCTGGTGGTCAACACACATCATAGCGAGTGATGGAACTCCCCATTGGTTGAACTCCAGAGGGGACACTTTGCATATTAGGCTTATAGATAGGTGATAGATAGATAGATTTGTTCTTTCATTCCCCACTCTCCCAAGAATGTAAGCTCCAGAACTTGGTTTCGTGTTCACCATTGTATCCTGAGAGCCTGGGGTAAAATCAACACCAAGTGAATATTTGTGAGATTGTGTCTTCATCATCGAGCACAGGTGTGGGCGCTGTAAGTCCCTAGAAATCATTTGGTCTGGCCCTGCCAAGGCATCAGTAGAGAGTTAATTAAATGTTTGACCAAATATAGCAGACTAATTTTTTTTTTATGTATTAAATAAAATATATTATTTTTTTAAATTATTATCTGTGTACATATTTTAACATTGCCCTCTCCCTCCCATACATACCCTCCCTCCCCAGAGTTTTGTGTCCATTGGTTGTACTTATATGCATGTATACAAGTCCTTCGGTTGATCTCAGCAGACTAATTTTTAAGTTGATTGTTTTGTATGACCCACAAATGATGTTATAGGTATCCAAAAGGCCCTCGGCAGGAGAAAGGTTCCCCATCCTGATCTAGCACGATGTGTTGTATGTAGTAGATGTTTAAAACATGCTTGTTTTTCTGGTTTTTGGCAGTTTGCTCTTGGGTCAGTAGTGGCTGTCACCAAGGCATCTGGGGGCCTACCACAGTTTGGCGATGAGTATGATTTCTACCGAAGTTTTCCTGGCTTCCAGGTATTTTGTGAGACACAGGGCGACAGGTTGCTTCAGTGGTAAGTACTGAATACTGTTGTTGTTTTTCACGTTTAAAGAAATGAATATAGTTTTTTGAAATGTGTGTGGGTTTTATTTACCACAATTTCCTGTGCTATAAAAAGCTCTGAAGTATAAAAATGATACAGTGGATTTTGATTTTATATAGCACATAAAAACCTGGATTCAGGCCGAAACCTGTTTGACTCATTGGATAGAGCATCAGCTTGCGGACTGAAAGGTCCTGGGTTCGATTCCGGTCAAGGGCATGTACCTTGGTTGCAGGCACGTCCCCAGTAGGTGGTGTGCAAGAGGCAGCTGATTAATGTTTCTCTCTTATCGATGTTTCTAACTCTCTATCCCTCTCTTCCTTTCTGTAAAAAATCAATAAAATATATATTTTTTAAAAACCCACCTGGATTCAGGATTCTTTTGCACGAGTGAAAGAGTCACAACATTTAGCTTTCTGATAAGATTTTAGGACAGACGATACACAAACACTGGTCTAGCTGTTGCATGACACATTTAGAAAATGTTTTAAATTTTATGTTAAAACAATGACTGCAGAATACATTATTTACATTGTATTATATATTTTTTAGAATTTAAAGGCAGCTTTGAGGTAATTTCTTCAAACTTTTCAGTTAAAAGATGAGTCTTAGCGAGATGTAGTGAATTTCCCAAGGCCACACAATGTTTTTGTTTTTTATTTTTAGGAAGAGAGAGAAAGAGAAACATCTATGTGAGAGCAGAATTCAGTCAGCTGCCTTCTCCATGTCCCCTACAGGGGATTGAGCCCACAACCTGGGCATGTGCCCTGACCGGGAATGGAGCCAGCAACCTTTCAGTGCATTGGATGATGCTCAACCAACTGAGCCACAAAGTTTTTGTTTTTGTTTTTGTTTTTTGTTTTATTTTATTTATTTATTTTTAAAATATATTTTATTGATTTTTCACAGAGAGGAAGGGAGAGGGATAGAAAGCCAGAAACATCGATGAGAGAGAAACATCTATCAGCTGCCCCCTGCAAGCCCCTTGCACACCGCCGAGGATGTGCCGCAACCAAGGCACATGCCCCTGACCGGAATCGAACCCGGGACCCTTGAATCCACAGGCTGATGCTATATCCACCGAGCCAAACCAGCCCTGGCCACAATGTTTTTAATAAGAGTGTTAGTTTTATTAGTTCAATCATAAGGTATTAGAAATAGTCTGAGCCAAGCCTTTCAAGCTTTCTCTTAAGACTGTAAACAAGTGAATGAAAGTATACAAACTCATCTTGGTTTTCTTGTCCTTAGCATGAGCAAGGTAATGCAGTACCATGGATGTCGAAGCAACATTAAAGATAGAAGTAAAGTGACTGAGTTGGAGGACAAGTTTGATTTACTAGTTGATACCAATGATGTTATTCTGGAAAGAGTGGTGAGTATTGCACCTTACTCTTAAGATAACTAACAAATAAAGAGCTTTTATATTATTAGAAAATGAAAAGAAAAACAACAGGCACCTTAGGAAATGAAAAGAAAGTTTAGCGTTCCTTGCCAATATCATTCCTTTCTTCTTACAGTTGGCTTTCCCCCACCCTAAGAAATATTGCAATTGTGTTTAAGTATATCCCTTCAAACTCATGCCCAGTAGAACCCTATTTTTAAAGTGCCTTATTATAAACCTACCTTCCAGATTTGCAAATCTTGTTTGTATTGTAAGAGAAGTCGTCTCTGGATGCAAAGTCCAACCAAAACTCTGTTTTTACTGTTATTCACAATCTGCTAAACACTCGGACTCACCTGATTGGAAGAGTATGTGGATCATTTGATCTAGCTTACTGACTTGACACAGAATTCTACAGCAGAATATTATTTAAAGAAATACACAGAGATTATCCAAAACAGATGTAGCCCTGTGAAGGTGCTGCAGACATTTAAATCAGACTCTCGTGTCCTATAACGTCCTCTCTTCCATAGCCTGAATGCCCACAGGTATTTCCGTGGTTTCTCGTGTCTTCTGATTTCATGTCCCACATGCTACTATTTGTCACCTGGGTGCACCTCTGCCCCAGCTAATAGCCCGCATCTGCTTCCACAGACAAAGTAGGTCAGGACACGCTTCCCCTCATTGCAGGCACTGTCCTTCTGGGTTTATTATTTGCAGTCGAGAGTCTTTTTATTATTTTGGTGGGCCAAAATCAGCCTTAAATCAGCTTTGAAGTTTCAGCCCAATTCAGAACTGTAAAAAGAGTTGAACAGGGGGCAATGGTAAAATATGTACACATAATAATTTAATTAAAAAAAAAAAAGTTGAACAAGGATCGGGAGTGGCTGATTTCTGCCCTGTCTTTGAACAGATAATGCTTTAATTGTCTGCTCTTATATGTATCTATTCTCACATATAAGTCTCTGAATATGGCTCTTAAATTTTTAGGTAATTAACTCTGTTAACCCTGAAAAGAAGATATTGAGCTAATATAATATCTCTTCCACTCTTAGGGTATTTTACTGGATGAAGCATCAGGTGTGAATAAGAATCAACAGCCTGTCCTCCCCACAGGACTACAGGTCCCCAAGACAATTGTGTCCAGCTGGAACCGTAAGGTGAGGGCTTCTCTCCCATTCCCTGCAGCATCTGATGTCAGCTTTTGCTTATTCTGGTTTGCATTTCTATTCTAATTTGTTGGATGCAGAACTGGCCACTGCCTCCTCATTCTCATAAACAGATACACCTTTATTACACCCTCTTCTCTACTTTGCACACCACCCTATTCCTCTCCCCAGTCTCACACACACATTCATTTTCCCCCCCACACACATTCTTTAAATGAATGACTTTTAGAAGGCATAAATTGGAATTTATTCTTCTAATTCATTGAGTTGCTGTGTTATAAAGTATTGTATTTGTTGATCCTAGGCAGGAGAATATAGCAAAAAAACAAAATCTGAAACTTTCCGGCTGCTTCATGCAAAAAACATCATCCGACCTCAGCTTAAATTCCGAGAGAAGATTGACAATTCCAACACTCCATTTCGTCCTAAAATCTTCATCAAGCCCAATGCCCAGAAACCCCTCCCTCAGGGTAAGTAGTGCACACGCTGCCTAACAAAACTAGCAAAAGGGAAAAGGTCGCCCTCCCACGGTCCTTTCTTCAAAGGGAGCAGATGTGTCTGACTTTGTGATGTGTGTCACTGCTTGGGTCCCAGCGCTCTCCAGAGAAAGGCGGGAGTGCCCGCAGGATCGCCCTGAGGACTTGGATGTGCCCGCTGCTCTGGCAGATTTCATCCATCAGCAGAGAACGCAGCAGGTGGAGCAGGACATGTAAGTGTTTGCCTCTCAGAACTTTATGCCACATTCGCATTGCTGTTTTTAATTGAATTTATTGGGATAACATTGGTTAATAAAATTATATAGGTCTCATCTATATATTGTATTTCTATATCACATTTTCTTGTGTCAAACTTATGCTGTGCCACATTTTCACTCGGCTCTACTTTTGTAAAATGTCTAAATGGACACAAAGAATTTTTCGCCTTCTCTCCCGTTTGTGTTCGCGGAGGGCCTGCCGGCACCGGCCTTTGTGGCCCTCGATGCAGTCCTGTGAGGGGGCAGTGGCTCCCCTCGCCATTGTACGGATGTGAAAACAATTAGAGATGCTGACTTCACACAGAACTTTGGCCCAAGTTTTCTTAAATTGTTCTTTCTCTGCATCACTGATTCGAGCAGTAAGCTAAGGTTCACTAATAAATTAAGGAAAAGGCGTTTTAAAAAGAGAAATAATGATGCTTTTTATTTAGAGGAAATATTTTCACAATGGTCTTTTTTTTTCGTTTGTTTTTACAAATTAGAGTAAAACAGTTTTACCTTGAACCATGGAATTAGTAAAAAAAAAAAGATTTTGTTTGTTTTATTTACTCAGGTTTGCACACCCTTATCAATATGAACTAGATCACTTCACTCCACCGGATTCAGTCCTTCAAAAGCCACAACCCCAGGTTAGCACCCAACTTGCCTTATGGCTGGTATCTGAGTAGCCCAGGAAGAATCAAACAATGAGATTAGCTGGTACAATTTTGGCTTTCCCTAAATATCTTTAAAATAGTAGGTTATGGCTTTGTATCAGTTATTGAACTCTTAATTCATTGTGAACTTTAGTGAAGGATGATTCTTAACATTCCTCTCTTTCCCTGCCTGGACTTTTGTGACCAGTTATATAGGCCTGTGGGAGAAACACCCTGCCATTTCGTATCTTCCCTGGATGAACTAGTGGAACTCAACGAGAAGCTCCTGAAGTGTCAAGAATTTGCGATAGACTTGGAGGTAATTTGTAAATGGCTTGGAGTGAAATTTTTACATTTTCTGTGAGCTCACCTACTCGAGGAATATAAAATTAATACTAATTTAAATCTATGCTTTGGTAAAAAGTAACTAATCCTACAACTGTGTTTCATGCCGACTGTTCAGAATCAGTAGAGGAGCGCCTAGTAAAATCCGTTTTTCCGGTTCTTCCTTCTTCCCGTGTGCTTTAGCACCATTCTTACAGGAGCTTCCTGGGGCTGACCTGCCTCATGCAGATTTCCACCCGGACAGAAGACTTCATTGTGGACACCCTGGAGCTGCGAAGTGACATGTACATTCTCAACGAGAGCCTCACAGACCCAGCTATTGTCAAGGTCAGCCAGCCTTTCTCAGCTCCTGCCTGTAAGCGCAAGACTTAAGTGCTTTTCAGTTCACTATTTTATTATTTCAACATAGGCCCAATAAAATTGAGAGAAATTGTTGTAATTTCCTACACTAGGGTACCACACATTAAACTGCTTTTGTTTCTAAACCTCTGATAGAACAGCTAAGACTTACCTCATTACCACGCAGAAAAATGTTAAATCATTTTAATGACTACGGCAATGAGCCTGTGCCATCAAGATTGTTTGAACTTAATGACTACCCTTGAAGCAAGCAGAGCCGCTTCCTTAGAATCATTAGCTGTTAGCAGACTTTTAAGAGTGTGCAGTTAGGAGTGTAGAAGGCTGGGGCCCAAATTAAAAGAAGCATTTAGAACTCAAACCATCTTCATCTTCCTTCTGGCTTCTAATTCCAGTGTTCTGATAACCTAGAGGCAGAGTTCACGTCCGAGCACAGGGGTCTCTACACAGTGTGTGCATGGCTCCGGCTTTGTTTGCAGGTCTTCCATGGTGCTGACTCAGACATAGAATGGCTGCAGAAGGACTTCGGGCTGTACGTCGTGAACATGTTTGATACCCATCAGGCAGCGCGCCTTCTTAACCTGGGCCGGCACTCGCTCGACCATCTGCTGAAACACTACTGCAATGTGGAATCCAACAAGCAGTACCAGCTGGCTGACTGGAGAATACGGTCAGTTTGCTCCTGACGAGGAAATGTGGGTGTAGAAGAAACCTCATCCATGGAGACCTGTGCTCAGCCTCTAACACTGTTTGAGTCTTGAGTCGAACTGTTTCCGTTGGCATAAGTGAAACTGGAATTGTAGGCTTGTGCAGGGCAGTGTTACACTCTGCTCCATGGAAGAGCGGTTGAAAGAGATGCGCCATGTCAGCATTTGTCCATGACATCTCATCCGAACTCAGATCTCCTACTAGGGGTGGTTGTATGTGTGAGATGAGCTCCCATAGGCATGAGAGTGCTAAGGCAGGTGGTTGAGCCTGGCGAGGCTGCTCAGTTGGTTGGAGCATTATCCCAATAGGCCAAGGTTTCAGGTTCGATCCCGGGTCCGGTTGCATGCAAAAATCAGCCAATGTATGTATACATAAGTGAAACAACAAATCAAATCAATGTTTCTTCCTTCCTCTCTAAAGCCAATTAAAAAATAATAAATCAATAAGTAAAAGTTTAAAAAGTAAAGATAGCCTTATAAGAATTGTTTACTATAGGATAGGGTTGTGATGGCATCCTGCCACATTTTTTGGAATTCTTGCTCAGCTTGATTCTTTCCAGGTGACTAGCTTTCTCCGTAAGCTTGCTTGGCTGTTGTATGAAGAAGCCACTAAACTTCTCTCCAGTTCTGCATGTCAAAATTTATAAAGAGAACCTAAAGTCTGAATAGAACGTGAAAATTGACGAAATCTAAAAGCCACTACCTGCTAGTTAACCCTTGCCATGTGGCACAGGAACTTGAGGGATGTGGTCCTCACAATAGCCTATGAGGGGCCTTTCCATTTTATAGGTCTGGAAAGTGAGCTCAGAGAGCTTAGGTGACTTATGCAGGTCAGATATCTGGAGCTAAGACTCAAATTTAGGTGACAAAGCCCTTATTTTCAGCATCATTGTCTTGCCGCCCTTCCTACCCGGCTGTGAAGCAGTGGCCTGTCCTTAGCTGTGAGGGAATCTGACAGCAGAGGGGGCCAAGCGAGTCTGAGCACCCACCGAGCAGACACGCTCTGCTGCTGCTGCTGCTGCTGAGGGAAATGAGTGAAAGCTTCCTCTGTTGCGATTCCAGACCTCTGCCTGAGGAAATGCTGAACTACGCGCGGGACGACACCCATTACCTGCTTTACATCTACGATAAGATGAGGCTGGAGCTGTGGGAGCGAGGCAACGGCCAGCCCGCCCAGCTGCAGGTGGTGTGGCAGCGCAGCAGGGACATCTGCCTCAAGGTACGGCCACCGGCACGCGAACCCAGCTTCCTTTCTGCTGACGTCCCAGTTCTTTCCTTGCGCTTCACATTTACGAAGAGAGCCAAACATTTGAAGAGCCCAGGGCACAGGTGTTTTTTTTAATCTTTATTATTGGAAATATTACATACGTCCCCTTTTTTCTCCGATTGACCCCTTCTAGCCACCACCATTTCCTCCACCACCACTAGCCCCCCCCCCCCGGCTTTCACCACCAGGGCACAATTTTGATCGTGAATTTTGTGAAACATTTTGCAGAAATTCATCAAACCCATCTTCACGGATGAGTCCTACCTTGAACTGTATCGGAAGCAAAAGAAGCATCTCAACACGCAGCAGCTGACGGCCTTCCAGCTCCTGTATGCCTGGCGGGACAAAACCGCGCGCAGGGAAGACGAAAGTTATGGGTAAGGGATTGGAGATTCTTTCATTTATTTTTTCTTTCTTTCTTTTTTAAAGAGATTCTTTTAACTTTTCTCTTAGACTGAGCAGATCTGGTAACAAGGAAATAATGGGCTTTTTCTCTTTTTGCCATGAATGCTGGTTACGTTTTCCCCTGGGTTATAGCATTTAATGGAACTTGCTGGCTGAACTTGATGTAATTCACCCATTGTGTTTTGTTCCAGATACGTACTGCCAAACCACATGATGCTAAAGATAGCTGAAGAGCTGCCTAAGTGAGTCTGAGCACCTAGGAACATGTTGCGACTTTCTCAGCAGAGAATGTTGTCCTTCAAAAGCATGCTCCGTGATTGATTCCCTCGAGGCTGACTCAGAGATGGGCCTCTAAGACGTGCTCCATCCAGGAATGGAGAGCTGCTGCCCTCGGGCTGCCATTCCGGAGCTGAAACCTCTGCACCGGAACGTTTCAGTGGCTGTGCCTTATGCCGAGTCCTGTGTCAGCCTCTGAGCCTGTGGCACCGGCCCCCACTTTCAAGGGATTCTCTCCAGACTAAGGCGCCTCGTGGTTTTAGATGTCTTATGATCTCAGAATCTAAATCCATAATCTTCTCATCCCGCTGTGGGTCTGCAGATCAGCAGGCCGTGGTCCTCGCTGCTGGCCCGGGAGCAGGAGGCGGCTGTAAGCACCTGCTCCAGGCTGGTGCTGCGGAGTGTGGGAGTGGCTGGCCCCCTTCTCTGCCATCGGGGTTTCCTTAGTGTCCCCTGTGCCGTGGCGCTCTGGCCCGCCCTGATTGTCCTCTTGTCTGGAAGCCTTTGGGGGCTGCGTTCCTAAGTAGTGAGCTGTGTGTTCTTCTCTTCAGGGAACCTCAGGGCATCATAGCTTGCTGCAACCCTGTCCCCCCTCTCGTACGGCAGCAAATCAACGAGATGCATCTTCTAATCCAGCAAGCTCGGGACATGCCCCTGCTGAAGGTAAGAGCCTTTCTGCTGAGGTTCCCACGTCCGCGGGCCTGTTCTGTCTGTCAGCGTCTTCTCCTGGTGGTCTCCTACATAAAAGAGCTCTCCATTCTAAAAATGGCTTACAAAACCCAGTAGGCATGTCTTTTTTATGATAGTCACTGCGAAAGCTTATCCTTCTCAGGACCTTCTTTCTGATGATCTAACAGCAAGTAATGGCTAGTGCCTGGGAGGCAGTAGGACGGCCTGGGATAAGCTCTATGGACGTCCTGCTGGGAGGCAGTTAACCTCATGAATAAAATGGAGGAGGCTCTCTGGTCGGGGAGCTCAGATGTGAGTGGTAGTGCCCTGATGAGGATGGTGGTCACAAACAGGAAGGGAAAGGGCAGGTACAAGAAGCACCGTGAGAAGAAAAGCGATGTTGAAAACAGCTGCCGTTTCTCAGCGCCGCGCTAAGGACTGCCGAGTGCGCTCTGAATGGTGGGTGGACTTGGGTGTAATGGAAGAGGAGTCAAAGACGGCTCACCCCAAACCTGAAGCCAGGGGACGGGGACGCTAGGAGCCCGGGGGGATGTGGGGGGGGGATTTCCAAAAGAGCTGCTGTGTGTGTGTGCTGCTCAGGTTTGCATGTTTGATTTGTGTTGTGTTGGAACAGTTAATGTGTTGCCTCAGTGGCATTTTCAATATGTACTAAATCATGTTTGTAAGTTTTTGGACGATCATTGATTCGGGAAGACTTAGAATCAGCTCCCTGGAGGTGAGAAAGAAGAGACCCTGAAGATAAGCACATGGGCAGTGTCATGTTACTAGTAAAACGCCTTAGCTCCACACTTTGTCCAGTAAAGAGAGAAACTCTGGTTCCTGGGGAAGAACCTTCTCGGGCTCTTTGGAAATTATTCTGCTTCGTCATGATCCAGGGCCTAGTCTTCCATCCTCAGCTAATGGTGGGCACTCGGCAGTGACAGGGCCAGGCACTGGGACGGATGAAGGGCAGAAGGAAACCTCTGGGCTCTTGGAAAACACAGTCCAGTGAAGGGACACAGTCTGTGCTGAGGAACACGTGTGTGGCATCGAGTTCAGCCACTTTCCTAATTCTCTGTTTCTCCCGTGTAGTCTGAAGTCGCGGCTGGGGTGAAGAGGAGTGGACCGCTGCCCAATCCTGAGGTACAGTGACGTGCCTGCCGTCACCCCCAGGGCGGAGAGGGGTCCAAGCCCGGGCAAAACAAACGTCCTGCCGGGCCGGTGCCGCGCGCTGGCGGGAGCGCCTCACGCTGGCGGGCGTTTCATGGCACCTGTGGTCTCTTTTCGCTGCAGAGATTGGAGAATGTTCTCTTTGGACCTCATGACTGCTCCCACGCCCCTTCAGATGGCTATCCTGTCATCCCAGCCAACGGTAATGTCGAGGCCTCTGGAGTCTGGAGAGGCTGGGAAGCGGGTACATGCCCCGTAGGCCCTGACCATGCTGCCTTCCGTCCCTCTAGGGCCAGTGCCAGTGCAGAAACAGGCAAGCCTCTTCCCTGCAGGAGGAGAGGACGAGGCCCTGCTGGACTCCAAATGCCTTATCGCCACCGCCGTCATCACATTATTCAACGTGAGTCATACAGCAACGTCCGCGAGGTGATGCAGACCCGCAGGAATGTACTGGGTTTTATGCCCGGCGGGCTGCTTCGCCCTCCGAGACCGATGCCAGCAGTGGGGAGAGGCACGGAGGCAGATCACGAGGTGGTTTGCCTCTCTGGACAAGGTTGTCCGTGAGAGGTGGGTAGAGGAAACTCCGTGAGTGAGCTCCGTGTGAAGAAAGTCCAAGGAAGGATTGCATCTTGATGCTCACTGATGCCTGGGAGGGAGGAGGGTGTGGGCCAGTGAGGCACAGCAGGACCATTTCCACACTGCCACCGATTCCCGGGGGACGGAGTGAGCTCTGATGAACCGCAGAGTGCCCTGCGCATTCCTCCCTGACCGGTGCCAGCCCACCCGGGTGTGTGTGGGACAGAAAACTGACAAGCTTTCCTCTGTGGCCCATAGACAGTGAGGAGCGGGATACACAGGCACCAGCAGGTGGGGTGAGATTTGTTTCCCGTTCAGAAAGAGGCTGAGTAGTGGTAGGTGGTGACTGTTCAGTCTGCAGACAGGATGGCCAGCCCGGGCCAGGCGGTGCTTCTGGAATACACACTGGGTTGTGATAGAGCTTATTCCAGGCCGTCCTACCCAGCAGGCTTCTTGTTCCTGCCAGTGGCTTGGCTACAGGTTCTTTGCAAAGGAAGTGCAAGGTGCCTTTGTTCTTCAGGATGGATGATTCCTGGAATGACCAAGATAAGAGGCTAAAGCTCTCAATGCTGCAGGCAGCTGGTGTGGCAGAAAGGAAACAACGATTTCTAGAAAGAGCCAAGAAAGAGAAGCATAGCACAGTCCACTTAGATAGAGACACGTACGAAGCTTAACGTACATTCCGATGACAAGCTGCTGGCTGAGCGGGTTTCAGGCTCCTGGTTCAAGCCACGCCGTCACACCGGAATGCCGGGCCAAGGCCTGGAGGGGAGATGCCGCCCACAGAGCGAATGCCTGGGGGTTAGCTTTCTGTTCCCTTAATGGCATAAACGTAGGTCAGGTCTTGCTTCAGTAATTCATGAGGAAAGAAGTCTGGAAGCTTTAGCTGACCTCAGAGGTAATGAGCCGTCAAGGTGACCAGGCAGCCCACAGTGTGAGCGTGCCCCGTGGCTGTGGGAACATGGAGGCGCCCACTCGGAGGCCGTGCTCTCCCTGCTCTGAGCGGCGGGGACTGACAGAGTGAGCAGCAGGAGAGCACTCGCTTTATGAACCCAGTTGGAAGCAGCAGTCTGCTGCACAGTCACTGATTACTCAGAAAGGTGTATAAGTACAGGTTCCAGGTAAATGTCGGGTTATGCCTGAAGGTCTAGAGCAGACAGACCTGGGTTTTCACCCTTGTTCTGCCTGTTAGCTCTAAGGCTCTGGCAGTCTGACCTCTCCAAGCCTCCGTTTCCTCATCTGGAAGATGGTGAGAATAGCACACCCCCCTGGCAGGTTGTAAGGGCTTTTCTAACTGTACATTAAACACTCAGCGTGTGTTACAGGCTAGTGCAGTGGCTCATACATGGGAGGGGATCTCAGACATAGCCATTACTATTCTCCTGCTTGCATCTTAATGTCACCAAATGTTCAGTTATAAGTGACTGTTTTCTGTCTGTTTCTGCAGGAACCCAGTGCTGAAGAAAACGGAAAGGCCCCGCTAACAGTCGCACAGAAGAAAGCCCAGAGCATAATGGAGTCCTTTGAAAACCCATTCAGGATGGTAAGTGTTAGTTGTGTGTCAGGGCCGAGAGGGGGTGTTGGTCGGGAAAGGAAGAGAGGGTGCAGGTGTGGGTTGGCCCCAGTGTCCCGGTGGGGAATGCCTCCTCTGAGTGCCAGTGAGCTCAGGCCAGGGTGACGCCTCAGCTGAGGCGTTCTGAGATGAAACCGACCAGAAATCTCCGGGTGCTCTGGCGCCTGGGTCCACATTCCAGTTTTTACAGCCTTTAACGGGATTGCTTCCATTTCTCCAGTTTCTGCCTTCGATAGAACACCATGCTCACATTTCCCAGGCAGCAAAGTTCGACCCAACATCAAAAATCTATGAAGTAAGTGGATTTGTCATCCTTTCTAAGACTGACTTCCTAAGAAAGGGAGACTCCCTAATTATTTGAACCAAGTTTCTGTTTTAAACAAACCCATCTGCAAACCCCCTGAAAGTGAATGTGAAACCCTTTTTATGCCAGCATTCTCCAGCGGGAAGCCCAGGCCTTTAACGCGGTTCTCGGAGCTTTGGTGGGGGGGGTTTGGTTTGTTTTTATTTTTTTGTGCTTTTTTTAAAAAAAAAAAATAAAAATTGAGGTTTAATTTATATGTAGTAAAGTGCCCAGATGTTAAATGTACAGCTTTAGGCATTTTTATGTGTGACTATTAATGTAAGGCTCTTAAAGGTGACAGCTTACATTTTAAAACACTCTGTTTTATATTGTTTGGTTTGTTTTTAACAGCATTATGAATAAGAATAAGAAAACACCTTCCCTGGATCCCCATGAGATGTTCCTGGGAGCCAGCGTGTTAATTGTTAACAGCCTTCTTCCTCCCTGCAGGAAGTGCCTGCTCTGATCAGATGGGTGGCCTGGCTCCCTCTGCTCACCGGCACCGCCCGAGAATCAGGCCAATACCCTGATGGGCCGCAGCCCTGTCGCTGGTTGTTAGCTTGTTGTTTTTGGAACAGGGGAGTCAGGCAGAAGTGTTGCCTTCTCTCCTCTTCCCCCTCTGGGTGTGGCACACTCAACACCCCTCCATCCCTTACCGTGCTTACATCTCCCGCCACCTAGATGTGCTCTCAGGCCGCAGGTAAATGTGCCGTCAGAGGAGCGCTCGGGCTGGCAGAAGTCCTGCCTGAGTGCCAGCTCCCCCGTTTACTAACCATGTGTGTCCCTGCGGACAGGTTACGTAGCCGCTCTGAGCCTCTTGTTCCCAGGCCGGTGGAGGGGGTTGAACGATGCTATGATAGCCTCTGCCCAGGGCCTGGAACAGTTGTACCTTGTCCTTCTTAATGAGCATTATAAATAAAGCCAGCATGAGATTTTATTTTTGTGTCATCAGATGTGGAATTTTTGACTTAGAATGTGTGCAGTGACTAGGCTAGCATGCCCTGCATCGCCTCATTAAAAAAAATAAAGCATTCCCCGGTGACTGAGTTTCGGAGTTTTTTTGTTTTGTTTTCGTTATAGATCAGCAACCGCTGGAAGCTGGCCAGCCAGGTACAGGTACAAAGAGAACCTAGAGGGACTGCCGAGAAGGAGGCAGCCGAGCAAACAGGTAGCCTTCACTTCCTTGCAAACTCAGCCACTCAGGTGTTGGTTAAAGAGGAGCCCTGGTGCCTCCTCCCGTCACTCAGTCATTCGACAGAGTGCCAGACACAGCCGCTCCCTGTGGAGCGTGCCTTCTCCTGGGACCGCGGACAATAAGCCCCTCACTGTATGTTCTGTCAGATGGCAGTGGGCATTACGCAGGGAGAGGGGTAGGAGGTGCCGGTGGTGAGGTGGAGGGCACTCGGGGCTGAGGACCTAGCTGAGCACTCCGGGTGAGCTGGGCGGCCTCGGTGGAGGAGTGCCGAGGGCTGACTACGCTTTGGAAAGGGCACTCTGGCTGCTGGAAGGGAGCAGTGGAGAGGGCAGGGGCGGAGCCCGGTGAGGAGACATCCCGGTGAGGGGTGCTGGCGGGCAGTGTGGCAGCAGAGGAGGGGCGGGAGTTGTCAGAACTGGAGGTTCCTGTGTTAGAGCTGACAGCACTTGGTGATGAGTCAGATGTGGTATGTGAGGGAAAGGCAGGCGCAGTGGGTGCTAGAGGGTTTTGCCCTGAGCAGCCAGAAAGATGGGGTCTCCATCAGGAGGAGGGAGCCTGTGTGATGCCGAAGAGGCGTTGGTTCTGGTCCTTGACATGCTGTGGTTGAGAGTCTTACTGACATCTTCAGAGATGTCACGTAGGCCATGGGTGTTGGTGTGGGTTCTGGGAGAGGACCGGGTCTGGGGCGGTGGCGGGGGGTCATCACCGTGTCAGACTGAGAACAGTGGACCCCCTGCACAGGCTGGGAGCGAGGTGGAACCAGCCAGGAGGCTGAGCAGCAGGGAGGGGGCCCTCCCCTGGTCACCCTGGACCGGTCAGGCAGGTGGGGATGGAGCCTGGCCCGGGTCAGCAGCTCCATGGACAGTTCTCTCTCTTGCAGCTGCCCGGGACCAGGCCGCCGAGGAGTACAAAGAGGCGGCGGAGCAGGCCGTGTCTGTCCGGCGGCAGGCTGCCGTACGTGCTGGCTTTTCTGCTTGGTCTTTTAGGAACGAGATCCCCTGGGTCATTGTCAGGATGTCCCTCAAATATCAGGAGGACTTGCCCTGTGCTGCGGGTTAAATGCTCGTGTCCTTCCCATTCATTGTGGCTTGCCAATTAGCGCCTGGCGCATTTCCCCTCCAGAAAGCTGGTCTGTGATGCCTCTTGGGTGGCCTCTTCCCCTGTGCTTGTGTACTAGTAAATAAGCCCCCGCCTGGCCAGCGGCAGATCGGAATTGAGGCCGACAGTGTCCTCTGCCCCCATCAATACTCTCTCACGCCAGAGTGCCTGGAAGGCCTTTCTTAAATGGCCCGTGTGGTCTCTGCTCACCCCCCGGCCCACACCCCTCACCATCACTGCTCCATCTCACCGCCCTGAGGGCACCCGGACCCCTAGCGGGGTGGCACAGCGGAGGCCGCAGGGTTCCTCTCACATACCTCCGTCTTCCTTCCTGTGGCTGTGTTCCACCTGCAGCTAGAAAACGCCGCCATGAAGAGAGAGCGCGCAACGAGTGACCCGGGGACCACAGAGCAGAAACTGGAGAAGAAACGACTCAAAGTTTCCAAGAAGCCGAAAGAGCCAGAAGCGCCAGAAAAGGATTTCACCCCTTATGACTACAGCAAGTCAGACTTCAAGGCTTTTGCTGGTGAGGCCACATCTGCTGCCCGTTTGGGTGTGTGTCCGGGTCAGATGAAGGGCGGCTGTGGAGAAAAGAAAGCGGGACTCGGTCACAGACAGCCTTGCCCAAGACACGCACGGCCCACACTTAGGAGAGCAATCCAGAGAAACCCATCCCCCTCTACCACCACCTGTCCCGGAGCTGGCTTGCACCGGCCACTAAAGTGGTTTCGCAAAGAGGCATCCATCCTACAGTGGCTGCGCCCTTCCTCCCCGTAGCCCGTGTCCAAATCAGCCTCACAGACACACAGTCTCACAGATCTTGTTTGTGGGGAAACCCGATGCCTATGATGCGAAGCTGGTTTTGGAGCCTTAGCCTGTGAGAGCCCGTTTACTTTGAAGGCGCAGATGGCATTCCTGGCGATCAGCCTCCTGCCAGTGTCCCTTTGAAGAGAGAGAAGGCAGGGCTGGTGGTCACCTCAGTCCAAGTTAAGGACCCTGGCACCATCCAGCACGCACAGACCCAAACGCAGGATTTCCTTGGTGTAAAAGTGGCCCGTGCTTTAGCACCCGCCCCGACCCCTGAGGACAGGGCTGTGAGAAAGCCGGCCCCCGCTGCCCTGCGCTCCTGGAATCCTGGCGTGAATTGGCATCAGCCATACGTCCCTCCTCGTGAAGGGCAGCAGTGATGAGCGCCCAGCCCAGCAGAGAGCTTGCTGCCTGTGCTAACTCACATGATCACTCTTACCTTTCAGGAAGCAGCAAACCCAAACCTCCTTCCCAGTTTGATCCAAATAAGCAGACGCCGTCTGGCAAGGTAAGAAAGACACTTGCGATTTCCAACGAGTGCCTGGTGCTTGTTTTTTACCGCTTCTGTGGCTGGGAAGACCGGTCCACCCAGGATCCTCTCGCATATCTTTTCCCTCACCTCATTTCTTCCCAGGCACAGACAATACACACCAGTGATTCCAGCAGTTACAAAAAAATTTAAGAGATTATCCAGGCTGGTGTGTGGCTGTAAAGGGTGTTTTTCTGTGTTTGCTACCATGGGAATTATAGCTGCAAGCCAGAAACAGCCCTGGTGCCGGCACAAGCCTGTATCTGCCCCGTGTGGGTGTTGGTGCCAGGCAGAGCCAAATGGGGCTGAGAACTTGGCACGTGGAGCGTGAGGCCCGGGAGGAGCCCTCCAGTTCCTTTCATAGCTCACCTTGTCTTTGTGCTTCTTACCTTTTCAGAAATGTCTTGGAGCCAAAAAACTTAAACAGCCCATGGGAAACAAAAGCATGTCCTTTCCGACTGGAAAGTCAGACAGGTATGTAGTGGAGGCTCAGCCTCTCAGGACCACGCCCCTCTCCCCCCCTTTGACTTGGGGGAAACGGAGATGGGCAGAGGGGCTGTGAGTGTGGGGTGCCACCTGTCAGTCTCAGCCCATCCCCGGGCCCAATGCCCGTCCTCCTCAGCTCCCCGCCCATTACCAGTTTCCCAGGGCCACCTCAGAGCACGTAGGATTGAAGTTTCCCTAGGTGAGCCAGTTTCAGAGGAAAGAAATCAAACAAACCAGATGTTGAGAATTTAAATCCTAATCCTTAGAGCAGATCTGAGATCAAAGGACTAGGGGTGGGGAACTCCTCTCCTGAGGGCCATTTGGATATTTATAACATCCTTGAGGGCCGTACAAAATTATCAATTTAAAAATTAGCTGTTCTATTTAGTCAAACATTTAATTAACTCAGGACCAAATGACTTGGTGTGGCCCGTAGGCGGGACGTTCCCACCCCTGCCCCAGGGTGTGCGTGATGAAGAAGGAACCTGCCTTAGATCTTGGTCAGCTCGGAGCACTGCCCCAGCCCACCCTCATGTGGAGGGTGTGTGTGTGGGGAGGGGGTAGTTGCTGCCCTGCTCCATTCTCCAGGAGCCAAACAAGCTATTCTCCCTGAGTTCTGCATCGTTAGTGCCCGCAGCATTTTATAAATAGCTGAGAACAAACAACCGTCCGAACTGAAAGCAGTAACTTGTTTTCCTGCCGTCTCTGCAGGGGGTTCAGGCACAACTGGCCAAAGAGATAGTGTTGGAGGAGAACCTTGGGATCCCCGTGGACTGGAAGCACCAAGTGGTGCTGGTTTTGTACAGACTCATTTTTAAACGATTAAAAATAATTCTTACTGGAAGGAAACTGGTTCCTGGCTTTTCCTTTGCTGCCACCACAGAGCTGGCAGGACAGATCAACCCTTCAGCTGTCTGTGGGTAAGTACGGCCTTGAGGGCTACTGTGATTTCCGGAGAAATCCCGAACCCCCAAACAGAGGAATGAAGAGGAGACTCCCCGGACTCGGCAAAGGGCGACATCCACAGGCAGGGAGCATGCTCAGCTGGCTTCCTGTCAGGAAGGTCTGGGGCGGTTCCTCCCTTCAGGCACCTCCAGGTGAGGGGAAGGAGGCCCAGTGGTGAGAATGTCAAAGGGCCCGGCGGGCCTGCTCCTTCCCTGCTCTTTTCTGTTTTTTGTTTTCAGCTTTGTTTGTTGCCAATTACAAAATCATAACATGTTCATTATAGGAAATGAAAACCAAAGGAAAGAAAATGAAATCATCTATAATCCTACCACATGGAGATAACTTACCCTATTTCGATATAAAGGCTTTTTACTGTGTAAATATATTTAATATGTAAACTTGGATTTCTGTATCTCCTGGGGCTTTTTTTTTTTTTTTTTTTTACCTGTAAGGAGTCTTACTATAGAATGGGTTTTAGCTAACCCCCTCTACTCAGCATACAGGTTTCCATTTTTGTACTCTTAAAGTGATACTGCATGGAACTCATATACATTTGTGATCCAGTCTCCAGTTACTTCTTTCGAATATTATTTTCTTTTCGTTCTGAGTTGGGCAATTAAATTTACAAAACCACACAGAATAATACCTTTTCCCCTCCCCCTCACAAATGCTGATACAAGGAACCTATTTTCTTGGAACTTTTTTCCACAAAGAGGGCTGGCTGCCATGCCCTGTGGCTTCTGGGCCAAACCAGACTTCACTGGCCCGGAGAGGGCCATGGAGCAGGACAGCCCTGTCCCAGAGTGGGCTCGGCCATGTAGCAGCTAGGACTCCGGTGGTTGAAACTGATAGAAAAGCCAGGCTATCGGTGGCTTAGCAAAATAGATGTTCTGCTGAAACTGGTTTGGCTCAGTGGTAGACCATCGGTCTGCGGACTGAAAGGTCCCGGGTTCAATTCCAGTCAAGGGCATGTACGTTGGCTGCGGGCACATCCCCAGTGGGGGATGTGCAGGAGGCAGCTGGTTGATGTTTCTCTTTGATCGACGTTTCTGGCTCTCTATCTCTCTCCCTTCCTCTCTGTAAAAAAAAAAAAAAAAAAAAAAAAAAAATTAAAAATAGATGTTCCTTCTCCTTTTCTTCTGTAAATAGTCCAGAGCTAGTGTGGCAACTGGCAGCCCTCAGGCTCTGGCTCCCATCTGGTTGCTTGAACACATTGGAATATCAGTGAGATCCACCTCATGGCTAAGTAATAATCCTAGCTCCACCCATTCATCCTCATTCCCGTCAGCTGGAAGGAAGGGAGGAGGTAGCACCCAGCCTCCCTTTAAAAGGATTCTGCCCATTTCCACGTCCCACTGGCCACAACATGATGCTGGGAAGTAATTTCAGTGCCCACATGCCCAGCTAAAAAGCCAGAATTGGCCCAGCCGGTGTGGTTCAGTGGTTGAGTGTTGACCCATGAACCAAGAGTTCACAGTTCGATTTCCCTTCAGGGCACATGCCCTGTTGCAGGCTCGGTCTCCAATAGGGGGCATACAGGAGGCAGCCAACGGATGTTTCTCTCAATGATGTTTCTTATCTATCCCTTTACGTTCTTTCTCTAAAACATATATTTATTATTATTATTATTATTTTAAACCCATCCTGGCCAGTATGACCCAATAGTTGCATATCCATCTGTGAACCAAGAGGTGGCCAGATGGATTCCTAGTCAGGGCCCATGCCCTGATTGCAGGCTTGATCCCCCATAGGGAGCATGCAGGAGGCAGCCAATAAATGATTCTCTCATTACTGAGAGAATCTGTCTCTCCTCCCCCTTCCTCTTTGAAATCAATAAAAATATATTTTTAAAAAATATATATATAACCCTAGTCAACATATAGGCACCCAATACAGGAAGACCAAATATATTTTAAAACCTTGGTGTACTTTAAGGGAAAGGTAGACAGCAATACAGTCATAGTAGCGGACTTTCCCACCTCACCTACGTCACTGGGTAGAACTTCCAAACAAGGAACAACAAGGAAACAGAGACCTTAAATGATACATCAAATCAGTTGGATCTAATTGATATTTACAGAACATTTAATCCAAAAGTGACAGAATAAACATTCTTCTCAGGCACATATGAATCATTCTCAAAGATAGACCATATGTTAGGATACAAAATAAGCCTTAACAAATTCAAGAAGATTGAAATCATTTCAAGCATCTTTTCAGATCACAATGGCATGCAATTAGACATCAACTACAATTTTAAAAAAATCTCAAACACATGGATGCTAAATTAAACAATGGATGGATTACCAATGAGATCAAGGAAGAAATAAACTTCCTGGAAACGGAAAATGAACACACAACAACCCAAAAGGAAATAATAAAGATTAGAGCACAAGTAAAGGACATAAAGATTTAAAAACATCCACAAAAAGAGCTGGCTCTCTGAAAAGATAAATAAGATTGATGAACCTTTTAGGCAAACTAATCTAGAAACAAAGAGGACCCAGATAAATAGAATCAGAAATAAAAGAGGCAAAGTAACAACTGACACAATAGAAATTCAAAGGATCGTGAGAAAATACTATGAACAACTATAAGCCAACAAGCTGGACAACCTGGGAGAAATGGAGAAATTTCCCAGAGAAATAATCTTCCAAAATTGAACCAGCAAGAATCAGAAAACTTAAATAGGCCAATACCAACTGATGAAAATGAAGCCGTAACCAAAAAACTTCAGCGAACAAAAGTTCTGGATTGTATGGCTTCCCAGGTAACTTTTACCAAACATTCAAAGAACTAACACCTATACTCCTCAAACTATTTCACAATATCCCAGAGGAAGGAATGCTTCCAAGATCCTTGTACAAGGCCAGCATTATCCTGATTCCAAAGCCAGACACTACAAAGAGAGAAAATTATAGGCCAACATCCCTGATGAACATAGATGCTGAAATCCTCAGCAAAATATTAGCAAAATGGATTTAGCAATACATTAAAAAGATCATAAGCTATGACCAAAGTGAGATTTATTCTGGGGATGCAAGGCTGGTGTTATATTCTCAAATCAAATGTGATACATCACATAAAATGAAGGGTAAAGGTTACATAATCATATTGATGCCAAAAAAGCATTTGACAAAATCAAGCACCCATTTTTGATTAAAAAAAAACTCAGCAAAGTGAGAATCATAACATTATAAAGGCTATATATATATATGACAAACCTACATACATCATACTCACTGGACAAAAACTGCAAGTTTCCCTTAAAAACAAGACAGAAATGTCTGCTTTCACCACTCTGTTTCAACATAGTACTGGAAGTCCTAGCCACAGCAATCAGACAAGAAGAAAAAAAAGCATCTAAATTAGAAAAGTAAAATTGTCATTATCTGCAGATGATATTGTACATAGAAAATCCTAAAGACTCCATTTTATTTTTTATATATATTTTATTGATTTTTTACAGAGAGGAAGAGAGAGGGATAGAGAGCCAGAAACATCGATGAGAGAGAATCATCGATCAGCTGCCTCTTGCACACCCCCTACTGTGGATGTGCCCGCAGGTACATGCTCTTGACCGGAATCGAACCCAGGACCTTTCAATCCACAGGCCAATGCTCTATCCACTGAGCCAAACCGGTTTCGGCTAAAGACTCCATTTTAAAAACTACTAGAATTACTAAGTGAATTTGGAAAAGTAGCAGGATACAAAATCAACATCCAGAAATTGATGGCATTTTTATGCAGCAATAATAAGCAGATAAACTAAAAAACAAACAAAACCCATTTACCATTGCAGCAACAACAACAAAAATACTTTGGAATAAACTTAACCAAGGAGGTAAAAGACCTATACTCAGAAAACCACAGGACATTGAAAAAAGAAATAGAGGAAGACCCTAACAGGTGGGAGCATAGACCATGTTCATGGGCTGGAAGAATTAACATCATTAAAATGTCCATACTACCCAAAGCCATCTATAGAGTCAATGAAATTCCTATTAATATTAAAATACCAACAGCGTATTTCACAGATCTAGAACAAATATTCCAAAAATTTGTATGGAACCAAAAAAGACCCCAAATAGCTGCAGCAATGATGAGAAGAACAAGGTTGGAGGGACCACCATACCAAATCTCAAACTATACCACAAAGCCACTCTACTCAAAACTTCCTGGTACTGGCATAAGAACAGGCACATAGACCAATGGGACAGAAACCCCAGAAATTGACCTACATCTTTATGGTCCATTAATATTTGACAAAGCAGACAAGAGCATATACTGGAGTAAAGACAGACTCTTCAGTAAATGGTGTTGGGAAAATTGGACAGGCACATGGAAAAAGAAATGAAACCAGATAAACCAATTTACACTATACACACAAAAATTCAAAATGAATAAAAGACTTAAATGTAGCCCAGCCAGTGTTGCTCAGTGGTTGAGCATTGACCTACGAACCAGGAGGTTATAGTTCAATTCCTGGTCAAGGCACATGCCCAGGTGGTGGCCTCAATCTTCTTGCAGTGAGGGGCGTGCAGGAGGCAGCTGATCAATGATTCTCATTATGTTTCTCTCTCTCTCCCTCTCTCTTCCTCTTTGAAAGAGTAAGGGGAGACATCCAGAGAACCTTGCAGTAGTGCTTCTCAGGCTCCTGAGAGAGACCATTAGGAAGCTGGTTAGAAAGACCTGCCCGGTCAGAGTCCTGCCTGGTCAGGGTTGGGGGTGGGCTCAGGACCCAGGTCTGAACAAGCTCTCTAGGTGGGGGCTACTCCTGCTTAAGTCCACGGCCACTATTGTTGGCAAGACCGAGTGCCCCAGACCCTGCTTGATGGGCTGCAGTGGACGTCCCGCTGACCAGGGGTGAGAAGAGGACAAATGTGTTAAGTTCTCGTAAAAGTCAAGTGATGCCTGGTCCTTACTAGTGTTGCTTCATGACATGTTTTTTTTTTGTTGTTGTTGTTGTTGTTTTTCATTTTTCAAAAGGATGAGGACCAAATAAATGAATCTAAAAAGATGGGGACCAGAGACGTGTGTAAGGTCTCCTTAAATACCCTTTCTTGCATAAGAAAAAGTTAGCAACCCAATGCCAGTCCCCAAATGTGTCTTTGAAATCTTCCTAAGCCATGGAACCTGTAGCCCAGGAGTGCTGAGCCATGGGATAGAGGCAGGGCCGTGGAGTGTGTGAAGTAGTGGGGAGAGGGCTTGGACCCTCCCCCCCCAAGGGCAGCGGGTCTGTGGAGTCGGTGGGGAATGCTCAGTGAATGTGAACGTGGAGAGGTGGCCTGGCCTGCACTCTGGGGAGCGGGATCTGGCAGGGCATTGGGTGGCAGGTGGAAAGGATTAATGAGCCGCAGGCCTTGGCTCAGGGAGGCACGCTCTGTTTGCAACACCTTGGGAAGCTTGCCTTGAGCGTTTTCAACCAAGTAACACCATGAAATGGCCCAATCCATCCTGCTCACAATCACAGCTGTCTGCCTGGCTGAGCACAATGCTTAAAACCTGACTCTTGCCGAAACCGGTTTGGCTCAGTGGATAGAGCGTCGGCCTGCGGACTGAAAGGTCCCAGGTTCGATTCCGGTCAAGGGCATGTACCTTGGTTGCGGGCACATCCCCAGTGGGGGGTGTGCAAGAGGCAGCTGATCGATGACTCTCTCTCATCAATGTTTCTAACTCTCTATTCCTCTCTCTTCCTCTCTGTGAAAAATCAATAAAATATATATTTACAAAAAAAAAAAACAAAAAACTGACTCTTGCCTGGCCAATGCTCAATGGTTAGAGTGCCTTGGGGCGTGGGCAGGAGGCAACCAATCAATGTATCTCACATTGATGTTTCTCTCCCTCACTTACTCTCTTTCATATATATATATATATATATATATATATATATATATGTATGTATGTGTATATGTATATATGTGTGTGTGTATATATATATATATATTGATTGATTGATTGATTTTTTTTGCAGAGAGGAAGAGAGAGGGATAGAGTCAGAAACATCGATGAGAGAGAATCACCGATCAGCTGCCTCTTGCACACCCCCTACTGGGAGAGAATCACCGATCAGCTGCCTCTTGCACACCCCCTACTGGGGATGTGCCCACAACAAGGGTACATGCCCTTGACAAGAACCGAACCTGGGACCTTTCAGTCCGCAGGCCGACGCTCTATCCACTGAGTCAAACAGGTTTCAGCCTTTACACTCTTTCTAAAAATCAATGGAAAAAAATAACCTCAGGCCCTAACTGGTTTAGGGCCATGGATAGAGCATTGGCCTGCAGACTGAGGGGTCCTAGGTTTGATTCTGGTCAAGGGCACATGCCCAGGTTTCGGGCTCAATCCCCGGTAGTGGGTGTGTAGGCGGCAGCCAATTAATGATGTTTCTCATTGATGTTTCTTTTCTTCTTTTTTTAAAAATATATTTTATTGATTTTTTTTTTTTTTTTACAGAGAGGAAGAGAGAGTTAGAAACATCAATGAAAGAGATTCATTGATCAGTTGCCTCTTACACACCCCCTACTGGTGATGTGCCTGCAACTAAGGTATATGCCCTTGACTGGAATCGAACCTGGGACCCTTCAGTCCACAGGCCGACACTCTATCCACTGAGCCAAACCGGTTTCGGCTCATTGATGTTTCTTTCTATCCCTCTCCCTTCCTCTCTCTCTAAAAATCAATAAAAACACATTAAAACTAAATAAAAGATACAGTAAACCACTATGTCCAGTTACTATAGGCTTCATTGACTCTAGCCCTGTATACAGCCTGTACTTCCAACAAGACATTTATGCCTCTGACTTGTGTGTGCCCCGAACCAGACTAGGGATAGGGTGTGTAGCTGGCAGTACTGTGTCAGAGGCCTAGTCAAAGTGGGAAACCAGAACACCCGTGCAGGCACCTTATGGAATCAGCTGTCATTGTTCTAGGTCAGGGGTCGGCAAACTCATTAGTCAACAGAGGCAAATATCAAGAATACAATTGAAATTTCTTTTAAGAGCCAAATTTTTTTTAACTTAAACTTCTTCTAACGCCACTTCTTCAAAATAGACTCTCCCAGGCCGAGGCATTTTGCGGAAGAGCCACACTCAAGGGGCCAAAGAGCCGCATGTGGCTCTAGAGCCGCAGTTTGCCGACCACGGTTCTAGGTGCTGCTCAGCGGAGCCCAATCTAGTGGGTCCGAGGCTTCAGCCTCCTAACGGTAGACCATCCACAAAAGGGGAGCGGGGCAAGGCGGGCGATGGCTGTGACCAAGGCAATGGTTCACCTGGGGCTGCCACCGGGAGTGTGTCCCTGGCACTGGAGAGTTTCTGCAGTCAGCACCTGAGGATATATTTTTTATCCTCGTCTGATATATATTTAAAATATATTTGTATTGATTTCAAAAAGGAAGGGAGAGGGAGAGATAGAAACATCACTGATGAGAATCATTGACCTTGATCGGCTGCCTCCTGCACACACTCCTACTGGGGATTGATCCTGAAACCCAGGTATGTGCCTGACTGGGACTTGAACCAATGGCCTCTTGGGTCATGGGTCAGTGCTCATCCACTGAACCGTATCAGCCAACCATATATGTTTTTTTTAAAAATATATGTTTTTCACTTTTTTTTTTTACAGAGAGGAAGCAGAGAGCCAGAAACATCAATCAGCTGCCTCCTGCACAACCAAGGCACATGCCTCTAACTGGAATCAAACCCAGGATCCCTCAGTCTGCAGGCTGACTCTCTATCCACTGAGTCAAACCGATCAGGGCTGTTTTTCACTTAAAAAAAAAATTTTTTTTTTAATTGATTTCAGAGAAGAGAGACGGGGGAAGAGATAGAAACATCAATGATGGGAATCATTGATTGGCTGACTCCTACACACTCCCTATAGGGGATCAAGCTGGGGGCATGCGCCTTGTCCAGAATCCAAGGGTGACCTCCTGGTTCATGGGTTGATGCTCAACCACTGAGCAACATGGGGCAGGCCTGGTTGACTACACTTGATCTGCTGCGTGATCCTTTCCTGCATGAGCTCAGGTCCAGGAATCGACCGAGGAAGCTACCGTCTCCTAGGAATCCTGAGCTGCGTGGCTCACCTTCCCAGTAAAGACTTCAAAGTAAACGGATGCCGGTTGTTGCTGAGGCCTGAGGCTTGCACTAACAGACACACCACTGTGTTCTTCGTTTGGGGTTAACAGACGGGGAACAAGTTTCCCACCTCCCCGTGGAGGCTGCAGAATTCCAATGAAAAAACATCCCTGTCATCCTGTCACCAGTGGGTTACACCAGGCTCCCCTCCTCTCCTTGTCGCGGGAAGGACAAGCTTGCAGAGCAATTAGCATGTAATATTTCGCAATTAGCATGCTTAATGGGATTCTGAGAAGCTCCCTGACATTTTCCTAAAAACAAAGCACATTCCCGCCCACCCTTCAGAGAGCAGGGCCCGGTGTGTTCCGCCGCGCGCCGCTCCTTCCCGGTGCTGAATATGCATGCGCTGGCCTCTCCCCAGGCTCCGCTGGCAAATGCAGAAACTCGCTCTGAAAAGAGTTTTTCTTCTTCGGCAGCCATACGCTCCGGGCTCGGGGGATCTAATGGGAAATGGCTAAGTCCAGCCCCAGTCGCTGGGCGGAGATGGTCCTTTTCAAGTAAACAAAACCCCTCAGTGCGCCCCAGACAAGCCACACACTCGGCTCAAGTCCAACAGGAGCCCAATCTGGGGACAAGTGGAGAAATTCGTTTTCTCTCGCTCTTTGCAGGACAGAGCAGCCGCCAGCTCCCATTCCTCCGGCCCCGGCCCCGGGGTGCAGCGGGCGGTGTCCGCGCTGCAAACTCCGCGGGAGCAGAGGTGTCAGCTCAAGGTTCCCCTCCCGATCCCTCTGCGGCCGGGCACGGCCCTCGGTGCCACCCGGGTCCGGGGAAGGGAGCAGGGGCCCGGGGGCTGCACCGCCCCGGCCGGCTCCGGGCCGGGAGAGGGACCCCTTCCGCCCGCCCACCCCGCCCGGAGGCCAGACCGCAGCCGAGCTGCCCCGGCCGCGGCCCCACGTGGCCACCTCGGAGCGGGCCGCACTACCCTGCTGAGGCCGACAGACAGCCCGCCCCAGCCACTGGGCGCCGCTCTGCGGCTCGGTGGCCAATCAGAATGCGAGGAGCCCGGCGGGGGCGGTGCCTCTGAGCAGCCTCGCTCCCGCTCCCGCGCCGCCATTGGAGGGACCGGGCCCCGCCCCCGCCGCCGGGCCCCGCCCCCCTCGCTGTTAGGTTGCGGCGGGCGGCGGGCGGAGCTGGTCCCGTTGTGCCGCGGCGCCGCGCGGCCTGCAGTCCCGGGTCCGCGCCCCGCGCCGCCCGCCAGCGCGCCCGCCATGGAGCCCGGCCCCGACGGCCCCGCCGCCCCCGGCCCCGCCGCCATCCGCGAGGGCTGGTTCCGCGAGACGTGCAGCCTGTGGCCGGGCCAGGCCCTGTCCCTGCAGGTGGAGCAGCTGCTCCACCACCGGCGCTCGCGGTACCAGGATATCCTGGTCTTCCGCAGGTAGGACTCCCGCGGGCGACTCTCGCCGCCCGCCCTGCACCCCGCGGCCCCCGGCCGGCTCGCGGCCCAGGCCGCCCGCCGCCCACCCCCACGCGAGCCCCCCGGGACTCCTGCCCCGGCCTCGGTCCGGCCCACCCGCTTCCTGCCGGACCCCCGCCCGCGCCCTTTACCTCCGCCGCCCGGGCCGCCCCGCCCGCCCCTCCTCCGGCAGAACTGTCACAAGTTGCCGCGAACTAGGCCCGCGCGCGCTTCCCCGCCCCCCTCCCGCCCCGGCATCCCGGCCCCCGGGCGAGGGGCCCGCGATCCGGGCGGTCCGCTCCGCTACACCGCGGGGAGCCCGAGTCTGCGCCGCCCCGACGCGCCCGCCGAGCTCCACGTGTCAGCCTGGGCCACGTCAGAGTCGGACCCGAGCCCAACCCCGGCCCCCGCGCCGCCGGCCCGCCTGCCGCCCCGCCACGTGTCACCCCCAGGACTCGGCCCCCGGCCCTCCGCGGGGCGGGGAGGTCTCCGCTCCCCCGGGGTTCGGGGAGGCCCGATGCCCCCGCCCCCGGGGCCCGGGCCCTGACTGTCACCCCGCCTCGCCTGCAGCAAAAGCTACGGCAACGTGCTGGTGCTGGACGGGGTCATCCAGTGCACCGAGCGGGACGAGTTCTCCTACCAGGAGATGATAGCCAACCTGCCGCTCTGCAGCCACCCCAACCCGCGCAAGGTACCGCCCCCCACTCAGCCCTGAGCGCAGGGATAGGAAAGCCCCCCCTGGGCCTCACTGGAGCCCACCGCCCCCTCCCCTGGCCCCCCTGAGCCCAGTCAGCCCAGCGCTTCCCAGAGGGGTGTCAGCGGAAGGGCCAGTGAGGACCAGGGTGGGGTGAGGGGGAGAGGGGCCTACTTGGCAGGGCTGGGGGCTGCGGCTCAGGAGGGAGTTTTCGGGAAAGGGGTCTGCCTGGGGCCAGGTTCCTGAGAGAAGGAGGGGTAATGAGGTCTGTCGGTCAGAGGAGCCAGACTCACCTGGCTCAGGGTGATTCTGGGTGAGTGCACCTGCCCGGGAGCCTGCTGGGGCCTGTCTGGGGGGGTGGGGAGGGGTGGAGGGGGTGCTGGCGCCGGCCGGGCCCTGACTGTTCCTCCCTCCCAGGTGCTGATCATCGGGGGCGGGGACGGCGGTGTCCTGCGGGAGGTGGTGAAGCATTCCTCCGTGGAGTCCGTGGTCCAGTGCGAGATTGACGAGGTGATTGCCCCCCCCCTCCCCAGGCCGGCCAGGGCCCGGGTGCGAGCGCCCGCTCCCCACTGAACTGGCTGCGGAACCCTGGGCAAGTCCCGTAATCTCTCCCAGTGACTTAGTGAGCAGTCGGTGCGCCATTGGTGCCGGTTCTTAGTAAGATGGGGTGCTGGTTTTTTAAAAAATATATATTTTATTGATTTTTTACAGAGAGGAAAGGAGAGGGATAGAGAGTTAGAAACATCGATCAGCTGCCTCCTGCACACTCCCTACTGGGGATGTGCCCACAACCAAGGTACACGCCCTTGACCGGAATCGAACCTGGGACCTTCAGTCCGCAGACCGACGTTCTATCCACCGAGCCAAACTAGTTAGGGCCGGGTGCTGGTTTTCAGTTGAAGCCCCAGGCAAGGCCCAAGGACATGTGACCGTTAGGGCGCCCAGCCTGTCCTTTGTGACTGTCCAGTGTGAGGCAGCCGTTGCTCAGGTGCTGGGGTGCCGTGTGCAGAGGCGGATCAGCGCCTCTTGGAGCTGATGCTCTAGTTAAAGAGACAGCGCAGGGCATGAGGCCGGCAGCGATCCGGCAGGCCTCCGGGAAGAAGCTGCAGCCTGAATCGAGGAGGCAGGGGCCGGCTCTCTGATGGGAGCTGGCATTCCGCCTCGGAAATAGCAAGAAACCCCCCAGGTGGGGCCCGTGGGTCTAGGAGGGAGCGGGAAGAGTGGAGATTCAGCTGAGGAGCGCCCAGAGTGCCCCCCGTTTTACAAATGTGGAAACCGGGGCTCCGCGGAGCCAATGGCTGGCCCAAGGCTGCGGGGCCGTGAAAGGGTTAGACGGCTGGAGTCGCGCTCGGCTCCGGCCCGGCCCCGGCCTGATCCCGCCCGCCCGCCCCTCCCAGGATGTCATCCAAGTCTCGAAGAAGTTCCTGCCCAGCATGGCCATTGGCTACTCCAGCTCGAAGCTGACCCTGCACGTGGGCGACGGCTTCGAGTTCATGAAACAGAACCAGGACGCCTTCGACGTCATCATCACCGACTCCTCGGACCCCATGGGTAACGAGGGGGCCCGGGCCCTACGGCGGCCAGCTCAGGAGCCAGCCCCCCTGCTCCCCAGGACTAGCGCAGTCCTTTCCCTTCTCCGTTGTCTCACACACACACACACACACACACCCCGCACAACAGCTCAGCAGAGTAGGGGGACCAGGCCACGCCCTGCCCGGAGTTCACAGGTGCTTGGGGACCAGCAGGGGAGGGGGGAGGGGGGCCCTGGCCTTGGCCCAGAGGCCCCAGCTACCTCTTCAGCCTCCTCTCTGCTCCGGACACGCCGGCATGGGGGTGGGGTAGGTTCCCCTTTAAACCCAGGCCAGGGTGGAGAGCCACCAGACAGTGCCAGAGGGAATCCCCCGGGAGTGGGTGCAAGTGCGCTTTCAGGGCTGGTTTCTGGGTGCCACAGGCCTGGGTTCAGGTCCCGGCTCTGCTCCTCGGCTGCCCTGGCTCCGGAGGCCTCAGCCAGCACGTGCTCATTGCCGGTCCCGCCCTCCGCAGGCCCCGCTGAGAGCCTCTTCAAGGAGTCCTACTACCAGCTCATGAAGACGGCCCTGAAGGAGGACGGGATCCTCTGCTGCCAGGGTGAGCCCGCCCGGAGCGGCCAGAGGCCCTGAGCGGCGGGTGGGGGTGGAGAGGGGGGCCGGCCGGCCGCCAACCGCTGCTGCCCCCCCCCCCCAGGCGAGTGCCAGTGGCTGCACCTGGACCTCATCAAGGACATGCAGCACTTCTGCCGGTCGCTCTTCCCCGTGGTGCGCTACGCCTACTGCACCATCCCCACCTACCCCAGCGGTCAGATCGGCTTCATGCTGTGCAGCAGGAACCCGGTGAGCTGCTGGCGTCCTGGCCAGGGGGGCAGGGGCAGGAGGGCACGGAGAGCGCTCCCCTGACGCCCCCTCGCCCGCCCCCACCCCAGAACACCAACTTCCAGGAGCCGGTGCAGGTGCTGACGCAGAAGCAGGTGGAGCAGATGCAGCTGAGATACTACAACTCCGACGTGCACCGGGCGGCCTTCGTCCTGCCGGAGTTTGCCCGCAAGGTGAGCCCCGGGGGGCGCGGGGGCTGGGAGGGGGGACCCAGGGCTTCCTGGGGCGCCCGCCCACCCCCCAGGCGACCCACTCTCCTCCTGACCAGCCTCACGTCCCACCAGGCCCTGAACGATGTGAGCTGAGCCCAGATGCTGCTGCCGACATGGCCTGGACCTCAGGCCCGGTGCCCTGGACAGGCCCCCGGCCAGCACCCCGACAACCGAGTGTTACAGCCCCAGGATGCCGCCCGCCCGCCCGCCCCGCTGGCGGACTGTCTGTCTGCGGTGTTCCGCTCCAAGCCTCCGCCAGCTGTGTACAGCCCCTCCGCCCCCTGTCACCCCCTCCCCAAACACATGTATTTATAGCAAACGTCCGCATCGTGTGTTCCCAGACCTTCAACGGGCCCAGGCAGGGGCTGCAGCAGCCATTGCAGGCGTCTGTGTGCCGGGCTCCGAGCTGGACCCGTGTCTGACCCGCCTCTGGACAGGCAGGCCTTGCCCTCCCGTGCAGCCCGGGACCAGCCCCTGGGCCGCTGGCACCAGAGGCACAGCAGGCACCAAACTGCACTCCAGCCTCCCCAAGGAGCTGCCCACAGTCCTCTGCCTGCCCCACAGCGGGTGGTGACCGACCCCGGGGCCGGGGCTGTGGAGTGACAAGATGGAGGGGCTGCCTCAGCCGCGCTTTCTCCTGGGGCTGCCCGAGGTAACGGCGGCCTGAGAGGACTGAGGTCCCCGCGGGGTGGGGCTGGAGGTGGCTCCAGAGGGTTTGGGTGCAGTTATGGGCCTGTTGGAAGCACATCCGCTGCCCTGACTTGACTCAGGGTTCCCACCCTGCCTGCCCCGCTCCCGGTGCCCTCTGGGAAATTCCTGGAAGCTCCCCCAAGTGTGGAGGTTGAGAAAGCAGGTGTGAGTGGCCGCTGGGGACCGTGCCCTCTCCATGGTGCTGAACGCCCGCCCAGCCGGTTCCCCGGGCGCCTCACCCCTCCCAAAGGCCCGGTTGAGACTAGTGTGGGGAGAGGAGCCACCACCGCAGGGTGCGGACTCGGGGAGAGGGCCTGAGCCCACTCCGGTCTCAGCCAGCATTCCAGAGGCGCGGCCAGAGGAAGGACTGCTGGGAAGCTGGGGGCAGGGAGTGGGCCCAGCCTGGAGGTGTTGCTAGAACACTCCCCAGCCACACCCACCCCCAGGCAGCTGCCCAGGGCCCCTGCGGCAGGGTCTGGGAGGAGTTCTGGGGGGCCAGCCGGGCAGCCGATTTTCAGCCAACTGCTGAGTGGCCCCAGGCCAGTCACATCCTCTGGGCTCCACCAACCTGGGCCTCAGCCCCGGGAGCTCACTGGGCTCGGCACCCATGTGTGACCTTGGCCAGCAAGTCGGACCCCAAGCCCTCCGCATTCCGCCTTCCAGTCCCAGGACAGGCTTGACCCCCCCTCAGCAGCCAATAGCACACGCGCCCCAGGGTCTCCCACTCCGGGGGAGGCCCCGAGATCCCATTGGGCTCCTCTGGGCTGCAGTTTGTGCATCAAAGGAACACGCAGTGGCTGGTGCGAGCTGATCCACCAGGTCTGACTCCAACCTTAGCGCCACCTGTGGGGTGGGCACTGCTCTCCCCTCCCCTCGCCCGCACAGGAGGACGAGCTGACCAGCTAGGAAGCGGGCTGGGGAGGACACGCCTGCCTCCCTGAGGGCAGCCCAGGGGGGAGGTGGACACGGGGAGGGCCCATCTCAGAGGGCTCCAGCTGGGCCTGCGTCTCCGCTGCCTGGGTTACCCCACCTGTAAAGGGGAGCGATGGTCCTCACCTGCTACGGACTCCGCTGGGAATCCTGCCTCTCGTCACTGAGCTCTGGAAGGTCGATGACCTCAGGGCAGAGGGTCAGGGAGCCAGCCGGTTGGTGGAAATGCCGCCCCCTCCCCGGCAGCAGAAGTCTGCCATGCCATCCCTCCGCGTGCCGGCTCTTAAACTCCAGTCCCTGCACACGCACGCACCCCTTGAGGGGTTTCCCGTCTGGGTGGGCATCACCTGCTGAAGCAGAAGCAGTGGGTTTGGTGAGGACACGACCTGAGTCCCCTAAAGTCCCAGAAGTCATGGCGAGGGACCGAGACAGGTATGGTTTGTCCCAGGGAGATTAACCGGAATCCCATCTCAAAGTCTGAAGTTTAGTTCTCAGCCGGCCGTGCCCCTGTGAGCGCCAGGCGGATCCTTAGGAGAAACCGCAGCCCTGTGCCCACTTCCTCCCCGGGGGCAGGCCGCTGGCCTCGGTGTTCACGCTGCGTCTGCCCGACAGGCTGGACCTGCTGTCCTACCCGGGCTTCCATAGGGACGGTGAGGTCATGCCTTTCCCTTCCCCGCTCCCCCTGCTCACACTCCCGACAATTCCACGTGGCCTGGGCAGCTCAGTGTCGGCTGCATGACGGCCACTGGCCGCTGAGGCAAGGAGTCAGGGTCACTTTCTCTCCTCCCACAGCTTCCTCTTTCTCCCTCTGGAGGTTTTTTGGGGACTTTTTCCTATGCTTAGTTTGCAATACGTTTATCGCTTGTTTAACCTCAGACTTTTTTTTTCAATTCTCTAAAGCTTTTAACACATGTGGACACAACACACTTCATGAGGGTCTGAACAATATGCTAATCAATCCATTTTTGAATAGGCGATCCCAGTATTTAGCCCCATTTTGACTTATAACTACTTCGTGATTATATTGAATGGGATATTCAGTAACTGGAAATACTAATACACACAACGTGCATTGCTTTATTAAAAATGATTTGTACCGTAATGTATATATCACTTTCATTTAGGGGAGAAAGAGCAATTACTAAAAAAAAAATTGTTTTAAAAGATCTTCTGACTCCACAAGCGTCTGTCATTTTCCTCTTCCTAAAGGATCTGTCCAGAGGTTTCCGACTGCCCCTAATGGGATTCCCTGTCGGGGCGCTGTGTCCGGGACCCCGTGACTTCCTTTCTTGTCCGCTCCCTCGTTTTGATGGGGCATATCCTAGAGCAGCTTTCTGAGGAGGGACAATTGGATGCAAATCTGTAAAACTCTGACATGCATGAAAAGGTCTTGTGTGGTGGGTGGGAACAGAAGTCTTAGAAATAATCTTCCTTCAGCATTTTGAGATGTGCTCTTTTCCATTTTAATTTTTTATTTATTTATTTATTTTTAAAATATATTTTATTGATTTTGTACAGAGAGGAAGGGACAGAGATAGAGAGTTAGAAACATCGATGAGAGAGAGTCATCGACCAGCTGCCTCTTGCACACCCCCTACTGGGGATGTGCCCGCAACCAAGGTACATGCCCTTGACCGGAATCGAACCCGGGACCTTTCAGTCCCCAAGCCGACGCTCTATCCATTGAGCCAAACCGGTCCCAGCTCCATTTTTATTTTTTAAAATACTTTCCTCTTTATCTTTTTAGCCCTCACCCAGGGATGTTTTCCCATTGATTTTTAGAGAGTGGGGAAGACAGAAACATCGGTCTGAGAGCACTGATGCTGTT